>OU538793.1:10000000-12400000 GCA_912999815.1 Campaea margaritaria
CTTGATAGGTATTCAGTTTTGTTAAAGCCTCTTATTCAACCATTCCAAATTAAAACCTTCCCGCCCTTTCATTCGTTCCCATTATGGACGTTCAGTCCTTTCTACACATTCACTCTACCAATCCCTTTCATTCTTTGACACTCTTCCAAAACTCTAACGAACCGACACGGTGCGTCGCTCCATCAAAAACATGAAATAAAATATAATCAGTGAATAACCATCAGTGTACCATCAACAATTAGCAAAAGGGGGCCCCCAACGACGCCTCCAAAGGAAGTTAAGTGCCGACCACCGGTGAGTTTTTTTCCAACCTATTTTCCTCTTCATAACCTCAACAACCCCTAGATACAGTCCACTCGTCTTAACATCATTTTTGGTCCTCGTCGAACCGGATTTCGACTTAGAATCGGTTTCCTATGCTCAAATCGTAAACTCGTTTCAACTTGTGAAAATTTTAGCGTCATCAAGCCGCCATATTTGCACACAACAACCAAATTGCAAAACCTATAATTCGAATTATTAGCATCATATCAACATATCGATCACAACGCATATCATATTTTGTGTTTAATTCATCAAACAAACTCAGTCATTCATTTTGTGTGAGGAACTTTGCAAAAAGTTGGTGTAAAAATACCTACACTTTGTATTTCACCGATCTGCGCACACGCGCTGGAGTTTAGGTAGGTTGGAAGTATTGAGCTGTGTTCGTTCTGTGGGTGAGTCCAACTTCATATCGTGTCATTGGGAGAGTCCATTTAATCAAAACATTTGTGTTCGTGTATTCAATTTTGTGAAATTGAACATTAATTATCATTTCAATCGTTGTTTTATGTGTAACATGCGACACTTAATAATAACAGCTTATCGTGATAAATCATTAAACAATTGTGTTAATACTTACGTGTAACATACAGCGCCTAAGTAACTCAAGCAAAGATTGTGTTTGTTTGTGTGCCGACAAATTGCGTTTGTGTGCCGGAAATACGAACAAACCGAATCAAATTCGTCGATGTTCGTTCGATCATTTCATACGGTCATTCTCATAGTGTTTATGCTGTGACTTTTGACAAACAAGTGACAGTTTCGTGTTCGTTTCTGTTTGAAAACAATCAAACTCCATCGTAAAGTGTTTTTTAAAAGTTTGCGCGATAATAAGTTAGTTTAGGCGTAAAATTTCTGCTAAAAGTGATAACAACTATCAAATTTCAAAATGAGTGAGACCGTGATTGCGCATTGGGAGTCGAAACGCAGCCTGTCGCACAAGCGGCTCAGCGATGCACTTTTGTGTGCACGTAATTGTGAATCCGAACCGAAACTTATAACGCGGTTAGAGACATGGTGTTCCCGTTTAGACATTATCTTGGAGGGCTTTAACGATGCCCACATCAATTTGGTTTGTGAATTACAAAAAGCCGGTGTAGATGATAAAGAGTTGCAAGGGCAGTCCGTGTTCCAAGAGCAAGCTGATGACATGTATTTCGAAGTACTCGAAGCAAAACGTAAATACTTGAAAGAATCAAAAGTGGAGTTCGCTTCTCCTTCTCAACCGTGTCATCAACCCAACCCAAAGACTAAACTTCCACCGATTAAATTACCTACATTCACAGGTGAGTTCAAAGATTTTCCGGGGTACATTGACCTCTTTAACACACTTGTTCATCAGCGAACAGATTTAACAAACATAGAAAAGTTTCAATACCTAATCACAACATTGTCCGGGGAACCCATAAATATAATTCGTGCTTTTCATGTGTCTGAGGCTAATTATATGAGCGCTTATGAAGCTTTAGTGAATCGATACAACAACAAAAGGTATTTAGCATTCATGTGTTGGGAACAAATTAATAATTTAAAGGCCATGCCTTCTGGTTCAGCCCAGAGCTTGCGGAACTTGCTTGATGTCTACGGTGAAAACATAGCGATGCTTAGTTCACTGGGATTACCAACTTCAGAATGGGACTTTGTGTTATTTCATTCGTTGTTAACAAAATTAGATAAAGCATCTCGTGAAGCCTTTGAGTTGTCTAGCACAGGCAAAGATTTCCCAAGCTTTAATGAATTAAAATCATTTTTACTGGACCGATGCAGTGCACTAGAACGCTCATTATTCTCAAATGAGAATAACAAATCAGTAGTTCAGCAACAAAATAATTATCATAACAAGCGTGTGAATTCAACCAATCAACCAAAGTCAACACCAACAATGCTTTTGGTTCAATCAAACAATCAATCATGTGTTTTGTGTAAAGAAAGCCATGCTCTTTACTCATGTCCAAACTTCTTATCAAAGACCCCACAAGAAAGGTCTCAAGTGATTAAACAATTCAAATTGTGCTTCAATTGTTTGCGTTCAAATCATATAACAATAAATTGCAATTCAACTCACTCATGCAAGACATGCAATCAGCGACATAACAGTCTGTTGCATTTTCCTAAGAGGACAGAGACTGGTGGTCCTGTCAACCCCCAACATAAACAAGCAAGTGCTGCTTACCATCAAACATCTTCGTCATCCTACTCTAATGTCAAGGAAGGTGTGATCACTCCAGTTACATCATTGTCAAATGTGTCTTCAGGTTCATCATCAGGTAGTCATTTTGTCATGCTTGCGACTGCAGAGGTGGAGGTAAAGGATGGCCAAGGTACTTTCCAAAAGGTGCGCATCCTGCTGGACCCAGGAAGTCAAAGTCACATTATTACCAAAACATGTGCCCGTCGTTTAGGCTTGTCCCAATACAAGACTCAAACACCTATGTCTGGAATTGGTGAGGTTCCTGCATGTTCTACAAGCAAAGTGTTTCTGGAAATTAGACCAGTTGGAAAAGTGGAACCCACATTCACAACGGAAGCAGTGACTTTAGACAAAATTTGTGGTAACATGCCCACCCATCCGGTGAATGTTCAAAACTTTGAACATTTAGCAAATCTGAAACTAGCTGATGAAAATTACCACTCTTCTCGTCCGGTGGATATCCTCATTGGTGGTGAGATATTCCCACAAATTTTAATACCAGGAAAAATTGACGGTGGACATCATGCTGCGACGGCTATCAATACAATCTTTGGATTTATTCTTATGGGAAAAACGTTGACAAATTCATCATTCCCCACTCCTTTATCAATCAATCATGTGTCAGTGGACACCAACCTGGACATTGCGGTTCAGAAATTTTGGGAGTTAGACAACATACCTACTGGAGATAACAAGCAATCTCACTCCGTGGAAGATATTCAATGTGAAGATATATTTCAATCAACTCATAAACGGGATGTTACTGGGCGATACATCGTTAACTTGCCCTTTCGTGATCAATCACCACCATCATTTGAAAAATCATACCCAATTGCGCTTCGTCGCTTCGTGCAGCTGGAAAAGCGCCTCCTGGCAAAACCGGCATTTCATGAAAAATATAAGCAACATGTCATGGATTATTTGTCGAGTGGGCAAATGGAGAGGGTACCTGCCAACGAGTGTCAGTCGTCGACTGCATATTACCTTGCTCATCACGCAGTTTTAAAATCGGACCGGGACTTGCGTGTAGTGTACGACGCAAGTGCCAAGGATAACAAAGGTCATTCATTGAACGACACTCTTCTGACAGGACCCAAGCTTCAAGCCGATATTACTAACATTCTTTTACGCTTCAGACTCCATGCCATCGTGTTCACTGCTGATGTACGGCAAATGTACAGGCAGATTAGTGTTGCAGAGGAACATTGTGATTTCCAGCGGATCTTGTTCAGATGTTCCCCTGAAGAATCAATTCTGGAATATAGACTTAACCGTGTAACATTTGGTGTCTCATCAGCTCCCTTTTTGGCCATACGTGTGCTTCATCAACTAGCTCATGATGAAGGTAATTCTTTTCCAACTGCAGCCCAGGTGTTGCTCAAAGATATCTACGTGGATGATGTTGTCACAGGTTGTCTGAACCTAGAACAGGCAATGGGTCTACAGCAGCAACTCATAGAAATCATGGCAGCTGGGGGTTTTGAGCTCCGAAAGTGGTCCAGCAACCATCAGGCTGTACTTCAGAACATACCTGAAGATCATAGGGCGGTGCCGAACGTTAATCAAACATTCGACTGTGATGGTCTATTTGTGAAGGTCCTCGGTTTAGCCTGGAACTCGCAAGAAGACGCTTTCAACTATCAAGTAAATCAAATCAATCGAGAGTGTACCAAGCGCACCATGCTATCAGAGCTAGCTCGTATTTATGACCCCATTGGTCTTCTAACACCATTAACATTTTTGGCAAAGCATTTGATTCAACGTTTGTGGCTTCTTGGTTCATCGTGGGACCAATCAGTGCCAGAGGACATTAATCAAATTTGGTCGAAATATGGTCAGCAGTTACCTCACCTATCCAAGCTTCAGATACCGCGTCGCATAACTTCAGATGATGCCGTGTCCTACCAACTCCACGGATTTTCAGATGCGAGCGAGGCCGGGTATGCCGCCGTCGTGTATCTTCGTTCCACTAATCATCATGATCAACATCAAACAGCTCTTGTCAGTGCGAGGTCACGTGTCTCTCCAACCAAGCGCAGAACCTTACCAAGGCTCGAGTTGTGCGGCGCTCTATTGCTCACGGATCTCATGCGGCACATCGTGAATATTTATAGCAAAATCTTAAGCATAGAGAGTGTCAACTTGTGGACGGATTCTATGATAGTGTTGTCATGGATCAAATCAAATTCAACAAATTTCAAGGCCTTTGTCGGCAATCGTATATCAAGCATTCAACGCAAACTTCCAGAAGCAGTCTGGAAACATGTTCCAGGTAAACAAAACCCTGCGGACTGTGCGAGTCGTGGTTTGACGCCCGATGAGCTCATCAATCATGACCAGTGGTGGACAGGCCCGAAGTGGCTGTCATTGGATCAAGTACAGTGGCCCAGAGAGCCCCAAGATTCGAAATCGATACTTCAAGCTGATCTTGAAGTTGACGGTGAAATGCGCGCCTGTGTGCTGAATGTCACAGATACAGCGGAGACGCATCCGGTCGATCGTTTGTTAGACAGACATTCATCATTGAGAAAGGTCCAGCGCGTCTTAACATATTGTTATCGTTTCATTGCTGCTCTGCGCAAAAACAAACGTTCAGGTCATTTTACCGAGCAAGAACTTCATGAAACCCTTATGGTTATCGTTAAACACATTCAACAAACGGAGTTTAGTGAAGAGATAAATATTTTGAAATCAAAACGTGTTCTGCCAAAATCATTCAGAAAACTTAACCCATTTTTGGATCAAAATCACATTTTGCGGGTGGGGGGTAGGCTCTCTCAGTCAGATCTTAGCTACGAATCAAAACACCCAGCTTTGCTTCCTCGCAAGCATCGTTTGACACAACTTATCATTCAGTGTACTCACAACGAAAATTTTCATCCTGGTTTACAAACAATGCAGTTCTTACTACTTCAAAATTTTTGGATTTTGTCTCCAAGACGAGCAATTCGTCAAGTTTTATCAAATTGTTACCGTTGTTTTCGTGTAAAGCCCCATAATTTTGAACCTGAAATGGCAGATTTGCCACGTTCTCGTGTTACTCAGATCAAAGCATTCCAGTCTGTAGGTTGTGACTACGCTGGACCGTTTAACATAACTTTTCAACGTTATCGTGGTACGCGTTCTGTGAAGGCGTATCTGTGCTTATTTGTGTGCTTCGCTACCAAAGCAGTACATTTAGAACTTGCTTCTGACCTATCAACAGAAGCATTTTTAGCTGCCCTACGCAGGTTTGTAGCAAGACGTGGTCGGTGTAATGTGATCCACAGCGATTGTGGTTCGAATTTTAAGGGCGCACAGTCGCAACTGATAGACCTCATGCGCGCCGCGTGTGAAACGGAGCGTATTGAGTTTAAATTCAACCCGCCAGGAGCACCTCACTTCGGAGGACTTTGGGAGGCGGGTGTTAAGTCCGTAAAAACACATTTGTATCGCGTTGTTGGCACACAAATTCTAACGTATGAGGAACTTAACACGCTTTTGACTCAAGTGGAGTCAATCCTGAACACAAGGCCCCTCTGTCCACTTAGCTCAGATCCTTCAGATGTTTCAGTTTTAACCCCAGGACATTTCTTAACATTAGCGCCTCTCACAACAGTGCCATCTCTTGATTATTCCAACATAAGCATGAACAGACTTACACGGTGGCAACTGTTGCAAAAAATGCACCAAGACTTTTGGTCTCGGTGGCATAGTGAGTATCTTACCACTTTATCACAGCGATTGAAATGGACTAAAGCATCACCTCCAGTAAACATTGATCAACTCGTTATCATAAAAAATGAAACTACTCACCCACTGCGATGGCATTTTGGTAGAATAATTAAACTACATCCTGGGCGTGACGGTATCCCTCGATCTGCCTCAGTCAGGACTGCACAAGGTGTTTTCGATCGACCTCTTGTGAAGTTGTGTCCTCTACCAAATAATGACTAGTTTGTGTAGACATCATTTCATAATTTTTTTTTAATTTTTATTATTATTTTTGTGTGTGAAAATATAGCAATTATTCATTAAGTTCATTTCAAAACAGATCATTAAATCATAATAACACTTGACATCATTTTATAACAATTATCATATGTCAAGATTTTTGCATTGGTGGTTGTGAACAAATTTTAATGTGTTTTAGACTTTTCTGTCTCATCAATTCGCCAGCGGGGGGGAAGATAAATGTTAAAGCCTCTTATTCAACCATTCCAAATTAAAACCTTCCCGCCCTTTCATTCGTTCCCATTATGGACGTTCAGTCCTTTCTACACATTCACTCTACCAATCCCTTTCATTCTTTGACACTCTTCCAAAACTCTAACGAACCGACACGGTGCGTCGCTCCATCAAAAACATGAAATAAAATATAATCAGTGAATAACCATCAGTGTACCATCAACAATTAGCAAAAGGGGGCCCCCAACGACGCCTCCAAAGGAAGTTAAGTGCCGACCACCGGTGAGTTTTTTTCCAACCTATTTTCCTCTTCATAACCTCAACAACCCCTAGATACAGTCCACTCGTCTTAACAAGTTTGTCACGTCGTCGGCGTATATAAAGTACATAATTATAGTACATCTTAAAACAACTTTTCTTTATTCATAATAATAGGAAAATGTTAATTATTTGGACAATGATAGTCAAATTTCGGGCTAAATTTTATAATTACTAAGATGTAAACGACTCATTCAATTTATGTGAAACCATGTCTTGAGTATCTATAAAAGTTTAGTACAAATGCTTTTATAATGGCCGATTATGGAAACCTTAATATTTTCATGATTGGTTATCGACATGGAACACATGGTTTTATCTTTATTGTCGTTATTACATTTTTTTAGACTTAAATATGTAGTAAATACTAGAATTTTTTATACAGTGGTTAAGTTATGTTACATCATAATTATTGTATGGTCAACCTTTTTTGCCGCTACCCGGCCAGTAGTGGTTAGCGCCTCACTGGAGCATCCAGCACACCCACTAGTTTCAGTATCTCTATGCATCTTATTTTCACTCACCAGGAATTTTTGGTGACGTCACGAAAAATTTAACACGGCGAATACTAGCCACCATTTTGTCATTCAAGTGAAAAATATCTTAAACTCGTTAGAAACGATTGCAAAATATACAATGTTCATGTCATGTTTTAGTTCTACAAGCTACTTCCCTCGGCTTTTTATAAGAAAAAAAAAATCGTCCGTCTAGCCTTATTTGCGTTGAACCGCTTTTATGATAGCGTGGTTTATAGGAATAGTTTTTGAAAGTAGGTAGTGATGAGTGCAAATGAGGTGCATAGATTAAGCTGTCTGTATTGTTAGATGCCGATTTGTTGGTTCAGCGCTAAACTTTACAAGGTATGAAGAGATATAGCAATTTGATACCAAGACTAACAGTACATACGAGTCTAGCACTGTTATAAAACAACAATATTTACGATCGATATGCACTGTACGCAAAAGCTATATAATATGTACTTGTTGATAACGATTAAATATGATTGATATACGAAATTGTCACGAGACGCTGTGTCTAGTATTTCTACAATACAGATAGTTTATGCAAAATAAATTAAATATAAATTTTAGTACTATTCCAAAGCTAAGAAAATATATGAATAATGCAGATTCGTTAATGTTAGTAAGTATAACATTTTAATTCAGTCCATCCGCGCTATATTGCACTTATTTTTTATAATGCACGTAATTTCCGCATTTTAAGAGTGAATTCTCTCTGGATACCACTGCCTTCTAAATGGTAAGCTGGACTAGTAGAAGAAAGCCAAAATCTGTAATTATTATCTGTATTAAATTGAAGCGCCGTTTACCCGGAGTTACTGACCACTCATTGCCGTTTGTGACTCGTTAGAAAACGGACATGCCTCGTACGCCGTTCACGCAAGTGATGCGCGATAATACAGCGCCATTCATTTAAAACCTTAGTTTCCAAAGTGGTCCAGATGGACCCCCACGGGTTCACGGGAGACTCGACGGGGGTCTACGTTAGCCTGACAAATAATAGTATATGGTAGGAAATAAATAGAATCATAAGGTAGAAATGTAGCTGCATGGGGTCCACCGGAACCAGCCAAATTTTGAATGTAGTCTATGAGAAAAAAAGTCTGAGAACCTCTGAATCTCGCGCGCGTCAGTCGCATCGGTCGCAATCCACGGAAGGTTACCTTAATTGATGTGACCGTCAGGCTACAGTTTACACTGCCAATATGATAAGAATCAATAAGAGGTAAAATTATCATCCCCCCCAACCAGTCCAGAGATTTAAGAAGATTAGTGATGGCTGCCAAAAAGTACGAGCTTACAACAATAGTCGACTTCCTTTAGCTGAGCAAGATTACACGAATAATTATTGCAAATAAAAGGAGGCTCGTACTCGGTTTGTGCCACGAACGTATTTGTCTTGTACTTTAATTTTAACCTAAAGGAAAAAATTTGCTTACCTTTCTCGGTTTTAGTTTGGGTTCGATTGGTCGGTTTGGTTTTAGAGTAAACGAATTGTTTCCTTTAGACTAGATAAATTATCTTTAGTAAAGATATAGTGAGCAGGCTTTACTGCTACATATAATAAGAAGTGTTTGTTTGTAATTAAATTATATACAGTTATATTACACAATAATATCCGACGAATACGTATTGTCGCGCATAAATTCGTTCAGCTACCCAAGCGGAGCAGAGAAAGGCGTAAGGCGCGAATTACACGCAGCGGGCCCAGAGCGATGAACAAACGCGGTCGCAGCGCATCTTCTATTCGTATGTGGCAAAATAACAAAGACGACACGATGCGACAACGCTGCTCCATTGTCTGGCACGCATAATAAATTATAAAAATATTTATATTAACATAACGTTACAAATAAAGTAACATTAAAAGTAAAGTAACGTTAAAAATAAAGGTGAAATTCAGGAAACAAAACAAACAAATATTCAATTGCATTCCTCTACTCCGATTAAACTGACTATTAATTTTGTACGGCAACCAACCAAAATAAATAATCGGAAGGAACATCGGTACGTTACAACTTAAATGAGCTCGCCACTGGAGTTTCAGCCTTATTCGTATGGCACCTTGGCACTTCTAGTGGCACTACAATTTAGAAAATAATGGGACGAGAAATCGATAATCCATGGTAGCGATAATGACTGTGTACAATGGACTTGTTCTCGATGATTATCGTGAGTCCTATAGGTCAATTGTCCTCTGCTTCGATGAATTATCGTCTTTATAAGGTCCACTCATAAAGCCTGTCCAAATGATCTCAAGATGTAACACTACGTGCGTTCAAGATTCACACAATCACTGGCCATTGGCGCATCGTCGCAGGATTGTATGAAGAGGCCGCGCGTTGGGCAATCGCGTCACACCGCGAGTTCATCTCAATAGATCTTTACCATAGATTAAGAAATTCTACTAAACATAGTTTTCTATAAAAGATGGGAAGTGACAGCAGAAAACAAAAATAAGGTTTCTGCAAGAAGGTCGAATGTTATTAGAATTTCATAGTCTTTACAGTAACCTTATAATATTTATAGATACGATATCTTTTTGAACAAAGACTATTAAGCCCCGCATGTAGTAGTGACGTGTACAGATAGATAGACATGCTTGTGTGCGTGTCGTGACAGAACCCCCAAACTTACGCACACTAAAACAATACACGTACACGCAACATCAATAAAGCGAAACCGAATGTGTGCCACAGAATTTTTGTAACACAATGGGACCAATTCCTTTGGTACTTACTAAACTAAACCTTAATTTGAGAGCTCTAAAGTTATAGCCATACCTTTCGTTTTCATAAGGTAGGACTGAACTATTTAAAGGTACTCCAGGCGGTCAATTGTGATGGCCAATTGTTACGTGCAGTGTTGCCAGTTTAGCTTAATTTGCACAAAAATTCGGATATACATACAAGCAAATAGAGCCAAAATTCTATTAAAAAGAGCTAAATTGGCAACACTGGCACAAAAGAAAACAATATTGAGCACTAAAAGAGCTAAAAATTGGCAACACTGGACTGTTACGCTAACAAAAGACATTCACAATTGACCGTCTCGGGGGTCCTTCAGACTAGTTTTTAACAGCAGAACTGCCACCTATGAAAATTGCCATCATTGCAAGTTCCCGTCCGATATATTTAGGTAGGTAGTGTCCGCAACTAGCGCGTCGATGTCCCGGCCAGTGACGTCGGTGGGGCGGCCGGGAGGGGGCGGCGGGTGCTACGTGGGCGCACTGGCAGCGAACAGTTTGTCTAGGCTGGCGCCCTCGGGCGCGTCCACGGCGCTCGCCGGCTTGGTCTTGGCCACGTGCATGGAGGGCAGGTCCAGGATGAACACCTCCTTTCGGAACAGCTGCCCCACATCGCGCCCGATCAGCTGCGGATATGGACAATTGGACGATTAATCGATGATTTTAATTCGAAAGTTTATTTATATTTCTGCACACATGCAATGATCATTCTCTGCTTAGTCATTTTGGAGTTGTAGTCAGCACGGTGGACGGTGCGGCAGAGTCGAATATTAACCAATAGGCGATAGTTAATGCGCACGAGTATAGTCAAACTTTACAAACTCCGAAATACCGTCATTTTGTGTTTTTCGCTTACATAATTTCATCATCATTTTGTGTTGCCACTTAATTAAATCGTGATGACTAGATTATTGACTTGCACAAAGACTGACTGGGACTGTGACAAATACAATTTGGACGCCAGGCAAATGTGAAATATCGTCTATTTGTAATAACTTTGCCTCGTAGTTATACTAGTTTAATTCAATTTGCATAATATTTGTATATTACTTTACTTCCTACAAAGTATAAAATCACAAACTAACCAGCTTTACCCTTTTATTTCAGTCAGTCAGTTACAGATGGAATGTTTGAATTTTATCAAACCAAACATTTGAAATACTTTATTGCCACTGGCTGAATTTAAAAATGGCGCCCAGCAGCCGGTCTGACCCGCCGCATAAGATATTGCACATTAAAAACGAGGGTACGGAAGCGCGCTACTCACACAAGCGGTGATCTTCTTGAAGAGGTCCCGCTTGCTCTTGTCCATCTTGGCGGGCTTGAGCTGCGGCGCGCACAGCTTGTCGTCCAGCCGCTGCAGGTCGTGCGGGTCCGCCTCGGGGATGGCGCGCAGCACCGCCGCCACGCCCGGGAACGCCGGCCGCAGCGCCTCGTAGATCTGCGGGGCGCGCCTTGTAGCCAGCCTTCGGGGGTCGCAAGAGCCCACGGGCCCATTCGCAGACCAAACGTGAACAAGGGCGAGCTCGTCTCGTGAGACCTTTCGACCCAGGACCCTTATTAACTTCATAAAATAATTCCCTACTCCCAAAAAAGAACCTTAAAATCGACTACTGCACAGTCGAGGTCATGTCTCAAGATGTTTACGTATCGAAATAGACTTGTCATTATTTGGACAGAAAGCCTAATAATGAGTCGCTTTTCAATAAAGGCAAAACTACCCACCCATAGGAATGGGTGGGTAGTTTTGCCTTTATTGAAAATCCCACATCAACTAGTTCGACAAAAAGTGATTTACCAATCCGGACCGAACCTCCATGGTGGATTATGGCCTAAACCTTAAAAAGGGGAGAGCTATATTAAGTAATGGGCGGATATAGGTCGACGATGACGATGTTGGTGCCAATAAAGAGTAATGTAAGCACCTGCACGCCGAGCGCCAGCAGCGCGGCCTGGTTGGCGTCGTGGTGGCCGTGCGCCCGCAGCGCGCGCAGCGCCGCCGCCAGCGCCGCGCCCGCCTCGGCGCCCGACACGCGCCCCGCGCGGCACGCCGCCTGCACACACGACATACAATTAAAAGAAGGTTTTTAGAAAAGATATATTTCCAAAAAAGTGAGACATGCTTTCATAAAATACGTATTCGGTACGGCGAACCGATCAAAATGAGTCCAAACACCATCAAAGTACGTTAGTCACTGAGGAATTCCGTTGTCTACCTTCCGTCTCCATCACCGGTACATCATTTTGTATTGTCATCGGAACTTGACAGGCATGCAAAATGTCATCACGATCGGTTGAGGATAACTGCTTTAAAATTCAGTTTTCAGAAATTTCATCCGAACATAATATACACACAAACATTGCGAGTTAAATAAAAGCTTGTGAATTTGAAATAAAATTATAACGGCTAAAAAACTAGCCTCTAGCCCCAGTATAAAACACTTCGCTGCGCAGTCGACAAACACTCGCGCATCAAAGGATTTTATAGCAATGAAGTTTGCTTACACGGCTGCACTTCAAACGACAAAAAATATAAAAAAATGTCTTCCTTTGTTCGTGTTTCTTTGTGAAATCTTTCAATACACCGTTTATCTATCTATCCACCATCTTCATCTCTTGCATTTTGTTAAGGACAGTAAATGTAGCATATTCTTATTAGGCTGCCATAAAATATAGAGCCACGGCGTCGTTTATTTAGTTTTTTTGTCTGTGCTGGCACGATACAAATAGAAAACCTCATACTGTTTACGTTGCACAAGTGGCCAACTCTATAACTAGAACTCGTACCTTCAACGCCGGCATGGCCAGACTGCAGGCCCGCAGCGACGCCGTCGAGTCGGCCCACGTCAACGCCAGCAGTATGGTGTGTAGCACAGCGGGCGCGGCGCGGGGCTCCGCCATGACTAGGGCTCCGAGCTCCGACACGGTATCCGGAGTCCTGGCGCCCGCGCCTCCGCCCGCCGGGGGGTCCTCTTCCATCTCGCCCGCGTTCGGTTCTAGACTCGGCCCACTGTCTACTAATGATACCTGGAACGAGTAATAGAACTTGTTCTGGCCGCTGTTTTGTTAGGTCACTATCGGAACTAAAAGTAGAAAAGAGAAGGATCCGAATGAGAAAAATCAAATGGGTTGACATTAATGATTTTCATTAGTTACTGGGCATATGAGACATTAAAGCCAGTATGTTAGGGTGACGAGCGCAGTGCAGTACCGCGCAATATTACGTTACGTTCAGAAACCATCGCTTCGTACTGCGGAGACCTCTCAAGGAGTCGGTCCCGGTTGTTTTTGATTGGCAGCAGTCGTCAGAGGCCCCTCGGACGTCCTGCTAGTCTCTGAAACCAGCGGCCGACACTACCTCATCAAACAAACTAAGCAGCAATGGACGCGTCACTTACTTTAAGCACCTCTAGGTACTCTCTTGTAAGATTTCTAACTAGTATATCTTCTAAGACTTCTTGCGACTCGCTGCCGGCTTCCTCTTCTAGTTTGCCGGATTCATACAACGCCGTGATATATTCCCAACGCTGAGTCAGATGTGTGACCACTGGAAACAAACCACAACAATACAATTGATATAATATATAGTTTTATTAAGATATGATCAATCGATTATACTTATCCGCAGAAGTTTTTGCAACATTTGTTTTTAATACTTTTTGTATAACATTGTGACGCGTGGCCGTGGTCTGACGGGCGAGTGCGGCTCCGGAGCTACGGAGCCGCAGCGGCCCCGGTACTCACTGAACGGTGTGACGTGCGCCAGCAGCGGCAAGGCCACGTCTGCGTAGTGCGCGGGCGGGCAGTGCAGGATGAGCGGCCGCAGCGCGTTGCGCACCAGCGGCCGCAGCCAGTGGTCCGGCAGGCGCGGCTCCGCCAGCAGCGAGCGCGCCACGTACTCCGCCAGCCCCTCCACGGCGTACAGCTCCCGGCCGAGGGACGCCGCCGCCGCGCCCACCACTAGGCACACCTGTGGGTTTGGGATTCATTTATTATCGGTAAAACTAAAACATATTGATCTGCCGGTAAAGAAGAAAACGATCAACGAGTGGGGCCCAGAACAATATGACGTAGTACTGACATTCTCGTGCAGCGTGTGCACGTAGGTCTGCATGCGGTCGTCGGCGTGCGGCGGCGCGTCGTCCCTTAGGCCGAGCAGGTTGCGGCGCTCGGCGGGCGGCGGCGCCAGCGCGCGCGCGCGGTGGGCGGCGCCCGCGGCGGCGCCCGCGTGCAGCGCGTGCAGCGCGCGGCCCAGCTCCAGCACGCACGGCAGCAGCGGCAGCACGGCCGCCGAGCACGGGTTGCGCCAGATCGGGTTGCCGGCGGGGGTCATGCCCGCGCCGAAGCCGCCGCGCGACGCCCTGGAACACGAGCCGCGTTCGTTAGCGCGTCGGGGATAAACATGGAAGGGGAGAAACAACGATGACGTACGTTCACGATCGGCGCAGAACTTTTTGAGTTTTTGAAGCGTACACAACCAACATAACATTTTTATATATATAGATAGATAGATAGATATGAAAATGAATGATAGCTCGATGACCATAGTAGAGAAACGTCAATTTACTGTCTCAACTGTCGGTAGATGGCGCTTCAAATTAAGTAAAATATTATGTCAATTACAATATTGCACCCGGTCCATTGCACTATAGCGGTGTCCCAGCACGGCCGCACGCGGCACTCACTTGTCGGGGTCGGCGGGCACGGCGGTGCGCTTGACGACGCCGAGCGTGAGCGTGAGCGCGTGTATGAGCGCGCGGCGCTGGTCGGTGGCGGCGTCCACGTCGCGCGCGTCCAGCCCGATGAGCGCCGATAGCGTCGTCGCGTCCGCGAACGCGGGCCGCAGCCGCGCCCACACCGCGCCGCACGAACCCAGCACCTATACACACTGACAGTTAACGCCACCGAATTTTCGAGCTTTTTAAGTTTCCTTTGTTCTGTGGTGTTTCAATATTTATAGTTTATCTATCTACCTATTCCTATTTTTGTAGTTAATACGATTGGTAGGAAGTACGAAGTAGATAGTGACCTCCTGCACGAGCGCGCTCTGCCGCTGGTAGCAGCAGAAGTGGTTGGAGACGAGCAGCAGCGCCTCCTGCAGCGTCACGCTCTCCACGGCGCTGGTGTCGGCGCGCGCCACCACGGCCGCCGCCAGCGAGTGCATCCGGGAGAACACGGGGAGCAGCAGCAGCGGGTACTGGAAGGGACGGGTGATAGGTTGAACGACGCGGGATACAAGAGGCGGGCTGTCCCGAGGCTTAGGAGGCAGAGCGTCGGTGACCCGCGGCAGTACCGTGCTCGCTACCTTGGAGGCGAGTTTGACGAGCAGCCCCGCGGCGTGGCGGCGCACGTTCTTGACGGCGCGCGAGTTGCGGTCGCCGTCGTACACCAGCGCCGCGAAGATCTTGTCCAGCACGCGCGGGAGCAGCTCCGCGCCCATGGCGCCCACGCCCGGGCCTGGCGAACCGATAGTGATGCAACTGTTAGCTTTGTGGCCGGTGTACAAATTCAATAAATTATACTTTAAAAACTAAAAAACAAGCTTTTTTTGTATAGCTATCGGTCTTCAAGTAAATTTTCAAGTTTAAAAAAACGTAAAAAACAAACGAAAAAACGTCTTAAAAACGTCTCGAAGTCGGTGAAATTTACGTTCAAAGATGTCGAGTTCCAAGTAAGTTTTCCGAGTATGTTTCCAAGTATAAAGTAAGAGTTTAGATGTAGTGTAGGGCGTATAGGTCGCGGAGCCCGGTACGACGCGGTCACATGGGGTGACGCAACGAGAGCAGCGGGAGCAGTGGCGTAGCTACTATTTGTTGGTTGCTATAGCTTCCCCACTCACCCGCTAGCTGCGAGTGCGCGCAGCTAAGGAACACGAACAGCGCCGAGATGAAGGACAGCAGCAGCGACAGCGCCAGCGGCGCCGGCGGGGACGTCTCCACGCAGCGCCGCAGCAGCTCCAGGCCCGACGCCACGCGCGGCCGCGGCTCCGCCACCACCAGCCGCGAGAGCACCACGTCCAGCACCTGGGAATACGTCGACACACATCGCTGTCAACAACGTAATGCTACTACCGCTAGATGGAACTGTTTCAAATCTTGACCAGTTTAAGCATGCGACCTCCGATGATGTCTCAACAAGACAGACGTTTGCGGCTCGCTCACCTGCGACAGCGCCTCCCACTCTATATACAGCGGGTCGTGCATTTCTAAATCCTCCGAACACGAAGATGCCTTGTCCAGCGCCGAGCTCGTCCACTGCTCCACGAACGCCCACGTCACCAGCGGGTCCGCTATCATACAATGTCTGGAACAAAAAATAATACTTTTTATTATTGTGTCAGGTTTTCATAAAGTTAATGGATGTGACTCATACGATTTTGGCTAGAAATGCAGCCAACGTCACCGTGTTGTCTGAGGCTGCGGTAAATTCCTCTATTGTACAGAATGTAGAGCACGAAGAGCAAGACAGCGGGTGGGGTTACGTTTGTAGATAAGTTCATCATCATTATTATAATCAGCTTATAGTCGTCCACTACTCAACGTTGGCCTCTTCTAGGAAACGTAACTCACTTCGCTAAACCGGCGGGGTGTCACACTGAAAGAAAACCTATTTAATATCTTATTGATCTCACCTAAAGCTCACGAGTAGCTCTGTGCGGCAGCGATTGAAGAAGATAGTGAACTCCTGCTCGCTGTCGTAGTCCATGCACGCGTACGCTAACGCGCTGTGCACGCCGCTCACTCGCGACGACGGGTAGCTCACCTGAACAAACGGCATTCAAATTTAGACTTTAGTTTCTGTCACAAAAGACACATTTAGGAAAAGCGAGAACTAAGATAACCCTGCACGGTTTACGCGGCGCATAGTCTGACCTTCAGGAGTAACATATCATTATATACACATCATACTTAAGAAGTAACATAGAATACCCGGAGCAGTAACATGTCGCACCTTGACATGTAATATAGAATACCTGGAAGAGTAACATTATCGTACAATGAGAACTAACGTGTCATACCCTAAACAGTAACACAATCATACCTCGAAATAAGCTGGTATACCCTGGGAGAAACATACTAGCATACCTTGAGCAGCTTGGGCGCGGCGGCTTGCAGCCACTGCGGCAGCGCGCGGCGCACGTGCGGGTGGCGCGCCGCCAGCTCGTGGCGCAGCACGCACAGCCACACGGCGGTGGCGGCCTGCGCCAGCGTCAGCGACGCGTGCGCGCTCAGCAGCAGCATGCTCTCCAGCAGCAGCGGCAGCCACGCCTCCAGGTTGGCGGCGTGCGCCCACATCAGCGTCAGCTGCTGCGTCAGCCCCACCAGCACCTACGGAACAGAGCTCCTGGGCTTCACTGATAATAATATAACAGAGCGAGCTTTTCGATGCCCCGAAGACTCACGGTGTAACTAAATACTGTTATATACTCACTATATAAACCTACTATATAAATCATACATATGAAATAAATGAATGACTAAAGCAGAAAAAGCCTTTCTAATAAAATATGTATGAATGAAATCATTTTCAATTATTTACCTGCGAGAGCTTCTTTAGGAACAAGTAGTGAGCTTCGTCGACGGCATTGATGGAAGCGCGAGTCGCGTCGCGAATGCAGGTGATGGCGGCTTCACTGAACAATATCATTAGAGGTTTCCTTTCTTTCGTCTGAAATAAAATATTACATACAATACACTGACTATTCAAAATTCTAACTACTGAGACTATCAAGCAGTTTGTTTAAGGTAAGTGCAAACTGCAATACCACTTAGAACTTTGTGTTAAGAAGCCTTATGCTGTACGATACTGCATTCAACAAACTAAGACTTTAGTTTAAAAATTGTAAGTAACAACTATGATGATCCAAATATAAGAATCTGGTTTGAAGTTGAAAGCCATAAAAAATATTAAACTTACAGAGCCCTTTCTATTGACGACCTGCAGCAGACATTCAGCTGCTGGCAGCTGGAATACGTCATCTTGCAGCAGAACGCACAAGATTTGCAGCAAGTAGCCGTTGTTCATCACAATGTGGTTGGGTGACACCCACTCGACAAACTCAGTGAGTGTACGGAGCACTGCCTGTTGATATGAAGACATAGTGTTAGAAGAGGAAACAGACTGGAGTCCCAATAAATAGGAATTTCAGTAAATTAGCGTTGTGCCCATCATCACACCATAGCGATTATTTTGGTATCCACCAGTTGATTTAGTTATTCCTCTGCTTTAAGAAAACAGTTCTTGTCTGCTTATTTTTATATTTTTTCATAGCTCTATCCCGTATTGTAGCCAAAAACGCCGTTTTAGAGAGTGACGAACATTGCTGGCAAGCCAACCATACTATTTCATCTTTGTGTTTGTGCACCTTAATAAAAGTTCACTGTCTGGAGCATTGAGTTCATCACCAACCAAACTTCTCACTGGACAACCTCTTTCATTTGGCAGTTTATCTTCATACACGACACTGGTTCACTTGTGTTGACATATCCAAAGAAGCCACTTAAAAGAGTTCATTTGTAAGGCTGACTGTACACAAATAACTTGAGCAGTCCATGATTCAACGGTTCCAGCAGTCGTCTACTGCTCGGGCAGTCGATAAACGCGGGGGGCCAGACGAGAGATGTACGGTTAACTGCTTTAAGCTGCTTGTGTATGGCAGCTTTAAGCAACCACATACTTGCACTACGCGTCCATTGCTGGCCGCGCCGACGTAGTCCCCCGCCGCGGTCTTCTCGCGGAACTCTCGGACATGCATCTCTATAAGGTTCATGAAGAAAGCAAATATCTCGGCCATGTTGCTTGTCAGCGCTTGGTAGATGTCTTTGCGACGCTGCTGCTGCTCTAACGTCTGTTGACAGAGAAACAGTATGTTATACAGCATAATAGCTGACAGCCGCGACCGCAGCTACCATATAAATCTTATAATATTCGTTAGGACTTCTCTGTAGATATTATGTTTTCTTGGCCTACACCTACAGCACGTTGTTTGATTTGATCCTATTTCTCATCTTTCATTTGATTTTCCTAGTATCAAATCCAAAAACATATTAGCAAGGGTATATGAAGTCATACTTGCATTTTTAGCACAAGGCGAGTTTTACGAGTATTTCTAAAGCAGCGTCTCACGAAATGCACGACACAAGGTCAAATGCTTCGTGTCATGACGTGTCTGCAAGTGTTGCATATCTCTATCAATGCGATCTATGTCACACAATGTTTACAAACAACCTTTTTTGCGGCATAATGGGCGGTCTTATCGCCCATACCGATCTTTTCCAGACAACCTTGCATTTAATTCTATAGTAAATAAAAGTCCTCGATGTATTGATGCCTGTGGATCATTAAATGATAAGCAAAGCTTGAAACTACTACAGAGATAATGATAATCAGAAATGTGTTAAAGAACAAATGAAAATGATGTTCTTTCTTTGTTTATAATATCTACTTATAATAGATGAACAGTGAACATAAATTTATCTATGTTTAGATATACCGGCTAGCCAACCAATCTATTTAAAGTGGACCTTATTGTACATCAATTAAAAGCCAATTAATTGACACATTTGTAATGAACTAACCTGTAATGTAGCCACATCTTCTGTCAGCCTCAGGAAGATATGTAATACAATCTCCGTCTGCATATGACCACGGCCACAGGCATCATTAAGTTCAGAAAGAAGTGTGGGCCAGTGCTGAGGCCATTCCCTCTTGATCATTTCCACTATAACGCGTGCTAGTGCATTGTTGAGATGCCCTGTTTCCCACCCACCCATGTAGAGGAGTTTCATTGCATTTTCCTAAAAATATTTTTATTACTGTCAGTGTTGTTGGAAGTAGTCTGTATTGGTTATGGGCAGGCTGAGGTAAACAACTTATGTACCATGGATGCTGGTATGTCTATTGTCTACATAATTCAGCCTTGAAAGTCACTTCAAAAAAGTAAACATCAACATAAAAAAAGTTTTTTTTTTCAATGGTATTTAACCTAATGGGAATAGGTCTCATCTCTCTTACACCATCCAATAAGGTTTTATATCAGTTTTCTCGTTAGTTATATTTTAATAACCGCTTTGATATATTGTTATCCACAACATATAGGTACCCAGAATTCGCCAGTAATTCGCCATTTTGTGGTGGCAGCTATATTGAATTTGAAAGTTATCATAGTGTGTAGAGTATTCTACTAATCAAGCCCTTTCATTTGATACCCATATTTAATATTTAATCCTCCATTTTGTGGTAGTGGCCACCTTTGACCGATTTACATCAAACATAGCTCCTTAGCATTGGACATGTCCTTACACAGCCAACCATTTCACATTTCAAACAAATAAAAAAACAATATCAAAATGTGTTCATCCCATGGAGTTATTATGCCAAGACTGACACACATACAGATATGTCAAACTTATAACATGCCATTGTTTTTCATCAGGGTTAATAAAATAAGGACTGATTGCATCATCATCATCATCATAGCCAGCTCATCCAACCCACTGCAGGGCATAAGCCTCCTCCTGATTGCATAATAATTGATAAAATGATGCAATGATATTAGGGACTTGCAGGTCTTAATTTTACTCATAGCGATATGCTTGCATTAATAATATGCATGTAATCAAACAGCTGAAGCGCCTCCTGGCGACTCCTTACCATAGTATTTAGTTTAAGTGATCTATGCTTCAGACAATAAGAATACAGATTGACAAGAATTGGACGAGTTTATTGCCAGTTTTTCGAATCCCGTAGTAGAAACAGTGAACTTTCATGACTACCCCTTTGGGAATAAAGATTTGTGACTTTGACGGGTTAATATAATAATAGATCACTTTCTTAGTGTTATTATTAAAGTGAACTTACCTTAATGAATATCTTCTCCCCCTGAGTGATGTGGGGCCAGCGGCTCTGCACTGTGTGCTCCATCAGTTTGAGGCCGAAGTGCTTGACAACAGGAGAGTACTGTCCGTTGGCAAGAAGAAGGCCAGCTTGGGCGCACCATGGAGAATTATCCTTGAAACTAGGACCAGAAGAAAAAATTGGCAATTGTTTGTTTTGCTGTGTAATATTTTTCATGGTGTTTCAACCTACACCTAATAATAATAATAATAGGTATAATAAAAAAAAGCACACTGTAAACAAAAAATATTAATTTTTTGTGACTTCCTTCCAGAATATTTACCAACCAAACAACAGTTGATTAGTTTTAAGTAACCTACTAAAATAATAATTCTTAAAAGTTTATTAACAATGCTGGTCAATGATACCAATTAAGTTAGAAATAAATTATGATAAAGCCCGAGAGCAGTTACAAAGGTCTTTCAAGTTTCAAAATAAATTCAGCACCTCCTTGTAAGTAACAACTAATAGTAATATCTCAATCTCATATGTTTACTCAATCTAGATGGCTGACTTAAAATAATAATTCTAAATTGAAGCAATATTTACTTTTCACAGGCATTATAGGCCTGAACCCTCTGCTCGTGGGAGACAGTGGGCAAATGTGTGAGTTCTACTGCTCGGCTCAGTTCATCTGCCAGCTGCATCACCTCACTGGGCACTTCTCCTCCTACTCCACCCATGTCCATGGCCGTTTTTTCACTAAAGACAAGAGATAAAGCATTTTAGAAGGCGCAACAGCTGCTAATTAACTCACAAAGAATGCCATGTAATGTCTTTGTCCTTACCAGACGTGAGCGAACAAGTCAATCTCACTACTTATGCTCCTTCACTTCATGCTCTAGGAACCTTCAACACTGAAATATAATTCACAACATTGTCACCGAAGAGGAGTTTGCAAAAAATGTAAATAAAAAACGACGTGCTCCCGGTGCTCGGCGTGCAAATACGATAACTCAATATATTACGCGATATAATTTAATTTTAACTCCAGCTAAAGAAAGTAGGGAAATCTTAAACAACTTCAAATTTAAATTTTAATGAGGAATTTAACGTAAAGTCGGATGTTTTAATCAAAACATTGAAACAGTACCTCGTGTTGGATATGGACATTTTAAACTAATTTTATCTGTGGTTGAAGTGGAATGAATTAGAAGAATGAATCATTGTAGACCAAAGAGTACACCTACCTTGAATGAATCAGCTTATGGTATGGTAGTACGTTTCGCCTAGAATTTATATTTCTAACAGTTTCTTGGTTTCTGGAGCTAGACCGGATTATCGCGAATCCCATTCTAATTTCCTTTTTTTTTACTATAGTTACCCAGTCTAGTTCCAAAAACGAAAAAACTATTTGAAATTTAAATTTGTTGCTAAAAGCAAAACGTACCACCTGAAAAAAACTAAACTGATCGTGTGTGAATAGTGGAGCTGATGAGATTACACACTACACACGCACGCAATAAATCTGCGAACTGTGAAATCTACCTAGTCTTGTTTGTCTATGACTTTTGTTGTGGTTGGATTTAGCGCTGTCAAAAATCAAATTTGAAATTTTGAATATAAGGAGTACTTCAGTTTTTCAAAGTTTTTTAAACGGATTTTACTAATTTTAATAAAAAGTTGAAAGAAGATGAATGAGAAATATACTTTCCTTGAGCCTGTTTTGGAAAAGCAGTTAAAGGGTCATCGAAATGCAATCACGGCTTTGTATTTCAGTCCCAACGAGAAGCAAGTCGCTAGCAGTTCGTTAGACAACAGTATTTTGGTATTTAATCATTTGAATAATTTAATGACGTTCGCTACGTGAAAGCTACAAACCCTTTTTATTATGTTTTCAGCTTTGGGATCTCCGTGGCACCATGAGGAGCTACAGGTTCCAGGGTCACGACGAAGCTGTGATGGACGTGACGTTCTCTCCATCTGGGAAGTTGATGGCGTCAGCTTCTCGAGACAAAACCGTCCGGCTGTGGGTGCCCACTGTCACTGGCAGCACAGGCATGTTCAAAGCTCACTCGCAGACAGTGAGATCAGTACAGTTCAGTCCGGATGGAACTAAGGTAAGAATTTGTTTATCTATGGTAACAGAATAGGTAATCTGTGAGCTTTGCAATCCACCAACACCGGGTTTAAAACCTCTGCTCTGGATCAATGACTTTATATCGTAAGTTATATGTGGGTTTCTATCCCTGCTTTGGAGGGCCTAGTTGCTGTTAATTGATAACTAATTTGAAGCTACATCAGAGGCCCTTGAGCCTGACACCAGGGGCCTGGACTACCTGATTCACCTGGACTATCTATTCAGATTTGAGTTTTTTTTTTAATAACCTATGCTGGGCAAAGGTCTCCCCCATCTCTTTCCACATGTCACGATTGTTTGCCACGTCGGACCAACTTGGTTCGTATGTATCAAGATCGTCACGCCAGCGTTTTCTTGGCCTGCCCCGGCGCCTACGCCCTTTTTCAGGCATCCATTGTGTGACGATCTTGGCCCATCTGTCAGGGTGCATTCGAGTTACATTGCCCGCCCAATCCCATTTAAGCTTAGCTGCCTAGCTGATTTGAATTTAAATAGATAATTTTTTTATGGTACCATAAGTAACATAACTAAAAAAAATTCATTACATAATTTAAAAAAGGACATCCCCATATAGTTTCTTGGTGCTATCTTCTCTGATGGGCGTGTTTCTGAAGCATTGGTAGAGTTAATGGAGTTTCCTTTTCCTGTGTGAGATTCACTCATGAGTCACCACTTGAAAGGGAAGTTTCCTTTTTCAAACTCAAACCATAATCTCTAGTCTCATAGACTTAAGTGTTAGACTATTTTTGCCTACTTGCAATAAATAATGAGTTTATTTTTAATTTAGGCTTCATCCTACAACTTTACCCTAAAATTCCACTCACCTATTTTTCCAGATGATAACTGCATCAGATGATAAGATAGTGAAACTATGGGCCACAGACAAACACAAATTCCTAGCTTCATTTGTTGGGCACACCAACTGGGTGAGGTGCGCCCGAATGTCTGGAGACGGCTCTGTGATAGCCTCCTGCTCTGATGACAAGAGCACTCGACTCTGGAACCCGGAGACTGGGGAATGCATCCACACATACAAGGATCAGAAAGGCCACGGCACTTATTTAGCTTGGCACCCTTCAGGTTGCTACGTAGCAGTTGGTACAAGCCAGGGAAATGTTAAACTGTATGATGTCAGGACACATAATCTTGTACAATATTACAGGTAACTTTTTATGAATAAACTTCTCCGCAGTGTAGGCCAGGAGGCATACCATGACCTCTTATAACAATTCAATTGAAGACCTAAACTGAACTGTGTCGCATAATCCTACCGTGACGTCTTAGTTTTATGTTGCTGCCATTTTCAACCTAAACTGGATACTATTTAGGTTGAAAATGGCAGCAACCTAAATTGAGTTGCTAATAAGCCATTTTCAATTGAATTGCTATAAGATGTCATAGTAGGCCTCCAGACCCCATTTCAAAATCTATTCTATCTGTAAATACCATATGCGAGAGCTTAAACTAATATACTGCTGTGCTCAATTGTGATGTGTTAGAATAAAGGTGAAGATAACAAAGTGTTCAATTTCTAGCATCCACAATGAAGCTGTGACACAGGTGGCATTCCATCCGAGTGGCAGCTACATACTCACTTCCAGCAGTGATGGCAAGATGAAGGTAGCCTATGATATAGTATAAGTGTCATTATTAATTATGTTATCTTCATGTTTTAACACTATGACTGCTGAGCCAATTTTCTTGTCTAGCCACGGGTGCGGCTCTGCATAAACCGTAGTGTTTTCCCATACAGCTAACACCACAGTTGTGTTTTCAGCAGTGAACAATTGAACATGTTAATGTGTTATGTGTGTGTGTTTGTTGTTGTGATGTAAAAGTCTTATATGGATTTGCAGATACTGGACTTGTTAGAGGGGCATCCAATTTTCACATTGAGTGGCCACAATGGGCCTGTCAACTGTGTCAACTTCTCTTCAAGCGGAGACCTGTTTGCTTCAGCTGGTGATGACAAATTGGTACATAAATTTTTAACCTCATGTCAACATATTTGGTTGCCTGAATTTCCACTTATTCTAATAAATTGTGCCACTTTTTTCAGGTATTCATTTGGAAAACTAACTTTACAGAACTCGCAAGTGACACAAAGGAAAATGTGGTCCATAATGCAACGTCAGTCTCCAGTTCTGCATCGAAAATGGGTTCCAAAATGCAAACTAGAAATCAGGTTGTCAAAAAGAGATGATATTAGTTTTGATGTAAATAGTTTTCACATAGATTAATATATTTTGTAATTTTGTATTGTATCTAATGGTAGCATAAGTATAAATATATATTTAAATAACTTGTAGTTTATAGTATTGAGACAAATCCTAAAAAAATATTCCCTTCCTATGCAGGCAAGTTTACAATCCGTAACATCAGCATACACGGTAGCATTCCAAAAACTCGAGTTTAGAGACAATTGTCATCCTTTGAAGAGATCGTGGTCATGTTAATTGTACTGATTTACTAATGCCATTGTACCAACCAGGGTAAGAGGGTGTGGCACCTCTGTTACCATAGCACCAAGTATCCCGTGACATCTTTTGTCCACTTGGACGATGAGCTGGATGTTGACCATGAAGGTCGAGAGTGTACAAGCTTTGAAGAACCAAATGCAAATAGCACTTTCATTGATCCTAACTTGCGATGCAGCTCAGTTTTATCTGTGCGACATATATCTTCTAACACTTCGCCTAGAAGTAGTAGATCTCAACATTCAATTCCAAGAAACATATCAGTACATTCAGATTACCAAGATGAAGACAGTGTGGGTCACATCAGTCATATCCCACGGAAACCCCCAACCCCTGCCACTTACTCCCTTCCGTCCTTTATTGACAAGTCAAATATAAACAAGTCCAATGTAACAGAACATAATAACGAAGAGGATCTGTTTGGAATGATTAAACTCAAAGATAATGATGTATGTTACACAAGCGGCTCTATAGAATGGGTTGGCAGAAAACGGAGTTACCCAATAAATACAGGATTTAAAATAATCAATGAGAGCTTTAGACAAGGCAATGAGCCGTTGCTTAAAAGAGTAAAGAGATTAGATAAAACATTTTCTATAGGGACACACAAGATAAAGGAGTGTGATTGTGGCGACGTGTTGCCGACCATGAATGCTATAGTGGACCACTTGAATGCATTACATGAGGCCGTTGACCTTGTGGACCTACGTCTCAACACGCTTGAGGACGTTGTAGAAAATAGATGATTACATACTTTATCTTGTAATAAAATATAATGCACAATAAAAAAATATGACTTTTATCAAAAAAAATATTTATTTCAAATACTGTGATTACTAGGTGCCATAAAAACATTGTGGAATTCAATCAATGTAAAAAGTCCAACCAAAACTTAACAAAACATTGCAAACACGTAATAAATATTATTATAGTAAAAATGATGTAACATTAGAGTAATTTTTAAAATTTAATTATACATACAGTCTCCAAACCTCATTTTCAACATGAACTTGTAGGTACATTATAACATGGCTCGCAAAATATTCATGTTCACTTTCAGTGTGTACTTTTATAACCATTTCGTCTGCAGTTATTGTGTACCGGCGTAGGTGGTCTTTTTGCCTGTTTTTTTTATAACATCTAACAGTTGATCAGCTTCAAGCGTCGATGTGACTGAGACTTTCTGTTCTGGTAGGCTGATGGCGACGTCATCGACGCCTTTCCCTTTCAACCTGTTGAGCACTCTCTCGACGGCACCGGAACAACCCTCGCATGTCATTTCCACGTTAAAGATATGGGTCTGAAAAACACGACAACGAAGCCATAAAAGTTATGAATAAACAAACATCACGACTTCCACTTCCATAATTTGATACGCACTGTCGACATGTTGATTCTGTTGTTTTTAGTCTAAATTAATCTTAATTTGCTAATTGAAGAAGTCTAGGCAGTCATTAAAAGAAATATTACAGATCGTTATAAAATTCGCCAACCGTAGCACTAAGTGACGGAAATTAAATAAAAATGATAGATTCGTTGGCTGGCTGACTGAGTTGAATGACCGATTGACGGAAGAATGAACGAATTGGACGAGTGTCGACCGACTGACGTTGATTGATACTGTCTGACTGATCATAAAAATTAAGCATAAAGTTGTAAATCTTAACCTGTGGGTATTTTGACTCTGTATTAATTTTGAGCTTATGTCGTTCACTCAGTGTTTCACAAATTCATTCATTCGTGTAGCTGTCATGGTGTTCCACCGTATGTTCATCGCTTTTATTTTCAATTTAATTTCATAAAATCATGTTTTATTAGCAAACCTCGTCATGACGCTTCAAGAGAATCTCAGGGAGTTAGGCTGGTAAATATACAGTTCAATAAACATACTAATATTCGTGTTTTTTGGGTAAAGTATGGTGCTTCCAATAAGGTTCTCTATTTCTCCAGGAATTTGAGCATAAGTGGAGTGGATACAGTCAGTGAAAACGGTCAAATACAAGATGTAAATATACTTAGCAGAAAAGCGCTGGACGTAAGTACATATTCCAAGTCATATAGTTAATTCAAACATATTTTTCGGTCATTGAATTAAACTGTGATTTCAGTATGATTTGAGAGATATTGGAGATGCAGCATTTCCAGAAGATTTTACGAAAGAGCCCTCTAAGTTAGAGACTCCGATAGTAGTTCAAATACAGAAAGTAAGAAATGTATCAGCGCCTAAAGCTAATGAAGAGTCATGTCACGCACCACGGATGCTGAAACTGACCATGCACGACGGGAAGACCACTTGCACAGGCCTGGAGACTAGTCCTATTTCTAGCATAAGTATAAATACCCCGCCAGGGACTAAGCTCCTTTTGAACAACGAAGGCCTCGAAGCATGCCATGGAATACTTTGGCTGACACCTGGTGTAGTGACACTTTTGGGAGGGAAAGTGTCTCATATGATTGAGAAATGGGAGCTGAATAGAAGTCTTGCAAAGCATACGAGAGGTGAGTATTCATATATTAAAATTCACACTATTATGTACTAATTTAATGATAATTGTAAAGCAAATTGTTTGATCTGTCAGTATTGAGAGTGTGAATTTGCACCACAAAAACTGTTCAGTATAAATGAAGTACTATCTCAATAGGTTCATAATCTTTGTAATTTGCAGGTGGGATAGGCATAGAAGGTGGGCCACCACCGTGGATTCCATTTGGACAGAGATTAGAAGCCCTTGCAGTAGAGAAACAGTTTAAGAGCCTTCAGGATGCTGCGAAACAAGATAATGCCGAATTTGAAGCGCAGAGAAAAGGAGCAATTGCCGAAGCACAGAGACTCTCTGGTGTTAAGAAGGTCAGTAATGGTACACATTTTATAAAAGATATATAAATGTCCACCCGCTTGTAATAACAAAATATTAATTACCTTTCAGATATTTGGCGGTGGCACTAAACCATTACTGGATGCAAATGTGCAGAAGATTGTTGATGCCGGATTTTCTGAGGAACAGGCAGACAATGCACTCAGGTACACCAAGAACAATGTAGAGCGGGCATTAAAGGTATTACAAAAGAGAGATCACTCTGAAGGCAGGGGTAAAGATAAACACAAAGATCAAGAACAATCCAAGCGCAGAGGGCGCAATAAAGACAACAGTGATGATGATATTATGCTAGTGAAACCCACCGCAAAGGTTTCTCTCTTTGATTTTCTTGAAGACAAGCTCCCTAATATACCTCAAGATAAGGAAAAGAACAACCGCCATTATAATAACCATGCAGAAGAGAGGAATGAACGAGGGCATTATCAACATAGGGATAAATATAGTGGCAAAAATCATTCTCGCTCGCATGGATCGCGATTTGACAGGCATCGAGGGCATTATAATGATAATCATCACTCGCACAGGGATGATAGGAAATTTCAGGCCCCAGCAGAGAAACCTCCCAGATTCCAACGGAAAATAGAAGAGAGAAATAAACAACACCAGCTGCAGCAGCAACAGCAACAACAGAGGCAGCAGCACTTACAGCAGCAGCAGCGACAGCAACAACAGCAACAACAGCAACAACAGCAACAACAACAACAGCAACAAAAACAACAGCAGCAACAACAGCAACAACAACAACAACAACAACAGCAGCAGCAGCAGCAGCAACAGCAACAGCAACAGGCAAACAACATCAGTAACCACTTAAACCTACCATACAGTAACTCATATCACAGTCAGCAGACCCTCCAAGGCCACTACCACGACCTGAACTCGCGGAGCGACAGAATTAATATGAACGATAATACAATTCTCCAGCAACATCACCAACATCAACAACATCACCAACAGCATCAACAGAGCTATCGTAACAGTGTGGGGCTAGATGCGCTGGCGGAGGCAGCTGCGGGGCTGAGCCTCTTAACGAGTCCGCCGCGCGACGCGCTCGCGGAGGCGGCGGCGGTGGCGGCGCGCTACCAGCCGCCGCCCGACCAGTACAAGCAGTACGCGGCCTCGCTGCAGGAGCTGCCGTACCGCCGCGGAGACGTAGCCAAGTACCAGGAGCAGTTCCAGCGCCGTCAGCAGCAGAACGGGTACCTGGAGGTAGGATATAACGATGCCGACGCGGTATCGATACTTATACTCATTACTTGTGTTTAATTAACTGTGGATACTTTATCAATCAGGTAGGAAACCTGTGTTCAGCAGTGGACATTTACCGGCTGGTGATAATTGTGAATTCCATGTACTTCATCATATCAACCCATATCTCCTACTGCTGAGCATAGGTGTTGTTCACTTTCGTGAGGAGGTTCAGGCCTTAATCCACAACAGGCCCGATCCAGATTGGCGAATCATACTCCTCCGAAGTAATCCTTGGGCATGTGGGTTTTCTCACAATGTTTTTCTCCACCGTAAAACGACTGATAATTATGTACATATGTTTTTACAAGAAACACATTGCTATGTGGTATTTGAACTCACAACCCTATGCTTGGAAGGTGTATATAGCTATCAGTTATTTAATGAGTCCTTACTCATTTTGTTTGTTCTCTGCAGGCACAGCAGGCGGCTCTATACCAAGGGCTAGGCTTCGTGGCGGGCGTGGGGCGGCAGTACACGTACGGGCGGCAGGACTACGGCGCCGCGGGCTACCTCGCCGGCTCCATGCTGGGGTTCCAGCACGCCGCCGTCGCCGACCAGGGCCGCGCCGTGCTCGGCGTCGCCGACCTCAGCTGGAGCGTCGGCGACCGCTGCCTCGCGCTCTACTGGGAAGACAATAACGTGAGTGCCGTGATGACAAACTTACATCGACTCTATGGAGTTATTCTGGGCAGATATTGGGAACGACCTGTGCGGTCACACCTTATTTAGCTAACGTCGCTCAGCGTCGGCGTAATGATGCTTCCACACATGCTGACATGAGCAATAACCTGCAAAAAGCGCCGTTCAAACACCTCCCCTCTTCTAGTTCATCCCCCAAGTCCTCACCCTCGAAGATTTTTAGTATGTTTGTCGGGACACATCAGGGAATAAATGTAAAACTATATGAGTTATTCAGGCTGATTTTATTAATTTTTCTTAGGCTATATTTCAATCTGCCATTACGGTAAAAGAATAAAATAGATAATTAATTACAGGTTAACTAAGAAATTTAATACTATCTATTAAAATAATGATTTTTGCTTTCAGTTCTATGAAGCTGAGGTGACCGGCGTGTCGGCGAATACAGTAGTAGTTAAATTTTGTGCATATGGTAATCATGAAGAAGTTCTTAAAAGCAATTGCCTGCCCTTCCCCAGTCAAAGTGAGTTATATAAAAATAATAACCTAACCTAACCAATAACTATAATACAAGGTGACACATGTTTCAGATTTTTTTCATACTGCCTCTTAATGGAGCTGTATACGAACTGTAATAAGTCTAGTGGGCCCCAATGATCATCAAGCATCAAGTGAGATAGTAGTCAAACAAGAACCTATTCACAAATTTAAAAAAAAGTTTACAATTCTAACTTTATTTTATGTTTGTGAATAGGTTCGTGTTTTAACGTGTAAGTAGATACTGATTTTATTCCATATAGCGATAGATATGAAGTTGTACCATTTGTTCAACAGCGTCGGGCGGCATGGGCGGGTCGTACGCGGGGCGCGCGACGACGTTCGCGCGGCGGCCGTAGTGTCGCGCCGCGGCGCCGCGCCTCGCCGCAGTCGCCGCCGCGTGAGGCCGCCGCCTCCGCGCCTCCCTCGCCACCGAACTGTCTCCCGCTACTGTGTTGAGTGGAGCGTAGAGAGCGCGCGTCGCGGCCGCCGCGTTTCCCGCTGCGCCAGTTTGTATAGACTCGTGTATGGTGGTGCGGCGAGACGCCGCCGCGCTGTCGCCGCTCGCTCGTGACGCGCGGCCGCTACGCTCTGTGTCCGGAAGTGTCGTGTTGTGTCGTCGAGTTCATACGCCCGCCCGGAAGCCCCTCTTGTGACACTGTGCGTCCGTACATTTAGTACTCGAGTCGGTAAAGGGCATGTATGAATTTGATATCTGTAAATGCGCATTGTAAAAATTGCCGTTTGATTAAAGAACTATTAAAATGGACTCTTATGTTAAATATCAGTGTAAAATATGCTTCCGGTCTGTCTACCTCGCGACGACTAAGTATGGATTTATTCCGGCGCCGTTATAGGTATCTAGGGCCGGTGCCGCCCTCGACGCATGGACGATCCTAAGTAAAATGAAACGGCACTAAATAATGTAACACGCTACAAACCAAGTTAGTGTAAGATGGAGTGGTTGACTGATTGAGACGTGACAAATATTTTTTGTTGGAAAACGAATAGAGTTGAACCGTCATGAATTAGGGAACATGCGCTTTATTTATTTTTAGTCACCTTTACATGCATATAATTTGAAGATATAACATGATACATGCAGTATTACATTTAAAAATCACTTGTTAAAATATGACACTTCGAAATTCGAGCTAAACCTTTAAGCCACATGGCGTGATGGAACCGCTTCGGACCACTCATACACGGGAGCGGGGACCAAAGCGGGAAACAATCCTAGGAAGTGCCATGGTCAAACGTTAGTTGTATTAAAATAACACAGGTAAAGGTGAAATTACCATGTCAGTTCAACTCTATTCGCTGACTGGAACTGCCCAGTTGTAAGGAACCTGCGAAGCTTCTAGAGATTTGACGAATAATATTACGTTACTAGTTGAATTCACCTCGCAGTTCGTTAATTTTATTCACATTAAGTTATTATAGGTTTAGCTTTTGTAATAGTCTGGCGATATTAATGCAAATAATAATTATGATCGACATTTACTTCATGTCTTATTGGAATCATTGGCGCAAAACCGGGACCACTAACTTTCTACAAAATAAAACAATATGGTGTAACATACACAACATATCAAGAAAGGTTAGCACATCTCGCTCGCTCCCTTACATCTTATGTTTCTGGCTGTTATGTTATTAAGGTACTAGATGAGACTGTTTCGGTTATAAGAAAAACTATTTCTAAATAAGAAGCTTGAATGAGAACACACGTAGCGGTTTCCTCCAGCACCCGCGTGTGGCCTACAAAACAAGTAAAATATAAAAATGTACGTAATATGTATAAATTTCACACACAAGGTGCGGTTTTCGCCCGCAAGCGGCGCTGGCGCCACGTGCGTTCGGATACAACGCAATCACATAACTTGCGGCTATTTTCCGTAGGCTCTGCGGGCATTTAGGCGCAAATAAGTGCGTGTATTTTGAAAAAAAAAAACAAGTCGCGGCGTCAGTTCTTAGCCTAACAAGATGCAGTCGATTCAGGGTTCGCCGAACTTAATTTAAATTCACCTTTTACATTAAAAACAATAGAGCAATAACATAAGAGCTGCAAAATTTAATTTTATTTTATTTTGGTGCGCCGGAATTGAATCTTGTTATCTAATTTTCATACCATCTCAGTTGGTAATGAAATGATTTACCTTTACCGCTTACGTCTTATCCAGTACTTTAATATCACTAGTAAGAATGATAATGTACTGAAGCTGCGCAGGCCGCGTCGCGTACTAGATCTAGTTAAAATGTTCATAGATGTTTCATAATATTAGGAGTCTAATATTAAACATGAATGTGTAACTCATTTCATAAAGAATAATTTATTGTAACATTTACTGTAAACATGTAACCATTCGCAGTAGCGTGTAGCTTGTATATGTGTATCTAATTTGTTGTATTTTATTATAGTAAAATGTATTGTAATATATTATGAATTCAGTATGAGATATTGTTTCCTATTGTGAATTGTTTGTTTTTTTAGAAAATCAATGTTGTTAGTTCAGTTTTCTTGAAAAGAAATTCATATTTTATTTTACATTTAAGATCTGTAACTCACAAGTTTCCAACTAGGTACCTAACATATGTTGTTATTTCGAACATTGGAAGTAATATTAAAACATTTTTTTTATATAATTAAACAATTATTAAATTGTTGTTAAACTTTTCCACTCATAAATTAATTTTCAACGGCAGCTAAAACATGCTAGAGTTCTTTGAATGTGGCAACCACACGCACATTCGGAAAACGAAAACAATGTGTGGGTCGAACTGATTTCTAACACACCCGTCGAGTGTAATCTATTTACAATCATGTTTTTACTGCTAACTCGCTACAACCTTGAATATTAATTATGAAAGATTTTTCAACTCATCATCTCATCGATATTCACATTTGGAGAATATGTGATTTTTATTAGCTGAAATTCAATAAGTAAACAAGAATACTTCCATTACCAAATGAACACGTTTCAACTAATGACGTGGTTTTTATAGATCCAATTTATATTGTTAGCTGAAGGTCGCAATAAGATAGGTGTTCTGTAAACCAAAGCTCAAGTGAATCACCCTAGTTGTTAGGACCACGATGCTCACAATGTTTGTTACTTGCGTTCGTTACATTTTGTACCATTCTGTTTTACTATTGAGTTTAAGTAAACGTTTATTAACAAAAGCTAATAAAAGAAAATCTAAAAACTATCTGTATGGTTTACTTTTTATTGTAGTCCACCAACGCCGTTCGCGGTACGTCTGCGGGATGCAGGTGGGCGGGAAAGACGGCACCACACGTTTTGTGGCCAAGTCTAGTTCCCCTCGCGTGCACTACCCGTCACCAATGCTGTCCGTACCGTGTCAGTGGCTGAGTCGTATCGCCAACATATAATTATAATACTTGTAGTCTGTACTAAGTATGTTACGTATCGAGGTTTGCACTGAGTGATTTTAATGTGCCTTTTATCGCCTACCACTTTTGCTGTTGTGCATGTAAGGTTTGACCTACTTACTTAATGTAACATGTAGACGATAACGCTTAAAAGTTCTTTGAAGGCAAAATAATTTCTATTGTAGACTTAAAATATCCGACTACAGAGTTTAATTTTAAAAGAACAATTTGTAGAAATACTAAGAAGATTAGAAGCTTGTGTTGTGATTTATGAATTGATTACATTGACAGCGTTGGCTACATAACCGTCTTTTGTTACGATTTCGATGAATGTCTTACAAAAAAAAAAAACGCGGATGAACGTAACGGAGGTTGCTTCACTGGCTTCTGAGCACGTACTCGTGATCATAAATACTGACGAGGCTTCGATGCTTGTCCCGCAGGCCGCACGCCGAGCGGAGGGGAGTCACCCACCTCAGCGAACCAAATCAGTTGAATCTGTCCACCGCCCGCGACGCACTCGTGGCGCCGACCCGCGTGAACCAAACTACTGCGAAGTGTACCGTGATAAGTGAGAGTGATTGTAAAGTGAAACTGTTTTGTAACCAAACACGGTGTCGGGTATAGAAGAATGCGCGAGTCAAAATAACGTCGCATTTCTTCCGAGTTTTGCTGCGAGTCAATGTTGGCGCGAATACTGGCCCAACCGGTTGAGATATTCCTGATATAAAATATCTCAGCACCTTACTTGAAGGTTCGTTTTGTGCCTTCCGTTGAATGTTATGCAACTTTCACTTATTATCTTCCATCAATGAGAGAATGGATTAGATGGACCTTGCTAGTCTTGCGGCAGCACTCGGCATCACCTTGAGGCGTTGCGTTACGCGGGAGTTACCATCGCACGCTACGTGCGTGACATACATGCCTAAACAGATATTGTGGCTATAGGTAGCTAAAAGTAATTAGGTACCCAAAGCAGTAACTGCGGTGTAGTTCTATGACGAATGTGCATGATATGCCTCAAGAGCTTCTGAAGGTGAATCGTAGCTTTTACAAGTTTGTTTTTACAAGAATTGGAATCAAGCTTACCTACCTACATTTATTGTATTACAAGTATTTATTGTATTTATATTGTTGAAAGAATTATGTAAACACATGGTATAATAATACTTATGTGTTTGAACACAATTATTCAAAAGATTTATAGAAAACAAAAGTAATACTAAGCAATAGCTTCAAGCGTACAAATAAACGGAAGCGATCAACCTATTGGAGGTAAGAAGTAATAGCTCATAGATAACTATAGGTCAGTAAAGTTACTCGAAGTAACTTATACATAGGTATATATTCATGGCGATCTAGATCTTTTAGGTGCATATCTATGCAGCCTAGCCTGCAATGTCATCTGGTATGTGGTGACATGTGAAGGCAAATGCATTTGTGAACTATGATTTTATCATTATTTATCAGACAGGCACGTTCTCTATTTAGGAGTATGATTGTGTTTGCATTTTAGCGTCTAGGCACAATAACTCGGATTCTCTATTGTCATTATTTTTACAGTAAGTGTGAAGATTTTACTGTGGTTAAAATATAATTTTTTTTGTGTTTGACTAATTGACGAAACGAGCAAGTCGTTCACCTGATGGTAAGCGCTATGCCAAACTTTGCAATGCATAGTCCTGCGCGGTACTGCACTGCGCTCGTCACCCTGAGGCATTGGTTCTAAAGTCTCATATGCTTAGTAATTTCGCTGGAAACATTGCCCTTCAACCCGGAACACAGTAATTGACGTGTAATATCCCAAGAAGTTATTTAAATTGATTCTATTTTGTATACTTACTATTTGTTTATGAATTAGCTGCGCCCTGCCGCTTCACTTGGGCAGTATAGTGATCGTGCTCAAATGTTTTGTTTCCAGAATCGTCATGGGCGGCGGAGGAGCGATGGACAGCTGTGGCAGGTGTATGAAGGCTTCCCTCATATGTATGAATGTAGTCACATGTGTAAGTCACTTGGATATGTTTTGTAGACTAGTACTTACCTAGAAAGACATAATACTCAGTCAATAGGGATCTACCTATAAAACCTACTTACTAAATAAAAACACAATTGGTAGATATACAAGAATGTGTACCGTAGCGTTCCTTTGGGGCCCCATAAAAAGTAATCTGTAAAGTGTACCAAATTAATGCAATTAACCTCATCAAGACCGGTTCAGTTCGTTACATTCATCAACAACCCATATTACATACTTATACATACGTTTTACAAGAAACACGTGCGTGCCCGCACTGGGATTTGAAGTCACGTCCTTCTCCTTGGAAGACGGACGTTCTCCCACTCGGCTACCACTGCTTATTAATTCGTTTACGATAATTATATTCCATAACTTAGATCAAAAGGTTGCAAACCTCTGAACATAATATGTTCAGAGGTTTGCAACCTTTTGACCTAAGTCTTAAATCCAAGTATATACTTATAGAGAATACAATGGTCTGTGAATGGTATCTGATAATATATAGCCAAAAACACACATTGATCCCAACTCGTAGTTAATTATCTGTTTGGTAAGTTATCATATAAAGTTCTGTTAATTCAGTCATACCAGTAGGTAAAAGAGCTTTCAGAATCTCATTTGACATCTTTACGTGGGTAACTTGCATGTATTTTTTTAAATAATTGACAATAAAAGTCTGATACTTATCTCAATATTTCCTTTCTACACGAAATAGAATTAATTAGCCAAATGTGAACTAACATTAAGATGCAATCTCCCCTTTTATTTAATAATGCTTTCCGGACTAATAAATCTAAAGGGGTGCGTTATTGCTAGTATAAAGTACAGAAACATATATACAGGATGTTCAGTTACTCCCGCGTCATATTTTTGGTTGTGGTAGATTGGATCTCTACGATATTAACAAATATTAGCCTAACTCTTGTAAACTCCTTATTTTTTAGCTGTTGTTTAAAAAAAAATTATGTAACTACCTTTTTGCTAGTGTTTGCATCCTTATCCACCAAAAAGCGACGATTTTCCTAGTTAGGAGTTAGATTGCAATGGCAAATCGTCGGTGGTCAATCCTGTAAGTCGCGGGGAAAAGCTAGTAATTCTATGACGATTCGCATTTTATGCATTAAGTCCGCTTAACAAAGACACCCTTAAAAGGTCCCCGCATAAGGTTTGAAGTTGCATTCCAGGTGGGCGGCGCGATCGCCGTCATTATCGGCATGTGGGTGTGGACGACGCGCTCGTTCTCAAGCACGCTGATGTCCAACAACATGTTCATCGCGTCAGTGGCCGTGGTGGTGGCCATGGGGGTTGCCATGATGGTGCTCTCCGTGCTTGGCTGCTGCGGCGCTGCAAAGGAGGTCAAGTGCATGCTGCTCACGGTGTGTAATAATACATCACGATCACATACATAGCTCCTGAACCCTAACTAGGACTCTCTGTATTTAATTAGGAAGTGCGAGGACCATAGTTCACAAAGCACCCACACTTAACTCCTCGTATATCTCATTTCTTGACTCAATAGATTTTTAATTGTTGTCTGGCGGTATTCAGCACAGGACATACCACTGGTTAAAGCATCTCTGCGTGGTTCGTACATATATTTGCCCTGCGCGGGAATCGAAGCAGCAACCTTACGCATCGCGTCAACGCCTCACTAACTTTACAATTGACGTATAATGTACCATAATCCTTGTCAAACGCAGGCAAAAATAGTTGAAAACCATCATCTTAGTGCAAAAAAAAACAGTTGTTAAAGAATCAATTACAAAGCCGCCTACAGAACCCTAAAAGTCAGCCCTGTTTCAGGTCTGGTCTAAATTATTTACTTATTTCTGTATTAACGTAAAACATCGTGAGCGTGCATGATGGTGTATAAGCACATAAAGATAAAATGTGTACATAGGATCAGCGCTTCAATCGATACCCTCATTTTTCACTAAACACCTTTCACACTCTTATCAAAACATTTCAAATTCCAGTACTACGTCCTCGTGTTCATAATGTTCGTCGTGATGCTGGTGGGTGGCATCCTCGAGTTCGTCTTCCGGGAGAAGGTGGTCTCCACCCTGGACCGGGAGATGTTCGCTGCCATCCCCTACTACGGCACGCGGCACGAGTACACGAGGTCCTGGGACGACACACAGACCTTCCTCGAGTGCTGCGGGGTCAGGAGTTATAAGGACTGGAACGATAACGTCCCTGAGAGCTGCTGTAAGGAGGTCTATCCTGGGAAGGTGAGCTTGCGTCGTACGTGACTGTAATTTAGTTCGTTTGAATTTTTGGATAGGAACGAAGGAAGGAGTGAACCTAATGATTGAGTCTGTATTTCCCGATGGTTTCCGTTTCTTCGATTAGATAAGCGTGAACCATCGTAGACCGCATCGAATCAGTGGTCAAATGCGAACCTATATATGGAGACTTAAGGATGTTTGACAAAATGAGACCTTTTCTCAAACATTCTTATGTTGCTTGTTCTTCTTATATTATTGTGTGTATTATTTCGTCATCGAGACCATCGGCATCGGCTTCATTGTCACCATCCTCTATGGGAAAACCCGACTACGGCGATGAGCATAGAAACTCGTCAACAGCATTGATGATCTTCGTCAAGTGTGAGTGTGGAGATGTCAGTAAAGAGGAGTGTTCATAGCTGTATTTCTGTTTCCCAGCGGCTGGACTGCAAGTCATCTCCGAACCCGACGACGATGCACATGGGGGGGTGCCTTAACAAGGTTATAGATTTCTTGAGAGACGACGCACTCTACGTCGGCGCGGCGGCAATTGTCGTCGCTTTGATAATGGTAAGGGATAAGTTTTAAGGACTAGCTCATATCATCTAAAGAGCCGCCTTCGAATTTATTTATCAAAAAAAAATACTGATCATAGGATCAGTATTTTTTGTAAATTCTTTTAAAATCTTGTATGTGTAAATTCTTTTAACATTTAAGGGGCATTTCTATATAACGAAAACTAACAGGGGAGTGGTGTTTACCGTTGACGTTTCATAAGTTCCAGACTATAAATAAGTCGGTCGATCTATACCTTGTATCTTGTCACTAAGCTTTCATAGCCGATACTCTGAGTCCGAGTGTTTGAAAGACTATGGTCTTTGTACTTTCTGATTCCTCGAGGGAATCCTACTAAGCGGTGATAGGTGTCGCAATAATCGATGTGATTTACGATTGAAATCTATCGTGTTCTTTTTTTCTTCCAGTTGTTGGCGCTAATATTGTCGTGCGCGTTGTTCGTCAAAATAGAGTGACGAATATAAAACCCATCGGAAAGACAAATTCAATGACTGATTGATTGATGAACCGTCGTGATTGTTTGCCTCGAATCCACCGTGTGCTTTTGGATTTATAATTTATTTTTTATATTTTTAATAAAGTATGAAAATATGCTATGCTTTTACTTATAAAATGACAACGCCCAAAGTTAGTGTGTCTTATATGATACCTCGGTATTCAGTAATTGGGATTTGCATTTGTATTCATTTAAAGATTTTAAGATTTATCAATATTGAAGGATGATTTCATTTCAATTCACATTAGCTACATAAAAAAGTTATTAATTATAGAAAATATATTATACTACCTATACTGTACCTGTTTGTTGATAAGGCTATAAGTAATTACATAGTTATACTGAGTAAGAAAGTTAGATATATATAATTATATCAACACAATAGCATCTAACATATCACTGACAGAAAAGACTTCATTAAACTTACTTTATATTTTCAGAAATGACAAACTTTTTACACGAACCTAATTTTGAAAAAAAAAGTAAAGTACAGAAAAAAAAACAAAAGATAATTAATCCATTATTTTTTATGTCGTCTTGGGAAATTGATAGTATTAGGGTTGCCATCGCGATAACGTCCCGAGCGCGTGTACCACCCGCAGGCGCGGATCTCACAGTCAGACGTGGTGGTACCTAACGGCAGCCCTAACGCACTGATACGCTCCAGTGCTTGCGCGGGACCAGCGACAATCTGTAACACATCATGAAGAAACAAAGTAGGAAAGATATTTATTTAACTTTGGTAACACACGACACACACATTACCATCATCATCATATTATTACATTTCCACAGCTACAAGACAGAAGCCTCCAAAAATGAGGAAGTACTTAATATCTGGGAAATACAATTATTCAATCTCTACTCTATAATATAATAGTAGAGTAGCGACAGAATACTAATATAATAATATCCTACCAGCTGCGCCCCGCGGATCCACATGCAATGAGTATTATCCTTCAGGAACCGTTAATTTTAACGGCATATAAAGTACTATATGTGGTAATCCAGATAATAAACTATGTGTGTACCAAATTTCATCAAAATCCGTTCAGTAGTTTTTGCGTGAAAGAGTAATAAACATCCATCCATCCTCACAAACTTTCACATTTATAATATTAGTAGGATGTAGTGATTAACATTAAAAGGTAAAACCGAGCCCCGTTTGCGCCCGTAGCAGGACTGCAGGACATTATTATGCGACTATGGGAAAACAACCGGAAGCTTCAAGTGGTACAAATATTATTAGTAAGAACAATGGAATGGTCGAGTATGTCCTTCACGGTCACAGATTCAAGTATAAACACAGACAAAAAACAACAATAGGCAGTGATTAGTCAGTACTACAATGCAAATTATGGGCAGACGTGTCGCTCATTAGAAAGGTAACATCGCAGTCATTAATCATGTAAAAAAATAAACAAAAACGTTCAGGTACCCTGCCGAACACCACATGCTTTCCGTCGAACTGTGGCAACGGTTTGAAGATGATGTTAAATTGCCCACACACTTCATTGTCCGGAGTCACCACCATAGACAGTACGCCTGCGAAAAAGAAATACCAAGTCGTCTACTTAATTAGACTTGGTTGACAGGTTTGTGACAGGTTGCCTGTAGCTAACCTGGCTACGGGAAATTCAAAGAAATTCTTTATGTGAGAAAGGTAATTGTTTATAAAAAATGCTTCACACTGACGCTCTGCTCGTGTGTAGAAATAAAATTCTTCTCCGTGTTTGGTAGGGCGAGCAATTTCAGTTCAATCAAAAACAAGTCACGAAAACGACTTCGAGCAGGAAATCAAGACTTATAAGGTTGTGAGTTTAGCGAGTCCCACACCTGGCACAGTATGCTTGAGGTCGTGGTTTTCGGCGCCCATTGGGGTCGCCTCTCCCTCGGGCAGGTAATAGCCACAGCCGTTGTCTTTAGTGACGTCACCGCCGCGACAGTACAGCTCCGGCACCACCCTGGGGAACTTACTCTTGTATCAATTGATAAGGACGAGCTTACTCCTCCCTCACTTGATAAATTTAGGTGGTATTATAACAATAGATTGAGAGAAAAAGCAAGTTCAACAATAAGCGCCATATACTATCCTACCTGCTCATAATTGCAGTGCCATTCAGATTATTGTATTGCTAAGTCCGGGTGTAGTAAAGTGTGATCCAAGAACAAGCGGAATTTCAGCTGTATTTTGTATTATACTAATGGGAAAAACGGAAATTGCACTGCCTTATTAATGACCTAATTTGCGTTTCAGCAAACCCTTTTACTTACCTCTACCTTTTTTTACCTTTTCTAACAAAATGTTACCTGAACAGCCTAGTGCCTTTATATGCAAACCCCTGGGCATCTCCTTTGACGAGGCTGACGAACAGTTGACAAGTCTTGGGGCATATGTCGGTGAACAGCTCTATGATAACTTTGCCTATCTTGGATCCGCTCAAAACCCAGATATCCATAGCTATTCTGCAATCAGACAATTACTAGATTTGTCTACTTATAAAACTGTTAATTTCATCATCAGCATATTACGTGCTTACTGCTGGGACAGCAGGCTTATTTCCATAGAGATTATACAGGCTATAATTCACCAAACTGGCCCAGTGCAGATGGGTATCTACTGAAATAGATGTTAAATTCATATCTACGAATTTTGTGTTTCTTATTATATATGGCACACCAGTTTCCTCAACAGTAAGATCGTTCTTTCGTCGTGACGATACTCCGCACATATCCTCCCTTCTATAACCTTCCTTTACTGTTGTCTCTAATTTAGTAGAACACAGTAATGTTTGCACACTACTGCTTAGCGGAGCTGTTGCTTTAGTTGAGGTGGGGTCTTACTTAGAGCGAGTCACGTTAGCAGGTTTATCGAACGCTGGATCACGGATGTCACGATCTATCGTCCCCGTCTTGAATAAAATAAACGGCAACCTAAAAATAGTAAAAAAATGTTTATCAGTTCCCCATAATAATAACTCCATAAAAACTCCACACACCTACATAAAAAGATGACTTGAAAAGCGCATGTCTAAATTTAATTCTTAAAATTCGCGCTAAATGCGAATATCAGCAACAAAAACTAACATTATATACCTTATCAAACGCGTGGCAATTCTGTACTTACGAGGCGCCTAGTATCAATTTATGTTTTGTGTGTTGCCACTCTTCATCTAATTCTTTGGTAAGTAATTGCTCCGATCTCTGCAATAAAATTAAATGTGACGTAAAATCCTATTAAGTACTTGCGTACACTATGTCCAATCTAGGTAGGCAGGTATGTGTTCAAATTATACTTATTTATACCCAAAAAATGTATTATCGTAAATATGTTGTCAAAGGTAATGAATACTGACAGCTACTAGCAGCCTGGAGTAGAAATAAAGGTTTTTCTTTTGTATCTCGTCGAGGTTCCGCTGCCGCTGGCGACACAGCAGCTTGTTGTACTTGTTGGTCGGCTTGGGTTTAATCCAGCAGTCCACGAAGCCCTGAAATGGAACACTTGATCTGCTGAAGACACCCAACAATGCCGGCAACGTTTCTGGCCAAAAATAGATGGGCCGCTTCATTTGCTACGTAATAGTATATATTATTGTTGACCTCAATCGTAGAAAATTGAGAATGAACATTTTCCGTCCCTGCATTTATTGAGCTAAAGTCGAAGGTAGGCCACAAACCCTACGAAGAGATCCAACGAGACATTCGGACATGAAGGATTCACATGCAAGCTCGTTTTTTGAATGCGCGGTGCGGGGAAGGCGAGTGTCCAGCCTTACATGAATCAGTTTACAGACAGAGCTGAAGTGTTTCAGGTTGAGATCAACTAACCCCGGTTCTCTGAATGAGGTTGATCCTCTTCAGCAACTCCTTGTTGACGTTCATGTTTTCCTCGAGCTGGCGCGCGTAGAAGTCCAGTCTTCGAGGCTTCAGATACAGTTCGGGAAACAGTTCCGGGGCGCTGTCGTCCACTTTGTGCCTCACCATATGCAACTGTGACAACGATGCTAAAGTCTCAGTACTCTATATTCGCTATCGAACACCCGCAAACGTGAATGAGGAGGATGTGTAAGTACACGGAATTGTTTTCAGCGTGATCGCACAATGATTTGTAAAATGTTTGTGTATTTCGTAAGACAATTAAAAAGCAGGCACAGCATTTCAGAGTGTTGCTTAAAATTCTTAAGTTAAAGATTATTCCTAAAAGTATAGTTAAAAAAATGCAAGTTGGTTGGTAGTTGGTAGGTAACAAACACAGTAATTGTCACGTTGGTGTTAGGTAACGAACACAATAATTGTCACGTTCATTTTTTTTATGTCTCAACAACACTTTAGTAAAGTAATAGGTAGGTATAATAGTTAAGTGATGATAGATATTGACTATTGTAATAACTGATTAGTGTAGCTTACCTCTTTCTGGTGATTGCACCATATTGCGTAGAACTCTTTGTCTAGCAAAGGAAATCTTGGTGCCTAGAATCAAACACATAAGTACACACTATTAAATGAACAGAGAAAAATAAAAAAGTTAAAAAAAAATGTAAAACCTTCCTACTACCTAACTACCTAAAAAAGTTATCTACTTTAGCAAGGGTTGTTGAGGTATAGCACAGTGTTTTATATATTTTTGGAATGGCCTTTCAATTATCTGAACAGGGTATTTTTTGCTCCATCAGAAATCCAATATGGCTGCTTACAATCGGCATTTGTTTTTTGACACTTTATTATAGCCTATAACACTTTGGTAATTGAGGCGAATCGAATGATACCTAATTTATCAAAATCCATCGAGCCGTATAGGCTTTAGGTCGTAACTTAGGATCATACATACACTCGTCCGAAAAACATAACCCTTTTTTTTGAGAAGTCGGGTAATAATATTATAAATTATTTCCGAAGACTTTCCGACAGTTGTGAATAAGGGGACAGATCTTGCTTGTTAGGGATAAAAAAGTGCGTCTATATAGTTAGATTTTTACTAGTTTGAACTCCCTCGGCCTGCGCACGCGCGGCGGCCGTGGGCGCTCGGGCTCGGGCGGCGGCGTGGCCAGAGTCGGATCTTCGAGCAGCGAATCGCAGACGCGCTCTCGGAACGGATGCATCCTTCACACGGGGTCTTTTCTTCCCGCCCTGGATATCTACAATGCCTCCAGTGCCCCCTGAGCCCTGTTGGTACCAGGTAGGTCTGATACTGGCGATTCTTGATGCTGTGCCACTTCAATTTTGAATTTATCTATGTAGATACATATTATCTCGAATTAAAACATTGTCGAAAGTATTTTCATGTACTCATTCAGTTTGGAGAAAGCAAATAAACTATGTACCAACTATAAACAAATAGAGGGTGACAGACTTGATACAGTGACAGGAGAAGATTAGTAAGCTGATCGAACTGCGATTTGAAGAAAAGGTTGGTTTAGGAATTTTAAAAAGCTTTTTGTTATGTTATAGTACAATTCTATTTATTTTAACATTATGTAGGTTTTTTAAAAACGTGTAAGTATAAACTGTGAACTCACGAGCGTGAGTATGGCAAGTCAGCCCTGCGGGGCTATGCAGCACGGTGCGGATCAGCTCGAGTTCGTTTCATTTTGACGTTTGATTGCCACGGGACTCGTCATTTCAATACGAATTGAAATGACGAGCGTATATACGCTGTGTTTTCTATGCTAAAAAATGCTAGCTGCATCAGCTTCGATCACTGGCAGCGGAAAGGTAATTTCGTCGTCGGCTTCGTCTATTTCAAGATTTGTGGATCACTATTTACAGTAAGCTTGAGAGTGAAATCATCGAGTGAGACTCCAGAAAAAAAAACAGAAAACTGCAGTTAATGTATTAGAAAACACGCAATAGCTTATATTACAATAAACGCTTACTAACTATTCGTCATTTCACATTGCCTATTTACTTTAAGAGGTAGGTATACTTGTTTTATTGTTTGTATTAAAATCCATAAGTACCTACCTACTTAAAGTGACCACACTTTAACGGAATTCAATTATTGAAGTGAAAATTCTAATGCGACTTCCAACAAGGTTGCGTTAAACGTTTAACGCTACTGTACGAGGTCCCAAAAAAGCCCCCCCAAATCAAATAAGATCGAGGTGCAAAGTATGAGTAGTATATTAAAAAAAACTTAATTTAGCCACCGTTTTTGCGGAACGAAACTCTTGCGCGATGCAGGAATTTGGCGGTCTAGTCCACCTGCCATCTGTTTTTTATATTAATGAAAACCAAAATAATTAGTGTGTAAGTATTAAACAATTTATTTTCTCATGGTTTAATTGATATTGTCGTTGAATTGTACTCGTCATTGCCCAAAGCACGAACACAAGCCCTTAGTTCTGTTCAAACTAACACAACTGGCACTTGACCTCTCCACCGCTGTAAATTGGAAATACAACTGGAAAAAAATTAGGTGATTGCTGGTTTTCATCGTATCGTGGTCGGAAAGGTTTGCGATTAGCCTGGGGATTTTTTGGATAGTTGCTTTCTGAAGGGTTCCATTCCTGTGGATAATTGGGTGGTTGCTGGTCAGGTTGTTTTGGATAACCGTGTGGATAATCCACTTGGGAATTCGGATAATAAGGGATAGGCTGTGTATGATGTGGTGGTGTCGCTGTCCTATCGCAGTACAGGCTGTTAGAAATGGACTTCGATATGACGTTGTACCAGGACTTAGATGATTGCAGGAGACCATACTCTATGAGCACGACTTTCGTGTTGTTATTGTAAGTCACAATAGGATTGCTGATAGGGTTTTCTATTTCTGTACGCACGTACACTATCTCCATGCACGGTGCGATCTGGAAGTAGTAAGATAACTGTTGAACCGAAGGTAATTCGGGGTGCTCGTTCTTGGCAATGAATAGGACTGCATTGAGCAGACTTCTGCACATTTCACTAAGCAGCAATAACTTTTACTAGCTGTTAAAAATGACATGAAATAACAATAAGAAAGGCAGCGTAAGAAAAAGTTAGTGCACGATAATATAAATATGTTCCTCGAATGCTTACATTCACATTAATACAATACTCACCCCAAGTTGAACTTCAACATGTTTGTTCCATACTCTAATCGCACCCTGTTTTTGAAAAGATAAAATGCTGCCGGGAACATCCTGTCCGAATTCCCAAACTGTAACCGCGCATGACTCTTTCAAGACGGTCTGTAGACAAGTTAGAAGTACCCATAACTTTATTTCCATGTTCACTGTGGAGAGTAGTGCCAGTGCCAAAGTGTTAAATTACTATCAAATAATTTGAACCTTTTATATATTATGTACTCATAGTAAGTTTTAGTTAGGGGAGATGTGCACAAAAAGATTCCTCAGAAAAAAAACTGATGTATAGTTCTTAGAAATAAGAAAATATTCAATATTTATTACAAACTTAAGATAGTCATAAGTTCTGCTAGTTTATCTAGATATTGGCATATTTAGTTTTTTAATATTTTTGTGTTTGTGTAGGCAGTACTCCTCCAACATCAGGACTAAAGATTTACAACCCGGAATTCAATGAAATAATATCTGCTTTTAGTAACTAATTTATTCAAAACAAGGAGTTCCTCAAACTTCACGTTAAACTTCCTTAAGCCCCAGTACCCAGTACCAGTAGTAGTAAGGTTCAAGATATGAGACTCTTCGAATGATGTTTCAAAAAATAATAGTACCAACAAGAAAGTCGTGGTGTCGCTAGTTGTCGTAGATATGATATGTACTCGTAGTATTTATATTATATCAGAATCGTTAGTACGTATCTCCCCTATACTTTTAGAAAAACTTAATTAGTAGCTTGTAACATAAACCCGATAGCTACGGTATTGTAAATTATTACGCATAATAAATCGAAATTGTACAAATAAGTATCAATTATTTAATTTTTCATCATTCACAAATTGATTTCATTATTTACAAATTACTTTCGTGTAATAGAAATTATATAATTATGACTCTTATTTAATCTTATGTTGATGTGTTGATATTTTCATACACAATAGGTACGTTAGAAAAATGTTGTGTTGTGTTGTTAAACTACTTGTTAAACTTGTTTTGTTCCAGTTTTTAAGTTTTCATTGTTATGTGGTGTTTCAATAAAGAGTTTTCTATCTATCTATTAGATCAATGTTAATTGCGTACGAAAATGTAACTACTCAAGCCCCCCTGGCGACTACCTATCATAGTAGGATATCTATAGCACAGACCTAAGATCTACTCAATCTATGATCTATAGGCCTATCTATACCTACTTATCGTACTTATTGTGCCGAAACAAGTATACACACTTATCTACTTGTCTGTCTGCGGTGCTTCAATAATAGACATGAACAAATTCGCCGGTGGGTTTCTTTTTACTTTATTCACTAAACATAATAATCATAGCTTAGAGGTGTCGCGACTGGACCGGGAACTACCAGGAATTCAACTAAAAGGATTTCAACTACCTAGGGACTTACTTCCAGTAAGTAAGGGTAAAGTCATTATTAACATTTTGGGAATATCCGGAATACATAAGGTTAAAAATAGGCCTTGCATGGTAAAATTAACTATTGTTTTTTCGATAAACCTATAAACTACATCGAAGAGAACTCGTTACTCATAAAAACTAAACTATTTCATAATAAAACTTCTATAAAATCTTAATTTCCGACTGAAGATGTCTATGAAACTCTTTGATGTCATAAATTAATTAAACTTGTCATTTACAATTTATTATTCCTAAAAATTATAAAAATACGCCGAGATGAGAAGTAGCGGGTTGGTGTTATTTATTTGCGCTGGATTGTTGCTTGTAAGTGGGCTTATGATACAAACGCGAAGGTTATGTTTGTCTCTTAATCACGTTGTAACGGCTGAATGAATTTGGACTCTGAATGAATTTTATTTTATTGAGGCGTTTTACAGCGTTGGCCTAGTGGGACCACGTCCGCCTTGCAAACAGAGGGTTGTGAGTTCAAATCCCAGCGCGGGCACGTACCAATACCTACTATCAACGTGTCTCTTTTTGATAAATAAGGAAATTTTTATCTGTAAGGAAATCACTGTGATGAGACCCACATGCCCGGTAATTATTTCGGAGAAATGTGATTCGGACCTCCCTGGTGGATTGTAAACTATATGGCGGATATGGTTTGTGATAATTATGATGAATGCATAACTAAGTCAGAACTATGCTCGTTAATGTAGTTGTTTTGTTTTTGCAAGAGTGGCGGCGCTATCCTCGGCGGGTCGGCGGCATGGAGCCTCCTGCGCATGTCTTACTACTTCTGGACTACAGACCTGGGAGTGGAGCTGGGTGCTAGCGTCATCTTCATCGCCGGCGCGATACTGTGCCTGCCCTGCTGCTGGCTGTCTACCCTCGTGCCGTACCACACCAAATCCACCTCTCTCGTGGCCACAGTAATTACATTACTACTTGAATAGTATACTACGGCTTTTGCGAACATAAACAAAGCAATCTTCATTCCTCTTTTTTCGTGCCGATGCTTTAAGCATTGGGTTCTGTGATAGCCTGTTTTTTATATGTCTAGTGAGTATTCAGTTGGCCAGAAATTATTTTATATGTACCTGAGTAAGAAGTCGAGCAAGTCGTTCAACTGAAGGTAAGCGCGACACGCCTGCCCATAATATTGATGGAAGGTGATCAGATATAAGTGCAAATTTTGTAGAATTCGTATAAAACGTACACCAAAAGTATAGTTTTCATTGGCAATTGAATTATTGTTTGAATGATTTTTGATGAATGATCCGAACAGTTGATCACGCTGTCGATAGCGGCGATGCTAATGCTGTCGGTGGGAGTGGGCTCGCTCTCAGGGGTGTCCCGCGCGCTGCGCGATCCCGCGGCGGTCAACGCGAGCATGCTGCGCGCCATGACGTACGCCGGCTTCGACCCCGCCGTGCGCAGCGCCTTCTCCACCATGCAGATTGAGGTTAGTGAACGCATAGTAACTACGAGGGTGAATCAAAAAATTCTTGGAATCAATATTAAAAAATGCAAAGATTTAAATAATAATATTTTATTTTTCTACATAATCTCCCTCCAATGCAATGCATTTAGAATAACGCGTTTCTAACTTCCTTATTCCTTGTGAAAAAAAATTATTTTCTTGACTCTCGAAAAAGTCCTCTACGGCAGCTATAACCGCGTCATTATCGTGAAATTTTGTTCCACGAATTTCCTCTTTTAATTTTGGAAATAAGTGAAAATCACTTGGGGCTAAGTCCGGAGAATATGGTGGGTAGTCAAGGAGATTGAAGCCAGCACAGCGGATTGCGTTGAGCGCAACTTCCGATCGATGAGCAGGAGCGTTATCTTGAAGGAACAACACGCCCAACGACAGTTTTCCACGACGTTTTTCTTTAATCGCTTCACGCACTTTCGGGATTAAATTTGCATAATAGGGTCCAGTAATCGTCTGGCCTTTTGGCATGTAATCAATAAAAAGGATTCCTTCACTATCCCAGAACACAGAGGCCATAACTTTGCCAGCGGTAGGAGCAACTCGAAATTTCTTAATGGATGGAGAGGATGGTCGTTTCCAAGACATGCTTTGTCTTTTAGTTTCAGGATCAAAATGGTGGACCCACGTTTCATCCATGGTGACAAGACGACGGCAAAAATTATCCGAATCACGCTGGAACATTTCGAGATTACGCTTGGAAATTTCCAAACGTCGCTTTTTGTTTTCGTCGGTTAACATTCGTGGCACCCACCGTGGCAGACACTTTTTTGAACCCCAGTGAATCAATTAAAATGGATTGAACGCTACCAAAAGATATCTTTAGGATCTCAGCTATATGTTTTATAGTCATTCTTCTGTCTTCCAAAACCAGATTCTCAACCTTTTTGACATTTTCTTCTGTAACGGAGGTTGAAGGCCGCCCAGAACGCGGGTCATCTTTACAGCTTGATCTACCTCTTTTAAATTCAGCCACCCAGTACGCAACCGTAGAATAGGGTACAGCATCACCCCCTAATGTCTGCTGAATGTCCAAAAAAATTTCCTTCGTAGACATTTTTTTCAAACTGAGATATTTTATCACCGCACGTAACTCACTTTTATCCATAATTTTGACTTTTTAGCAACTCGTTGCACAAAAAAATTTATTACATGCGAACGAACTGACAAAAACAAGTGACAGTCTGCATAAATATAGTGTGATAGACACTCTTTAATTTGAATATCGAACTTGATCCAAAAAGGTTTCATATATATGCACTTCTAAGAACTTTTTGATTCACCCTCGTAGAAACCGGCCGTTAGCTTGCTTGATATAACTAGGGTTGGGTTTCTCATCATGTATGATATAAGTATCATGTTGAATACCGAGAGACTGAGATTCATTCCTGCGATTCATTAATTTTTCAGCGAGCTGGACATTTTTACATGTTCTTTAGTGACATTACGGATGTTGCCCTTAAATGTGTTGGTTCTTAGTTACATGTAAGTACGGTGTCGCTTTGGAAACACCTGTTAAGGCACTGTATATTGAAATAAATAAATAAATAATTCCTAGCTTTTGATTTCAGCTCAAATGCTGCGGTGTGCAGTCTCCTAGCGACTGGTTCCATTATCGCAGCAGTCTGCCGCCAGCTTGCTGTGGACGAGTGTGGAATGGAAAGGTAGACATCTTCTAATCGAAAATATTGCGCAACTCCCGAAACACATAAGTGAGGTAGAGGTGTTGGTATGCTGAATATTTCCTTCCCTTTGGAGGAAATTTCGTGTTCCTAATCCAGTCACTGTCACCGCTCATAGAATAAGAGAACTAAGTATTGTTAAAACTTCGAAACGTTTATCAGAATCAGAATCAGAATATTTTATTGTTTAAATTGTGTACATTATGCTGTAATTATTGCTGCATTGTGTTGTGTTATTTTAATTTTTACTAACCCGACAAAGATATGTTTTTACAAGAAACACAACGATACGGCACTTGAATTCGAACTACCAACCTTCTGCTTAGAATGTGGTCCACCAATCTGGAGCAGATCCTCTTGATGATTTATGGGCCGCCAAACCTCCTCACGGAAGTGAGACTAATGATGAAAGATTCATGTTCTTTGGCGGCAAGCAAACCGTCAGACACAGCTGATGCCATTCTAGAAATCTAGAGTGAAGCTGATGTAATTTCAGGGATGTCCCTCTTCAGTGCAACCTATGATCACCTGTAAAATCATTAATGAACCGTTTCCCTCCTGGTACCAACAGCGCAGCGACCAGTGCTTCTCCGCCACGTTCGCTGGCGGCTGCTTGCGGCCGGTGATCTGTGAGCTAACTAACTTCGCTAACGCTATCGCTGTCCTCTCGTCTGCCATCATTGTCGTTCTAGTAAGAAATCTTTATCACGTCTTATTTTACTTTCTGTTTAACAATCGACCAAATATTGAGTCATTTTTGAAATTACGTTACCACTTGATTACTAAATATGCACGTTTATTGTGAAATCATCCGATGAAACCGTCAATGTAATTTTAGTAAATAAACTAACTAGATATCATCCACAATGGGAAAACGAGAATATTTAATAAAATCACGATATTAACAGTCAATATTATTATGTTATTATAATTTATTTTATTTTGTTATCAGGCGGTGACTCTGTTCGCGAGCGCGTACTCGCTGGTGTCGGAGGTGACGGAGAGCGCCGAACCGCGCTTCAAACCGCAGCCGCTGCGTATCCCGTGCGTGCCACCGCCGGCGCTGCTGCCCTCCTTACTCCTCACGCCGCCGGCCCCGCCCCTGACGCATGTCACGCAAGTTTAGACTACCATGCTACTGCTGATCAATCAAATATTGATCACGACACCGTTACCTAACTTTGGATTCTGGATAAAATTGACGAATATTGTAGAAATAGGAACGAGACGTGAAGAAGGATACGAACCTAAACGAATGAGTATTCATTATTTTAGTTTGTGTTAACTATCGTTTTGATTATCATAGATATTCATGTTGGTTAATGCAGTATACTGTGAAGAAACGAATGATAAATTAATATGATCTGACGTCATTCATACAGGTTGATTTTTATTTCTAAACGACTGAATAGAAACAGAACTTCTGACTGATTCTAGTAGAATTACTTAATACTTTGTCTTAAAAAAATAGTTATGGCGTCACGAAAGTGATAAAAATTCATTTGTAACCAGATACTGGTGTTGGAAATTGTAATTACAGCTAGTGAAATTAATGTTGAAATAAATGTGTTTTTGTATAAATGTTATGTTTCTATAACTTACCATATAATATATGTTAGGGGTATCTTAGGAGTGGAATTGAAACTAAGAGGTTGAAGTAAATCTTTTTAATCGTAATTTTTTGAACACAATACAACATGCAAGCATCAAAATGCTTTATGAAAATTAAGAAACAATCATAATAATTATTCTCTTCTATATTTGGTACCTATTTTTGGTTACTTTCAAATTATACAGAAAACGATCTCTATATTATAATAAAGACAAACAAAAACTATAATATATTATGAAAAATTTCGTACAAGAGGACGAAAGCGCGCGGACCGGCCGCAGCGACCAGCACTACGCTACTCATGTACAACACTATCACTAGAATTAAAATATTACGTAATATTATAATTGAAGAAGCCGCCGGCGCCGCTGCCGGCGCGCGCGCTCTGCCCGCGGCCCGCGCCCTGGCTCGTCCTGCCTCGCTATACTAGACTAACTTATATTCACAACAATAGCTAAGTAGTACCGTTACGATTCTAATAGTAATAATATTGAAGCGATCGACGTATTGTTTAAAATTTAGAATTTGAAGATTATTATTAGTAGCGGCGGCGGTAAGAACGCGCCGGGGAGGGGCGCCGGCGGACCGCAGGCCGCGGCGTGTCCGGCGCGGCGCAGGTTACGACCTAACACTCGACTCAGTCACCGCTCACGCCTCTGTTCACACGCCATCTACGCGGCAATCTGCGCCGCGCCGGACGCGCAGCGCTCCGGTTCCACGGGACTCTCTGTGCGTCTGCTATGGACGAGGAACGAAACTATTGAACTCGGTCATGACTCGGTACAAATGTCGCACCAGTCGATAAAAGCGCACGACGCCCGAACCGCTCGCGTCTATTGAGACACTCGGTACGGCACCGTCGACAACCTAGCTACAGAATAACGCTACGACGAAGTCGCTACTCACAACGAAGATATAATAATTCGATATAAACGCATCACTCCATATAATACAAGTATCACAGCGGCGGTACGGGCGGCGCGCGGGCAGACGCGTCGCCGCTCGCTAAATTAAGGCCGTCGAGAGAGTGGCGCGCCCGCCTCAATTGGTTAACATTAGAACTATCTAGAATAAATAATATGTGTGTGTGTTGGCATCGCTCAGGGCGGTTCTAGCGCCGCGCGCCGCGGTGCTTGCGGTGCGCCGCGCGGCCCCGGCCCCACCACAGCGCCACCAGCGTCAGCGCCGCCGTCACGTCGCGCCGCGCTCTGCACACACCACCAACAGTTAGAACTCACTCCACAATTCCACGCATACAGAGAGACTTGTTTACTGCCACGGACTGTCTAATATTCGAATATTTTTAGCATTTTGATAGAATTCAGCCAGAGGATTGCGCCAAACGTAGGGCTCGTAATACCACTTCAGACATAATACTCTGGCTGATTGATCTTAATTTAAACTATAATTTGCCACACTGCAAGGTTAATATTTCTGAAACTAGACAGTCCGCTGCAACAGTAACTATACAACAATATATAACAACAATATATAATTGGCGCCCAACATGCTTCCCACGTTGGGCGCCAAATAGTAACTTTTTATAAATTGTTAAGTATTCTGTCTACGTAATCAATCATAAACTATTTGAAACCATTGAAGTTTAAATACAATGTAAATATAATACATAACACACTAAATAATTACCGATGAACTAAGTTTACTTTTATCTACTATTAGGTATTTTGTATTTAAATCATTTTTAGATGATATTTTGTATTTTACACATACCTACGTCGTCGTAGTGTGCAAGGCGTTTCAAATTGTAAACTACATATTATGTATAATATATATTAACCTGTGCTAAGCAGTGGGCTGATACGGATTTATGACAATGACAATATTTGAACAACTATGGAATAGGTCAGTTAGCAATCAGATCAGTATATATTACAAAACTCCTAATACCTTGTGAGATCAAAATATCTTCATTCTATCTACTTTTAATTCTAGTAGGAGTTTGTGAAAAAGGAAAATAAATATGGTTGAGATGTAAAACATATTAAAGGGCCGATTTGGGCATGCTAAGTCAAGCTACTTAATTAACAGTGAATCATTGATTGCTCGGGAACACATTTCACCATGCCTGATGGATGATGATGAGGGAGTAAATGATAGAACATGCAACATAAAATGATACCTGAAGTAACATCTGCCAACTATTCAATTCACCATGCGCAAGGAACCCCTAAAAAGGAAGGCGGAAATTGAATAGCTGGCACGAGCGTTCAAATAAACACGTGTTAATAGAGCGTAATGTATATGAATGAATAAGAAGAGTGGGGATGGTTACCGATGCACACAACACGCGAGATTGCTCACCAAAGTAGCACACTGCCCGCCCTGCAACAAGCGGAAACGGCGCTTTCACACACGGACAATTGAAGCGTTTCGATTAGTTAGCAAGCATTAAAAATATCGAAGGCGCAGAATTTTTTTAAACTTAACTCACATCCAGGAAGCAAATTAGTAAAAAAAATCAAGCATTTTGAGTTAAAGACAATTTAGATATATCACAGCGCATAATGTGGAATAGGAGATTGAGTAAAAAAATGTTAGTCACAATGGCGCCCAAAATGGGACAGACGTTGTGTTTCAAATGCGAATTTCGAATAAGACTTTTGGGTGTTCTCGCACCCACCAATCGACCGACTATCAATCGATACAGATCGATCGGTATGGTAGCTTCGGCTGATCAAAGAGAACCGTAGATAAAACAACCGATCGATGATTGATCGATAAAAAAAAATGTATTAGTAACTGTGATTCGGCTATCAATCCATGGCATCAATTGAAGTTGACCATGTTAGAGAGGTAATATCTTTATGGTATCAAGTTGCATTCTATTCGATGTGATTTTGTTAAAAGGATTAAGCATTTTTTTTAGTTTAGGAGGCGATGTAAGCGTTAATTAAAGCGTATGCAGCTTGGGTCGTACGTACCGTGCACGCGGGGCAGTGTGGCGGCGCGCAGCCCGCCAGCTCGAGGCGGTGCGGCGCGCCCCCCGCCCCGCCGCCCGCGCCCCCCGCCCCGCCGCCCGCGGCCCCCGCCGCGCAGCACCCCTCACCCGCCTCGTCGCACTCCGGCTCCCAGCAGTCTACCTCGCCCAGCTGAAACACAATGGCATAATTATAATGGTTAAGCTTTAACGGGGTCAAAGTCGAGGACAATCTTTTGCAGAAAGTACTAAGTTAAACGAAATAAGCTAAATCTACAAGTGATCGCCGTCTCCGATGCGCCGCTACGGAAGGTGACACGGTCTGGCAGCACGGCTCGTAATGCGGGCAGCGAGTGTATGGCGATGTTTGTATACTCACGAGGCACTCGCAGATCTGGCACTGGTAAAGCCAGCGCTCGCCGCTGCGAAAGGTGACGTGATGCATCTCCTGGTGGCGACAGCGGTAGCGTGGCTCGCAGTGCGGACAGCACGCCGCCGGCGCCAACGGCAGCGAACTCGCCGTGCTCATCAGCTGTGCATAAGGAAAAACAGTTTGACAACAACATTTACAGAAGTTTCCGGAAATATTTGCCACGGTGTTCGAAACCGAACAGTGTCATGTTTTCGATATAAGTATCGTAATTTGGATAGGGTGGTTCAATTTCACCCGATCCGATTTTCACAATAATTAATTTTAAGCGATCAGAGTATTTCTTAATGAGTCTGTTCGCATACACAGACAGGGCGTCATCTTGATGGAAGGGCATGTCGGTGAGATCGTGTCACCTGCGTGTGGTTCCCGTCGGCGTCGCAGGCGCAGGGCGCGCGCTGGCAGGCGGCCACGCCGGCGCCGCACGCGCACGCGCGGCAGCCGCCCGCCTCCGCCCAGCGCGCGCCGTCCGGCACCAGCCGTCCCTGCCACGAACAACCTGCGACGGGACGTCAGCTACATTTGAGTAACACGTAGGCACACACAGAGTTGAATTCCTAGCCGACATATTGTAGTTTGTTTCTTAACCATAAATATGTACAAAGCGGAGAATCTATTTTACATCCGTTGAAGACTTTCCAAAACGGAAAACCGCACGTCGGGAGAGTGCCGGTGCCACGAATAGACGAACCCGACACCCGACGGCCTAAAGGTACTCACTCAATTCGCAGTGTTCCGTGTCACATTCACATCTAAATGTCCCTTCGGTGTTGACGCACCGCGCACTCGGGTGGCACGTGTGGAAACCCTCCGCACACTCGTCGACATCTGCAACGAGCAGGAAGTTTTAACTTCCGAGGTATTGAAAAGTGTTACCCGATAGACTTTAACGCGATAGAAATTCAAGATACCTTCGCAGAGGTCAGTGGCGGGATCGCGGCGGTACCCCATGGCGCACACGCAGTAGTAGGAGCCGGGAGTGTTGACGCACAGCGCGGGCGCGCGGCACGCGGCGGCGGGGGTGTGCGCGGCGGGGGTGTGCGCGGCGGGGGTGTGCGCGGCGGAGGGGCGGGCGGCGCGCGCGCACTCGTCCACGTCGCGCTCGCAGCGCGCGCCGCCGAACCCGCGCGCGCACACGCAGCGCGCCGGGCCCGCGCACACGCCACCGTTCAGGCACCCTCCGGTACAGATCGCTGATCGATATAAGATTTTGTCATGGTAATATTATGAGAGAAAAGAGTAGAGACGAGGTCCAAAGAAAGCATACTCACGAGTGCAGGTGTATCCGTCGCCCTCGTACCCGTCCCGGCAGCGGCACGTGTAGGAGCCGGGCGTGTTGCTGCACTGCGCGTCCGCGTGGCAGCCGTGGCTCTCGCCGAGGCACTCGTCCACCTGGCGAGCGGACACACGATCTCTTATCGATACTGATCATATTAATAAATCCCCACCGTTCCAAAAAGTTTCGGTGGCAGCTTAATAATCCTGTAACTACGATATTTCAACCAAAACAGCCAATCTCAAGCTACAAAGTGATTGAAACATCGACACGAAACAAGAACAGTCGAAAAAATGTCGCAAATAAATGTGTGTTATTATTTTTTCTTTTTAAATTGACACTACTGGAGGATTATTGCTAAGTAGCATAAGTCTCGTTTCCATCTAGCAAGTAGTTATTGTTACTTTTTCAATAGTCCAGAGATTACTCCTGGAAGATTGGTTACTTCTCAACGATGAATTCAGCTGTTAAAGTTGCTCACCTCCACACAGTTGAACTTGTCCCTCCGGGTGTACCCCGGCAGGCATTGGCACACGTAGCCGCCGACCACGTTGACGCACCGCGTGTTGGAGTGGCAGTGATGACCCGTCAGCCCGCCCGCCTCCTGGCATTCGTCTACGTCTGAAACGCAACCGCGGAACGGTTACAGTCAATGCTACAGTCCTACAAGACTTTTTATCGACATGATGGATGAAACATTTACACAAAAGGTTTCAGAAATGATTTAGAACCGCAATTTTTTATTAAGTCACACCCGGGACACGCCGTTCAAATAATTGATTTGACTTTTCACACGTATAAATGACGTTTGTACACTCGTCAAATGCGTCTGTAAGTCTCGGAGATACTACGCGACCAGAAAAAAATAAAATTCTCTAGGATGAAGAGTCACCGTTACACCGGACTATGCCGTTTGTCTATTGTCATTTGGCATTTGGGCGTGTAATATTAACTAACCTCTCTATTTTCCTTCGAATTACGGGTAAAGGTGCGGCGAAACGGAGAGCGGAGTGGAGAGTATTCATTCTGTATGTATGTACATATAATTATTAAAAGCGTTTGGTTACCTTGGCAAGTGATTCCGTCGCCGTGGAAGCCCTGGTTGCACTTGCAAGTGTACTTGGTGTTGAGGTTCATGCAGGTCGCGTTCTCGTCGCACGAGTGCCCCATGCTGCAGTAGTCCACGCCTGTCCACACGTTACATTTTAGAGCAACTGAATTCATTAACCTTGACTTTAAAAAAAAAGCATTACGATCACATACACAGGTCCTGACCCCTAGCTAGAATTACCAGTAAACAACCACCACTGTGGTGTACCCGCAACTTCGTCCACGCAGAACAAAAAAACTACAGTTTATCGCCATAAAAATAATCCCATGGCCTTCTACAAAGTTCAAACTATTTTCACAATAAATTTTATCAAGATCCGTTCAGCCGTTTAACCGAGAAAGCAGCTCAACCAGACAGACAGGAAAGCGAAAGTTATTTTTGCTTTAATAATATTTCTAAGGATGCATAGTCAGTTGACGTGTTCGCGTACCTGGACAGAACTTGCAGCACTCTCCGGGCACGGTGAACTGGTCGGGCGGGTCGCAGGGCAGCGGCGGGCACGCCTGGTCGGGGTCCACGCGCGCACACTGCATGTTCCCGTCGTGGCACACGCACTCCGCGCACTCCTTCGGCGCGAACCGCTCGCCGTGCTCGTACAGGTTGCCCTTCAGGAGGCATTGTCCTGCAACACACAACTTGTTGCACATATTCTATGTCGCGAAATCCGTTTGGATATGATTGTGTGTCGTGTACCCATACTCACGTTGTTTGAGTGTGCGTAATCTCGGGATCGCTCACACCCAATGCCGAAGAAGATACTGGGCGTCCTAAATTTCTACAAACATAATATCTAATATCTTGCCTGAATAGTTGCTGAAGTAATCAGTGCTGCTACGTTTATTTTTGACGTCATCGTATACCAATGGGTAGCGTTTTTTTCTTTTTTGAAATTGAAGTTTAAAGGTGAGCTGGCACTTAATTACAGCTACTTATTAAAGATGAAACGTTGCCTTTGTACTCACTTAAACAGGTGGGACAGCACTCTCCTGGATGTAATACTGGATTTTTGCACTCCGCTCTATCGCACTCTACTGGCCTGCACGTGATTTCGCCGTGCTGGAACAGGAAATATGTGAAAGTGAACTTTTTGGAAAGAGTCAACGTTTGCCGTTTGGTACAGCAATGACTAAAAAACAAGTGAATACTTCTAGTGAGTTCTGATATGGTTTGCTTTAGACAATTTGTTTACTAGTAGAATAATTAGATGTCTGCAGACCATTTAGGTTCGAGTACAATGTCTGAAATGCTGTAACAGTTGCGCAAGCAATTTCAGTTTGTGATACACCATTCCTATTGCTTCAAAATGATGTTCGCAATAGTTCTAATGGAAAAAAGGGGAAATGTTAGAGGTCAGTTTTTATAATGATTATCCTGGCAGTGGAAAACTTTTATTATTATTGTTATTGTACGTGTGAGTTTCTTACCACGCAGGAGCAGCGGTTGCAGTCTCGTTGCCAGGAAGCGCCGTCCGCGTGCACGGTGCCGTTGGAGTAGCACGACTTCTGACAGTCGCACTGCTCCAGCCGCGCCAGCCGCGCCTCGGTGCCTACAAGCTGCCACAACACAAACAACATTTATTATTATGATGCTAAATATTAGCTAGGTTAGAAAACATACCGATATATATACCGTGAAAAACATATGCCTAGTGCGCGTCACTAACCTTGAGCGAGAGATCATGGATATGTGTAGTCAGTTCTTGCACAGTGGCCTGAAGAAGCGCGAATTGCCCGCAAGTGGGACACTCCGAGTCTAATCCTGGACACTGCGCCAAATAGCCATGTGGTCCGCTCACTAGTCTCACGTCCTGTATTGTGCCCTACAAAATGTGTGTTTTATAATGCAAATACGTTTCTGAGGGTACTTTATCAGAGAGTTAAGCACAAAAATACGTACTTTAAACAATGAATGCTTGCTGTTCCTCTGTCCGAGCCAGAGCGAGAGCTGCGGCTGCGTGAAGTTGCGGTCAGGCGGCGGGATGAGGCGGCGGTAGAGCGGGTGGCAGTCGACGAGCAGCGTGGCCTGCGCGCCCGACACGGCGAGCGCCAGCCGGTGCCAGGCGCCGTCCGCCAGCCGGAAGGGGAAGGTCTCGACGCGCGGCGCGCTGCCACCCGCCGCCACGTAGTGCAGCCGCACCTCGTCGCGCCGCCCGCTCGACTGCACCTCCAGGTACCTGCGCACCGCCCACTGATGCACTACACATCGCACACACCCGCGTAGCGTCCTCGCGAACTGTTCCGAGGTACACATAAACAAACCAAACAACACATAACATTCGAACGGCGCCGGCGCGGGGGCGCGGACGGCGCGGACCGGCCGCGAGCGGACCTCGGCTCGCTCTACATCTCAATATCGCTCGGCCATGAGGGGGACCATGTACCTCGGAACGGACCGCGTTCGGTGTTGGCTCGCTAGGTGTTCTATGGAGCGCTCCGAGCGAGCAGAACGTGTTTCGCGGTGTCCGGCTGAGTCAAATTTAGCGAGATTCGTCCTAGAGCGCCGAGCGACTCCGCGGGCGCGTCGGAGTCGCTCGCCGCGCGTTCAATTCGCGTGCGGTCGGACACGGTGCGAGACAGTGCGGGATCTCATGTCGCTTGGAATGCAAGTGCGGACGAGCCCGGCGGCGGGTCCCCTCGGGGCGAGCGCGGGCTCGCGGCCGATCGCGGTACGACATACAACAACATCGAATGAGAGAACATCTAGAGACGGGTCGTGAGGGGGCGGTCGGACAGTACAGAACACAACACGTCAAGAAACAGAACACAAGGCGGACTGCGGCGGAGAGGCGCGGGGGCGCATGCAAACCGGCCCGCCCGCGCACGGCTACAACCATGCAGTGACAGTGAGCCCGTAGAGGTCAACGGATGGATCGAGGAGGACATTCCGAGGCACAGGACATTCCAAGATACATGATTCTCCCCTATGCGCGCGCACGTATCCGCACGCGGGCCGGCGCGATGCGTGCGCGCGCAGCGATGTTGAGATCTAGAACTCACCGTGAGGTGCTCCCGCGCCGCTCGCCGCGCCCGCGCCGTGCTGTCCGACTCTCACACCGCCAGATTCCCTTCGATGCTCGACCCACCGATTCATATTGGATATCTACTTGACATTAAATTGCATGTTAATTTAAACATTAACTTTTTCTAGGTACCGATTTACTTTTATTCTAATAATTACAAAGATCACTTTCTCTACGACCAGCGTAGCTCACGCTCTACGCAGCTACGTCACTCACTACGCGGTTTGTAGACATGCGTTTGCGTTATGTCTCTTTTCATTCGATATAATTATTTATAGGTATACTATTTATATAACATACACGGTATATACCAAAACAGAAAGTTAACATTGGATGTTACAATGCAAAATTCTTAATGTTCAATATAAACTATTGTACAATAGCCACGGGCATATCATGGGCCACCAGGAAGCCATAACAATATAGAACGCGTGTGCACGCAACACAAGTAACGGTCCCTTCTCAAGCAAACGCGGCTACGGTATCTTAATGGTTGGCAGTTTCTAGAACCTCGGTTTTGGTTGATACCGTAATGTAGGCTTACTTAACCCATTGAATGCGACAAACTTTGCGGCATACTTTCGGATTCTAAAACCTGGTGGGGTGCCGTTCACGCTGACGCGTAATTTTTAATGGACATTATGAAACGTGCTTCATTTTAGTGAGCGAAATCAACGAGTTAAGTCTGCGCGATGTTTCCTGGCCACTGCGACATGAGCTGGGTGCGGGTATCGCATTACTTTCTCAGTCGCTCGTCTCATTCGTGTCACTCTTAAACTTTCATTTTATGAGTGTTTATTTATTTATTTATTTATTCTTTAGCACACAAATGGAGTACAAGGAGTACTTAATGCTAAGTAACATTTTTTTGTATATGTTTAGAAGACTGTGGGGTGGCCAAGATCCCTCGCACTTTTCACGGACACAAATCATGGAGGAGGCAAGGTGGAGGTACCTGTTGTACCCATGCGAGAAGGATAGTATAGTGCCCGAGTTGGCAGGCTCCTGTCGCAGCGCCGCTAGCACCGTGAACTCGGGGGAGCGCCGCAGCAGCTCGGCGGCGCGCTCGAACGTGGGCCCCTCCACTTGGAGAGAGCGGGAATCGCCTGCAAATCCATATAGGCATCCGTAAGGGCTAGTACTACTTACTGAACGTTACATATTGCTAGTATGATATAATTAGGCATATTGTTTCGTACTGAAACAGATTTCTTTTCTTTTTATTTTGAGTGTTTTCGAACGTAACTACACAAATACTATTCCGCTTAATATTTTGTGTTGGTACGAGATTATTATGGCCCACGACTTTGGGTTGGCCAACCGGAAGGCAGTCGTCCTTCAAATGCGCGTGCGAGCACTTGTCGCGTCGCGGTGTTTTGAGCTTTCACCGGTAGCTCCATTTCGTGGACGCCATTCCCATCCTCGGAGACGAGCTCCAGGATTAAGTGTAGTGTGGATTGCCTGATCACACCTCTATCCCGGAGGAAGGTGATACGGGATCAGAAGAAACCGCCCCATCGGCGTCCTATGGATATATCTCTGTGCACCATCATTCCCCATCTAACCCGAAGACAGCGCTGATTACACACCCGAGAGGCCATCGACGGATTTCCCAAGTAAGTTCGTAGGCCATAATATCTCCCCGTAACATTTTTGGTCCTTCGAGCCGGATCTGCGGATTTTCTTTGCTGTAGTCACGTTGTCCAAATCCCGTTATTAGTGCATATTTTCCCATTTTTGGAAACCATCCGAGTATATTTTAGTGTTTGTCGTAGCGGCGTTACGCGTCCCGACAATATTTCCCATTTTTCATCTTGATTTTGCCGATTTTTGATTTTTTGTGTGCGACATTACGTGTCCATTAAAAATGGCGGAACAAGATATTTTCGAAAGAGAAGTTATACTTGACGAAGTCAAACGTACTTTAGAATTTTACGAACTCAATGAACAGCAATTTAAAGCGCGAGCAAAAGATATTCTTTCTATTCAGAGAAAATTCCTTAAATTGCAAACTAAAATTGAAAAGTCACAAATGAAATTGTCGACATTTGACCGAGAGGAACAGTTACGTATTCGAACTCAATTCAATGATATTTATTACGCAATTGTCAGCCATGTCGAAGTTCTGAAGAAAAACGATGAGGAGTGTAGGCGCATGAGTCGAGTTTCCTTTAACAATACAATACAACCGACTCGCGGGGGTTGCAGTAGTAGGTTACCGAATCTTCCGTTGCCGTCATTCGGGGGAGAATTGACCGATTGGCCACCATTTTATGACCTATTTCGCTCCATGGTTGATAATAATGACGCCTACACAGATAACGAGAAGTTTAGGTATCTCCTTCTTACCTTGAAAAACGAGCCCTATAACTTAATAAAATCGATACCTATCACGGACGAAAATTATACCGTCGCGTTAGATATTTTAATTTCAAGATATGAGAACAAACGAGTCATAGCTTCTCAACATATTGATCGTATTCTGGATATTCAATCCTGTGCCGAGAAATCAAATCAAAGTGTGCGTAATTTGTTGAATATTTACCATGAGAATATAAAAGCGTTACAAGTAATGCATTTTCCTACAAAGCAGTGGAGTTTTTTGTTGTTGAATATTTTACTACGTAAAATACCTACTTCCATTCGTATGCGATTCGAGTTAACATTGCATAAACCATCCGATGTACCCAACGTCGACTTGTTAATCGAGTTTTTAGAACGAGAATTAACCGCTAGCGAAATAGTTGAATCTGGCAGTAGAAAGATTCAAAATGTAGGTAGTCAGAGGAAAGAGTACGTCGCTCCAACGTTCCGTCGAGCGTTGGCTGCCGGCGTGGCCAGCCGCACTTCGACTCAGGGTGCGAGCGATTCTCAACCTTCTGTCAATACGCGCAAGAACCAGAATTGTGTATGTTGCGATGCTCAACATCCATTAACAAAATGTAATAAGTTTTTGAATTTGTCACCAAGCAATAGGTATGCGTTTATCAAAAATAAAGATGTTTGCTTCAATTGTTTAGGCAAAGGTCATAACGTTTCTCAATGCAAGTCGAGTTTTGTTTGTCGTTCGTGTGAAAAACGTCATCATACATTGATTCACTTTACTTCTGAAGGTGATACTAGCCGTGCGAGTGAGAGAAGTGTTTCTTTACCGCTCACGGAGGAACGGGAAGAGAACATTCCGAGCACCTGTACTCAGCACGCTATGTCCGCGAGTCAAGCGACACAAATTAATTGCGCGTCGTCCAATGCTCCCTTTGGCACGACAAATACTGTGTTGCTTTCGACCGCACTCATCGATGTATGTGTAGGTAATGAAAAGCGTTCGACTGTCCGGTGTCTTATCGATACGGGAAGCCAGGCTTCGTTCATGACGGAATCGTGCGCACAGCGGCTAGGTATAAAGCGTTGTTATGCGAATGTACCTGTTTACGGGATAGGTGACACCAAACCGGTACGACCAATGGGAAAGATTTCGTGTTGCATAACTCCGAGAAATGAACTTCAACCTTCTATACCGATTGAAGTTTTAGTATTGCCGAAACTTATTCCTAAAATGCCTAGTGTACCACTGCCTCGTATGGGGTGGGCACACATTCAAAATTTAAATTTAGCCGATCCTTTGTTTCACACTCCACAGCCGGTGGAGATGTTGTTAGGTGCAGATGTACTATCTCACATAATTTTAGGAAACATAATAACGGGTTCGCCCGGTTCGCCGATCGCTATGAACAGCGTTTTCGGTTATTTGTTGTTGGGAAAAATAGCGTTCAACTCTTCGACTCCATCCTCAGTTCAAGCTTGTTTTAGCTCATTATCCGATGACGGCGACTTGAAACGATTCTGGGAACTGGAGTCAGTGCCTGAGGTGAAGGCACTCACCCCCGAGGAACGTCTATGTGAATCCATATTTGAACGCTCACACTATCGTGACGTCACGGGACGATACACAGTAGCTTTACCACGTAAACCTGATGCTACGCCCCTAGGTGAATCACGAGATATTGTCCTCGCTCGGTTCCATAAATTAGAGCAACGTTTACAACGGAACCCGAGTCTTAAAATTGAGTCTCACGCGTGCTTGCAGGACTATATTAAACAAATGTATAGAAATATACTAGTACAAGAATCTGATAGGGACTTGCAACGCATTCTGTGGCGTACGTCGCCCGATGAACCCCTCCGTGATTATCGTCTGCGGACGGTAACATTTGGTGTGAGCACTTCCCCTTACTTAGCTCTTCGTACCATTAAGCAATTGGCTTGTGACGAAGCATCTAATTTTCCCCTAGCGACAAAGGTTTTAACCGACCAAGTGTTCGTCGACGATGTGGTCGCGGGCGCGAGCGATGAATCACACGCTCTGGTATTACAACAGCAATTGTTAGGTATTTGCAAATCACTTGGGTTTGAACTACGTAAATGGCACAGTAACTCGCCGGCGATACTCGCCGCGGTTCAGGCGCCAGAGGTTCATGGTGAGCGGCGGGAAGAGGTGCCCTTTGCTCCCATGGAACATGACCATCAACCCAAAATAAGGGACTCAAGGGGACTTTTACCCTCCACATTCTTACAGAACGACATGTGGTTTCACGGCCCAGCATGGCTCCGTGAAGATCCTACTGCGTGGCCAGTATTTAAAAGTATCCCTAGCACTGGTGAGGAGAAACGTAATCAACCGGTCGCGTCTGCATCAGCTACGCTGATCGACGATGTTGAGGTCATAAACCAGTTTTCAACCTTGAGTAAACTATTGAGAATAACTTCTTATATTTTTCGCTTTTACTATATTCTTAAATCGCGCGTCAACAAGGAAAAGAGTTCCTATCTTAGTTACATCACAGTCCACGAGTATAAACTCACGTTTAATCGTTTCATTTATTTAGTGCAACACCAAGTGTTTCATAAAGATTTTGAAAACATTTCACAGGGTATACCGCCCTCAAACCAATTGAGACGTCTTAATCCGTTTATCGATGATTCGAGTTTTTTGCGAGTCTCCGGACGTCTACATAAATCCCTTTTGTCGTACGAGTCACAACATCAATTAATTTTACCCAAAAAACACCCTCTTACGATTGTAATAATTGACGATGCCCATATTACGCATCTTCATGCGGGCACTCAAGCCGTTCAATATTTACCTTTACAAAAATATGCGATTTTATCTAGCCGAGATATAATACGTAAACAAATCTTTCGTTGTGTGCGCCGCTTCCGTGTGCGTCCGGTACGTCTACAGCCTGCGATGGCGCCGCTCCCAGCGGTCCGGCTGCGACCCGAGCGCCCATTCATGAAAACAGCTGTTGATTACGCGGGCCCGTTTTACGTGCGAGCTAATAGGGTTCGTAATGCTAAAATCATCAAATGTTATGTCGCCGTGTTCGTGTGTATGAGTGTGAAGGCTATACATTTGGAGCTCGTATCGGAGCTATCTACTGAGGCGTTCTTAGCAGCCCTGCGCCGATTTACATCGCGCAGAGGTTTGTGCAGCGACATTTACTCTGATTGCGGAAACTTCCAGGGTTGTCATAACTATTTGAGAGATTCGTACGAGTTTTTAAAAAATGACTCTGTTCAATGTGCTTTGAATTATCAAACCTTGAAACAGGGCAAATGGTATAAGGACCGCGGTGCTCCTATCTGTGTAGGCGACATTGTTGTGGTATGCGACGATAATCTTCCACCACTCCAATGGAAACTTGCTCGTGTTCATACACTCCATCCGGGTTGTGACTTTGCAAACGGGCAAGAGTCTATTCAAACGAGCGATCGTAAAAATTTGTAAACTGCCTTTAGAATGATTATTGTTTACGAATTCGTAAAATTAGTTCCTAAGTTTTAATTACCTATACTAGTTGTTTACAACAACCTTAGATCAAGTTTAAGTTTATAGATTGAATGACTTTCTGTTCATTGAGTTTTCGTGTTAAAAGAACTTACAGTCTTTTAAGGTGAGCGGCATGTTTCGTACTGAAACAGATTTCTTTTCTTTTTATTTTGAGTGTTTTCGAACGTAACTACACAAATACTATTCCGCTTAATATTTTGTGTTGGTACGAGATTATTATGGCCCACGACTTTGGGTTGGCCAACCGGAAGGCAGTCGTCCTTCAAATGCGCGTGCGAGCACTTGTCGCGTCGCGGTGTTTTGAGCTTTCACCGGTAGCTCCATTTCGTGGACGCCATTCCCATCCTCGGAGACGAGCTCCAGGATTAAGTGTAGTGTGGATTGCCTGATCACACCTCTATCCCGGAGGAAGGTGATACGGGATCAGAAGAAACCGCCCCATCGGCGTCCTATGGATATATCTCTGTGCACCATCATTCCCCATCTAACCCGAAGACAGCGCTGATTACACACCCGAGAGGCCATCGACGGATTTCCCAAGTAAGTTCGTAGGCCATAATATCTCCCCGTAACACATATAAATACATAAAAAGCACGACCCTCTCAAGTAAACACCACCTGAAATAAAGTGAACGCTTAAAATCAGCGGAAATTAAACATTGCCATCGATGGGTGTTGACAAATGTTAGTCCAAAACCCTTTAGTTACAGCCTGAGTTTTCAGCATGACACGAAGAATAATAAGCTGAAATATACATTTTCTTATTCTAGTTGACTAATCCTGTCACTATGATGTTTCAACTAAAACATCTCTCCAGGCAAAAAAGTAAAAACGTTGATACTAAGAAGAGAAGAAGAAGACAATTTAATAACACTATTAAGAGCCTGTTAAATCAAACGTGGCTGCATCTGTGCATAATTGATTGTAATAGAATTTATTTAATCATATTTATTTAAGGGACTTTTATAAAATTGTACATGGCAGTCCCATTTGTGACGCAATAAATTTTGATATACTTTAATCAGTTATCTAGAATGTATGTAGCATCTACTGTGTAGCCTACTGTGATTTCAAGTCCTTGGCCTGTAACGATCGCCCGATACTGGCGACCTGCCAACTAAACTACTGTTATCTTTACTGCCTATATTCTGTGCACCAATTACTGCTAATCATAATAATTGACTTTATAAAGAAATGCTCCTAACTAATCAAAAGAAAGAATAATATAAAAGTCACGAAAACCTACGACTGGGTATTTTTTGCTATTATTATACCTTAATAAAGCGTAGTGACTAAGGCCAATCACATTGACCAAAGGTTACTGAGTGTTGCTTAGTTTTTCAGACGAAGTAAATGTAATCTAGCATCCTGCACGTAATCTTCGTTTCACGTATCTTCGTTTTGAATAAGTTAATTTACAAGAGGCCACGTAACAGGGTACCTGCATTGCGGAGAGTTAGGTAAATCAAATAGAAACTTTTTGAGCTCTATAGCGGGGTATCTGCTTCAAATACGCGCAGCACGTACAATTGAACATACGTTCATTAGCGAAAAACAAACTGCCTTAACGACATGCGTTCACATCCGACACACGACCTGCTACAATTTAAATGAGTGAGTAATAAAGTGCGCAATACAGTCGGATTTAAATCTCGAAGGGGAACGAGGGATGACAAAATAATATCTCACATGAATGACGTGATAGCCCCCTGCGGTGAGGGTAAATTGCGTGGAAGGGGATGCGCCGGGAGGGTTGTGACCGCTCAACGCGGAACAAAGTATTTATGTGTAATTGTTTCAAAGGGAAAAGAGATTGAAAGTGATTTGTCAAATCTACGGAAACACATTCAAGTTGTCTAAAAAGTCGTGGTTGTGATAAATGACGTCGTTCTACTATAAACAACGGTAGCCAAACAACGAATGATGGATCGTAGATATCCCCACAACGGAGTAAATAAAATATCTCTTGACAAAATTTGTTTTGTAATGGCGAAGGAGACACGAACGGGGTTGAAACGTCGAGGGATGCCGCTATCGGATCTCGTGACTGAACGAAAATCAAAATACCTGTCCTATTTGAGGGTTGTAGAGGTCAACGTACCAAAAAGGAATTTTCACATTTACAACGTGATATAAATACATCTATCGACTTGGAAAACTTTTTACGTAACTATTATAAAACGTGCTTCGTGAACTTGTCTATAAAGGCTGATTTACACATTCATATAATCAGAAATGCGTTCCATAGCCACACAATACTACATAATATTCTCTATACAAACCAATGTTAAGCAAGGTCCGCAATGGTACACGCTTAGATGGGTGACGTCCAGTGGTCCGTCAAACAGTAAAGGACGCCCCTACCTCATTCAAAATCGATCGATCGTCCTAGTAGCCGCTAGAAGTTGATAACATCTTCGAGTTACTGAAAGCTCAAGTACTTACTTGAAACTTTCTAGTAGCTAAGTACCTACTACACGGTAGAGAAAGTTTTCTACGAATACTACTCTGAAACCGGTTCAATGACCCCCTACAAAGACGTACTACCTACGTATAAATACTTAATGCCATTTCATATTGAAGAAAAACAATAAAGGAGAGTGAGTTTCTCGGAATACTGAACATGTAAAATTACGTAAGCCCTTTGAGAGAATTGCAAATAACCTATTGTATCTAGCAACTCTATTTTGTGTAGGTATACAAGGAATGGGTTCACTGCATTACAAACTGAAGTGCGATGCCACTTTCATTTAAAAAAAAACTACTTTAGATGTATTATCACAGCTCTTTTAAACATAGCGTTAGCTAATGCTAACTTGAAATAAACATGAACTAGCTGGTTAATTCTGAGAAACTTTTCGAGAGGATGATAGATAAATAATTCATGATATCTCGGCCTGAGTTGGCTCCCCTCGGCTCTTTTTGTTATTTAATATCAATTAGGTTTGCACACTGTTGAAAAATTAACCACTTGAGGCTGAGCTTCTCTCGTAGCAGTAATTTGTGTTTCTTCACCCTTCCGAAAGTTCAATATACGCTGGGAGATATTTATTAGATAAGCTGCAGGAAGGGTCGGTATCTTATAAAATTGCATCATGTTTCGATAGAGCATTCCTGAACTAACATTGGGGTGAATTTATATACGCATAGAAGAATAAAGAATTATTAAAATAACTTACATTTTTATTCTGTTGGAAAATAAATTGTACCATCTCATATTAAAATTTTGCAAATGACAACAAAATATTGAAAGTGCTGTGATTGAAGCAATACGATTTCAGTTTATATTAGACGTCGAACCCCAAAGCTATTTTGGTTTAATTAAATCACCCTCCGAGCCGCAAAATATTAATCCGGTGACGTACAAATATTTGCTGGCTTTGTGCAAACACTTTATTGTGCGACTCCCCGCCACAGATTTATTTTATTGCCAGTCTTTATCACTTCTGGTACACATGACCTGTTTTTGGGAAATTTCAAATTGGTATCATCCAAACTGTAGCTTTATTCTATAGGTATTGTGAGAAACAAGGGTTGTCAGCGATTTTCAGTTGACTTCGCTTCAGCCACACGTAGCGGTTCAATGAGCTAATAAAGATCAGCGAGCCTCAGCGATGTGAACGGACTATATTAACCTTTTGTGGGCAAACACCTATATAAGTTACAGCTCTCTTTTACTCATATGACGTGTTTTAGGTTTTAACTATGGATTAGTTAACCGGAATAACTAATAATGTAATAATATCTCTCGCTTTTCATGTTGAAGGATAACAATACACTTTCACCTTTCGTGTTGTAGTATCAATAATAATTTTGTCAAAGAACAACGCAAATAGCCCACTTATGCCCATATTATAGCATCTAACCAGGGCGGCAGGGTGCGTGCCGCTTGCATGTCATGTGGCATGTGATATGTCTGGCACAGGCCATTGCAGCGCCCTCGAAGCGTCGCTGTCCTTGGCAGTGACAGGTCCTATGTGTCATACTATGGACGGCATTAAATATTTGTGCGCCTCGTTGTCGGCTGCAGACTTCACGCTAGCTGTCTGTCTGTCCGCCAGCTATTAATAAAGTATCAGTTCAAGTTTTGTTGTTATGACGGCGTTGGTGCACACTATATAGATTTCTTGGTCTATGTCTTCATAGAGCAATCCAGTTTGGGATTTAACATATGCATAGTATCCATGATCGATGTATACATATGTATTACTACATGTTTCTGAAGCATTTTGTTTGAACAGACCGCGCGAAAGTCAAGCGACTGTCAATATAATAATAACTTTTATTTTCCTCGATTCCTATGTGCTATCTAAAACCCAGGAAACCTAAATACCGACTGATATACGATTTCATTCCTTGCGAAACGATAATATTTTATAAGGTTTCTCGTAGGTATTACAGCGACTTTGAACTAAGTAATATTCTAGCATTTACATAAATGACAAAGTATGAAATCTAGGCCGATACGATATTCTCTAACATGCACTGTCACATTATAATGCCTTTGTTTGAGTATTTACTATAATCAAAACTACTATTAATTGTCCTCAATCTTAAAAAAAAAAGAAATATCGCCACGTTGATTAGTTGGTACAAATAGACATACAGGTCATAAAGTTTTATGTAAAATACAGTTACAGGAATTGAATAATGACAAGTATGATTTACCTTTCGAATTAGCTAAAGGCTAAACAAATCAAGCGAATGGATTTGCTGGTGCCAAACTTGCATTGCTTTTGACGTTTGACACTTGTAGCGGTGGCGATGGGGCTCATTGTCCCTTGCGAGTTATGATCCCCACAATTAGGGCTGACACCCTCCGACAATGCGCCTGAACGCAATTCGCCTAATGGCGGGGATTACGTTACGCGTAAATGAAACGGGACAACTGTCACCTCGGCTAGGGTTGTCGGGTTGAATTTCCATCAAATGTATAGTATCAAAAGTACCGGCGAACATGTATGAAGGGACTCGTGAAAGTGGAAGAAGCGAAAGATGTGTCTAAGGATCGGAGCATGTGGAAATATGTAGTCCGTCTGCTCCAACGGGAAAAAGGTACTGTATGTATGTTTGTTATTGTACCGTGTGAGATGGTTTTAATACGGCTCTAAGTTTGTTATGAAGAACAAAATTGAATTAAGTACCTACTTAATTAGGTACTTAATTCTATTAAATTCATAATTAATTAAGCCGTAAAAACAGATTTTACTCATGACTAAATTCATGAATACTTGCTTACATCTTTATGACAAAACTAACAGGAATATAATGGAATAATCAATTTATTAATATGGTAATATTTGTAAAATATTTGAAACGAAACCAAGTTATAGAACAAGTTTTGGAAGCCCTATTGCGCTACGTGATGCGACACAATACAGAGAATTCCCGGCGAGTTAATTACTAGTGACTAGTGAGGGATTGCGGATATTTGGCGGTGGATTAATGCGCGCCGCCCGGTAATGGGCCGTTCCGACCGCCCAGCGCCGGATTACAACCAATTTGGGCGCCGAACCGACTCCACTGCCCGCTTGAACCGATTACAACAGCGTTTGAATTTAATTAGCAGCCTTATTGGGAACTGACCCTATTCCGTGCAATTGTCAGTGAATAATAGCGCTTCCATTTTCACGTTGATGATACAACTTCCCTTTCAAAAACTTTGAAGGCTGTTCAACAGTAACAATGGACTATTCCAGCCCTTTTTCATCTTCGCACCCCTGTCTATTCAAGACGCCGACTTGCTGAGCCACCACAGCTTTAACTTTTTTTTGCGAAATTGCAAATGTCAAAAGGCGAAGGGAAGGAATACAATGGGCACGTGTCCCCGACAGACCCTCGGAAGTGCGCCCAATGTATTCATGAGCAAGCGTAATTGAAAAAATATGTTATCTGTTGTTGTAGTTTGTAGATAGCGTACTACTAATGTAATTCTTATTGGAACTCAGTGAAGGGTGTATTCTTTTACTGTTACCTAACCTAAAGCTTCGTAATCTGAATTAATATCACGAGCCATAAAACTTGCTTTGATTTATGTTACCAATAACAATAGCACGCAGCTAAGAGGGAATAATGTAGATTCCATTACGTTAATCCTGCAATAACATCGTCCGTAAACGCGACCCCGCACCTTGTGGACATCGACGTTATTATTGCAGGAAAGGAGCAGTAATCACGTTTAAAAGCCAGCCGCAGTGATGGTGTAAGTGACACGTGAGAATTATTACGAAATGCATTAAATTGTAAAGAGGCGCGGCGTACACCGACGCCGGCCTCGCTAATGGATGGAGTGTGGAATACAGCGCAAACTGAAATGCATTTCCAATGCTTTCGTCTCGATGCCGTAGGTAATATCCATTAAGTCACATGTGATACGGTTTAGAATAGAAATAGAATAGAAAACTCTTTATTGTACACCAGAAACAAAATTAAACACAGTACAGAAAAATAAATCGGTTATCGGAATATCGGTTTATTGCAGCTTTCTATTTGCGGTTTTATAAGTTCGTGTATTATTTGATTGTATCACTCCACTCGCATTGGCTTTCGTATTTACAAATGCTTAAACGTTCATACTGGTACATTTGACTTATCGTTAATTATTTTAAGTGTGAGGTAATTATCTAAAAGGCCTCGGCCATGACCATGGCCACGGCGCCAGTCTAGCTGTCTGTGCAAAACTCGTAATTCAGTGGAAAAGATAATGATGAATAAATTCTAAAACTGATTTTCCTTGTAACGTGCACTCGGGCAACTGAGTTTGCATCCCAGACATGAGCGTGACGTGACCCCGTGCCTGACGTGCTGTGCAGGGGAATGCGTCAGCAAGGCTAGCTCGGGAACTTATTTAGCTTACCTTGTAACGTGTATGCGGTCCGCTGTGGTTGCATGCCTGGCGCGAGGGTAACCCCCGCGTGTGACGTGTTGTGCAGGGACAACGCGCCCAGCAGATCTAGCTCGGTGGCTGAAACAAAAACAAAACACCTTTAGGTTATATTCATTTATTGACACATCCTATCATTTAGCTGATTTCACATGCTTGAAAAATATTGTTCTATGACGGCAGATAATTAAAACCAACTGCTGTTGTATCTCAGACACCTTGATTTATTTTAGCTACGGTTGCAGATTATTCATAGACACGCTACGACCCACTATGATTATTATTATGTTCAAAAACGTCGATGCCGCCGCCCTCCGCGAGTCGACGTCACTGATGAATTTTCTTTTATAGGTCTACATTGATTAAATTACGATAAATTGGTTTAGTGTCTGTTACACGTGATTTCATTAATTTCTCAAAATATGTAAAAACATGTGCATCTTCAAAGTATAGACTTTTGTACATTACTGCGTACATGTATCTAATTATAAGCTAAAAGATTATCATATTATTAATTTACGCATGTCTCCAAAACCAGCATGTTTTCCGTAATTTCCTTTCGGTCCTGTACTCTACATGGAGGAAATGTCCATTATTCCTCAACTCGGAGCCCAGACAGCGGAAATCTCCAAACAGTCGTTAAGTCCAAATGATCTCCGACAATTACGATATAAATGGCATATTTTTTGTTCGGAATGCGATGAATATTTACGAGCCTATAAACTGGCAGTGGCCTACATTCCGACAATCAATACCACGCCGGAAGATTCCGAAAAACCAGCTTTTGACAGACGCAGACTGGCTATCGATCCGACCACCAGCCGGCTACAAAAACGTGGCTTTTCAATATATACAAATAGCGTCATGTGTCGAGCAAACATGTCAATCAAACTAAGTGTTTTATTGATATTAACATACATTCGTACTCAACACTCGATACCGATCGGAGAGTTTACCTACTAACTAGGGTCGTGACCTAAAGGTTAGTGACAGGACTGTGTCAGTTCTGGGTCATTTGTCTACAAACGAAAACAGTATCGTACATAAATTTGAAGCTAACGTAAAACAACACAGTGAAATAATATTACTTTGCTATTTGCGAGTAAGCTGGTGGAAGCAAAGCAAAGCTCTTCATTATGCACCTGGGAGCTCATTTACATCAACAAAGCTTTTAAGACGAATCTCAGCTGAGGGTTGTAATGCACGTCTACGAGTCCGGAGTGGAGCAACATCCGTCAGCTGTAACCCGGTCACGTAGCGCGCTACGCCGTAGCGGCTCGTAGACAACTAGGCTACAAGATAATATTACAAACTATATTTGAAAGTGAGCTATGTATAGTGTTTGTCGTTTCACTATTATTAACGTCATGGGACCCATGGCGTGTCGTCTCGCGGCCTATTTTAGCTAATAAAAAATATAGCTTCATTTGTTTTTTTAAATATTCACATATTTTAACTCGCAAACCCAATGCTCTGTTGATGAGCGTTGAAATGGGGAGCTTATTTAATTGAATTAAAGGCCTTGATTCTGACACGGTAAGAACGTGTCCAATTAATACAAAGCTCTAGCAGAGTGGGTGCGGGACCTAATCTCGTGTTCATTATAAAGCGTCACAGATTGTGTCAAGTGTGCTCGTGCGCGAGTGTCACAAGCTCCAATTTACGACGCCTATGCCTCCAGTGTGACAAAGGCATCTTCAGCAGGGTTGGCACATGCGGAATAGAAACGTTCAAAAACATTAAATAAATATAGCGTTTGTCAAATAAAAATTTAAGCTCCAGTCTCTTTGTTCTAATACTTAGAAGCAAATTGGAGGTAAATAATATCTATATTAACCAAAACAAAAAAAAAACAGCACGGCGTGAAAATGAACTTTATGCATATTTACGTTTAGGCAGTAGAATAATGAGTTTTTACTTTCATAGCTTTTCATGTGCTTATCATAAAGCTTTTTTCATTGATGTGTGTTAAGTTTTATGTTCATAATGACCTAACAATTCGATCAGCTTAAATTTTAACTGGAATTCACCGGTCAAATATATTAGCTGAAGGGAGCATCAAATTGAGTCCCACAAAATGCGACGCTATAATATATCGGTTAATCCGTAACTATATCCTGCTATATGCTACTATATCCTGGACAAATCATCTAACTTTTCCAATGTTTTTACTGGTGTAAGAAAATTTATGAAAAAAAAAGTTCAAGCCTGTATCAACCCTAGCTAGAAGTAAAACTAAAGAGCTAGGCGCCGCGACGTCGCGCCGTCGCCGGCACGTCTGCTGCCGCTGTCAGCGCTGAGTTCGGACCTGACGGAATAAAGGAGTGCTCCAGATTGCTTCGTAAACAACCACGAGCTATGCCTCCAGCTTTATACAGCTGCACACGCATCCACTGAATCAAACTGGAAACGACACAATGTGGGACCACATTGTGTCGTTTCCAGTTTGATTCAGTGGAAAAAGGAAAAAGGAAAATTATCCCTTTATTTTCTTTATGTTCTTATTGAAACGAGCAAGTCGTTCGCCTGATGGTTAGCGCTATGCCTGTCCATAACAGTCGGTAACAGTTGGAAAGATGGTGAGTGTTGGTAGGGTCAGTCTATTATCTATTTTGAAACCAAATAATGCATAGTTTTTAAAAATATATATTATTAAGTTTATTATATTATATCATCATGATTGCAATTAAAAAAACAGTCCACCGTGTGATATGCTTTATGAAACTTTGCATAAATTCGAGAATCTTGGAAACCGCAACTCACTTCATGAAATTATTCTCATGGTAAACCATATTTCGACACAATCACACGTAAGTTTACATATTCTTGATTCAGATAGAATTTTAATGTATGTTATTAAAATGATACGTGATTACAGAAAAAGGCAAGAACATGAGAAAGAATAAGTTACAAACTGGCGCATCATTTATAAAACAAAGTGTAATATGAAACAAACGGATGCCCCAGATTGCCTTGTAAGCTGCCACTCGTCGCCACAGGCCACGGAGCTCCGTGAACCTTTTCCCGTCCCAACGAAATCAATTTAGTCCCAACCCACAAAATGCAATAGACTTCCTCCGCTTCTTTATTTTTCTTTGGAATTGAAACGGTTTCGCTGGAAAAGTTTTCTAAATGAACAGCTTATCTTTTATTTTTCTTTGCGGTTTTAACTGGAGGGGAACCAATGAATAAGTTTTAGTTCTAGTTTCACTGATTTATATCAATGATTAGCAGCGCCCGGTGGTTTCACCCGCGTTAACTATTATCACACAGGAACCATTACTTTTAGGGGATAAAAAGTACCTTATTTTCCAGGACTTAAAGTATTGTTTTAAATTTCAACAAAATCAGTTCAGCCGTTTCAGCGTGAAGAGAAGATCACACACAAACTTTCGCATTTCATTTCACTAATATAATAATTATGAAAGTTTGTATTTACATACTTTAGGTCCTTGAATAGAACATAGAATACTTTTTATCCCGTAAAAATTAACGGTTCCTCTGGGATAATTTTTAGCGCGGGTGAAACTGCGGGGCGCTTCTAGTTTATAATATTAGATAATCCTGATAACTATCTACCACCACTGTGTCTTTTTCGGTGGCTTAGACTAACCTTTAATGTTCTTCTAAGCACTTTACCATGCCTAGTTTTAACGTCACTCTGTTTAAGGCTATAAAGCGTATTTACCACGCGATCGTAAACACTTCTACGCTATTTGGCTTTAATAGTATTTGCCTCTCTAGATGTATAAGTAGATACTGTTAGCTAGAATTGTGGCCAACTTGTAGTGTTACTCGACCGGAGCTTGCTAAACTAAAGTCAACTCTATTCCGCGAGCACAGAATAGATTTCATGATCTCGCCATAACAATGTTAGCAATGCACTTTACTTGTACTGCGTTGCATCAAATACAATTTACGACTCGGAAGTAGCTACCGACATAAGCCCCATGAGTGCCGTAAAGTTTTAATCCCTAAAGAACATTTATAGCTGAATCTATTGTTTTAACGACTATCGTATTTCCTATGATTCCAACTAACTTCCATGTTTATCCGTCTTCATTAAAGAGGGCGCATTGTTTCAAGCGTTAACGAACACTCAACTGGCTCGATAATTGCCAAAGTAATTTATCAAAACGTTTTCAAAGTGTGGCAATTTTCGATAGATTAGCGTCGAGTGTCTTCGCAACAAACTGTTAAACTAAGCGGAACAGCTCGGTTTGCCGACGACGACGGCGAGTAATTAATTAACGAAGTTGTTAGGCATACCCTCAACAGCCTTTACGTGGAAACGCCGCCGGTATGCATACGACGTCAATTATATTTCATTAATTGAGTAAGGTATTTATTTCACTGTTGTGAAACACGAACACGCGTTTTGTGACTTATTTATTGAGAATACGGTTGATGACATTGCGTTTTCTTACAAACCAACAACAAATAATCATACGATACTAAAAGTCTTACGTGAGCTATTTCATCAATTATTTCCACTCAATCAGTAGAATGTCAATTAGAACTCATAACCAAGACAGAAGTTGTTCGCGCCACTTACATTGGCACTCATAATACCTTCCTACCTTCCTATTCCTATCATTTCTTGGCGACTATCTCTGTCGCTCATATCGTGGTATCCACGAGAAAACTGCTTGCCGCCGCAAGTAGTCTGCGATCGACCCTCGTCCTTCGCGGCTGCCGCTCTCGCCGAATCCAAAGTACTGGATCTGCTGCTCCTCTGCGGTGGTCCACGTGAATTCGACGCGCAAATATAAACAACACCCGCTATAAACCCGCCGCGTAAACGCTCCTTGCCGACACGCACCAACCGCCTAAAATACAGTCCACTACATCGAACGTCATAACATCCTGAAGGAACAAGCAGCTTGGAGACGGACCCGAACCGAGGTGATTGCAGTTGCATGGAGACCAGGTTAGTCGCCAAGTTCCTTTGTACTACTCTTCTACCAGCCATCCTTCCCCCGCCATTGGAGGCGCGCTCAGCCTATACAGCTTAGCTGCCGCGCTAACATATTGTTGGTCCTCCGCCGCCGGATCTTCTCTGGTCCTCCCGCTATTCTCTGGCCCCTCTTAGGCCTCATATAGTCCTCTTTATAACCGCCCGCAATTTTATATTGGTATTTTTACCAACGATAATTTCCTATAATTATCGTGTTCCCGCCCGCAATTACAGTTCAGATAGTACCCTGTACTATCCTACTACGCTCTTATATACTTATTTCGTGTATTCCGCATTCCTAAATAGTAAAAATAACGATTTTTCCGTAATTCTTAATTTTTATTAAAAAGTGACGGTATTCCTAACGACCGCCCGTGCGTCTCCGCGTGGGTATTCAATACGCCGCGCGCGCGGCAGGTAAATGCTGTAGGCAGTTGCAGTAAATTAGGAATTTCATACTTTATCTAGTTTTTTATACTTTGTTAAGATGGCTATGGCTACTCGTTCAAAAGACAAAGATAGTGAAGTATACGAGGACGCAAAAGCGCTCGATACGTTACAGATCGAACGTTTGACCTTGATAGGTAAACGCGACATTATATTTTCTCGCTTACAAGATATTTTTAACCGATCTTTAAAGGCTTTCACTGATGATACTGAGAAAGATTTATTTCTATGTGGAATGATCTCGTTAGACCGCTTACGCTCCGATTTCAATGAAATTGTGAACAAATTAAATGTAACCGAGTTGACTCTCAACGCTTCGTACACGGTAAACTACCAATCTATAAACGTCTTCGAAGATATGTTTTGCCGTTGTCAGTTTGTTTATAATAAACTTAACCCGCCTTTAAAAACCGCTGATTTCAATGTTGCCCCGCAACGTAAATCCATCAGAATTCCTGAACTCGATTTGATGGTCTTCAATGGAGATCCGATGACCTGGAGGATATTTTATGAGTCATTCAAACGCACGATTCACGAAAATCCCGATCTCACTGATCACGAACGCGTCCAATATTTAATTGATAAATTGTCAGGCCGGGCCCTTGCAGTTTGTTCTGGTATCGTACCTAACGGTGATAATTATCCGATCATATGGCAGACGCTCGTCGATAAGTATAACGACAAACGTAACCTAGCCTCCGCTTATCTTGATCAAATGCTTGATTTTAAATCTTTTAACACCGCGACGAATAAAAACTTAGAATTATTCCTAGATAAATTCTGCACGGCTGTGTCAAGTTTGAAGTCTCTCAAGCTCGATAACATGTCTGATTTTATTTTACTATCGCTCGCTTTGAAGAAAATAGATTCAAGTACTGCACGGTCGTTTGAAATGCACATGCGAGGTAAATCTATGCCTACATACAATGAACTTTTAAAATTCACCCGCGAACAAAGCAAAATATTGGAACGCACTACGACCGATTCTCTTAGCCGCAGTGATAACAGGCCGGGTACTGCAAGGTCTACGCAGTCTTTTGCAGCATCATGCGTCACTCACTGTCCGCTTTGCAAACAAGCCGATCACGCTAACTTATATAGATGCCCTGCATTTGATAAGCTTTCTATCGACGACAGGTACACTTTTGTAAAACAAAGCAAAGGTTGCACTAATTGTCTAAGCACTACGCATATAAATACTGCTTGCAATTCTAAATTTAATTGCCGTTATTGTGGATGTAAACATCATTCTATGTTATGCCGCAAAGTATCATCTTCCCGTGAAGACAATCGCCCGTACCCTAGCGCTCCGTCACAGGCGCACGCGCCGCCTCCGCGCGCGCGAACTGGCATCTTCTCCGCCGCCGGGGATCACATGCCGCCTTCGGCATCGCCGCCGCCCGTCGCGGGCTCCGCTAGCGCTCAGCTGACGAACTTACCTACAACTGCTTATCAGTCATCACAACAACAGGTGTCGCTGTGTAATATACGCCCCGCTTCGCAGCCTAATGACACTACTTGTTTACTGGGAACCGTACAAGTTTATGCTACGGATTTAAATGGTCGCCGCCATGTAGTACGCGCCTTAATTGATTCGGCTTCCCAAAGTAACTTTTTAACTTCAAAATGTTGCGCTAAATTAAATTTAAAATGCAATAAGGTGACGAACACCGTTGTTAAAGGGATAGGTTCCGCATCTAACCCAATCATGGGAGCAGTTTCTGCTACTTTATCTTCCCGCCTAAATGATAATTTTATTGCAATTGACGCCTATGTTATCAACCGCATAACAGACAATTTACCGGCAGTGAAAATTGACGTAACCTGCCTTTCATACCTGAACTGCCTGCCTCTGGCAGACGACAGTTTCGCTTCGCCTTCCGAGATCGACATACTTATAGGCGCGCCGCTCTTTTCTGAAATATTGCTATCAGGCCGCGCCGCTGGTCCGCCTGGTACTCCAACCGCTTTTGAAACCATTTTTGGTTTTATCGTAATCGGGACCGCTCCCGTTACTCCCGCTCATGTTACGCCCGCTCATATTGAAACCGTTGTTTCTATCACTGACCCCTTGGTTGAAGATAGATGCCGTTCTCATATTTCCCTCTGTACCTTTATGGAAGGACCACGTTTAGATAATCTTGTCCAACGCTTCTGGCAGCTTGAAGAGGTGCAATGCACGCCGACTTTGAGCCCAGACGCTATAGAATGTGAACGCATTTTTACAAATAACGTTTCCCGCGATCCTACGGGACGCTATTCTGTAGCGTTACCTTTCTCCCGCGATCCCGCGACCGCTCTGGGTAATTCTTACCCTATCGCTAAAAAACGCTTCATGTATCTCGAACGTAAGCTCGCCGCGACACCTGCTCTGCGCTTAGAGTACGATGCTATAATCAAAGAGTACATTCAGAAGGGTTACATTTCACTGATTGACAATGATAGTCCTTTTACTGGATATTACGTGCCACACCACGCCATTGCGAGACTACAAAAAACAACAACTCGATGGCGTATGGTGATGGACGCCGGTGCTGAAACTGACTCAGGCCTCTCCTTGAATCAAGTTTTATATACCGGGGATAATTTACAAAACGATCTTTTTACAATCCTCTTGGATTTCCGCCACTACCCAATCGCTTTTACATCCGATATTAAACAGATGTACCTACAAATTTTGATAAATAGGGACCACCGCAAATATCAAAAATTCCTGTATCGATTCGATCCCGTTTTTCCGCTTGATACCTACCAATTCAACCGCGTTTGTTTTGGTCTACGTAGCAGTCCGTTCCTTGCGATGCGAGTGTTGCGACAGCTGTGCGCCGCCGACGGTGCCCGCTTCCCACTCGCAGCATCTCTTATCAGCGACAACACATACATGGACGACGTGTGCTACTCCATGCCTACTCTGTCTGCTTGTTTACAACTCAGAGACGATCTCCGCGAGTTGCTCAGGGCCGGGGGCTTCGATCTCGTCAAATGGGCTAGTAACTCACCCGCGCTCCTTGACTCCCTTCCCGTCTCTGCGTTAACGGAATGCATTAAAAATGCGAAAAATGCGTTAACGGATCTTTTAAATTCCGACGAATATAATAAGTCTATCTCAGATGAGTTATCAGCTAATCGCATACACTGGAAATTCAATCCACCGCGAAGTCCTCACTTCGGGGGGAATTATGAAATATATGTGAAAGCGTTTAAAAGTCATCTTCATAAGACGATCGGTTCACAGTTACTCACCTATGAGGAAATGTTAACCGTACTCACACAGATAGAATGCGTTATCAATTCTCGTCCTATAACGTTATTGAGCGAAGATCCGTCTGAGCCGACCGCGCTGAGTGCTTCACATTTCTTAATGACCGCACCGCTGAAGCATTTACCCGCTTGCACGGTTCCCGATGAACCTGGACACTTATTGAAACGGTACGCTTTATTGGATCAAATGGTACAATCATTTTCCAAACGGTGGAAGTTGGAATATCTTCACTTACTTCAATCTAGAGGAAAATGGAATACACCTTCGAATCCCATTACAATAGGTTCTATTGTTCTTATTATCACTGATAATATTCCCCCGCTATCCTGGCCTCTCGGCGTCGTCGTGGCCACTCATGTCGGCGGCGATGGCATCTGTCGAGTAGCGTCAGTAAAAACGGCGACCGGCGTCTACCAGAGACCCGTCGTCCGTTTATGTATCTTACCTACCCAATAATTTAACCCCTTGCTCCCCGGTCAACCGCTATGTTATATTTAACCCGTTGACGGCTTAAGAGTTTAACTCTTATTTTTATATTTTATTTCCCGCTTTCTTTTAAAAACCAATGGTTTTTAGGCCGGGGGCAAATGTTCGCGCCACTTACATTGGCACTCATAATACCTTCCTACCTTCCTATTCCTATCATTTCTTGGCGACTATCTCTGTCGCTCATATCGTGGTATCCACGAGAAAACTGCTTGCCGCCGCAAGTAGTCTGCGATCGACCCTCGTCCTTCGCGGCTGCCGCTCTCGCCGAATCCAAAGTACTGGATCTGCTGCTCCTCTGCGGTGGTCCACGTGAATTCGACGCGCAAATATAAACAACACCCGCTATAAACCCGCCGCGTAAACGCTCCTTGCCGACACGCACCAACCGCCTAAAATACAGTCCACTACATCGAACGTCATAACATCCTGAAGGAACAAGCAGCTTGGAGACGGACCCGAACCGAGGTGATTGCAGTTGCATGGAGACCAGGTTAGTCGCCAAGTTCCTTTGTACTACTCTTCTACCAGCCATCCTTCCCCCGCCATTGGAGGCGCGCTCAGCCTATACAGCTTAGCTGCCGCGCTAACAGAAGTCTTAAACGAATTTAGAAGAAAAATAATCTATTTTACCTACGCTATCTTTTTTCATAGATAAAATCATCGAATATTTATCGGCATATTGCTTACAGTTTCTTACCCCGTTCATCAAAGTTCTTCGAACCCTGAAAGGATAAGCAAAAGTTGTTGTCAGCACTTACTGTTAGCACGACAAGTGTCAGCGAAACCCGACGCTCTGTGAAATGGGCTATCGCGTTACCTACTCGATCGGAACGTAATGTCGCGAGCAAGGGTTAGTAGCAATTAATTGAAGTCCTTTAGGACGTAACCCGAGACGGCACGTGGGCTGGCTAGTGGCTACCCGCTGGCTACGTGCCCAGTCGGCCGGCCTAATTAGCCATATGGACGCTACTCAATGTCGCCGGTAATTGTATGGAAAACGTCAAAACATGACGGTTAGGGTTAAAAATCCAAATTTTGTGCTTAGTAACACACAGTATGTTTTCCTAATTGGTAGCTTACAATTTTTTACTTATGTTTTTTGCACGAAATGGGGGTACATTTTTAACCATAGAGCTTTAAATTTTTTTTTTTAATTTATAATTTAATTATTCCGCTGCAAATTTTGATTTCTAGCTGACGTAGAGGTCTTGTTAATTACGTGGAATCAGTTCTAAAAATATTAAAATCTATATATATATAAATGTTATGTTGGTTTGTGTACGCTTCAAAAACTCAAAAAGTTTTGCACCGATCGAGCTGAAATTTTAGCATGATATATAATCCGCATCAAGGATTGTTTTTATCTCTTTTTCTCATCAGTGACATATCAGCGAATGTGCGAATATGCCACAGCGAAGCGTGGCAGGGTACAGCTAGTGTCTTATAAAAGTATATCAAACTCGACAGTTTAGTTTCCTGCAGCTAACTGCGTTTATGGTAGGCCTAATGTGAATTTGTAATTGTAACTATGAGGTGAACGCCGCGCGTTATAAATTGATGGGCAAATTACACGACTCATCCATAACAATCACCAAATGAGCCGATATTACTATATTCACTCACTTGGAACCGACAAAAAATATGATTAGTCGCTTGAGGTAAAGAAAGGACTCCCGTGACATATGTTACGCGCACGTCACCCCTGCGTGTTAGGTTCCAACCGTAAGCGTAGTGTTGCTTTTTTATGAACTCAGGCTTAGTGTTTGCCGACAATGACGTGCTAACCCTAAATAAATATAAATAGCATAAATAAGGCTTTGACTTTCAACCAACCTTGACATTTTGTCGAATAGTTCAAAAGTTAGTTGGTAATCTAGAGCTAATAGATGACCTTAAATTTTAAGGTTATCATTTTTGCTAGAATTATTCTGTGACTAGTTGAAATAAAAATATTTTTTTAAAGAGTCTAAATATACAAACTAAATAACAGTTACAAAGATTTCAAATAAAATAATGATGGAAACACACAGATGATCCTTGAGATACCGGTAAAACAATACAAGGCTCCTATTTCACTCTGATAAAATCGACATTGGTCCAAGGACAACTTGTAATAAGTCGTTGTCATCAGTTCAATGGTAAACAATAAAACGTAAGATCATCAAATAACCATCACGCGATGCGATGTTACAAAATCGAATACAAATATCCCGCGTGCAAGGCTCCGCGTCAACACTAAATTATCGTACGATATGGTGTGATGGTGATTCATAACTTTTTACACGGTAGCAACGTTTTTTTTTAAAATTCGATCGCGTAACTGACACCTTGATAACAGACACAGACCTCAAAATGTTGAACGTACTCAAGATTGCTTCGCTAACAATCGATCAAGCTCCCGAGAAAAGTCGTTTTGATACCTAATTAAAATAGTCCGATAACTATGCAAAGTAAATCTAAGAACGGAGTCTGCCTAATTTGAAATTAAAAAAGTTGAAAGGTTGATGTTTTAAGCATAGTGTGCATTATGCATGCAAGATTTTGGAATATGAGGTCGGTTAAAAAGGGCTATTAAGGTTCGGCGACCGGGGGTGCGGGATCCAACCGGTGCGGTGTCCCGACAGGTGGTGGACACGCGCCGGTGGGCACCCGCCCCTGCGCTCACGCCGCGCGGCCACTTCGTAGTGCAGTACCGGACTACCAAACTAAATTTTATATTTATTTGAACTTTCTCGAATTTATAACGCAACTGTCACAAATTATATTCGAATTATAAGCTTATGAACTATGTACACTCTAAAGGAGGTAAGAAATGCAGAGACCTTACAACCTCACCTTACTCTATGCTGCGCTACAATTTGTTCTCTAGAACTTTATCAAAATAAGCTAAACTCGTTAGTTAGTAACAGTGCTACAGTTATATTGTATACCTACCGAAGCTGACCTCATCTCATTCAATATCTAAATCTAACACGATAATCCTAACACCTCATTTGAAATTCCGATAAGACTGTGTCCTTCGCCTACCCTTTACCGTGTTCCTACCTAGCTCCTTGCCAACAACATCCGGTGGGGATTTACCCATATTTTAAATATAAAATGAGCATATTTGCACTCCAGCCTGTAACACAGAAGGGTATATTGTACCTACTTATGTTATTCCCGAGGAGACTGGAGTGTAATATAATATTTACATAATAAGGCGATTTTGCTACAAACTTAGATAAACCTTACAGTAAACAAGGCACATTGTAATATACTATCCGTTTCATAAATTAAATAAGTTCTTTCTACGGAATGCTTCCTTTTTCTGATGGTATACGTTAAGGATGAAAATTGGACAAAACTAAAATTTTATTTCTCATCAGGACATTGACCCCTCTTAGTTCGACCTTCAAAAAGTTGACCGGGTAGTGTCTTTGACATTTTGAACTTGACAGTCACGTAGTATTTAGATATTCTTTGTTGACAGCGGGCCACGCGGCTGGCAGTTGCCTAATCTGAGCAAACAGCACGAGAGATAACGCGGCGTACATCGCGCTAGCCGCACGTGTGTTCCCGCCACTATCCCATTGTGTCGCTGCATGCAAAGCAAACTTCCTACACCTTGGAGTACTGCTGCGGCTCCGGACGGAACGTCACTGTCGTACTTGTGCAAATATGTGTCTATTTATGTCCTATGACATGCCGTATCTTGGCGCCATAAAGTACATGGTACTACTTGATACTTAAAACCTTTGGAAATTAGTAATACGTATGCGGCATACAAAAATACTTTTAATGTTCTACAATACCTGTAAACAGTACTTAACTTGTAGTGTGACCAAACACGTTGTTCTTTATTGGATGAGAAATTATGAACACGCCACCTCTAAGCTTCTCGTTTTGTGTTAGCTGAATGGCAAGCACCATAAAATAACGGAGGTGTATTATCTCCACATTGCTAGATCTGGCCAGCTTATAGTATTTTCTCATCACTGAATAATTTTGCTACCTATACAAAATATACTTTTACGTAAAACGGCAAAATCATTACCGCAGGCGCCCGCAAGTCGTGTCGTTCTCGAGCTAAACGACTACATTTAAATATATTTAAACCCCCTACCGCTCGTATATTAAATCATGAGACGGCATTATTAGGCCGAGCAATTTATTGGCCGTCAAATAAAATGGTTTGAATATTGCGTATTGAACAAACAACCGAGGCACGTCGCACGGTGGTAATATCGCGGAGGGTGAACCTGCCGGGGCCCTTGACGCCGAGTTGTCAACCCCTCGGAGTCGGCCAATTGGCATAGTTAACGTTGCGTTTGTTCATTACCACCACGTTCATGAAATCAAATGTAACTACTCGTAACTTCCCAAGTAAAACGAGTAATGTTATTTATTTTCCACAATAACGAAATTTTATTTATAGTACCGTAACAGTCACAGTGTACATAAATTAAGTATAATTGTAGAGTGCCACCAAGGATTACATGCAAGTTAATATTATTGTGCAGAGTCTAAACGGCACACAACATCCAGTTATATATATTTGTTCACATTTTCTCACGTTATTCGACTAGTTGCTTGTCTTAATAATCCTGTATATTATGAGCGTGTAGTAGATAACCTAGTTTTTCTCATCCTCGCTGGCGCCATCGTCTTACGTCTACGAGAGGTATTTTCCTCCCCCCTACTACATAACGTTTCAATTCATTCACCCCGTCTCTGAAATAGCTAACTCATGTTTTCTTAAGACGTATGAGTCTCAAACCTTTTTAGAAAAGGATATTTTGTAGGCTTTGATCGCAGTTTCAACTGATGGTAAGTGATGACGCGGTTGACGGTGAAGTATGCTTACTATTCACTCTCGAGTTGAAAACAATACTCCCAGATTATATTTATCGTGACATAAAGACGCTGGTAAGCTGGATGTAGGTGTCTATCATTCCTTCGCTGTTCAGATTATACCTTGTTACATCCGTTTTGTTTAATTCAAATTTAATAATGAAAGCACAAAAAAGTTTTTTGTCGTCATAAAAACAAGTTTCAAATGCTCAGTTATCTACGAAACGGGTATACGGGACATTTAATATATATTATGTTAATAGATGAAGATAGATAAAATAACGTAGACGCTCCTGGTACTGGGAAAACCCGGCCTTGAACTCTCTTGGGAGCGAATTATATCAGTTTGGCGGACGCTCACCGATAGCGATTCAATTTCGGTAACTGAACAACATTATTTGAAGTCCCGTTATCTTTTTTTAATATAGAATATCTACTTTGGTTGGGTGAAACATATGATAAAAGGGCTAACTAATATCCATAAGTAGGGACATATCTACGTACTACCGTATTAACATTGATATACCGCACCTACAGTTATGGAAATCTATATTAACAGCTAACCTGAATGCTACAGGTTAAATTGCCTACGTGTACCATCAATTTCGACCTGGTTCTTAGAAAGGTTTATGATACCAACCTACTGCGCGAAGCCTTCGCAAACTCACTTCCTGCGTACGAAAATGAAATTTCCTTTTGTAGACGGCTCGTAAAGTCGTAACTTAATTTATCAATGCCGTTTTACGTGTATGTACTACATAAACATAAACACAAAATGCGTAATTTTAATTTTCTTTACGCACTTGTCTGTTGTTGTTTCCCAAAAAACGCAGTCCCGGCCTCAGGCGACAGAGTTAGCTAGTCTGGTTTAGTTTCTTATAGTAATTGAACAAAATAGATAAAATGTGAACATTTAGTTCATACTGAATACTCATACTGAAGTGCAAGCCTACTTTACTTACTAAGTTACTCTTTGAGAAAAACTTCAAGAAGACTCATGTCACGTTTTGCAATCATTAGTTTTTCATATACTTAGATAAGTATATTAGACAACATAAAATATTAATATGTTAGGCAGAATAAATAGAGCCTGATGAATGCCTACGAAAAAGAGAAATCTCACTTTCATGAATATCCAGATGCTACGGTGGAAACAAGCATATTAAATTACCACCATTATTTACCACGAAGGTATAATACAGCACAGTAAATATTACACGGTAACCTTAACAAGGCTTGCCTTTATTACAGGGTACGTGAAGCAAACAAGGCAGCGTGAAGACGACCTAATTACGCCCTGGGCTCGTACATAATTCATCGCGAGCGCGTATTCTACGACTCACAGAGGTCCTCGTATACTCGTAGGTGCTAGGGCGCTACATGGAACACTGCTAACGCTGATATATAGATCGATACTGTATTTGGGTAATATAGTACGGTTGCTGGGCAACCAACCAAAGTAAAATACCACGTGTGATGCATCCCACGCTTAAAATAAGGACGGGAGAAATATTCAAATAAATTAGCCTACATTTTCTAAAGTTAAATTATTATAGAATAGAAAACTCTTTATTGTACACCACAAACAAAAATAAACACAGTACAGAAGAATTACAATAGGTAAACGAGGGTATTATTTACCATAAAGAATGAAATCTGTAGAATGTATTATTAAAAAGCCAAAAAGTCTACAACTTCTACTTTTATATTCCTATCTTTTGGCTTATTAAATGTTGGTTAAAGTGATCTAAAACTTTTCTTTTAATCTTTTGAGTTATAGAATATTTTGCTCTCGATACCTATAGCTTATTTTTTGGTATGTCTTTTTTGCTACAAGCCGAGTTGTAAATTGAGTCAGTGCCAAGTAGAATATACTGCATTTTAGATTTCAAAATTGCAAACACACATGCTCAGAAAATACATGAATTATTTGGAAAACAAGAACTAGTTATATCAATTTATTGAAAAAACAGTTACAGAATTGTAAATACAGTATTAGATATACGTAATTATAGAATTTATTGTAAGTTTACACATATGACACTTTTTTCGATATCTCGCTCATGGTGGTTAAATAGTAGATAGTTTTTTTTTATCGATTTACATTTTTGGACGATTTTTCGTATCTATCATAAGTACTAAATCGTACTTGGAATCGTTCGAGCGGCCAATAAAAATTTCCAAGCTTTAAAATTTAAGTTATTATTTGCTCACGGCCGTGAAGCGAGGTCAAATAAATCGGGTAGAAGCGCCGCATTGCGCCCACTGCGACACCTGCAACATCCCTACGCTTTATCTCGCGAAACATCATATACGAGGATACAACTTTCGAACAAACGTCAGATATGATCACGAGTACGGACATGAGACGGCGACTTGTACCTAAACTTGTAACTTGACTTGTAACTAAAGAATAAATTCGCCCTATGATCAGGGTAGAACCATAATCCTCAGATAACTTAGTTTGCGTAAAAAATATTGCTTAGATTTACTTAGCGACACAAGTCCTTTAACTTACTAACTTTGAATGAATACGACTGAGACGCTTTTCTACTTCTCTATTACTTACTTTAAAAAACTGAAGTCATAATGGTGAATGTCGTAGTTATTTATGGAATTATTCGTTAGTCGGCACTTGCAAGCGTGGCTTCAAGACACCTGTCAGTATAGGGAGGTACGTATGTAAATTGCGTCACCGAAGAGATCAATATCGTGAATAAATTACAATGTATCCCGTGACAATATTTCTTAGTATTGAACGATTCGAGACGTTGCATTATTGATGAGCGAGTTCGCTATACCAATCAATGTCATTGTCAAGGAAAATTTATATGCTTGACTTTGCCTTATATTTCAGTGTCCCATTGAAAAGCTTAGAAACTTTTTAAATCGAATATGTTTCAAATAATACAGAGCTAAACAATATGTTTACACTTTTCAAGAAATAACAATTGATTTTAAAATATCATTAATTTAATAAAACCATAAAGGCGATCGACTCGTAGACGATCGAATGTCTAACACGCGTTACACTTTGTAACGATAACATAAAATTTCACGTTCTTTTCTAAATTTCAGTTGCGTGACCCATATAACAAGTTAACAGGCGTGTCAATCATAAGTTTCAACATAGAATTTACCGCACAACTTTCGGTTACAAAATGACTCGAAGACCCTTAAGGCCCATTAATAAATTCTGAAGGTGACGCGTTACAAGCACACCCTAAAATAGTTATGCCTAAGTTACTCTACTTGCGTAAGTTATATGGAGTTTACCAGTTTACCGTTCTTGGACTGAATATATAGGAGTACTAGTACTGACACTGTGCGGTACGCTGCATACACCCACGCCACGTAACGACTGAAATATTTTACTACCCGAGTGATACGTCAAAGTTATCAAATAGCTTACGATAATTCGCATTCCAACAACAATATCTTGCTTGCAACTTTTTTATTATTGACAGTTTCGTGTAATGTAATGTGAACAATAAAACGAGACAAAGTCTTTTTGGAACAATTCAACTGTCAACAAAGGTCGCAATTTGTAATTTCCATATTTTTGTGTACCTTACATTTTCCAGGCCGAAAAAAAAATACGAGCGCTCGTAGCTCGTAGCTACCACAAATTATACCTATAAATAATGGACATTTGTAGCTTTCTCCCTCACAATAAATTTTGCGAATCGTAACCGCTCATCATGACTTATCTCAATATAATACTATCGATGACAAAGCTTTTTTCGTTTTGTTATTCATTTTTCTGCATATTTCCTAAGATACATTTAAAATTCTTATGTATTAGTAATCTTAAGACCAGGGCATGTAAGTTTTTCAAAAAAATTATAAAATGCTGAAAATATCAGAGGTTGAAAACTAAACCCAGGCTCAGTCTACGAACAAAAATAAACTAAGGGCAAACATTATAAAACCGTTTTGCGAGACCTAACGGCGACGGTGAAATTTGTTTAGAGGGGTGGAGGCCAAGAAAAGGGGTGGGTTTATGAATCACATGACGAAAGTTTGCAAAATATTTACCGACACGACATTCCAATTATTTGATCAAAAACAAGATTAATGGTGAATCATTTCATATTGTGGCTCTAAATGATAGTTACCATATTAAACAGTTTGAGATTTCTAAATATTGTTATTACGTAACGAGGAGCAGTAAAAAAAATTCTACATTGTTTTATTACGAGCATAATAAAGTTTAAAATTCTACGTGGGATTTTATCAATTAAGCATGCTGCTAAACTTATCCAAATTACTTGCGCTCTCCCACTACCATTAATCCTCATACTGAGACATAATGTCCAGACGTACGGCAGCCCAGTATGCAAGCGAGGGTGGCACATGGCACGCGATCATTCCTTACCCTTATCTATGTACCGCACTCGTTGCAGCCGAGCGATGAACTTCCTAGATTTGGCTCTGAGAATTAGATAAGGTCCTACTTTCTCAGTAATATTCGGTAATATGAAGGTTCTTAATTGTTTAAATACAAAAGCCGTTTTGTTTTTTCAAACTGTTCGAATTAATCAATGTATCATCATCATCATCAACCCATAACGTCCCACTGCTGGGCACGTGTCTCTCCTCACTTTCGTGAGGAGGGTTAGGCCATATTCCACCATGGGGGCCAAGTCCGGATTGGTGGATAACATACCTAGCTCGGAAATAATTCTCGGGTAGATATGTGGGTTTCCTCACGATGTTTTCCTTCACCGAAAAGCGAGTGATAATTACGTACATATGTTTTTACAGAAACACATTGTACGTGCCCGCACTGGGACTCAATCAATCAATCAAATCAATCTGGGAATCAATGTAACGGAACCTATATTCTTACATTCTGCTTCTATATACATTAATCCACATCAACGCACTGCTAGGTGAGGCCTCTTCATGAGCACACCATCTTTTTCGGATCAGCAACCCTATTATGTAACTCCGAAGAAAATAAAAATGGGTTACATTTGACGTTTATAACATAGTATGAGCGAAATGTCAAATGGACGCCAATTTATTTTTTATTGGAGTTACATAATTGGGCTGCTGTTCTAGAAGAAGCTGCTTTCTGCATTTATCACAAAAATTATATTGTTGCCAATTTTAGCATTTTTTCTCAAGCATAGAGCCGTTACATTTACGACGCCAACGCTGCCGATACGTATTGCCGAGGCCGACGTAGCCGAACAGAATCCAACACACTAAAATAAAATTTACTTCGTTTTATCGCCGCAATAAAAACAGCGATACTGCGGCATTTACTGCTAAACGCTACATCCTACAATCGGTTAATATTTGTTTTATGGTAATTTTTTCAGTAATCAGTGAACAGTTACACCTGTAAACTTTAAACTCTCTAAAAATATAGATTGTATTGCCGAAGCTAGATCTGAGACAATGTAGATATTATATCAAATTACAACTACCTACCTATCTTCTATTCTCTTTTCTAAATTTATTTTTATTTATTTATTTATTTATTCAATTGAAACGGCCGCAGGCAAATACAACAATCGATTACACAAAACACAGTAGAATACAAATATTACAAAATACACATTCAATTAAATTACTCTAGCTATCTAATACTGACAATGAATAATTAGTAAAAGAAATAATTTTCACATTTTCATGATATTTTTAGAAAATTGTTGACCCTGTCCAAATAACCCACACTTATTTGCAACCTAATATAATTGATTGAAAACTGTTATTTAATTTGTTTTTTTTTGTAAGAAAAGGTTATAAATAATATAATATACAATTATTAATAATATATTACTGGGAGGACTGCATGTAATATGCCGAATATTTGTAAAATAAAGCTGATTATTGTAAATTACTTTTACAAGTAAAGTGTTATAATCACTCTAAAAGAACGCTAGCTCGCGCCTAGACATGTCAACAGATCGATAGTGGGCAGAGTTATTGTATTTGTATTTATTTTGTTCAAAACGTTCTCACGCGATCATTTTTCTCGGAAAATGTTTAGCTGGAATAATAATCTCATTCACGGTATTGTCTTGGACCTACATAATGGCTAAAGTTGAAATGTTTCCTTTCTCTACTAAGTGCAGATGCTGTACAATCCTAAGGAAATATAGCTGTTATTATGTTGAAATGGGTTGCAAAGCTCTAGTGGCCATCTCTACAACCATCTGTATTACCTGCACTGATATGGTTGTATGTATAGAACCTTTAATTCTGGTGTATAAAAATCCTCTGTTCAATTTAATTTTTAACCACTCGGGCGTATGAATAAAAGACAATCTTATAATTAAAAAAAAATATGTGGTAACGTAGCGTGCTTTATTCAATTTCAAAACTATAATTATTCTGTATTTAGTTCGTAACTTAACGGCGGGTCTCTTATACATTTGTTAACATTGTGCTGCTCAGTACTAAGTGACGTTTGATAACTTTTATGAATAAAGGGAATAGGCAAAGACAGCGCCATACTTTGAAACTCATAAATCACGTAGTTACATTTAAATTACGTACATGGTAGACAAAGACTTTTAATCCTCCGCCCTAGATGGTATAATAGTGAATTGTTGAATATTTGAACATCACCTGTTTTAATAGCTGCTCTATAAACAGATTTAATAGATAAGATAGGGATAACTCCAAGCTTGGTATATTGCAAGATAACACCTCCTATTGACTATCCGCGTTCATAGTTAATTCACATTATGTGATTATCACAGAAGTAAGGTCATAAATACCTTTGTGGCACCACCATGGTATAAAACATGTAGTTACGTGTTCATGTGCCTATGAAGTATATTTGTTCCAGACTTAGGTTTTACTGTAAAGATACTTTAATTGGGCAATGATCTGATATCAGCAGAACTGGGAAACACTATAAGGATTTTTATTATTTTTCTGATAAAAATACTAAATATGAGGAAAAAGCTTATATTTCAGCTGTAGATATACCTATCCTCCAATATTTTAATGGCACTTTTATAATGGACGTGTTTCCCAATTTGTGCATAACATAGGTATGCGGTGTAATATTGCGATTTAATCTTAAAACTGTGACGTCGGCCTGCTCAATTTTTCTAGATTTGCCCATTGGTTTACCCCAAGTCCATTAACATACTTCGGATTTACAGATTAATAAAAGGAATATTCAAGGAAAAAAACTTAACTAAATTCATATATACAAACTGAAATACAAAATTCATACTAAAAGAAACCCCCTTAATATATTTAGGCAATTTTTAATTAGTTTTATACATAAAATTAATTAGATTCATTATTTCTTATTCTTGTTCTTCTTTTATTTTTTTTGTTGTACGTAGCGTTTAATAAAAAAATTATCCAGCCCAATGAAATACCTAGTTTACCCAATTTATAAACGACTGTGCAGTAAACATAACATTTTCGCGATTTTCACATTATTTAACCCAAGTAAACTCTACTTGGATTGCATTATTAAAAAAAATTAATATTATAATCGGCCATACCAAAGCTCACGTGTGCGGTAAGTTAATCTATCTAAGTAACGTAAAACATATTAGCACTATAGGCAGTCTACATATTACTGTAACGTAGGCATTCATTTTTCAGGCCCCAAGTTACGTAAAATAATTAATTGGATGTTGTAATAGGAAAAGTCCCTGTAGGCTGTAGGCATACCAAACGATAACTTAGGCAGTCTACCTATGTAAACGTTAAAAACTCTATAGTTTTTAATACTTACACTGTGACATAGGCATCTATTTTATATGATTTGCACAATATTTTCCCCAAGTAATGTTACAAGTTGTGATTTATCAATTACAAAATTTAAAAAAGATCTAGGCACCCAAAATAGTTTCGATTAGGTCGGGCATTTTCTAACAATTACCTTTAACTCGCCGAAAATAGGTTTATATGTCTACAAAAATCATATGGACGAGTGGATAGTATTGCATTGTATATAAAAAAAAAGATAGAATCACGTAAACCTATGGTAATTATACGGTCATGTGGATCTTACTATAAAACTCATCGTTCAAAAGAAACGTTAAAATGACCGATGTTCGTGTAGACATCCAAATGAGTGTTTTGGCTCCGCGGCCTGATGTACCAGTTTGATAAATTCGCTGGCCAACCCTTTAGGTACACGCAGGGACTGTTCTATTCAGTAACTCAAAATATATTTTGATAAAATTTTACCTAAATTGGAAAAAAAAATTATACATCTCAATTACTATATTATTATACGCTTACGGACCTACCAAAGGTATTCCATACGTATATTCGGCTAATATACTTAAATAATTTAAGTTAGAATATATTGAAAGTCTCTCAGCGACTTTAACTCGTTTTCTCTAGTGGTATATTTCCAATACGGTCAGGGGTACATTGGTTTAGCTTACATGGAGCCGTTAAGAATACTAATTTTAAATAAATCACATTTAATCTAAAACAACCGGAATCGGGATCATACATAATTAATTTTTAGTAATTAGTATTATAAATAAGGTACATAATCACGGACAGATTACATATTACTAAAGTATAAGTCCCATTTCTACATAATTTGTTTTTTAAACTAGAAGAAAGGTAAAAACCCTTGAAGCAGACATATTCGGGAAAAAGGACAGCGCGTTGATGTCTTTTATAGGGACTTTAGTTAATACCGTGGAGTGACCCTTGCTTGGACTCGCACTATTTTTTAAATCGATAATTTTTTTGTCTAATTGTTACTTATTTAACCCATACAAAATACATTTATTTACAAATTTAATATCTGATATAATACAAGTACTTTATTTTTGCGGCTATTTAATTCGGAAAATAATTTATCGTAGCCAAAAAAATTAAATGAATTGTAGGCATTTAAAAACAAAATTTTAATACGCAAGCAAACGCATACGCGAAATAATCAAGGACAGGATATTATCGTCTGTAGGCATGTCTGGGCGAGGTACCCGCGGGCAGGTGCCGGCTGTCATGCCCGCGTGCACTGTAATCCTCACTTCCTCGGCCGCAGTGGCGTGATTATGATCAATATTTACGCAGTTGTGTCACTCGAGCCTATTACGTAATGTGGTGGGTGTTCAGAGTCTACCGGCTGGTCCGCAGCCAGCGCCGGCCGGAGACAACCCCGCCTCCGCCGCGCTACCCTCACGACCACGCCAACGTCTTACGCTAACTAACCAATTACCGAACGCTTTAACGATATCGTTAAACCTCAGCCGCAACATACGCACGGATCTAAGATTAAAAACACGCTTAATTATGACTTATAACCGCGAAGAAGAGATCGATTAAAATAATAAAATTAAAACAAACATCAACCCTCGACGTCATTACGCTCCAGCACCTAAACGAGGGGTCGAGGATGAAGCACACACGCACCGCTGTCGTATTCTTTTCGTATGCTACGAAAACGGAAACGCACGAGAAAAACGTGAAAAGTAATGTTTGAGCGGCGGAGCGGCGCCGCGATCAGCTGATCGGGCGGTCGCTCGGTCGGTCGGCGCGCGGTTTGACACGGCAGGATACTCACCGGCTGCGATGGTCAGCCACCACCAGCTGCAGCATGCGGCCACGAGCGCCCGAGCGCCGGCCATCTCAGCGGCAGCGCATGACACGCGCGCTCTTGCCGGCCGCCCCGGCGGACTGCCGCCCGCACGATCGATGCCCGCTCGCGCCTCTCGGACACGCACCCTCCCGAGTCCCGGCCCCGCCTCGCCCCGCGCGCCCCGCCACTTGCTCCTCGCCCCCGCTCCGTTTTCCGAGTTTCCTCGGGTAGCGCGCGCGCTGCCCTCTTTTCCTCCGATCGCTGACCGCCCCTAATTGATTGGTCCCGTTTGTTGGGCACATTTTAGGTCAGTTACGCCGCAGTCTAGCCGCTTCCGTATCCTGTCCCAGGATCGCATCCACATGAACAATTGGATGTAACACACCTATGTTAAGTGCTACTGAAAATTATCTAAACTAAAAGTTAGAAAAAAAACAGTTCTGTGTCTTGTAATAGAGCGGGTAGGTTTGTCAGAAAAACGGCTTTTAAGGCGACTAATAAATTAAACGCATGAGGCGACTTTTTGGTTTACTTCAAGGTATTTTCACTTTAAATGACCTGTTGCTATTTCGCGTTTTTTATCATTTTATTTTATTATGTATGTACTTATGTAAGTATGATCCTTAGTCACGCATCACCTACAGCCCAAACGGCTGGATGGATTCTGATAAAAAATGTATCTTTCGATTCGTCTCAATCGTGAGAGTGTTATAGGGTGACGAGGCGAGTAAGTCATTCACCTCATGGTAAGCGCTACGCCTGCCCTTAACAGTCACAGCACCACCCAGAACCCTGCGAGTTTAGGTAGGTAAATAAATATAAAGTGTCAAAAAAACATCATTGTAATTCTGATGGAACAAAAATTACCAAATCTAATCGAATAAGGTGTCATTGTGCGGGTATTTGAAGGGCTATTCAAAAATATACAATACTTATCGGTACTATAATGAAACCCAAAAATATTATGCTAAGTAGAGTTTTTTTAGAATAACAATGTTTTGTATATCATACAATACATATTTCAATTAGTAATTCGGTACGCTCCAATATTCAAATTCAATTTATTCAATTAAAATCAGTAATTAGTTTTTTTTTTTCAATTTATTTATTTATTTTTATTCAATATTTGCAATAATAATTAATAAGAGCAGTAACGATTGCGTACATATTGGTTGTTCAGTGGTTGTGTTGTAACGTAACGTTGTAACGTTGTAACTAGTAACGGTTGTAACACCACCACGCATGGACCACAGCCAATTGATCTGGAGTTCCAGAAACCAGTAGACGGGGTGAGGGAGTTGGTGTAAGCTTTCTAGCTTTCTGCCGGAGTCGTAGCATGTGGAAAGCTGGAGAATGTGCCAATCCCAACGAAAGAAAGGCGGGACTGTATTTACATAAATACATACATATGAATGTGTATTAGTGAAAATGTAAAGGCCCCTCAATCGGTAGGTAGTCTAGTCAGTCACGATTCAGTAAAGTGATGCGTGCTTTACAAGATTACTGATAATTCTTGGGACTTTGGACAGAACAAGAAATGGCACCTTTTATGGGTTTATATAATTTTCCCACGCATAACGGATAATATTCCATCAATATTACACATTAAAACACGAAGAAACACAATTTTTGACAAAATAAATTGAAAAACAACCACGTTTGATACATTTTAACATTCTCGGTTTCCCGCCTTTTAAACTCGATTGCATTATTTAAACAGCTTCTGATGTCACTCGAGCGCAGTGTTGCCAGCCCTATTGTTTTAACAATAGATTTGCCGCTTTTTCTATGGATTCTCTGTTTTTGTTTCAGTCCGTATTCCTACTGTTTAAAGCAAAACAACCGTAGTACAAAGTCTACCGTCTCGTAACCCATATCGTCCCTCTGTTGAGCACAGATCTCCCCTCACGTTCATGAGGAGGGTTAGGCCATAATCCACCACGGGGACCCGGTCCGGATTGGTGGATAACATACCTACCTCCGAAATCATTCTCGGGCAGGTATCTGGGTTTCCTCACAATGTTTTCCTTCACCGAAAAACGAGAGACAATACTTAGACATTACTAACACTGATACATTATTCTTAATGCAGCTCAGTCTCTACAAATTAATATATTTTTATAGATATCGATTCTTGTCTTACAATGATTATTTCTTGAGAATTAAATAACTAGCGGCAGCTGTATCTACTATTGTCCTAAATAAAAAAGGCGTTTCTCAGTAAAAAGTTTAAATTTTCGCATATGGCGGGAAATTTAAATTTCAAACAGTTTTTTTTAAGAAACAGTAGAATTACTATTTACTGTTTTCTGTTTTTTGTGTTTTCTGTTTTCTGCTATTTTTTTATGGTTTTATAGTTACTTTTTAGTTTGGTAAGGCTGGTAACACTGCTCGAGCGTACCTTAGTAGTTAGTGACGCTACTGACTGGGCAGGCAGACTGTGTAGATGCCTAGATGGCGCTTTTTTGTTTACATCAAAAAGTGAGTAATACGGTTCGCAATTTGTGCAATTATATAATCAAAGTTTGTGACCTATTATTTATTATCATTCTCATTTTAGTCCACAGATGAGTCACGAACACGTTTGTTTAATGGTGGGTCTTATCTGGTCGTTCGAAAAAACGCTGTTGATAATGTAACCTCAAGCAATATTGTTTAATTTTGATTGTACCATATTAACAATAAAGAGCTAAATCGTATCACTACGTCAACAATTCCGATGGAAGTCATTTGGTTCATTCAGTGTAAAATCGACCGTCATACAATGCATTATGTTTCTTGCATCCAGTGGATTTTGGAAAATTGATTCTAGACAGCTATATACTAAGAAGGTTGCTAACAAGTGACACTAACTTTTCTCGCCAGGGCGTGGTGTGAAATTCGTTCGGTAAGTTCAGCTGTAAAGATTTGTTTGTTTCAATTTACACAGTGAATCGTTGCAAATATTTCGATGCGAACACCGGTCTAGTAGTTGAAGCTGGCACCAACACCAATGTCACGGGTTCGAATCCCTGGTTGGGTTTCATCACTGACTATCCGAATTTCTTGTAGAATGTTATTTGAATACAAAGTCAGTTCTTGTTTGGTCCTTGAAATCTGTTGTACTTTTTTAATCGCAAATTTATTTGAAGATCCTTGTAAAGATTCGAACAATCGACATTACTTCATCACTATGCTGCCCTATAATGTTATCAAGATTTTTCTCAATAATGACTTCAATTTGTTTTGATCTTCAAGTCATAGGGCATAGTAGGTCTCCCTACCGTTAAACATCATTAAGTACCAGGAGGAGAAATATCAGCGAAAAGGATTGATAGTTACTTCTAGAAAAAGTTGGTCGGGCGCATCTTGACTGGGGATGCCCGAGAAATTTTAGGGGAGCATTCTGAAATTTTTAAGTATCGGCATGAAACTTACGTACTAATATAGTTTTAAACAATCTATTACATAATCCTTCGATTGGCCGGACCTGAACTGGGGCGTTATATGTCTCTGAGCGATTTTATGTTTGTTTACCTGGATGATTTTTCATTCATTCCTTGTTCTTTCATAATAGTTTAATTCAGTTCTTTTTTCGTAGCAGTTAATACATAAAATTGACCGGAATCAGAAAACGCTCATCAGTTGGGGCTGCGCACGCCCGCTGCCTCACTTAGGAAACCTAATCTATTATACATTCCACCTGCGCGTAGCAATTATAGACAAAATTCTTATTTAATTAGGGCATGTAGAAGGTACAATGACCTTGCTAAAGATAAAGATTTAGAAATCGGCCTATTCAACACCTCTGCATTTAAGATGATACGATTGTTGAATGATCGATACTTCACTTAGTAACTTTTTATATTGTTTTCTTTGATATTATTTTCTGTTTGTCTGTGAAACCAGTTTTGTTTTGTTTTCCTTGTTTTCCTTTTTTTTTTTTTTACCTATCTTTTTGGAATGTTATCTTTTTGTTAATCAGACACCAGTAGGTAGTGTCCTCACGCCTGTGCTCGTCCGTATGTCTACTGTGTTGTGTATGTCAATATGTGCATTTATAATATCTGTGAAAACTTTTAATTGGCCTTCCATACTTAAATTCTTATCTTCATAATTGTAACTAGCTGTTAGTTTTCCTTTGATAATAAAATAAAAATAAAATAAAATAAAACGCCCCAGCCGGGGTGCAGCAGACCAATTTTTTGTAAGTAACTTCTAGTCTTTTTTCTCTCATAGGACATGTCTCCTACTGGTACTCGATGAGGTGGGCTACCTTCTGTGTCCTCCTAGGCCATAGGTATAATACATTAAAAAATCCACGATTCCAACTCGTGTTTTTGTTTTAGGAATTCCCTTCCTGCGTCAAAGTTTGCTTATCAACAAGCTGGTACTGGCAAGTACGTCATCGACAAAAATAATTTGGAACTATCAACTCCGTTATTGATAGTGCGGCATTAGTGTATACGTCAACTGACTTAAAATTGTTTCACTTTAAAATAGGAAGCGCTAATCCACCACAAAAATGGTAAATTACTTTATTTACGCAAAAGATTATTCAGCTTCGACGATTAAAAACGAACATTATCACAGCAACGGCTTGAAGACACTTGAACAATTCAAAACGGACGTAGAAAAAATCAAAGAAGAACTATTGATTGCCGGCGAGTCTCCGACAGAGACGAAAATTATTTACTTGCACTGGGGACACAAGTGTGAGGAAATCGATGAAAACACAACTAGAACAGCATACAATAGACTGGAAGGTAACGGTTGTGATACTTGCCCAGACACAATCATCAAGTGGCTAGAAAATAACTATGATATCTGTAGTGAGAATAATAAAATCAAATTGCTCTACATAATCACTGATGGGGTGATTAGTATTGTAAATGTAAAAAAATGTTTAGAGTACAATGAGAATAAGCATTATGAAAAAGTTGTTTTCCATGCATTCAATCAATACCCGGAATGTATCGACCTCTCTGTAGCTGCGTCTTTCTTAAAGAGCCATTGCATGATTTATAGTAATTACGAGCTTTGTGACAGCACTGATGTTTCTAAGGAATTTGACTACGACAAAATCAACGTCGACAACTTTGAAGCTGAAAAAAACCAGTTGAAGTCTTATATCAAGTTGAAATTCATTAATAAATTTAAACAAAATGCTGCTGCTTTGCTAGAAATCGACTCATTAAAGAAGCTGCGAAATCGACTATTTAAGGAATTGTCCTCGAAAACAGTGAACAACGAATTTATCCTGGAAACTAAGGACAGAAATGTATTCCTGCGCGAATTCGTTAACACGGATTGGTACAAGAATCTCACTGCCATGACTAATGAGAAAAAGATTGATATTGAGAAATCCATTTCGACATTGATCAATTACATCGTCAGCGATACAAAATCTTACTCGTTTGACGCCTTGACGTTCGATACGAAATTTGACAAGCTCGTGGAAGAGGAGCAAATCGTTGATGTTAATTTTACAGCTGAACAAGAAATTGAGTTCCCTGACGCCATTCTGGATGACGACAAAGGAATTCCTGTCGTAATTCTAACGGATCTTAATTTGCTCGACAAAATTATTTTCCATGGAATACGACTATCGTCGGCACAAGTGACACCTGCCAGTTTTAGTAAATTCACATCGACCATGGAGTGCCCGCTGTTTTTGGTGAACGATCAAGATATCAGTGGGTCAATCGGTTACTTTTACACTTTGAATGTTTACAAACAATTGTTGGCAAACAATACGAAGACTGATCCGCGAACACGAAGACCGTTTCATGGCGGCCTTGTGCTGACGGACACCGACCAGTTCGATAAATACAACGACTTCATTTTGTCGGCTACGTATTTTGATTGCAAGAAGATCAACTTCAACGTTGGGCTGTTTTACTTTGTGCTGTGGAAAAACTGTGAAAACAAAGAATGGATGGACAGAAACGTCGTCGAACAGTTCAAAAAATACGCTATGCGACGTATCAGTGAGACTGTCTGCAAAATTGGGTTGTCATCTTTGCCGTTGGATCCTCGAGTAAACTCCTCGCTGCTAACTGCGTTGTGGTACTGCGTTGAATTGTCCTCATGCATTTTCAAAAATGATCCTCAAAACTTCAAGCATGAACGGCTGAGAGGGTATAGTGGCGTAGCGCACTATATGATTGAAATTTTGAAGTATTTCAATTATGATCTAGATTTGGAGTCTATTGAAAAACGTAGAGACCTGGTTAGTTATGTTAATACGTTGAAGAGAATATCAGAAGGTAGAGAGAAAGTTTATTATCTCTTGGAGAAAATTTTCAAGACTGTAGATGGCTTTCTAATTAGTGAAATTGAAAAACCGTTTAATCTATACATACTCAATTACCTCAAATTAAATCACAAGGAATTGTGGCGCGAAGATGTAGTTGAAGAAAAAGTTCATCTGAATGACTATATTCACTTGATGCATTTTGTAGGTGATTTGGAAGCATCCAAAGCCGGTAAATGCACGTTTGAAATTTGTGAAAAGACATTCCGTCCCTTTTTCGTTATTGACCAAAACAAATCATTCTACACAGATTTGGTCCAGATTACTAGGAAAGTAGTTATCAACAACGACGACGACAAAGATAAAATTGGAGTAACCTATGAAGCTATCGATTCACTTGAATTTGACAGAATTTTGTCATTATACAATCTGTTTTTTAATTGTGTGAAAGACTCAGAAAAATATCCTACCTTGCTCGAGTATGCCGAGTATGTTTTGAAAAAAAAAAAGTGTAAAGGGTACTTGGTAACCATTTTCCCATCGAATGTGTTCTTCGACATTAAAAACGTGTATGAGCGTTATCAGAAGGCAGTTGCAAAAGTCGGGGTCACAAAATTTATTAAGGTGTGCAAGACTTACGTTGGTCGAACTAAACGTATCAAAGCAGAAGAGAAGTTGAAGTTTAATAGCGACATTGAAATTAGCGAGTTTCTTTCTAGAGAAGAATTGAAGGTCAAATTGAAAAAGAATATACCTATAGTAAACTAGCAGCGCCCCGCGGTTTCATCTGCGTTAACTATTATTATAATCGTTAATTTTTACGGGTTCTATATTCTTTATCAGAATCTAAAATATCAGGTATACTAAAGTTATCCATAATTTGTTCAGCCGTTGGGGCTTAAAGAGAGGACAAACACACACACTTTCGCATTTATAATGTTAAGTACGCTTAAGTTTGATTCATAAAGGTGTACTTCACGACACAATGCATATAGGGCGCGTTCCCACTATGTCGTGACGACAGATTATCGTGTCGTTTAAAGCGTCGTGGCTTGTATAAAATGGAAGTATTCGCATACAGGACGACACAATGAACTGTTGTCACCGACTTTTTTGCAGTGGTGACTGGTGACAGGCAAGTTTAATGGGAACGGCTAGCACGACAGTCGTATAACAATAAAAAACGTCACGTTTTTTTTTTACTTAGCAACTAAACGAGCATGTCGTTCACCTGATTGTAAGCGCTACGCCTGTCCTTAACAGATACAGTGCCACCCAGAACTTTGCATTACATAATCTTGTGCACTGCACTGCGTTTGTCACCCTTAGACATCTGATCTGATATCTCATATGCCCAGTAATTTCGCAGGAAACAATGCCCTGCAACTGAATGCAAACGACAAAGCGACCGCCGTGAACCGTAAAAATATTGTCACGATCCAACGGGAACAGCTAGAGACGACAGTCGTCCAACGATAAATAATAATTAGTCGTCACGATATAATGAAAACGCGACCTCATATTATTATGCAATTTTAATTGTATCTAAATGCAATGAATGTTTTATAATAATAATGGAGTTCCTCACGCTGATTATTGAAGGAAAACTTCTTAACGCACGTTTGACTTGGGGAGTAGGCTGGTGAATGCGTTACGAAAAATGTGATCGGGCGAGGCGAATGGAAGTTGAGAGGTAAATAAAAAAAATTATAAGTGGTAAGTTGTAAGTGATAAGTGGTAAGTGGAAAGTGATATAATTATGATAAATGATAACAATAAATAAAATAAAAAATAGAAATTAAAAAAATAAAAAATAAAAAATTATTATAAGAAACGAAATAATAATAAACAATAATAAATATATAATATTAAATGACATATCGATAAAATAAAAAATAAAAAAAAACAGCGTAAGAAGACAGTTTTACTTCAGTCGTGTGGTCTAAAGCACACTCGTTTCTTTTGTTATGATTATGACTAATTGTAAGTAGGTAAGTAGAACTTAAACATTGATTAATTAATTTTTATATGTATCCTGTTAACAACAGCTGTTAGCAGCAGTCCAAGCTTGAAAAATATATTAGATGTGATAACTGTACGCCGAAGTTTTGTTGATACTTACCTATTTTTCCGCAAGTAGACACCAAAGATCTTATACCTACTTAAACAAGATTGAGTACTATGGCGAAAAAACGGTCTCGGAAACTGGTCACCTCATTAGAAAAAGCTACCAAACTACCAAACACACTACCAAAGCCTCGCTCAGACCGGTTTGGCTAGCTAGTTTTGTCGATCAATTTTAAATTTTCACAGTGATGTATTTCTATGGCCGCTATAACAACAAATACTAAAAATAAGAATAAAATAAATATTTAAGGCGGCTCCCATACAACAAACGTGATTTTTTTGCCCTTTTTGCTCGTTATTTATAATAGCAACAGGTAGACGCTGAAATATTCACAGAATATTTAGTTATATATTAACTTTAAAAATAAATAGTTAAATTAAAATAAATTTAATATTTAAGTGGGGCTGCCACACAACAAAGTACGGAACCCTTCGTGCGCGAGTCCGACTCGGACTTGGCCGGTTTTTAGTACACCGTTGATAGAAGGTGAAATGTAAAGAGAATATAATATAGCACTACACGTAGTACTATCTATTCTGTGACTACGTTACAGTAGTGCAGTGGAATGGATGAGTGGACACACTATTAGATTGTTTCTTTATATTTTGACATTGACGGCAAGTAACATTTGACAAATAACATTATGACAACATCTAACAAACTGACTGTTCCGTTTTAAAACTTAAACTAACGTAAGTCAATAACACTGTTTTTCTTTTTCAGGTTTTGTTACTAGAGATTTGAGCTCTTATAATGTTATTTATTATGCAGAAAAGAGATTACATTGAAGAATTTGAAGCTTCAGATTTATGCATAGTGCAGTGTGGCTCCAAATTCTGATAAGAAACATCCCCGATCAAAATTCGTTCATGTGATTTATTTTCCCGAAAATGAGATTAAAGAGAGGCTATTATGATGTATTCGTACGCACTTGCGCCAAGTACCCCTCGAGCATCGCCGTGAGGCTCTACGGCGACGGAGCCTATAAGAATTATACGTACTCTGAACTCTATGGGGTGTGTGAATATGTTTCTCAAAACTTACAACAGTTGAAATGTAATAAGGGCATTATTGGGCTAGTTTCAGAAAGAAATATTATTATACCATGTGTCATTGCAGCGTAAGTGTATTTTGAAAACGATTCTAATAATGGTTGTTGTTTTATTGTACAATTTCAAAATAAACTAATTTCAGGGCACACAAATGTTGTACAACATATATGTTCATCGACCCGGCCACGAACATCGAGACTATGGCTGAGAACATCTTCTTCACAATTATAATAACAATCAAGAACAAAGACAGTCACATCCCACCAATAATGTTTGATAAAAAGCCTGACAGAACTGTGACTGTGTTTGATTTAGTAATCAATTTCTACAACCGCAGTCCACCAGACAACCAAGAACTTACACACTTGAACCAGCACTCTTTCATTGCCATGACGTCCGGCAGCACTGGAGAGCCTAAGCACATCCAGGTTCCCATACAATGTATTCAACCCAACATAGATGATCTCACCAAACTGTTCAACATTATTCCTGAAGACATAATTTACTTTTCCACGCCGCTAACATTTGATCCCTCTATGGTAGAAATACTTCTAGCGTGTGTCAATGGAGCTTCACTTCTAATTGCACCTGACAAAGCAGACATATTGTTTCCAAAAAATAAAGCAAAAGCTATAACATTCTGGCAAACAACCCCATCAAGGTTCTTCCAGTATTCCGATGCAGATATTAAGAATAAGATATTGAGTGCCAATTCTCCACTGAAAGTGTTAGCGCTGGGAGGAGAGCCTCTGAATGGTGTAAAGAGGCTGAAAGAGTTAAAGGGCTGGAACAATAAAACTAGGATATTCACTCTGTATGGAGTCACAGAAATGTCATGCTGGGCATGTGCTGCTGAACTGGACCTGGACAGAATACTAAGTGACAGGGAAGTCCCCCTGGGGAACTGTCTTTCGGAAACAGCGGTGGTTGTTGAACCATCAAAAAAAAATGATAAGACTGGAAAAATAATATTAGGTGAGTGAACTCTATCGTCTACTGAAAGCTCTTCTTCGTTACTTCAATGACATAGATTGTATATCATTATTACATTATAATGATATGTATACAATTTTATTCTAGTTCAATTTCACCAACTATTTAGTTTAATAAGCTGTATAGTAAATAATATTCATTTCAAATGTTACATGTATAGCTTAATGATTTTGATTTTTGTATTTTCAGTTAGCAAAACGAGAATGTGTTTAGTTCTGAGCAAATCTTCAGGGAAAGAAGGAAACTCTCTAAAGATGGTGGACACTGGAGACCTCGGTGAAATAAAAAATGGCACCATTTATTATAGAGGCCGCAAAGATGATATTATAAAAAGATTTGGCCATAAAGTCAATTTGCAACTAATCGAATCCACCATAATGCAATGTCCAAGAGTTAAAACCTGTTCTTGTGTATGGCTACCTAAACCCCTGCTTTTATTAGTGTATTATTCTTCTGAAACCCTCAGTAGTCAAGAGCTGACAGATTTCCTGAAACGTAAGCTAGACCAGAAACATTGGCCTGATAAAGTTCTCCGAGTTGATAATCTACCCACTAATCCTCATGGAAAAATATCAAAACAATTAGTTTCAAGAATGTATGACAAATCATTGGGTGGACCACAAACTATGGACAGTCTGAAGTATCATTTCCTAAAGGAGCTCAAAGTGGCCATGAACCGAATATACACTTATGACCAAATAAAAGATAAAGATTTCTATTCTATTGGCGGTACATCGTTTCTTGCTGTAACAATGAGTAACAAACTTTCACTGATCTCCCCACAATTCGGTACGATCATTTTGCCAGGCCTGATGTCTCCAAAGTACTCCATTAATGATCTGATGCAAATGGCTCACAGTGAAATGTGTTTTGAGGAGACTGGGCCTAGTAATAAAAAAAGACTGAAAAGGTGCAGGTCAGGTGGAGGAAGCTCCACAAAATGTAACACATGTTTAAAGAAGACAGACAGCACAATTAAGGGTAGCTGCCCTGCGGATTTCTTGACTATATGGACTTTTGATACAGGCAAATGTGTAGATGCTTCTCCAACGCTATTCCAAACAGGATTGTAAGTATCTAGCTAGGGGCATTTTGGGATGTCATGGGGACACTTTAAAACCATGACGAGACCATTAAATTATTATTCATAAAAGGTGTTAATTTCAAAGCATTTTTCAGCAACCTCTACATAACAGTAGGCAGCCATTCTGGGCAGATCGTAGTAATGGACGCCATAAGCGGCACTTTGCATGGCGTGCTCAGCATCAAATCGCGGGTTGAGGCGCCTGTGGTCTGTTACCAGAGCGCGGGCCTCCCGCCGTGCGGCGTGGTCGGCGCCCACGACGGCACCGTGATCTGCTTCGCGCTCGCCACCTGCAGCGAGCTGTGGAGAACCAATGTCCATGCAATGGTGAAGAGCAAAGCGGTTTGCTGCAACGGTATCTTGTATATTGCTGCCTATGATGGCAAGTTGCGGTCCCTCGATGTAATGGTATGATATGTTGACTTATTGAAATAATTTAAATGAATTAATTATTCCATTTCGTTTCCTAAACAGACAAGTCTCTGTATTGATGAATCCTTACGTAACTATTAAATCTGTAAGGCAGGTTCGATTTCCGCAACAGGAGTAATGTTTGTATTGTATTATGAAGCTTTAATTTTGTCCTTACGGTTCCAGATAGGCTAAATAGTCAAACTGACCACAAATAGATTATACGACTCCGCACTGTACCGTGTTATAGTCGCTCTATAGAATAGAGATGCGTAAATGAAGTTCTCACTCCCACACTGTTCCCTTTCTCACTCTCAGCAATCATTTCAACCATAGATCATACATACCTTAGATGAATACTTTATTTTTTCAGACAGGTGAAATCAAGTATACTATATCTGTGGCCGAGCAAGCCATATCCGCCGACTTGGTGCTCGCTAAGAACGAGTATATTCTGCTAGGCACGCTGTCGGGAGAGGTGGCGAGCGTCCACACGGTGACTAACACGATCGCGTGGAAGGGCGCGCTGGAGAGCCCCGTATTCGCCAGCCCTGTGCTCTATGACGGCGACAAGTTTGTCGTCTTCGCAGAAGTGAGCGGCAATATACACTGCATGACAGTCGAGAAAGGAATCAAGGTGAGACTCCCGCGTAATGGGTTGACCTCTACTTGACCGCATGATACTTGATATTGCTGGATCGTTGGCCTTGCTTGATGCGAGTATGGCTGCATGGAGCCATGGACAGATGTGGTTCCTAGCAGACAAATGAGGCCTTACCCGGTTCGATTTACAATCAAGCCTAAATACATGATGAGACCTACTTTTGCATACACAGGCAGTTAGCTATCGATATTACTCTAAAATATACTCTTTCCATCAGAAAGGTTATCTGGAAGAAATCCCGGTAAAAATAAGGCTTAGATTTTTGTATCGTAGTATTCGTATTCTTTCTCAGTTTTTTTATGAATTGATGGAACTAATCGATAGAAGTCTCATGAAGTGATTTGGGCAGCCATACACACACCATAAATAGTACAATACATGCACACTTATACAGGACATTTGGTTTGGTCCTTGTAAGCTAGTTCAAGCTATACCCAATTTACGTAAATTACTTACCTAGTTTATACACACATACTAACTACACAAGATAATCAAGGTGCAATATTTTTATTACAAGTCTATTGTCTCAACCGGTGTTTATCAGCAACATTAGCTGCGTCATCTCACACATGCGTCACATTAGCTGAATTACTGTTTTTTGTGTCACAGATCTGGCAGTACGAAGGCGCAAAAGGGAATATATTTTCATCTCTCTACATAAAAGAAGTGGACAAATCGAAATCTCAAATAGTGTTTGGATGCTTTGACAACAAAGTATATAGTTTAAATATAAAGAATTATCAACCTAGCTTGCATTGGAAGACCCAGCTAACATCGCCTGTTTATTGCACGCCGTGCGGCCTTAGCGACCAGCATATCCTGGCGGCTTCGAACAATGGGAGACTGTGCATTCTTGATGCAAATGATGGAATTATTCAGGCAGAGCACCAGCTCCCCAGCGAGACCTTCTCGTCCCCAGCTACATATGACAACTACATTTACATTGGCTGTAGAGATGACCACATCTACGCATTGAAATATAATGCGGCTGTGTGATGCATCCAATCTAGTCTTTATTAATGTAACATTTAAGAACAAAATTTAATTTAAAGAAATAATTATATTAAAATTTTCGTTGTTTACATTGTTTATTTTATTGTGGTTTCTGATCTTTTGAACCAAATCCATGAAATGAAATAGTACCGGTAAAAAATATGACAATGGAAGTCCGTGAAGCAATATACCTACTACAGAAAAAAAAACATATTTGTGAAAGTCCATGAAGCAAAACACTAATGCTCCAGCCATGAGGATTTCAGGAATGTTTCCAAATATCTCTATTGAGACAACTCGTTTTAATTAGGGGGATTTCCAGAAAAAAATTGAATATCCCCCCTAGGGGGGGCAAGGCCTAGGGGAATTTCCGGAATAATCCAATCAAACAACAGTATCATACAGAGTAACTTTATTCATGATCTTACACAAAACATTAGGTATAGTGTGAGCATTCATAATTTGGACATGAATTACAGTATGATATGGTTACAGGATCAAATGGACAGACATGGAATGCATAAATCATCTTCCAGTACAAATAAACCTAGCACTTGTGCAGATCATCTTATAGCTTTGTATACTTAACTTAATAGAAGCAACCTTATACGATGAATGAAATCCTTTACATAACAATCTTTTTATAATTTTTTCTGATTTAAATAAAAAATATGAACAGCAATATAATGTAGTTTGCGTATTAACTTCTACTGCCAATATAATAATAGTATCTAGACTCTTAATCTTCACCAAGCCCCTAATGCATACTTTGTTACCAAAAATCAACAAGCAAGTGTACATATTATAAAATGAGGATGTTCACTGCTCCTCCTCGCCGAGCTCCACCTTCACTTTAGAGAAGTCAAAATCTTCATCTGTGCCTCTCTTGTATATCTTGAGGACATCTAAGCAGGTAGTCTCAAAATGTGTGGTAGCATCGTAAGACTCCGAGATGAATATCTGGCTCTGACTACCATCATCAATGGGCTCAAAGTAGTCTGTCACAGACAAAAACTTCTGCTTCACGGGACCCAGGAGTTCCAATCCAGGTCTGATCTCTAACTCAGGGTCATTAGTTTCTACAGTGGTGGAAACCATGGCAATGAACCAGCCCTTGGCGGCGACCTGGTGGGTGTACGATACCACAGAGACATAAATATCGGAATGCCTGTTTACTTGTTTCTGGGGGATGATGATTTGGGTGGACAGAGCATCCTTGGTGTTGGCAATGGGATGATCTAGCAAGCAAATGCAACGGATCACTTGACCCTTCTTACGAACGCGGTCTGGCACGTAACTGGGGTCACAGTAAACCTGCTTGCATTTGGCAACTTCATTTCCAGAGCGGACCCCCACCACTTTTCCATCTTCTCCCATTACAATTTCATCAATAGGTTTATCCAGCATGTAAGTGCCTCCATAGATAGCAGAGAGCCGTGCAAAGCCCTGAGGCAATTCACCCAAACCATACATGGGATATAAGTAGGGTGACTTGCCATATCGAGCCAGAGAATCAGAGTATAGCTTGATACGACGGATGGTTTGAACAGCTGGCTGTTGAAGATAATTGTCATTGAGATACAGAGCTAAAGCATGGCCTGTAAAATCCTGAGTGTTCTTATCAAGGCCAAACTTATCATAGAGTGTCTGCATGTTGCCCGTGTTGGGATCGATGTCCTTCCATGTAGACGAATCTTCCTCTTTGAAGTCTTGGACGTAGATCAAGAAGTTTCGGAAACGCCTCTTTTCGAACATGCCCATGAGATCGGACCCCAGAGCTTCCTTCTGGTCCACGGGCACTTTTGAAATCTTACCGCCTTTGTACACATAGCTGCCTTCGATGGACTTGAATTCCAAATATCGGGTCACGCCCGTATGGATGAGCAGCTTCACGAGAAGCCCATTTGCCATCAAAAACTTAGGAATCAAGTCTACATTCCAGTCGCGGCCTCGGCCGTAAGTCTCGTCGGGCGCCGGTGCGTTGAACTTTCCGAACAGCTCTTCTAACGGGGTAATTGACGCAGATTCACCGCCGTAGTACTTATTACGATCAATGTGCAACACCTTCTTTCCGGACACGGAGAGCATCCCACTTAGGATACATTCTTTCAGACCGGTTCCCAGAACTATAGCGTCGTATTCTTCATCCATGGTGAGATGATTTGTAGAGAACAATAGAATATTCTAAAAGGAATCCACTATCAAACCGGGAGTCAAACGTCAAATTGTCGAAAAGAATATGTCCGACAAGATGATGACGTAGACGAAAGAGCCAACCGTACAAAAATAAAAATAAAGTGATTGCACAGTGCAGGCAGAAATTTTTACAGAGTGCTCTGGGCACAGGCTCTGGCACCCAGTATCTACTACATGGTCCGATATTGTGGTTAGAAGCCCACCTTTTTACTAATGCAATAAAAGCGTAGAGCGACCTCTACACTCTGTCTAAACAAAAGAAAGAACAGCAAAGCGGTAGATGATTGAGATTTAATATAACATCAGAATCATTCGATTTGGAACATATCTCGATTGTAACATTAATAATTGCTAATTTAATCGAATTCTTAGCATGTCGTCGGTATAAAATTGGTAATTATGTACCAATTATGTTAAAATCAATTAAATAATTATCTTAATTATTTACTGTAAATAGACACCACCAAATGAAACTAGCGTCGTTTCTTACCAGCAGAACAAAACAAACAGCACCCGTCATACTCAAAAGATACCGATTGATAGTATGACTGCTACTGTTATATGATTAAAAGTTATGTTTTACGATTTAAACCAATGTTTTACGATTTATTAAGTAACCAATTCCGCAATCGACTATATTTTATAGTGAACTCATCGAATGATTGTATTATTTCATATTGCTCACCACTAGATCCCTTGATGTTTGATTGATTTGACACTGTCATTGTCACTGTCACCATAACGTCAGCCACCAAGTCGTTTCCTTTCGTTCTCCAAATCGCCCCAATAGAATTCATTCAGTCAGTCGGTCAGTCCTCGGTTGTCTTTCTTCTTGTTTTATTTTGTATTCCTACAACTGTTGCGTCGCCGTGGCGCTCATATAATTCAAGTTTCTTGTATCAAACTGTAAAGAATGTGTGTCTTACTGATTATGGTCATGTTTATTATTTCCCAATTCTCAAAATACGAACCCTAGTGAAGTGTGAAAAGTGCAAATGACTTCTAACCATATGTTTCAGTAATTACGGCACATTCTCTCGAATCAACTCTTCAAAATAGGAAAAACAGTGCAGCGACACAGTTATCGCAGTTTTAAATGAAAGGGAAAAGCGGGTCGTTCACCGTTCAAATGCATAAAAATGTCAACAGAAGGAAGCGGAGAGACTCCTTCCACTACACCATGTTTGCCCGGGGTCCCGGAACAAACGTACCTATTCCCGAAAGGGAAAGGGCACTCGAGGTCCGTGAGTCACGGAGGGACGCCGACGGTGGCGGGAGCGGCAGCGACGACGCGGCCGCCGCTGAAGTCTGCGATGCGCGGACACCAGCGCGCTTTGTCGCACGGCCAGATAGGCGAGGGCGCGCGCACGGGCCCAGGTGCCGCCCCCGGCCACAGTCGCACCGGGAGCCGCACCGACTTCATCCTGCCACCAGGACACCGCGAGCCCGCAGCGCCCAGTGCTGTGCCGCGCCACGGCTCCGTGCGCGCTCACCACTCGCGCCAAGCCTCGCGCTCCGACTCCATCTACACAATCCGCCGACACTCTGACGTGGGCCCGTGGCGCCGCGCGGCTTTCTGGCTGATGCGGCGCCAGCAGCCAGCCATCGACAACCGTCACCTCATCATCATCCCCAACCACCTGGTGCCTGACAAAACTCCCCCTAAAGACCATCCCAATGGACACAGATGTGACAATAAAGTGAGGACTACAAAGTATACATTGCTCTCATTCCTACCGAAAAACTTGTTTGAACAGTTTCATCGAGTGGCAAATGTGTACTTCATTTTCATAGTGTTGTTGAACTGGGTGCCGGCTATCAATGCATTTGGGAAAGAGGTGGCCATGATGCCTGTGCTGTTTGTGCTCGGAGTGACCGCCATTAAGGACTTGTTCGAGGACCGCAGAAGACATAAATCTGACAAAAGAATCAATAATTCTTTCTGCAAGGTGTATAAAAAGTGAGTACTGACATTTTATTTACATATTTACAGGGCCGGTCGGAATGTACATTTGTGCGCTGATATGCAAACTTTTGGCATGTTACCTTTATTTCTTAGTTATTTTACTATGAATCATAGGACATAATATGTACAGTGGAGTGTGGGTAGCAAAGCAGCCACACTAGTCTAGATATACAAGAATACTGAATTTTCCACAAATTGAGAGGCCAATTTCATTCATTACAATAAGTTAATTAAGCAGTAGCTAACACTTATTTCGGAATAATTACTGTCTATTCTAATGGACCCATGGCCGTGTATATGAAGGGTGGCGAACACTGTTGTCAATACAAAAGGGGAGCAGGAAACCTTGGGAACAAAAACATATTCAAAAGATCAAGCTACATCCTGGAAAAACACATTAACATACATAAATAGACCATTCATCTCAAATCTGAATTGAATAGCCTTTCTCACAATCTTTGTTGTGAGTTATGTTTATTGAAGCCACATAGACGAGTTTATCTAACAGTTTTCATTTTACTATATTTAATTAAAGTAACTCCGTGACTTCTCCGCTGCATAGGCATGGATCAGCAGCTGTATTATACAAAACAAATTAAAATTAAAATCAGATTGTTTTCACGTTTTTAGTGTGGGCAAAATTTCAAATGAATCTGATTTTCAGTTTCATTTTCGTAATATAATACAAACTGCTGACCAGACATCAATTAAACATCTATTGTCTCTGGTAATGCTGCATGTGAAAGATTATAAAAATATGTATATATTGTTAAAATTAATCTTGGCTGTTACATACTTTGTTTTGTATTGTATTGTTTCTGTATTTAGAAAACTTTGAAACTTTAAGGTAAACCATATTTATATAAATAAAATAAAACAATTTATCCATGGATCAGGATGGAAGGTTTTGATTCTGCTTTATTATTTTGACTTGGTGCTTGCATACATTCTAAGTAGCAATTTATAAATATGCTATAATTAAATGACTGTATGTTTAATAGTTAGTAATTAAAAGCAAACACACATAGTTAAACAAGTAAAAATCATTTAGAATAACTTCTGAAAGTTAAAGGGCATCACCCCTTTATGATAATAATGGTTGTTTGTCTGAATAATTATATTTCCATTACAAATATTATCATGTGAAGATTTATTCAAGAAATGGATAGAATTTGAGTCTCTGAGCCTTTATGATAGATTCCTGAGTTGAGTTGCTTTTAAAAAGGGACTATTTTCCTTTCAGTCCTTTCTCTTAGGGCAAATTCTACACAGTATAAAGTCTGATCCTCCCTGCTGACATTGCATCTATGATACATAGGGCCTATTTAGTCATCGGCATCTCATCTCGAGTGATAGACAGTTGTCCATTTTTAAAAAGAAGCATCCTTTATATTATCGCTAGTAATAAAATGCAATAATACCAGAAAAACATGTCACGTTTAAACAAAACAAAATAACAAAATTGTTAGACAAAATATTATTTCATATTCCATGTAGAAAGAGAAAACTAGTATTTCGTATTCAATGCGAAGTCATTCTGAGCCATTTCGAGCCATTGGCGCCGTGCGCCTATTTTCAAATCTACACAAACGCATAGGTAGTATAATTTTTTTTCATCGTGCCTTCCTTTGGGCCACCTTTTTTTGTACGGTACCAATCAACTAAGTATCTACATTTATGTACACGTCACAACTCACAGTTGTGCGTCACAGAAATAGGAAGAGATGTCTGTGATAAGGCCTGTGATACGCGCCCACGTAGCTACTGAATCTGTTTATGACGTCCCGATTTTGTCCTCTTGCGAATTTAAATTTAAATAATATCAAGTCCAGAAAAATAAGTAACAGTTATAATATCATTGCTCTAGTGGAACCTTTAAAACAGAGTAATCGATTGCATTATATTTTGTTAAATCGAAGAAAAAAAACCGAAACAGTGAAGAACTTCAAATTTTTTTTTGATAATAAATATGAATTACACCACATAGTGATATTAAAGTTGCACGCACTAAAAGTTGATCGGTCGAAATGGGTAATTCTTAGGGATATTGTGTAGAAAAGTCATCATTGCGATGCCGCAATGATGGCCGCAATGATGCCGCAATGATATGCATATTAGGTACTAGCTGTGCCCCGCGGTTTCACCCGCGTAGTTCCTGTTCCCGCGGGAATATGGGGATAAAATATAGCCTATGTTATTCGCTGTCAATGTAGCTTTCCATTAGAGAAAATTAAGCCGAAACTTTACATATTCCTATACATACTTTCATCCCCTATATTTATTTTACCCCTCAAGGGTAAAGTTTTACAAACTTTGAATGTCAAATTTATTTATATCTAATCAAAAGCCTAAAAAATAAATTTCAAGCGTCTAGCTTCAAAAATGACGATACTTCCATACAAACTTTCATCCCCTATTTCAAACCCTTACAATGCATTTTTTGCGATAAAAAGTATCCTATGTCCTTCCCTAGGCTCTAGACTATTTCTGTACCAAATTTCATTTCAATCGGTTCAGTAGTTCAGGCGTGAAAGAGCAACAGACAGAGTTACTTTCGCATTTATAATATAAGTAAGGATTATTATTATTAAAAACCCGGGAACGCGGAAAACCCTCCATAATTTAATCATGAGCAAACATCGTACGAATTACTGCGCACCTTTTGTAGGTATAATTGAATTTTGTAGGCCATTACGACTTTCATAAGCACTCTTCGTTAACTCGTTTATCATGTACAGTTGATGAATTTTGTATGATGTATGTTTGGACTAGGGCTGCCATCACCTAAATTGCCAACTCCGGACAAAGATTAAAACGACGAACATTTGGGCGAAATCGGAACTTTTTCCCGGACGCCGTTGAGTTTATTTAAAATAATATTTCTTTAAGACACCCTTACAACTTAGACGCCTCACGGCGGCGGCGGCGTCCGGGTTCCTAGGACGTCCCCGGACGCCACTCGAAACTAGGACAAATCCGGAGAAACCCGGATGGATGCCAGCCCTAGTTTGGACGAGCTACGAGCGCGTACCCAGTGCTACATTTTTAATCTTTTTGCATCATGACATTTGTAACCTTATACGTAGCTACATTAGAACATTGCAAATATTTGATAGCTCTTAGTGTTCATTTTATTTTGCTTTCCCTGACGTGACATTTCAAAGGCCAAAGGAACACAAAACACATTTCGACAATGATTGAAAAACGATTTATCATCGCATAAGAAGTGAGCTTGCTTCTTCTAAAAACTCGCTGATATCACAATTACTACATAATTATGTTTTTTAAATATGTAGTTTAAAACAATATAATAAATTGTAATAATTGATATTTCGCAACTTCCTTATTTTCCATAGTTGTGTACATTATACAGCCATCTGAAAAATAATATTACGAATTGTAATTATTAAAAATGTCGACGGATTTTATTTTATCTACGTTATCTGAACCCTGGTGACAATTTTTCAGAATTCTTGAGAACATCGCGAATTTTATTTACATTTTGATTGTACTTATTGATTACCATTATGATTATATTTTCCTTATAGGCACATAAGTTTCTTCTGGAATCTACTGGGAGTGAGTTTGAAATACCTAAAGCATATATATTTATTATTACGTGAGCGTCAATCAGCAGCTAAAGCTAAGATATAAACTATTAGGACTTATAAAACAAATGAAATATTATTAATTAACCCTTTATGTATAATACATTATTATTATATATATATATACCCACCAGGATGTGTCTTATCTGTTAGTGTAGGTTATGTACAATTGTACATAAATTATAGGTACATACTCGCTATGTGGCAAATAGATGATACAAAATAAACTGCTCACCATTAAAAAATAAAGTTATATACAGGCTGTCCCAAAGGTCCACATCCAACTATGCATATAAAATAGCTTTCGATGAGAGGATCAAAATAGTAGACTTATTATTAGTTTGCCTTATTTGTTTTTCAAATTTTCTATTTCGTAATAATCTATAAAAATACTGTAACACTATATATTATAACACCACTACCTAATCTGATAAAAAAGAAAACAGAAATTCATAATACACTAGTTGTACCCTGCCACGCTTCGCTGTAGCACATTCGCACATTTGCTGGTATGTCACTGATGAAAAAAAAAGATAATAACAATCGTTAATGCGGATTATATATCATGCTAAAATTTCAGCTCGATCGGTGCAGAACTTTTTGAGTTTTTGAAGCGTACACAAACCAACATAACATTTTTATATATATATATATATATTTAGATAGATAAATTTATTTGCGAAATGGCACCCATTATTGACTATAAATGTTGCCATACATCTCAAAAATCAAGTAAAGCCAGCTTCGTACGCGTGAAGTTGTACTCATCTAATCGAAAATCACCTTACACGGCTGGACTGACATTGACTATTGAGACACCTGTACTATATAAAATGATTGATAATGGGCAGCATAAAACCAGAACAAGGAAAACCATTGGCCTTAATAATTATTGTGTAAATGGAACATCAGTAATGAACTCTGTGACATTTCGTTTAGACAGGCTTATGTTATATGTACAAAACCCATTACCGATACCCATTTCCTTACAAACTAGCTGGATTTATGGCGATCTAATAATTACACAAAAAACAAAAGGTCACAATAAGGCAACACGTTATATTCTTGTATATGTATACAGTATACACAAAATAATAACAGAACCCATACAGAAAAAGCACAACGCGGAAATGAGAATTTAATAATGTAACATGACATGTTGGTACAACAAAGTATCCACGTGCAGTAATCGATTTTGGGAAAATATTTGATAGGTTCGACAGCAAATAAGGGTGTCCTCGAACTTTCGAGTAGTTCCGCTCGCCGTGGTTTCTTTTGATTGAAAAACTGAGTGACGACACTCAAGGTTGGCTCGAGACTTGGTGCTCGACGCGTATTGGTACAACCAAGAGTGCTTCCGATTCTCAGAATGAGAGTTCAATATTGATAGGGTGTACGCCCCCACTCGCGTGAGCTTTGATCGTATTAAGCCGTGAATTCCACTTGTGTTATTATTACTTATTGTATGCTAAGCCAACACATTTGGAACTTAATGGCACGTTCGTACATTGCGAAGTAGCCGAGTGTTATGTAAGATCCGGAACGCTAATCACGGCGCAATCTCGATCCTTCTTCCCACAGAACCGATGCAAACTTGAGTACACTTTCAAACGTTTATTTCGAAAACTAGAAATGTTACAGCCTTGATAAAAATATATATTCTATCATCATCATCACAATCGACGTATTCCACTGCTGAGCACGAGTCTAGCGTCACTTTCGCGAGGAAGTTTTCTATTCACCCGACTGCGCCAGAAGGAGGGTTATGTTTTTCGACTGTAACTGTATGTATGTTATGTATGTATTTTTTGGCACACTCTGTAGTCCCAACCGCTAGATGAATTTTAGCTTGAGAGGTGTCGTTAGATTCGTCTTAACAGTGCTGTGAATACAACTGTCGTGTTTTTCACAACTTGCCGCGAGTGCGGCAAAACACAACTGCTGTGTTTGTTGTATGTAACACCATGGAGCCTGCAGAGCTGCACCCGTGGCTAGACAAGGAAAATTAATTGTGAGAGTGACACTGGGAGTGGAAATATCAAAATTGAAAAACTGAAAATAGAGGATTATTGGTGCCAAATATATATTATGACTTTAAAGAATTTTTTTTCTTCAAAACCTATCGAGAGAGTCATTAAAATTTGAATATTAAAAAAAACTCACAAAAATATATTGATCAATTATGATCAGTGCAATCGGGTTCATTCTTTATTAATTATTACTTTTCTTTCTTATATTCTGTACTAGCTGTTTAGAATTCAGTGCTTATATATTTGCTTTAGAATAAATTAAATTTTACTTAAGTGACTTTCCTAATATCATAATTAATATATATTATAAGTTGAAAGTAAAAAATCTCTACGAGGTTTCCTTTCTTTCACATTTTGAGTCTAGTATCTTTGTAACCGTATATTATAACCAAATTTTTGTTTTGATATTTGACGGGTCTCGTTTTCTTCTTAGTTATGAATATTCTAATCTAACATCATATTTTGCGTAACAAAGCTCAAGTCAAACAGCCAAAACTGTTTATTTCGACGTTTCTGGACGCAGCAGAGTGCCTGTCGTTACAGTCACGTTACTGCATGCTCTATTAAACGCTATTTTAAAGTTATTTAAACTTTTTTTGCCTCGTCCATATCCGCTAACACTCAAACTAAACTAGATAACAATATGTAAACGTGACTCGGCTAATTTGCTCAGTAGTAGACTCAATTTAGAGTTAGTTCATTAATTCCTTGGCAAAACATGAATACAAAGCTCGCTTTATTAATCGATGTTACTTATTTACTGTTCATTTAAAGAGTGGATACATACATATCTATCTACCTTTAGAATACAATAGCTATTATACACATATATCGCCCATTTGCGACTAGAATGTCTTGAATATACCGTTTAGAAGATAACACGTTCTTGTGCAAATTGAGCAAATATAAGGACGAATCATGGCCACTCATGCTTTTATTGCGATTACGGTCTTCGAGAAATATAAAGGTTATGGTATTCGTTATGGTTTTAATTGCTTGTCACTCATTAGCGAATAAAACTGTTTTTTTCTTCGATTCGATAACGGTTTACATGCGAAACTTTGTTTGCACTGAAACACACTGAAGTCAACTCATAAGTACAAAAACAACTGCCGCCAAATCAACTTTAATTATTATTTCAATGAAATTCTGAACCGGTTGTGGAAGGAAAAAGCTCATAAATTTGAGTTAGCGAGCCAGTATAAAAACAATAAAGGCGAAAGTTTACAACCTACATACTTTGGTGGTTAACCACATGTTATTGAAATGAAATGAAATTGAGCGGCAAGAATAATATTCTCAATTTTCTTATAACAAATAGAAACCTTTCATATCCTTATAGCCACGTGTACCTACGTATTGTCACCCATGTTTACAAAGCCTACAATTTTAAATTGAATATGATTTACTAGCTGCGGCCCGCGGTTGCACCCGCGTAGTTCCCGTTTTGTCCTACGGGAACATACTATCGGGATAAAAAGTACCCTATTACTCAATCCTGGTTATAAACTATCTGTGTTCCAAATTTCATTCGAATCCGTTCAGTAGTTTTTGCGTGAAAGAGGAACAAACATCCATCCATCCATTCTCACAAACTTTCGCATTTATAATATTAGTAGGAATAATAACAAAAATAAAAATAATGGGGACGCATTACTGGAACCATTGAATCTTTATAATCTTTGACTGGAACCATTCATGGCGCCATTAGGCGTGATTACGGGTGTCATGAATATTGAATGTAGTGTCTGTCGCACGCTGGACGCTAGGAAGTAGGCCATTGGTCAAGGCCCGCGTGTCACTCAAGCCCTAACCATGGAAAATATATAGTGATCTTTGAAAAAAAACAGAAGTGGTTTAGTCAACTTTCTCCGATGGTTATGGTGAGTCACGGGTGAATTGGAACATCTCATTGTGGTTGTATCGATTAGCTGGCGTCAATCTCATAAATAATAATAATAGACTATTCCCAAAAAAAAACATAATTTATGTTGGAACCATAAAAAATACGATAAGTTGCTTCATTTCTTGTTAATAGCTAGATAACATTAAAGTAGGTATAATTTTTAAAACAAATGATAGCGGTCACACACTAGGCTCTGGGCCCTGTATCGTGAAAACCTACATGGTTTAATATTGTAGAATTGGTATCCCGGAAAGCAATCAGATTGAATTTAATGCAGCTGAAACAGGAAGGATGTACCATGATCAAAACGGTTCAGTAGTTTTTCAGTATTTACTGTACCTTTGAAGTTGATTTTGCAATACAACAAATTATGTATAATCTATATATATATAAAAATGTTATGTTGGTTTGTGTACGCTTCAAAAACTCAAAAAGTTCTGCACCGATCGAGCTAAAATTTTAGCATGATATATAATCCGCATCAAGGATTGTTTTTATCTATTTTTTTTTCATCGGTGACATTTCAGCGAATGTGCATATGTGCCACAGCGAAGCGTGGCAGGGTACAGCGAGTGTTATATAATAAGTTCATTTAATTGTTCTGTAATTTATTATTGAAGTCTTTGGTATCTTAGACTTATAGATTAGATTCGATATATTGAAAGAAACAACAAATTTAAAATCCTCGTTTCGAAACTAATCGATGCTGATGACAATAATTTCTACTGGTTATCATTTAGTTGAGCAAAATATTTCAATTTCATACATAACTAAAGAAATGATTGATTTGGTAGTCAGAATCAGAATGTACGTAGGTGCGCTTATCTATAAACGGAACAATATCATCAGTACATACATTTATACATTTAGCAATGTAAAGAATGGTTTCCTTATCTGCCGCACGTTATCAGATAACAGGATTGATGTCGGACTCAGATTATCTAGTATGCACGATGTTACTGTTTCACGCAGATTCTGCACAGTGCACACTGCACAGTGCCCCTGCTCACTGGCTGATGAGATGACCGCGATTTTGATTCGTTGTGAGTATCGCCACTATTATTAAAATACAATACTATGTTGTTGTACGAAAGACAATGGGTTCTTTGTAGTTATTCGCTGAATTAGAAGTCGATATACCTACGACTCTAACATAACAATTATTTTTTATTAGAAGAACAAACATCTGGATTTTTAACTGTTCGAAGAAAATATATATACAGGATGTAACAAAAACTCTGTTATATCCGTGAGGTCTGTTAATTTTCAAATTATTGTTAAAACTGTGTACGTGTGTATAAAAAAAAGCGGAAGTTTTGACAGTGCTAATGAAAATTCCCCTTAATCTTTAAACGTGTAGGTAGCCCGAGCAAATTCCGGTACTTACGTAGAGCATGCGTCATTCCCGTACTCCGTATTGCCAGTTTTACGATAAACATGGTTTTACGGAGCTATTCGCAGGGGGAGGGGTTCGTAACTTGCTTAATTAGAAGAGTTCCAAAGTTGTAAGTACCTACGCCACGTGGACACGGCTCCCTTTTAAAACCCATTTCTTTAATGTTTACTTTAGCTTGTCCAGTTTGCATATACTGTAAGTACTCAAAAAAGGAAATATCCGTATCTGTAACATGAATTTGTTTCATCTGTATTCTCCTTAGAAGAGACATAGTCTTGTATATCTTTCTATATTGTTGTATCTCATGTTTTTCTTGAAGAAAGCAAATTGGTTATCCTTGCTTATATTATAAATGCGAAAGTAACTCTGTCTGTCTGTTGCTCTTTCACGCCTAAACTACTGAACCGATTGAAATGAAATTTGGTACAGAGATAGTCTAGAGCCTGAGAAAGGACATAGGGTACTTTTTAATGCGATAAAAGAATTTTAAGGGTTTGAAATAGGGGATGAAAGTTTGTATGAAAGCTACATTGACAGCGAGTAACATAGGCTATTTTTATCCCCATATTCCCGCGGGAACAGGAACTACGCGGGTGAAACCGCGGGGCGCAGCTAGTTCTAAATAAAATTACCTTTTTAGATTGAAAACTATTGAGTAAAAACTACAATTGGGTCTTCATATCGAAGCTTTTCGAGCAGTCAGAACTCTGCTGCTTTTGCAGTGTGGAGAAAAGTGTTCAAAAAAGCGCCTCCTTGCAACAACTTACCTAACTGCTTAGTTTTAACAACATTTATTTGAATTTATTGAAAAATAATCGTTATTGAATTCAGTTCTTCTGGAATAGATGTATTCCGAATGTAGTGGTAATCAATTAATATTACTGAGTCCTCTCCTTCCACCCATGTGAATAAATTATCTAGATTATATTTTTTATTTTTTTCGTAAATTGTATCTTTTTATCTTATTATCTTATATTATTAAGTACCTATACGGTTACTGTTTACCGTTACCAGCGAACTCGACTCGCCCTTACATAATTATTCAATTGTGGTTGTTTTTATTATTGTCAAATTTTCCTTGACATTCAAACATTTTCCGGGAATCTCATTAAAAATATAATTGTTCAGCGCCACAGAAGTGTAAACTGCGTTGTTTGGTTTGGCTGACAGCACGTTTTCTTCGTTCCGCACGTGGTCACCTTAATCTCTTTTCGCGGGCTGAAAGAGGATTTTGTCAACGTATTTTATAACAAATATCGCTTCAATGTCGTTACTCATTAGGTACATGTCAGTCTGTAATTTTCGCTACAGTTATTGACGAAAACATTTAGTTTTTGCCATAGATACCGTGGCAAGCAAGCAATTATCGAATAAACGTAGGAACGTAAAACTGACAAGTTTTCCGTGTGCATGAGTGTTTTGTGGCGTAGCACCAGTCATAACAACTTTCACGATTGGTAAATCTTACAACATTTTAAGGTCTTTACAACAATTTGCCTTTCATAACGTGTGACCGGTCGAGTTGTATGTTATGAGGTCCCATTCATTTCCTTTGGTTGACTGTACCTTAGCTACCTACCTAGTTAATAATCTTTCATGACTGGTTATATTGTCAGTCAGTCAGTTTATTTTCAAATCTACCGCAATCGCCTCAAGCTGTTTGAACATGTGAACAAATATCAATTGTCATTAAAATTGGTTTCTGAAAATGTTCAACACCTACATATTTATTACCTAAGACCAGTTGGAAACTCATATATCTCGACCCAAATCTCCGGCAATAGACTATTCTAGTTCGCTAAAAAAATACTGATTCGTATTATTTTGTATGAAGTAAAATTTCAACGCACACAATAACTTATTTTATTGCAAACTAATTTGCAATATTAATAGTAAAACTGTCTGATGTGAACCGTATTGAGAATCAACGCATGTCGAACCGTCTCAATTGGATTACGATGTGGAATGACTCTTCGAACACCCGACAATATAAGGAATAGGTGAATAATAATGGGAATGGTGGTGGTGGGTAAAGGACGTACCTGGTACCTAAGGAATTTCCGAAATATAATAATGTTAAATAAAATTAATGAATAGAAATCTTTTCAAGGATTTTTTCACTTTTGGGCAAGTCAACTAGGCTGTTATTGGCCAAGTACGTCATCAAGACGAAACTCCTAATATGGTAATGCAATGGAGATAATAGATGTTAATATGAAGCCAGACTAATGAAAACTTCTAATTGCGTGACCAGCATTGGCCTTGGCAGCTGACCTTACGTAGCCGCTCGCTAAGGACATTGCCATCTAACAGGTAATAAAATGGGGTGGTTTACTGAATTATAGCACACCGAGCCCAAAAAATGGTTAACATTGGTTGGAGGGACGCGTGCCGGCCGAACATTATACTACACCTTGATATTCAGATTAATAGAAATCGTAATTTTACTAAATATTTGCTTTGCTCAGCGTGAGGTAAAATATTTAATTCAGTGCTTTATAATTAATTTGTAAGTAATCCCAGCCTATGCCAATATACCTTTCCATTGAAGACCACCTGCCTAAATCGAACGAAATCGATTTATTCAAGTGATTTCTGTGAAACGCCATTGATTCCAATAAGTGTAATTTATGAATCGAGACCAAAATAATAAAGTTGTCTTCAAACAACAAGATTGATTGAAGGTCGAAGTTATTGATATCGTTTAGCTTTTTATATCCTTCGTGTATTACTGATAGATTGAACAGGCAGAAAAACAATTTGGAGTCAATATAAAACGGAACATGACTGAATAACCTCACAATATTAAAATTTAGAGGTACCATTAAATATCTACATGGAGAAGTTAAACATATTTATTGTCTATATTGAAAAAGAATGCATTGAAAGTATCTAGTCGTCCTAGATTTGAATATAGATTGATCCAAAACTGCATTTACAGGTAGTTTGAATTTCAATCCACCAGAGAATTTACCTCCTGTGCTTTCTCACGTAGACATTGAAACTACGAGTATGTGACACGTCATCCAATGTCTGAAAAGGACATACTCAAGAAAACAATTTGAAGAAGCTCTACGTTACGTCGCGGAAAATATATAACGCTAATGGCATTAATAAAAATAAGTCGGGTTTTCCTTCCTGACGCTATAACTCCAGAACGCACGAACCGATTTTCACGGTTTTGCATTCGTTGGAAAGGTATCGGGCTCCGTGAGGTTTATAGCAAAGAAAATTCAGGAAAAATTTCAACAGAAATTTCTCTGCTCAGTTAATTAGTTAACAGCTTCATATATCAAAGATTACCGCCATTTTTTATATCAAACCAATCCCTCGGCCTACTCGATTTTTAGGGCTGCCATCTTTGAAAAGAGGTTACAGCCCAATGCTGATTTATCTATTCAATCCCTCGGCCTACTCGATTTTTAGGGCTGCCATCTTTGAAAAGAGGTTATAGCCCAATGCTGATTTATCTATTAATTACTCAGTTAATTTCATGAGACAAACCGGTATTGTGTTCACTGTGAAATTGTGAAAAAAAAGTAAAAAAATTAAAAAAAAAATAAAAATTAGATAATTTATTTTTATAAAATTTAGATATTGGACCAATGACGACTATATGCCGATATTGCAATGCGTTAAAGTTCAAAAGAGAAACGGCAACAATTTCTGCAAATATATTTCATTTCGTCGATGGTGGATCAGCTGAATGTGCGGTGCAATATACAGGGAACACAACAGTTAAAGAGACGAATTATTGAACAGTTGCAAGCATTTTTTCACACTAATAATGCTGTGGTTAATATGTTCAAAACAGCATTGGAACGTATGCCATCGGATACGCACAATTTGTCATAAGAGCGGATTGTACCCCAACAGGTGAACATGTGCGAAGATTCAATGCACCAACCGTTAATGATGTTGCTGCAATTATTGTTGGCGATCCAACTAAATCGCGAGACATTGTCGTTCAGCGGAAAAGCAATATCATGCATCGTGTAAACGAGACACATCGTTTGTACGATGCGTTACAATATCCAATCATTTATTTATCATTTATATTTTTTAGCGTTCATCCGATTCAATCAGGCAAAGCTACGATCTGAGGACTACATACACTTGCGTGATGCTATTCATTCAGATGGTGATGTTCAGAATATTGGACGTCTGACGATTCTCCCATCATCTTATATCGGAAGCCCACGCCACATGCACGAATATGCTCAAGACGCTATGACGTACGTGCGAAATTATGGAACTCCGGATTTATTTATTACGTTCACATGCAATCCGAAGTGGACGGAAATTGAACGAGAGTTAGAACCGGGCCAAAAACCGCAAGATCGCCATGACATAATCGCCAGAGTATTTCAGCAAAAACTCAAGGTTATGATGGATGTGCTTACGAAGTATCGAATTTTTGGTGACACACGTTGTTATATGTACTCGGTGGAATGGCAGAAGCGTGGACTACCGCATGCTCATATCCTAATTTGGTTGCTGAACAAATTACATTCAAATGAAGTGGATGACATCATATCAGCTGAAATTCCTGATCCAGTCACTGCTCCCCATCTACACGACATTGTGACGACACAGATGGTGCATGGACCGTGCGGTGCATTAAATCCATTATCGCCTTGCATGGCTGATGGAAAGTGCACAAAACGATATCCGCGACTGTTAGTTGCTGAAACAGTCACAGGGAACGATGGATATCCAGTTTATCGTCGGCGTTCAAAAGAAGATAATGGTCGAACTATCAAAGTTAAAGTTCAAAATCATGAGATTGAGATCGGAAATGAATTCATTGTACCATATTGCCCGCTGCTATCACGAATTTTCGAAACACATGCAAATGAAATAAAAAATTTCCTTTTCAAATAGAAAACAAAAAAAAAAATTCTTCATCTTTTAATCACCAAATGAAATGTTACATAAAACGAAGCCATCTGGTGGCGAAACGGAGTTCGCCGGGTTTGCTAGTGGCATTAATAATGTAATCAGTGACACTGTTTGACGTTGAGATATTATGAGAATGCGAAATGATTAGCGAGGAGCAGTCAGTGAAACAATTAACGCCTCAGTCAGTGAACAATTAGCAATAGCTGCGAACATCGCTTCGTCCGTATGAGGAAATATCAGTGCTTGTCTAATAACTTCAATAACAGGGTTGTTAGAGACTGATTCGGAGCGGGTTCGCCAAATGCCAAAAGATCGAAGATTCTTCGAGATTCTTTGACGCTTGCAATTTAATTTAAACACACATATCGTGGATCGTATACAAATGCAAACGTCGAGGACAAACATTCTATTTGTACTGTCCTTTTTAACAGTTCCGTGACTTGAGGTGCGTTCTGCGTTACAGTTGAGCTTTCCCTCGAATCAAACGAAACAGTTAACGGATAGAGACTACATAATGCAATCGCGAATTGCGGACAACGTGGTAAGTATTCATGGCGAAGTGAACGGCGATCGCGATGCACGGTCAATGTCAAGCGACGGAGCCGCGTTTGATCGATACTCGATGACAAACCTCCGTACATGACCGGTTCACTTTGAATGTTATATGAAATAGGAAATCGATATAATAATATGCATATTATAGCAGATTAAACTAATACCTAAGCTGTTGTCCATAATGTCTCTTTTTGCAATTTATATGAACACGATAAAACTTGCTCTTGACATCTGCTATTCTACACGCCTTGACCTCCATTTTTGCGTTTTCATGAGCCGTCAATCATCGAGAAGAAGAATGTGATAGTTTATCACTTATTTTTTCCGTGAAATTGAAGTCGTACGTTTTGACGGTTTCAATAAGCAATTTTACTTAGACGCATTTTGATATTTGTTCATGTTACCACTTGCCACCATGTCTACACAATTCATCGTTACCTCGTATGTCAATTGGTTTAAATTGTCACGGGATGCCGTTTGATTTATTTTATCAATTGCTGAAATTGATTATAGACACTGTATTAACAAGCTGAATAGTTGTCGAAGGCCTCCTGGCTGTTCCAGTGACGTCAGCTGAGCAAACTAATAAAATTTGCCTATATTGAACGTCTCCGTTTACGACCACCTAATTATTGCCTGTTACTCCATGACACAATGCTATTCGACCTTCGAGTAAAACGTTGTTTTCAGTACAGATTTGAAATAAACGCGGTAAAATCAACATTGGCTACCTTCCAAATTCGGTTGAAATGTTAGTCCATCTATATGCAGATCCCGAGCCATTCATAGGAGACGCGTACAAGAACCCCGTCTGTTTGTAACCTTCTGCGAGTGCAAGACCCTACTGACTACCTACTCTACAATATTGACCCGTGAGCTTATGAGTTTAAATGATACACGTACGACGACGTCTTTAGGTCTGACGTGATGTTCAACTATATCAAGGCTTTATGTTGTTATTTTTAATTATCATGAGATTGTTTTTCATTTGTTTAAATTAATTAATCAGTTTGTCCTTTTTTCTTTTTATTGTAGGTATTAAATTTTACTGACGTAAAAACTTACGTTGTCCGTGCTATGCATACATAAGCCTCCAGAATGTATACGTAACAAAATACGACAGGTTGAGTGTCTAAATTAACCGCGAACGTTAAGTATTTTCTAATAAAACGTAGCCAGACAAAGTACAATAGAGTTTAAAAAGAAATTTGCCAAAATTTTCAAAGATTGCGTTACTGTGATTGGTTTCATGTACCGATTTACCTATATGAAAGAAGTTTTTTTTTTATTTTACTGGTTGACGAGACCAGCAAGTCTTTCGTCCGATTGTAAGCGCTACGCCTGCCCAGAACAGTTACAGTCCCACCCAGAACTTTGCATTGCATAATCTTGCGCGGTACTGCACTGCTCTGGTCACCCTGAGACATCGGCTCTAAAGCACAGAATAGATAGTACTACTCTAAAGTCTCATATTCCCCCAGTAATTTGGCTTTAATTCAGTTGAACCTAACTAATTGTAGTTTGGTTTGAAGTTTGTCTTGAATAGAGAATGGCTTGTTATTTTTTGACCATCCATTATAATATCTTGTAGAGCGTGGTGTTTTCGCACCGTTAACCTTGCCTGTATTCTATTGTAGTGGTCGGAACTAGTTCCAAGTCCCTGAGGCGCTGGAAGGTCGCACTGCGTCCGGTTTTGAGAGCGTGGTACAATGCGTCTCGCGAGACAGGGTAGTGCAGTTTTTGCCCGCAGGTGCGGCTCGACAGTCCGAGGCCACTCGAGGTCTCCTCGGCTGCCTAGTCACTTCCTGCTCCAGCCTATCGACTCGACACTCGACGCCAAGTCCACTTGCCGTCCTCAAACTTAAAACAGACTCGACTCGGAACAGTTTTAACGACACAAATCATAGCATCGATTCGTCTGATGGGTGTTGTTAGTTCACTTATAGTTGGTGTGCTTCATAAGGCAATGATGACACCACCATTTAGACTTGTTCCACTTTAACGATAGGTATCTTATCAGAATATTAGCAAGCATTGCAATAACTATCTGCAACCTCTTCACGAAAGTGAGGTGAGTGAGACCCATGCTCAGCAGTGGGCGGATATGGATTGTGTTGAGAGAGGTCTGCTAACAGTGAAAACCCGCATTGTGGCTTGACAATAACCATAGACCATTCCCTTAGACCATTTTTTTTTAATTTGTCGTTTACTGCATTACTAATAAGTAGGTATATTTTAATGTCGTTTCTTGATAGCGCCTAAAGAAAAATACTTTCGCCTGCACTGCACTCGGGCTATTGTTCTCGTATACAATAATCGTACTTTCTATTTACTGCTATTATTAGCTAAGCTTAAATTAAAAAAACATTAAATTATGTAAGTACAAGTACAGCGTTCATCTGTAAGCTTAGAAAATCTAGAAATTTTACGTGCAAATGACAAGATTGGAAGATGAGGCGCGGCTGTAACTATAATGAATCACGGTACACGCGACCTCGTTGCTGGATGTCATCCATCTGTCATGTTTGTGTAACAAGACTCCCGTTTCAGATCCCACCTAGTTTATTCAATCTTGAACGTTGCATTCTGGGATCAAGTTCCTAGTTACCTTCACGTGGAAATCGTACGCGTTCTTGGTTAATTTGCATTTATGACCAAAATGAGAACTTGACCTTTTTTATTAACATTGCGGCATTGGTCATTTATCTTGATGTCGATCTTCCGCATAGTCATTCCGCACACGATGACGGTCGCGAGTTTCTCCCGGCGCGGCGCGGCGCGGCGGCGTCGGCGCAGGCGCGGGCGCCCGTACAAAAGAAAGCGAGTCAGTAACGGTACCGTAGAACTCAGCATAATTCCTCATATCATATTCCGCGATGTTTGCCAGTTCTAGCTGCGTGCGACACCATGACAATTTAACTAACCCTGTTTTTGCCCTCGTCCGTCTGATTTTATCTGGCACTACCGGATGTGTGAACTTTACTTCATTTACGGACATTATTAAGCCTACACTTCGTTATATGTGGAATAGGAATTTTATTTATTAAAATAATTATAATTACATAGCACGTGTTAACATTATAAATTATGAATTCCTTGTTAAGGATAATTTCCCAGTTATTTTTAATATACTAAGCAACAGCGTGGTGTTCTTTATCGATGTCATTATAATTATAAGTCTTAACAACTTCTAAATCAAATTAGCGTCGGTACTGTGCGAGTACACAGTACAGTTATACTCACTATACCGGTCTCATTTGATTCAATATCGGTCTTGTCACCTAATTCAATCAATTGCCTTACTTAATTCGCCCTTGGCAATTGAGATTTAAGACCTCGTCCATTAAACGTACCAAAAACGTTACTCAATTTAGTGATGATCTGGTACTCCGCTGAAACAGCGAGTTTATTTACCGAGCCGGTCGGATTGTTTGCCCGGTTGAGGTCACAAGAGTGAATGTTGAATGAAATTAAAACAGATTAAATCAATTGTTTTTCTTTTATCGAAATTGTGTGAGGGAAACGGCTGTTGTTAAAAAGCCATTATATTGAAATCAATGGTGGCCGCTCGACGCCCGCGGCCTGTACTTAAACGTTCGAGTTTCACACTTCCAGTCATTAGTTAAATGTTTGTTTACCTTTCCACCAGAAATCACATTCGAACTGTCATTTTCACTTTCGACTTACGATTTCTCTAGTTTGTAAGTTTTTTTGGTAACACAATAATAATAGGGTATGTTTTAGAAAACTTAGCACGAGCCAATGAAGTGCCGTTTTACCTTGATATATTCATGAATATTCGTAATCTCCATATTATGTAGGGTAGGTGTGCCAAAATCAAGGTCAGCCTTGTGAAAACAGGAAAACTGCTTAATTTGCGTGACGTTTATAGTGACGTCGCGTGACCTCTTCGCTAAATATCAAAGCTGTTAAAAACGATAAAGTTTTAGTTACATAGAGATACTACTCTACCTCGGCACTTCGTTCATTCTCACTATATTGTTGTTATGTATTTATTTTTCCTAAACTGAGGTTAATCAAGTCTGTTGATAACATTTTTATCATCACGAAATTACCTGCGACAAAGCAATTCAATTATGAAGATTATTATCGCGGATGATAATTACCTCTAAGCGACACGCTTTTTATGATAGCAAATAATATTAATTAAAGTCCGGGTAAAACGAGTTCTACCCGCTTGTTGGGTCGGTAATTCGTTATAGTTCGATGTATGTGGTTAAAGTATTTACTATTTCTTCTGCGCGTTGATCACTTACATCGTAAGTAAAGAATCCATTTCACGAAAGAAGTCCTCAGCGATATAATAAGGCTCTACCTGTGGCTCTAAGAACGAAAGCTTCAATGCTTATACTTCACCTTCGCAAGTTTTACGTAAAATACAGATGTGAGAAACGGGCTCTACGATTCGGCAAATTTTGTTTTTCTACCTGCTTTGATATGGACATTATAAAAAAGTTTTAGGTACCGGGTCCTTGGTTTTACAAAAAGGATAACACGTCTTACAACTAATATAGCAGCGAAGACTAGTTCTGTCTGGAAATCCCACAGTGCTAAAACCGCCGCCTTTCTTTGTACTCATAATATTCTTTCACTCATACATAAGATAATCTTCTTGTGAATGTATGTATAAGAAAAGTAATAATATTCAGAAACGAGTTAATTAATGTCTATACAGGCTATCTCGTATATTGAATTTTATTATATTTTCAATGTCCTTACGCAATTATTATGTCCAGGTTTCCATGAATAAGTCGTGATTTATTTACCGTAAATCAACTGGTCACAAGGCAAATCTTCGGTAAATGGCTCAAGATTATGCAAATCGCTGCTACTCATTGATGCGCTGTCATTGTTTAGTTGAGACGTGTATTTGTAATTATAGTTTTACTATAACTTAAACAATACAAGCTTTTGTGTAGACTGTTGTGTGCTGATTGGTAGTTTAATTAAGGAAAATTGCAGTGCCGGCGGTGAAGCATATAATTTGTCTTCATAAAAGCAGTTCTCGCTAATAACGAGCACGATTGAAGATCTGTTAGCTTTTATTAACATTATTGACATGTCCAGGTACCTACACGAAGTTTTGCGAAAAAAGCAATTATGCGGCACGGCAGAGATATGCATAAAAGATAGGTTGTTCGTTGGCCGTGGGCCTGGCTTGATCGTTCGGCAATGAATGCGCGGTAATCGGTCGAGGCTGTGCTAATCTATCAGGAAATAAAAATGCTTTCGTTCCATTTATTCACTCCGTCGAAACAGATAGAAGTTTATTTGATTTATTTCTGCGTATTGTGTTGTGTAGCATTCGCAGTGAGCAACGCCATCGTTCCATTCATTTTATCTTATCGTTTGATGCTGTTCATCGTGTGTTGTTTTTATAACTGTAGGTGTCGATACATATCATTCATCTTCTTTTGTTATATTTCAAATCTCTAAATAGATTAATATTTGAAATGATTTCAATCTGCTATCTCTAATCAATAGACGTGCTGATGGGCGATGGGATCTGCCTCGGTTCGTTTTCTGTGTATCCAACAAAACTGTTTTAGCGGAACGATTGTCTTGGTCTTCTCGTGAATAATTTACACACGGTTCATATTTCTCGCTCTCATTGTGAATCGGAGCGTCCACAATAGCGTTTGCGTCGCGTCGGTCAGATGTGCCCCAGCCTTCACATTGCCCTAGCTAAGTTCCGTTCTGATGTAACTTTGACACACTTTGTATACTACTGTACTTACACTATGGGCGGTATTCTTCGTGGCTTGTAGTCCAATAGTCAGAATTTGCCGCGCCCGTCCTAATCCGGTACTCGCCAACTTTGGGTGAAAGCGACATCTCGGAGCGGAAACCTCTTTAGTGTCCATACAAAAGCAAATAACTAAAAATTGTGGAACTAAACTGTTAATTCTTACTAGGTATAAGGACCAAGTATATTATTAACTTTGATTAACGCGTATGGTTGGAATGCTGCTTGCCCAATATTAAGTATATCCATATTAATTTATGCGTAGAGGTGGAGATAATTAGTCGATTTTAATATTTGTATAAAATTCCTTATTGATTACACAGTCAGTATAAATTAACTGTAATTTAACATATCTTAACCTTACTAGAGTGCGTAGTGCGTAGGCGCGCTTAGATATATGTCCGTGACAGATAGTTTCGTTTGGTCATCTTGTAATGTTGGAACAGTATATTTGAGCATGACGTTCTTGTTATCTTTGACATCAGAGTAGCTAATTACAATCACTGAAGGTTCCACTCCTATACAATTCTTTGCAATACCCGTTGTATTATTCAGCGTATCATTTATAACTGAGCTAAGTGTGTCAAGTCAAGAGTTGAATATAATGACATTGATCTTGTTGAATTTAAACAGATTAATTCAATCCTGCGGCATTAACGTTTTCTTCTACAGTTTCGGCATTTGTGCTTGTCTGTCTATCATACCTATCCAAGGTTGTTCCAAACAAATTCACCAATTTTCCTGCTTATAAGTTGTTTGTGGTGTATAATGTATTATGTTGGAAGAGGTTCCCTAATTTATTTTCCAACATAACCTTCTACAACTTGAGATCGGTCAGCAATTTCACCTCTATGTTTTTGTTCTACTTCTATCCTTGGTTTTTAATTTTTATCTATTATACGTTCGTACATGTTTTCATGTCCACCTTTTTTAAGTTTTCCGTACTTACTGTAATGAAAGTTATTTATTATTTTGTTTTCAACCATTTTTCCTGCCTCTTTTTTCAATTATTCAAATGGAAAAATTTACGTTAACACAAAGCTGCACTGCAAATGATGATTTTGCATTTAATTGATTGGAAATCGGAATCTAGTTGAACAATCTAGCTAGAGAAATAATAGACCCAACAACATGTATTCTTTATTCTGTGGCAAATGATATTACTGCATTGTCTAAACAGTATCTCAAAGAGATAGATTACACGCTGTTGCGCGAGCGTCCGCTTCGCACTGACGCGGTTCAATCATATCACCACTGTGGAGCTATTATGTACAGTTTTGTACATACAATCATTTTATTACCATCATTGGACAAATTGTGCTCGTTACAAATGCGTCGCTGTTTCATGCCAAGTGATGCTTCTTTGTCCTTATTGGTTTTCACATTATGAGTTGAGTTCTAACTTTTTCTTCTATTACTATAAGTACTGGCCCTACTACATGACCTCTAATTGACTAAATTACCGCTTCTAAACTATATTTTTCAAAGCCAATGTGTCTGTGTCACAATGCTGCTAGTATACAATACATTTTAGAACTGATTGTCGATTCCGTAATATTTAGACACTTGACACCTCGGCACGCGGTATATTTTCATTTTGCATTGGTTTCACTGCCTCGATGTTGATGAATTACGTTCCTTGCGATAGTCCGCTTAGGGCTTAGGGAATATGCTTGTATAATAGTACTTGAATAATAATAATGGCCAATTGCAATAGTCAAGAGTTTCCCTACTTGTTTAAAACACATGGTACGTAATATGGATACATATTACGTACCGAAAAACCGTTAAATAATATTTATATCTAGTGATATTGCGAGCAGATTGTTTTTGAAATAGAGATACCCTTGGCCTAGTAGGTACTTGACTTGTTTCATGGTCCCGGGAGTTCCCCAGGCTAAAACTACACTGTGAATTTTACTGTTTCACAATATTAAAACCTATATAGAAGTGTTACACACCTACTACAATGCAATCGTGACATGAGTGACGTGGACGTGGTAGACATCTACGAGTATGAAGTAAAGTTTCAATTTATTACTAGCTTATGCTCGCGATTTCGTTCGCGAACTATCACCATAGGTATCATATGGCTTAATGGTAGTTTTTAGAAATTCCTGTCGTTTCTTCTGTCCGGTAGTTTAGCCCAATTTTCTATACAAAGATCGCTGTCCAATATAGTCTCTAAGTTAGGTACATTACGTACGGACGAACATCGCGACTTCATAGAGGATCCACTTTGGCTACGGAACCCTAGAAAGGACATTAATTTGTATTTGTCATTACCAGTCGAACTCTAAAATTGTTGAACAAACATTTGCCTGCTTCGGTGATGGATGATTCAGCTAGGCCTCTGCTAGTTTGATTATCAACTTACATCATCGATTGACAAAACAAACGTGTTGTGTAAACATGCGAGAATAGAATAGTAAGGATAATTATTCATTGTCTGACTGAACTATAATTATGTGGCCAGCTTTACTTTGGTGGCGTTATATATTAGTATCAATAGCTGTTATTGTATAGCTATATACTTTTTGTGTAGCCTTATCGATAGTCGAACCGCCTGTGAAGTATCGCCGTCTAATTCAGTATAGCCTTGTGTAAACAGAAGTTCGGTTTGCCTCTTGCTTGGCTGAAGACGAACGCGCGTTATTAACGTTGCGTTACCGTTATCGAGAAAAATATCGTTTAAGGCTCATTTAAAAATAAAACAATTAGCATCTACGCGTTGAGAGCCTTCTTTGTTTGCTGAATATCAGAAAATAATATTATATCAAAATGAAATCATACAATTAAGAAAAAATCATAGATCACTATTAACCCGTATTGTGATTGTTACCACATTTAAGACCATATTTAAGAAAATAATAATTTTGTAAAGCATAATTTACAAAGCATAAGAACAAAATTACGAAAGTGTCACAACGTGGCGTTTATCGCTTATTGCAATAAATCAAAAGACTTGAAAAATGTTCAACTGTATTAGTTTTAAAAGTAATTTCATTGCTCACGACAATGCAATTAACTGTTACAGTTGGAAGGTATGTAAACCCCTTTTTACCTAGCACTAAAGTACGATGTTAAAACAACAATCCAATTTTAAAACACGGCACAAACGTTTTACTGAGTTGTTTGTTTATTTTTGAACGGGGTCTTTATTTGATTGATTTATGTGGTGACGAAAAGTCCAATAAAAATATCATTACTGGCATTCAGTTAGAGCAACAAGCTCCATGGCATAGTTGACGTGTGTTTAGTAAACATGTCAACTATGAAATAGAGTTTAATACAAATGGGTTAAATTGTTATTTGTTTGCTACGAATATACGATATTTAATCACAACGCTTCGTATGTTCTTCAAAATAATAGAAAACGTAATAATTTCGTCGTCGACCTGTTGACACAGATTTCGAAACGGAGCGCTAACAATGAGATTCACCCACTGCTATTATTTAGAAATAATTATGATTGTATGAAATTCCTTATGCTTAGGAACACTACTAAAAACACAGCTCGGTGTTGACTCGTGTATAATAAATATATTAGTTCGCTGAATAGTCCACGTCGATTCCATTCCAATCTAAACTCCGCTCATGCTGTAGTGTATTTAGGTACATTTTGGATAAATTAATTGTTATTGGGATCTCCTGTTCTATTTTTGCAACAAATAACGATAGTCAACAGTTTATGCCACCAATCATCCACCAATGTCAATATGCTGCGTGCCATACGTTGTTATTGTTATGCCAACTATGCGCCATGTCTGGCGTCTTGTAATTTAGTTTTTAATGCCGTAGAGTTACCTATCTATATTTGCCGTAAAAACGACTAGCCAGACCATACTGAAAGTAAACAAATACAATTTATGGAACTCCGACCACGCGATCTGTCATGGTCAAATGTCAGTGAATACCGTGGCCATATTTTCCGAATCTAGGCATCAATTAGTCAGAAAAAGAGGAAGTGGGTTGGTCTGGCTCAATGGTCGGTCACGCTCGCGCAGTTACGTCACTCGCTGTTTAGTCTTGCTTCGACAGCACTTAGCAGGGGACCGGCACTGTTGACCATCTCGGCTCCTTGTCGCGAAATAATTTCGCCACGCTTTCAAATATTACTCAACTCTGTGTCTCCTGTCTTTGTGTAATATTTTCAATTAGCTACCTTTCTTCACCACTTGTCTGAATACAGATTTACTTCGTTCATATCTAAATATATACATAACTGTCATGTCTTTAGTGACACTCGCAAGGTGAAGATCGATTGAAGTAAGAATAATCAAAAGCGGCCTACGCATTTGGTCTCTAGAACGCCAGATAGGAACAAACATACATAGACTGATAAACATAATACCTTCCTTTGCCTCGCGTAGTCAGATAAAAAATAAGGCATTGTAAAATCCACTACTATTAAGGCAATCAGTACTAAAGAAATGATTATATAAATAAAATGCCATCACCAATTCAATGATAGTATTTGTAAAATGCTTTCTTAAACCAGTTTTGGAAAGTTAAACCCAACATTACTCAAAAATTTAATCAAGTACCGCGTAATAAAACTAATAAATCATAGCTTGGCTGGTCATCTAGTGATGACTTTCCCAATTATTGTATGTATGTATTAAAAACACTCGGTTAATTACAGACAGTCTTATTAATAATAATTAATAGAAAACGCCGCAATACCTTTATTTGTTGGTTTATTCCACGCTTGCCACGTGTAACTATGTGTGGCATAATCATAATTAGAGGAAAGTGGCAATCGATCCGCAAGTTATTCACCATTACTTTTGGCTTAATGGAGCGAGTTAAACGCAATGTTGCTTTCCCTCACGACGATCATAAAAAGCTAAACTCTCAAACTTTCAACTTGAAGCATCACGTGCCCTTTTAAGTCAGTATTTTGATTTGGTGAGACGCAACGGCTATGCAATTAAGTTATTTTATGATCGCCTATTATTTCTCAATTCGGCTGAATTAATGTTTCACTCGATTAAAAACAAATACCTGCACACATCTAAGCCTCTTACTGCGTTCACAATATTTCGTCTCCACCTACTGCGATCTTCAACTGTTTGGAGTGTCTCATTGACTGGCATTTCTAGACGTTGTGACATTTGGTCAGAGCGGTCAGGCCTTCGTTTTTGCCCTTCACTATTATTCTATCCAGGTCGGTGCTTGTACGGCCTATTATGACCGATGCATTGTAGCACCTGTTGCAGGCTGATAGAGGTAAGACGTTTCTGGCGTTCTATTTGAAGTTCTCTAAAGTTAGATGCTTTGATTGCATAATTGTACATACTGTCCAAGGATTTTTCCAACACTATATTTCAAACACGTCTATCGTTTGCTTGTCATAAGCGTTTAGGGTTAGGGTCCAATCTCCTAAACTCAAAAAAATATGGAAACGACAAGCATGCTGAGGGGTCACCACGTACGTGCAGTTCATTAAAAGATCTTAAACTGAACGGCCTAGATTGGCACCACACACTCATAAATGACAAACGTGACGTGACGTCACTCAAAAATAGACTGAAGAGAATAATATGGAGCTATATAAACTCCCATAAATGCAAACAAATTGTTACAATTTCTTTTGATAAATGTGTCTGGTCGACTTATGAACGCTTATATTGGTGGTGACAGTAAGCAGGGCAGTTCGGTTTAAGGCCGTGAACTGGATGGATTTTACTGTTCGTGGTGAGGCCCCTGATAATATGTATTTTCATTTTACTGGTGTTGCTGTCCTTCTGTAATACTGCAATATATATATATATATATATATATATATATTAACTTAATTAGCTGTTTAAAAATCATTTCATTTGTCTCTAATATAATGTGTGCCATACATATACCCTGAATTACTTTCAAGTACCTACTAACCTGATTCTGATAAGTATTGAATTCCCAATCGGAAGAGTTACACTTACGCTCGCAAGCAACTAATCTTATCTCTCGATTTTTATAATCTAAAGGCACTCTGTAACGCACAGTGCAAGTTTAAAAATGGCTTTATTTGTCATAAATATAGTCCTACTCCTAATCTATAAATAATTCCTTTAATCCAGTCCCTAAGCTGGCATAAATAAGTAGCGCGTGAAAATAGCGTCACATTTGTTTCGTTCTGAGAAAAATATTTATATAAAAAAAAATGTTCTCTCTCTTTTTCGCAGATCAGAAGGTCGGTACGCGCGAATGAAATGGCGAGACGTACGCGTCGGCGATCTAGTCCACCTGTCGAACAACGAGGCTGTGCCGGCAGACATGGTGTTGCTGCACTCTTCCAACCCCCTCGGCATCTGCTACCTGGACACCTGCAACCTGGATGGAGAAACAAACCTTAAACAGAGGGTCGTCGCGCCGGGGTTTAAAGCGCTGGTAAATAGGACGAAGATCTTAAACCCATATAACTTTTAAGTAATCTGTAATTAAGTAAGGTACACTGCAGGTCGAATTCAATACTAGATTTTTTGTGATCTGGGCACCGACACGTGACGTCGACCGCGTCCGTGCGGCCTTTCCATAAAGCGAATGTTTGTCACCTTGATTGCAACAATGAAAAATGTTTAATCAGATGGTTTAAATATAAACCTGTTTTGTGGGCTTTAGTAACGAACGTTTTATAAAGCATTGTGATAGGTATTTACAAACTTATCTACTAAATCGCGTGCGTAGGAACATAGATCATATACAATGTCCATAAACTATGTCGTCGCAATAAAATCCAGCAAATGTCCACGTTTAACCTCATTCTTAAGGCCTCGAGTGCGGCTCCAAACGGCGCTTTCATAACTCGTCGGCCATGATAATGGCAATTTCGGATTATGTTTACTATAAAGCGCTAAGAAAAGCAGACCGTGAGAAAACTTTCACTCACCAACTGTACCGCCACTGTAACACAGTACCGTCTCATCGCATCTTTTTGAACGTGAATCGCTCCACCCTATAAGACGCGTAATGATCATTATTCTCGTTACAGCAACCAGAATTCAACCCGCAGAAGTTTAAAAGTTCCGTGGAGGTAGAGAGGCCGTCTACGAAAATATATCGATTTACGGGCACGATCTCACATCCGAACGGGTCGCGAGTGCCGCTTGGCTCCGAAAACCTCCTGCTGAGGGAGTGCACCATCAAGAACACCGACTACGTCGAGGGCATCGTGGTTTATGCGGGCCACGAGACGAAGGCTATGCTCAACAACGGCGGCCCGAGGTACAAGTGCTCCAGCTTGGAAAGGAAAATGAACACGGACGTGATTTGGTGCGTGCTAGTTCTTCTGTTTTTGTGCTGCGCCGGCGCCGTCGGGTGTAAGCTCTGGCTCGACCAGTACGTCGTCGGGCCGAACCAGTACAGGCCGCCGTTCCTGCCGTTCTCGAGTAAGCCGGCGTACGAGGGGCTGCTCATATTCTGGACGTACATCATAGCTCTGCAAGTGATGATACCCGTCTCGCTGTACGTGTCGATAGAGATGACGAAGCTGCTGCAAGTGTACCACATTCACCAGGACGTCGAGATGTACGACCCGAAGACGAACACCCGCACCGAGTGCCGAGCCCTGAACATCACGGAGGAGCTGGGGCAGATCACGTACCTGTTCAGCGACAAGACGGGCACGCTCACGGAGAACAAGATGGTGTTCAAGCGGTGCACGGTGGGCGGCGTGGACTACGACCACCCGCCGGGTCCGCCCGCCGAGCCCTCGCCCGACCTGCCGCCCATCGTCACGCCCGTCAACAAGGTCTCGCCCAATAGAAGACTGATGCAACATATAACAGAGTCCAACGAACATAGTAAAGCGGTAAGTTCAATATTTACATACCACGTTGACCCAAATGAAATTCCCACGTTACAATGAAAATGTCCACAGTAGTTTCTGAGATTAGCACGAATATTCGTACAGACAGAAACCGGGGGTGGGACTTATAATTTATAATATTTAGTGATGACTAATGAATAATGGTCTTAAAGTTCACACTGACTCACTGCACCTTCATTTTTGCACTTTGTGTTTAAATGGGGGTGAATAGCTGAAGCCCTGTGGATTAGTGCGAAATACTTCTCAAACAAACATGCACCGTTTCGTTAACAGAATAGCAGTTATTTCGAAATCAAAGCAAGGTAAAATGAGCTAAATCAAATTAAGTAAGGACAAATTAACGTTTTTTACACAACTAGATTTTATTGAAATTTTGTAGGGGATACTAAAACCAACTGCATTTTGTCACTATGGAACGTGTACATTACGGTTAAGTTAGTATGGAATGAGATAACGAGCACAGTAGTGTGCAGTGCTGGCGGAGCTGACGTGTGGGTGCGCAGGTGCGCGAGTTCCTGGTGCTGCTGGCCGTGTGCAACACGGTGGTGGTGTCGCAGCCGCGCGTGCACAACGCGCTGGCGGCCTCGGCCGGCCACTTCCCGGACGACAAGCCGGCGCGCTCCAACGGCACGCTGCGATCCAACGACAAGTTACTATTTTTTTTTTATTTACTTATCTCATCCCCCTGCTGGACAGTTCTCGGCCTCAGATCATATAATTGTTTGTATGATCGGAGGTCTCGCCCATCTTCCTCCACTGATCTCTCCATTGCTCTGTGGCCAGTCACTCAGGCGAGCATATAAATCGTCCCGCCAACTCTTTGCTATCACGGTACGATAATTATTAAGGGTGTTTTTAGTGTCATACCAATTTTGTATAGGAATAGGGATGTAACACTAAATAATTCGACAAATGTGACCTAATTTGACCGACATTTGGGCCGAATAATTTAATTTCTATGTAACAGAGTATTACTCACTGTCCGTTAATAGTTGCTTGGAAACTTAAGTGGAGCGATAGACTGCACCAGTCTCGTCGGCTGCTCTACTTTTTGTTAATTCGAAGCTAGCTTATGACCAACAGTACTTGGTATTAAATGATCGGAGGTATATCACACACGCTAAAGTTGGCTTTCGAAGACTACTGTCAAAACACGCCAAAAGGCCGTCGCGACAGACATTTTGCTCTAGGGTAATACCAGGCGGGCGTCTTCCGTCAAACATTAATTATTCTATACGCCACGTGAGAGGCTCTTCAGCAGCTTGTGTTCAACTCACACCTTCGACAAGCGTAAGATAAAGAACGATAAGCCCCCTAGGACGCCTTACACATCGTGGTAAATCTAAACGCTTCGATTAAAAATTTCCCCATATTCGAATCAAATGAAGACGTTTTCCATTACGATTTGTATCCGCAATGCAGTTGTCTGCTTTCCCGACTACGAGCTTTGATACTCCATTGACATAATTTTCGATGCCACTCCGCCCTTCGGTCCACATGCGTCACTGGCCCGTTCTTCCGTGGTTTCTAATAGTTGATGTTCCAGATACTGTCGGCTGACGGAGTCCCGCTCGACCACCCCCTCCCCGCCGCCGAGCACCACGTCCCCCCTGCGCATGCGCCTGAAGCTGCCCTTCGGAGTCAGCAAAGCCTCCGTTAGCGAACCGAGCACTTCGGGGGATCTAGAGGTAACGACACGTTGTTCTATATTGTTAGGATACATCGGAGTGATGATGCCTTTCAGGGAAGGAAGACATCGTGAGGTAACCCACATGCTCACGTTCGGAGGTATGTGAGATGAGATCACATACCTCCGAACGTGAGCATGTGGGTTACCTCACGATGTCTTCCTTCCCAGAAAGGCGTCAATCCGGACCGCGCGCGTCCGTGGTGGATTATGGTCTACTCCTTCTCTGGATAGTGAAGTAAGGTGAAACCCGCGCTGGGCAGTGGGCGGATATGGGTCGTGCTGACATTGACATCAGATACATGCGCTCTAAATTTACTCATTTACATAGAAAATGTGTAAAAAAAAAGGTAATAAAGGCACCACGATATTTCAATTAAAAGACAAACAGCTTTGAAATATTGCTCGACGACATAATAACCAGTGGATATGTATCTGGCTTGTTTATTCCATTTCTATGTTCCAAGTGATCTGTAAAATATTACAATTTTGAAATATTAATTTAGTTCATTAAAATTATCAACTTCATGTTATTACTAGTTTTTTCCCGCAACTTTATCCTCACGGGAAAATAAAACTACAGTTTATGACGATAACAAATATTATATAATGTCTATATGTCCTTCCCAAGGGTTCAAACTATCTTCATACCAAATTTTATCAAGATCTGTTCAGCCGTTGAACAACATATAAAGATAGACATCTAGAGATACTTACCCTATTATAACATTAGTAGGATTTTCTTTCAATATCAACTGTCTCCGTTTGTAAATTATTCAGCTGTCTGCAATTAAAACTAGTTTGGAATTGGTAATGGGTTTATTCGCGTATTTTCCTAATGATTAATTTAATTACAATTGATAACGTAGTATCGAGTCCGCGGAAGGTTGGGATCTCGAGAAAAAATACTTGGCATAACAATAAATATATTTTTTTTTGCCTTCGTCTAAATTGGTAGACGCCTTGTGAACAGATAATAGAATCCAATCGCTGGAGCCAGATTGGACCGCTCACTTTAAAGGTCGTCTGTTGGCTACAATGGCGCCTGGAATCGACAAAAACAAGAAGTGTAATATCAGTCTTATTTTGATGAAATCAGTTGTTTTGAGTTGTAATTGAAATACACGTGGAAGAAATTAGAAACCGACTTTATTTACTCAAAACTCGTACCGATTTCAAACGGGTTGGTACATATTTTTAACAGAATATTTATTTACTTTTAATAATACTTCATGTGTTCGGCTTGGTCGGCTTAATATAAATTATATATTAAACCTTCCCTAGGAACCAACATGCCCAAATACAGGTAAAAGACCGCAGTTGTACAGGAGGACGGGCGCTTATTTTCATTGATCCTATATCTCACTAAATCCAGCGCTATCCAGTGACGCTGCATCGATATTTTTGACAAATGTAAACTCTTTTCAATTCAGTCCAGCATCTATGTGTTCAATAGAGCAGCTGCTTAGTTTTCTACTTTGTCACTGGCGGAAAGCCCAAATCTTAAGAAGCCAAAATACAATATAAAGAAAAACAATAAATATACATAAAGACTAGAGTAGGCGCCCGCTATCGTCGGGACAACCAACGACAAGCGGTTTGGATGAACCTTCATACCTGCGGGTCGTCTTTTTTTTTTGAATGGGTAATTAATTATGCTTGTGTACTCACACATGCATTTGGGATGTGTATAAATGTAATTTAATTTGCGTTAGTCAAATCAGTTTTTGTATGGAGTTTCTGAGATGTGACGCTTGCTGAATGTAAAATTGTGCGATGTTAAAACACACAAATACATTCAGTCGCCGCCTTTCTCCCGTCGGGATAGGCAGAAACTACATGTCTCCACAGGCTACGGTCCCGGAGAGCAGTGCACCAACTCCCCGACAGCCCCCACAGGTTTCCGGAACTGCAGGCAGTGCAGGTAAATATAGAATGAACAGTACAATGATCGATACGTCGTTCGGTCCCCAGCTGCCGCGGTTCGAGGCGGAGAGCCCGGACGAGCTGGCGCTGGCGGAGGCGGCGCTGGCCTACGGGTTCGAGCTGCGCGCGCGCGCGCCCGACGAGGTGGCGCTGGGCGCGCGCGGCGAGCTGCGCCGCCTCACCGTGCTGCGCGTGCAGCACTTCGACAGCAACCGCAAGTGCATGTCCGTCGCGCTGCGCCTGCCCGCCGACGGACAGGTGAGCCCGACCTTACCGAGGATGCCTTTGACGCTTCGTGGCGTCCGGGTTTTTCAAAGACGTCCGGCTGGGTTTTCTCTAGAAAACCCCGCCCGTACTCCCCAAAAACTAGGACAAATTCCGGGAAACCCGGACGGATAGCCTTTAGCCTATAAGAACATCTAAGAAAAAACGAACATAATAACGCTGTCAATTTAGGTGGGGGGCGACTAAATTATTAGTTTCCTTTTTTTAAGTGTTCTTATTGGCGTTTGTGAATTATGAAAGGTTTATAATAATAAATTAAATCAATTCTGTCACCATTATTAGCCCCCAGGAGACACTATCGGATATTGACGGTATATTGATCAGTACCAAATAGGATTTTTATTAAAACTTGGCTGCAAAAATAAATATAAATTATTTAATACCTACTAAATGAAGCAAACAACACATGAAGTAGGTACTAAATTCTCTCGTTTCCGAGGTAAAAACAATTAACGCAGGCTTTTGGCCAAACGATAATTGGTGTTGAGTTGTTACCGATCTACCAATCAACATTTCCGCATATGGTACAGATATTTACAATAACCTCTCTTTAATATTAATTTTGAAAATTTAGATAAGACGAACAACGAAACAAAAATAAACCTATTCCTACATTGGAAGCTAGAAAATAATAAAGTTTTAAATCGTTTTATCTGATAGCTTTACCATCTTGACATAAAGATTATGTCTATTGTATAGATATTCGAGTAATGATGATATGATAAAATAATTGTAATCTCGGTTTATAAGATTGTAAACACAGATATAGAGACCGGATTAAGTATATACAAATGGAAATTAGCATTTATTTAAAACTCAAAACTGAAATAAATCATTGCAACGCAAAAATAATGCACTTTTATAAGTCAAACACTTAATTCTCATATACACAGAGAAAAATAAATAAGTCCAATATGATGTAATAAAGTAATGATTAACTGCTTACGGTTTGAGTTAAAAAAATGACATTTTGCTTTCTACTGGTGACTCATGCCTGAATCTCGTATAGGAAACGGACATTGCAACTTTATATTTTACAGAAAGGCTGCTAATAGGGAATGCAGACCCAACTAGATATCAGCCTAAACAATAAAACTCACACCTTTTATGTGAGCTCGCTGCCCTCTTAGCCACCGATCTTAGATCATACGGCCACTTGCCATCTGTAAATTTTTATTCCTTTTTTTGTCACGATATCCCATCATAGATAAATAAATTTGTATAAAATCCATGCTCCTGTTAGGCGTGAATCGTTTGTTTACTCCAGACAATGACGTTGACTGAAAAGAAGGTAACAACCGAATTAAAAGATATTGAATTATTATTGAGGCTTTTTATCACTAATAACAAACTTCTACTTTAAGCAAAGATAAAAAAAATATGGATTGAAAATATATAGCTTTAATTAAGTTATCAGATAAATGTAAGATAGGATTATTGATAGAAGACTTACCTAACTCTTTACGTAAAATATAAAAATCCCTAGTATTCTAGCAACCCCTTTTGATAAACTTCTTCTTTTTTAATACTTTATGGTTTTACTTCATATCGTTGAATGTGGATTTCCTCAAAGTAAAATTCTATCAACTTACAAAAGTTAAATATAGAGAATACTAATTATAAATGTTTCGAATGTTTCAAAATAATTAAAACAATTGTCAAGCATTGTACTGATAACGTATCGCGTAGGAAATAACAAAAACGTCATAAATATTACTCGCCTACTTATCTTGAGGTATTTACTTAAAATTACTTATTTAGAACTTCCCGCGCCCTGTGGCTACATCTATGTTTCTGTTTACTGCTTGTTTTCCGCAGATAGAAATTGTCTTAAGTTCAATCGCTGCATCAAAATTGATTCAGCCAGGGCGTGCAAATGAACACCACAAAACACAAGTCACAACTAAGAGACAACATTTCACTGAACATTATTGTGTATTTTAATTTCTAAGAAGCTGGCAATCTTGATCAATATTATCAATCCTAGCCTATCTATTCAGTTTTCAATGCAGTAACTATTTCAAGGCGGTAACCTTCATTCGCTTCCTAAAGCCATTTCACGCACAGATTTGACTGTGCGTTCCGCTGGCATCATTTAACGGCTGTTAATCTCATAATATTTGATAATTAATGTAATAAATTGTTATTGTTATATGTTGTTTTCGCAGCGGATCGCAGCATGTGGAGAGATGTAGTCTCTGCCTATCCCAACGGGGAATGATGTAATATCTGTTGTGTATATAAATTTTTTGTGTAATTTGTTTCCTATCCCATTTTCTACTCACTTTCGGGCTGTATATGTTACCTACATAGAATTACAGAGATAGATTGTTCGTTATACATCTTGCCAGCCCACTGAGCATGAATCATCTGAACCACGACAAATAATCTATCAATTTTGAAGTCCTAAGATTTGTAGATTATAATTTGTCATTTAGTTTACAACAAAACAGTTCAAATTATTCAATGACACATACATTAAAAATGTAACTGTATTTTATTTCACTCATGTTTATCGGAATATTTTTTTTTCCCACTTGACCCAAGTGTTATCAAATATTGAACCTTTATACGAACTGATAAAAAGCATTTTTTTATTCAGGTGGCCAATTCTCTTAATTAATTGATACAGTTGACTGTATTGTGACTATTTTGAATTGGTTAAAAACTAAATAGTAATATTGCGGTCTATTTTAGTTAAAGCTATTTAAGCTATTTAAAATATATACTTATCGCTTTAAGACTCTGTTTTGATATATAAAAAAGGGACAATGCATAATGCATTTTGGCCGCCTCGATGATAGTAAGTCAGTTAAGGCTAAGTTAAGTTCGTTATTACTAGGCGTGTAACATCGTCGAATGGGCGCCGCCGCCACCGCGGTCTCCCCTCGCGTCGACTTGTAAAGAAATTTATTCATGAAGAATCTACAAGCAATATTCAAAATAGATGATCAGTACATTAATATTCAGTGAACAATGTAAGAATTATGGAAAATGTTTTTTTTTTCGGACTTATGTGACCTATTTTAATACGTTTATCTTAGATAATATTTAAATTTCTGTGGATCGTAATCAATATGATAAATAGTCAGGTTTATAATGTATCTCGTTACGAGGCTGGTACTAGGGAAAAAATAACTCGAGGCGGTTGTCAAAATACAAAAGTGAATCACAGTAATGATGTTCATAGACCGAACGACGAACGGTCAATGGTTATTACTGTTTTTCTCGACTGGGGGTGAACAAAACGATTTGTCAGTCGTCCCCCAGCTTAAACGTTACGGGTAGGCTTGAAACAATACGATGCGCAGGTGGTGCTGTACGTGAAGGGCGCGGACAGCACGGTGCTGGGCGCGCTGGCGCCGCTGCGCGCCGGCTCGGCCGAGCTGGCGGCGGCCGAGCGCACGCGCGCGCTGCTGGACGAGTACTCGCGCGCCGGCCTGCGCACGCTGGTCATGGCCAAGCGCAGCATGGCGCCCGCGCTGTGGGACGAGTGGCTGGCCGAGCACGCGCGCGCCTGCGAGCGCGGGGAAGGTACCGCGGGCTGTTCTATTTGCTGTCGCGATACAGGGGCCTTTCGATTATTACGTGAGCGGAGTTTTGGTAATTTTCGACCTTCCCCTCCCCCTTGTCCGCAAGAGCTGTCGATGTTCACGTAATAGTCGAATCGCGCCACCTACCGAGCACGGCCGTAACTAGCCCGCTGTGCAGGGCGCGAGAGGCGCGTGCGCGAGTCGCTGGCGCGGCTGGAGAGCGCGCTGTCGCTGGTGGGCGCCACGGGCGTGGAGGACCGCCTGCAGGAGCACGTGCCGCGCACCGTGCGCGCGCTGCTGGACGCCGGCGTCGTCGTGTGGGTGCTCACGGGGGACAAGCCCGAGACCGCCATCAACATCGCCTACTCCGCCGCGCTCTTCTCCTACGGCGACCGCCTGCTGCGGCTCATGTCGCGCGACAAGGTGCGCACTGCGCGACGCCGGACCTCGTCCGTGTGTTGTGGACTGTATTACTATGTTTGTTGTGTTTTATTAGTGGGAGGCCTCTTCGGCAAGAGACCGCCTGGCGAGGACCTTTGCCAGATATTCATCCGCCCAACAGTAGTGTGCAAACATTACTGTGTTCCGGATTGAAGGGCACTGTTTCCAGCGAAATTACTGTGTATATGAGACTTTAGAGTCGATTTCTCAGAGTGACGAGTGCAGTGTAGTGCCGCGCAGGATTATGCAATGCAAAGTTCTGGATGACACTGTAACTGATATGGCGTAGCGCTTAACATCAAATGAACGACTTGCAAGTAAAAAAAATTATGATGTCTTTCAACGGTGCTGGAAAAGCGTGCTCCGAGACGGCCGGCGAGGGTTCCTCCCTGGAAGTTTCATATATGTACATTCGGCCGCGCGAACACCGTTAACGCGATGCGGGATAACTCGTTCGCCTGCCCGCCGGCGGCGCTAAGCAGATCCTAGATCGTAACATTAGTATCTGCCGCGGCAGGAGCACGCCGAGTCGACGATCAAGGCGTACCTGCAGTCCGCGGAGGCGGCGGGCGGCGCGGGCGGCGCGGGCGGCGGCGGGCGCGCGCTGGTGGTGGACGGCCGCACGCTCACCTACATCCTGGACCGGCGCTCGGGGCTGGTGGCGCCCTTCCTGTCGCTGGCGCGGCGCTGCTCCGCCGTGCTGTGCTGCCGCGCCACGCCGCTGCAGAAAGCGTACATCGTCAAGGTAACATGGCACAAATAATTAAAATATAATAATTGAAAATTATTTAATGAAATGTTAAAGATAAAGTTATTATTTACGACTGGTCACGAAACAAGTAAAATAAACACCACGCTTGCCTATAAACTTACAAATAACTGCTTTGACGTTCCACATACACAAATGACGCCAAATGGCCTGTGTGAGTACTCAAAGATACTACGCGACCAAAAAAAAAAGACAACCCGCTAGTATGAAGAAGAGGAAGTCTTGTCCAGAAAATATTAAAAATAGATCGTGTATCTCGTTCCAGGCGGTGAAAGAAGAGTTAGGCGTCACGACGTTAGCTATCGGCGACGGAGCCAACGACGTGTCCATGATTCAGACCGCCGACGTCGGAGTGGGTCAGTATTACCACCTGTTTCGTACATACGACTAGCTTCAAGAGTTTTGGTGGATAACCGAAAATGTGACGTTTCGTGTTTTGCATTTGTTTTTCAATCTTGTGATTCTTTGTGTGTGTGAATATTGATCATTAAGTCTTCGTAAACGTGCACGAGTGTGAGACACGACACAAACCCAAAAAACATATCATATCGTCTTCAGCAAAATCATCCACCACTTTACTGGATCGTGACTATGACTGCGACTTGACTAGACTACTGACTACCTGACTTACTGAGACTCGACATTTTGACTATTTCAACATTTTTATAGTAGTTTATTTATAGAACGTAAATTACGTGCGTTTTCACAATAATCACATTGAGACATACCCGCACTGGGATTGTAAGGTGGTTGATTTTTGCACTAAGTTATTACTGCAAAACATATGATGATGAATGGTATTGCAGGACTATCAGGGCAGGAGGGCATGCAGGCGGTGATGGCGGCAGACTTTGCGCTGTCGCGGTTCAAATACATCGAGAGACTGCTGCTGGTGCACGGCCACTGGTGCTACGATCGCCTTGCGAGGATGATCCTCTACTTCTTCCTTAAAAATGCCGTGAGCAAACCTATTCACTTGTCTCAATTCTGTGGAATCTTTTGTTTTGTCTTGTTTAAACTGAGCGCCCGGACACACGAGGACCTCATCAGTATTTTTATGTTCAAATTGTATGCGCATTCTAGGAGTGTAAAGTCTAATAATGCTCTATTTTTTTAGACCCACGTTGGGCGCCACTTACGTGTACAGTATAAATCCTCGCGCTGTTATTCTGCCTGAATGCCTGAGGTTCCTTGCTTTTGCTTTGTAGACCAAATAGAGACGCGATGCGATTAAAGCTAAGATGGGGAGTGTCCCTATCATTCTACATAACATGTTATTGGCGCCCAACATGGGACACATTTTTTTCACTACTGGTCAGTCACTCCTATAATTATCTACCCACACGTTTCTATCGTCAAATAAGTCTTGCTAAACCAATTCAAATGCGTTATTTTAATATTGAGGAATCAATATACCTTTGTACATAATAATGTAAATATGGCGCCCAACGTGGGGCTCCTTCATTAAGAAATTAATTGATTAAATCATTAAACCCTATTGCATGTAACTGTACTTCAAGCTTCGAAATCTTATTATAATATAAGTTTTTTGTTGCAGACGTTTGTGTTCCTAATATTCTGGTACCAGCTTTACTGCGGTTTCTCATCGATGGTGATGATCGACCAGCTGCACCTCATGGCCTACAACCTCATGTTCACGGCGCTCCCGCCCATGGTCATGGGTAAGTCGCAGAATACTTTAGGTTATTAGTCACAATCATTGGCACTTCTTTAGATGGTATTACAATTTTGATTCTATGAAAACTTTTTGTCTTCTTCGATCACTCTTCATAACAGTCAAAGTCAAGTAGGAGGACTACCTACTTGAGTACAGTAGTAGTCTAGTCTGTCCTCTCGCAACTCGCAGTGAACGTCAAAATTTAAGCGAAGTGGGGGATGCTCAAAGGTAGAATTCCGTAAATTGCGCCTGACGCGCGATAGACGCTCGCGAAATATCGAATGTACGGCGCCTATTCAGAGCAGTACTACAGCGCCTCTTGCGTGTTCGCAGGCGCGTACGACCGCGTGGCGCCGGCCACGCTGCTGACGGACCGGCCCGGCCTGTACTCGGCGTCGCGGCGCGGCCTGGCCTACCGCGCGCACTCCTACTGGGCCGTGCTGGCCGAGTCCGTCTACATCAGCGTGGTGCTGTTCTGGGGCGCCGCCTTCGCCTACTGGGACACCACCGTCGACATCTGGGAGTTCGGCTCCGTCACCATGTCCAGCTGCCTCGTCGTCATGCTGGCCTGGGTCGCCATCGAGACTCGGAGCTGGGTGAGTCGCTCCTGCCGCTCTTTGTTGTTTATTCGGTTAGGGAATGCCGACCGCTGCCGTTCTAAACATCTTAAATTCGGAATTAATCATCGGATGGACTACTAAAACTTATATTAAATATGAATTAAAGTAATTGAGAAACGTTATCTAAATGTTCTATATTTCTTTTATATGCAGCTTTTTTATTTGAAGATCGTAAGTGCGTGTGATCTGAAAGTGTTTTGAGATTAATTTTTATTTAGACGTTATTGAGTGTGTCAATGAAAGAGACACCACAAAAAATTCATAAACGAATGATGATCTCTTTCACGCACAATAGAGAATTCCGTTTTCGCAAACTAGTCTAGATTGTTGTTTAGTCATTAGAAAAGTTCTGTGATCAATTTCTTTGCAAGACTTTAAACTGTCTTGTTCAGATTGTGTTTACAGACTTAATACCACCGCTTTAGAATCGACTTCCTGTCGAATTCATAGTTGAGAGGTGGACAATCTGATGCGTTACCTCGGCCCTTGCAATAATAATTTATCAACAGGGCCACTATGGAATTATTGTTCACCTTTCGACCACGAAGTGCACCTTTTTACCGACTGTGGTGTTTTAGTGACATTCATATAAATGTTTACATGTTTTTTTTTCATGTATGTATGTGTGCAGACGGTGATCCAAGTGCTGGCGCTGTCGGGGTCCCTGCTGTCGTTCTTCGTGCTGACGCTGGCGTACCAGGCCGTGTGCGTGTCGTGCTTCAACCTGCCGTCCACGTTCCACGTGCTGCAGCACGCGCTGGCCGACCCGCTGTACTGGCTCGTGCTCGTGCTCACCGCCGTGGTCGCGCTCGCGCCCAGGTATGCCACCCACGTGCCACGTGCTGCAGCACGCGCTGGCCGACCCGCTGTACTGGCTCGTGCTCGTGCTCACCGCCGTGGTCGCGCTCGCGCCCAGGTATGCCACCCACGTGCCACGTGCTGCAGCACGCGCTGGCCGACCCGCTGTACTGGCTCGTGCTCGTGCTCACCGCCGTGGTCGCGCTCGCGCCCAGGTATGCCACCCACGTGCCACGTGCTGCAGCACGCGCTGGCCGACCCGCTGTACTGGCTCGTGCTCGTGCTCACCGCCGTGGTCGCGCTCGCGCCCAGGTATGCCACCCACGTGCCACGTGCTGCAGCACGCGCTGGCCGACCCGCTGTACTGGCTCGTGCTCGTGCTCACCGCCGTGGTCGCGCTCGCGCCCAGGTATGCCACCCACGTGCCACGTGCTGCAGCACGCGCTGGCCGACCCGCTGTACTGGCTCGTGCTCGTGCTCACCGCCGTGGTCGCGCTCGCGCCCAGGTGTGACGTTGGCGTTATTTGGCAGCGATTAGCGGTCGTTGATGGTTAAGATCACAATAGGATCGAAAGTAAAATGTTCCACGTCCTTCCAGGCTGGCGTACCACGCGGTCCGCAACTCCGTCCGGCCGGGCACGCTGGGCCGCGCCGTGGCCGCGCGCCGCCGCCGCCTGCCCTACGCCGCGCACTACCGCACCGACCGCGCCTCGGCGCACGTGTACAGGTAACGCCCCGCGACACCTCCGGTGGACGGCTCGGTCTGTAGCGAGTACTGCGAGATACATTAAGTATTCTCATCGGTTATTTCAATTCGCCCGTTGAATCAAAGTGTCGGCGTTTTCTGCCACTTCGTAAAACGAACTAACTAACTAACATGGCGCATCGACCCAAAATTAGTCCTGGCCTCCGATAATAAGAGTTGCCACTTCGGCCTGTCGGTTGTATGATGATATTTTCGCTTCATTTAGAATTTGCGTTTCTTCGTGCAGTTGTGGTAACTTTGTATTTTGTTGAACAGGGCCACGGACGAGGACGGACTGCAAAAGACTCAATCGGACGTCACGGCGATTACTTGACGGCGCCGCGCGCGCCCTTTGAACTTCACGCAACTATGGTGCTCCCCGAGTGAACCGATCACCGACGTTTACCTCGATCCATTCACGTTTACCTAGGCTGTGATCTGTTAGAACTAATCTAATATATAAATGTATAGTAATATATTGCGCTTTTATACAGAAACGCGGGACCAAGCGTCGCCGACGCGGGTGGCAGTCGGACTGTGACGCGCGAGCTTTAACGACGCCCTCGCGGCGACTCGCGCCGTAGATTCTATTTCACTGAGTCGCTCGGAGTACTCAGATTCTACACTTCCAATATTTTACTGTGTACCTTTCTTTCACTTTGACTTGTAGTGGACCTGTGCGCTGCACTCGATTTTGAATATAATTTATATTATATTTTTAGTATCTGTAGGCACGCGCTCTCAAGCACACTCGTGACCGATTTGTTTTTCTCATCGTTGACAATGGATGGAGGAAATCAAAATGAATGAACGAATGACTACCATTTAGAACATTATTTTCTATTATTATTCTTCTATATTAAAATTCAAACCGGACTTGAACTCGAATAAGTATGCCAATCCACCTCAAAATTCTATGGGCCAAATCACACGTTGGTTAATATTGAATGAAAAATTGCCAGAAAAGCCTCTTCGAATTGCCTTGTAAAGTTATGGAACAGCGGATTGAATTACAATAAAGAATTTATCTTCTAGTCTTAACAAGCGCGCCCACCACTTGGAGTGTTCTCGTCGATTTGCCAACAATATTGTTATTTTGTAATTGGTGTAACAGTATTGTGTAACACTACGTGCTAACAGCATGGATTTGGAACGGTGGAGGAAAATATTATTAACATAAGTACTAAATTAACATACCTATATCGCGTAGCACCATTGAGTCTAAAATGTATTGTTGAAACCAAAAAAGGATGTCTTTAAGCTAACTCTCTAAATCCATGTAATTTTAACCTACTAAATGTAAATTTGCGACAAATATTCTAAATTAATATTAATGTACTTACTTATCTAATGCCTTTACTGTGTGGCCGAATGTTATTCTACATATCGGCCCACGTCTGAAATCTTAATGCAATTATAAAGCATACTGTTGTTCTGCGTGTATCGATTGATGAGTGATAGTGAATAGAGGCGAAGATTGACCACCGCGAGTCTATGAAGCTTTCTTAAAGTTGGCGTAGACTTGTGTTGCCAATCTTATTGCATGTATTTTTATAAATGGGATGTTTTGTGTGGTGTCCAATGGCTTCCCTGTGGCTGTAATGTGTCTGCGAGAACCGTTGCCTTGCCCAAAGCGCGCGGAGAAATACACTCGTTAGCATTAGTGACCAATATTTAACATGTAATTTATTGTGCCCTGTTGCATTCCTTGTGTAAGTTATTAGTGCATACGTTAATTCGCCTTTCAACGTATTATGAACAAAATATACATTCCATTTGAACGCAGTTTTTACACTGAAATCGTAAGGAGACCGCGCTCCAAAGCGCGCCTTCTTCGAGCCCAGTGTACCGCGTAAGTGATAGTCGTTTCCACTGATACAACACTGTCACTGTCTCTGATACTAAAAGTAACTCGTGTTTCACGTGTGACGTGTTACATTTGCGTGTTGTTTCTTAATTCTAAAGATGTCGACTACATATCGAATACTTTCGTACCTAGAAACCATACATTTGTTTAAGTCAAACTAGAGTGGAATCTCAGTTAGTTTATGGTAAAACACAATAAACTCGTTAGAAGTGCCTTGCCTTACCTCGTGTGTATTTCTCGGGCGTAGCGTACGCGTCGATGATTCCTAAAAGATTTCACTATTTTTACTATGTACTGTTTCTAGTTTTGTAAATAGAGAAAAATTATATATTTCTATATGAAAGATAATAATTGTTACATGTACAGTAGGTTACTTTTTATAATGAAAATCTTTGTGTAAATAACTTGTATGTTCTAAGACTGTTGTTTATTTTAGAGCTTTTAATTCGTTTCGAGGTATGCGATGGTGAATCGTGATGAAACATGTATTTTCCAGTCATCTGTAACCACGCCGAGGCGCCCGGGTGGGACCATTCGATGTTGGAGGTGTTTTCTTGCCATATAACGATATGTGTATGAAACTGTAGATGTTGACACTTTTACTAAAAGTTTACAATTTAGCTCTTGTGTTTTCGCTCCTTCGTCGTAATTTATCAGGTTATTGAATATAGATTGTCTAACTGATACTTGAACATGTTTGTTAGTAGTTGATTGGCGTTATTAATTAGACTGTATTTTGCCGATTTAGTGTTGAATTCCTAGTCTTGTCAACGAAGTTTTTGAAATCGTGAAGTTTCCTGTAGTTACCTTCTTGAAACAATGTAATGAAAATACTTCAATTAGTGTATATTACTGTTCTCGTTGTGTATAATCGCAGTTATTGGATCTTCCACCTAAAATTGACTTCCCTAAACATTATGCATTTATATTTGTGATATTATCTAAAACTGTGTTCCATTCTTTACGATGTTCGGTAAAGCAAAGAAGCAAGCACAGCAATGACTAGAAAATACATTCGTATTACTGATGTGTTGTTTTTTAATAATAACAAAGTATTTAATTTCATTACAAATTTTGTTTTATTTCTTCTGAGTCACATATACATACGTATATAAGTTGTGTCTTTTTGATGCTTTCAATACAATTCTACATTCCGATTTGAAAACAATACAGCCCCTTGTGCGTCAATCATATTAATTATTGTGGTAAGCAATGATTATCTTAGTCGTAAAAATTAATTAACTGAAAGTCGGCCACAAGATTCAATAAGCGACGTTTCCGTTTAAAAACCAGCTGCTCCGTATCTGCTTTAGTTCTACGTGTATGAGGACATGCGAAGGTAATGAATTACACTAATATTATGCGAGGGTAATGAATTAAATTTATATCGTTTATCGAATCATGAAAATGGTAGATCCCAGGCACTTTTATAAAATGTATTCCAAGTTACTTTAACATTCAGATCAACCGACTTGACTAGAGCAATAAGTTAGTGCGACATTGAATCCCTTCAATTCGTCTAAGTTATCGTTTTTTTCAAATTGGTAAAATGTCATGGAAAGCGTTCAAAGATTTGTCAAATGTGTTAAACACAACAGTACTATGGTAACAATCTCAAGCTTCATCCCCAAAAGAGCCATCAATTTAGTGACGCTTTCCTCGAAAACTCAGGAATCAAACTAAGTTTAAGGCCTTTACAAAACTTATAAGACTAATTAATAATAATCACAAATAATAAATATTATTCTCCCTTTCGTGTCGGACGTTTCATGTTGGATGGGTCTGTAAATATAAATCCCAACAGTTGTTTGAAACATCGCTTCGTGCTGATCCATCAGAAGGGTCTGCGATGGAAAAATTACATCCATATAAGTCGAGATCTGTGCTCGTTAAATTCAGCAACAGTATACCATAACTAGACAATGCTAATGCAAAATTTAGATTTTGTTTTACGTATCGTAAATCGTCATTGCGTAAAGGTGGCCAGCTGAGATAGATTAGATACTCGTATGTATTTCTATTCAATAAAATTAACGTTTGTAGTAAATATGAAGACACATTTCAAATGTTTAAACCAGTGTCAATTACGTATACTCTTGTTATTGTGTGCTTTACCAATTAGAGGTGATGACAGCTTTACGTAAATTAATTCTTTATCACTTTATTGATAAGGAACTGATAAAAATTTCATCACCGAAACCGGAAGCAAGAACACCTAGCAACATTACAAGTAATTTATCTTTACGGCTGCTTCACTTGTTTTTCATTATTGTATAATATAATATTTCTAATACTATTCTTGCCTTATCAATTTTAAATGACATGCAAGCGGTCACCTTGTGCATTTCATCAAATCAAATAAACCAATATTATGCGCCCATTTCTAACAGAGAACAATTGTATAATTTACAAAATAAAACAGAAAATAAAATATAACAAGCGCTGCTAACGACGCGTTTTAAAAACGAGTCCTATCAGTTTACTGTGAACATTGTGTACCTTATTCATAAAAAAATTACACTTAGTACTGCCCAGAACATTATTACTGTACCGTAAATGTTAAATCTTTTTTTTATAAATAAGGGGATGTTTAACCGTAAACCATTGCCCTATCCAGAACACAACATAATAACAACAGAATGGCCTAATAAATACTTTAAAATCACAGTCGTTTCAATATGGCGTTAATGACATCCATGGTGGGGTCATGCACTAGCACCACGTCAAACTTGTCGAGGTAGTTGGTGAGGTTGCCTTCAGTGTTGCGTCCGAGGAAGCCGATCTTGATGACGACGTCGCAGTGCTCCATGCCCTCGGCCATGCCGGCGTCTCCAATATTGTCCCCCATGAGGAGGACGTTGCAGCGGTGCTTCACCAGCTCGAAGTACTCCGTGTCCTTGATGGCGGCCTCGTTCTTATTGTACGTGTGGATCACCTCGCCCTTGATGCCAACGATGGTGTCCGCCTCGTCCATCGCGAGGAAGTTCGACACCACCTACAATAAGGAATATCATATCATTTATTGTTCATTCTCATGTGTACATTATTAGGTCTCTTAAATTAGAACCTTACAACACGATAAAAGTATTATATGTTATATATCAGCCGTTTTGGCGTGATATGGAAACAAACATACACATACAACTTTTGCATTTATAATATTAGTGAGATCTAGATTTTAAAACTGAAAAATACTATTTAGCAACCATTTAAGCGTTTCATATGCTACTGCACTGAAACAATTAATAAGACTCAAGGTTCAAAATATGCAACAAAACAATTTGTCTAGCTAGAGTATAAGATAACACTGACAAGGCCACATTCTATTGACTATTGACCAACTGTTTGAGCAATACTAGGTTAAAATGTTACCCAACCACAAACTTATCACTATAAATAAACTTATTTAAATAATAATAACAGTTTGCGTCTTTTATGCCTAAGTTCTTGAATGTATTAAGTTACAGCTAAAGATGGGTGTGAAAACAAACTTAAGTTTAGCCGGCTTAAATAAAGTGAGGCCGTCCTGTGGCTAAAAATGACGAAGCTAATTAAAAAGGACAGAAGGATAAGAAAATAAGAGGATAAGAGGATAAGAAATTATGAAGAGATCTTCATAATAAAAACTTTTTTGTGAAACAATGAATATTTTTGGTAGTTAACAACCTCATTACATAACCTAAGTAGGGTCTTCCTCTGCGTGTGGATCGAATAATACTCTTATTAGCGATTGCATTTAGTTGGCTAAAGATGATGAATCATTTTATGGCAAATAAACATTAAATCGAAAACAAAACAAAAAATTAGCCAGACCTAAGTTTAGTTTCACACCCATCTTTAGAGGTAACATACACAAAGTACACATACATATATATAAAGTAAACTAAAAAAAGGAAACAGGATGTACGGGTCCATCCCAGGCTGAGTGGTCTTCGTGAAATTGAATATCTGTAACAGGTAAAGAAGTCCACACACCTTGACATGGGGCAGCAGAAAGTTGGCAGCTGTGAGAGCAGCCAGCACTGACTCTCCAAGGCCCGCTGAGAACACTAACACTGGCACATTGTTCTTTTCACTCCATGATATTAGCTCGGGTACTCCTTTCCTAAGAAACAAAATTAAATAGCACCTATTAATAGTAGAATAGAGAAACATAAAATTTTCTTGCAAGATGAAGAAAATAAATCAGCGGCTTTGTCAGTAGGAAGGAGATAGTGGACAATTGAAAGAAATAAAGTATATTATAAACATACATATAAGTTCATGAAAATATATGTAAATTTGTCTGTAAAGAACTGTAAAGAACTCCTTAACTGTGATTCGCTGTTTACCCAACACCTAGGATCTTATTTAAAATGTGTAATAGAGAACTTACCTATAGCATTCTACCATTTTCTTTGCAACATCCATAAGTTCATGTCTTGGAAATTGAATTCCTCTGAAATTAATAAAAAAAGAAGGTCAACAATCAGTCAATAAATTTTACAACTTTTTAATACTAAAAATAAAAATGACAATCTCTTGCTAGGTGTTACCTGCATTTAAGAAGTATTGTGAGTTTCTACTGTAAACTTATTTCTATCAGTATTTAACAAGTTCACTGCTGAGAACAAAACTGCGATATTTTTCGAGAGACTGTGAGAAAACACAACCGTGGTGTTTGTTGTATAGGAAAACACTATGGAGTGTGCAGAGCCGCACCCGTGGCTAGACAAGAAAACTGGCTCAGCAGTGCAAGTGTTCAATTAGCCTATAGCATACAGCGATACTGTGGCTTCTTTGTAGTGAAAATATTGTATGAATCTGACCAGAAGTTTCAGAGATTATTCGTAACAAACAAACTTACAACATCAAACTTGACCTCCTTTTAATAATTGTAGATAAATTAAAGGGCACAGTTATTGATAATATTGAGAGAATATGAGGAATAACATCTTAGTACAATTCAGCTATGGTATATCATTTGTGTAATTCCCGTTCTTAGGAACACCAAAAACCTTGTAGGAGGCCAGCACTGAAATTCACTAGCAGCTGGCCTTCCTGGAGAAGATTTGCTGTCTGGACTAGCGACCACCACCCGTCATCATGCAAAAAGGGACAATTATTAACATAGTTGCAGAAAATAGTGCATGCCAAGTACCAAGTTGAATGATTCCCTTACTTGAGCAGTGCATGTGCAGCCATGTACCAGTCCACCATATGCTGGACCTTCTCTTCTGTGGGCATGACAGGGTCACATTCTATGGGCTTGTATATGGCCGAAAGTCGGTTGTCTTCATCTTTGTAATGTTGTGGGATGGATGGACATTCTCTGAACATCCCTGGAAAGAAATTTCAAAATTATGGAAACTTACTTTTACAAGTGACTTTGTTTATTGAAATGACATCAATAGAATTTAACTCCTTCAGTGCTGAAAACACAACAGTCGTGTTTTTCATAACTTGCCGAGAGTGCAGGAAAATACAACTCTTGTGTTTGTTGTATATGGGAAAACACTATGGAGTGTGCAGAGCCGCACCTGTGGCTAGACACGAAAATCGGCTCAGCAGTGAAAGTGTTAAATATTGTTTCGATAACAAAACAACAATAAACCAGCAACATATTTGGAAAAACCACAACAACAACAATATAAATCTTACACAATGATTATAATACAACTCCTTGCATCTACTTCTTTAATCATCACTATTTTAACTTCATTTTTAACATTAAAAAGTGGGTAATTTTTTAAGAATAAATGTCTACAATTATTATTAGAAAGTGTCTTACCAAAACTTGTGAGCACAGTTTTTCCACTGTCCAGAGTATGTCTAGTCAGTGTGTGGTCGAAATCGGTCACTATTTGCAAGTTGTTGTGTCCATCTTTAATGATTTTATTTATCTTCTGCAATAACTCCTCCTTATTCCTCAGGTGGACGTTGTCTTTTGAAAGTTCAGGAATATCCTGGAGATTCAGTACTAGTTTCATTGCTGAAAATAAAACCAACTTAAGCTTTCAAAGTGATGTATAGCCAGTTTCGATTTTATCAAAATTAAATCATTTCACAAAAATCGGTAATGAAAACCTTTTGCCAGTCAGCAGAAATCATAGATTTCCCACACGAAAATGTAACGCGACGACATAACATCGTACTTACCTACCGGTTAGAATGTTAAACACAATCACAGAATTTTGGCACGGAATTTAGGTAACTTCTGTAAATACTTCGAAATATTTTCCGCAAAATATGCTGTAAAAATTTAAATAGACGAAGGACTGGACCGCTTTTTTCTAATCACGCATAATACAATACAACCTTGACCGAAGAAAAAAAAATTAATTATGTGCTGGTGATGCCAGCTGCTTTCTAAAAAGTAGCTAACCATGAATTTTAATAAAGACGCCCCCATAAAACACATGAACTCAGTAAAAATGATTAATCAGGTATTTTAAAAAAGGCCACAACAGGGCTACCGGTAATTTATTAATGGTCATAACCATTGTTGAAATGGTTTTAACCATTTTATGATTAAAATTATGCTCGCTAATTTTTTTTTGTCATCGTCATCATCATCATCATCCTCTAAGGGCCCACTGCTAAGCATGTGTATCCTCTCACTTTCATGAGGAGAATTAGGTTTTCATCCACCACGAGGGCCCGGTTCGGATTTGCGAATAACATATACTTACCTACCTCTAAAATAATTGGTTTCCTCACGATGTTTTCCTTCACCGAAAAAGCGAATAGTAATTACGTACATATTTTACGAAAAACAACATATCGGTACATGCCCGCACTGGGATTTGAACTCACGTCACGACCCTCTCCTTGGAAGACGGACGTTCTCCCATTAGCTTTGTGGTATTTGTTAGCGCGGCAGCTAAGCTGTATAGGCTGAGCGCGCCTCCAATGGCGGGGGAAGGATGGCTGGTAGAAGAGTAGTACAAAGGAACTTGGCGACTAACCTGGTCTCCATGCAACTGCAATCACCTCGGTTCGGGTCCGTCTCCAAGCTGCTTGTTCCTTCAGGATGTTATGACGTTCGATGTAGTGGACTGTATTTTTGGCGGTTGGTGCGTGTCGGCAAGGAGCGTTTACGCGGCGGGTTTATAGCGGGTTTTGTTTATATTTTCGCGTCGAATTCACGTGGACCACCACAGAGGAGCAGCAGATCCAGTACTTTGGATTCGGCGAGAGCGGCAGCCGCGAAGGACGAGGGTCGATCGCAGACTACTTGCGGCGGCAAGCAGTTTTCTCGTGGATACCACGATATGAGCGACAGAGATAGTCGCCAAGAAATGATAGGAATAGGAAGGTAGGAAGGTATTATGAGTGCCAATGTAAGTGGCGCGAACATTTGCCCCCGGCCTAAAAACCATTGGTTTTTAAAAGAAAGCGGGAAATAAAAAAAATAAAAATAAGAGTTAAACTCTTAAGCAGTCAACGGGTTAAATATAACATAGCGGTTGACCGGGGAGCAAGGGGTTAAATTATTGGGTAGGTAAGATGCATAAACGGACGACGGGTCTCTGGTAGACGCCGGTCGCCGTTTTTACTGACGCTACTCGACAGATGCCATCGCCGCCGACATGAGTGGCCACGACGACGCCGAGAGGCCAGGATAGCGGGGGAATATTATCAGTGATAATAAGAACAATAGAACCTATTGTAATGGGATTCGAAGGTGTATTCCATTTTCCTCTAGATTGAAGTAAGTGAAGATATTCCAACTTCCACCGTTTGGAAAATGATCGTACCATTTGATCCAATAAAGCGTACCGTTTCAATAAGTGTCCAGGTTCATCGGGAACCGTGCAAGCGGGTAAATGCTTCAGCGGTGCGGTCATTAAGAAATGTGAAGCACTCAGCGCGGTCGGCTCAGACGGATCTTCGCTCAATAACGTTATAGGACGAGAATTGATAACGCATTCTATCTGTGTGAGTACGGTTAACATTTTTTCATAGGTGAGTAACTGTGAACCGATCGTTTTATGAAGATGACTTTTAAACGCTTTCACATATATTTCATAATTCCCCCCGAAGTGAGGACTTCGCGGTGGATTGAATTTCCAGTGTATGCGATTAGCTGATAACTCATCTGAGATAGACTTATTATATTCGTCGGAATTTAAAAGATCCGTTAACGCATTTTTCGCATTTTTAACGCATTCCGTTAACGCAGAGACGGGAAGGGAGTCAAGGAGCGCGGGTGAGTTACTAGCCCATTTGACGAGATCGAAGCCCCCGGCCTTGAGCAACTCGCGGAGATCGTCTCTGAGTTGTAAACAAGCAGACAGAGTAGGCATGGAGTAGCACACGTCGTCCATGTATGTGTTGTCGCTGATAAGAGATGCTGCGAGTGGGAAGCGGGCACCGTCGGCGGCGCACAGCTGTCGCAACACTCGCATTGCAAGGAACGGACTGCTACGTAGACCAAAACAAACGCGGTTGAATTGGTAGGTATCAAGCGGAAAAACGGGATCGAATCGATACAGGAATTTTTGATATTTGCGGTGGTCCTTATTTATCAAAATTTGTAGGTACATCTGTTTAATATCGGATGTAAAAGCGATTGGGTAGAGGCGGAAATCCAAGAGGATTGTAAAAAGATCGTTTTGTAAATTATCCCCGGTATATAAAACTTGATTCAAGGAGAGGCCTGAGTCAGTTTCAGCACTGGCGTCCATCACCATACGCCATCGAGTTGTTGTTTTTTGTAGTCTCGCAATGGCGTGGTGTGGCACGTAATATCCAGTAAAAGGACTATCATTGTCGATCAGTGAAATGTAACCCTTCTGAATGTACTCTTTGATTATAGCATCGTACTCTAAGCGCAGAGCAGGTGTCGCGGCGAGCTTACGTTCGAGATACATGAAGCGTTTTTTAGCGATAGGGTAAGAATTACCCAGAGAGGTCGCGGGATCGCGGGAGAAAGGCAACGCTACAGAATAGCGTCCCGTAGGATCGCGGGAAACGTTATTTGTAAAAATGCGTTCACATTCTATAGCGTCTGGGCTCAAAGTCGGCGTGCATTGCACCTCTTCAAGCTGCCAGAAGCGTTGGACAAGATTATCTAAACGTGGTCCTTCCGTAAAGGTACAAAGGGAAATATGAGAGCGGCATCTATCTTCAACCAAGGGGTCAGTGATAGAAACAACGGTTTCAATATGAGCGGGCGTAACATGAGCGGGAGTAACATGAGCGGGAGTAACGGGAGCGGTCCCGATTACGATAAAACCAAAAATGGTTTCAAAAGCGGTTGGAGTACCAGGCGGACCAGCGGCGCGGCCTGATAGCAATATTTCAGAAAAGAGCGGCGCGCCTATAAGTATGTCGATCTCGGAAGGCGAAGCGAAACTGTCGTCTGCCAGAGGCAGGCAGTTCAGGTATGAAAGGCAGGATACGTCAATTTTCACTGCCGGTAAATTGTCTGTTATGCGGTCGATAACATAGGCGTCAATTGCAATAAAATTATCATTTAGGCGGGAAGATAAAGTAGCAGAAACTGCTCCCTTGATTGGGTTAGATGCGGAACCTATCCCTTTAACAACGGTGTTCGTCACCTTATTGCATTTTAAATTTAATTTAGCGCAACATTTTGAAGTTAAAAAGTTACTTTGGGAAGCCGAATCAATTAAGGCGCGTACTACATGGCGGCGACCATTTAAATCCGTAGCATAAACTTGTACGGTTCCCAGTAAACAAGTAGTGTCATTAGGCTGCGAAGCGGGGCGTATATTACACAGCGACACCTGTTGTTGTGATGACTGATAAGCAGTTGTAGGTAAGTTCGTCAGCTGAGCGCTAGCGGAGCCCGCGACGGGCGGCGGCGATGCCGAAGGCGGCATGTGATCCCCGGCGGCGGAGAAGTTGCCAGTTCGCGCGCGCGGAGGCGGCGCGTGCGCCTGTGACGGAGCGCTAGGGTACGGGCGATTGTCTTCACGGGAAGATGATACTTTGCGGCATAACATAGAATGATGTTTACATCCACAATAACGGCAATTAAATTTAGAATTGCAAGCAGTATTTATATGCGTAGTGCTTAGACAATTAGTGCAACCTTTGCTTTGTTTTACAAAAGTGTACCTGTCGTCGATAGAAAGCTTATCAAATGCAGGGCATCTATATAAGTTAGCGTGATCGGCTTGTTTGCAAAGCGGACAGTGAGTGACGCATGATGCTGCAAAAGACTGCGTAGACCTTGCAGTACGCGGCCTGTTATCACTGCGGCTAAGAGAATCGGTCGTAGTGCGTTCCAATATTTTGCTTTGTTCGCGGATGAATTTTAAAAGTTCATTGTATGTAGGCATAGATTTACCTCGCATGTGCATTTCAAACGACCGTGCAGTACTTGAATCTATTTTCTTCAAAGCGAGCGATAGTAAAATAAAATCAGACACGTTATCGAGCTTGAGAGACTTCAAACTTGACACAGCCGTGCAGAATTTATCTAGGAATAATTCTAAGTTTTTATTCGTCGCGGTGTTAAAAGATTTAAAATCAAGCATTTGATCAAGATAAGCGGAGGCTAGGTTACGTTTGTCGTTATACTTATCGACGAGCGTCTGCCATATGATCGGATAATTATCACCGTTAGGTACGATACCAGAACAAACTGCAAGGGCCCGGCCTGACAATTTATTAATTAAATATTGGACGCGTTCGTGATCAGTGAGATCGGGATTTTCGTGAATCGTGCGTTTGAATGACTCATAAAATATCCTCCAGGTCATCGGATCTCCATTGAAGACCATCAAATCGAGTTCAGGAATTCTGATAGATTTACGTTGCGGGGCAACATTGAAATCAGCGGTTTTTAAAGGCGGGTTAAGTTTATTATAAACAAACTGACAACGGCAAAACATATCTTCGAAGACGTTTATAGATTGGTAGTTTACCGTGTACGAAGCGTTGAGACTCAACTCGGTGACATTTAATTTGTTCACAATTTCATTGAAATCGGAGCGTAAACGGTCTAACGAGATCATTCCACATAGAAATAAATCCTTCTCAGTATCATCAGTGAAAGCCTTTAAAGATCGGTTAAAAATATCTTGTAAGCGAGAAAATATAATGTCACGTTTACCTATCAAGGTCAAACGTTCGATCTGTAACGTATCGAGCGCTTTTGCGTCCTCGTATACTTCACTATCTTTGTCTTTTGAACGAGTAGCCATAGCCATCTTAACAAAGTATAAAAAACTAGATAAAGTATGAAATTCCTAATTTACTGCAACTGCCTACAGCATTTACCTGTCGCGCGCGCGGCGTATTGAATACCCACGTGGAGACGCACGGGCGGTCGTTAGGAATACCTTCACTTTTTAATAAAAATTAAGAATTACGGAAAAATCGTTATTTTTACTATTTAGGAATGCGGAATACACGAAATAAGTATATAAGAGCGTAGTAGGATAGTACAGGGTACTATCTGAACTGTAATTGCGGGCGGGAACACGATAATTATAGGAAATTATCGTTGGTAAAAATACCAATATAAAATTGCGGGCGGTTATAAAGAGGACTATATGAGGCCTAAGAGGGGCCAGAGAATAGCGGGAGGACCAAAGAAGATCCGGCGGCGGAGGACCAACAATATGTTAGCGCGGCAGCTAAGCTGTATAGGCTGAGCGCGCCTCCAATGGCGGGGGAAGGATGGCTGGTAGAAGAGTAGTACAAAGGAACTTGGCGACTAACCTGGTCTCCATGCAACTGCAATCACCTCGGTTCGGGTCCGTCTCCAAGCTGCTTGTTCCTTCAGGATGTTATGACGTTCGATGTAGTGGACTGTATTTTTGGCGGTTGGTGCGTGTCGGCAAGGAGCGTTTACGCGGCGGGTTTATAGCGGGTTTTGTTTATATTTTCGCGTCGAATTCACGTGGACCACCACAGAGGAGCAGCAGATCCAGTACTTTGGATTCGGCGAGAGCGGCAGCCGCGAAGGACGAGGGTCGATCGCAGACTACTTGCGGCGGCAAGCAGTTTTCTCGTGGATACCACGATATGAGCGACAGAGATAGTCGCCAAGAAATGATAGGAATAGGAAGGTAGGAAGGTATTATGAGTGCCAATGTAAGTGGCGCGAACAGTATTATTTGTATATTCTAACCATGATTGCATATTTCGGGTAAGAGCAGTGAAAAGAGTTCTACCACTATAAAAAAGAGCTAGACCTAGACCGATACAGGCTATAGTGGCAGCACTCTCTAATCTTAAACGTCACCGTAATTTTTATACGAACACCTGTCAAAGTCATATAATATTTACAACTTTTTTTGTTTTGGCCTAACATGATTTGTGTATTTGGTTAGCCGCAAAAAGTATCGTTGCACATATAGCGGCTAATTTAAATTTCCCAGATTTTTCGTTTTTTGAACCCGAGTACCTACCTAACTATTCTCAATAATAATGGAATTTGCGACAATCCTAGATTTATTTTCACGTTATTCTCTATAAATATTTAACAAATATGCACCTGATTCCTCAAATAGATTATCCCTACTAAATAACGGATCAGTGATGTACGATAGCCGCGTATTACGTCATCATAATTATACATTACAACGACAATAACCCTTGGGTGAGAAATATTAAGTGATCTGTGCCTTGGGTACTGGGGGTACCTACACAGACCCTAAAATCAGTAATACCTAGGCTGTAGAGATAAGTAACGCTTGGTGTGTAATAAATAATACCGTCTTTGATTCACACAAATACTCGCCCTGTGCGGGAATCGAACCCGCAACCTCGCGCTGCGCAGTGAGCTCATCACAAAGTTATTCACGGAGGCCGTCGAATTAAAGGGTTACAAACGAAAATGCTCATAAATTCAGGCATTTTTTTTATTTTTCTCATTTTGGTTCAAATTACAAACAGGCTAACATTATGCAAATTAGTCAATTAAAATAATCATACTTCATATACAAATATTTTTATAAACATTTACAAAATATGACCCAGCATACCAGTTATATCTTAGGGATATAATGTCAAAACAGAAACTTATCCATAAATAACACAGCTTATTTGATAGTGTAAAAACGATCAATTCATTCACAAAATGAGCGATGAACTTCCCCGGGGAACCCCTCCAATTCCTTTAGCCTGGGTCTCCTCTGAGAACAATAAGACGCACAAAAACTTCCAAACTGATGGTTTAAAATATGTAGTTAAAATACACCCATAATAAGTATTGAAATAAATATTCCGTATCACATGCAGGGCCGCTTGCTCACGGTATATGTACTCTTTTAAATACATAGTTATGCTATAGATGATTTGTTTTATAATAATTATTAATTGATACTTTATGGGCGTGTGGGGAGCGTTTCAGAGTTAAGCTCAAAGGAGACCCATAATTAGCTATAGAAAAGCCATGTTTTCAAAAACTATTCTATTAAATTACAAAACAGCGTTACTATTGGTTATAATTGCTCTTTATAGTGTTCAAATACAAATTATAACTATTATAAGCATTATCTAAACATAATATACACATAATAACCTTATAACAATAACACTTGTAATAATTATTATAAAATAAATTAATCTTATAACATGATGTAGTCACATATAGCTCATATTAACTGTGCCACAAAACTAGCGCCGTGTTCAGATTTCAGTTTCATCTATTGCAACTAGCACGCGCGCTCAACAAACCACACAACCATCTCGTAACATCATAAGACTTGAGTCTTGGCTTCAAGTAATGTGAGCATACTAGCATACTAACTGGGATAAGTACACATTGCAGGGTTAATTGAAAAATACCCTGACAGTACAGAATCCAAACACTTCCGCCATACACATTACACATCTCTTATTTAATTTTAAGGATAGGTCTAGCATAAGTTTTTTTAACAGTTAAATTCCTAAAACTGTCTGGTAAAATGTATGGCGAATCTATTATATAGTTACACTGGATATGCTTTCATCGAAGCAATTGTGTGAAAGGCTACTAAAGAGACGACATAGGGAATGTTGTGGACAATGAGGAGAGTAGCTTTTAATAGATGTGGTAGACATACGAATTAGTATTTATGTACAATCATCGCTACAAAAATAGATATCTAATCTATTTAATATAAAATACTATTATTATACATGTACTTACTTAAATATATTTTCTGTGACAACATGGAGGACCCTTTTCTGTATATAAAAGCATACATACTTCTAAGGCTATTGATAAGGTGTGCTTAATCTGTATAGTCTTTTGGATTTATTGAGTTTTTATTTGCATGTATTACAATAATAATCACTATGCATATATAAATAAAATAGCATATAAAAGTTCTCACTATTTTGCTGGGCAGTGAATGTGTTACCTACACCTAGTCAATTTACTTATCTAACTGTTTACCTCGATGAATAATATTCTAATATACATAGCTGAAAAAGTGATTACATGGAAGCCAATATGGCACTGAATATAATAATCTTTGTAACAATAGCACTTGGGATTCTGAGCTATTTTGAACCTTATTGACCTTAACTGTTACTATTGTGTAATTATGTTGTAGCAGGCACGATATTCGGCATTACATGCCCTCTTTTTAATTAGTAAATTTACATGTAATTAAGTAACTTTTCACAGGAACAGTCTCGTGAATGTATGAACTCTGTAGTTGTACCTTGTAATAACGACACATTTAAAAATAAATCGATTTAAAAAGCTAAGCTGAATAAGAGATTAAATCACAATAATATACAAATTACAATTAAGGTAACATAAGAATACAAATCTGCAGTCACATTGTGTACTTTTTTCACAGTAAATATATCTAGGAAACAATTGATTGGTATTTCAGCATAGTCCACGATATATCCGCATGGCGTATCAGGAAAGAGAGTAGTACATTAGCGATTGTAAAAATCACAATCGGTATTTTAATGACTTGATACTCAATAAATATGGATGAGCAGTTTACTTGACGGAGTCATTGACTGTTGCATGTCACGAGCAGCCAAAAGATATGCATAGAGAGTAGTTAATACCAAGTTTTGTTCTATAGACTTTATATTTACAGGAGTAGGTACCGATGTGGCTGCAGTTTAGTTACACGTGCTTTACTCGTAGTCCGGTGGCGGGCGAGGCGCGGCAGTCGTTGGCTCAGTCGTCGCTGATTCGGCGTTTCTTTTTGGATTTCTTCTTCTCCATTGCTTCCATCCGCATGTCCTCCAAGTCTTCCATTAAACCTGGAAAACATTTAATATTCATTTAATACAACGACAAACACATCCCCAATTACTGCAATGAATGAGCGTAAAATTTAGGGTAAATGTAAATTAATGAGTTTGAGGTAATCAAGATCGTTTTCACATTGTCTGTAGAAACAATATTTTTATTGTATTTCTAGTGTGCTGTCGATATTTTGACACTATTTGCAAATGCTATGTCGACAAGGTAAGCTTCTTCTGACTTCTGCTATTTCTGGCAACTAGTTACCGTTTGGCGACCACCACCGCTCACAACGCTAGTGAGAACGGCCGACCAAACACTAACACATCCCAACTCATAACGCATTTTGTTTGTTGTTCCTGTGCATGTGTGCAATGTAAGACAATGACTTACCCATCTTTTTACTAATAAACTCTTCCCGTTGCTGCCGAGCGAAACTCGATTCCATCGTCGGATCGTCATCATCGTCGATGTCCCGATATCTAAAAGTTTAATTTAAAGTGTGTTACAGAAAACGACATAAAATGGTGATTTAGTATAGAATAGAAAACTCTTTATTGGGCAGAAAAGAAAAAAAGAACAGAGATACATCAAAAGGCAAAAAAGGTACAATGTATACTGTGGAGTCGATTGAGAGGCGAGCCAAGAGGCTCATTGACAACAATGCGCTAGTTGAGGCAAGGCTATCGGTCTTTTATCGGATACATTTCGGAGAGTGTGCGATGGAATTGCACAATTAATTCCACATTCCATCATCGAACAACCAGACACACGGCGGTGTGCCACCGTTACATGGTGGATATTCCCTCTTATTGAGTGGTTCTTCGGAGTTCAGTCCATAGCTCTTTGGGCAAGTAATTTAATTGATAACTACATCTCTTCTAATAGCCAATACACTCCGCATTTTGTATTTACATACATTATTTTCTACAAGCCAGTTAAAACGTACAGGCACATTTGTTAGATTTTTAATGTATTATTTGTTATATTTTATTATTATAGTTAAGAACCATAACTTACATACTTAAGAGAGATAAATCATCGATAAAATGTTTAATTCTCAAATCGTCGCGTAACATCTAAAGACGCAAGTATTATTTTGTACTTACTTTGACTTGTCATATCCAAATATCTCTTTGATGTGTTTGGAGTAGTCCATATTTTCGTCTCCATCGTCGATGAAGTCGTCCATTTCAGAATCGTATTCAGACTCGGAATTTACCACGCGTCCTAAAACAATAACATAATATACCTAAATTTCACAAGATCGATTTCTGCGATATCTCAGAACAAGTGTACATTAGTGATTTGCGAAGTGATACAAATAAACCGTTTATCTTATCTCGATGGCAAGCTTTCACTGGGCCAATTCATTACGCGATGGCCTAATATTATGAAAGATCCTTGTATCATTCTCTTTACGTTTTATAAAGTAGAATTTAAAATCAGACAAAATATAGGTCAATTTGTCTGACGTAATTTCGGAATACTTTGAAAAGATTATTCATTGATACAATGTTAATAGGCCTCCCTAATACATTTTTTGACGAAAGAAGTCGGTTTTAGCCGTTTTATAGCAGTCTTATTCTATTAAATAGAATAATTTTTAGAAATGGCAATTACTGGATAGCATCATCCTTTTGTATTTAAGATAGAGGCATTCAAATGTTGATATATTACAAAATACTAACGCAAAACATCCAATCATCAAAAATATTTTTTTATTTAATGCTCGGAGAGAAAACTTTAATAGTTTTACGCTAAATTACTGACAACAAACTCACAATTTTAAAATTATAAATTTTACTGGTATTGTTGATAGCGGCTTAGTACTGCGCAAACTTGAACGATTTCGTATTGTAATAGGGACCTAAACTCACGGTTTTGCTTCTTCCTAACGTCCTCAGGTTGTGGTCTTCTTTTCCCGTCGCCCGATGGTCGAGCGCCGTTCTTACCGCCCACTTCTTTCTTCAAAGAGTTCACGTGTTTATCAAAATCAAAACTGTTTGATATCTTAGGTTTACTGGACCCAGCTTGTGGTTTCCCGGGCCCTCTATCATCTGGTCTTTTAGAAATCACTTTATTATCCGGCATTTTCTTTCCATTAACAAGTTTCTCTTCACCTAGCGGTCGCTGCCGGCCCGGCGCCGCTTTGTCTTTGATACCGCTCTTCAGCATTTGCTCCTTTCCTGATTTTGGCACAACTTTACCTTGTGAGCTATGACCATTTGTATACTTGTCATCATTCTTACTACTAAACTTTTTCTCATTTGAATTTTTGTCTATCCTATAAGTGTTTTGGCTCTTCAAATCAATGCTTTTCTTAACATTGTTGCTGGAGTTGAGTTTTGTTCTATCTACAGTTTTGTCAGATGTCCTGCCATTTTCAAGTTTTGCTTTTTTTTCTGACTTTTCTAATCTTTCTTTATCCTTGCTAAGTTTTTCGAGCTCTCTATCTATTCGCTCTCTCTCAGCTTTTAGTCTCACTAACCTCTCTTGATCAATTCTGTCTTTTTCTCTATCTACGCGCTCTTTTTCTCGCTCCAATCTTTCCCTGTCTAGTCGCATTCTGTCCTTGTCTCGCTGCAGTTTATCAACTTTATCTCCTTTATCTCTATCACCCCTGTCTCTGTCGCCTCGTTCTTTGTCTCCTTTGTCTTTTTCAGCTGGTCTCTGGCTGTTATTCTTGTCTAAGTTTTTGTCGTTCAGTTTTGGGATGCGTCCAAAGCCACTAGGTCTCTGACTCTGCTCTGTTCTGTCTTTTTCAGCTGTCTTCTCTTCTTTTTGAGCTAAAATAAAAAATTAAGCAGTCATTATTAAACATCACCAATCATTCAATTAACCAAACCAACATTACAAAATAATGAATGCGCTTAATGTATGTTAGGTATATTTATATATTCCATATGTTTTAAATTAAAATCAGAACCCTAAGCCTGCGAAAAAACTTATTGGACCTACGTTTTCTACCGCCTGCTTTATCTGCATCTAGGCGCTCCTGCCGTCGCTGGCGGCGCGCCATCTCCTCCTCGTACTCTCGCTTCTGCCTCTTTGTCATGAGCCTCTCGTTCTCAGATTCAGCAGCTTGCTTCTTTTGCGCCCCTTGAGCCCCTATAGGTTCACTCTTCTTCTGCTCAGCGAGTTTGAGCAATTGGTTGAAGTCCATTGGAGGTGGCATTGGTTTCCTAATTTTTGGTTTGTCGGGCTTAGATGGTTTCTCATCCCTCTTCTCGGGTTCATAATGAGTCGGGATGTCTTCTTTATCTACACCTTAACAAAAGAATGGTCATCTAGATAAATATTTGTTATTATTTTCAAAAGGCAAACATATTATTTAACTTTTGTTAAAAACTGTTGACATAGTTCCAATCAAACTGTATATACATTTCCGCCTACCCTTGCACATGTCCTTTACAGTGGATTTTATTTGCAGACCACAACCATAACACAGTCTAGATATTTATAGTGGTTAAATATTATCTTGATGTGGTCAACAACAAAATAATAATATTATAATATAAAAGTACATATAATAAAGCAAAAACAAAATGTTCTATGAAAAAACTATAATAAAACTATAATAAAAAACTTTGCAAATAGGAACAGGATTCTTGTCAGCAATTATTTATGACTGCATGTGTGGCGTACAAAAATCATACTAATTCCATTAAAATGCTACACAAATAAACAATGCTGCTGTTACCATTCTCAGTTCTCCTCCTTCTCTTGTGTGGCACCGGGTCGTCTTCGTGCTGCAAGGCGTGCTTCACTCGCTCCATCGTGCCTTTCAGGTCTTTCTTCACACTGTGATCTAGAACCAATTCCATGTTTAAAGATTACATATTTTACAACTTATTGCGGTAAAACTGTAATTATCACCTAAAAATATATAACTCAAATCATAGTGGGTTTGTAATATATGAAAGTTGGGAGACACTTCCATTTAAATTTTCAGATCATTTCATGCAGAGGACAGATTATTAAATAATAATATAAACTTGAATAAAAACATTCTAATCTATATATATAAAAATGTTATGTTGGTTTGTGTACGCTTCAAAAACTCAAAAAGTTCTGCACCGATCGAGCTGAAATTTCAGCATGATATATAATCTGCATCAAGGATTTTTTTAATCTATTTTTTTCATCAGTGACATCAATGACAGCGAATGTGCGAATGGGCGAAGCGTGGCAAGGTGGCAGGCAGAACTTTTTGAGTTTTTGAAGCGTACACAAACCAACATAACATTTTTATATATATATAGATAGATGAGAATATATGTGTTTGTCCTCTCTTCACATTGAAACAGCTGAATGGTGGTTTTTGATAAACTTTAGTTAGATACTTTATGTCCTGGAATGGGACATAGGATACTTTATATCCCATAAAAACTGACAGTTCTAATTGGATAATAGCTACCGCATGTGAAATTGCAGGGTGCAGCTATTATATAATAGTACTTTCCTGAGGCCCGAGTGAGTGAAACCATATTTTATTAATACATTTGGTCAACAAAAGTATTAGTCAAATTACACAAAAGGAATTAACCTAACACTTTTAAAAATTCAAACATTACAGTGTTGAGGTATCTCAGTTTCAAATAGAAGTTGTTCTACATTAACACTTTCACTGCTGAGCCAATTTTCTTGTCTAGCCACAGGTGCGGCTTTGCACACTCCAGTGTTTTCCCTTACAACAAACACAACCGTTGTTTTCCCGCACTCACAGCTATTTATGAAAAACACTAGTTGTGTTTTCAGCACTGAAGCTGTTAACACTTTGACTGCTGAGCCGATTTTCTTGTCTAGCCAGGGTTGCGGCTCTGCACACACCATAGTGTTTTCCCATACAAGAAACACCACAGCTGTGTTAACACACACTCGCTGCAAGTTATGAATAACACCACAGTTGTGTTTTCAGCAGTGCACATGTTAAATGTAGGATGACACCTATGTGCTGGTCCTAACCAGTTAGGCAAAATAATGGGATTGCATTATACAATTTTTAAGTAGGGATACTGTAAGTGTGCAGACTGTTCTAGAAACTTTGTTGGAAGTTCTATTCTACACTTCTGAATTATTCAAATGAAACATACTGGTAGTGGGAAACTTCGGTTCGTCTGGTATTTTGCTGTACTTTTGCATCATTTTGGCGTAAATAGCAGCAGCTTCCTGTGACTCATAGCCATAATCATCCTGGTCGGGCTGCTCCGGGCCCGTGAGGGTGACCGCTGTGTTGTCCAAATCCACAGCATCCTCTATTACAGACTTGTTGGCCGATTTTATTACTTTTAACGATTTCTGTATCTTCCTAAGAGCCTTCGGATCCCGCATAGCCAGTAACTCGTCTCGCTTCCTCTGTGTGTCCAATTTCTTCTGTTTCTCTTCTTCATCTTTCTTTGCTAAAAACTTTTGTATATTCGCCGACAATCTATCTCTTTGCTTTTGTTCTTTTTTAGGAGGGTCGAATCGAGCTTTGTAGTACGAACTCTCCTGAAACGAATTTGAAAGTCAAGACAAGATAGAAAGGTATGGATTTATAAAAATAATATTACTATGTACAGTTTTAATTTATAATTAACTTTTGTAATGCATCACTATAACTATGGAGTCACTAGAAATAGTGTATGTAAGACGAAATAGCAGCAAGTGTTTTTTTACAGTTTGCAAAATTTATCGAAACTTACAGATGATTTTTGTTGTTGATTTCGTTGGGCAGCTAAAAGCGTCTCTCTGAACTCCATAACTTAAGATTCTAAGTGACTATCAACAAAAAATGCTATAAAAGCAGCAACATAGTAGAATTTTCACAAATTATTTACGTATTTTTGCAAAATACGTGTCAAAATTTAGTTCAACACACAATCCCACCATTTTCTGGAAACCTACTGAACTTTTAGTGATGTGCTATCAGTTGTTGACGGACAAAAAAAAGTTAAATGAGTGATGCAAGAACATTCGACTATCGACTAAACAAACCATAGACTGTCGACAAGGATATTGCAATATCGATATTTTATGCAATATAACAACAAATACTAACAATATGAATATAATAAATATTTAAGGGCGGCTCCTATGCAACAAACGTGATTTTTTTGCCCTTTTTTGCTCTATATTCGTAATAGCAACAGGTAGACGCTTGAAATATACACAGAATATTTAGTTATTTGCATTTCATAAGGGTACAAGGTCTACCTCAGACTGATGCTAATATTTAAGATATTACGCCTTTTTTCAGGTAATTTGACATAAAAACAACAACCTTGCCTTGTTAACAACTAACGAAGTAACTAACTGATAATAATAACGAATAGAATAATATTTTGTATTTATTTAATAATTGAAAATATTCATTTTGTTTGGAAAATTCCATAAATAATAATAGTAAATTCCATAATTTATGCTGATACTTGTTTCCTGCTGTTTTTTTATGTAGTCGATTTACTGCTTTTTCGTTTGGTAAGGTTGGCAACACTAACCTAATGTTTCTTTCTTTCTTCCTCTATTGAAATCTTGACGGAAGAACAAAAATGGTTCGTGTATATTTTTACGGATTTTATCTATTTATATCGGTGTAATCTCAGTTTAAATTCCTGTAACCAGTTCATATTTATTGAGAAGTAGAGATTTATGTGTGGTGCAGTGTTTTATTTCATTAAAATGTCATATTATATATTAGGTTATATCCATTTGTTGTTTTCCTGCAGGCCACCTCCAAGAAGAAGACCAGGAAGTTAAGAGGACACGTAAGCCATGGTCATGGCCGTATCGGTAAGTCCTGATAATGTTCATTTATAGTCTCTCGTAAACAACCTGTATTCTCCGAAACAAACCTAACCTCAATGCAATGCCAGTCAGTCGGCAAACTTGGCGACAGATATTTTAAAACATCTTGTTCATAAAGGAAGAGGACTAACACTACTTATTGATCCCATTTGGTTATTTCACTGATAACTTCATTTTACTTTTAGCTATAATTATGTATACCTAGGTATTATACATGCATAGAATAATTTATCATGAGAATCAAATCCACATATTTGATTTCCAGGCAAGCACCGTAAGCACCCTGGTGGTCGCGGTAACGCTGGTGGAGAGCACCACCACAGAATCAACATGGACAAGTACCATCCCGGCTACTTTGGCAAGGTAAGTTTATTATGAGTAAACAGTTGACTTGTATTGTACCTATCTTGTTTTGTGATACCTCCAATGAAACCCATTGAGGAAAATGATTACACGCAATTTATTTATTTTGTTTTGGTTATTTTTAACTTAATTTGTCCAGCTACTAGGCTACATTCACAATTCACTGTCAACTCTTAAAAAGATCAGCATTTAATGTCATCTTGCACCATTGGTTTTATACCCTTTTCTTACTGACCCATTGTTGATCAACATTCCAGGTTGGCATGAGGAACTACCACGCCAGGAAAAATAAAGTGTTCTGCCCTGTATTGAACCTGGATAAACTGTGGACCCTTGTATCTGAACAGGCGAGGCTTAAGTATGCCACGGCCACAGACGGCAAGGTCCCTGTCATCAACATTGTCAAAGCTGTAAGTACTTTAATATATGTATGTATGGATTTTACACAGCAATGGAGTACCATTGGTGCGTAAAAGAAGGATAAACCAACAAATACTTTCACATTTATAATAGTAGCAATGTCTGGGTGTTGGCATTGTGTTGTTGATAGTATGATTCCCTTATTATTAAAATCATTGTTGTTTTGATTTGACAACTTACTTTTGACCCAATTTTTGTTGTGTCATTGGCAAAGTTTACATCTGTCATGCTTCAGTATTAATACAATATTATGGACAGTAAATTGATCTTATGATATAAATGGAAGATGGTCACCCCATCCTTGATTAACAATAGATTGATAAGAGTTTAGACTTATTTCGTTTAAAAAGCTAGTAGTGTGATGTGACTTGTCATAAGACTCATGCCCTACTGTAGTACTGCAGCATCTTTATATTATTTGTACCGGTTGTTTCTTTTTCTTACAGGGTTACTACAAATTGCTCGGCAAAGGCAAGCTCCCGAAACAGCCTGTAATAGTGAAAGCTAAGCTTTTCTCAAAAACAGCTGAAGCCAAGATCAAGGCTGCTGGTGGCGTGTGCGTCCTTTCTGCGTAATTTAAGTCTAAAATAAAACCATAAAAAAATCTTTTCTGTTTTTAATTTGAAAGGATAGGTACCTACCTAGTCAAAGTAGAGTTAGTTGCAAAATTAACATTTTCACTGCTGAGCCGATTTTCTGTCTAGCCACGGGTGTGGCACTGCACATTTCAGTGTTTTCCCATACAACAAACACAACAGTTGTGTTTTTTAATAACTTGCCGCGAGTATGGGAAAACAGCCAGTTCCAGGGTGTACATGTCCGTTACCGTGGCTAGATGAGGAAATCGGCTCAGCAGTCAATGTAATAGTTATCATCTGTGAGTATGGCAATTCCTTCTTCAGTGACACTTTTTTTAGATCTAGAAGGCAAAAAAACAGTACAATACAGCGCAATTTCTTCCCTCCAGCTTGGTCCACCTATGTTACATTTCATTATCCCCGTTGGCCATTTAGGGCCAATACATAACCAATATTAATTTTGAATGATTACAGCTCATTTATTTATGGAAGGGCATGCTAGTGATTGCTGAACCGGTTTTTACATTTGGGCACCATTACAGACATGTGTTTGTCAGTAATGGGGTGCCGTCTGTGTTATAAAGTTTGGTAATGCTAGGGATGGGATCATGAAAAAATACTATAAATGTAGGAGTAACGAATCTATAATTGTATGTGATAGATTTATGATTACTTGAATATTTATAACTAAAAACGAATATTGAAAGTACATAAGGTACATACAAATATACAATAAATATTTTTATATAGATAGAAATGTTCAAACTTCTGGTGTTTTTGACTCCTGAAGGTTTGGTGTTCACAAAAGCTAATACTAACAACTAGATATTATATTTACTACTATAATTTATGATTAAAATCTAATTAATACATGTGAATCCAGTTCTACATAATTTCAAAAGCTTAATAATTGAAAACATTCATTTGTGGTAATAATAATTATATCAAATTATAGCCATTATGTATATGCTATCTTCTGAAAGAGATCAAAAAGCCCTATTGTCGCTGCCCAAATTAAATAACTCTACTTCAAAGAATGAAGCTAGATACATAAATACATTACGCTAATCTAAAAAGGAGTACTCTTATATTTTGACATACTTGTTGTTATATAAATTTTTTTCCAAGTCATTAAAAAGATCTTTGTAAGATTCGAGTTCAGATCTCAATATTTGTGGTTTAGGTGCGCTGATGAGTAAATATTGTTACAGTATGAGCCGGCCTCAATTCTGCAAAAGTTTCGGCAGCCGGCGTTTGTGTTTGCACTGAGTCTTGTGGCCGAGGAACTTGTTTGGCCTTCTTCCGTGCAGCATCACTCTCTGCATAATACATGCCAAGCCGAGTTTTTATAGCTGCCAAAGCAGCGCCGTTGATCTCATCGTGAAATAAATTGGTGTAACGCCATTGTTTCACCAAAGGGCCACGCCTTCTTTCTTTTTTCACTCTAACTGGCTTTTCAGTCTCAGCATTTATCAGTTCTGTTGCCTGAGCGAATGCTTGATTATCAATAGCGATCATAGTACCTTGCGGATTCTCTGGCTTGGCTTGCAACACAATATATGCAGTGGGTTGTGTGGGTCTAGGAGCAGCCTGCAATAGTATGCCCATGCTTTGACCGCCATTAGGTGTTTGATAAAAATTTGTAGTAGTTGCAGTAGGGATAGTCGTAGTCTGATACTGGTTTTGGAAGTAATTCTCAGCAATGTTCACCAGATGGCCACTGCCAGGGTAGGTTAGTGGCGCAAAGGTGTCCTGAGGGGGCGGTGCGGACTGGTGTTGTGGTTCAGGCTGACTTTCTTGCACGTCTGTACTTCTCTTCGACTTGGGCATTGTAGCTGAAATATTGTCAGGGTCAAAGGCTTTGATGTAGTCTTTCCACATTTTAGAGATGTTTATTTCTAGACCAGCTATTTTGTCAAGTCTTATAAAATCTTTTAGGCGATGAGTGTGCACGATAGAGTAGATGTGATTTTTAATCTGATCACACACTCCTGAGGGCAGTCGCACTTCACCAGATCGGCGATGGCTGTTCTTGCCTCTATTGTCACTGGGAAACATGACTCCATCATCCATTTTTTTGCAAAGCACTCTGACCTTTCTCTCTGTTATGGCATGAATATTCTTGAAAGCTGTTTGGCACACTTGAGTTTCTCGCCCCTTTACTCTAACAAAATACTCAAACGTACATGTTCTCCTGCTGCTAGATTTAACTCTCTTCCTTTTGACATCTACTTGCCTCATCAAACCGAATAGATACGCATTTTGTTCATCGTGGGTTTTCATGTTGTAAAAGCCTTGAAATGTTTTCAATCGTATTTCTTCCGGAACTTTTTGAAAGCACCGACGTCTGCAGTTGCAGTCAGCGCCGGGCTGCTTCGGCGGAACGATTTTTCCATTTGCGTTTATGTATTCCAATCCAGCTATTCTTAGCCGCTTTTGTTTTTGTTTGTGCCATTCTGAAATAAATGTCCAACGTTAATTAATTTTAATTTGTTTTCATTAGCAGAAGTTAGGCAGAAGGTATTAATTTATTATATATAGCATATATAAACCAAGGTAGTGTATAAGTTGATCTTAATGTATGCTAGAGCTTTATTAGATTTCGTAAATTAAAGCAGTTATGAATAAAGCAGCTCACCAACTAAAAGTAAATAAACAGTTTCGAAGTCTTTGACGTCTTTCAAGAAAAGTAATAAGGTAGTAAGAGTCAAAAATCATAAAACACCTTACAGAAGGAACTGAAAAACCAATTAGGAGTAATAGCTGAAAGTGTGCTTGCGTTATTCATTAATATTACTGTTAAGAGATCGTAAACTTTACCTTCTGGATTTCTGGAGCGCCTTTTAACAATTTTTCCGTTTTTAGTAAGTTTTACTTTGCGGTCATTACTTGAGACATCCGCCATTTTAGTATCGAAGCAACATTCCACAATTTCACAACCAAACCATCGTAACCACCCAACAAAAGCAATAACAAAACGAAAGCCTGGGTAACGTTTTGTTTTTACAGACTACTAAGTGAAGTTACGTGTACCCTAGCGGGTTCTATATATTCTATTTAAGTTCATTCATTCAATCATTCATTCATATTTTGAAATATGTAATACTGTTTTTTTGTAAGATCTTTGCATGAAATAAAACTTTTCTTTTCGAATCAATGCCATTTGAAATATAAAAAATATCTCTACACTATTAACAATGCAAGGTAAAAGCTTTTGTGAAAAAATAATATTCCAATTTTCATAAAACTGTGAACGCATCGGAAAATTCTCGATCGCTCCCTTGACAACTGTTTGTTTTTGATTGGTTGAAAATTTTCAGGAAAATAAAAAATCATTCTTCGGAGTTGCGGCCTGAATTTACAGTCTTTCATTGAAATAAGTATTATTGAGCCGTGACAAATCTAATTTCCAGAAAGGTAAAAATAAATCTAAGCCAATTATAGAAAATAAGTTGTGTTCTGTCACCCCTCTTGTAAATGAGGATATCCGTTTTCCGGTGACCGCAGCCCCACAGCCGCGCCGCACACATGATCTATCGCTCGGCTCCATCGGCTTGTGAATTGGCTACTTGTTTCTAATTCAATTAACCTAAGTTGGGTAGAAAAAGCGTGGCATAGAGGTTAATGCATTCGATTTTGTAAGGCGCTGGCCGACCTTTGATTCAGAATTGCCAAAAACGATTTTGTTTCAGATGGCTCCTTTTAGGAGTCCAAAATTGTGCAGTTTACTATTGCTGCTGGTCAGCACCGCCGCGCCAGTACTGGCGGAAACTGAGGATGCTGATGATGGAGTCACTGTTGAGGTTAGTACCTTTTCATGAATGACCTACACACACATTAGCTGACCTACTTTATCTTATAAATTTGCATATCATATTATTGGTTAGACTTCTAATTTCTTCATAAATTTCTATTGGGATGTGTACATCTTACAGATCTATTGTACATACACAATGCCTTGTCTTTTAACTAACTAATTAAACTGTTTTCTTCACTAGACTGTAGAAGAGATTGAACAGTACCAGAGTCCTCAATTGAACCCTTCTAAAGCGTACTTCACCGAGCACTTTGATGATGTAGCCGCATTCAACAAGAGATGGGTGAAGTCAGAAGCCAAGAAACAGGGTGTAGATGAGAACATTGCCAAGTACGACGGCAAGTGGGAGGTAAGTTGTGTAGACTTCTATCTGTGTTTTCATATGATTTAATTAGTGTGAGTAGACTTCTATCTGTGTTTTCATATGATTTAATTAGTGTGACTAAGTTTTGAATTGAACTGTGTTCATAGTATACTGGGCTGTTCTGTCTGAGAAACATTGGTAGTGTGTTAGATTATTACGTGTCAACTTGTTCCAAACAACATTTTCTCTGTTCCTGTCATCAGTTGAAGATGTTCACGGATGGGTCTCACCTATAGGAATAGGTCAATCATTCAATTATGATTACCTACAGAAAGCCACTTTGCTACGAAGAATGTTGGAGGAGGCATGAATGGTGGTATTGAGGAAGTATACGAGATGATTAGTAAAAGACGGATTGATGTTCTTTGTGTGAATGAGCTCAGGTGGAAGGCTTGTGACACCACCAAGCATGGACCCTACACAACCTAATGGTCTGGAGTTCCAGCAACCAGTAGAGGCAGTCATGGAGCTGCTGTACTACTTTCCGCATGGATTCTAGCATCTGGAAAGATGTAGTCTCTGCTAACGGGAGAAAGGAAATATTCATCTGCCAAACAGTAATGTGCAAACATTACTGTGATCTAGTTTGAAGTGCTCTATTTACAGTGAAATTACTGGGCATATGAGACTTGATACTAATATCCTAAAGGGTCAGGCATAGTGCACGTCTGCCCAAGATTTTGCAATGCAAAGTACTGTGTGGCTCGGCAACTGTTATAGGTAAGTGTGGCACTTACCATCATCTTTGAACAATAAGTTAATCTCATTGCTCTATAACTAAAAAAAACATAGAACTATTAATATTTTTTTAAAATTTAATTAGTAACAGACGAGTAAGTCATTCTCCTGATGATAAGTGCTACTCCTGCTCATAACAATTACAGTGCCACCCAGAACTTTGCATTGTATAATCTTGTGCGGCACTGCAGTGCACTCGTCACCCTGAGATATTGTTTCATTCACATTGATTCACAAGTCTCTAATGCGCAGTAATTACACTGGAAATAGTGCCCATCAAACCAGACCTCAGTACTGTTTTTACTCTACTTTTTGGCGAATGATTACATCTGGCAAAAGTGTGGTACTTTCCCAAGCAGTCTCTTGCTGAAGAGGCCTACCACTACAATAAATAATATAATTAATTCATCATCATCATCAACCCATAACGTCCCATTGCTGAGCACGGGTCTCCCCTCACTTTCGTGAGGATTAAGAAGGTTAGGCCATAATTCAACCACGGGGGCCCGGTTTGGATTGGTGGATAACATACCTACCTCTGAAATAATTCTCAGGTAGGTATTATTATATAGTTTCCTCACAATGTTTTCCATCACCGATAAGCTAGTGATAATTACGTACATGTTTTACAGAAACACATTAGTGTGCCTGCACTGGGATTTGAATTCACAACCTTCTGATTGGAAGGCGGACAGTCTCCCACTAGGCTACCACCGCTTTTTTTTAATAATAATTAAAATAAATAATATTAATGTTATGTGAGATCACAATTAATGAGATGTTTATATTCCAGATACAAACACCAGCAAGAAAGATCTTCAAAGATGACTTGGGCCTGGTGTTAACCACGGAAGCAAAGCACGCTGCTATCTCTGCAATGCTGGATAGGCCTTTTGTGTTTAAAGACAAACCCTTCATTGTCCAGTATGAAGTTACTATGCAGGTAAATTGTCTAAGGAAATTAACTCATAATAATAGCCCTTAAAGCATAGGTTTTTTAAAAATCGCGAATAGATGATAAAGCTTGGCACAAGTTCATAGTAGATATTATGTTTTAAAATGGTATTGGAAGCATTCTGTTGGAATTGTGTTAATCATATTTCTGAATACATATCTCATAAAAGCTTGTCTGGAAACATATTTTTAACAGGAAATTTATTTGACAAGTACGGTCATTTCTGTCGCCCTGCTAATTGGCTTACTGCCTAAGCCAGGCTTATTTCATATGAGTATGATGTTAATGCTGAAGAATGTCACATCACTTTGCATCACTACAATATTGGATTGGACAGCTTGCCTAATTGAATTGTTTGGAATACTAAAAATATAAGCTACTCAATTTTGTCTTGAGTATTATATCAGTTAGTATTTTGCTTGTTTTATTTTGTATGAAAATGGTGTTTTTAAAATTTTTATTGTCATTCATCGTATTATCAGCCTGTATCTATCTGCGGCTGGACATAGGCCTCTTTCTTACCATACCACTCTTTCCAGTCCTGTGCCGCTATATATTGTTTTGAATTTGACTTCTACAACCTCAAATGTAGCATAGAATAGAATAGAATACTCTTTATAATATACCATAAATAAACACAGTACAGAAAAATAACAATAATTAACAAAGGATAGTACAATGGGCGGTGTTATCGCTCAAAGAGATTTCTTCCAGACAACCTTTAGGTAGTGATCTACCTACATGAATTCTATGCTACTAATATGATTGATGCATAAGTTTGTTGGTGTGTATGTATGTTCAATACCACTCAACACTGAAACAGACAACATTCTTTGCATTTCGTTTACTGTAGGTGCTGGATTAACACATATTCTATAATTTCTTTTTCATCATCATCATAACTCACAGCTCGTCATTGTAGTCGACACAGGTGAAATTGCGGAGCGCATCTCGTATCTAATAAGTATACATGTAATTAAATAACCAGCTTTCATGACAAATTGGCAAACATCCAATAGGGGTTAAGGAAATGCTGTATCATACTGGTTTCTATAAAAAGAGTTTAATAACGTCAATAAACTTTTTATTATGGACATTTTGGTTGTATGTGCATCCACGACCCTGATCATGCTCTGTTATACCTAATACATAAGTCTTTTAAAAACTTAACAACATTGTGGCTCCAATATAATTTATAGTTTTATACACATTATATAAAACGAAAGAGTCCTTTTATTATGAGTCTTTTTGAACGCTAATGCCTGATTCGAGATCAATACTATTTAATTATAGCATTGTCTTATTTTAATAAAATACAATATACTTTTACGCTTACTTTAGTAATGGGGGTGAAAGATAGGAGCTTCCCTATAAGTGGCATTTTAGTAAAAGAACTCCTATGGCTCCTAAAAGGTCCAGAGAACCTTTCTTCGCACTCTCTGCAATTTCTACCTACTGGTCTATTGATTGACAAAGCTGGTGAAAAGTAAGGGAATAGCTTCAACTAGACTGTGCCTGCGCTAGTCACAAAAGTAGATAGATAGATAAACTCTTTATTGAAACACTACAGAACAAAGAAAACTAAAAAACTAGAACAAAACAAGTTTACAATTAGTGTCACAATGGGCGGTCTTATCGCTCAGAATGTGTAGAGGTTACACTAACTTTTGTGGCTATACTTTCTTGACTCATTATAATAATTTTCGTTATCTTGTGAACTAGTTTACTGAATATATCTTTATTTGATCGTATGCGCAGTTCAGTTATAGTATTTTCATAATTACGAGACACAGTTTAGTATCTATATACTTTCTTGATAAATCTAGTGACTCAAGAGGCTAACAAAGACTTTTTAAAGTAGTAATAAATGTTGTATTGTGTGACCTCGTGCCAAATGCACGATGAGGACGTTTCGTCCGATACTGAGCATTGGCGACGCACGACGGTTCCAAGCCAAAGGTTTTAGATACCTAAAAGCTGATTGCTTCTTCTTTGTGTCGATATTAGTATTTCAATTAGAATTACTAAAAAACTACTGAATCATTTTTTATAAAAAATTATGTGACTATCCTGATGATCTCTACCTTTTAAATCAGAGTTACGAGGAAACATAAAGCAAACCTTTAAGTGAAAAGTCTATTAAAAGTAATAAATATTTTACGCGCCACGATCACAAACATAAATCTGACCCCTAACTAGGACACCTCTGTATCTAGCGGATCGGGTACCGTGGTCCCACAAACACCCAGACTCAGCAAATAGCTGTGGTTTACACAAATATTTGCACTGTTCGGGAATCGCATCAACCTAACGCTTCGTAGTCGGGTAATCGCCCACTTACGCCTCGGAGGCCGTTTAGTATTCGTTGATTTCTTAATCAGGAGGGCCAAAACTGCGGCGGCGCGTACCTCAAGCTGCTATCTCGCGGCGCCAACTCCAAAGCGGACTTGCGCCAGTTCCACGACCAGACGCCCTACACCATCATGTTCGGGCCCGACAAGTGCGGCAACGACAACAAGCTGCACTTCATCTTCCGCCACCAGAACCCACGCAACGGGACCATCGAAGAGAAGCATGCCAAGAAACCAACGTGAGTTTTAACACACACACACACACACACCAGCACACATCATGGACACACACTAGCACACATCATTGACACACACACGCACTTCAAGGCCAGTGAAAGTTCACCTATTCTGTCCCTCTGCTGGACAAAGGTCTCACTCGTTTTCCTTTACATGTCTTGTTTCCCTGCAATCTCTGATTATCCCTCTTAGTTATTTCTTTGAATAGAATATCTTATTTTTTGTCTAGATGGGGGCGATAACTGAGCCTCAAGTCTGTTAGATATTTAACCACTCAATAGCTGCAAAGTCGCCGTTCTTGCAATGACAGAGAAACTTCAAGTTTTTTTATAATGTGTTCATTGTAAAATGCCTAGACCAGATGTAGGTACACTGAAAACTGATAGTTTCAGTTGGAGCAATTGATAACATTCCTAGCTATTATTCGGTTGCATTACTGTACCTATCTTATAATACCAGAGTCAAAAACGAAAAAATAATCATAATAAAACAAAAATACTGTGGACTGGATTACTATTTTCCAGTTAGTAGGGCATCGATTATCCAAACGTCGCGTCGGTCGATACGCACGACCGATTAACACAGCAATGCTAAATGACCTTCTCGCATTTTTAAAGTGTTAATTCATACCAATTATTAATGTTGACTGACTACCCTAACTAAGGTTCCCATGGTGGTAGTATCCAATTGTCATTCAAATTACTATTACTGAACATTCTAAGTTTATTGTGTATTATTTTTTAGATCGCTCAAACGACACTAAGACTTACTTACAACACTTACCGTGAATTGCATCACTTTCTAAATTTCTTTTATCGTTGACGGTCTTGGTTGTATAAGGCGAATCGTGGGATTGCGGGTTTGATTCCCGCACAGGGCAAAGATTTGTCTGAACCACAGGTATTTGCTCAGAGTCTGAATGTTCGTGGGGCCGTGATCCTAATAGCTCCTGGTTCCTTGGACATGGAAGTTAAGTAACACTAATTGGGGGTCAAGATCTATTTATGTAGTCGTGACACGCAATTTTATTCAAAATACAAATAATTTATGATAAGTTTGCAAAAAGTTACTATTACCACTTAAACACTTATAGAGAAAAAAAAAAACAATAAATTAAATATGTTGGAACTATTTATTTCAGTTCCCGTCTAGACGACCTCTACAAAGACAAGGAGCCCCATCTGTACACTCTGATTCTGCGGCCAGATAACACATACAGCATCCTGGTCGACAACAAAGAGGTAATAAAACAGAAATATTGATAAGAATAAGATTTCTGGAACGTTTGTTCACTTTGACAGCCGATTAACACCTTCAGTGCTGAAAACACAACAGTCGTGTTTTCCATAACTTGCCGCGAGTGCGGGAAACACAACTGTTGTGTTTGTTGTATGGGAAAACGTGGCTAAACAAGAAAATCTGCTCAGCAGTGAAAGTGTTAAGTCAATAGTTGTCTCTATCTTGCACTAAACAAGTGACAAGGACAACAATAGATTTAATCTGTTGTCAAAGTTAACTAACGTTGCAGAACCGGTCGTGAGTCGTGTTTTGGAGACCTTCAGCTATTTTTATCTCCTTATTAAGTATTTTATAAAAGCTTCAAAATGTTTCTCAACAAAAGCTGATGCATATACTTATATTTAATTTAAGGTGAACGCCGGCTCACTGCTGGATGACTTCACGCCTCCCGTCAACCCGCCGGAGGAGGTCGACGACCCCGACGATGTGAAGCCGGCCGAGTGGGACGAGAGAGAGAAGGTATGCTTGCTTACCTGTCAAAATGCATTTGTTTTGTGACGTACTGACGCTTCAATAGCAGCAACAGCGTTTGTGGATTGATTTCTTATGAGTTTAGAAGCACTCTCTGCTAGCCTACATCATAATGTTTAATTATGACAGTAGATATTAAAGCAGTCTTTAAAAAAAAAATCAAATTTGGACTACTTGCAAAAATTTTTTTCTTGCATTTTATAAATCACATGCCAAAAGAATGGAACCAGGGTTATCCCTAGATCGCTTTTTTTTTATTAATTTTGTTATGCACTTATTATGGCATTACTACACGGGCGCTAAAGCGTTATTACAATAATGCGTTCTGCGTCCCGTCCTACTTATAGCGGCGATGTTACAACAACAGTGCGTAATATCACCGCCATCCTAATACAAATTATGTTAAAACTGATATCGCAAAAGCACCTGCGATATTATCGACCACTAATAATGCATCAGTGAGATAGGTTTCACCGTTTTTCAACTTGTATGTACAGATCGTAGACCCCGCGGCGACAAAGCCCGACGACTGGGACGAGGAAGCGCCCACGCAGATAGTCGACCCCAACGCGGTCAAACCAGACGGCTGGCTCGATGACGAACCAGAAATGATTCCAGGTTAGTTAGTGCAAATTCACTTCAGAGCTGGTAGAAGGAAAGAAAATATTGTGAGGAACTCACATGCCTGACAATTATTTCGGAGGTATGTATGTGATCTATTAACCAGAACTGGGCCTCTGTCATGAACTATGGTCAAATTCTATTTACGAAAAGGGGTCAGACCCATGCTCAGCTGAGGGTGGATATGGGTTGTAATAGGAAAACTTAAAGCAATGTATTAGGGCGATGAGACTAATGCAATGCGCCGCAAGGCTGAAATCTGAAGTTAAGTTGCATGCATTGTAATGAGCAGAAGCTGCATGTCTCCTACATTTCTGCAGTTGTACAAAGAAATAACAGAAAATAATTTCTGTACCATTTTGTCCTAAATATTGGAGCCAGACTGCAATCCCGAACATTATAAAACTATCACGACGGAGCGACCTGAGCGCGTTCACTGAACATCGTAGTTTCACTAAGTATGAAGTGTGTCCCTTGGGAGCCGCTCCCAGCCAGTAACCCGGTTCCGTCGGCAGACCCCGCGGCGGAGAAGCCGGCCGACTGGGACGAGGAGATGGACGGCGAGTGGGAGGCGCCGCTCATCGACAACACGCGCTGCGCCGCCGCGCCCGGCTGCGGCGTCTGGGCGCCGCCCACCATACAGAACCCCAACTATAAGGTACGATGATTGCTTTTTATTTAATAAGTACTAGCTTTTGCTCGCGACGATAATCTTTTATCGCGATATAAAATATCCTATGTCCTTTCTCAGGGTCAAACTGTCTCTGTATCAGGTTTCATCTAAGTTGGTTCAACTGTCTAGGTTAGCCCGTAGAAAGGGACACGGACGTACGAACAAGAGTTACTTTCGATTTTATAATGTTAGTTTAGTAGGACTGTATCGATCGCTGCAACTGGCTGCTATCTTAGTATGATCCAATCTTAAAATAAACAAAGTATAAAAAATTGCAATTCAAAATACATATGTTTATTACGGTTGATAAATGACGCTAAAGAACCCAAAAGAATATCAACTTTATTACAATAGATATTTTGTCCCCCGAACAGGGCAAATGGCGCGCGCCGTTGATCCCCAACCCCAACTATAAGGGCAAGTGGACGCCGCGCCGCGTCCCCAACCCGGAGTACTTCAAAGACGAACACCCCTTCAGGATGACGACGATCGTAAGTGTACTTACATCATTAAATTTTTAGAAAAAGAAACTACAACATATTCCAAGGTTTTTTTCTTCTAAAATTTGTTTCGCGTGATTTGATCGTTTAACCAGTGTGAGGTATTAAAATAAGTTTTATGTATTTCCAAAATAGTTAAAATGTCGATTCCTAGTCAGTCAGATAGTGTAAGTCAAGTCAAAGTCACGATTTAGTAAAATGCTGGATGCTTTACCGGAGCCTCTTGGGAGTTTTGTAGAACAAGAAATGACACTTTTGTTGGGTTTGTACCGGTTGTCTACACTCATGAACGTTAACAAACACGTAATGTTTAATAATCCATCAATATTACATTTTTGGTATCCCCTTAAAAGTAACCTGTAACATTCTGTCGTGTTCCAGACCGCGGTCGGGTTCGAGCTGTGGTCGATGTCTCCGCAACTGCTGTTCGACAACCTGCTGGTCACGGAGTCGGCGGCGGTGGCCGAGGAGTGGGCGGCGCAGACCTTCGCGCTCAAGCGCGCCAAGCTGTCGCGCGACTCGGTCAGTGCACGACCTCTACCTCGACCGTTACACTATTAAACCTACCTACCGCCAACATTCTTCTTTGTGGCGTGCGTTGTGACTCTTTCGTTTGCCATGTTCAGGCCTTCATCACTGTGATTCAAAGTCTGCTTACAGAAGCCTGTACTAGATACTAGATACTAACGAATGTGAATTTCGCAGACTACTTATACTGACCAAACAGTCTCTAAATAAAATATCATTGTACGTATTTCTAAAGAATAATAATTATTAATTGAAATATTTGCGATGTAGCAAACACTTTGGGGTCGTTTCCTTCGCGCCACTAACTACAAGCCGGGCTACTGGGCCCTCTACGGAATATACGTCGCCATTCCCATCGCGGTCTACGTTGTGATGCTGTACAGACGCGTTAACGAGGTCCACAGTTCTATTAGCTAGATTCTTGCGGACAGTAGACTGGCCCTAACAAAATTCAAACAATGTCAGACGAGCGGTCACACTTTCAATCATTCTACGTTCGCTTTCGTTGGTCTCGCGTGCAGTGCAGTGTTGTCGGTGGACTGTGGGAACTTACGCGATTGTGGAGTGCTTGTATGTGCCACCGTCTCCTGTTTGCACGAACCTTTAGCCTGTAGTGTGTGGATTAATTCGGATTTATTGTAGTTCAGCTAGAAATTTGAGTATTTTCAGTCGACACGAAGGAAAGGTGTTATTTCGCACTTGTTTAAAAGCATCAGCTAGTTTATAAACTAAGAGATAGAAGCTGGAAAATGAGAGAATGATAGTGTTGAGACGAAATACGAGTGTCTAATATTGAGCTGCATCATAGTTTGTTATTTTTTTCTTGGCTGAATATAGTTTGATAACTTACCAGGTAAGTGAAGATGTTAGACATTGTGACGTGCTTAACCACTGATAAATATAAAAGAAGAAATATTGGTTAAATCTTAAATCTTTTATTTAATCTTGTAAAAAATGGGTTCAAATAAGTTAAATATTTAAAACTCCCGGAAGATGGATTGCAAAATCTTGGATGTACTGAATTCCTTTCCCCGCGACATTGATCATAACCTCATTGGGCAGTCGTTTGCTGTTAATTTTAACACTTTTGAGTATCTGTGTTCACTCCAAAAAATACGTACACATTTATGCGTACATTATTTTATGTTTTGTCCGACTACATCCTGTTCTGTAAACCTTCGACCAAAATATAAAAAATGCCATCTCCAACCTGATCCGATGACAAATCCTCTGTAGACAGTAGTTATGTAGTGATGTGGTAGACGCTAGAGTGTGCAGTAGCCGCTACTTGCAGGACTCGGTGGTGGAGCGCGCGCTGAAGTTCGCGGCCGACAACCCGTGGGTGTACGTGGCCGTCATCCTCGGCACCTTCCTCGCCGTCGGCGTCGCCGCCTACCTGTGCTGCGGGCCCCGGGGGGTGAGTCCACGCTACTGCTTGTCTGTCTATATACTAAACACAACTTATCTGTATTTCTAAAATAAAACATTCTAATGTATGTTATGTACGCCAGGTTCCCTAAAGCTGTCAACTTGATATCCTACTCAACTCGCAGTACTATTATAAATTAGAAAATATGAATGTGTGTTAGACACAGATGTGTGTGTCTGTTTTCCTTTCGGCTTCATAACGCCTGAATTGATTATGATGAAATTGGAGGTTGGTTTTAGGCACATTAATTAAAATACATATTATTTCACTATATGAAATTAAAAATGTCGTAGGATCTACTAGACACAGAACCCTCCTTTGTCCCTATTTTAAATTTTTCTCTTTTGTTATCTGTGTCAATAAAATGTTAACTACCTGTGCATCCCTACATATATCCTATTTTAGACTTTATATGCGTAGGATTCCGAGGCGAAGAAGACAGACGCGATTGTAGAAGACGACCCGCACGAGTCGGAGGCGGAGGAGGAGAGCCGCGGCTCCGAGCCTGAGGCGGAGCCCGAGGACAAGCCCGCCGGGAAGGCTGACCTCGAGGGACCGGATGATGATGCGGACGATGACAACGTTGAGGTCGTGGAGGTAACTAAACATTACTACACTTTATAACAAGTGACGAGTTTACAGTGTTCTGTGTGTTAATCGAACGATGTCAAAGCGAATCGATCGATAACTAAGCTATCAAAAGATTCTAAATCGCCTAGCTTTACTTCTCTGTTCTTTTTCTTGAATCTTGCTTTCTTTCCGCCCCTCCGTTTCTCTCTAGTTACCGGTAACCGGTTCATTTCTCGTGTCCACTGTGACCACCGTTACTCCATGCTTCGGAGGGAACATTAAACAATCACAGGTCCCGGTTGTTATCGATCGATAGCAGCCGTTTAGCCACGCCGGAAACCCGTCGGGCGCCCGACGTAACTCTGACACCACAACCTGACAACCTCATTGGACAAACATTACAACTATCAATTGTTTTGTTGCAGACTACACCCCTAGTCGACACGGAAGGCGCCGGTGATGGTCAGAGGAAGCGAAAGCCTCGCAAGGAGTAAGCGAGACAACAATATAGTGCAAGCGACAGGTATATATTATGTAGTTCTTATTCGAGTGTCTGCGTTCAATACAAGCAATTTCTTTAGCAATAAGGTCGCATTTACACGATGCGAGTTACTCGAATGCAAGTAACTTAGATAACCTACTTGTGAGCTAAGCGTATTTTCAATTTTTGGCATTAAAATATGAACAAAACAAGGTACGTATATTTTTAATATCATACAATTTTGAAAATATTCAGTAATTGTTGAATAAAAGCTTTTAAGTATGTGTTCCTTGTGTCGTTTATTGTCAATACACCTAAGAAAATATGCCTTCTTTTTAAAATACACTTAAGTTTCCGGTAGCAGTAGAAGTGATTTACTGAAGTTGTTGAAGCTTGCTTCGTCCAAAGTATTATAATATTATTGTCTGCATTTTCTATTCAATGTTGAATAATTTTAGTTTATACATTTTTTAACAAAGTAATCATTCTCTCTCAACGTAAAATATGTTTAATTTACTAATACAATATTTTACACCAAAGAAAGGAAGTTTTAGGGATTCACTCTAAAAAAGTTATATTTTTTCTGAACTTATCTATAATATAATTATTTTTTATTTATCTTATAATATAATATAATATAATATAATATAATATAATAAATACGTCTTCGTCGTATATAGGCAAAACTATGAAATATATGTACTTCTTGTAATAACTGGTTCAAACTTCTGATTTTATAGTTATCTACATTGTGACTATGCCGAGGCTAGTCCTCACGTCTCGGGCTTGGCAGCTAATATTGACTTGTTATTGTCAATATGATTAGAAGATAATCATTGCTGAGCCAGTTTAATCCGTTTAACAACCGCCGTACGCGAACCCAGTGACTCGCCATTACTGGCTTGTGTACTGGCCCCGTACAGCTAACTGGAAATACGAGGTCACATTTAACGTGCATTTCTTTTATTAGGGTAATTTTGCATTCATATAACTATGGTAGGTAGGTACTGCTTATACTATTTCTGAGGAATCCTTGTATGTGTACATATTGCACTTTTATGTAATTGGATGAGTGATTGATGACCGGTTTTAAGTTTGAACAAACTATTGTATTGTTTTTCTAAACAAAGTAAAGCAAAATTGGAAGTGTTTTTTTTTATGAAATACGTCTTTTTTTTTGTTATTGAAGCACCTACATGAAAGTGTTTTAAAGATTTGCCTCATAACAAAATATTTTTTTATTTGTGACAGTTCATAGTCATGTCTAAGTAAAGATGATTTATTTATGAACTCACATTTCGTGCTGCAAGTTTTACTACAATGATACCGGTTTATGTAATACCCACATACTTACGCAAATATATACACGAATCGAAGAAATGTTTATTCGAACAAATGGCCGATCGGTAGTTGTGCCAATCACTGTGTCCACGACCTACTTTATAAATGCGTAAGTCTTTAACTACATTATATGTTAAATTTTACAAATGTGAACAATGTTTAATAATGATTGTTGCATGATATTATTTTCTCATATCTTCTCCTACTTTTAGTATAAGTAGCTGCAATTTCATGTAACATTATTATCTGCGTAGATAAGAATTCAATAATATGTATTTCATAATAACTAGATAAGAACAATATTGTTAGGTGTGTTCATAAGGTGTTTATACATATTTATCTGGACCATGCTCTTAGTACTTAATATCGGAAAGATATTGTATGTGTGCAGTTAATGCATTTTGTACATAAAGTACATAGTTTATTGTTAACTTGTACCTGTGGAGCATGTTCCATAGGTTAGCAAAAACACTAAAAACATCTCGACGAGGAATAACGGAAGCGCTTTCTTAAACACACTATGACATGTTTGCAAGAGAATTTTAGTATGTAATCATACAATTTATGTTAACGCGACTCCAATGATGGATCGATCGAACCAAAACTCGAGTGTACAGTGACATTGCGCCACTTCGTATCTATCCAGAGTTTTATGGACATCAAAGCTTCACGGTATCACTAAATAAAAAGTGCGCATTACAACATGCATCCACGCGCATGCACGGGTGTTGTGTAACATTGATAACATGTACTTCTTATCGTGTCAGTTTGTTTGACTGGTTATAAAAGCTGCTATAAAAGTTCGCAGATGTACAGCTTTCTGGGTAGCTCCGCTTGGGTGCGAGCCATGTACTAAAACATATATATTTTGTTAATGGTTGTCGGGCGGCAGCTTACCGAAATAGTGAAATTATTACCTAAACCACTTTCTCGTGATTACCTACTATGTGTGTTATAGGTAAAGTTAATAGACTGTAATTTATATGAATAAAGTAATTTATTTGTATTCACATTGTTTTTTTTACCTATAAGCTGTAAGTGTAAGAGGCTTCTTTGTCAGACGACCCGCAAAGCCTTCAAGTCTAGGCGTGCGTGATTCAATTCAATTGCGTTATTCAATGCCGAGCTTTTCTGGCTCCGTTTTTCATATTTAACATCAATGTCTCTATGGTAATTATTGCTCAGAAATGCTAAAGCATTTAGTTCGTTGGAATAATTTGTTTGATCTTGCTTTGAGCACGAGTACAAACAAAATCATTCATTGTAACGAATCGAAAATAATAAGGAGTTTACAAACAATGAACATTGTTCATAAATTGTATGTAAAGTAGAAGTATGATATTATCATAATGGCATGGCGCGTTATCGGTTAACCGAACTTATCACTGTCACCGTGGGATGTGGAACAGGTTCAGGCAATCGGCCACAGTGGTAGAATATCTGAAGTCTGATAATAATTGGAAATATATACACATTTTGTACGAACAAAGTATTCATCAATTTAAACTACTTACATTATGTCATCCTCTTACATAATTCCATCACTGGATGATTGTTCAATACTAGTTTCCACTATTTATAAATAAACAAAAGTCGATTAACAGCGCGAATCTTTATATTTTGATATAGGTAAGAACGGGTGGTTCAGTTGTCTCGACTTCTCAAATGAGTATGTGAACCCCAGTCCATCTGCAATTTGCATAGAAGGCCCGCAAGGGACATTAATCGCTACACCGCGCTCACGGCCGGTCGCCGCGTTTGTCTGTGGTGTAACCTCATACGATTTGTTATGAATAGAAAGCGGCTTTTTAACCTAGAGTGACTTGTTCTTGATGTTTAGTGAAGGTAGTATAAATTATGTATTCTCAAATGTTATTGTTGTGGTGTATGTACGTTTGTTTAGTTCTGGTGTCGGGCGAAAATACTGATGAATCCGCTCACTCGAAGCCGAATATTGTGTTGTTTATTGCAGATGATTTGGTAAGTTTATTTGTTTCCAACTTGGTAAATTCAAATTGAAAATGTAGTTATTGTAGAAATTTTGTCATTATTATTATTATCAGGCAAAATCGTCCCGTAATTTTGTTAAAAGTAAGTAATATTAAAATATATTTTCTGATAACTGGTTGTTGGAATATTTGGATATTCCGTGGAGGCAGCGCCCTTTTGCCCTAAAAATGGCTTGGTATGTCTGGACCGTTTTTTGTTTTATGGTAGACTAGCTGCGCCCTGCGGTTTCACCCGCATAATTCAAGTTTTCCCGCAATAACTCTCTTAAAAGCAATATATTTCCCCCGTTTTTGTCACATTCTTCATTGATGCTCCGCTCCTATTGATTGTAGCGTGATGTTATATAGCCTATAACCTTCCTTGATAAATGGACTATTCAACACAAAAAGAATAGTTCAATTCGGACCAGTGGTTCCTGAGATCCTAGCGTTCAAACAAACTTCAGCTTTATATATTAGTATAGATAAGGTAAATCTCGATACAATAATAACCCATGCTAAATTGCCAGTACAAGCCTGTTTTTAAATGTTTAATGGTAATTCGTTTCGGATATTTTTAATTTTGGTATAGCAGTGACGAAATTTTCTAAGTAATATTATTTCTAGGGTTGGAACGACGTCGGTTTCCACGGCTCCAACGACATTCCCACCCCGAACATCGACGCGCTGGCTTACTCCGGGCTGGCTCTGCACAACTACTACGTTACTCCGATATGCACCCCCTCACGGGCTGCGCTAATGACCGGGAAATATCCCATACATACTGGTAACACATTTATTTTGTGCTGGTCAACTCCAAACTATCCAGGGTTCTAGGTCTATGATGCAGGGTTCTGGGTGGTGCTGTGGCTGTTATGGGCAGTTGTAGCGCTTAGCATGAGGGGAACGTCTTGCTCGTCAAATAAAAAAAAGCTCATTCATTTGTAGTAATTTTCATTTAGTACAGTTGTATTGTTGAAATACATTATTTTTTGTCTAGATATCTAAGTAGGTATGTAGGCTAGTTAGGTTGACGCCATCTATACAGGTACGCTGACCCACCTGTTGTTTCGCATTACCACCATTTGTAATATATTAATTACTTATACCTTATACCCGATGACCTAATAACTAAAGCCACATCTCATCGTCAGCTTCCAAACAATGAATCTGGCCTATTTTCACTTACGGTGCAGAGACATGACCGCTCACAAATGAGCACATCTAAGTAGGTCAAAGGGCAATGGAGCGTCCCGTAGTCGTGAACCGGATCTTCAATGTCGAGTAAGACGATAGCCGTGGAATTGGGGGTCACGCACGAATCTGAAATAGCGAGGGGCAGGGCATGTATGTATATAGAATTTGGCCAAGTGGAAAGACTTGTAAAGAATTTATTCAAAAGAGGAGAGTGACGGAACGGTGGTCAAGAGAAAGACTGCCAGCCAGCTGGCCAAACGACGTCATCAAGGTGACAGGAAGGTAAAGGAATTGATTAGCGTAGGACCGGAAAGATTAGCTTATACCTGCATGATAGCAGCAGTGTGTTGGTGTAGGGTAGGCTGATATTAAATCTCAACTAATTAAATTATTATCCCACATTTGTAGCCATGAATTTGTAAATTATTTGTTTTAATATTTTGGTATGAATAGTAGTCACGCTAACACAAATATAGAGATACCTATGTATACGGAGTCGGACCTACTCTGAGAGCTTAAATTATACGTGTGGGGGACCCAGATAGGTACTTATACCGACTGCATAATTACATAAAAGTGTAGATACCTACTTATTTGTTTTTGTATCTCTTCAATATTATTTCTCGTAGTGAAATAGCCAACCATACTCGTATTTACGTAGATTATGCTGGGGCCGCACCTTTGCGACCTATCCTATCATCACGAAGCAATGCGTGCAGCAGATTCGTGTGTTTTGTTCACTAAAAATGTATCACGCTAATGAGTGCACATTAACGGCTTCATAATTAAAATTTTTACACTCCTTGCAAATGTTTATTTGTTAGATTTTCTTAAATATCAAATAATAGCTGTACCCTGCCACGCTTCGCTGTGGCACATTCGCTGATATGTCACTGATGAAAAAAATAGATAAAAACAATCCTTGATGCGGATTATATAACATGCTAAAATTTCAGCTCGATCGGTGCAGAACTTTTTGAGTTTTTGAAACGTACACAAACCAACATAACATTTTAGAAAATGTTACCATGTCCAGGGATGCAACACGGTGTTATATACGGAGCGGAGCCAAGAGGTCTTCCACTTTCGGAGAAAATCTTGCCGCAGTACCTGAAAGAACTTGGATATAAAACGCATCTAGTCGGAAAATGGCATTTAGGACATTACAAGCGGGCGTATCTCCCTTTGAATCGCGGGTAAACGGATATGATACTAGCTCAATTACAATAACTTATGGCTTCTTAAACTTGATACTTATTACTATATCTAAAAAAAAACTATATTTCAGCATTGTTCTATTTGAAGTTATAATGTTTCAGATTCGACAGTCACGTTGGTTTCTGGACAGGCAGAATAGATATGTACGACCACACGTGCATGGAGAACGGCTCTTGGGGCTCTGACTTCAGAAGAGGTATGTAATGCCTTGTCTCGAAAAATAAGTAATTTTTAGCAATTTATTTCCATATAAGTTCCATTACAACAGCACAAGACAATAATGATGCTGTATTACAATTTTGTACCCACTGCTGACGATACGGTAGACCAAAATGGCTGCAAATAAGACCAAAACAAAAAAACAAATTTTCCATGAAGTTCTTTAGAGTTGTAAATATTTTCAGGATTCCAAATAGCACATGACCTCTTCGGAGAATATGCTACGGATGTTTACACAAAAGAAGCAGTCAAAGTGAGTTACACTTATTTAATATTTTCTCGTATTAGTAACAAATGGATTTAAATTTACACTTAGAATGGTTGCTAGGTCTGTATGGGTACTTTTTCGATCTATCATTCCCCAAAGCAACTATTAACTAATATGTGCAGGCAGTCATTAACGATACATGCAAACATAAAGTAGTACAAGATTGAACAAATATTTTGTAACATCATACGTTAATCATATACCTGCTTACTTACTTGCTGCTTTTTAATTACATTGCAGGTAATAAAAGACCACAACAAGACAGAGCCCCTGTTTCTAATGGTAGCCCACTCTGCAGTTCACAGCGGGAGCCTTGTTGAACCAATTAGAGCCCCTGATAACCTAATCGACAAATTTAAACATGTCAAGAATTTCCAGAGACAGAAATTTGCGGGTAAAACGCGTTACTATATTATCACGGTATCATCACACCAGTGCCACAGTGCCTTAGCTAAACCGCATTATCGCAGTCTACCTGGCTGATCCTGTCACCTCGATGTTTCAACCATGTCAACTATCTCAGAGCACAATAGCTGTAATATCACCACTTCACCAGTCACCACGGAAGTAAAAGAACTCTCAATGCTTAGATTGGAAGTAATAACTTTCGTACTCATTGCACCGTTTTGAGAATTAATTTTTCTCCTCAGCTGTCGTTTCAAAAATGGACGAATCGATCGGAATAGTTATCAATTCTTTAGAAGCACATGGACTTCTGAATAACTCCATTATTTTGTTCAGCACCGATAACGGAGGCGCTGCTGCGGGTTTCAATGATAACGCTGCTTCGAACTACCCCTTGAAAGGAGTAAGAATAAAATACTATTATTAATAAGAATTTGCGATGTTCCCCTACCACCTTTTAAAACGTGGTTTTTCCTCTAGGTAAAAAATACTCTTTGGGAAGGTGGCGTCAGAGGCGCGGCACTTCTGTGGAGTCCCTTGCTTGAACAGAAATCTAGAGTTGCAACTCAAAGAATGCATATAGTGGACTGGTTGCCTACATTATTGGGAGCCGCAGGAGCTAATATGAGGTAATATGTTGAACATTTACAGATTGAAATGGTACTTAAAAACTTTTATTCCTAGTGTTAGTTGTGTATACCATTTTTTTGACTTACTATATCGTGTTTTTAGTTTATTAAACAATATTGATGGCATCAATCAATGGGACGCGCTGTCGAAAGATCTCAAGTCGGAGAGGACAACCCTCGTGCATAACATAGACGATATTTGGGAAACCGCAAGCATTACTATGGATCAATGGAAGCTTATCAAAGGTAAAGCAGCCTTGCTTTTAGAAAACTCATCTCATCGACCAAAGCATACATTCCCATATCAATAATTGACGCTGCAATTATTGCAGTGCCCGAAAATGGTAAGTTGAATATCTGGCCAATAATACAAATAAATAGCCTGGCAAATAATATCCTACTTATAAAGTAAACATTTATTATACATAGCTTATACATAGCTTCACCAAAAGCATTATCCAATATTTTTAGACACGTAAGCATATTTTATGTTGTTTATTATCATCGGATAGTAATGGTGCGCCCAGGCGTTATAAGGCGAAGAAATTGACAATGGTCCAATTTCTGTTTGACAAAAGTGATTATTTTGTGTATTAATTTGCGTTATTTTATCTCCAGGAGCTTCGAACTACAATGGTACTTGGGACCACTGGTACGGGCCGGACGAACGCAACGGCGCTTACAATTTAGACTTGGTTTACACAGAAATGACTGGCAAGGTTTTAGAAAAGCTTGGGATTATGCCAAATCGGACGAAGGTTGCTGAAATCAGGTACCAGTATCGTCTTTTGTCACTTATTAAAGTTACTGTATAAATATGACGATCTATTTCCCAACTATTAATTTAACCTAATTGCATAAATAGGGTACTGTTGGGACGTAAAAGGCAACAAACTAAAATATTCGGGCACGCATGAGTATTATCAGGCTTGGTATCGCTATTATAATGTTTCAGAGAAAAAGCAACGTTGAAATGCAATCAAAGCGTTGCGATAACACCGGTGACTACTTTGGAAGGGCCCTATCTTTATAACATCGAGGAAGATCCGTGCGAATATACAAATTTGGTCAATAAGTAAGTTTTGAATTCCTCATAACCTCAGCTTAAATAAGAATGAGATGTAAACAAACAAGATTAGAAAAAATAGATAGATTTGTCAGAAAATAATAGAAGAAAATTAGCACTTAGAGCTCGTGACTATACCTACCTACATCATATTATTATAACACAAGTAGGTACATATATTATCCAGAACAAGAATTTCTTGTACCTATCTATAAAATTAGGAATTATGAAGACCATGATCGCACAAACACCCTGACTCCGAGCAAATACTTGAAGATTTACACAAATATTTGGCCTGAGTGGGAATTGAGCCTGCTAGCTCACGCTGCTCATCAACAACTTACCAATGAAGGCTTTACTTACTATAATTCTGTAGTCAATCAATGTTGTTTTTTCAGACATCCAGAGATTCTTGAAAAGCTGTTAGCAGAACTGCATCGCGTGAATGCGACCGCTGTACCGCCTAACGCGAAACCGTTGGATCCTAAAGGAGACCCTAAGTACTGGGGACGAGTATATACCAACTTCGGAGACTACGGAACCCAGCACGAGTCCGCCGCCTGTCTGTAGTTATTAAAAACAAAATGGATTCTTTTTTGGAATAATGTATGAAACTAAATTGATTGATATTCTTTTATTCAAGAACATGTAGTAACAAATATGAGGAATCTCATAGAAAATTAAAACTGTAAGTTAGTTAGTGCGCGTCGCTCTCTCCGAACGCGGAGCCTGCAGCGCGAACAATATTCGCTAATGCCGACAATTTTAAAACTACCATGGAACGTTAAGTAGTGTGTAAGTACACAAATGAACACGTTACAAAACGAAAATAAGTAGATATACCTATACGAAACAAATTAAAAAAATAATCAAATTCAGGAACCCAAATATAATTATTAGACACGACTTTTAAGTTTCTTAGTCTTTCCTTCAGACCTCAATGATCTATTCTCCTGGTCGTCCATCTTTCTTTTGGTGGTCTTTCCGATCTTCTCCATGTTCTGCACGGGATTGTGAGTACCGCTCAGCGGTAGTTCTTCTTCCATGTGGTGATCGGACGATTGTATAGCGTCCCTATATTGTTTTAGAGTTAAATCTTCCACGACGTTCGGTGGCGTATGTTCTATGATTGTTCCCATTACGGTTGCATGTTGCAGGCTCACTTTCTCCATCGGACTTAAGACGTCCCCGACCGGGTCTTGCGGGCTGCCTTGGGACAGAGTCTCGGCTACCAACCGGTCCACTATGTTAGACTCCTCAGCTTGGAAGAACTTACTTATTACGTTGTTCACTTGTTCAGGGATAATTTTCCGCGGTGAAATAAGGCTGGAATGAGAAAAAGTACATTACCTACTTACTATGAAAATCGGATGCAATATTTACTTCCAATCAATCTAGGTCCCCCTTCCTTGAGACTACTTTTCATTTGGCAGAAATAATGAGTCGTCATGAGAGAATGAGTTATGAGAGGCGATAAAAGTGGTCGCAGCAAAAGAGAAATATCATCACTGCTGACAGCTGATTAATATAAGTACAAGCGAGTAAATAAGTGCTCCTGTAATACTACTTCGCATATATCTCTAAATTAGAGATGCCAAATCTATGGAATGAGGTGGCACAGGGCGATACTCACTCTGCGTCTCCTTCCTCTACTATCCCGTGAGATTGCAGTAGCTTCATGAGCTTGGCAGCGTTGAGGGGAGACAGACCGAACCTCGCCGCCAGCCCTGCCGCACCCACCTCGCCCGCTTCGCCCATTTCGCCCTCGGCGCCCGCCGCGCACCATTCCAGTGTGCGCCGGAATATGCACAGCGACTACGGGAACCACAAGGGAATTTTCATTCCTCATCTATCGTTTTTTTTAATTATTTTATGTGTCCTAGAGACTTCAAGCATCGCTCGACAAATAAATTAATAAGACATCATTGGTCTACCTCTCTCTTCTTGACGGGTAGCGCGGCGAGCGTGGCGTCGGTGGGGGTGCGCGCGGCGTCGGCGTCGGAGCACCGCGTGCAGCAGTGGCGCCGCCGCGCCGTCCCCGCCCGCGCCGCCTCCCCCCCCGCCGCCGCCGCGCGCCGCACGCCGAAGCACGCCGCGTGCTGTGTGGTTCCGCAGTAACTGGGAGTGTGGTGATGGATTCAAAACACACCGTGTTTAAATATCTTTTTGCCATTAATGCGTCTTTAAATTTGCATAGTAGAGGACAACTTAAAAAAGTTATGATGTATAAATCGTGGGATTCAGTTTGGTGTTGCAGCTACAAATATATAACCTACATGCAAAATTTGATCACACCATTCGATAGCTAACGAATGGAAATATTCGTTACGTTAAGTGTGTTAAGACGCATCGCGCGCGAAGGAGGGGTAAACGCCGCCATTTTGAGGTCGCTTCGCTGCGTCACATAATTTTCGTTTAATATAAATTTTGACTCGGAGAAGCTACGACGTTGTCGTATTCATATAAAACACGATAAACACTCCGATTTTTTCTTTTCCCTTTTTTTTCTTATTTGTACTGGTTGGGAACACTAACTCGCATGTGAGAACGGCGCCGTCGTCTCCGCAGTGCTTGTTGCACGGACAGCGCAGGCGCGGCGGGGCGCTGCTCTCCGTTGTGGTCGAGCGGCCGCCGCCTAAGGAAATTGCCTTTATTTAGTAGCTGTTTATTTCTTACTAGTAAGTAATTATAGTTCCAAATTAAGTTCAGGCTTATCAGCTTAATTTGTTCTATTCTACAATCGGTAGGTATAGGAAGATAGATGCCTCACTATTTGTTCACAGTGCAAAGAACAATGAAATCATTAAAATAATAGGCTATGCTATAATTATGTCTGTGATTCATGCAAATAAAACTTACTATAGACATCTTCACCTTCGTTCTGCGTCATCACGGGAGGGTTTTGAGAAGCCTGAAAAACAAAGTTTATCTTGAGGCAAATCACGTGGATATCCTGTCTTAACTGATTCGGCTTACCTTTGTTATTTTCACAATATACATTGTTACTACGCATCGGACAACGCCAGGCGTCTGTCCTAGGCACTATGTAATACCACGGCTCTACGCGCGAGCTCTAAAAATCATACAGATTCTGTGACGCGGCAGAGACAATGATATAGCCGCCGGCAAGAGTTACTAACGTTGGCGTCGTGACTGGAGCCCATGTTGTCGCGGATGTAGGAGCGCGCCACGAGGCGGTGGAAGGGCGTCTCCACCCAGCCCAGCCGCACGGCGTCCGCGGCCGTCGGCGCCAGGTGGTCCTCCGCCGCGGCCGCCGCCTCGAAACCTGGCGCCTGGTAACCCTCCGGAGCCTCTGAAATAGAACACCCTGTATAACGCACCAAATTAAATTTAAAGTCACCTATACAGGTCGAAAACCGGCAGAAAGCGAACCTTACCGTCATTGTAATAAAGCTGCAAACTGACATCGTAGGACGAGGGTAGCTCGTACTGGCACGTCTGCATGATGACCACGCAGGTGCGGATCAAGTGCAGGGTGCGCTCGCGGACGTTGTCGAAGGCGTACCGCGAGGAGCGCTGCGCGCCGTCCGCGTCGCGGCGCCTCGAGTGCAGCTCCAGCGTGACGCCGGCGCTGTTGTACGCGAACTCGAAGATGTAGTACTCCATCAGGTTGTCCGCGTGGTGTTCGCCGTCGTAGAAGCACAGCGCTAGTTTGTGCAGCTACAATGCAATTGATAACTCATCATCAGACTTTCATACTAGAGACGGCATAGAACAGAAAGGTAGGTGTGAGGTACGTTGCAGGCTCGGGTTTATATAGGTACTCTTTGGCGGCTGAAACTAAATCCGTCGGTCTGACCTTATTACCTACCTTCTCTGCGAGGAGTCTGATTCTCGTAAGGAGAAAGGTGTTAAGCGCTGACAAGGGGTGTTCATCATAAACAAGTTTCAAAATAGAATAGTTCTTACTATATTATTATAAGTATACATAGTCTAGATACTCACATACTTCTTGTCGAACGCCTCAAAAGCTCGAGTCATCGCCGTGCTAACGAACTGAGCGAGCTCATCCCTACATTTCTTTCTTAATATTTTCAACTGTACACCGCCAAAACTTTCCACGGTGTAACTTTCTTCCGGAAATACATTTCTTAAATAAGTTATTGTACTAACTGCAACTACTGTGAGTTGTTTCATAAAAGTTACGGAACTTGTGTATGTTTCGGTAACTTGCCGCGGGAATATTCTTACCCACTCCGCTATTGCCTGCAACAGTTTATTTCTACTTAACACTTTACTCATTCAAATGATTACTAAGAACAATTGAGTACAAATAAGTAGATACCTGTGAAGTAGCTGATGTAGTGGATAAAGTAGCAGACATTGTTTTCTAAGTTTTATAATCAACTGAGTTTTATTTTTGCCGCCATGCCACTTTCCTCATAATGTTCCGTCCCGCCAACACCACAGAAGCCACAAACGTCAATCATTCCGGTCTTTCCGGCTCTTGGTGCCGCTGACATTTTTATAGTTGTAGCATATATTGGTATTCTGTGGTAGTAGATACAGACAACATAACTTCATGGCACAGAATAAATTAATACAGTATCTATCTACTACATAATTATAAGAGGATAGATTAGACAGCTCTCGCACTCTGGCTGCAACGAAAGTTTATTATTTTTAATTTTAAAATAGCTTGACACGTTTGTTTACGCCACAAAAAAACAAAAGAAAACTGTCGATAAGTGACATAATAATAAAATTAAATAATTTGGATTGTTTTTATTGATAAAATTGAATATTAAAACCAACAAAATGATATGTCCCGAAGGTGCGCAAATGCAGAATGAATTAGTTGAAAAAACAGAGGAGAACCTCTTCATCAGTGGCAAAAAGATTCCAGCTGAAAGTTCTAGTTTAGAGATGAACTCGTTTATGAATCCAAAAACTTGGAAAAAATCTTTGACGAATTTCTTTCGGAATCAACTCCGTTCGACCAAATCGAATGATGTAAGTTTTAGTACATATTTCCATCTACTTTGCATCCAAGTCATATCAAGGAAAGTATCAGAATTAGGTAGTTAGTCTTGTAGCAGGTACGTAGTTAGTAATACTATCGTGCTACCTACCTACGTCCGAACACACAAATCCCAACCCCCAACTAGGACTCCCTGTGGTGTACCGATCGCCTCACACGCATTAAATTGGAGTTATAATTCTCACTCTAGTAGAACAAAAATATTTATGAAATTGAATAAATGTTTTAAAATAGGTATAATAATTGACTACTGTAAAAAGTAATATATTTTCCTTCCAGGGAGATCGCCCGTCAGGGAGTCAAGAAAATTTTGAAGTTAAAGATGTAAGCCCAGAACAAAAATGGCAATCACTGGGAAAAATTTTTAGGCGCCAAAGCTTTGTAGAACCGTGGAATAAGTCGTCTAATCCACAAGGAGAAAGTTCATCTCAAAGTAAACGACTTGTTGTGAGGAAAGTTCTTTCTAGCTACTTTGGTAAAAACCAAAAATCTTCAACAATTGAAAGTGAAAAATAAATGTTTGTCTGCATTATTTGTTTAATTTCGTTATGTTTGGATGTTTGCCCTTAATTTTCTTAAACCAAAACCGTTTTCATCTCCAAATTGAGTAGGTACTTACCTACTATAACGTGTAGACTATTAGATAGTAGTCTACAATACGCCGTATTCTAGCAGTTTGTGCGGTCTGCTACGGTGATCTCCTTAATTCAAGTAGTGTAGTGATTGCGATGATTTAGAGTGAGCATTAACACTGACTGCTGAACCAATTTTCTTGTCTAGCCACGGGTACGGATCTGCACACACCGTTGTGTTTTCCCATACTGCTAAAACAGCAGCTGTGTTTTCCCGTACATTTAAATTTCTGTATGAGTACTCTCAAAATAATATCATAGCATTCTTCCAAGTGTGTACGATATTATTTTGACTAGAGGCGAGGCTAAAGAAATAGAGCTCCAACTTTGACGCCTTCCTACCAAGCGGTAGGTAGGCGGTAGAACTTATAAAAACCGGGGCAATATTTAAAAAAGTGTTTGACTGTCATTAAGCTGACAGTTGATATGACAATGACGTAAATTTTGACTTTTTGTTTTGACTTGACATTATGTTTGATTTCTTTTCAATTTTCTCTCGCCTGTCTGTCTGTATCTGTAGAAAATTATACGGGGCTCGTTTATAATTTGGTGTAAAAACCATTTAGTATGTTGCTTTTTGATAAAATCCATGCACCAAAGCGAAGCTAGTTGTGTATTGAATTAAAATTTTGAATATATCTCACGTGGAGAAGTGTGCGAGTGTATACGCCCTTGAAAACCGTGTCCAAAAAATCTGCATAGCAACAGCGCTTCGATCCGTTTTATTCCTATTTTATGGGATATCACTTGCAATTTCGCCAACGAGTACCTATAAGGGGTGAGTAGAAAGTGTTTTGAAAGTATTTTGACTCACTATGTCTAAGGCATATGCTCCAAGTACATAAGTATGGTTACCTTTGTTTGGTTCAAGTAAAGACCTTCATTACGTTCGTGTGTTACCTACCGTTTGATGTTATTGAACGCAAATATATCCTGCTTTATACTCTATTTATTACAATTTAATGTTATAGTTGTAATAAAACAAACCATTGATATATTTTGATTATAAGCGGATAAAATTGTTTTACAAAAATCATTGTTGTGCCATTTTAATAATTATAATTACTCGGACTATAATTTATGTGAAGGGTTGTACGAATTTGAGTACATGGTACACGAATTTGAGGGTTTAGATTTAGATTAGGTGTTTCATTTGCGCTTTATTACCATCGCTAGGGTGTAAATGGCGCGGTATTCATGCTCCCTCGTATAAAGCTAAGGTCGAGTCGAAGGTGAAGTGACACAGGGGCGACTGCTACAGCTTCTAGCGGGAGCCCACCCATACCGAGTTGAGTTTGTGAGGTAGACTTAAGTAATAGAACCGACAGAAAAAAATCATAACTAAAAACTGTACATCTCTGGCAGGGGGGGGGGGGTCCCCTCCACCTCTTCTCTTTCCATCCCCAAAATTTGTGCGACTTTATTAATTTAACCTATATGAACAATACTTGCAATAGTTTTAAAAATTGTAGATGGACATCTTAGAACAATATTTGTTTGTAAAGAATGCTACCCAGGGTCCATACTTTCTGCAAACCAAATTATATCAAGAACTGTTTGGGTTAGCCATGAATAGGGAGAAAACAGTTACTTTTGCTTTGATAATATTAGTAGGATTCTGTATAAATATACTAGCTGTGAATTAATGTTGTTACAATTTTCTCTAACTTGATTTGATGGTAATGGTGATTGAAATGGTACTGCCCTATGTTTTTGTTATTTTTCTGTATGGTTTCTTTTTGGTGTACAATAAAGAATTATCTATTCTGTTCTGTGTTTACCTCAATAAAACATTTTCATGTCATGGTCAAGGCCAAATTTTGGACTGTTTACTGGCTAGTTGCAATTGCATGGATTTAAATGGATTATTCAAGAAAATGTAGGTGTGACAACATTGAATGGTTAAAGTTGTCAGACTAGTAGACAGGGACAAGGTAATTTGAACTATTTGCAGAAGCCCAACAGAAAACGATTCAGTAGGTATCCTAATGTACCCAAAGGTGGTAGGAATGGTAGGCCTGATGAAGTCCGTAACTGTGACTTGACAAGGAAATCAGCTCAGTAGTCAAAGTATAAAAACATCAGTGTTTTATACATTTCTGAGTCATTATGCGTCCAGAGAATAAATTGGCCTACTGTAGTAGGTACAATGCTATTGTTTACATAAATAGGCTTGTCTCGAGCACTTTTGTTTTATTTACTACAATTTATGTAAAGTAGGTAATAATATTTCCTCATCACATGTTTTGATGAATTAATATGTGTTAGACTGTTCTTCAAGGCACAGTACAATTTGTCCTCGTCTGACCTCAATAATCAAAGCAAAATAACATAGTATAATAAAACATATGTATAGTAATGTAATAAAAACTAAAGTGCACTAATATGATATAATCTACATTCTAATAATATGTCCATTATAAGGACATTTGCAGCATGTTGTAATTAAGTCAAATGAATGCCTTTGATTTATTGAAACTAGTCTTACCTTCCAACCTTGATTGAATGCTAATTTATGTGAAGTACTTGCATACACCTCACTGACTATTACAATTCCTATTTAAGTGAATTGTCTTGTATTGCGTAATACAATTATTTTGTTATGCATTTAATATTAATAGTAACTGCAAAACTAAATAATTATTAATGATGAGGGGAAATATTTAGTAGGTGTAGAAATTTTTTGACTATACTGGTAAATTTAATGAAAAGCAAATTATGTAGGGTTCAAACAAAATGTAATAGGTCAGGCCTCTTATTCCCTTAATAGTGCTGTTGTGGTAATCATTGTGTCTTGATTGCCACAACACCTGTCAAAAATATACAAAATTAATTAAGAACTCAACAGTACTTTGTTGGGGAATAAGGGGGCAGCTCAGGTCTTGTATACTCAGTAATTTTTTAAAGTTGTACTTTTGTGAACAGAGTTATAATGTAGTTTTTTTTTTCAGATGTTTGCTGAGAATGTCTACAGCATCAGAATTAAAACCAAGAAACATTAATGTAAATTAAACACAACTTAGTATCGTAAGTGCAACAAGGTGGTGCTTTTGTAAAGGTAAGATGATCACTCGAAGATGGTTCCACCCATTATTATCCGGCGTGGATGCGGAGAAATTGCTATTGGAGCGAGGCCATGATGGATACTTCCTAGCAAGACCTAGTATGAGCAATAAGGGGGACTTTACTCTCTCCGTTAGAAGGGGGAATGAAGTGACGCACATTAAAATACAAAACAATGGCGAATACCTCGATCTCTATGGCGGTGAAAAATTCGCTACTCTTTCCGAACTCGTTCAATATTACATGGAAAATCAAAGCCAACTCCGTGAGAAAAACGGTAACATCATCCGATTAAAAACACCACTGAATTGCGATGATCCCACCACAGAGCGTTGGTACCACGGACAGCTCACAGCGAATAAGGCCGAGCGGATGATGCTGGAGAACGGTAAGAACGGATCCTTCCTCGTTCGAGAGTCACAGCGGCAGCCTGGGGATTTTGTACTATCGGTGCGGACGCGAGATCGAGTGACGCACGTCATAATACGCCGGCAGGATGACAAATACGATGTTGGCGGTGGAGAACAATTCGACGATCTCGTCAGCCTGATAGACCACTACCGCCTCTTTCCAATGGTAGAAACCAACGGGGAAGTTTTGAGGCTTATACAACCGTTGAATGCCACTCGTATACAAGTGAGACACTTCCATAAACGGGTAAAGCAACTCCAAAAAGAGAACGAGGGGCCTATCGAGAGCATGGCGTACAAGCAGGGATTCTGGGAGGAGTTTGAAACTTTGCAGATGATGGAGAACTTACAACTTTTCGATAGGATGGAAGGATCGAAACCAGAGAATATCAGAAAGAATCGGTATAAGAACATCATACCGTTCGACCACACCCGTATTGTTCTCCGAGATATACCTCAAGACGCGCCACGAGGATCCGATTACATAAACGCGAACTACGTCCGATGCGATAGTATCGACTCGAGCCCGGACTCGAAGGATAGCAATGGTGCCAGTGATGATGGCTCTCCTCACAGACGTGACAGCACTATTTCGAGGAGTAAGTTTTCCCCGAATAATAGCACTGTCATCATCACCGAAGAGAAGTGCTCTTCACAAGCCCAGGGTAATGGTATCAAAAAAATTGCTCCAACTTTTGAGCCTAGTGTTCTTCGATCGAACCCGAATTATGTAAACACGACCATCCCGAAGTCGGCCGAGGAAGTAGACAAGGTGGCCGAACGCGTTTATAACAAAGTCTATATTGCTACACAAGGTTGTTTGTCGAACACCATTTATCAGTTCTGGTCTATGATATGGCAAGAGAACGTTTGCATCATTATAATGACGACGAAAGAGATCGAGCGTGGAAAAGTCAAATGTGAAAGATATTGGCCGGATCTAAACAAAACAGAGGTAATTAAGAAATATACGATATTCAATGAATCAGAATCGTCGACGCCCGATTATACTCTGAGGAGATTCCTAGTAACGAAAAAAGATGAGCCGACCGTTAAAAGAACCATTTACCATTTTCATTTTACTGCATGGCCCGATCACGGCGTTCCCTCCGAGCCGAGCAGGGTGCTTAATATTTTGCTCGATGTCAATTATCGACTGCAGCAAATAATGACAGGCCCGAATCCCCCGCCACAAGCGGTGGTGTGCGTGCACTGCTCTGCCGGCATCGGCCGCACAGGGACGTTCATTGTCATCGACATGATCTTGGATCAAATTAGAAAGGAAGGGTTCGATTGCGAAATCGATATACACCGCACGGTTCAGATGGTGAGAGATCACCGATCCGGCATGGTGCAGAACGAAGCCCAATATAAGTTTATTTACTTGGCCGTGTTGGAGTTTATTGAGACCGAGAAACAGAGAGTCGGGCTCGGCGCGGAGCCCAGCCAAGACTCACCGCGCGTCCGCTCACTGCCTATGCCTTTTTTATAAAGCGTACAAAACATGCTGAATATTCTGTCAATAGCTTTATTCTGCCCTGTTTTCAAATACAGGTATTAGAACTAACAGATTTAAAATGTAACTGGTATTGCGAACTCCTTACATGAACTACTGGACTGAAATACAACATTTGATCAATACAATCCCAGTTTAATTCCTTTATCATAAAACATAATACAAATGTAAAAATATTAAAGAAAAAAGAATTACTAAATATATTGATAAAATAAACAACAAATTTAAATGTATTGGTCATTTACAACAGCAATAGAATTATGTTTGATTCTAAATTGATCTCATGAACTTTATACTGTTTTCTACCTGACTGCCTGAAAGAGGATTAATTTTTACAGTTTCATATAGACCGTGTAGGTATTATTCAATGACACATAAACATACTAAGTTTAACAGTTATTTTATAATAATGTATTCTAATATAATTTATAAATAGTAGGCATCAGTCCGCATAGTATGGCGTCATATAATATAACATTGTTATCGATTGGTACTGGGAAAACCCAAATAGGTATATTAGTATATTAATATTGTTTGTTGTTAATTATTATTGATTAATTATTATTAATTATTGACTATTATACGGTACCTACTTCTATCTCGATTGTTCTTTGAAGAGGCACTAATAAATTAGAATTTTATACAAAGTGAATTTGTAAAAACTGGTATTGGATGGTCAAGCTAGAAACTATGAGAGATGTTAGAGACAATTACAATGAAGTTTAGTTAGTTAAAAAAAACATTTTCTTTGGTTTGTCATACACATGACTTCCCAGAATTTTACCCTTTTCAGTAACAAGTTTAGCAACACCATCAGTTTGTTCAATAATGGTGTTTTTTTTATTTCCTTGGAATTAGAAGCATTTTAGTTTACCTCATAGTTTAAGATTTGGGCATCCACTGTTCACACCCTTACACTGTATAATAAGTAAATTTTCTGTATAATAACGACAAACAACACATTATGTCCAATTTGCAAATGTTATTAGGTTATTTTTAAAAAGATACTATAGTATAAAAGAGAATATTTAATAGGTTTTTAGAACTATAGTTTAAGACACATGAAAACTATTAATATCAGAAAATTATGTATTATTAAAATAAAACCGTGACCTGAAATGAAATTGTTGCATTAAAATGAACTACATGGAGTCGAGAGAATGGCTTCAATGTGATCTCGAATTGATTTTGAAAATGAATGATTATATTGTAATGTTCAAAGGATTGATTGTGTATCATTAGCAGCTTCAAAAATAGTACACACTACACATTATTATATAGGGGGAGTTTTTATAACATAGATCAGAAGATATTGTTTCATATAACAGTAATGGAAACAAAATTTCTAAGAGTATATATTATTATGTTTGTCATTTTGATAATTTTTTAGGTATTTCAACAATGTAAGAAAACATTTATGAGTTCTTTGTCTATTATTTGGTTAATGACGATTACTATTTTCCCGCGTAATAAAATCGCTAACACAGGTTAAGCTTATTTATACTAAACGTTGAAAACGTTACATAGACATTCTCAAGTTTGCAATTGATATTTTATTTACATTATCATTTCTCGTCATCTTTTATTTGATAAAAATCAACATAATTCTTGTCAAATGTGAAATTGGAGGTGCTTTATATTGTGAAATTTTTTAGTGGTGCGATATTTTTTATGATTTTTTTGTTTGTATGAATTGGTTTATATCATACCGATATCTAATGTATTTTAGTAGTTAATCAAGCAGTTCTTTGAAAGAACAACTTTTTATTTATTTTATATTACTGACTTACTGCAATAAAATATTTAAAATTTCTAGGCGTCAACTCCGAAAAACGATACTTATTCTTTATAGACGTTGTCAAACGATGGAAATTAGAATAGGAAATGCGAAGATGATATTGATTATCGTAGCCTTTAAGTTTTTTTCGGAGTAGAAGCCCTGAAAACTATTATTGATACATCATATTATAATAGTCAGACTACAGAAAAAATAACAGGTGAAATTAAATACATGTGAAAAATTCTATCCATTCACTACCTACTTGATTAATTAAGCTTAAAGAATATTATGTTGTTGGCATTTTATTTGAAATAAAATATTATTCCAATTTGAACAGCTGTTTATAATGATCACACTAAGAAAAATGAGAAAATAAAATTCCCTGCTAAAGATATATTATGTTGTGTTACATATATTGATATAATAATTAATAAAATGTGATATTGTACTGGTGATTACTTTATTTATGGGAGAATATATTTATGTATAGTAAAAAATAGGTTGCCGCAAGGTAACTTATGCCACTGCAGTGCATAGTTAAGCACATCTATACAATGTTTATCGTCAAACTTCCTCATTTACAATATTGGTAGGTGGCAAAATGGGTGTGCCCTTTATGTACCAAAATTTATTTGTATTGACACAAAAATGAAAGATGTTAGATCAGTGTTACTTAAATTCGTAGAAATTGTGTAAGTTATGGCCGTGTTACGCAAAGGAGCAGAGGATTTAGGATTCAATGTGCAATTAAAACACAAATGGATGTTGTAGTTACTCTTTTACTGTTTCTTGAATAAAACACTATCTAAAGGCCAGGTATTATGGGTAGGTATAACCATAAAATGTACCCAATGTTTCTCTATAATTTGACTTTTGAATATCTCCCTGCACATATTTTGATGAATAAATGTTTGTCAGAGTTAACTATATTGCCACTATGGCAGTTCAACTTAAATTCAACTTCCTCAGTTCACTTGGCTCCAAAGACAAGGTCCATGAATAGTTCAAAAATACATTAACATGTTCACTGCTGAAAACACAACTGTGGTGTTAGCTGTATGGGAAAATACAATGGTGTGTGCAGATTCGTACCCGTGGCTGGACAAGAAAATTAGCTCAGCAGTCAAAGTGTTAAGGAGTTCAGTAGATTCCATGATGTTGTTTTATGCTCATGTCCAGGGAACCAAATGGACTTCAACCTTCACAATATATCAGTTAAAATGTATTGATTGGTAATGTATTGAAGTGTTCTAATCGTCATTGTTGACCTGGATCTCTTCAATGCCATCACTTTCTGTGACAAGAGCTCTTTCTAGAATGACACGTCCCTCCTTGTATCTGTGAAAAAAGATTGACATTTAGTAAAGTGACTTTGAACACTGTGATGTAAACAAATTAGCATCCAAGTGCTCCTCTATCAATCAACAAATAAATAAATGATGTTTGTATTTTATTAGGTACTTTGCATTTACATAGAGCCAAAAAAAAAACAGTTAGCAAGTCAACATGTCAAAAAAAAACTTTAAATTACTTAAATGCCCTTTAATTGGTGTAGTGGATGTAGGTGATGGTGACAAAAAATATAACATACCTCTGGTTTTCTTCTGTAGCAAATTCATACACCCATCCCAGCTTGACTCCGCAGCTCTTGCAGGACACGTCGCGGACCATGTGCCGTCCTGTAAGCATCACCCGGTCCTGAACCTCAGAGTATACGAGGTTAACCACTTTGTGGAATAGGAATGCTCGTCCTGGAATTTCAAGGCGTTAATTTAGAAATGGTTTTTGAATAAAATATAATACAATAATTTAGGGAACTACACAAATTCGGTAAGACCTTTTATTTGAAAATCTTCCATGTTATCAACAAACATCATAGGACTGTGGTAATGTAGCTTATGCATAGTCTTGGCGTGAAGTGGCAAAATAATAGACGATTATACAAGGCAAAATGAAAATGTACCTGTAGCTCCAGTGAATCGGGTGCTAATTAACTCTGAACGGTTGGTGAGATTTACATCACAGGATGCACATGAGAATAAACGCATTCCACCAATATGTTCTAGAAACGTTTTACCCATTTTTCAGTTCTTTGTTGTCAAAACAAACTTTCACGCAATCGATTTTGTACTTTTATTTTGACAATCAGATGAAGTCTCACAAAGTTGACCAACTTGACAAAACAAAATGAAAAGATCAAACAGCTGATTTGGGGCAACCTGAGAATATTATATACAATAAATAATTTGAACCTAATTTCCATTTTATTTAGGTTTCAATTATGTGGAAACTATAATGTTATTATGTTACATTCTTTACAGGGTATCCTACACTACAGATCATAAAATACAGTCAAAGTAGATAGACCACAGACCTAATACACTATCTATTCTGTGCACAGACGGGGATGTCCGAAGTGCGGGAAATTTTGAAATCTGATGCCTGCTTGTATTTTGTAAGGGCAGGGCGTGACATACGTTTTACTGATTTTACTATAGTTTTTGACCTCCTACTGTATGTACATACTTCTATATTATACTAGTTTATTTTATCTTATGTAAATTACATAAATGAAATATTTTTAGCTTAATTGCATTACGTTATATCAGAACAAAAGTTTATTGGTGAGTTGTCAGGGCAACAGTATCATCAGTCATAGGAACTATGAATTTTATAAAAAAGTAAACATACTTGCTTCTAGAATTTTATTTTTACAAAATTGTAATAAAATTGTTGACTAGTTATAATGGAAGGCATGAAGGAAGATGCTATCCACCAGACTGCACTCAAATTAGCCGAAGAAATAAAAAATCTTTCAATTTACAAATCTTTCTACAGTGATGTACAGGTAAGACTTAAATTTGACTGAATGGAAAAATCATTGTTGCGTTTTTACATTATGTATGTGAATTTCTTGAACTCCTCGGGCGACAATTTGTATTGCAGAAGCTGGTATCGTCACCAAACGTAAAGAAAGAAGATTTCAAGCAGACGTTACAGCAGGCCATGAAAGAAAAAGGATTAGACACAAAACTCAGAAATACAGTTTTTCACTGGGTCAGGACACAGAATAAACAAAATGTAAGCATCAATGTAAGCAATTAGTATGGTTATAGTAACTAGCCCCCTACAAACATTTGTTTCGTCGGTAAAACTGCTCGATTTTACCTAGATGTAGTCGCAGTTCTTGCTAAGGTTTGCATTCAGTTTGCTATCAAGTCGTTCACTAGCTAACTGAAGCCTAATGGAATACTATAATTTCTATCTTTTTTCAGAAAATGGATCCACTAACTTCTTTGATAAAGGCTAGCGCACAGTGGGAGAAAAGAATTCATAAGTCGTTAAACTCTATGTGTTCCGATTTAGAAACATCGTTAGCTAAAATCAGACCGCAGAGCGAGCAAGAAGAGCTTTCGAATAAATGGAATGAGCTCAGCACTTACAATCTAGGTTGGTATTAGCATAGACTGTTGTGCTTACATAAGAAGATAGATAGACACCACCGCCACTGCCACTAGACCCTACAATGGAATTTATTTTTTACCGCATTCTTTTACTAGTATACCTAAAATAACAAGTAAAAGGTGTGGTTTCCTTTGACTCATTTGTTGGTGCATATATGTTCCAATATTTTATTATCTTTATTTAGCGTTATAATTATAATACTATAGTCAATTACTGAGGATTTAAATCAAATGATAAGTAGTTTCTTAGGCTTCGTACAGACCCACGGTAATTATCTTTATTGTGTACTAGGGTGCATGCTTGTGCTATGTGGTACTTGCTTATGTGTAATACTGCTATTCTATTCATATTAATGTGTCTCTATTTTCAGATTTATCAAAATATAGACCAGTTTATGCACCAAAAGATTTTTTAGAAGTTTTACTTACACTGTCGGGGTACGTCCCCTACACAAGAGAGTAAGTCAAATAGTCTGATAAAAAACGAAATAATTATGAACTTCGTTAAATGTGGATAACTCACTCATAAGCCGTGCATTATTTTTTAGAGATGAACCTAAGTGGGAGTTTGCACACCTACCTCTACAAGTAAAAACCCTGGACCAACTGGTAACTATTATTCTACCAATTAACTGTATTTGATTACCTGATATTTCAAGAACCTGCCAACTACCTAATAAAAAAAAAAGTTACCTACCTAATGCTCGTTCTAATCGTTTAGTTTAGGTTTAGAGCTATACGTACATACAATCCTTCCAGTTAATTGGGTGGTAAGAAATATTTAAAAAATAGTATGGTCAGTGATGTGGAATTAATAATTTATAGCAATAAAGTAGGTACCTACCTACATAAAAGTATATAATGACAATCCTTCCTAATACGCGAGTTTGGATGATTGTTTGTTTGTGAAATTGTGAGACATCACGCCAGTACGAGTGAACGACGTTTGATAGGATTTCCTAGATATATGAATCTCACTGTGAAAATCTATCAAAAAGAAACATTGAGAAATTCTTATTTTAGACTGTAAAAATAGGCTTCTGTAGCAGAATGGGCCTGAGAGCGGCAGTTAGAGACGATTGTACAATCCCAGCGCAAGGTGTACCTGGAGTGGTCGAGCGGCGAGCCGCTGCTGGGCGTGAACCCCGCGCTGCCGAGCGGCGCCGGCGCCGGCTCGCTGGAGGCGGAGCGCGTGGGGCTCGGCGAGCGCGTCGCGGCGCTCGGGTACGCGCCCGTCATACAGGAGTACCTCAAGAAGGGCAGCCCGCAGTGCCTCCGCGCCCGCCTCTGGGCGCAGCTCTTGGGCTCCGAGATCAAGGCACAGGTCAGAGTGAAGTTGAGATCGGTCCATTCAGAGATACGGTGAAGTTGACTTTACCTATTGAAGTATACTGTAGTTCGAACTACGCTAAGTATTTGCGCACCGCAACATTGGGTTTTGAAGAAATGCTAATTTCATCAACGATTTGCAGCAAACGTCATACTTCAACCAGCTAAAGAAAAGCGTGCTCGAAGTGGACCTGATGATAGACAAGCTGATATTCAAGGATGTCCAGCTCACCGCCTCCAACGACGACCAGTACTTTGTGTTTGAAGATTTATTGTATCAGGTAAAACGTTACTTAATTTCTTTCCTCGTTTTAAATCTTTATAGCCTAATGCTGGCCAGATTCCTATCCTTGTGTTAACATGCGTTATTTCCGGATATGGCTACATCTATATTTAAAGAAATCATGCCAGATTCCAAACTGCTAAACAGTGACAACCGCATTGCAATCATTTCAGTAGTTTTTACATGATGAAAAAACAAACAGTCAAACACGATCAACAAAAATGGTATATGCTAGTTCAGTTACTTTCTTATATCTTCAATGTGCAGTTATAATCCTTTATTTACTGCTTTATTATAAGTATAGATAAGGCTCATAGTTGAAGCCTGGTTTCCAGGTGATGCTATGCTTCTCGCGCGACTGCGAAGTCCTACAGCATCTAAAGGGCAGTATCGGTAACGCGCTCACGGTCACGATTAAAGGGAAACAGACTTCTGCGGATAGCATCACCGTGTTCCCGCCCAGTGGGATTATACCTTTCCATGGATTCACTATGTACGGTAAGAAATAGGACAAAAATATGCGGTTCTGGTATCTACCTAGTACTACATACTATGATGCCTGGGGAAGTGTCACACTTTATTCAGCATTTATGACAGAGTTTCGAACTATCCTATCAATTTTGAGCTGGGTGCGAATTATTGGACCCTCGGATGTCTAAATTGACCGGACTACAAAGGAAGGTATTGTGTTTATCAGTCTATGTATGTTTATTCTATTCTGGCGTTCTAGAGACCAAACGCGTGGGCCGATTTTGATGATTCATTCGTCTTCAACTCTTTACGTTGCGGGTGTCACTAAAGACATGACGGTAACCGGTGTAATAGCCTGATAATATTTTTCAGCTACGCCGTTTTGCTACCTCTACGACGACCCCGTGCAGTTATATTACACTTTTAGAGCATTTTACATTCGATACTGGCATCGACTGCATTACATATCTACACATCCACAGGTAAAAGTAAAAACAACTAGACATATTTAATTGTAAATAATATGTACTACGTACCTAAATACTTAATTGTAATTATGTTCATAATTAAATAAGGAAAATAATTGTAATTAAGGAAGTATATCTCATATTTTATTACTATTGATATTTTAATGAAATAGTAACACGTACCTACCTACGAGTGCATGAATTTGTAATTATTACAATTTAAGCACTTAACAACAATAATTATTGTTAGGTAAATTGAACAATAATGAACTCGGGGGTATTGTTGCTATGCTACGTACGTGTTATGCTACCTAGTTATGGAGTTATAATACATCACTGTGGTTATAGTTAAGTATAATTTCTAATTTGTCTTAGTGAATATTTGTATTTTTTCAGGGTATAGTTTCATTATGTCTATTGTACGAAAGGCTACTAGAAGCAAATGAACCATTATTGTGGATTCATTTTAGGAACATCAATATTAATCCGTAAGTAATTAGGACTTCAAAGTATTTTTTATAATAGACCAATCATTGTATTTATTATAGAAATCTATTTCTTACAGTATACGAGTGGTGTTCAAGTGGCTAATGCGCGCCTTCAGCGGCCACCTACCACCGGACCAACTTCTACTCCTCTGGGATACCATACTCGGCTACGACTGCTTAGAAATCCTTCCTTTATTAGCACTGGCAATACTGAGCTTTAGAAAAGAGAATATATTCCAAGTGAACACAATACAGAATGTCGACGCGGTGCTAGCAGACTTGTCCACTATTTCCGTTATACCTTTGTTGCAATTAGCGCTGATGAAGCCATGAGCGTTATTTCGTCTTGTGCAAACGTGATTTCTATGTGTTGGATGTTTGAGTGCTGTTTCCCTTAGCCGAGTTACTGCGCTAGTTAGGTACTCGGCTCGTTGATTACTCTAACTAATGTTATTTTTTTAAGTGCCGTGTCATGTTACGTACTTGTTATTCAACGAATGATAGCAACCAATGTTTTGTATTAGATTTTTTTTATTAGTCAACTTTAGAAGTGCTTATTTCAAAAGTTTCACGTGTGTACAATACCTAATCTTCCTCGTTGTTGTTTTTGTATGATTTTGTAGGTGAAATTGAGATTGAAATTATAAAAAGAATACCAATCTGTTACATGCACAAATTTTGTTTCATTGTCAAGTCCTATGTTAGTAAAGGTACATATAAAAAAAGCCCGCTCACCAAGTACCAAGTAAGTAAGTAAAGGTACATACATAATCATTCACACACGCCAACTTACCACCACCTCACCAGTCCTCTGACCAGTCTCACTACACTTTCGTGAATTAAAATATTTATTAATGAAACCCGTTCATGTTTAAAATAAATGTATTAAACTTTCTTACATTCGACACACCAGTTGCCTTCCTCATAGAAACTATTCTCCACCTCGAAGCCGACCTGTCTACACAGCTCGTCCAACTCTCCTTCTTCAAATACATGGTAATACCTCAAGAGCGTACTTTCTGGCATATCTTCAAGCCTGTTATCATTTTTCCCAGGGTTTCTCAGCTTCCAAGGGACCAGTAGGTCTTTGTGTTGGAATTGTGTTCTGTTTTCGTGTACGTGCAAGTTGACCCCCGCTACGTTGAGTTGAACGTTGTCCACAGGCTGGTTCAGTTTAGACTTCAGTAGGTAGTTGGAACGCGTCTGGTCTTTGGCCCACACGGTTATGAGAGCGATCCCCGATGGACGAAGGAGGCGATGGATGGTAGATATCGCTTGTAGTCTCCTTGCCTTTAATGAGAAACAGTTTTAATTAATTTACATGAAATTTATATCTGTTATAGACAAAACTCCAAGAATAGCTAGTAAATATCTTTATATTCTTTTCAGCAAATAATAAATTAATAATAATTTACAACTAACTACGAAAATAATGTTCGGGAAAAAAGAGTAAATTATCATAGTATAGTCATTAAAAAATTGACATTATGGTCTAAATTTTGCACGCCCAGCCACCGTGTGTCGCGTCCAAAAAGATAACTGGGAACCGTATAGTGCCCGGAAGCGGCACCATACATTTGTATCGTCGCGTGAATCTGTCGGCCACCACCCACAGAAGTCAACCTTTATTGTTAACCAATAATACCGCGCCCACAGACCTACATTCTAGGTCTGTAACCGCGCCTGTGCGGTAGAAGGCTATAGAGGCGTATCTCACTTTAGAGCTGAAGTGATGCACCACGGCGATGCAGATAGCGACGTCGGCGCAGGCGTCGCGCAGCGCGCAGTGCAGGAGGTCGAGGCGCACGCAGTCGGCGCTGCGCACCGCGCGTGCGCGCGCCTTGCACGCCGCCAGCAGCCCGCTGCTGCGCTCGCCTGCTATCTGCCACAAGAAAAATGCAGATAAATTAAAAAATCGATCAAAATACCTTTGAAATAATGTTCATATCAGCGCGATTTTGAAATAATGTTCATATCAGTTCAATCACGCTCAGATACGCCAACAAAGTAATTTATGACTGTTCGAGTGCTTTAATTTTATCAGGCTAAGGTGATGTCAGGAAATTCACGAGACGAAATCTATACTTATCAAATACAATAGATCGTCCGTCCGGAAGTTGTCTCCAGTTTAGTGGATTGTCGACATCAGTGAGCTGCAATATGTCTGTATATCCGCACCTGCAGGATATCCGTCCTCGGCAGCAGATTTTTCCCGTTCCCAGCACCGAGGTCGAGCACGGCGGCGGCGCACGGCGCGCGGCGCATGAAGCGCGCCACCTCGGGCCACGCCGTGTGCCGAGTGCTACTGAAGTGACCTGCAATTTGTTCGTACACCTGCAATCATAGAATGCCACTAAGCGCCTATAATCATCGTCATCATTAATCCATATCCCCCCACCACTGCGCATGAATCTCACGACACTTCTGCAAGGATTTCAGGAGGCTTAGACTGTAACCCGTGACCCTAGTTAGAACTCAGGATTTATAAGTGTGATTGTGTTTACAGATTTACTATTAATATTTATTTATTTATTTCAATATACAGTGCCTTAATATCTCATTCCTTTAAATAATTCCGTTTACCAGTAGCCAAATAATAAATGATATAATGATTTAATGTCTAAAAGAGTTAACTCACTTGATGCACATGTAATTCTTCTAAATTCGACGCCAAACTTTCATCTAATTCATCCGGATTTGCTTTCTCTACACTGTCGCATAGCGTCTTGTACCCACACTTGCAAGGGCCGCTTCTAGTCCAGCGGAACGTGAGAGATATCCTTGTCTGCCTTGGCACTGTGTCGCTGGTGATTACTTTGATGCGGTGCCCTGTTTCGGACTGGCGGTACTCTATGATTGGGTCAAAAGTGCGAGGCTGTATGCCATGCTGCCAGTCATACCTGGAAATGTTTATCCATACATGTGAACTAGTTATTGCTCGCAACGTAGTCCAGTGGACTACAGCTTATCACGATAAACGAGGACTACTAGAATGACCGAAATCGTGGCTCTGGCTAAAAATCTGAAGTCCAGCTAAGCATGAAGTATTGCTTCCATAAATCAATGAGCACTGAATTTTGACATCATATTATGGGACCACTAGTCTTCACCGAGCTGTGTCTCTGAATGTAAAGCTTATCGTTGGAGTAGACACATAAGGGTACCATGATGGCTCATATGGGTGGTGTCCGTTTGGGTACTTGTGCCATTTTAAATGACGATTTCGACTTATATTATAACAATGTTGAGCCCCCATTAAATACAACGTGATAGTATAGCTAGTCTCAAATTGAGAGACATTACTGTGCTGCTGAAACAAACCTAGCTTCATCTTTCATGATGAGCAGTGACCGTGTCTGCACCACCACTGGAACATGCTTCCCACTGTGGTGTTTCCAGTCCATTACCACCGAGGAACCGAGAGAGAGCGACAGTATTGTGTTGCCGAAAGGACTGTGTCTGTCTACATGTGAAGGTATTCCTGGAAAAGTTGATTTATGTTAAATATGAATGAGCATATAATTAGTTAAGAATTGTTACCCTAAGCTTGTTGCTTTTGCATTGCAATAAACGGGAGTCAGAGGTAACAAATTAATACAGCCAAGATTTAAAAGACAAAATATGCCTTTTTGCAAAGTTGTTTTTGACAGTTACCTTGTCCAGGACTATATTTATTCACCGTCAACTGATCTGGCACTCCCAAAGTAAGACCTTGTTCTTCTAACCTCCTCCATAACATATCACATTCTTCAGGAATCTTTGCAGCCAGTGGACTGCTCAAGTCCACATCATTACTGCCATATCTGAATTCATACCCATAATGTTTCACTTGACGGTTCTTCAAACTACCAGCATCGATTTCCGGTGGCCAGTCAAAAAGTTCTATGAAATATCTCTCTTCGTCTGGTGAAATTAAATCATTGAGAAGAGTCAATCCTTTAGGATCTTCATGAAGACATGTAACTTCTGTGTTTGGAACTGAAAATGGAAAGGCGATCGACATGTTATAGCATTTGTATCTTGATGACTGTGACAAGTGATGTTACGAGCTTTTGATTATCCATTATTGTAGGCAGTAGTTGAATTTATTCCTATTGGAGATTGGGGTGGCCTCTCAATAAGGCTGTTTTATTAATTTTCCACTGATATAGCCTCTACTCAGAGTTTAACTTGAAAGAGGGCTTTATCATTGCCTTCTTAGAACTCCATTGTGTTTTTCCGCACTCGTGGCATGTTATGTAAAACACAACAGTTGTGTTTTCAGCACTGAACATGTTAAGTTGAATTTTAATAGCTTTTTTTGCCAGCTCAACAGGTGACTGTTGTCCAGGATCACTGTCACAAATATTCCAGTGACAATGGTGGTAGTCATTCATTAACTTTTAGCTTCACCTGTGGTTTCACTCATATCAGTTTTGCTTTTGCTCAAGACTCTGCATTTTACTTCTCAGATTAAACGGCCTATGTTACTTAGGAATAGTGCAGCTTTCTATCAGTATAAAAATTTACAGAATCGGATCAGTAGTTCCAAAGATCACCGCCTACAAACAAATTTTACTTCTTTATAATATTAGAGTAAACTTATTCTAGCTATTGGTAAAAAATTAAACTCACCATTATGGACATAGTTCATATACAAGGGTGTACCATTCTCATCGGCTTTTGCTTTACCATTGAGACTGTTGTAAAACAACACAGCACTATCTGTATCGTGAAATACTAGAAAGGAGTGTGACTCTCCTTTCTCGGCTATAAACTTAGGGCAAATAATTTCTATTAGGTTCTCTTTGATAAGATTTAGTAAGTTGTCCTTCTTAAAGCCGGTGGCTTGTCCAACATTGCAAAGGACAATATTCTGGAAATAAAAACAGTGAATTTATAAAATTTTATTTTCTTGGTGGTTGTCTGAAATTATTATTTCTATAGTATCTATTAGGGACTATAAAAATTATAAAATTATAAAATAAATATTATAAAAATATTTTTAGCACAGCTTCGTACTTTTACACAGAGCTAAAGTAACTAAAGCTTTACTAAAAAACAAAATTTAAGTTACTTAATAAATGTAACTTACAGGTCCAGCTGATTCGGTACAATCTATTCCTTTTGAACTTTTAAGCCGTGCAGCAAATCTTTTCCTCTTCCGTTCCATTTTTTTATCGTCCTCCATGTCTATATTTACACACAAGTACCTAAATAGATTTTTCCAAAGTTTGACGCCTACTTGTTAGTAAATATTGGGTACAGAGAAAAGAAAATAAATTAACTTAATTGAATTCAAATCGCTACCACAACATAACCTCACTCTGTCACACAATCCTAGTCACAACTTCACAAGTCACAATATTGTCACTGTCAAGCTTACATACGACTCAAGTCACAGAGAGCTTCACAGAGAGGGATTCAGGGTCTGAAGCTGAAGTTTATGAAAAATCCCCATGGGACCCAAAATAATACCCCAAAATGATCCTATTTAGGCAGATTTACCCCAGATAATTAATAATTTGAAACTACCCATTTTTTAAATTATTTAATTATCAATAGATAATTATTTACATTGCGCTTAAACATCAAAGCAGCTTAATCATAGTAAAATTGTAATCAGATAATTCTAATATAAGTACAAGTGCACTGTTTTAGTGTTTTTTTTTAAATCAACCATAACAAATCAAGTCCACAGCCAGTAGTGTAGGTGAACACAGTTGAAACGTTTACCGATTTCTATCTTTTTTCGTCCTATATACCACGATCCATGCGTGGATGAAAAACAACCCAGTTTTAATGACAAGTACTGAAATGTTTTTCCCCAAAGTTTCCGTGTCCACATAAGTTCCCTAAAAATTATATTTTTCAAAAATGGCGAAAAATGTCCCCAATCTGGTGACCCTGTCAGGCTGTCACAGAGTGAGGTTAGATTAGTGACGTCATGATGTGACAATATAAATAAAATTATGCAATACAATAAAATAAACTAGAGCTGTTTACCCTGGCTTAAGCGCGCGGGGGCTATGGCATAGGCCCTGCCTGAATAGCCTTAAGTAGGTATACTCTATAATATAGTAGTATGAAACAATGAGAGCTCTAGAGTATAGTAATATGAAACAATGTTCACACGAAGTCAGCTTATAATTATTATTCGTAAGCGCGTTTTGGTGCTTATTTTGGAAAACATTTTTTAATCGTTTGTCGTTTAAACGGATAAACGCCACTGGTGGTAATTTAATTTTTTTTTGACGTGGCGAAATGCGAGTGCCTATTGTCAATGTCAAACTCATCAAGAGAAAATCAATGTCAGTTATCCATCCATCAAATCAAAAGTTTAAATTTACCAGAGATTACCAAAATAAAAAGGAGCAATCTGCAATTTTGAAATTCTATGAGTATTTTCTAAATCATTTTAAATTCATAAATGTACGAATGGTAAGACTAACTACAAAATTAATTCACTGCTCTTTAACTCATGATACAATAACCTCTAAACCTTTTCAGGAAAGCGGAAACAAAAATAAACGGCATGTTATATGCATGGCCTCAGACTTCTTTTACCCGAACACAGGCGGCGTCGAAGAACACATCTACAACCTGTCGCAATGCTTGATCAAACGCGGCCACAAAGTGGTTGTGATCACCCACTCCTACGGCCAGAGAGTCGGCGTCCGCTACCTCACCGCGGGACTCAAAGTTTACTACTTACCGATAAGAGTATTCTATGCCCAATGTGTTCTTCCCACCATGATTTGCAATATAGCTTTAATACGATACATACTAATTAGAGAATGCATTGAAATTGTACACGGACATTCTGCATTCAGTGTTATAAGCCACGAAGTTTCCATTATAGGAAAGCTATTAGGGTTAAAAACTGTGTTCACAGACCACAGTCTGTTTGGCTTTGCTGACACCTCAGCAGTATTGACCAACAAATACCTCCAGATGTGCCTTTGTGAATGTGATCACTGTATTTGTGTATCGCATACGGGAAAAGAAAACACAGTACTTCGTGCTAAGGTGAAGTCTCATAAAGTGTCTGTCATTCCAAATGCTGTAGATGCTTATAGTTTCACTCCAGATCCAAGCAAAAGGGATCCCAATGTGATAACCATAGTTATTGTCTCTAGATTAGTTTATAGAAAAGGTGTTGATTTGATGGCTGCAGTTATAGCAGAATTGTGCCCGCTATATCCAAACTTGAGGTTTATTATCGGAGGAGACGGGCCCAAAATGTGGCTCTTACAAGAAGTTAGGGAAAAGTTTGGTTTACAACACTGTGTATCTCTTTTAGGAAGTCTCAAACATTCTGAAGTTAGAAATGTTTTAGTGAAGGGTGATATTTTTTTGAACACTTCACTGACCGAAGCTTACTGCATGGCTATAGTGGAGGCCGCGTCATGTGGCTTGAAAGTAGTTTCTACTAAAGTAGGTGGGATCCCGGAAGTCTTGCCTGAGAGCATGATTTACTTGACAGAGCCAAATGTAGGCAGCTTAATTACAGGAATAGAACAAGCTATGGAAGACATCAAAACTGGCAATATATTGTGCCCATTCAAATGTAATCTAATGGTTAGGAAAATGTATAACTGGATGGACATTACAAGAAGGACTGAAATTGTTTATAACAAAATAATGTCTAACAAGAGTAAATCATTAGGGCAACAGTTACGGAGCTACCTAACATGCGGTGTTTGGCCTTTCCTGTTAGTTATAAGTTTGATGTATTTGTTATTGCAATTGGCTGAGAGAATTCATAAGAGGAAACATATTGATATAGCAAGAGACTTTAGATAACAGCAGGTACATTAGTTATTTAATTTATTTTTTTACTTTTTTATGTTGGGTTAAAGGTTTTGTTTAAGTATGAGGCCAAAAAATAGCATCCTATCACAGAGCTAATGATTTTTAACACTTGCACTGCTGAGCCGAATTTCTTGTCTAGCCACGGGTGCGGCTCTGCACACTCCATCGTGTTTCCCATACAAATACAACAGTTTTGTTTTCCCGTACTTGCTGCAAGTTATGAAAAACAAGTCCTGTGCTGGTCTTGTCACTCATAAAAATAAAAAAAAGTTGTTTTATGCACTGAAGGTGCACATAGTCATAAGAATAAGTTACAAAATGTTTGGTGCAAATTGCTAAAAAAAGCTAGATGTAACCAAAGTGTTAATTAAAACAAAGACTTAGTATGTTTTTGGAATGATATTATTTATTATAATACTATAAGAAATAAAAAATGGCGTTCATAACTAATCTTTCCATTAGGTAGCCGTTAACAATATAAATACAAAATAATTTCAATAAATAATTGTTCCATTACACATTTTCTAGAACATGCAGTATTAAACAGCATTTGAACAATATAGATTCACTTTATTTTTCTACATTAAATATTAAGTATTATATAATATTATGTGATTTTTCGAATATAGAGACTGATAACATTATTATTGTTACTGATGAAATAACAATTTACCTGCAGTGTTAATTCAAGCCCTGTGAACAAATAAAATACGATATTAGCAATAAATAGAAAACTATGTTACTGTTTTAACTATGTCTTTTCTTTCACATCACCTTAACTATATTTCATTGATTTTTCTATACAGCAGTATAGAAAAGTATAGTATTTTCTATTCAGCTACAGGCTATCTACCTGGCCTATAGGTAATGCATATTGTAACCCACTACCAGTCAATAGCGTATCCAACAACAACGGTAGCATTGCTCCTATTCTATCTATATTATTTTTTATGTTTTTGGTAGGGATTAGTCAGCATACGTCTTTTATCTTTTTCGTATCTTTCATTCGGCTTTTTGGTTGAAGTAAAGCTACAGGTTATCTTTTGTAACAAACTACTTAACACCTGGCCTGAAATTGCAGCTTACGATATGGTGATACCATACAATACAGGATAGCCGACACGCATACTTACACTTTAGTAGCGCGTGGCGGGTGCTGCGGGCGGACTCCCGACTGCTTTAGCTGCAGCACGATGGATCGCAGGCGCGCTACGTCTCGCCCACGACGCGGTCCGAAGTCGCACAGCTCGGACACTCGCGCCCATTCGTTTCCCTCCTCGACGCCTCCCTCTGAGCCGCGAGCCAACGCTCTCTCTGCATTCCTATATTAAATAATGTCGTATATTATAAAGCGAGTCCGATAGGTATTATAAATAAAATAGGCTTTGTCCGTGACTTTGGCAATGCAGAGTCATCATCAACCCATAACGTCCCACTGCTGGGCACGGGTCTCTCCTCACTTTCGTGAGGAGGGGGAATGCGGAGTAGTGTATTGCAATAAGAAGTATCCAGTCCTTGATCCATTCAAACTACTCCATAGGTAATTTCATCAAGATTGATTCTGTTTAGCCACATAAATGGGGCAAAGAGACAAAAGTTACATTCATCATCATCATATGCAGCTCATCCAACCCACTGCAGGGCATAAGCCTCCTCCCTCTTACGCCATTCATCCCGGCTTTGGGCCGATCTGGTCCATGCATTACCCAACAACATTTTTATGTCGTCGACCCACCGTTGTATCGGTCTTTCTTTTCAAAAGTTACATTAACTTTTATAATTTTAATAAGGTGTCATAATATGTAATAATTTTAAAGTGTTGGACATCACTTTAAAATTTTGTAATTGTAAGTTTTGGGTGACACTGTAGCTGTTATGGGTAGTTGTGACGCTTACCATCAGGTTAAGGACTGTTTCTTTACTTAGTGACACAAAACAAACAGTTAACATTTTGTTGCAAGTTACATGAATGCAGTGGAATTATCGTTGATGAGTTATATTTCAGCTTGATGGGTTTTTGTTCTATTGAATAATTATGGAATTGTTATAATTTTATACCTAATACATTTTATTGAAAATATACTTTTTTCTTAACTCGTTGACTGCAAAACCGGTTTTTACATTTAGGCACCGGTACGGACCGTGTGTTTTCCAGCAGTTACGTGCCGTCTGTGTGAGCCGCACTGTAGTAGCGCCGCGTTAAATACACACGTCTGTGTTTCGCCACAGAGCCGGCACATAAGCTGCGCTAACAAAACAGTTGTGTTTTCCCGTACTCGTGGCAAGTTATAAAAAACACAACAGTTGTGTTTGCAGCAGTGAATGTGTCAATGGAAATAACATTGAACAACCTGTTAGGATAATAAGCAGAACTTCTATATGAACAGTCACAATAACGCCTTCTGTCAATAAATAAAGATAATGATCAAATCCATGAAAGTTCACAGGTTTCCAGAAACCTTACAATACCCAATGGTTACCCATGTCCCAATCCACTTTATTAGTACCATTTAAATCTAATAAGCAAAACTAGTACTCACTTAGCAGACTCCCTGAGAGCATTGGGAACAAAATATACAACAATTAGTTAATATTATAATAAAAGCATGCAGCATTTCTATATTAACAAGTCCAAATGAAGCATTAAGTAAAGAGGTTATATAATTGGCCGTTATTTTTGTTGATACCAGGCACTGAACCGAACAGATTATTCCAGAAATCCCCCATGTGGGAGATTTACATGCACTTTGATAAAAGAGGAAATAAAACACAGAAATGAAATAAAAATACATCAACTTTAAATAAATAAAATAGAGCAGAAATACAAGAGATATGGTGAAGGAATAAAATTTTCAATATTTTAATTATATTAAAGCAAATAGTTTAGTTTCATGGTCAAAAAATACAGAATATAGAAAGGTAGGCAACTATCCCAGGTTATAAAGATAATTTATGTGTCACTTGTGGCATTTACAGAAACAATTTATTTTTAATTGGTGTCTGTGCGGATCTGTCACTATGCATATGTATCACTATGTATATTATATTTTACTAATTATCATAATAAGTGGAAATATAGATAGGAAAATAGCAGTGGTTACCTGTTGGCAGCCTTAGTCTTGGCAATCTGTTCCTCATGAGTTTTGTACCAGTCCTCCAGCTCTTTCTTGGCTACTTGCAGCATTTCTTCCTTCTTCCTCTCTTCTTCAGCATCTGAAAAACAAAATAAAAGAATAAAATTAAGGCAAATTTTCCATTGAGCTATCAAATTGACTAGAATAAGATCCACTTTCAGTACAAATAATTGCAATTGCAGTAAGCAGTTGCACAGTTAATGGTTCATATAATTTAATAATTATGTAATTAAGGGTACCTTTCTCTTCTAATCTTTGTTTTTGTTCTTCTCTCCAGATTTTTATCTTTTCTGGTTCCTCTCGCTCCTGTCTAAATACAGAAGGCTGCGACGGCTCATCATCTAATAGGCCGTTTGAATCAAACGCTGCAGCACTGGGGACTTCTATAACAGAATAGGGCATTTTTGTATCATATTTTAATTATAAGGTAGTTTTGTTCCTCTCATTGTGGGTACTTTGTAATTGTATTGAGCAGATTAAACAGTTTTTGTTTGAAACACTTTCCAGGGTCAATAAATTTATTCCCGAAAAGTTTTTTATATTACTTTGGACAACAGGGTCGGTTTTCCCATTTTGTGCATATTATTGATCATTAATGGAACCGTGCCAAAAAAAAATTCATCTTGGCTTAGGGTATAATAAGCATTCAGTAACTGACCTACGAAGTCATCCAAGCCATTGCTGGAAGATGTAGTAAGAGCAGGGGGCGGAGCACTAGTTTCCAGCTCATCTTCAAGTCCCGCAAGCTGATTCTGTTCTCGTGCCAGGAATTCCGCAGCTGGGTCTACTTCTGGCTGGCCGAAGCTGTCATCAAAACCGTCCATATTTGAGGAAATTACTGAAATCGTACGTAAAAATTAACAACAATAAATCAATCAAGCATACGCTGATTCACACAATCGTTGAAAAGTTTGACAACTATACAAAAGTAAAGTGAAATAGAATAGAGGAGAGTACAGATTAAAAAATTAGAAATGAGTGAGTGAATGAATGGAACCGTAAATAGTTATTGACTGACATTTCGTTAGTTTTCAGGCTATTCTCAAATCGCTAATCTTTTTTGTCTATGATTTTCTACGGAATATTTTTTTTTTTAATAGCAACAATGACTCTATAACGTCAATTGATTTTTTGGTTGAACTGTCAAAATTTATTATAAATCATAAATATTTTATAACCTCAAAGAAGTCTGTTTGTGTATATCACAGCACAGATATCGAGTACGAAAATAACAAAATAAATATGAATTTATGTACAAGAACTAAGTGTTTACGGGCCAATTTCATAGGATCGTTTTACCGCTTATCTACTGCACCTACAGAAACCATCGAAGGGAACGATCAGGTACTAATAGACGATAGCGATGAAGCGAGTGCCAGGGAGGCTGAAATCGAGAAAAAGAGGAATATATCCGGTCTTTCAAAGGCCCACTACAACCTTATCAACGGCCGGAAACCATATGAGGTCCCAAAAGCTCTGGCTCATATGACAGTGAAATATAACAGGAAGATGTACGGGAAATACGGCAGTGAAAGTGGAGTTAATCCTAGTAAGTTTCATCTTGCAATATTCAGCATTGTATTTAGCATCATTTATGCAGTATCTAGCGTTACCGGTAGCTTCTAGTCACTGTGCAGTATAATATGAGCATAAACTCCGAAACTTACAAAACATTATCATAATAAAACATGAACTCTTTCAGGCATAAGCTGGCCCTCAAAGAAAGATATAGAAGAGAGATTAGAATATGAATCTGTTGCATTTCCGTTCACAATCAAACAGATGATAGAAACGGCAGCACTTAAAACTCAACAAGAACAAATGAGGATATTGGAGCGAGACCGAGAAGTTGCCGCCAAGTTTGCCAAACTAGGGCAGTGGCAGAAAGAGGTAGATGATAAGATTGCCAAGAAAACTGCTGAAGTGCAAGCTGCTAAGGTAAATGTTCACACATTCATCAAAGAGAATGTATGCTTACATACATTTGCAAATAAACATTACAACAATTTTAGAGATTTTACTTATCCAGTGTACATATGAACGTAATTATCACTCGCTTTTCGGTGAAGGAAAACATTGTGAGGAAACCCACATTCCTACCCGAGATATATTTCAGAGGTAGGTATGTTATCCACCAATCCGGACCGGGTCCCCATTGAGGATTATGGCCTAACCCTCCTCACTAAAGTGAGGCGAAGGCTAAGTGGGATGTTATGGGTTGATGATAATGATGATGACTTATTCAGTGAATAACTTACTTAAAACACGTTTTTGGTCCCATTTGCCACCCGTGGCGGCAATCTAGATTACCCTGTTTGAAGTTAACAACAAAAATGTTACACACTTGCTTGTATTAGAATTCTTGAGCCATTCTTTAAATATAACTATTAAATATTCAGGAAAAGAAAGAGCGCCTAGTAGAAGAAGTAAGGAGACATTTTGGCTTCAAATTGGATCCCCGAGATGAGAGGTTCCAAGAGATGTTGGCCAAGAGAGAGAAGGAACAGAAGAAACGGGAGAAAATGGCCAAGAAGGAAGCCAAAGAGAGTGTAATGCTCGCCAAACTACAGCAAAAGAATGTCAACATCAAGAAGGATGGAACCATTGTCACCAATGAATAGGTTTGTGAAAATACATGTAGAAAAATAAATTAGGTTATAGATATTATAGTCTTTTATTTTAATGTATATTGGAATTTCAAAACTAATGGAGTTTCACTAGAAAATAGCCTAATTATTATTAATTCTAACACTTCTGACCAATTTTTGAGCCAATTTTTTTCTCGATTTTGTTGTCATGCGTGCGGCTCTGCACACTCCATAGTGTTTTCCCATACAACACAAACACCAGAGTTGTGTTAGCGGTACGGGTGTGTTACACACAATGGTGTGTGCAGATCCGTAACCATGGCTGGACAAGAAAATCAGCTCAGCAGTCAGTGTTAACAAATCTTCAACAACAGGACTATTAAATTTAATTTTTATAATTAGGGAAGTTCATCAAAACCTACAATGTACTTTTCTTTTACTAATCTCCATTATTATCATCAGTTGATCTGCCTATACTTCTACTGCTCTACATAGACCTAATGAATGTCACTGAGCCTGATAACCGGCTCTCATTAGACATACTATTAAAGAGCAAAAAAAACTGCCTGCACTAAGCTTTTGATGTCTAATTATATTCTTTTGAAGTTTCTGTTCAGATATTGTTTAAATAACACTACTAACTCCCATAAAAAATACTTTATTCTTTATACAATTTTTAAAAATGTCAGTCACTCTCATCCTCCGAGGAGGAGTAGAGTGCCTCCCGAGGGTTGATAGCGTGCACGGAGCGCTGCGTCAACGTTGGCGACAGCACCAGCGTGTCTGAGGAGTCGCTCACGACACTGCCGGATGGACTACTCTTCTCATACATGGCATTCTGCAAATAGTTAATATCATATATTAGCAATGGAGTTTCCTAGGCATTTAGGCTTTCCAGCGACTTCGCCCACGTGGACTACAGTTGACTGTAATAAAAAGTATACATAGTGTCTAACCAATAATAAGCTGTTACAAATGAATAAATATTATTAAAATGCACTATTATTATTTAAAGTTTAAAAATCATTTAATTTTATAGTATTAAAATATCATTAGGTTTATAGCTTTCTCGTAATTTAACTAAGGTGGATAAAAAAAAACAAATCGCCTTTTTTGGTTTTCCTTGAGCAATGATGTTTTCTACCATATGTTCTTCGATGTGTGCGTTCCTCGTGTCACCCATCTGCCTCTCCACCATCTCAGGTGTCTGTAACAATGCCATAACATTAGGGAAATCAGCTTATTGTACAATTGGATCTAAATTTTATTTCATTCGTGTAATTATATATGTTATATTCTGCTGTAAGTTATTGTGTCGTGGTTTCATTTACAATGGCGTACAAGCAATCATTATAGCGTTCGATTCCTAGACAGAGCTAATACTTCGGTAATTAAACCCCGGAAACACACAACTACCTCGAGCTAAAAGCATAGATAAAAGCCAACTCACCGTCAGATGCGCGTCTTTCCTCTGCGTATCGCCTAACAAATGAGCAGACTGAGTCATCTTGTTCATATTCGCGTTATCCGCGAGTTTCATATGCGAGCTCTGCGCTTTCTTTGCCACGATGTTGACTCGCTGCTGTCTGCTATCGAAGGCTTCCATTTCAGTCGCTTCCAAGGTCTCCTCGATAGTGTGTTGCTCATGCCTGCTGTCTTTCGTTTCGTGGAGGCATTGGCTGCAATCATACGACATGTAAAGTCGGCCTTAAACGTAGCTGAAAATTATACTTAATCCAACTATACCAATTTAATTTTCATACATATCGTTATATCAACCCATATCCGCTAACAAACATTAACCGTTTTTGGAGAACCTTTTTGCTGTCTCGAGAAAAGACTGAATTCATAAGCACTCACCCATTGCACTGGTTGTTCTTTATAAAGGCGTATATGTCCTTAAACGCCTGCTGTATATAGGACAGCGTGTTCTGGTCGATGGGAACGGAGCTGGATGAGCCAGAACTGCTGGAGCGGTCACAAGACCGCGAGCTTGCTTGGAGGGACTGTTCCGAACCTAGAAAGTAACATTTCGCGATAGAGAATCTATTAGGTTACTAACTACTTACCTAATTCGTGGTGATGATTTTTTAATTTGGATTTAAGAATCAGTTTTTACCTCTCACACCGGTACTGCCTACTTGCATATTCTAAGCTACCAAACGGTGAAATCGATCAATGGCATTACAATCAGTTCAACAGTTCGTACGTAGGTAATGCGAACACAGACAGCCAGATAGACACCATGTAAAAAGAATATTCTTGTGAAGTAGCTTATATTTAGTCTTCTTCTTAGTCGTTATGTCGTGTAAGAGAACATTTTATCCCGTAGAAATCAATGGTTTCTGGGGGATACTACTCAACGCAGGTGCAACCGCGGGGCGCAGCTAGTTTATTATAATAAGAGTGATTAATTAATAGGATTATGTAATGTTATAAGTACCTTTAGATAACTTTGGTGTCATCAATGTTTGGAGGAATAAAATGGCACTTACCAGATATGGTACAAATAAGTTGGTGGTACTGAATAAATCTACCTGAAGAGTGGGCGGCGCCGTTGGCCCACAACCGTATCTGCTGCTGCTTCAGTTGCCTCATCTGGTCGACCAGTTGCAGGTTCAGCTCCTCCAGTTCCTGCCGATGCGAGATCTCCTCTTGGAGCTGTTCTTTCAGAACTTCAGCGTAATCTCTGTCGAGAAGAAATGTGTAAGGAAGACAAAGCCTCAAGCCAGTGGATGCATGACGCAGAATAGAATAGAATAGAAAAACTCTTTATTGTACACCAGAAACAAAAATAAACACAGTACAGAAAAATTACAATAGGTAAACAAGGGTAGCACAATGGGCGGTCTTATCGCTGAAAGCGATTTCTTCCAGACAACCTTTGAACAACAGTTGTTGAATGTAATATTGTATAATAACAATTTAAATTTATAATTTAAAAAAAACTCCTGCACTATTAGAAAAAAGCTGATGACATATTGCGTAATTGACACTTGCTTTTCGGTGAAGAGAAACATCGTGAGGAAACCCACATGGACGAGAATTATTTCGAAGGTATCTGATCCAGGGTTCTGGACCGGGACATTCTCCTCACGAAAATGGGGTGAGACCCGTGCTAGTAGTCGGCGGATATGGCTTGTGATGATGATGATGATGATGATGATGATGATGATGATGATGATTAGGAAGTGAGTAGTGCGTACTAACTTTTCTTTCTTAACAACATTGACCTTGTTAACGAATTTCGTAGGTCCATTCCTAGTGATCGAAGCGACACGCTCCTTGATTATTACGTTCCTGAAAATCAAACTACAAATTGTAATGGTTTTATTAGAATAACATTTACTTATGTTATGTTTATGATAACATAAACATGCAAGTTTTTATTGAAGCACAACGCCCGCATTTTCTGTTTTGCATGTTAAACTTCCACACCCTTCACCCTTCTAAGGGTAAACTTTGTGGATAAAAACTACCTTATAATACAACGTAGGTATAGTCTATTTTTTTAAATACCAATTTTCATTACAACTGGCGTGATGTACTTAAAAACAAATAAACATCAAATTATTCGCATTGGCATTGTTAGTAGGAGATGGGTACTTACTTTGAAGGAACCGACTTCATCGATCTACCATCACTGGAACTGCCACTGACGTTACAAAGCCACGAATACTGTAAGAAGTAACATTTTTGTATGAAACAGGTAACATATTGACATATTTTCGAAAATTTGTGACTACATAAAAATCCAAAGCACCAGTAACAAAGGCATGCCCAATTATAGTCCAATTATAGTAATAAAATCGACTCCTATTCCTCTAAATTGATTTTTAATCGACAATTTAATAAAGAGGATCACCTACATGGAAAAGAAGTTAAGAGGGCTTTCTGAGTTCGTATATATTCTGGTTTTCTTCGAGGTTTGAGAAATGATTTATATTTTATCGACGGATCTCCTGGTGACTCGACTCCCCTCGTGTAGGGTATTTGGTTTGTGGATGTGAGCAAACACTAAAAAATAACAGACAACCCAAGGGGGTGTTTTAAAATTGAAAGGTAGGTTTGTTTTATTTTTTATACTTGAAGTTAGTTTTTTAAAGACGACGCGTTTCGGTCTATACGAACCTACCGAATTCGTACGATTTGTCACCTGTAGAAATTAAAAAAAGAACCTAGCTAGTACCTGTCCACCCATTCCGCTCTCGTTGTTTCGCAACGCTGCCCGTATCTTGGAGAGCGACTCCATCATCACGTCGGGGTTGTGCCTCATGTCCAGCACGACGAGGGTGGTGTTGGACTGCATCATTTTTAACACAGCTGATGAGGTCTGCTCGGAGATGCCACAGTTTTGTATATCCAGAGCTGAAATTAATGGAATATAGAATTACAAAATTTCACTGCTGAGCCGATATGCTTGTCTAGCCACGGGTGCGGCTCTGCACACTCCATAGTGTTTTCCCCTACAACAAACACAACAGTTGTGTTTTCCCGCACTCGCGGCAAGTTGTGAAAAACACGACAGTTGTGTTTTCAGCACTGAACGTGTTAAAAGAAAAAACTAATAAGTTATGCAAACTTTAATTGGAACCTAGACGATTTGACGCCAAAAAGTTTACCTTTAATCCACAAATCATCGGCCATTACTTCCAGCAGCTTGCCCACTCCCATGTCGCCCAGCTGTGGGTTCGCACACAGCGTGATCCGACGCAGGCCCGCCATCATGTCCAGATCAGGGAGTCTGTACCGCAACGTGTGGATCCAGTTCTCACTGTAGCGATGGATCTTTTGGTACTGGGGATAAAAAGTATAGGGTTGGATGCCACGCTTTTGCGTCCAGAATGCGGCCACGTTTGTGCGTAGGTTTAGTCGTTTTTGACGTCTATATGGTCAAATGAACGATGTCTCTGGGCGACAACAAGGGAATACTGCACCCTACTAAAAAGTACGGTTTTGTACGGTCAAGTGTATCATATAAGGCAAGGATCTGTTCTACGTAGAGATTGCAGGAACTCCTTAGCACGCATGCAACATTTCCTATACTAAGCTTAAAGCAAGAAATTAATGCACTTTTTAGCTATTGGAATTACAGAACGCCGATACTCATCTATCTCCACCACACCTAATCATATTTTGGCCTTTTCTTTCCACATTTCCTGTACCTTGTACCTCGACCTCATATTCTACTAAACCGTTTTCTAAAGTTAGTATGGAGACGTTCGTTTTTGACCTCTCAAAATTACCTTATGCATCTAAAAGGTGTGCTACTTCACCTTAACTAATTCAGCGATGTAACCAGCGCCCAACGGTGTCAGATCGCAGCCAGTCAGGTCCAGGGTTAAGATATTAGGGAGACAGCGCACCGCCTTGCAGACGGCCAGGCAACCTGCGTCGCCGATCAGGCAGCGAGGCAGATACAAGTGTTGAAGAGAATTGTTGGCCAAAAGTGCCTGTAAGTACAGAAGGTACCCGCTTTGAGTGGGTTCACTATGAATAATTAGTTGAACTAGAGGCGGACTATATGACGTTCAGACATACGGCGTTGCGTCATCGCTAATCGATGGAAGATCCGCCTATGGACGAGCATTTTGCTTCCACTTATATGATCTCTACCGCAAAGGAGTGGAACTCTTGCCTGAGTGTTTCATGATAGTTTTGCCTTTTTTATTGCGAATCGAGAAACATTTGACCGCAGTCGCACCTGATTGTAAGTGACGACGAGGAGCGGTAAGACTGGGAGTCTTCAAGTCATAAGTGGATAGGTTACTTAGGTAGCGTGTATCCACCATCGACGACCTTAAATCGGTGTGATATTGGTCAAACGGAAGCCTATTTAGAATATGTCCAAGTTCACTCGGAGACTTCGCTTCGCTAGCTCATAAAACGTAAAAATTTTCGTTTCCAATAAAAATGCTAGTTTAATTCCTCACTATTAAGAAAAATCCAGACCTCACTCAATGGATTCAGATAGGGTATCTTCAGAGGTAGGCCCTCGAGCACTAGTGTCGTAAGGAGGGTTGTGTTCGAGAGGATCTGAGAGATAGCTTCCATCAGGTTGGTCAGCATGAAGTTCGTCAGAATTACAGCCCGCTTGTTCACAGTTTTCGCTAATCTTTCGCAGTCTATTTGTTCTAGAACTGAAAGAAATTTAATATTATAACTAAGTAGGTAGGTATTTAGATCATAAGTATATCACTTCTGAAGTGTTGACGTACCTATGTACCTGTCGCATAATACACAGAGTTGAATGACGGTAGTGGGAGATTTATGCCCTGCAGTAAGTAGAGAGAAGCAGACTCCATGGCGTAGTTGATGATTCCCTAGATGCAGTAGGGAATTCTAGAGGTGATGCGTAATGATCTGCTAATGAATAATGAGTTAACGATGGAGTGGAATCGATTGACTCACTTTAAATAAACACACTATAAGTTTCTCAATATCACCACCACACTCCAAATTAGTAGGTACATATAATTATGAGCCTTAATAGAATCCTATTAATAGAAACAAGATTCTTATATATCTACATCATAAAGATCGGATTAACGGTTCGAAAGTTATAGTCAGACAAGCATACCTCTACATACAAACTCCAATTTTTCCTCGCTTCACTTTAAGCCGTTGTTAACCAATTAGTATCAAAAGAACTTACCAGTCTTTACTTGCTGGCGGCATCTTATGGCCACAGAATGAAGACTTAGGTCACAGCTTAATGCATTCAGGATCGGCGGCCAGTCTGTGTATTTTATTCTATCTACGCAAAAGTCTAGCACTTTTCCATTTCCTGAAGGTATCGCATTATTTAAAGGAGTCAAATTTTGCAACTTGCAACACTTGATGTAGCATTGGTGGAAAATTCGACTAGTCTTCGTCTCCACACCTTTGCCAACCATTGCTTTTTAAAAATATAAATATAAGCTATCAAAATGCATTCAATATCCCGTTGAACACCTACCGCAGTTATACGCTTTTGATAGCGATTTAAATAAATAATTATGATTTTGTTAAATAATTCCTCAAAAAATATATAGACAATAAGGCTGAATTCCGAATCGAAATTAGAATCTGACAGTTAGGTGCCAAACTGACAATCATATAGTTTTTCAATTTGGCAGCTCTGTCATCGAAGGTTTAAAGGAAAGTTTTTATATCTTTTAACCAAAGAGGTGCATATGTGTCACATTTATTTTGTGCAGAAACTTTTAAAAGATCTCATCACCTGAGATACTATCATACAAGGCCTGCAGATATGGACAGGCAATGTTGCGCAACAATGTTAAGTTATGTTGCGCGTCATGCTACATACAAAGTCAACCTTTATTTATTATGTAAACGACGGAGCATACATACCGTAACCTAAATTAAATTATAAATTTTATAAAGTAGAGTCAGGTATATCTAGTTATAAATTAATGGATTATCTTACTAGAGGTACATATCAAAAGGAACCAAATAAAAATAGACTGACAGATTAAATTCGTTTATTTTACAAAACATTTGTGACAGTTCCTTTCTTATTTATAAAAAACGACGCACCTATTTTATTTTACCTACCCAGTAAAAACATTTCAGAACACATTTTATCAGGTATCTTTGTCTTTTAAAGAGTTGTCAATAGCTCTTTTCCAATATTACATGTTACAACACTGCAAGTCGGCCACTATACTTCCAGTCAAGAATACTGAAAAGTAAATTTACAAACCGCTCTAAAATCAGTTTTGTGTCAATCTTAGATACTGACTAAAAGTTAAGTTAGCGATCTTGTAAGTTGTAATATCTACTATAACAATTCGATAAAATTATTTAAAGAAAACAAAACAGGTAACGTATGGTAACATTGTTTTTAAGGCACAATTTCGATTGTTTACAATCATTAGAGAAGAGAGCTTCGCTGTTATATTTAATAAATATAATTTGAATAGTTTAGTCACAGGAATAATAGTGTACAGATTGATGATATTATTTGAGCGTTTGATTAGGTCGTAAGTACTTACGATACTTAAATCCACTAGGGCTTTAAGTTGGTTTACAATAAGGGTTGGAGTTGGACTGAATTTGCTCACACAACGCATTATTTCGTAGCTCCGTCCCTTTCTGCCTCCCAGAAAAATCGTATATTAGAGCGAGAAACTGGCTGAGCTAATTGTTAGTAAAGTGGTTTTGATCAAGTCCTCCTCATTGAGTACAACAAACCATCAACACACACAAAGAAAGTCTTCTCTCTGTCATTAACAACTTACAACTAAGAACATAGCCCTTGGAAATAATTAGTAAACATCTAAAATTAATAATAATCGCGATATCACATTACGTCTACATTAAAAATGGGCTATTATTAAAAATTAGCACTGACTATGGATTTCCTTTTCAAATAGTTCAGTTCTGTTCCCATTTTTAACCTACTACGTTTATTTATACATATTTTTTAAAGTTTTTTTTCCTTTTTATAATAATTTAATCCAAGTACCTATATACCGTCACCTAATAACAATACGTTATAGTATTTATTTGAATTACCTGCAGTGTGGAAACAAAGATTGATCACTCACTTTCAATTTTCTTTTTCATTATACGTGATGGTAAGTGCCGCCCATAACAGTTACGTGCCAACCAGATATCTACATTGCAAAAGCTTGCGGGCCCCTGTTCTATGTTCTCACTGGTGGTGAGTTTCAGCCAATAACTGGTGAGTATGGCAACCCAAGTAAAGACGTACCGCCCAGCGACAATATTCGGTGCCGAAACACAGATGTTATTTTATTATCCCAATGTACACGCAGGCAATACACTTTAGAGGTTCAATCTGATGTCAATCATTGATTGTCAGCGTTGGCAGCACTGATTGTTCCAATTTTGGATCTTTATAACACATTTTGGCGCTTCTTATGTCCGGTTTCGAACCTCTTGCCGACTGCCGAAAATGCGGATTGATTTGAAAGATTGAATGTGTAAAGTCTACCTTAGACCACAGAGTTACTTAACATCAGGTGAGATAGTGAGCAAACGAAAGCCTACACTTTGAATTTCTGAACAAAAATGTTTTTTTCAAGACCTTAAGATTTAAGAACGTGATAATTTGCATTGTTATAAACGAGATCAGTATGAGTACAAATAGCCTCAGATAATTTAAAAAGTTAAAATAATAAAACATTTTAATCGAATATTGCTTGAAACTACGAAAAACAAATTACAACCCGATTTTAAACCCCGATTTAGCCATTGAATTAACCAGGTACCTTTTTTTCTACCTAGAGGCAACCGGACCTTGTTACAAACAATTTATATATCTATAGACATGCGATATAAAGTCTAAAATAAACTAGACAATAAAATATTACGTTACAGATTTTTTCGAACAAGGTAGAAGTTTTTATTGACGTAGGTATACATATTTTTATTACTAGTTTATAATTACGTTAATTGCATAAAGTTACGGATGCTCTTTCTTCAGTTACCTGCATCGTTGATGTAACAATTAACAAGTTTAAGACAGTGCCTCTAAGTAACATTGCAATCCGGGGTGATTAGGCTATCGAAAGAATAGCATTCAAGTGCAAAATTACAATCGAGTTTATTAAAAATCTCGCTGAACAACTGAGTCATCGAGATGTTTCTCGATGCTCCGAGTCGACAGACTCGCTGTTGCGTTCTTAACTCACTCTCTAATCTCGAGTCGCAAGAATCTTCGAGATGGCACCGATCGCGATGATTTCCTTTCGGATGTTTAAAAACAACTCGGCTTTACTCAAATTCGACAGCGAGAGAAAATCATCGAGGTGTTTGGTCAATCGAAACTACTACTAAAACATCTCGGATTCACCCATCGCTAGGCTGCCTTACACCGTCTGTCCACCGGCTGCCGCCAACGAGAACGGAATCGGCGGCCGAGATATCGGCGCCCGACAGCCGTAGTAATATAATGTATTAATCTTCGGCGACTTTATTTCGTTCTGTTTGACGGTGGCCGGTGGACAAGCAGCGTTACCTCAGAGTTAAGGCGCATAGCACTGGTCAGCAACGTACACAACGTGTCAGTGAAGAAACAATATGAAACGAGTCTTACAAAACCAGGCACTAAAGGAAACCTACGGAACGATAGAGCTAGGAGCGACATACGATATCGGCGTCCGTCGGTCCGACTCGGGCTGTTCGGCGTCGCTCTCGGAGGTGGTCGGCGATCTTCGGTTCCATTCGCTTTCGGGATCGGAGAATATGTTTCGGTCGGCGAGTGCGTCGTCGTCTATAGCATCGTCGTCGATCGCGTCCATGTCTAGGTCTTCTGTGGGAGGGAGGAGATGTTGTATATATGTAATTTTCTTGTGCGGGACGAGTGGAGTCCCCGAGACGATCAATAATTGCAGTTGTCAAGTACGAGTGTTGCCAATTTAGCTCTTTCAGAATTAGTATAAAAAACAAGCAAAATAGATCTTAAATTGTTTAAAAATGAGCTATACAGCCAAATACCCTTTTTGAAGAGCTGACTATGTTGAAATAGAGCTAAACTGGCAACACTGCACTTAACAATTGATAATCGCAAATATGTTAGAACTGCACACGCAAGAACCGTAACTCACCGCTGTCCGCTATGAACTCCGCCGACCAGTCGTTGTCAAACTCCAGTTGCTTGTTGATGTCGCGTTCCGTAGGAGACTGCACCGCTTCTGTGTCCGCGTCCGTTACGTCGTAAATCTCCGTCATTTTCATCTGGAAGAAAATGTTTTAGATAGTAAATTCATCATCATCAACCCATATCCGCGCGCTTCTTGTGAGGAGATTTAGGTGCTAGTGTAATCTCCCTTTCCGGATTGTTAGATGAAATTCCTCTTATATAATTCTCAGAAAATGTGAGTTGATGTTTTCCTCCACCGACAAGGGAGCAATAATTATAAGTACAAATGTTTTTACAAGAAATATTACTAATTGTAATACACATAGTTCTTATTTAGCGTATGACCGCATCTTATTCGATCCTCACAAGAGACGGATGTTAAAAAGATAAACAATAATAAAGGTTCATCTTTTTGTAATTAACAACAATTTATATAATAATTATAATTGCGCACCTCACTATCAAAACATCGGCTACCTAATAAACAAAGATAGCGTCATTTCCAAGAGACGCGTAGTGTTGAGAAGTGCAGTCGAGGTTGCAAATTACCTACTCTACTCATTACTGTTTGTTTTTTAAGATTTTTCCAAATCGGTTTATTAACGAACACCCGAGAATAATAAAAATTAAAAAAAAAACCGAATTGAGAACCTTTCTGGAGTCTTTTCTGGAGTCGGTTATAAAAATCCTTTTATTGAGATATAGTCACCAAATAAATATTAGTAGGTACAAAAATAGTGTGATACAGAATTTCAAAACTGTTGGTGATATTACTAGGAGTCTCAATCCAATCCGATCCAAAATTCGCCCAGGTGGCGATGACGTGAGAAATGAATATGAATTTCGAGTCCAAATTCAACTATGACAAAACTTGGTAGCAATCGGATTCATGAGACTATTGAATAGCAGTCGGACATGGCTCATGACTGGGCGAATATATAGATGAGAGCATTAAAAAATGTGATTAAAATTTGGAGTCATAGCATAGCTAATACATAATATACGATTTAAACCAAGCAAAGGTCAAAAGCTCTATTGTTTTACAAATAAGCGAAAAATGTATCAAAATAATCATAAACCGATCTCTAAACACATACAAAGCGCGATAACCCGCGGTATAGCGCGATGCGTGCGTCATCGCCGCCCAAGCACACTGCGCGCCCGTTGGCGAGAGATAACTGAGGTCAAGTATGGCATTAAAGGGTCGCAGTATTTGCGGAACATCGTGAGGAAACCCACATACCTATCCGAGAATTATTTCGGAGGTAGGTATGTTATCCACCAATCCAGACCAGGCCCCCTGGTGGATTAAGGCCTAGTCCTCCTCATGAAAGTGAGGGGAGACCCGTGCTCAGTAGTGGGCCGATATGGGATGATGATGATGATTATGTATTTGGGGGAAAGGTTAAATTCAAATATTATCTTTATTTACTCGGGCTTTAAGATAATGTAATTGTATTATGTGAAAGTTAACTGGCTCTACCTCTATTCAAATTAGTGTTTATTGAAGTAGGTAATATCAATTACTAAAGTAATAGATACATTGTGTTGTTTTTTTTCAAGCGTAGGTTTTATGAAGAATGTGTAATTTCATAAACGCGCCACTAGAGGCTCTGTAAGTTTTTTCTTACGAAGTAAGCATGCATTGGCGCGTTTGGATGCAAACAATCATACAAGGCTTCAGGTCTTGATATAATACTTCTCAGTCCAATATCTCAAGAGTGAGAGGGAGAGGTAGAGCGACTGGCTGGTCTATAGTTTCAGGACGTCTGCGATCCGTGGAGGTAACTTTGGCTCCCACAAAATCTTTTCCTATGACACCAGAGTAACTGCCCACGGATACTACATATATGGCGTTAAAGTACATACCATAGATTACGATATATCCGCGATAGGGTACGTACCTTATTCTCGCCGTCCAAATAGTAGTAAGCGAGTAGCGCATCGTTGTGTGACGTCACGCTGAGAATGTGCTCGAAGGTGTCGGTGTCGTCGTAGGTGATGTGTTTGTCGCCGTAAGTCAGTTTGTATTGGCTCGCTCGTCTGGAAAATGGGAAAGCAAACTTTAGGCAACTGTATATTTTTTTTAGTGGAGAGCAAGCGGAAGACTAATAAAACAATCTCGATCTCTTTGATTATGAAAACTTCCGCATCCTAGGCAGCCAGTGCGTCATCCATCACAATCTAGCTGGCTAAGGAAAAAAATTATAGAACCTGTCAAACGTCCTTGAAATTGTGCACGAACTGATTTGCATTCGTTCGACAGGTCCCGGTACAAAAGGAACCATCAGGATCCGGAAAATAATCGTTAGGTATGTTTTGACACATTTGCCTGGAGGCAGCGTGTCACAGATTAAATAATAGACCGAGGTTGCTAATCGAAGTATCGATACCTAGTTACCAATTAATAGAGGTAGGTAAAGTAGTCGAAAATGGGAGTAATAATTTAATAAAGAAATAATAATAAAAGTAATAATTTAATAAATAAAAGTATTTAATTAAATACAATATTTATGTTGTATTACCCTCAACAGAATAACACAGTAATCGGTGCCAAAGGAAACTTGGTTTATTTCACGAAATGTAAAAATTATAACAGCGAACCATTTTACAGTTCCTGGCATCTCAAATGTGCTTTTTACTCGCCTGCCAAAATGAGGGTTATATTTTTAAGGCTTTTCTTATATCAGCAGCTCTCAGTTCACACAATAACTTGGTCTTTTGTGTAATGTCTGTACACAACTATTTCCAACATGTTTTTAAAAAACTGTTATCTCGTACGAGGCGGTGACGTCAAACAAGCGCGCAGTAGTCTTATCAAAGCTTGACATTACCCCCCGTTTAGTAAGTTATCGAGCTCAAAATGTACCTTGTTTCCTTAACCTTAAGCAATGTATACATAGGTACCAAACCAGCCTTAAGGCAACTCTAAGGCATAACATAGATAGAGCAAAGCTTTGTCGAACATGGCCTAATTTAAGAAGTAAGACTTGTTATCTAAGCTCAAGTCCCTACATGCTTTCACAGATTACAAATTAAAAAAGTAGCTTTAATTGTTGGGTTTCCAAATCAGTTTGATACAAATCAAAAATGCACCACCACAAACGCAATAAAATTTTCCGTATCTACCACTGCAGAATAAATAATAGGAAAGTCCCACCTCGTTCGAAATATACGACATAAGGTGGATCGCGACAGTAAGCCCTTATTAGCAATTTCAAACAACAGCATGTTAAACAGACAGTTATGTTTCACTAGAGAAACGACATTATTGCGACAAAGGTTAGTGCGTGCTCTTTTTGATCTCACTCGGTATCACTTTGTCACAATAATATTTTGAGTATTTATTTGTGACTGGTACTCGCGCGTTTCGCACCACAATGGTGCGTATCTCCCGAGTTAGTTCAGTCATTAGGTACATGTGTAATATTTAGCCAGGATCCATATAATATCTAACAATAAAAAAAATTATACCCTTTTTTCAAACAATTTGATGTCAAATTTCAAAATAAAGCCTACCAAGGTCGCGGATAACCACTCTATGTCTAAATACAAATTTAATTTAACTTAGTTATTTATTACTGTTCTATTGGCATACTTATCTGATGCACTCTTTGTCAAATGACCGCTTCATCTCTTTGTCAGTTTGTTCATTGTATTTAAGTTAGTCTAATGATGAATCATTTTATTATGATTAGACAACAGGATCTGAGACAACAACCACCAATAAATTAGTCACTAAACATTTATTTATATCTTCGCAATTTGCAGATCTCTTATTGTTTATGCGATTTAGAAATTCGGAAGCAACCGAATAGAATAGAATAAACTTTATTGTACGCCAGTTCAGAATCTCGAATATCGAAATTATACCTATCTAAAGTTCGAATAATATTTTACAAGTAAAATGCTTCACCAATTTTATGAAAGATATCCGATAGTTTCCATGGTATACATCTGTGTTACTTAATAAAGAATCAATTAATAAAATACGTAAGAGAACCAGACCAGACCCCTACGAACAGTGAGCAATAACTAACAAATGTTGTCAAACAAAAGGATTTCACCACGAAATACGTAGAAATGAATGCTTGGGAAATGGGTCACTTGGATAAGGAGTCTTTGTTACTTTATCAACGTACAGCTGGGCTGTTTGCCGATCACTCCAATATTAATTAAATATTAGATACATAATGAAACATTCGTTAGGAAGGACCTAACTCTAACACACGTACATTTAGAGATAACTTTACTTAGAAAAGATACCAATTTAGAATACTTCGTTTCTTCAGAAACAACGAAATGGTACAGATGCACGGAGCATGGAGTTGCATACCTACTTGCTTGCTCAGACCATCCAAGGACCTCGGACGTGGCTTAACAAGTCAATTGATAACAATCGGATAGGGCAGCTTAACTCGCCCTCCAAAGCACGGAGCAATAAAAATACACACGTAACTAACAACAATCATATTTGCGGGCCCAAGCATTGAACTCGGTGTAGTTGGATTCCAGAGCGCACCATTTACCGATCGGCCACCACCGCTCAACCTTACATTATGTACCTATTTAAGATAATATTGACCCACTTAAATTATTGCCATTCTCTAAGCATAATTATTTCACGTGCTTTACCGATATTAATATCTACATTGTTGTGTTGGAGTTTGAACCTTCACACCGCGCTCCCTGTTGTTATCGATTGATAGCAGTCGCAATGGCGCGTTATCCTAATGTTGTATCTTGCGAAAGTAACTTTAAATAGTCCAATTATCCAATCCAAATATCCAATTGTCCAACATTACCTAAGTCAAGAATAAAAAATATCACAGGCACATCCTGATCAACTGATAAGCAAGGTTCAAAACACGTCGTACTAAGCTTGATGGAAAAAAAACAGTTTCGATTAAATTTTATTAGATTAAGATTTTCCGAACACACTGTGGCGCGAATCGCCCTATTGACAAAATACTCTAGGGCGTTTTGTACCGCGATCCAAATGTGGTGCAAAATGCCCCATGAGTACTTGTTTGAGAATTACGAACTACACGTTCACGGCTTATCTTACCTATCTATAGATATTAACGTAATATAAATAATATGTATTCATGATATAAATATGTACCTAAGACCTAATGTTTGGTGTACTTCCTCATTAACAAGATTATTTTTATCTATCAAATATTCATTGCAATTTAAATGTTTGTTCATTATTTTAATTAGCAACAAAAGATAATTAAGTGGCTTATTTTTTTATTAAACTGTATAATAAATATTTATAAAATAGTGAAACACAAAGTATGAAGGTACGCAATACTTTATCTCTTATCATAGAAGTTCCGTCAATTAATTATCAATATTCACAATAGGATATAGGTAATGTTCGAATGTAATCAAAGGTCAGAGTACCTTCGACAAAAAATTAAATTAAAGAATATTGGAAATACAAAACTCATGAATAGTAATATGCTTTTTATTAATGTTACGTGTTACTTGAACTTGGTACAAGAAACAGCACTTTGAACCTTCTTTTAATCGAAAATTTTACAAGAAACATTACTTTATTACTCTAGTGACTATAATATAGTCACTACTATTATTCCGAAAAAAATGCTCGGTCCATTGAGTTTTGTTAAAAAGATATTACACTGTGTTATTTTATTTCATTCTCTCCATCCAAAGGTTGCCTGAAAGAGATTGCTGTTTATCAATAAGGCCGCCCATTGTACCATTACTTATATTTTTATAAGGCGTAGCGCTTACCATCTGACGAACGACTTCGTTATGCTGGTTTCATTAATCAGTCAAATGAAAAAAAAATAAGGAGTTGTTGTATACCCTAATGTAATACTTTTTTTGCATGCAATTTTAAATTACTTATCTCACTCGCAAAAAATCTTGTTTTTCGGTGCGATTTAAAGGTCATATACTTTAGTTTAAATAGGTACTGTTTTTTTGTCTTAACATCGTTTGAACGATGACGGAAAAATTCGTGAGGATGTTAGCACTTTTTTATACAACAGTGACGAGACGAATCCGACGGTTGCCTAGTGATAAACCTGGTCCATACAAATAATAATATGTAATTGTATAGTTTCTTGCTAAGACATTGATTTTTGAACCAATCTATTTACAACGCGCGTTAAAAAGGCGAAATCGACAATCCACTGGAGAGGCGTAAGATTTAGTTTTTTTTAGAAGGCATAGGCAAGCATTTGACCGCAGCCTCACCGAGCATGCTTGCCTACAAGATACCTATCCACTCTCGACTTGAAGATTTTCATATTGTAGTTTTCGGGAAACATAGACGCTGGCATCTATCCATAGACTTTATGTAAGAGAAGGCAATAATGTGGTAAAACTTCTATTATCATTTTCAATATTGTAGTGTGATATCATCATCATCATCATCAACCCATAACGTCCCACTGCTGGGCGCGGGTCTCTCCTCACTTTCGTGAGAAGGATTAGGCCATAATCCACCACGGGGGCCCAGTCCGCATTGGTGGATAACATACCTACCTCCGAAATAATTCTCGGGTAGATATGTGGGTTTCCTCACGATGTTTTCCTTCGCCGAAAAGCGAGTGATTATTACGTACATATGTTTTACAGAAACACATTGGTACGTGCCTGCACTGGGGTTTGAACTCACGACCTTCTGATTGGAAGGCGGACGTTCTCCCACTAGGCTACCACTGCTTGTGGTGTGATATGACTCAGGGTTATAGCGTAGTACTATCTATTCTGTGGTTATACGCTAGAGACGTTTTAACAATGTAAAAATTTAGAACGTCATCAGCCTAAATAGCATTTTTCAGATAGCTCGAGCATCGATTGACTGCGTGCCCTAGGTTCACTATTATACTATCTAGGACAATAAACAAGATAAGATTTACTTTTGAATGTCAGATTAATTTCACGTGTTGGTTCATTCTCTTTGTTTCATGATTCATGAGTTATAAACCTGTTATTATTGTAGGACAAGATAATTAATCAGAATTTCAGAATTTTTTTTTTTGTTTATAGTCCGAATTTTTTATATGGGTCTCTAACAGACCTTAGAGGCATGTAACGTTGACAAAATAAGTTTTTGAAATTATTTGAACGTCAGGATATTGTTGTCAGTACAATGTAATAATGAAAAAGCTCAATTGTTGAACTTCAGAACTTATTATATAACTAAAAAAAATAATCCATAACCTAAAGTTTGCTCCGAAGATAGTGTGGGCTGGATAAGTAGCGAATGGCTCCACCTGTTTTACGTTTCCCTTTGGCAATCCATTTTCATAACACCCTGTAGATGGCGTAATATTCCTACAATGACGTATGGCGAACAAAACTGCATCGAAACAATGCAAATAGCCTCTGAAGGTCGAACAAGATAACGACCACCGATATGCCTAGATAACAGAATTATATCCAGGATTAAAGTAGCTTGATTATGTTGGCCGGTTGGTATTTACTTATTTAGTCATTTGAAAGATTATGACTTCTGATAATAACTTATAATCTAGGACCATTGAGGATAAATCGCCCCAGCTTATAGGATAAGAATCTCCTAATCGTATGGTTCACCGGCATCCATTAACCTTTCCTAATATTCCCACTAAAACGCTGGAAATAATAAGTCCCAACGTCCCAAAAAGCACAAACAGCAAATGTGTAAAACAAATATGCAGTGCGCACATAAGTCTCGTGCTACGTACACGAATCCGTGCGACTGGTCGCGTGCTACGTACACGAATCCGCGCAACTGTTCACGTGCTACGTACACAGTACACACGACACAAACCCGTGCAACTTATCCAAGGAATGAAGGCTTAGTTTTGACTGTTGTAATTGTAACATTTGTAACATACCTTCTCTCCAACTGGTAATTATCGTGCAGGTCTTTCTTGGCGTCCATAGTGAGCTTGTAGTAAATCCTAGCGGCGGCCTCGGAGCGGTCGTGTGCAGTGTACACGAACCCGTGCAACTGTTCGAGGAGGTTGAGGCTCAGCTTCCACAGAGACTTGCTCATCTTTGGCGTGCATGTTACGAACCTGGAAGTCCTGAATCTGTTAGGATTGTGTCGATGTTTGTAACTTTAGCGTGATTAACGTCATGGTTAGATTATCAGTTCAAATAGACGTTAGGGACTGATCGTTTTTAATTCAAAAGTTCTTTGATCTCAATCTTACTCATCTGAGATTAGGTACCTATTCTTTCAGCCTACGATCTCGTGGGTCAAACGGATGGACGACGCGTTTGCGCCAAGAGATTTTGAATAAATAGGTACTTTTTTGATCATGACAACTTGCTTATTAAATTAGATACGTGGCCAGTCAAGAGACCATGTTGCTACAGTTATAAAAAATGTAGCAGAGTAAGCACATTGACATAAATTCTTCAGGGTTTCAAGTGTTCTAAAGAATTTAGGTGCGTTAAAAAGCAAAATAGTAATAATATATGACGCTCAGGAAACCGATGACGATACTGAGAAAACTCAAAATCAAAATGGCCTCATTACAATCATATTATCACAACAACCTAAATGAAGGAATGAAATCAAAATATCCAATGAATAAAGGGCAATGACAGGTCACATTTTTACGATTGCGCGCGTAAGCAAAAGCGATTAAATGATTAACCTACCCAAACGTTTAAATCTTCTTTTGAGACGCGATTTTTAACCATTGTATTCTGAGATTGTTTTGGAGATCGGGAAAGTTTAAACCAGTTGGACATTGAGATTAATTTAAACGACAAAAACAACAATCAAGAAGGTACCTCTTTTTCATCCGCAACCATGCAATAACTACATACGCACGCATACGTTGGTTCCTAAATACCAACAAACCCGAATGTTTTCTTTTAAATACTTACAACGAATAAAATAAAAATCGAAATAAGTGACACTGAAATCGCTAATTCTTAAATCAATTGAACCGTGGATAACAAAAACAGGAAATAAACTCGTGCGTAAGGACTTTATCAGCGGTTTTATTTCTTCGCTATCAGCTTAACCGAGGTCAACAAAATACTATTGAATTACGTACATAATATGATAGGATACTTACACACATATTGCATAACATAGATACTTAACGTCCAACCACCACACACCATACATAGACACTGAACGCTGACCCCTAACTAACAGTTCCTACATCCTACATTTTTGAAGCAGGGTTGCGGACCCCACTTTCCCGCCCAGTACAACATTTGTCCGTAACTGCGTCCTTTACTTTCTTTCACTCAGAAACGACGTTTGCCAAAAACAAATAATACTTGCAAGCAATGACATAAATAAAAAACTTAAATTCATAAGTTGTTGTTTATGGACCATTGTTTCTTGTTCCATAATGTACATTTCATTCACATCCACAAAAAAATATTTTATGATAAACTTTTTTTTTTAACTATTATAATAGTTAACTTTTATCAGAGCTTACATAACCTTGACCAAGTGACATATAAAACACAATATAACATTACAATTGAAGATATAGAGGAGCTGATAACAAGTATTGTTATTGCAATATTAGAATAATATTTTGAAAATAAAAAACGCGTGCGTCAAATGATTTTACAACAAACCTTACGTCAAAATTTTACTATAGTACATTATGTAAAGTATAATAGCGATAATGTTCGCAATGGATCTTTTCGTAAGAAACTCAGAAACGAATGATTTTTATAAAACCAGAATTCCACGACGGCCACAAACACAAATTTATATCGAACCACCACCATAAAAAAGGACGCAACTGCTAATACTCTAAGTTCCAATTTGGAACGACACCACGCCCTCTATCCTCTACCCTCTACCACAACAGTCACTAACCTAGTCATGACGTTGTTATGGCGGAGACACTTCCTCCTACGCACGAGAACATTGCCAGCCACTTTGTATTGCACCGCATGCTTCTCTACTTTACCAGCGTGATAGCTAAAAGCGTGATGATACTTCAATGTTGTGTTAGAAATAGCTGTATTAAGTTAGCAACACTGTTTAGGGTCCTATAAAGGCTCTAGCGTAAAAACAACCCTCTTTCTGGCGCAATCGGGTAAAAACTACACAAGAGTGACTCTTAATTATAAGACGGATTTACTTTGATCCAGTTACTGACTTCAGATTCAAGAAAAGTCAGTGCAGACCTAGTCTTCGCACCGTGTGAATCGTGTAATCATACTATTATTTCAAATCAGTAAAGCGTTACCACGTTGTATTGTGGCTCGTCAGTGCAGACTTTAATATTCTGGCTGTTTATTTGAAGTCAGGCCAGTACTAGCATCAGTAACTGGCTCAATGTAAATTTGCTGTCTTTAATTAAGGATAAACTGCATTAAAAAACTTTGCTAAATAACAAAACTATTTAACTTTACCCTATTCATTTAAGCAATAAATTGAGTGGACGAAGCTAATTATTGTGTTGGAGGCATCGCAATAATTTATAAGAGCATTATATTGCAATAAGGAAGAAAATATCGGACACGCACAACCAGACGTTTCCTGAACGTTGATTACTAGTTATAATCATAGACTAACCTCTGTTTTGAATCTTTTCAAACAAATGCAAATCGAAAAGGCCATTAAAAATCCAATAATTATATATGAAAACTATTTTATAAAAGTTAAGAATTTTGATTGTAAATAGGCAATATTAATTACTCCTCCGCCACGGCCAATGAACTTTCCAAAATAACTTGGTTATTGTTTATTTACTGATAATGGATGACTGAGAAGTAAACAATTTATTATTGTTAACTTCAATTCTCAAATATTATAATGAAGACAATGTTTATTCGAATTCAAAGCACACAATAACTGTATTAATAGGTATCTGAATTATTAAGCAAATAAAGCAATCTACACTCTTCTATTCACGCTATCAAATCAGTAGAATGGTAAATATATACACCGAAATTATTTATAATCTAAACTGTGATAAAACCCATTTATATTGTAAAGGAATCTATGTGCTCTAGAACTAGTTTGATTTGTTTTAATTTGACATTTAGTGGTAAATAATTATGTTTACAAGCGAATTGAAAACAACGCATAACGTTTTAACATATTAACAACGTCATTAATAGTCGACATGAAAAGGCGAAAAATTAAATAATCATTATAAATAATGGTAATGAAATGAAAATAATACAGAATTATTATAAACTACTCGATTGTAGCATGATTGTTATTTAATTTATTCTGTCGTATTGTGTTTAAACACAAATTGAAACATAATACTACAACTTTGTTTTACAACAGAACAGCGATGCGAGCAGTTCGTTTAAGCGACAGTAAGCGCCACGCCTGCATATATCAATCACAGTGGCACCGAGAACTTGACGTTGGAAATTATTGCGTGACATTGCACTGCATTCGTCACCTCACCATCGGTGTTGTAAAATACCATGTTCTTAAAACCTCCACATTTAACATGTTCACTTATATCAAAGCCTCTATTTATTAATTATTCATCACATCTACCGATTTAAGGTACTTACCATGGTAGGTAAAATCTATTTAAATAATGACGTAATGTGCTCTTATCCTAAATCCTATAGAATAACCAGATAGTTTGTGATACGTCTACATGCCTACCAACTATTTTATCAATGATGGCGACAGTAGTGAGATATGTTCTACTAATTCAAGTATTTTTAAATTCCTAACAATTTATTTAAAATTTGGTTAATTGTTTTGTTTTCCAATTTTATCTAGTGTATAAGTAAGTTAATTATTGTGCGCCCGAAATGGGCAAATTGTTGAAACTTTTTATTGTGATAACAACAGCATAATGTACACAATTTGAACAATAAAATATTCTGATTCTGATTCTGATTCTGACATAAAAGGCGCTACGGGCACCTTTAAATTGACGACGGCACTGGTACTCCTTGTCCTAAGCGAGCGATAACAGCGCTAAAAATATTAATAGCTGTATCTACACGTGGCCTACAATCTACTTTACATCACCAACTGATCTCCGCGATAACGAAGTGTTATATATTATTCGATATTTCTGCAGTTAGTATATGTTTGCGTCGAATTTATCACTCACCTAGGACAATACATTGCGCATTAGATATAAATAACGTTACTAGGATCATATCATATTATTTACTGTACGGTTTCCACGTATACGTGAATAGGTCTTTTATATATATAGTTTAGAATGTTTCAACATGGAACCCTGATAATTTCTCATAATTATTACTGTTTTTTTTTTTTATTCCAATTATTTAACAGACTTGTGTACTGTCCAGTATTGGTGGAATTGTCAATAAAAACAATATTTTAGAATACGTATCTATACTCACTTGGTAAATGTAGCATACATGATATCGATGGGCAGTGTGTAAGGAAGCGCTAGAACTGTCAAGTATCGCATAGCGCGCTGCCTCATCACCCAGTTGACGATCCCGCTGTTGGCCGTGTCTATAGCGTTTTGGAATATCGTCATCACAGTATCTGGCAGATCGTCTACTAGGGCGTCCTACAAAAAGAATACATGGATCAGTTACGAACACAGAAGACATTAGTATGACAGATTACAGTAGAAAACGAGTTAGTATGAACCCCCGCATGCGAGCGGGTGACGTCTTGCAGATTTATTTAAATATAATGGAATAAATTATTACCTTTACTCGAATAACAAAAACACGGAAGGAATAATGCGAAAACAATTTACTACCTCATCAGTATTCAAGAATTCGTGGACTAAATAAAAACAAAAGCTCTTGATATAACAAATAAATCGACACTAATAAAGTAACTTAATCTAATAAGAAAGGCAATCCAAGACAAAGGCCAGCATTTTAGTCACTCACTTTTTGATTATTGTCTAAAGGTTTATTCGATAGTTACAATCTGGGGCTCTTCGAGTCACCTTAAGTTAACCCATAACTTACCTTAAGTTCACTTAACAATAAGTTACTTCTAACTTCTAGGTAAGAGTGAACCATCGTAGACCGTATCGTCAGTTAACATCAGGTGAGATCATATTTACTAGACACAGACGGGTCTTATCCGCATCAGAATCAGCAAATAGAAGAAGAAAAGAAGAAGAAAGAAGAAGAAAGAAGAAGAAGAAGAATGATAAAGAAGATCAGGCGATATAGCGGTTTAATTTATAAAACAAATAAGTTACTCACTTGTCTATGCGTCTTGCATTCCTCACAGTCCGGGTCGAATTCATAAGTGGTATCATCTAGAACGTCTTGCAGGTGGAACGTCGACTGCACCGCCAGACACCGCGTGCACGATATCAGGTTGTTCCTCTGCAAGAATCTTAGGGCGTCGTCGAAGCCTTGCTTGCACATGTTGCTCAGCACTTCCGGTTTAGGAGGGAACAGTATGCGAGCGAACCGGTTCATGTTTTGCTTCGACAGTTCTATGCTTGTGTTTGCTACGTTCACCTAAAAATTAAAATAGGTTAGTGCGACCTTTTTGGTTGGCAAGGCAGGTGTGCAATTTTAGATTTTATAGTAACATGTGTAAGCTTGCTTATGTGTGTGTTATCTCAAATGGCTTTACTGATATTTTAGGTTTAGGAATTACATGTAGACTATTTTTCATCGTTATTCACGTGGGTGGAGCAGCATGGTGCAGCTAGTAAAAATATAAATCATAGAGATTTAATATTATTACGTACAATAAGTACATAGTCACACGTGAAAGATTAATAAATGAACTGTCATAAAAACGTGACCCAAAGACATTTAATCTCCATTCTATTGATATAATTAACGTGATCAAACGGACAGACCGACTCTAATCTCTAATGTAAGTAATACGAACTTTTCAAATCGGCGTTGTTGTGAAAATAATTGCTTCATTTGGCTCTTATAATTATTATTATGAACTCTATGTTTTGCCCGGCTTAACAAATTGACAAAGATCAGTGAATGAACTAGATGCTTCTTGTAGGTTGATTTTAGTTAAGCCGTTTGGAATATCTTGAATGAAAATTATTACAACTAAATCCGCCAAAAATGAAACCTTGGGCTTTCCAATAGTACTAATTTCAACAACTTCACTATTTGCATGACTTCAACTTCACTTAACATTTTTCATAATAATTATTATAAATGTGCCCGCTACAACATTTGTATAGTGCGTGAGTGAATCGATACTCGCTACAGGAAACTTCGATTCCAATTTAGTAGCTACAAAACCAACATAAACAGGTACACTTTTTACTCGACTGCGTCAGAAGAACAGTTATGTTTTTTGCAGTAGAGTTTTAGTAAGCACTATTCTGTGCGTGTGACTAAGAAGCACTACCCTCGCGGGGACTTGTTTTGGTTAGGGCGTGAGTCATTGTTTTTGTGAAACTGAGTTAATTTAGAAAAAAAAAACAAGTACCGTGGGCATAAATACTTTCACGCTAGTTACTATGATTGACAAAACGACCTTGGACATCTAGATTGCATTATCGTGGTCTAGCTGACCAATTTTGACACTACAATAATTCAACCAGACGTTACTTATCTGGATTTTAGTAACAAGTACACCCTATAATAGATACAATATCGACACAAAAACAAAAGCTAATAAGTAACTAATAAACACTTACATGAAACAGCTGCGAGCTCAAGTCCCTCGGACAGATGTCGCTCTCACCGCAGAAAGGGCTAACTGTGATGGTGTTTTCATCCAACACTGGTAGGTTGTCGCTGAACCCGCCGTCCATGTACCGGATGCCGTGGAACCGCGGCGGCAGCATACCGGAGAATACTGGCACGAAACATGACGCTAGGAGAGCCTGGTGGACGATATCGCGTTTTTGAACAAATGGCCTGGTGCGTTATAACGGCCGGTATTTAGCAATGCGATTATGCGTAGTGTTCTTTCTACAACAGCTGTTACGGCCGATATTTCCATTGTGTGTGTATCTACTAGCCTTTACCACAATTTATTTAAATACTGAATATCGTTCGTGACTGTATCCATGGATGTAGAGAACCCAAGACACATTAACGCAGGTGCAAGTTAGATATAATGATTATGATGCTGACGATACGCGTCCAAAATACATATTCGAAACGTTCTATGAAAAGATATGTAGCATCACAATATTCACGATATCGCAGGGCGCAATATGCAAAAACGCAACTGTTTGAAAGTGAGATCATAAATCAGATGTGTTGTGTTCTTATCGACTGTTGCGATATTATATTGTATTGCGCTTCGGAACGCGCGCGAACTTACTCGCAGCTGCGTTTCAAGCACCGCGATAAAAGTAGGACGCATTGCGTTCTGCGAATATTGGGCAATTGCGCCAAATTTCACCCCACAAGCTGCTAATATTATTAATATATGTAATGTAGCAAAATATAAATAGTTGTTACCTGTAAGAGGTCTTCCCTCGTCGGAAATTCTGAAACTATTACATTTTTGCCATCATAAACCCTCGTCAGGGAGATGTGCAGCTTCCCACTGACGATCTTATGTACGTCATCGGGAAGGTACCGCTGCATCCCCTCGAAGAGGGCATTCTGGATGTTGAAAGAGGGGCTGAACGGGCCGAGAGAGCCTGCTCTCGCCTCTCCGACCACTCGTAGGACATCGCTTGTTATTTCACCTAAAAATTAATTAATCAATTAATTCTAAAGACTTAGTTATCCTACCATTGTCATAATATTAAGTAAAACCATTTGTCTCTCTGTCTATTTGCTTCCTTTTTCACGGCCAAACGGATCTTGATAAAATTTAGTATGGATGAAGTTGGATCTTGGAGAAGGATATAGGATACTTTTAATAGCGATAAACCGCGCGGACGAAGTAGCAAGCAAAAGCTAGTGGATCATATTACATTTTTAAATTAATTGGTAAATGAATAAGAGTGCCTTTAATGAATAATTTCTGATAAGGAGTCGCAAGAAGGCAGTGATGATATATTAACAAATGACTGAATTTTAATCAAATTAAGTTAAGGCATACTATTTTTTATTTGATAGTTAATGGATCTCTGCAAAATTTTGATAATTGATTGGTAGGAGCTGAGAAGCCTATTAAAATCAATAATTTTATAAAGATAGAAATTCCAAAGATTCTTTATTATATTGCTAGTTACATTTACACTCCTATATGACTGTCAATCAAATGGGATTCCACAGTGATATCACTGAAGTCTGAACAATGTTACTTTGTACAGAATTCCTTGAAAATTATAGATAATAAGCCAACCTATGAAAGTGTACACATTCTTTTTATAGTACCTATTAAAAAAGATTACACTTGTCACTATAATTGTTAACAACAATAAATTATCGGAAACATTCAGAAAAGTTTAACAACACAACATTTAGCTCTTATTTACAAACTCATATCTTGCCAACATGAAGTGTAGGTATGTAATATGCAGTAGGTAATACATGAGCAAGAGTAAACATGCTATGTAGCTATATTGCGCCCATTTCTGTTTGGATGCCCTTGTGACATCACCTCTATGTCATATTGATTGCAGGAAGTATTTAGTAGGTATTCAATTACTATTTTTCTTATAATATACTTTTTTAGCCAGTGGTGGGATATTTAAATTTCAAATATTTTTTTTAAATGATAATGTAATCCGTGTTAACATTATTTTCTAGAGATATTTAAAACTAATGCACTACATTGCTCAAATAAGCCAATTAACCAATTAACTCATGATTGAATTGTTTCTTGACCTATTTGAGTAAGTGCATTTAAGTGCATACATGTGTTAAAAAATTCTGCAAAATAATGTGAACAATAATCTTGGATTATATTTTACTTCTATTATAATTTACTATAGTTACCTAGTCTATTTCATAAAACGAAAAACTGTTTGGTATTTAAATTTCCCGCCAAAGGCCAAACATACTATCTTAAAGATCCTTTCAGACAACAATAAAAAACTATTTATTTTTTATTCAGTAGATTATAATCAAATGTATAATTATTAAGATAATAATTATGTACCTTTTCTTATGTACCCTATTACTTTGAAATTATATTATGACTTCTACTGTGTATTCTCTTTGAATAAATACTTCCCACATTAATTTATCTGATATTATTTTCCTGATTATTGATTATAAATATTATAATTTATATGAATATGTAACAATATAATGCTTTAATTTTTATATTTGCTTTAAACATTTAGTTTATACATAGCATGGTAATGTAAGTAATTGTTATTTGAGTAAAATCATTATTAGATTAAATGATTATGTTTATAATTTTGTTAACTATGTAGATATTAACAATGAAACATTAAAGCATAGATATTTATGAATATCTTTGTAATTTAGTTTAGGCTTAGTACAATATTGGATGTTTTTTATTTTTATTTTATATATGAGTTTGGTGAGTATTTATATGTATTACTGAAGGGTGTTACTAGATAACATTAATTATTGTTGGTAGGGTAGAGCAGGTTAATAAATTAACTAATAAGGGACTAAAGCAATAAAAATGTTGTTAATTCAGAAAATACAGTAGACAGTAGTCAATGACCAAGTTACTTTAAAATCTGATTTTAATATGTTCTGTTACCTAGGTACAGCATTCATGAATACTTGACAAGTTTACTGCATCTAGGATAGGATTTTGTATTTTATAAAAGTGCAAAATTGAAAACAATATTAAACAGTACTAGACCAACACTTACCTATAGGCAGCTCACATAGAAGGCAACACGCTGACAACGCTCCAAACGAGGCTCCAGATATTTTGCCTAACAACAAATGAGGTGCATATTTTTTGAAACACACTGCCACACCAACATGGTAGATACCAAGAAAACCACAACCAGCAAAAGATAAGTTCATTCTTCACATAAATTATTCACCAGATACTTGAAACACGACGGTTTTCCACACTAAACGATGGTCTAATAAGTTTCACCAACTAGGTCGACACAAAACACAGTGTATTTTATTAATTGAAAAGATTAGATAACAGTAATCACAGATATAAATTAACTATCGCTTCTTCGTAGTTTCGAATTCTCGAATCGCTCGCAAAGGAATACCATTCGCTCGAGAGATTAATGTGAAACTACAAAGCTGAAAACAATCAACGTAGGTCTATCTATCAACTCAACGTAAACAAGACTTTATTTCTTTCGTGACAGTTGGCAGCTGGTGATTATCAGTTGTCAAAAACAGCGTCATCTTGACATTTTGTTATGGCTGCGTTCATAATTTTTACTTAAGTTTTTTACTATACGCAATATCTAGAATGATAGTCTGAAATTGTCAATCTCGAATTTTTCTAAAACTTGTTTATGGTAGATAAGATTTTTAGTCTGTGTACCACACCCGATAATTAAAAAAAACATTGATTTGTCAACATCGAGGGGGTGTAATTTCCTATTTTGTTTTTAGCTTTATTTTATTTGATTTCGTTTTGATGTAATGTAATTAAAACCAGGAAATACTGTATCTGCACCATGAATGCTATGCCGGAAAGTATCATAGTGAATTCATGTCAATATACCCCAGTTTACTTGATACAAGATCCTGGCGCCTCTCAGGTATTTTTTGTGGATGATTTTTTATTTACCATACAAATGTAGAATTGGAATATTGAAATATATTTATTTGCAGGGACAATCCTACTTCATAACACAGGCCAATGTAGAAGAGCCGAAGCCAATCAGTGATAACCTGAAATCTTTCTACGAGAGCAGCGGCAATATAGAGAATAGCTTCGTGAATTTAAATAGCAGTCCTAAGCCGCGGATCCTAAAGAAGCAAGACGGCGGTATCGTCGGCAATAACTTGAAATTGGCCAGTTTCCTTCTGCCTAAGAGTGACAATTTAACTAAACAATATGTTGTAAATAGTGTTATCTTGAAACCGAATGTTACCTTGACCACTACCTCTAGTACTCTTACTAGCAATCCTGTGATTAATACCGTCAACAACCCTGTAACCAACACCGTAAACGCTACTACTACAGTAAATACAGTACCTAGACTAAATATAGACAGTAAGATAGTAAAATTGAAAGATACCACTTTTAACGGAACAACATTGAAGACTGTAGACGGAAGAAGGTATAATCGGATCGAGAAAAATTCACCAAAGATTAAAAAACCAAAGGAACTGTAAGTGTTAGCAAACTTTTTTTAAATGCTTCTATATTAGTCTGAAATATTAAACCCGATAATAGAGATCTTTTGCATTAATTTAAAGAATTTTTTCTTAACTTATACTGTCCCACTGCTGGACAAAGATCGCCCCTATTTTCTTTCACATATCTTGATCATCTCACACGCTCGAGGGTGTTACAGCACCAATATTCTATTAATTCATCTTTTATACATTCAGTTGGGAAATAAATAGAATACATGACCATCAACTTGTCTCGCATCTCACTTAACACATTGGCTGCTGAAAATATGTACATATGTTTTGTTTTTTATAATGTTACGGGAAGTGAAAACACGCCAGGCATGTGAACCCGCACTGCTGTATTGACAATTTTATCACAACAGTTATGTGGGCCAGCACTGCTGATTGAGCTTATTTACGACACAATACCAGTGCTAGTAAACGCACACATTGTGTGGAGATTACCAAAAGTGCCAAAAACAATAAACCGGTTTCGCAGTCAATGTGTTAATATGTGGAATGTTTAATAACAATATGTATAAATAATTTAATAAATAAGGGTTTAATAGCTTAATTTTGTTGTTTTTAATGTTTCAGCCCGCCCACACGCCAAAGCGCACCTTCGAAACATACATCAGTGCAATTATTAAAGCTTGGTGAGACATATCATAGGTACGTAGTATTAATATAACAAATTGAGAAACAATCTACCGAATATCATGAAGTATAAATTTGGTTATCAATCACTTATTTGGTTACTTGGGTATTAACATGTTCAGTGCTGAGAACACAACTGTCATGTTTTTCATAAATAACCGCAAGCACAGGAAAGTACTACTGTTGTGTTTGTTGTATGGGATAACACTATGGAGTGTGCAGAACCACACCCGTCGCTAGACAAGAAATTCAACTCAGCAGTCAGTGTTAAGCCCTATTGTTAACTCTCATACAATTACTGCCAAAAGGTGCCTTACCCTTGAATTTCCAAAATATTGTCATTGGAAATGAATTTCTTTTATCTCTAGAGTCGAGATAAATAAATTTGCTTAGCCAAAAGATGCTGAAAACTGCCTTTTGTTTAAACTGTTCATGGGACACTCGAGGAGTAAAAGTTATAATAGTTTTCTATGCTATTTTGAAGCCTGTATATTATTGGCCTGGTATTATAACATTTAGTGTCTTATTTCCAGTCTCAACCAACTAAGTGATGATCAAATGAAGATGGTGACTCAGGCGCTGAAAATATTCAGTAACCCGGAGAAAATTGCACCGGAGCCTGCTTATGATCCCGTTACCAATACCAAGTTCATTTACAAGTGAGTTCAATTACAAACAATGACAGCTGCTAACTTCTTTACGAGTTTTATCTGCCTGGTAGTTTGCAGATAATAAATATTTATTTTTTATTATTTTGTTATTTGACGGAGTGACGAGACGAGCAGGTCGTTCACCTGATGGTAAGCGCTACGCCTGCCCACAACAGTCACAGCACCACCCAGAACACAGCACTGCACAATCCTGTGTGGCACTGCACTGCGCTCGTCACCCTGAGACATCGGCTCTTAAGTCTCATATGCCCAGTAATTTCTCTGGAAACAATGCCATTCAAACCGGAACACAGTAATTTTTGCACAGTACTGCTTGGCGGATGAATATCTGGCAAAGGTGTGGTACTTCCCCAGACTGTCTCTTGCAGAAGAGCCTTACCACTACTAATTATGTATTAACATTATACAGAAACCTACTAGCTAATAATCTTCTATTACTAGTAGCGTAAACTTATACTGAGAAATGAACCTTTCCAAAGTCTAATATAATGTTTTCTTCTGTTACTGTTACTGTTTATGGGACACTTAAGGGCATAATAACCACTTCCCCAGGCATTCCCTGCTTAGCTTACTATTGGAAAGATAATAAATAATATTTCTTTAATTACAGGGTGGTATCACCAAGGGATTTGACAGTTGTTGGCAAGAACAAAGCAGTTACAAAGGAGAGAAAGCCACAACATGAGCCCAACATTGAAGGTATCAATAAAACAGACATGACGAAAGATCACATTGCCAAGACGGAATCAAGGAGAGAAACCATTATAAAAGAAATTCCAAAAAAAGACATCCCAGTAAAAGATATCAAGAAAGAATGTTTTGGAAAAGATATGCACAAAAAAGAACATAATGTAAAAGAAATGACTAAAAAAGAACAGATGTCAAAAGATGGGATAAAAAAAGAACATGCCTCGAAACATGAAGTGAAAAAAGAAAATATTATGAGGAAAAATGAAGGAAAACTTTTAAAACAGAAGATTCAACGAGAGTTAGAAGAGGAACAAGAAATGGCCGAGGCATTTGTGGCAGAGGCTGAGGTATGTTCAATGTCAATAGAACTAAAAAAACCTTTTGTCTATTGTGGGATTGCCATATTCAAGGGAAAACCAAGAAAATCCATCAATAAGCAAAATAAATAATTTGACCTTTATTTATCCCATCACATTCTGATATCACTTCTGTCATTGTTATTTGTTGAACATAGCATGAACGCATTTATGACAATATTAAAAAAGCTATAACATCATTGAACACAATTTTTCAGACAAGCCCACCCAAAGTGACAAGGAGCGGTAGAAAGGTGAAATTTCCAAAAATGAGCATACCAGAGGGCATTCCTCAAAAACCAAAGAAAAAAAACACCTATGTCACATGCTTTCAGTGTTCTGCGGTAAGTACCATTGAATAGAACTTGCCATAACTGTTTAATTTTGTACTCTGAATATAAATTCTGGTTGATTCTAACCCCCTTCTTCATAAAAAGTTATGTGACGTTTCATAAAATTGCGCCCTACAATTTTGTACTGCGCAGTACTAAGTGACGTTCGATAACTTTTTATGAATAAGGGGGTTAAAGTAATCAACATACCTACCCTTGATAGTTAAACTGCGTTATCACAGTCCCTGGCTAATTCCGCCACAATGTTTCAACCAAAGCAGTCTATCTCAGGGAACATCTTGGAACTTTGACACCATCTAATTGTTTCGTGTTGACCACACAGGTGAAGCTGTACTGCCTTAGATATTGTAAACCGTACTATATTTTATAGGACAGCGACAGATGTCGCTACCGCCCTCGCGGTGGAATCGTCCTTTTTGCGCATTAGCTCGTTTGACGTCTTATTGACATGGGTGCGCGAGCCCTTAACGCGACCACTCACACAAACGTCTGGCAGCGGAATGACGAGATCTGTCGAATTTATAAAAACCATTTTTTTCAGGAATTCCCAAGCTTATACCGCCTTCAGAAACACTACGAGGCGCACCCAACGCACATACCAGCGAAGATCCACTCCAACCTCTTCCACTGCTTGTTGGCTATCGTGAAGAGCGGCACTGCTGACGACAGGACCAACATATTCATCCAGCAACTAGAACAGCTGATTGTGAAGCTCAGGTCCTTGCTGCCATGTGTGTTGAGATCCTCAGGAGAGGAAGGGAAAGCGTGTACGATCAGTGAAGATGTTGGCAGGTAAGGCCTTTATTCAATTAGGTCTAATTAGCGTAATTTATTTATCGTCATGTCAGCCGATATCAGCCCAGTCAGTGTTGGGTTATGTACAAAAGTAACTATAATTTTATGTTGATACAGGTTACTAGGCATGGATGCTGGTAAATACAATCTGGACATTGACGCTTTTAGTTGCGTAAAAAACAAAGATGGTTACTGTCATCACAGGCCGCCGCCACCGCCCAAAGATCTTAAACATGAACAAAACGGGACCCAATCCTGGATAACTATGAACAATGAAGATATACTAGTAAATACCGAGGGAGAAACTGAAGACTGTGCAAGAATCAACTCAGTAGAAAATTGGCCAACAGTCAACAAAAGAGTGTGGAAACAAAAACAGCAGAGATCACAAGAAAACGCAAAACGAATGAGGCTCGCTTCAGAAAATTGCGACACATTGATAGAGCTGGGTACGGACGATTTAGCCATCTTAGGGAAACCCGCTGGGTGTTCACAGGAACAGAGTGCAATTATCGAACAAGGTGCTGAACAAAAGGCTGACAATTGTGTAGTTATTAAAGTTGAGCCCAGTGATATTCCGGAACAGGAAGTTTGTGCAAATATAGTCGAAGAAGAACCACTACACACATGTACTTTCGGGCCACCGGTAGAAACCGCCACTTTGGAAACTGACATGATAGAGGACCAAAGAAAGCAGAGTAATCATGCGCAATTTCATAGTGCACACTTCGACATACGATCTTCGCCGATAAAACCAACATCTACAATATTCCGTAAATTCCAAATCAATCCTGAACTTCTGGCAAAATACGAGGCACAAATCATTAGATCTATTGAAACTGTTGATAAAGATCATGACAGAGATAAAACACTTCCCTGCCCAACTGTTGAAGAAGTGTTACAGACAAATGAAAAGGTCTTAGAAACAAGTGCAGGTGTCTTACACACTAATGCAAATGTCTTGGAGACCAGTACAAACGTTTTACATACTAACGGACTCTTACACACAAGCGCAAGCATCTTACAGCCTAATCCAATTATATTGCATACAAGTGCAGATATTTTACACAACAACCAAAATATCTTGCCTACTAGTAGTGACCTTTTACATTCAAATCCAAATGTCTTGCAATCATGTCGAAATGACAATGCCTTGCAGGTTAGTCCAAATGTTTTGCATACAAATGAAAATCTCCTACAGACTAGTCAAGAGGTCTTACGGAGTAATGAAAATGTCTTAACTAGTCAAGATGTTTTGCAAGCCAATGATGATGTAAGAGATGCTTTGGTCAACGATAATACATTGCAAGAGATGTTTAGAGATGAGGATCTGTCTGCGGTAAAAGAGTCTTTCATATTAGATCGAGAATTGAAAGATTGGATTCTAAATAGGAGTAACGATGAGAAGTCAGAGGATGGTTTCAACCGACCAAACTCTCTGATAGAACCTGCATTTTTACATGCAAGGGATGATGACATTAAATCACAGTTACATACAGGCCAGAAAGTTGATTTGCCTACTAACGATAATCACGATGACTCATACTCGTTGAATTTTCTAGAGACGTTAGCTACTGACTGCCTGTCATACCCTGGGACTGAAATTAGAACAAATAGCGGAGATTTCCAATTGGATTTATTCTCCTTTAATAGTACATAAATTATTAGATTCGTGTAGGTAGAATAATAAGAGTCGAAATAATTATATTATAACAATTTTTATATTTAAGTTTATTTGCAAGGAATTATAGACTTATATTAAAGCTGTTTTTTATTTAATGTTTGTCAGAGAGCTAATTTTCTGTAGGTGTAAACCTACAGAAATCAGTCCATTTTAAGGCAAGTCTGGTATTGTTTTCTTTGTAATGTTGTTGAATTGGCAAACATAGTACAAAGTTAAATGACATTAGTTAGAATCGTTTTTGTACAGCACAGATCTTAAATATCTTAACTTTAAGAGGCATTCATAAGTAAAGTCATATGTTTATCTCTAAAACATATCACTCATTATCAACAAGAATGTGTTATCATCTCTTTCAAAATTAACACTATATTTAAAATCTAAGCTTGCAGGACAGGTCTTTCATTCTTTCCCTCTAAATGTTGGTTAGTGAGGGCGTAGCCAGTGCCTCCCCTCTGAAGAGGTATAATGTCTTTCTCCTTTAACTTGTCACCGGTGAGCGGATGAAGCCAGTCTTTCTTGATGATCTTCTCTATGCACTCCATAGTCACAACATGGCCAGTTGTTCTGTAAATAATTATCAATTAGTAAACAAGAGAGAATGAGCTACACCACCATTTCTGTTACAATGAAGATATTGTGGAAAATCTTATCAGTTGCATTCGCCAATGGAGTCAGTGAAATCAATCTATGAGTATAGGCATAAGTCTGAGCTATAGAGCTATGTGTTGGCCCTCAGGCACTGATTTCCTTGTACAAAAAATTCGTGACTTTACAGCTACAATGTGGTTCAATAGCTGACAGACTGAACACTTTCACTGCTGAGCCGATTTTCTTGTCTAGCCACAGGTGCGGCTCTGCATACTCCATAGTGTTTTCCCATACGAGAAACGCAACGGCTGTGTTTTCCCGCACTCACGGCAAGTTATGAAAAATATGACAGTTGTTTTCAGCACTGAACGGGTTAACACATTCACTGCTGAAAACACAACTGTTGTTTTCAGCGAGTATGGGAAAATACAATGGTGTGTGAAAATCCGTAACCGTGGCTAGACGAGATAATCAGCTCAGCAGTCAGTAACCCATTGCACACCTCAACAATAATTATATGGAATCTTTTTTTTTAATTTGTGTGTGGAAGTTAGGGCCCGATTGTTTTAAAGGGATAGAAATGCATAAAATAAATATCAAGGGCATAGGTAAAGACTAGAAAAATCAACAATAATTTAGAAGAAAACTGGCTCGTAAAGATCAGGAACAGATCAGATTGATGTCAAAAACAGCAATAAAATACTGCATCACCTGATAATAGCACAAGGCACTGCGTTGCTCAGTATATCATGGGTTACGGGGCACATGTAACGGTTCTCTTTGGCGATTAAACTTTTTTTATCATCCGGGTCATTCACCAACGTCCACTTCACTTCAATCAAGTCCTTCATTTTCAAAGGCTTGGTGCTTATTGGACAGTACACCGTGGGATCAGGTTTGTTTAATTTTGATAATTTAGCATCAGGAAGCTGAGACGGCACCCAAAAACTTGGCAATTGTTTATCTTTCCCATTAGCCAAGTTTGATACGGAATTTGAAGTAGATGGGGTGCTGTATGATGAGTTAGAGGAGCTGCTGGATATATTCTTTTCCCTGTTCATGAATTTAATCAGATTTGCTTCTTTTTCAGCCGCAGCGAGCTCCGCTTTCTCTGCATCTTCCTTTTTTAGTTGCTTCTCATATTTCTTCAGTTGCTTTGTGTACTCATTCTTTTTGGTTATGATATATTCCAATATTGCTTCCTTGTCGAATAAGTAGCCTTCTTTGGTAACTACGGGGTTCCTGCAAGGCTGCAGTGTCAAACTGCAGCAGTCGAAGCTCTTCACCGAGTCCTTGCCTACTCTTTCGCTTTGTGTGCCATAGCCGGAGGCCGCAGCGTCTTTTTTCTTCTCGTGGTACGTGTACACGGCTCCTGCCGTACAATTTCTTGCGTGTCGGGTCATTGCGAAAGCGAGAAACACGTGAAAAATTATAGATAAACAGCATTCAATCAACACAGAACTTTCATTTTGTAAAATGAAAATTTAAATGTCATTCTTTCAGTAACTGTCATTGTCAAAACTAGCAACATAAACAAACAGTATTACCAGTGCCACTATAGTTGCACTTCCGGTCGAAACCTCTAAATTAAGTAGTTTATTCTTTCTGCTGTTATTATCTGTGGCCACTTTATCACCTTCCATAGATCATAGACAACATAACCTCTTTCTTTATCCGTCAAGCTTTGTAACACAAGGTGAATATCGTGAAAAATTCGTAAAAATAGAGTATATTCAGAGTTCCAACTAGTTATTCGCTAACTAACAATAGGTTTTATTGAGGAAAAAGTTTATCCACAAGCATTTTTAGTTTTCTGTGCCGTATTTTATTGCAGTGAGATAGTCCACGTGTTGTGATTGCGGCGCTTGTAACGGAGACTGTTTGGTTTCAGGCGCTAAAATGACGAACTCCAAAGGTTATCGTCGTGGAACCAGGGACTTGTTCGCCCGCAGGTTCCGTACACATGGATGCATCCCCCTCTCCACGTACATGAAAGTGTACAAAGTTGGAGACATCGTTGATATCAAGGTACGTCTTATATCCCTGATCCCAGCCTCATCTAACCTTAATAACATGTTCTTTACTTCCATAAGGTGCCATAGGGGTCTACAGGTTTATCAATTAAAATTTACTTGGTGTTCTTTCTGTATCACCTAAAAGTACAAGAATTTTGTACCTTTCTTTAATACACAATAAGAATGGTGAAATTCAACAAAAGTGTTCCAAAAAGGCTTTTGCCATATTAAGTTATTGACAAATACCAGAAATGTACTATTTTATTAAAAATACAGTATGTGGATGTCATATAACAGTGTTTAAAATCACTATTAATTATTATTACAAAGACGGAAACCAAATGTTTTTTAAGGAGAAATCTAAAGCTATTTTTTTTTTCTTTTCTAGGGCAATGGTGCAGTCCAAAAGGGTATGCCACACAAAGTCTACCACGGCAAGACTGGCCGTGTGTACAACGTCACCGCTCACGCTCTCGGAGTCATTGTAAACAAGCGAGTGCGCGGCAGGATCCTACCCAAGCGCATCAACATCCGCGTTGAGCATGTCAAGCACTCCAAGTGCAGACAAGACTTCCTCAAGCGAGTTAAGGAGAACGAGAGGCTGCTTAAACAAGCTAAGGCCGCAGGCAAGATTGTTAAGCTGAAGAGGCAGCCGGCTGCTCCCAAGCCTTCACACATTGTCAGCGGTCTAGTGAAGCCTGTGTTACTCGCCCCCATCCCGTACGAGTTCGTAGCTTAAAAAAATAAACTATTTTAAGATAATTATGGGTTTTATTACTCTTGAAACACTGTATAATTACTATATTCTCAAAACTTATCACATTATTAAATAGGTGAAGACAGCCACGGGTGTGGATCTTAGCACTCCATAGTGTTTTCCCAGATAACAAACACAACAGTTGAGTTTTCCTGCACTTACGGCAAGTTATGAAAAACACGACAGTTTTATTCTCAGCACTGAACGTGTTAAGTGTGTGATACACAGAACTTTTTAAATAATAATGGAAGTCTTATTCAACACTGACTGCAGAACCGATTTTCTCGTCTAGCCACGGTTACGGATCTGCCAACACCATTTTATTATCCCGTACCCTTATTACAACAGTTGTTTTCCTGTACTTGCTGCAAGTTATAAAAAACAACAGTTGTGTTTTTAGCAGTGAACGTGAAATTGAGAACCTCTACTTCAAGAAAGACATCCAGCTTCTTGAAAGTGAGCAGAAATTATAGCTAACCGAACCAAAAATTAGATAATAATTTTTAATTTCAGAGAGTTTATAATACAGTAGTAGAAGATCGAACAATTAATCAGAATTTATCGCCTCAAAATAAAATTATAATAAAGTTTAAGTTATTAACAAAAGAATTCAATTCAGAGTAAACAGCGTGGGGTGCTTGATAAAGTAAATGTAACAACTATTCTATTGGCAACTATCTATGAGAGGAGAGTTATGAAAAGTAGTAAAATGCACCCCACGCTTTTTACTCTGAATTGAATTATTTTGTTAATAACTTAAACTTTATTATAATTTTATTTTGAGGCGATAAATTCTGATTGATTGTTCGATCTTCTACTACTGTATTATAAACTCTCTGAAATTAAAAATTATTTTCTAATTTTTAGTTCGGTTAGCTATAAAAGCGTGTTTTTTTAGATTTTTTTTAAACTATTATTTATTTTTCATTTTTTAGTTCGATTTATCAATTAATTGATCGCTCAAGTAATTGATTTCGTTTGATAGCTTGTTCACAACGATATTTTAGAATTTTCCCCATATGAGGGATATTCTTTTATTTTTTTTATTTTAATGAAACTGTTATCAAATTATTGCATTGTCATTGGTCCTTGATACGTATGCAAAGTTTCAAATTAATCAGACTTCTGGAAACTGGTGAAAATTAAGTTCTTAGATTCCGTTACATATTTACATACATACATAGTTAGATACAACCCAAGCTAATAAAAGCGTGTTAAAAATCCACAAGCTTTGTCATAAGACCTGTTAGAACAGGCATGGAGCATTACACCTCACCACTCTTGGGAAAATACTACTTGGTGTTCTAATTGAGTTATTCAAAATTATAACCCTGCAGTACAACCTTTCAAGCCTAGAAGACTTCTAAGAAAGTAATACCAAAGACCCTGAGGCAACCAGCCAATCATTTGTGCACCAAGTAACAGCTACTGCATACCACTTCCTCAGTAACTGTTCCACAATTGGAATATATTATAATTTGCCACCTCAGTGACACACCTAAACAAACTCGAAAACTGGCTACAACCCAATAAGGGAAAGGGAACAATTTTGTGAAGTGACTTTCATCACTGTGACGTAGACACATCATCATCTATAAATTAATAAAAAAAAACATGACCGCTACTAGTGTAGGTCGTAATAAATAACATAAACAGCAAAATGTGGATGGATTATGGGAATGAACTGAATAGAATTGACTCTAGGTAGGTATCTTAATAAATGCATAGAATACCCATCAAGCTCTCTGGCTTGTGTCTATCTTCTAGAACAGCTACTAGACAATATTTTGCCCATAGTGAAAAAATCAAAACTTCTATAACCTTACCACCATGAAGGTGATCCATATTTTACTGACTTGGAATCACGAAGGATTGATGTCATATCAGTGAGTTAGGCTCGATCCCCAACTCCCACTCACAAGTGAACAAATAAGATATTTTGCGCTCTAAAGCACTAAAATACCTATGTCATGTAATAAAAGACAGTAATTCAAGAAGGATCACAATTTTAATTTGAAATGAAATAATATTTACAATAATTGATTGACACTAAAAGATGTATTAAATAATCAATATGAATTCCAATTTAAACAATTTTTAATAATTTATATGCCTTTAACTTTAACAAACTTGGCATATTGCTAACATGATTTATCATGACTATTAAATAAATTACTATAATTTAATTGGAGAAACTTAACAACTAGCATCCCTAGACTGGTAGAACAATATATAACCAGTTTCTGATGATTTCTGAATATCAGAAGTTAGGCCGTAGAAGTCTTCTATAGCAGATGCATCAATTTTCTGAAAAGAAATATTTTTTGATTAGAATATTTCCTATTTAAATAGCTCCTAGGGTGCTCAAATCAAGATATCTTCTCATCCACCGTTTTCTCAAAGCTTGTCCTCAGTCATTCACTAGTGACTCTCTGTTGAAATCGGCGAAATCGATCGTGATATTCTACTCGATTTTAGGTTTCAGAAGACCAGCGTATTGCCGACGAAAGGGCAACTGTAGCCGCTGTACACGGCCTCGATGGAGGACTGCTCACGGAGGGTTTTAGTGGGTTCAAGTCCAACACTCCTCGTGACGAGGAGATTAGTCCGACGGCGTTACCCCTGTAAAGAAAGAAGCTGTGATTTCTTACAAGACGTCATTGGGCTAAGACTCACATCGACCATATCGTCGTCAAATAGCAGCCAGAAGCCATGGCTCTTCACAATGCTGATGTAGTGGCCCCGGTTGGGCCCCGAGCCGCAGTGCACCACCACAGCCACGAGGTCGTACAGCCGGTCCGGGTTCACGGCGTCGTCCGACTGTATGTACAAATACTATGTGTTCAATCAAACAGGTTATTTGTAAAGAAAAATGTTTTGATGAGTAAGATTTATTTATTTTATTTTATAATGTTCAGGTGGCTACCGTAGCTAATTGAACAAATAACTAAAAATAAAAAACATAACCTTTCTGTCTCAAAACTTACCGTGTTAAACAGTCTCAACTCTAACGGAAACACTACTCGATGGGACACTTTGATATGCCTGTTATACTGTTCCATATACTTGAATCTCTTGAGGTGCAGCGCCAGTATCAGAGGCAACTTCTTCACCCGCATACGCTTCTGAGCCTCTTGGTAGCTGCTACAATGATCGCATTTGAACTTGTTGTCACTGCAGAGGGTTTCGGTGTCGCTGAATGTTTTAAGGCAGTGGGTTATGCTCGTATTTTGACCTACGTCCACCTGAAATTGTAGAAGATGTGAAGTTAGGTGGTCTACAGCCTAAGGAAAATTTAGTTATTCAAACAAAGATAGGGTGTATGTATGTCTCTATTACATACATTCTCATTAATGGATGCTAATATAACATGCATTGATTATGTTTAATAACACTGAAATAACATGTGCATTAGCAACAAATTCACGGGAACACGGGAAGGGGGTAGTCAAGGGAACACTAGTACGTACTATAATTTATTGTATACTGGTGCCTTAACATCAAGGTTTAACACTTTGACTGCTGACCCGTTTTGATTGTCTAGCCACGGGTGCAGCTCTGCTCTCTGTTTTCCCATACAACAAACAACTGTTATGTTTTGCCATACTCGTGACAAGTTATGAAAAACACAACAGTTGTGTTTTCAGCAGTGAATGTGTTAAAGGATGTTCTCTATATTGGAATCTCACATTAACTATTGCAATGTTTTGCTTGGTTTAGTACTACACAAACTTGATCAATGATCACTTCAAACAATTCATGCATTATAACCTGTAACCTGTCTCATCAGGATTTCGGATTCCATTTCATTAACCTTTCTTACATACCTGTAAATCAAAGAAATGCTCATCCTTGCTGCTGACTGTCTCGCAGTTAAGACACCTGGTCTCACTAGTCAGGGTGCCCTGGAAGATCTCGTGGACCCACGTCGGCTCAGTGTTTTGAGGGACCGTGCCGTTGCATATTACCGGATCACCTGACAGGTTCTTTGGCACTTTCAAAGTGCTTTGGTTACGTTCAGCTGTAATATTCATGACTTTTATAGTTGTCATTTATTTATTCATTTATATACTATATATATGATTATTTTACAGAATATTGCAGTGAAATAGCAGGAAAAAAAGAGTGATATAATAGTCTTTCTACTTGATTTATGTTGTTGTTAAGTATTAACTATGTGTGTCTAAGTTAAGTAACTTAAGTAAAAGACGATTTTAATGTTAAGCGGGGAAAATTATGCATTAGGTTTTTCCTTATAAAGTTCTAAGGCATGTAAAAAACCTAAAATGCGTTCATACGCATTACAATCATCACATCATAAGTGTCATCACTTACCTAAAATAATCTCATTAATATGATTAATCAGGAAATTCAAAAACTCATGGGCATCTTGTTGCATGTAGTTGTCAAACTCTTCTGCAATACAAACACAATTTTATTTATAAAGTAATTATTACAGATTACTTTGCACCTTCACCTACATTAATGAAGAGTCTAGAGTTATCCCGGGCCTAAACAAGAATCTATACACGAAGTTTAATCAAAATTAATTTAGCTCTTACGGAGTGAAACACACATTTATGGATTGAGGAGAAGATTCTCAAACTTGTTTTGTGAACTTATATTTACATCTAAAACGTTAGATGAAATTTTTTAAGCTGCAGGATTAACTCAACTATTGTGTTGAGTATTAGAGATACATATACACACACACTGTCACACCTTTTTTTTTCTGTTGGGGTAGGCAGCAACTACATCTTTCCACATGCTACGATTCTGACACACCTGTTTCGCTTCTTCCACTTACACAAGTCCCTTCATACATGCTCGCTCATACAAGAGTTTTTTAATCTAAGTCTAATAAGAGTATTCTAATACTGTAAAAGAAGATATTTACATACACACAACAACCCTAAAATATATAGGCATGTATGTTATACTGTACATACCCTTTTCCTTCCGCAGTCTTGCAATAAACTTCTTGGGAGCAATAGAACCAACTTTCTTCTTCTGGGTAGCAATGCTGTAGAACAAGTCTGCCAAGCATGTCAGCAGCGTTTCTTTAGTCCTCTTGTTCTTGGCTTTATATTCTAGTACTTTCTCTCTAAATGGGCGGCAAAAGTATAAGGCTTGCAACACTGAGTTGCTGTAGCAAGTGTTGCCAAACTGGAAAATATAAGATGATTTATAGAACCAGGTAATACTTTGCAGAAATTCATATTAAATATTATGTTGCTTAATACTTGATGTGCATGCTCTTTACTTAATAATGTTTAAATAATGTTTTTACTCTGCTAATGTACCTTAATTTTTACATAAGTAGAGCTAGAGCAACATGCGTTTTCATTAATTTGGAAAAATAAAACTAATAGTTAGGCTCTCATTTCCACGCACAGAGGAGTCAATTAACTTTCAACTAGCATTAAATCATTTTTGTATGGATTTGGAACAAATTAAGCACTAATTACTGTCAATTAAGATCTCAGAGTTGGGCAGTAAGGCAATGAAGTATCATAATTTATACTTCATGTTTACATGAACACCATCAACCTAATTCTAATAATGTTGTCCACACAAACTTAAAAAGAATAATGTTCTATTTATATTTCATTCAATGGACAGTATTTCATCAGCTACAGACGAATATAGTCTGAGAAGGGGGTCAAAATTTAGCAGCTATTTAAATTTTAATATCATGTGATCTTAATATCAATTTACTTCCTTCATATATATTACTGGTACTTGCTGACAGATTAGAAATAGGTACCTACTCAAATGCTATTAATCAATTCGTGTTAGCTATGAAACACTTGAGGAAAATCTTGAAAATAACTTCAGACATTTTTACATCTTCACAAAAAGATTCATTGAAATCTTTTGACAGAAAATAATCATGAAATGACTTACATTAACCAAACCAAAATAATGCTCGTTAGGCGGGAACTGCTCTGACCCAATATCCCTTTCCAATTGTGATATATTTGCGCCCTGTAAATTAATTGAAAAATGTACGTTCTGCAACGATCTATTGAGTTGACACACGGAAATGCCGAGTTGCCGACATGGGTTAGTATAGCGTAAAAATTAAATTATGTTGCCCAAATATAGCAGCCAGATTAAGGGGAAGATATTGACGGAGTCTGGAAAGAGTGAGGAGCGAAAATTACATAAAAGATGTATGCAAAAACTTACCATTCTCTGTTGGAAATTAAGGCCGAGATCCTGACATATTGACATTTGCAATCCTGTTTTAGCAACTTATAACCAAAGGATGCTCTCGTTCACGCCAGTATTTGATGATACACAATTAAGCTACTGTTATTCCTAGAAACATTTTATAGATTTTCTTTTCAGAAATCCGCAAAGATGCACAACAGCAATCTTCACTCTTTACAGTACAGTGCCAGTGAGTGCCATAGACAATCAATAATTGTCAATTTTCATTTCTTAGTTTTTTTTTCTACGCCATTGACCATAGAGTAAGTTTCTAAAGGATCTAGTACACGCTCAACATTAGTAGAACAGTAGATTGCTCAAATTCTTGTGTCCGGACATATACAACACAATTGCTGATAAAATGTGCGCCTGAGATACCTAGTTAGCCATACCACCCATACCTTGTTTTCAGTGCATGCAGGCGGACCTGTGCGCAGAGACCTAATTTAGTAGTTCTGCGGACCTAGTTTTTCGAATCTCATAACATTAAATATAAATAGAAGAATAAATATTAAGCCTGATTTTTTTTACAGCACGTATATATACATTCTCATTAGGTACTAAAGCACCACAAAACATGCCCTGCTGAAAACACAACTGTCGTGTTTTTCATAACTTGCCACGAGTACGGCAACACACAACTGTTGTTTGTTGTATGGGAAAACACTATGGCGCGTGCAGAGCCGCATCCGTGGCTAGATAAGCAAAACGGTTTCTTATCTAGCCACAGTTACGGATCTGCACATAGCCACACCATTGTTTTCCCATACCGCTAACACAAGCTATTTTCGCCCGTACTTATGGAAAGTTATAAAAAACACAATAGATGTGTTTACAGCTGTGAGCGTGTATGTCTTTGTAGGTACATGTATGTTGTGTAATTATGTTACACAAATAATATGGGTACAGGATTTTTCCAATAATAAACTTTATTAACCTTTTCAAAACATTAAAGCTTGAACATTGCAATGGGTATTTCATTTATGTATCACATCACATCACATCAAACATTGTCCATTTATACTTATAAGAAAAAACCGTTTAAAAATAATGGAATTTATAAAACTTGTAATAGAAGCAAATCTTAAATAGGAAGTTCATTAACTTTATAATTTATTGATAGATAAATGCAATTTTTGTTGATATGTCATTCACCAGTATTTTTCAAGCGATTTCACTAGATCTTGGGGATCTACATTGGGCCCATGGCGCTCTACTGTCACTCCATCCTTGTCTACAATAAACTTGGTGAAGTTCCATTTGATGAAGCTTCCCAGGGTGCCACCTTGTTTGTTCTGGAAAATGAAAGATTGCTTTTAATTTATTGTGTGGTTCAAACATATAAACTTTCTAAGTGGGTAGTAATTTCATTACAGCTATGATGTAATTATATTTTTTGCTAGTTTCATATTAGATACTTTACTAGAATTTTCGACCCAAACATGCAACTAATTATCAATTGATTAGAATTTCATAAGATAATCTGCTAAGGGGATATCAAAATAGTATTTTATCAGTACCTACCTATATACGCCTACACATATTTGGGTTTACTTTCAACGAACATTTTATCAAAAGTGATAAGATAATGCAAATACTATTGATTTTGAAGTATGCTATTTCGTGAGTATTAATATATTTGTATCTACCCTAGCTCAAGCTATTTCACAAATACATTTTCAAATAATTTATAAAAACATTGTTGTCTAACATAAATGTCATTAAGCATTCTAGAAGCATTTTAACTCTCTTGGGCCAATCACTGAATGCTTCAACATAAACAAACTTGGTGCCAATTTTACTGCCTAAAAATAGGTATGTAACTTATCTCCCTGATTGTATCTAAGCATAACATGTTTATTTGACCATATCCACCTTTAAAAACTTCCACAGAGGGCTGGCGTTATCTCCGTTCACATCAATCTTTTGAAACATATCAAACTTTACTTTTCGATCTGACATGAAGCATACAATTTCTTCAGGATTACCGGGTTCTTGGCCAGCAAACTGGTTGCAGGGGAATGCCAAAATGCGCAGACCTGTAATATAAAAAAAAAAACTTTTTACCTTATTATAATCAATTGGGCAGAGCAATGAGTGCAACCTTTTATTTGAGGCATTTTTAGCATTAAACACAAACCGTAACATAGAGAATCTAAACAGTTTCAAGTAATTTTATTTTTATTGACACATTTGCATGTAGAATAGAATTAAATGGATTTTCCAGCGACCATGGTGAAAGAAAATGTTTTATGATGTTTTGTACAATACTATTAATGGTACAATGGCCCCTACAGTAGGTTTAAGGTCTTACAATGGGACCTACCTTTGCTCTCAGCATAACTGTCGAACAATTCATTCAATTGTTTGTAGTTATTCGCTGTAAGACCGCACTTAGATGCAACATTTACAATGATGCATGCGTGACCTTTGTACACATCTAACTTTACATCTTCTCCCTTTATGTTTTTTACTGTGAACTCGTGAATTGAAGTCGCTTTCTTGAAATCAGGATTTCCTTCTGCCATATTTAATATTTATATAATATTTCTGTATAATACAAGCGAGTGAACACTGTGATCGAATTGTTTATACTCTTTGCACTGTAAAGCCGGCCGAAAATGATAAAAAAATGAATCACTGTATCATAATACCGATTACCGATAACACAATATATTGTCAGAGAGACAGACTTGAAGTTATGATAGTCATAATGACATTGCTAGATTTGCCTGGCCAGTAGTGGCCAGTGTTTGTCAGAGTAGTGATACAGGGCCGAAGTAAAGTGACAAGCGGCAGAGAAGCAGCGGAGAAGTTATGTAGCAAAATAAAAAATGAGAAATAAATTTTACAAATTTATTTGATTTCAAAATATTTAAGTACGGTGGTTACATAGCTTAAGGGTACCCATGTTCTTCGACCGTAGCTTATAGACTTCTGTAACTAAACATAAAAAAATACATGATTATTATGTTGTTTTTGGGTCGGATAAAATGAGCTGCTTACTTTGCCTGCGTTATCCGTCCTTTATTATTATTTATAAAAAAATAAGATAGGTAATATAATTGGATTATGTAGGTAGATAACTAGGAACTAGTTATAAAATAAAATGTGTACTTGTGTTTGTTCTACCTAGGCAAGAACGTTGTAATCAGTGAGCTGTGTATATATTCAATCCATACCTATCTACTTTGCTGTCATCATAAACATTATGTCAATGTCACTTACAGTACAGACAGCATCAATTATCCAATCCGTCATCCCAGTCGGCAGTCAGTATCTCTCCTCCCGTCATTTCGCATTTCCGTCCTGAATTCCCGATTGTTTTCGGGAACCAGGAAGTCTACGTGGAGCTGACGTGGCCGTATCCAGCTGGTAAGTCAACTCAATACCAATAGCCAGATCAGTGGTGGTTACAACACAAGTCGGGTTGCTTCTGTGGTGCTGTTTTTTCAACTGGCCGGTGATATCATTGTGTATTTTAGTTAAAAATGCTGAGATCTCTGTTTGTGGCGCTCGCAATATCGGCGGTTTTCGCCGGTGTGCCAACGCCGGAGGAGTCAAAGCGGCTGATGGACAACTTGTCCGACAAGGAGCACATTAAGAATGACCACCACAATAAGCAGTTCGATCACGACGCGTTCTTGGGGGAAGACCAGGCGAAAACATTCGACCAGTTGCCGCCTGAAGAAAGCAAGAGGCGGTTAGGGTGAGTGCTTTTTTTTGACGCGTCACAATCACTTTTTATCCCTTTATCAACATATGTATTTCACATATTATTATTGTGGTGCATATTATTAGAAACTAAATATGTAACTACTTAAACATGTTAGTTTATGCTGACTCAAATAGTGTGTAGACATTACAGTGAATTCACATTCTACCAATTCAGGTCACACCGACTTACAATATTAAACCCACTTGAATTTCATTCACTTCTTAAAATAATCATAATGTTTATAATTGAATTCTATTAATTCATTACCATAACAGCATACATAGTATACCAACACATTACTATTTAACATGTTTACTGGTGAAAACACAACTGTTGTGTATTTCATAACTTGCCGCAAGTGCGGGAAAACACAATGGAGTGTGCAGAGCCGCACCTGTGGCTAGACAAGAAAATCGGCTCAGCAGTGAAAGTGTTAAACCTTCTATTCAAATACTTATTGTATTTTATGAAGAACCTATTATCCAATTATTATTTAATACATACTATAAACATACAAATGTATGTAACTATGAACATAGATTGTATGTATGTAGTTCAGTAACAGCTTTATATTTATCCCAGGTGAACATCCTCATAAAACATTGTTCTACTTTATCTACCGAGATTATAGCCGAGTTAAACAAGTACCGTCCTCCTGCTTTATCTTATGTTCTGGGTAATGATGTCACCTACGTTTGTGGGTTGTATAAACAGTAGCTATGTAGTTGCTACCTACCATGGTATAGTTTTATTTAAACACATGCTGTCTTATATTTGTCTACCTTCTATCAAGTGATCCTCTAATATTTCATGAAATCTCAAGAAAAAACATCAAAGCACTTTTTAAATTGTAGTAGACATTACAGAAATCTGATGTGCACCAGCAACCTACTATGTTACGAATGATAAATTTTGTCTGTCCATCCAAATGTTATCTGGAAGAAATTGCTTTAAACAATAAGTGATGGCTGTTGTACTACCATATTGTCTATTTTTTGGATTCAAAACTCAAATCATTGTGAGTAGCCTAAATATAGCACTTTTACAAGTCAAACACTTAAGTTGTATATAGAGACAAAAAAAAAAACAATATGATCAACTAAACTAATGAGTAACTGATTACGGATTGAGATTGAAAAAGGAAATTTCTATTTCAAGTGGTGATTCATGACTGAATCTCGCACAGGAAAAGGAAAACGCCATGAACTCTACCAGTGCTTCAGAAATACACCCGACAGAGAAGATATTATCAAGAAACTGTGGAGCTGTCAATAAAGAGTTTTTTATTCAAAGTATGGACATACATAATACCAAGTACCAAATTTTAATGACCTACATATTTTATCCGAAACATTCTTTGCACTTTGGCGGCTGATAAGTTTTTATTAAATTGGCACCTCTAGAATAATCTATTCTAAGAGGACGCCAAATTCATTATCGGTAGTTCACTGACCTTGCTTATCAGTTTCGTAAAACATGGTTGGTTGGTGTGCCTTAGCTTCACGGAAATTAAGTAGCTTTTCAATTAACATGTTTGAAACTACATTTTTTGTAATCCATCATCTTTTGAAGTTGATTATGTACATACATCATACTCCTATTCCATTCTATTCAACATAGCATAAACCTAAGTTAATTCTCTTAGTTTCTTAGGCGGTATTAGGTAATATTTGTTGAATAAAATATCTTGGAACAACATAAAATAAATAAACAAAATATTTATATCATAAATACTTGGTTGGTTTTTAAATATCTCAGTAATTCTCTTTTCTGATAAGAACAGGCATTTTTCTTGCAATCTTTAATAATATGTAAAATATTAATTCTATATTATCTACTTCTTACTAAACTACTAGCTGTGCCCCGTGGTTTGACCCGCATAGTTCCAGTTTTCCTGCAAGATCTCTACATTTTTCAGGTTAAAAACAGCCCATGTCAGACACGAAAATAAAGAACAGAAAATCATGAAATAAATAAAAGTCATATAAAAATCACACAAAGATAAAAGCACTATTACTTTTCCCAAATTTTCCAACTTTTGGGCAACTTTTCCAAGTTTTCTACAACCTGATTAGAAGTATTACGAACATTAAACAAAAAATAGCCAAATTGGTCCAGCACTTTTCAAGTTAAATAGGGATTATTTTTTATATTTATAGATTAATACACATAGTCTTTTGGAACATTCCAGAATCATCACCGACAAGATTGACAGTGATGCTGATGGTTTCATCACACTAGTGGAACTCAAAGACTGGATCAGATACACTCAGAAGCGTTACATCGAAGAGGATGTCGAAAGGCACTGGAAGCAGCACAACTCCGATAACAAGGACACCATCACTTGGGAGGTCAGTTGGTTATTAATATTATATTCTGAATTAGTCAATTCTAGCAAATAAATATTGTCAATGAGAACACTATAATTAGTTAGAGCATAAATTCTTTTAGATAAATTATTCAGGAAATTTCTAATATAAAGCACCATAATTGAGCAGTGAATTATTATAATGTGTGCTCAATGTAAACATTGAAGCTATTGTTTTTTTTAACTTCGGGTAAATAAAATGTGTTCAATTATTTTACCCCCTGTACTCTACTCTCTCAGCTTTCATTAACTTCCATTCTGTCACCATATCAAATCAGAATAAGGTCTGTAAAAATAATAACTCATCCCAACTAACCGAGACAGATAAGAATGTAGGTCATATTCATTGACTGACCATTACAAAGCGATGTTTATAGAAATAGCAGCTCTATTGACATTGATACACTGCTCGGAAATGGGAACTCTCATTGCAAACTTTTACGCAACGTCTTGTGGATTTGAATAAATTGCGCAATCTTTTAAATATAATCTAGCGAATTGCTCACAATTGCTGCTTCCTTTTCTAAGGATAAGAATGTGCCTCATTGGATTCAGAGTACATATTAATTATTAATGATTACATTCAAAACGTAACTGCATAAAATTTTGTTGACTTGCGTTTTTTCGTTTTATGCGCAAGTACTTGCGTTCACCCTGTAAACAGTTACTTTAGTGTTCTCTGAGCCAACATATTATAATAGTTTAGTTATTATAGATTACCGAATATCGCCACGGAATGTTCTGTCCATGATGTAATTGATAAGTAGACACCCACATTTTACGCTCGTTGTATTGAATACAAGTAATACCCATCTGTCTCCTTTTAATCTGTTTTAATATAAATAACTGAATTTTTTATTCAGTTGTTGGTAAGCGCCACGTAACAGTTCTAGGAAAGATTAGCAGTGTTCTACGGCTCTAGTTAAATTCATCGTTCTTGTTTACTCTGATATACAGGTCTACAGGAAGAATGTGTATGGTTTCATGGACGAAATGGACGATAAGGAGCTACAACATCCCAACAGTGAAGGCTTTACATACTCCAACCTGCTGAAGAGAGACCGCAGGCGGTGGACTTATGCTGGTGAGTGTACTTTAGATATTGGTTGTTTGCACATGTATGTTTTGTTCATTGGTCATTTACTACATCCCCATATTCCCCGTAGAGTTTCTTGGTGTTATCTCCCCTGGCGGCCGTATTATCGAAGCACTGGTTAAGTTAATGGACTTTCTTTTCCTGTGCGAGATTCGGTCGTCAATCACCACTTGAAGGAGAAATTTCCTTTTTCAAACTCAAACCATAATCAGTTACTCATAAGTTAGGTGATCAAGTGATTATATTAAGGCGTGTCTCCTGCGCGTTTTTGTCTACATACTACGCAAAAACTGCTAAACAAAACATTGTTTCGTTTCGATACACATTTTTGATGTTTTCATATAAAAACAGCAGAGCAGGAGGCGTAATGTGTATATCAACAAAACATGTTTTAAGTAGAGGTTTTTGTGTAGTGTGTACCTAGACCAGAATACGCGCAGGAGCCGTGCCTACTTACAAAAAAATATTTATGAAGTTTGAGTTTTGACTTGAAATTTCTATTATTTAGACTCGGCTGTGCGCAAATATTGTTTGCGCGATGTAGGATTCACTGACTAGGGTCCATTTTAGCGCCACCTATGAGTCGTCGTGTGAAGCAATTCTCTAGTTCGAGTCTATGTGCTAGATGGCGTTGAATCCAATATGGCAGTTAAGGTCTCCACAGATCGGTTACTCGAGTAGGCTCCTCTACTTATTTCCTGCCCCTGTCTCCCGCTTTAGAGATAAACCACGATAACGTGACTCGCGGTAATTTGCAGACAGCGACCAGGACGACGCGTTGAACCGGACAGAGTTCGCTGGTTTCCTGCATCCTGAAGACTACCCCGGAATGAGAGACGTGGTGGTGCTAGAGACTTTGGAGGACATTGACAAGGATAAGGTAAGTCTCACACAAAAAACCTAAAGCTTCAAATGTGGATCTAATTTGTGTTTTTCGTAGGAGCCAGTAATTATTCGTAGGTTACACCCCGGACACTGTATATAAATAAAAATATGACAACTCACACATATACATGACGTTATACACGCGCCAAATGTGTGTGTTTGTCCACAAACATACGCGACCAAAGCAAAAGATAGCCCGCTAGTTTGAAGGTTTAAATAAACCCTTTACGTCACATTTGGGCGTATAGTATTGACTGTCCCAGCGATTACAGGTTGAGCTGCGGGGACGCGGATACGCGGGGTGGGGAGAATCCATTCTGTAAGTAGTACTATATTTATTCTGTTGCTTAAGGCTGGTTTTCTTTGCAGGACGGCAAGGTGTCCCTGGAGGAGTATATCGGAGACATGTACAAGGCGGAGGACGGCGAGGATGAGGAGGAACCAGACTGGGTCAAGCAGGAGCGCGATCAGTTCACTGGATACAGGTAAATACAACAAACTCAATTAACCTTGCGAAATACATTACGCGGGGCGCTCGCGCTATACAAATTTGTCTATATCTACTATATAAAAATAAGTCGGGTTTTCCTTCCTGACGCTATAACTCCAGAACGCACGAACCGATTTTCACGGTTTTGCATTCGTTGGAAAGGTATCGGGCTCCGTGAGGTTTATAGCAAAGAAAATTCAGGAAAAATTTCAACAGAAATTTCTCTGCTCAGTTAATTAGTTAACAGCTTCATATATCAAAGATTACCGCCATTTTTTATATCAAACCAATCCCTCGGCCTACTCGATTTTTAGGGCTGCCATCTTTGAAAAGAGGTTACAGCCCAATGCTGATTTATCTATTCAATCCCTCGGCCTACTCGATTTTTAGGGCTGCCATCTTTGAAAAGAGGTTATAGCCCAATGCTGATTTATCTATTAATTACTCAGTTAATTTCATGAGACAAACCGGTATTGTGTTCACTGTGAAATTGTGAAAAAAAAGTAAAAAAATTAAAAAAAAAATAAAAATTAGATAATTTATTTTTATAAAATTTAGATATTGGACCAATGACGACTATATGCCGATATTGCAATGCGTTAAAGTTCAAAAGAGAAACGGCAACAATTTCTGCAAATATATTTCATTTCGTCGATGGTGGATCAGCTGAATGTGCGGTGCAATATACAGGGAACACAACAGTTAAAGAGACGAATTATTGAACAGTTGCAAGCATTTTTTCACACTAATAATGCTGTGGTTAATATGTTCAAAACAGCATTGGAACGTATGCCATCGGATACGCACAATTTGTCATAAGAGCGGATTGTACCCCAACAGGTGAACATGTGCGAAGATTCAATGCACCAACCGTTAATGATGTTGCTGCAATTATTGTTGGCGATCCAACTAAATCGCGAGACATTGTCGTTCAGCGGAAAAGCAATATCATGCATCGTGTAAACGAGACACATCGTTTGTACGATGCGTTACAATATCCAATCATTTATTTATCATTTATATTTTTTAGCGTTCATCCGATTCAATCAGGCAAAGCTACGATCTGAGGACTACATACACTTGCGTGATGCTATTCATTCAGATGGTGATGTTCAGAATATTGGACGTCTGACGATTCTCCCATCATCTTATATCGGAAGCCCACGCCACATGCACGAATATGCTCAAGACGCTATGACGTACGTGCGAAATTATGGAACTCCGGATTTATTTATTACGTTCACATGCAATCCGAAGTGGACGGAAATTGAACGAGAGTTAGAACCGGGCCAAAAACCGCAAGATCGCCATGACATAATCGCCAGAGTATTTCAGCAAAAACTCAAGGTTATGATGGATGTGCTTACGAAGTATCGAATTTTTGGTGACACACGTTGTTATATGTACTCGGTGGAATGGCAGAAGCGTGGACTACCGCATGCTCATATCCTAATTTGGTTGCTGAACAAATTACATTCAAATGAAGTGGATGACATCATATCAGCTGAAATTCCTGATCCAGTCACTGCTCCCCATCTACACGACATTGTGACGACACAGATGGTGCATGGACCGTGCGGTGCATTAAATCCATTATCGCCTTGCATGGCTGATGGAAAGTGCACAAAACGATATCCGCGACTGTTAGTTGCTGAAACAGTCACAGGGAACGATGGATATCCAGTTTATCGTCGGCGTTCAAAAGAAGATAATGGTCGAACTATCAAAGTTAAAGTTCAAAATCATGAGATTGAGATCGGAAATGAATTCATTGTACCATATTGCCCGCTGCTATCACGAATTTTCGAAACACATGCAAATGAAATAAAAAATTTCCTTTTCAAATAGAAAACAAAAAAAAAAATTCTTCATCTTTTAATCACCAAATGAAATGTTACATAAAACGAAGCCATCTGGTGGCGAAACGGAGTTCGCCGGGTTTGCTAGTCTATATTATAAAAATGTATAATGTTTGTATGAATTTATATTGCCTTTGCTAAAAAAGTATGCAGAGCAGTTATGAGACAGAATTTAACGTTCTAGTAGATACTATATCAATGATTTGTGTCGGAATATACTCGTAAATGTATAAAGACTTTCTTTTTAATTCATTTTTTCGCATCTTTAATTTATATTTTGAGGTTGTTCTTTTTGAGAGAGATATATTTTCAAGTCCTATTGTATAATATTTTCCAACAGAGACACAAACAAAGATGGCTTCATGGACGAACACGAAGTCAAGGACTGGATTGCGCCTCCTGATTTCGACCACGCCGAGGCAGAAGCCAGGTAAATCAATGCAATAGTATTTCATAGTTCCTAGGGGTAAGGGTGCAGATTATTATCAACCCTATACAAATACGCGTTTGTACTTAGTTACTCATCGGTCATAGTAACGAAAATTATCATATTGGACACTAGATATTTTAAGACTGAATAATTTGGGAATCTTAGTCAGGTCGGTTGATCAATTGTTAGTACTACTTTTGTTGTTATCGGTGTCTCTTACGGATTACATATGTTCTAAAAATATAGATAGTATTTATTATTGGACAAAAAAACAACGAGATAAAATTGTATATACTCATTTTTTCTAAATTTTTGAATAGACAATAACATGATCCTGGCATTAAGCCCGAAACTTCGTACCTTCGAATCAGATCCGGGCCTCGGGATTCTTGACGGCGTTTCCTAAGGGTTGGGGTTCAGGATCAATGTATGTGATCGTGACGCGTTGTTTTTAAGATCTGCGATTTTATCATCGTGTACCTTACCTAACTATATTTCGGTTTTCCAGACACCTGGTGTTTGAAGCCGATTCGGATGCCGACGAGAAGCTGACGAAGGCGGAGATACTGGACAAGTACGACCTGTTCGTCGGCTCACAGGCCACTGACTTCGGCGAGGCGCTCGCTAGACATGACGAGTTTTAATTTCAACCGTTTAGTCTCGCCGCATCGCTATTTTGAGGTTTTAGATGAGTTACACAAATTATACGACCGTTTGGTCAAGTTACTTTCTATCTAGTTAAATCCGCGTGTCTATGACAGGCATTACACGTTCAATCAGATGTCAATCAAGATAATTCATGATCCAAGGCAAGAGTATGGTAGATAAGGTGGGTTGGTTTATTGGTATTCAGTTTAGAATTATTTCACGTTTGAATGCCGGCAACACCGAATGATTGAACTGATGCAACATTGAACGTGTGATAAGTGCCTAATTTGTCGTCATTGCTTACTTATTATCCTTGAAAAGTATATTCTAGTTTTATCAGAGTTAAATAAGCTGCCGTTTTTATGAGATGGATAGATCTTATTTAAAATTATTAAACGTTATTAGCGATGCGGTGATATTATTAACTAGGAAAAAAGTGATTAAAATCACGCAATTGAATGTGTCGGATTCAGTACATATGACTATTTATAGAAAGGAAGAATATAGAAGGCTGGCAACTTTTTAGTGCTAAGAATGTTAAATCTAGGAGGTTTATTAAAGAGGCGTCAATGTACCTATTATATATTTTATACTGCTAATAATTCTCTATTCTTCATTTATATTAATTCTACTTGCCATATTATTTACTAGAATCTCCTTAAGTGGCACTAACAAAATACTTATTAATAATTAACGCTAAGAATTTAGTAATTAAGTAAAAAAGTTTCTAACTTTACAAAACCAAAGCTATTCCAGTGATTCTATACAATAATACATTCTTGTAAAACATATATTCCATTTTATATTTAGATATTTAATATAATCAGTATGTAATGCATTTATTCTAAAAGTTAAGTTCAATTCATATATGAAATTTTATTATTTACGTACTTACTTAACGTTCCTTGTAAATAAAGCGATTATAACAAAACTTAATGATAAAGTCCAGTTAAAAATTTAAAGTTACTAGCTCTTACCGTGGTTTTATCCCCGTAATTTCAACTTTCCCCCAGATTTTTTTCTGTCACTCGGAAATTTTAATAGCGTAGCTTTCTATTGATGAAAAAAAATTCAAAATCAGATCAGTAGTTTCAGGAATTCGCCCTAACAAACTTTACCTATTTACACTATTAGAGTAACTAACGTTTTATTTTAAATGCACGTAATATCATCGGTTGCAAATTCTCGACTAGTATCGTATTATCGTAGTCGCCTTGTCTACTGGGAACTGATAAATAGTATAACAGCTACTTTTATCGCGACAATAACTCTAATATAACGTCCGTTAATTTAACAGTTATTGTGTTCATATTTCATAGCGGCAACCCCACGGGTGTCATTAATTTTTGCGGCAAATGTAATAGCTTTTATTTACTTTTTAGTTTTTATTATTAAATACGTTTTAAAACTATATGAGTAATTGTTTTATTTCTGTTTTCGAATGCAGTGGCGGTAAGTATTAATTTTTGATTAACCAGTTAGAAAGAAAGAAAAAACATTTATTCTGACACAACTGCACACAACAGCGAACAACGTACAAATTTATTGAGAGACAAGACTAAGAAAAAATTCAAACACACGATGAACATAATAGTGTACGCAAATAGCCGGCGCGCAGTGATGTCAGACAAGGCCTGAGCTCAGCATAATGCTGTGGTCAAACCACAACGCTGATTTTCAGCTTTTGCCTTTGGTGACACACGGACTTAAAAAAGATTTAAAAAAATGTATTATATATAACATATTTAGGGCATTTAGTGTTAGTGTGTTTTATTTAGGATCCTGCCAGAAATTAATAGAAAATCTACTGTCTGAAAATGTACCTACGAGGAGTTAATGAGGGACAATTGTTTGCTACCTAGATAAAGTAATAGTCAAAATGTATGTTAAATGTTTTAATTTGACAATCAGTGATACATAATTCAGAAATACATAATATGTTTATATATTTACAAATATATTCCTGGTATTGTAAAGTACATAGACCAAACTATATTGCTGCAGAAAATAATGTGAGCGTGATTCAAACTAATAAAGGGATAGCACTCACGGGTGGTTTGGTCGAACCACTCTACCTGTGTTCGGACGTTCAAATAGACACCCATTCTCATGAAGTGTAAGGGGCGAGAACTCGGCGCTCGAACCGCAGAGACCGGTCGAATGTATCGACACAACAACCCTTGAGTTCTAGCCGTTTATTAGTTTAAATAAAGTACAAGTTAAGTTTTATAAGTCTCAATTCTTAGCCTCAGTAGAAATCTACTGATATTATAAATTATAATTATAATCAGTATTACTATTAATCATTTACAAAAGTCAAGGACAATTTCAGCAGGTACCCACCAATATTAAATTCGAAACCGATCCTCGATATTTCAGCATCGGCAAATTCCTTCAATTCAATCCAGCGCGTTCCATAATATTATCGAAAGTTATTCAAATCACAATTATTATTATACATATACCTAGCTACAGCTCACGGCTCAAATCATTTGAACGCTCCCCGTGCCCGTTCGATCGTGTGAAATTATACAGTTCAAACACGAGTAAATGAACGTGAAGCGCACAAGACCCTTGTAATTACCCCACTCTGAGTATTACCCCACTCTGGCTAATAAGCGCTTGGTAAGATTTTCCGCACATTTGTTACTGGAGAGGTTGGTACAGTTCGTAGGTTTCGCGCCTTTGATCGTGGTCTAATCGACTGGCTTGAAGGATCTAGAGTCTAGACTGCCTGACTGGCGACCGAGGACCAAGTTCGGTGGATGTAGATGTTCGATCGGTATATAATGATTCGAGTGCTACCAAATATGCCAATTCTCACGGTGTTTATTATGTTTGTAAATAAGATGCATTTGTAAATAAGTCCCAGGTGCCGTTAATTAGCAAGGCATAAAAAAGCGATATATGGTTGAAACATCACGATGATAAGATTTAGCTACAAACTTAAATTTTATTACAATCATAGGAGGAAGTAGGTTTGTTCCTGTCTTGCACATCCTTTGTATGTATAAAGAATATGCAAGACATGAATGTATGCCCTTTGTATGAAATGTTCGACGCTAAAAACCTTAGGAGGTAAGTAGTAGCATAACCTAGCTTGTTGAATCTTCGTCCGAAACCAGCGTTAGTTTTTCATTGCATAATTATTATGTACTAAGCTACATACTTAGACAATAATAAATATATAAGTAAGCATGTTCTGTTGAATTGGGCTAGGTACTAGTTTAGTATTGTCTTGAGTTTCAAACTAAAAGAGTGAAAGAACAGAGAAACAAATCTTGGAAATAAACAGGAAAACTTTCGTTTTATTCAGAAAGTACAATGTAGAAATTCCCAAGAAAAACAGTACAATAAGCCGTCCTAAGTTTACTACACACTAAAACAGTCGACAGAGGCGGCCCACAATTATTTACATAACAAATGCAAATTGCGCGAGCTGAAAATTTACGCGTGAGAAATACTTAGCCGATATTCCTTGGCGTATTTTCGCCTCAACATCTGAAAGGCAAAGGCGTTCTGCTTACATATTTTTGCATACTTATACGGACGACAGTAATACCCGGTTCATATAAGACGGCGAATTTGTATGATAATTTTCATTTTGCATTCAGTCGCGTTATTCTTCTTCGCGGGAGGTAGTGGATGGGCCCTGAGGGAAATTCGGTGGTTGTGTCGCGGATACGTTATTGGGATGAGATGTAGCCGTGCCTTGAAGGGCCGCCGCGTGAGCGTGTCTGCTTAGGACACGCGCCAATTTGCGGGCTTCCCTTAAATACATAAATCATAATGTGTTCTAATATAATGTACTTAGTTGTCATCTCTCTATCGTTTGTATTGAAACGTTGTTAAGGGTGAGTGAAATGCTTAGGTATAGCATCTATTTCGTCCCAGTGCACATAAACCATAAAGAGGTCCTACCTACTTAAAATCTGATGATCAAATTTCACCATCGTCAACCCATAACGTCCCACTGCTGGGCACGGGTCTCCCCACACTTTCGTGAGGAGGGTTAGGCCATAATCCACAACGGGGGCCAGATCCGGATTGGTGGATCACCTACCTGCCTGTGAAATAATTCTCGGGTTGGTATGTGGGTTTCCTCACGATGTTTTCCTTCACCGAAAAGCGAGTGATAATAACGTACATATGTTTTACAACAAACACATTGGTACGTGCCTGTACTGGGATTTGAACTCACGACCTTCTGATTGGAAGGCGGACGTTCTCCCACTAGGCTTCCACCGCTTCCACCAACTTTTTCTTAAATGATAATAGTTAAGTGCGATTCCAGCTATTCATAGTCCGTGGTCGGTATTAAGAAACACAATACATTGATATACAAAAGAAAACTAAATACATATTTCTCACATGTGCGACGCACGTATTTGAATTAATTGGTGAGATCCGGCATCAGTTCACTTAGCCGAAATTACATTCATGATTAAAATGATTCAATTAATTTGTAGCTACTTACCATCAGCGACTAAAGTTGCGCAACGCATAAGTGTGCCTACAGTTATACTGGGATTTAGGAAACGCTCAGAAACTTTATGTGATAGATACAAAATCAAAGTATTTCCATTATCTCTACAGCAGCGTCTCTCTGCATCACTATATAAGGTATCTATCTAAGTAATTGTCATCCAGGACTTTTATCAATATCAGTAAATATGAGGAGCTTAACTGCAGGAGCTCGCGAGGTCTCCAAGGAGACAGGGCGAGGTGTTTGTGCAAGGATGTATGGGTATCGAGAGGCATTTCGGGCTTGGAAAGGAATATCTACGGCTTTGTTGAGGGTTTTTGGGAATACGGATATTTTGTGACACGAATGCCTTTGCTAGGGCTCTTCTGGGAAAATCCATTGGGGTAAGGTAGGTACATAAGTTACATACTGCTTTTTCAGTCATAAACCATTTGGAAGGAGTATACCTACGTGAGCGAATATAGGATGTCCCCAGAAATATGGAACAAACGATAGATTCTCAAGGACTTTCAAACTCTGTCTTTACCTTAATGCATAAATACTTTGTAAGCACTTTATTTGTAGTTTCTACTAAGTACCTAAGTGATTATACTTGGTACTTTTTAATCCTTCTTAATGATAGAAGTTACAAAAGTTGGGAAGCAATATCTCAGGTAGCGAACTTCTAAGTGTGAAAATTCAAACTTGGAGATATTGTATTCTAGCTAGGAATTACAGGAAGCCGGTATCATGCGTCATGTTTCCAGAAATTAAGAGCCAAAAGTGTAAAGTATGTTCGTCCATAGTTGAACGTTCTCCATTGAAACTATTTTTTGCAAAGTGACAGTTTACTGACTACTTTGTAACTAGATATGAGTTTCAACTACTAACAGTGGCAGACCCCTGATCATAGACAGATAAACTCTCTATTAAAACACCACAGAAAAAGGAAAACTTAACACTGCTGAGCCGATTTTCTTGTCTAACCACACTGGATCTGCACGACACCGTTGTGTTTTCCCTTACAGCTAATACCACAGTTGTGTTTACCACACTCGCGTCAAGTTATGAAAAACACCACAGTTCTGTTTTCAGCAATGAACGAGTTAAAAACTAGGATAAAAGTACTCGTGTACGAGTACACGAGTGTTAGTATTTTAAAATTAAATTTTAGATACAAGTAGGTACCTACATTAGATGGTGTAATTAAACCGGTTCTTTCACAGCAGCATCACGCACGAGTTGTAACCCGGAGTTTAATTACAAAGTCTCTTAAACTTACTCAATATAGGTAGTAATTAAAATCAGTAGACCCTCAAGCCTCATGGAAGCTGGTAGCAGTACTCCTGCAGAAGAAAGTAGAAATTATCGAAGCGAAGACTCATGAGACTGTAACTTAAATAACCATACTTACTGTCGTATAGATAGACGTCAACCCTTTTATATAAAGGCGTTTATTAACATGTTGGTTGTGGCAGTTTTGGTATTAGTACAGTACAGTGGACTGTAGCCGGCCCCCGGTGCCACGGTACTGCTGGGAGTAACTCTAAATTAGTGTGTGGGTAACGAGCGACAGGTTGCCTAAAGCAACATCTTTTAATACCATTGAATGTTTAAAACATTAGAATTATCACGAAAACTACAAAGAAATCTTAGTTCTAACATTGCAATAGGTTGATATCAACTTATAATAGTTTGCAGTTCTGGCCTTACTACGAGTATATATCCCTAATGCCTCAAAGGGTTCGGCAGCCAAAGCCGAGTCGCCTCTGAATCCGGGTTACGGCATCATTATCTTAATCGAGACCCTGTTCGAATTTAATTTGGCACGCGCGGTGTGCCGTCAGCTCTCTCGCTCTAATGAGTTCCGAACTTTCTTCTTTCCGAGATTAAGCCAAAAATGTCTCGAAAAACTTGTGCTCTCGTCCCACGACATGCATAATATCTCCCGTCGTTTGTCCCCGGACAACTTTACTACTTTCTCTGCTGTTTACTCAAGTACGCTCCGGGGGCCGAAATTTTTAAAGTTGTTTTTTATTGCAATAATTTTATCCGTGAGCGATGCTTGAAGTGCCGTTTTAATGATTGAAATGTTCTTGTTGTGCCTTGGAATTTTTTTGCTCGAAAAAGTTTAACTGCAGAGACGTTATGAGTTGAACTTCAAAGCGGTCAGTCTACTCCTGAACCTTACAAAATTATGCAAAAATATCTCAATAGAAACCTTCCTAGATTCTACGTCGTAGGCCTAATACGTATTGAACTGAGTAGGTCTACGTCTACGGCGACGCCTACTTCGCTGTGGCGATGCAGTATATCTACTACGCATTACATAGCAGCCCAGGATAACAAAGGTAAAAAGTCCATGACAGTATTGTATTCTCTTTGATACTGGCTTTTATCATAATGTATGGTAGATCTAATAAGTACCTACATCTCGATTCACAATCCCGGTCTTATTGGCTACCCTGTTAGCCTAAATAACCCTTGTTATATTATAGAGTAAGCCAGCGATTCGCTATCATCTTTAATCGTTATTGAGTTGTGTTTAATTTAGAGCTTTATTTTCAGACTGAAAAATTCTAATTCTTACACTGACTCACCAACACAGACCTAAAACATGTAGTAACACGTATATCAATGACTGAACACTGAACTGAAGCTTTGTGTTCGTGCTTACTCACCCATACATTACACTGTTACACAATTTTGTTTACTTATCACAAAAAAAACGGAAACGCTAAAAATGTTATTCAAATCTCCGGCTGCATTGTGTTTGTACAGTCAGGAACAAAAGGCGCTGGACATGTCCAAACTTTCAATTTACTATTCTACGCAAAATTTGAGTATTTGGGGAACGTATAGCTAAAATCGAGTTAAAAGAGTTTGAATTTTGACGTTGACTGTACGTTTCAAATGTTCAAGTAACTAGATTATTCGGACTGGTGAACTGTGCTCGGGGCTGCGAACCGAACCGGCTGGTTCGGCAGGTTGCGCGTTTATAGACCAATATTTATGGGAATCGGTAGATAGACTTGCGAATTGAATGTTCCAGGAATATATTATTAAAAAAATAATAATTAAGGCCAATGCGGTGACCCCTATCATTAATTACGTTACGTAGAGGTTGAATATATTTTTCTTTATTTATGTTTATTCACATGGGCCCTTCGTGAAGGTAAGTTATTCTGCCAGGATTTGATTTTCTCCATTGGAACTAAAATTAAACCGACCGACTTCTATAGACTGTATTTTTATGCTATTATTATTATTGAACCTACAAAAATTATAAGAAAAATCTAAATATTAATTTTTAATTCCCAATTCTTTTCACTATCTGACATACTATTGGGAGGCAAATAGTTACTGCCTAATGCACTACTCTAACTGCACAGTGTACCAGGCAACACTTTCCATTTTTTTTATGTCCACTTTCGTTCTGTAGCCAAAGAGAGGGCCATCTTCAAAAATAAGTAATTCCGCAACTTAGACAGTAGTTACCTACCACTCATAAATAAATCTTTTACTTGGCATTATCTTCTTCTTTCTATGGAGATAAGTAGGAACAATCCTAATCAATACTATACACGCGAAGTATATAAGTGTCTTTGTTCCAGACTGCTCCATAACGGCTGAACAGATTTTGTTGAATTTTGACCAATTGAATGCAGTCCGGGCACACACCAGCCCGGCATTCAACTCACGCGCCAACTATACCACGTATCTACCATCTCGCACTTTCATGCCAAACATGGATGAAAGAAGGCAATCTTTGTCCAAATGAAGGAACTAAACATTCTCTACGAGCACCTCCCACGCTACGACAAGACGTTGTACAAACATTTTATGTTAAGTTCCTACCTTTCCGTATCCACTTTAACAGATTTGCAGAGTCTATTTTAGATGTTCCGGGGAGTTAGCGCTCGCTTTAGAGTTGTGAAACTAAACACAGTACTGACATCGAAACGACACGTTAATGCTAGGCTTTGTCTGAGAGCTTAACGTTTGAGTTTTCTTCTATTTTGTTTATATTACAGCGTCGTCGCCACGCGTCCAAGCGAATTTGAATGACGCTAAATATTACACAAGTAAATTTATAGCGTAAACTGTTATTTTGTTTTAAATTTACGTTGGACTTTTTTTAAATTTTAAGACCACAATATTGTTAGGTACCTACACAGTTTTTAACAATAAACGTTCTATTCTATTTTTCTAATTTTTTTATAAGACACAATTTATTCTGGTCTATTGTGTTTTGCGCAGTGAAATATAAGCTGTTATCAGAAACAAACGAAGTTAAAACAAGAAAACTCGGGCACTACAGACCTGTTCACATTTTGAATCGACAACGGCTAACCCGCCGATAGCGTATTGAGTGCGCTTTAGTTCGGTTAGGCGAAATAATCAGTTGAGTGTGGATTTCACAGGTAATGTGTAATTAAGTCACAACTTCGATAAGTAGTTTGTATCGAATTTGGTTTACGTACAATGTTCATACACACCGAAACGAAGTCAACCGCACTCCCCTCCCTATGTAACCACAGCTCTAATTCAATTTTGGCCCCTATACTTCACGGGATGCAAGGATCAGCGTGTAACTCACCGCGGCAGGTGTCATGTTCGTCTCGCGTCAAATCAGCTCTGTTTCCTACATCTTTCATCCGCCTCCGTGATTAATGACGCGGTGGATGGTTTTCCAATTATTCTAAACCTATATAGGCCAAGCTTCATAATAGAAAACATATCAGAAGCGAACAATTTTTTTTCTAAATGATAGTAAAAAAAAACTAAAAAACACTCCTTAACAAGCCTTTGTTTAAATAATTCATTTTTTTCATTATTTCTTTATTTATATTTTTTATTTGTTTTATTTTATAATTGTATTGTCAATGGTCCTTGATAAGTTTTTTTTTATTTTTTTATTAATAATGCTTCTTATCAATAAGTACATCATTAAAATTACGATCTAGCCTGAAGGACTAATGAGTAATTTGCGTTTAACATAAATTGCTAAGTAGAGTTATAAGTGTTATAAGTTATTCCTTGATAAGTGTGCAAAATTTCGATTAAATCCGACGTTTTTAAGGGGGTCAAAATCATGTTCAAAGTTTCCGTTACATACATACTAACATACTAAAATACGTATCTGGCTAATAAAATCGCCTTGCTTGGTTCATAAACGGATGTTTAACTGTACTTTTTAGGGATTAATTCTAGACAAAATCTAGACCGCCCAAGAGCTTGCCATTATAACGTACTACCCCCTGCTGTTTATAGCGACAAGTTCATGATTGCAATAATCGGATCCAGGCTGGAAAATTTATCAGCATTACGTTGGCAATACTGTCCATCTATCCATTGATGATGGCACGTGCTTAGCAGAGGGAGATAATAGATTGTGATGATGATGATGATTTTCATCAACGACGCTCGACAATGGCAGCACTCAGTCGGAAACCGACGTAGGTGGGAACTGCCACTGAAAAACGGCAATTTTAAGGTCAGCAGATGCTAAAGGGTGCAGCACTTCCCCGATCGGACTCGTAACAAATTGAATAGATACTAATCTACTTATTTATATCTGAAGGGCACTAATGATATCATCACTTTTTTAGAGATTGCTTTGTAATTTCAAATATGATACAGGAAATTAAAGTAATTAAGTGGATACTATCTTATGGCTTACGTTTCCAACAATAGCTAATATCAATATATGTACTTCATAGCCATTCTGTTTTTACAGTTGCAGCTGGATTGCCGTCATGAGTTATACGTATTTCAAAAAGTTTAAAAAGTTCTTCAAAATTAATGTTGAACAGAAGTCGAGCTTACATCTGATTATGATAATTCATATGTTCTTTGGAAACTATTACAACATCAGTACTTCAAAAGTAGTCAGCATGTTGCTTAGGCTCTATTGCATTGTTGTTATTCTAATGGCGCTAATGCTAATTATTTACTTAACTTTATTTTCTACCGATAGCTTGCTATTTTTACTTACCGCTTCTGAGTATCTATTGTTTTCGTTATTGTCTCAAATCCATTCGCAAAAATATGCCCTCGGGTTTATCAATTTTATCAACACTTGCGATAAACTCATGGGGTTCGGATATATTCCTGTTGATAAATTTTTCAAGGTTTTTTTTCTGTTTAGTATTTTGTCTAGAGTAGGGTTCGCGTTTTTGTGCGATATTGCTTTCATAGCATTTTGCTGGTCCTTCGTGGTAATGTCATTAGATATAAGAAATCTGAAAACCACAGCTGTGATTCGCTTGTTGCACATACGATTGAAGATGTTACGAAATAGTTTAGAACAAAATATAATTCCTGTTTACATAGTCAACAGTTATGAGTTGAATATAAACATAAATGTAGTTCGGAAATGTATGCTTTATTATGACCATTTGCTTGACGCATTTGATAGTATAAATCTGCCATTGCAAATTAAGGTATGTTTATTGTTTCAGTAAAAAAATATTTTCTATGCGGCACAATTAAGAATAATATCTTTTTGTTACAGTTTTTTTCAATTTTGATAATTCATATACCAAAAATGACAATGAGTACGTATTTCGCTTTCAAGATTTTCAGTATAAATGTAAGTCTACAAGCTCTTAATTTATTTTTACTAATATATTTTATTAAAAGGTTGGTTGCTGTGTTCTGATTCGATGTTCATGCGGGATGTATTGGACGTTCTTTTCAGATAGAGTACAATATACTGGTTTATATTATAGCAGACATGTGTCTGACATTTGTCTTAATAAGCGGGCCGTGCGTTGCTTCAGAATTGTGTGCCAGCGAAGTGGATGGGATCAAGGTATTGCTGACGAAGCAGATTCTAAGGTGTTCAGGTGAGCTGGCCTCCATCTACTTCTAAGAAATAATGTAGGTTTAATGTCACAAATTAAAGTCACAATTTACATTCATTTCCAACTAAATTTCATCCAAATCCGTTCAGCCGCTGCGGCGTGAAGAGGGAACAAACAAACGCTCGCATTTATGAAGTTAGCCTAATGTGTTATTCAAGACAACCACGAGTCCACGACACGGATAACTAGTATCGTATATTAGTTCTTATCAAGATCAATGTTTTTATCCGATACCAAGATTGCGCTCTTTCGCAGTCACTAGGCGAGGCCGACGTCGAGCAGTTGACGAATAAAGGCTGATGATGATGATGAATTCTAATATCCAGATGATAATCTCCGCTTGGAACTGCAGTGGGCATTGGACTCCGTGAGCCGCCGTCCCTTCAACTTCACGCTGCTGCGAGCCTTCCCAGTCAACATCCAACTGCCTGTCACAATTTTCACAATTTGCGTCACATTTGTCATTTTTCTCATCCAGTTCACACATTTTGTAACCTTCTAAACTATGAATATTATTGAATATTTATCAGTACTGGACAGAAGGCCTTGCTTATAAATATGTGTAGTGTTGGCTGAGACTGTAACAATTTTTAGTCTAATTTGATTTCGGTATAACACTTTTCCTGTATTGGTAACTTTAAGTCACACGTTATCAAAATAAAATTATAATGCACTGTGTTGCTACCTTAAAGCGGAATGTCTGTTGCCAAGATTCTCTTAGTTTGTTCCAGTAGTAGTTTATGTTATTCTAATTTGATTACATAAATAACTGAATTGGAGATCTCGATATTGAAATTCTTGAATGTATAATAGTATACCTAAATATATATGTATTACAAAATCCAGAAAATAATATTGTCCTAGTTTCAAAGTCATCGGCTTAAGAATGAATACACTGTCCATAACTTTAAAGCCGCAGCATAGAGACGTACCTCAAGGAGTTTCCCTTTCGCGTTTCTTAAAGTTCCCGATTATTCGATTGGAACAAATTGATCGGATCCAATATAATGTTCGATTCCATGATCATGGCAGCGGGTGAAGGGAACCCGCACAAAGGGAGGGTACGCCTGGAATTTAGATTAAAAATGATCCTGAACAAGTGCAATGTTTCGTGAAATGTTGAAAGATCGATATTAATTTATTCAGAGGGTTATGGGGTTGGAGTTTTTTTGTGTGGAGTTAGTTTAACGGTAGTGATGCCTTCATAGGTGCTCCTAAATTAAAAGCAATTATTTTAAATAATTATTTTTTTATATTTTAATTTCAAAATCGATACTAAACTATTCAGAAATTATAACCAACGCTCACCTTATATAAGGTAAGGGTAAAACGGAAAATATGTATAATTATTGAGATATGTCTAACATACGCGTATAAATGTTATTAATATTATAGCGAAACTTTGTCATTATATAATAATTATTATATTATAATTTTCCTTTTTAATATTTTAATCGGATAATCTGACAACTTATTGTAATTTATAATGAGCTCAATTTTCAATTATAATTTCTATTAATTTGTCTTCAAAATCAAAGTTAGTTAGATATTTAAATGTGACATTTGTTCGCCACTATTGGCAGAATTTTAATGGGAAAGCTGTACCATCTCACTATTATGCACATTACTACCTAAAATTCTTACAAATAAATATATTATATTTAATTTAATTTCACTAAATATCATTAAGTTAACATTGTTCTAGTTTCAATTTTAGATTGTACCTATACTTCTGTTTTAATTAAGATGTTATCTACTTATAACCTACTATTATAATGTATTGCTGGTAGTTCTACAAGGCATTACTTAAATTTAATGCATTCAATGTAAATTTGATTAAGTAAAAAGCTGGATAAAACATTGATACGAGTACTATAATAAAGAAAAAAAAATGGGCAGCGTTCAAATTCTATTTCAAAAAGTGTTGCCAGCGGCAGTTCTGTAAATATTAATTAGCATTGCCATGTTGAGTGGAAAAAGTAATCCGATAATGGAGTTCTGTTGTTAGCTACACCGCCGATGTTCAGACTTCAGCCACCTGACACAGAATAAATATGAGTCGCACGAGTGTTCGAGTGGAAACTTGAGTTTTATTTGTCTTCAGGTACCTGTATTATGATTTTTTTTAACTAGTAGGTAGGTACTAATGTAATTAGCCTACTCACAGGCTTTCACGCGTAACTAGGGATATTTTGGTAGGATCACTAGTTTAACTACTTATCCTATTATCCTTCCTACTAGCTGCTCACGCGGTTTCACCCGCGTTGAGTATTATTCAACAGAAACTGTTAATTTTTACGGGATAAAAAGTGTCTTATTCGTTAATCCAGGTAATAAACTATATAGGTGCCAAATTTCATCCAAATCCGTGCAGTAGTTTTTTCGTGAAAGAGTAACAAACATACATCCATCAATCCATACTCACAAACTTTTATAATTATAATATTTGTAAGAAGTCGGACTGCTTCTTACTTATCAAGCTTTTTTAGGTGTACAATAAAGAGTTCTCTATTCTATTCTATTCTAGGCTGTCAATTTGCAGTACCAAATTTAATGCATGCTGTTAAAATTTATTTTTCGGGTCTCAAGAAGATTATGTTATCTGCTAAACGAGCCAAAACCACACTACAATGACGTCGCTCCATTAAAACCCGGTCTATTCGACCAAAAACCAGTCTTCATCGGTAAATACTCAGAGGCAATCAAATATTAATTTCGCTGAAACAATGACGGTAAATTAGAAATGAAGTCGTGCGCTTAATGGCATCCATTTTAAAAGGAGTCGCCATTTTGTCGATCGATAATTAGAACTGTTTTATTTTTGTTTACTTAAGCGTTCCATGGGCTTTTAGTCCTGTATTTCCAAGATAAATTAAAATTTAAATAAATTGTTACTCATTATCATTTACAGATTTATTGATAGCTAAAGGTTATTGTAGATATCCGATCAAAAGCAGAGTTCCCTTTTGCAGGTTTAATTTTATAAGAAGCTGTAAAGTTACTTAAATCTTTTGACTTATAGACATGACCTAAGTCTTAAAACGCGCCTTACTAAATACTGCTTTTGCTATTAAGTACTACTATTCTGTTATTACTCTGCTAGACTTACAATGTGGGCAATCAGAAAAGCATCCAAAATACAGACTACTCGCCTTGTTCAACCATAGACGATTTAGCAGTAGGACGCTGAGCACACTCGAGCCTATTTGCGTAGACGTTATGGTATAGAATACCTGTATACGCCCTATGTTACGGTCAACATCAACGGACAGAGTCTCTGTGCATACTTGATTACCTTTCATTCCATGTCTGTTTGAGAACTTTGTTGATCTATGTGGCAAGTTGACATTACCATGTGCGTTGATAATTCAGAAAGTGTGTGGTTTACGGTAGCTTTAATGTTTTTCAATTTATGTAGGTATACAGTAAGTAATTCATTGATCAGAGCATTCGTAAAATGTCTCCGTAAGGCTTTTTCTTTTTAATTAAATATAAGGAAAACATCGCGAGGAATCCCGCATGTCCGGGAATCATTTCGAAAGAATTTGATGTAGTATTCCGGACCGGGCCCCCGTGGTGGGCATGGACAAGCAGTGGAATTACCATAGTTGGGGGCAGCCGACAGAGTATGTGCCGTCAATCTATATAAAACAAATAATCTAAAAGACTTCTGTCCAAATTTTTCCGAGTATTTTAGGATCTGAAAGAGAAAAAACAAACGCATGTACGCAAACTCTTTATCCACGTAAAATTATTTGCATTTATATAAAAGCATAATAAACTGTCAAAAGTGGTCTTGTGCGCCAGGACAAGACTTTTAAGGCTAATATCTTCCGCGTGCGTTCCCATAACATACCTTTAAGGCCCGCTTTAATATTCATTATACACGTAAAGGTAACATGGATGAATTAAATTACTTGCTTCTGTTACACAAAGAAAGCATTAATTAACCTTTTTAAAGACGAAGGTGAAGGGTGACGGAACAAACAACACCATGCTTCTAAATTAGGAACAGTGTGTACGTATATTCTCATTTTATTCAATTTATATCGGAACGCTTTTACGTTTTCCAGTGTGAAACTTATTGGCTTCGCAGCAATTTAGCTAATAAATTCATTGCTAATTAAAATTGAGTTGCTTGCCATTATACGCGAGAGTAGTAGGTACAAGGTTGCGTTGAGAGGTAAAAAAATCTAGAGCACTCAATCACTCATGTGTCGGGAGAAAAGTATCTTCTAATATTGGCTGGTTATAAAATAAAATAACTACAATAAATATTGTAATAGCTTACAGTAAGTATAGATCACTTTTTGTTAGTCACGGATTTTGAAAAAAAAAAACAATTTTATATTATTATTAGTGATCGCTTCGGTCTACCATATTATTATATACATTATATGCTGTAAATGTAACTAAAAACATGTCTCTGCAAAAATAGGGACATATTTGTTCAGCTAGTGCAAAAACTGAGCAAATTCGCAAAGGGAAAAGGAATTCTATTTTTGCGTAAGAGAAAACACGTACATCCCGGGTAGAGAACGTAAGTTACATTCGCTTGTCAGACCTGATTAAACTTTATTGAGCGGCGTAGAACGGTGACAACCCTTTGTTCTAATTCTGCATGCCACGACCACCTCACGTTAACCGCCGACTACATCCTTGTCACCTAGCCTTAAGGTGTACAATTCACTAGCTTGTATCTTTTGGGCATGGCAACAAAAAGTTAGCTCAAACAATTACTGGCACGCTCTAATTTTACTATCTGACGTTTATCCGGGACCCTATCTAAAAAAATCTCTTGGAAAAACTGTGATTCGATTTGGAGAAATGGCCCGTTCCAATGGAGTTCGTTAGTTGCTCGGGTAAGCAAGAGTATTGGTTAATTTTAGGTCGAACTAGTTGAGTTAGTTAGGCCGACCGGTGTGTTAAACGATGAGTGCGCTAATACGTAGGTTGCCCAGGATGGTAAAGTTAATCAAATGCAGGTCAAAAACTAATACAGTACAAGGTTAAGAACTATATTCGAAATTAAAATAGTAGCAATTATACTGCTCATTTATGTTTTCTAATATTGTTTGACTGAAAGCGTTTGACTATTATTGTTTTGTTGTTAAGAAAAAAAAGCAGAAATAAAGAAACAACAAAATTAGAATGATTGTAATTCCTCTTTGTCCGAATTACAATCATGGAATAACTTCCATGATTGAAATTCGGATACCAAACATTGAAGGGTTGTGAACGCGTAAAATAACATCTAATTTCCTGAAAGTATTTATTTATTTCAATTGAAACGGCCGCAACCAATTATAATTATTAAATTTATAATTATACCTAATTATACCAGTATACCTAGCTGTTTAACGATACGTTATGTAAATATCGTATGTTGACATGGTGGCGGTCGTTTCAAGAGTATAAGAGCTATTAAGGTTGTGCCTTAATGCTAATCTATTCTGGAACTTTTACGATATTTAATATTTACTCAAAATCTCATCAGAAAGACAGTTTAATAATCCAAAGTTACAAATAATAACGCAAACTTTTCTCATACTTAAATAATTGTCGGCAAATGACACTTGTTCAATTAGTTTGCGCAGTTGATAGGGACATTACATGGGATAAAGTTTCAAAGACTCCCCATTATAAAGTCTTTAAAGCATGTGACAGAAGCTCGGACTTTAAACTCGCGCTCATTACAACGAGCATGCTCAGTACGCTGCTGTAAGGATAGAAAGTCTTTCAACTCCTAATTTTATTTACGAGGCGTACTGTTTTTAAAGGCGATTGTTGACTATTAAGTACAATTGAAAAAACAAACGACATAAGTAACAAATAAAGAAACTCCAACAAAAAATTATGATATGGTTTTTCTTATGTATTATAAGTTTGCAAAATTTATCATTTTGTAAAAACAAGTAAGTATACTCCTATTTACATACTTATTTGCGCCTATGTTGTTGTAACAAACTAGTCTACATTTTAGTTGAGTTCTGACAAATGATTGGTTGTCCTTTTCAAACCTTATGGAAACGACAGCGACAGCAATAACTTTAGAGCTGTCAAATTAAGATTTAGTTTACTTTATGTCAACAGAATTTGTACCATTATCATGTTACCAAAGGGTAATAAAAATATAGGCTCGCTAACTTTTTTGCACGTATGTAGTACTCAGAAAACAGTCAGGGATAAAATTTAATTTCAATATCTGTTATCTGACATTAGAGAGAGATTTATTGAGAGATTGCACTCCAACATTAATATTGAAAATTTAGGAGATAAACGAGGCAACGATCTTCATTGGAACTCGTAAACTTAAATGATTAAGTTATATTTAAATTAATTTATAATAATTATTTTCATGCACAATGACTATAAAGCTATGTACGTAATATGTTATGCTATGTGTGTATGTATGTATGTTTATGTAGCTTATTAAATTGAATGCTTAAAATAAATTGAAATATTCAACGTATGATTATAGCGAGTTTTTTTTTATATTAATTATCGCTGAAAACTTGTATCCTTAAATAAGTTTACATTTGCATCTGTCAAGTTTATACGATAATGCTTACAAAGTAACGTGGTCACTAATGTTACTATCATATATGTCTACGAGAATATATTAGAATGATTAATGATAATACTAGCAAACGATAAAGATTTGCAACATAAATAAGTTAAAAAGTTTAAAAGATGAGTTCATAAAAGGCAAATGAACCATTTAACAGCTCCAGTAGATCAACTAATCGATACCGCGGCCTCGCTCGATTAGCCCGGTTCGTAATGAAACGTTGCGGTCGACGCCGTGTTTGCAATTTGTTAATTTTATATCCGGGTTTCATCCGGGATATAATTAGAGGGCAAGGGCGTGCTAAAAATTGACTGCGGTTGCTAAAGCGAGCTAAAGAGTTAACCGATTGCGGTGGAGGTGGCTCTATGTAATGTTCCGATTTAGTTTGACGCGAATGACGTTATTTGTCGTGAATAATTCATTGAGTGCCATATCTTAGTGGATAATATACTATACTATAATGGATAGGTACTTCTGGCTCTGTTAGGGTTTTAATATTAAAGAGAAGAGATGAGAAAAAAAATATCATCGAGTCGATGATTTTAGTCAACACTTTTTTATCTGTTCTAGATAATCATATTCATATTTAGGGTCTCGTTCTATTAAATGAACTGTACTGTTTGATACTGAGGAGATCTCCAAAAAAAAATTGAAGAGAAAATTGAAAGAAGCAGAAATTGAGTGACTAATTTGAATAATCTTGAAATGCGTTTATGTTGGTTAAGTTCATAATTAATCATCGTTCAATGATTAATATGATGTATTATATATTTTAGTAACATGACTGTACCACCTTTTCTTACACACTTACAAGGAAACGAGGATCAGTAACGACAAAACCATTTCAAAATAAACTCCTTCATTTATCCACTGAGGGGAACTTCATCCAGCCAAAGAAGATGTTCCACGGAAAAACTTGATAGCGAATAAACAAGGCACGCAAGATCTTAAACCATTGAAATTATCAAGTAATTTAATAAGCTACAGATAAGACGGGGCGGTAAGGCTGGCTGCTAGATAAAGGGAATAAGTTTAAACGAGTTAAGTTGTAAGTTTAGCCGGCTGCCGCGCCCCGAGTGAGGGATCTCGGTGTTTCTGCGAGTACGGATCGCGCTTGCCTCTGCACTCATTAACTTTGCAACGGAGCTATTTAAGACTATATGGTACGCGTAGCTTCGTTCTCGATGGTATATTTTTTTTATTGATCTTCATTTTTTTTCACATATATAGATCCTGACCCCTAAGTAGGATCATTGATGTATCGAATCAGAAACTAAGAGGACCATGGTCATACAAACAATCTGACTCAAAGCAAACATTGTCCACCAAAACCCTTGTAGCCTATACCGGCGCGCCACCTAAAATCGATTTTTTTTATCGATAGCTTTGTTTGTATTCGTCCGATTTCGATGTCATGTGAAAAACAATTAAAAATTCATATTTAAGCTACCAAAGAATGAAAAACCACAGGCATTTCAGCAATTTTTAATTAAACAGATTGACTGACACCATTGTCAAGAAGTAAAGTAATGTTTTATTTCCATAGCTACTATAAATGTAACCCATGTACTTGTAGTACTAGCATCTTACTACCTAGGAATATATTCACTGTAGATATTGCAGTCAGCATGAATAGTTAAGTAGACAGTGAAATGGAAGCTGAAACACTTCGGAGTGTTAATAACAAGGCATTCACGGGGCAGCCTAGTTCGCAGTTAGAAGCAGCTCGGGCGCATACGCGGAGGCAATGCTCAATTTGCATTTTCTGAAACGAACTACTCTGCTAGCTAAAGTTTAGTAACCTACTCACATAGCAAAGTAGGTACGTAATTTTAATCTGTGGTCAGAGTTGGATAGTTACGTTGCTAGTGTTCAGATAGCTACGAAACGTTAGTTGCTATGATAAGGTGTTACTATAAACATAATGTGTTTCTAAGATTTTCAAAATGTTGTCGAGACGAATTTGCTGTATACCTTCCTTCATAGACCTATAATAAGTCAATTATATTGTGCTATAATGTAATTACAAAGACCTATCAAAGCAATCTTCAATATTAACCCTAAATAATCAAAAACGTCGAGCAATGCGCCTTATTGTACAATTTTTTTGAACTAGTGTCGACTTGATGGAGTAAGATACTTTATTTTAGTCATTGTTACAGCTTAATTTTGTTATTATTCTCTAAGCCGCATCACAGATAGATAAACGTATCTGTCTACGAGCGTCTACGAGTCTACAAGTTTCTACGTAAATCGTAAGATTTATCTGGACGGTTTTCGTATGCTTCATTTTATAGTACTGAGGCTAGTGGTTCATTTTAATCCTGATAATGGTTTGTTCGATATAAAATTGTGATAAACTATTTTTCATACTACAGAGTAACGTGACCAGTAGGTCGTTCAGTTGATAGTGTATGAAGCTGCAAATTCAACTCTGGCCATTACGCAATTTTAAGTTCACCCACAACATTTCTGTATTTGTACGGCTCTGTACTAAAATTTGAAAATTGTAAAGCTGGTGTTAACGAAAAATGTGGACAACGATGAGCTAAAATCAGTTTTTTGTTTTAATAAATAAATCCGAACTTCAATAGCAGAAATATAATCATATTATGGTGTATGTAGAGCAATTTAGACGTTAAAATCACTATTTATTTGACAATCCACAATGAACGCGAATACTTTATATTAAAATGAGTAGATAAGATAATATCCAAAGCACAATATAAAAGTTGCCCGTAAACAATATGCTATAAATTAATATGGGGAATGTTATGTCTGCACGAGATGCGTAAATAAATAAATAGTTCGTACAACTCCGCACGCTGACACAGAATAAAATATTTACAGAGTGGCAACTATAGCTTGCTTTAATGTTAATTTATACCTAACACTCGAAAGGGATGTACATGTTATGTTTCTTACCACATGAGTCTATCACTTTCTGCGCACATATAAAGTTTAATAAATTGTACAAACTTTTAATTGAATAGGCTACTACAATTTTAACGAAAAACATGATTATTTATTTTAGAATGCAATATACACAATAACACAAACTGAAAATATTTTTACCATGTTAAATGGTTTCACCAAAGCCCAAAAATAACGCTTATAAGTATTACAGAAGCTACTTTTATTTATTTTTTGCTAGCGTAATCCAAAAGGTATTTTTTTAATAAAAGAAATAAAACCATTCAGAAAAAAATACGCTAAATTATGACATAATCATTTGATCGATAATTGATAAATGCACACATACAACATAACACATAACATAAATACACAAACATACTAAATAATGTAAAAAAATTAATAACCGCGACGTGTTTCTCTAGTGTAGATGTGTCAGATTGAATTGTGTTAATTCATCCACTGTTTTGCTTACACTGTGCCGTAACTTGTAGGCAACTTGCTTGAGTTATGGGTTTTCCAACTAATTAGATAGTGTTTAATGTGTTATCATGCGATCGTGATGGGAATAGCGCCGCGTTATTAACAATGCGTCGTCGTTAGCTAAAGAGCGATGTGATGATGTAATGTGTAATATAATTTTAAGTATCATATAGTGTTATGAAGTATACAATATTCATCATCACCCACCTATATTCATCCGCTGCTCAACGTGGGCCTCTCCTAGTGAGCACCATTGAGCCCGGTCTTCGGCTCTCCTCATTTAGATGATATTGTCTTGAATTAAAATCATGTTCAGCGTTTAGTTAAGTCTTTTCAGTGCCTATATAAGCTGTATTTAGGCATATTCTACAAGTTGGTAGAGACGATTCTTTACTTTGTAATTTTTACGTGCCTTATAGATTATTAGAGACATCCTCATTGATTTTAATCTACGAGTATGTCTATAAACAATAGTATAATGTACCTAATTGCAAAACCTTTTGTGGTGGGAAGCCTCTTCTGCAAGAGACCGCCCGGGGATGTACCACACCTTCCCCAGATATTCATCCACCAAGCAGTAGTGTGAAACTGTGTTTCGGTTTAAATGACATTGTTTCCAGCGAAATTACTGGGTGTATGAGACTTCAGAGCCGATGTCTCAGGCTCAGGGTGACGAGCGCAGTGCAGTGCCGCGCAGGATTATGTAATGCAGTGTTCTGGGTGGTGCTGTGACTGATAACAGTGCCCATAAGGGCAGGCGTATCGCTTACCATCAGGTGAAACACATGCTCGTCTCGTCACTTAGTCATATGAAAAAAAAAACTAAAATAAAATACAAGAGCTCATTCAGACCTTCAGCCGACCCAGATCTGTCCTACAAGATCTTAATCCCCAACTGATTATACAATAACATGTCAGACCAGCCCTAATATTAACCATATTAACTTAAGTTGTTCAACAATTAGGAGTTAATAGGTGTTTGAAATTAAAAGCGCTATAACAGTGGCGCACTCTGTTAATTAAGTAGGTGTGCGAAGTTGTTGAGGAATCGGGTACACCGGTCGGTTAGGGTTGTCAGTTGTAAATAGTTACGGAAAAATTAGCAAGAATTTCAACATAATTCTTGTTTAAGTCAAGTCATATTTTTTACTGTAAGTATACACCCCATTAATTACATATCATGTAAAAAGATGCAACTCACGCAACGCAGTTCGTTTGTCATAAAAAGTTGTGAGATCTTTAGGCCGGTTTCAGTACTCGACCGACCGTCGGTGCGTAAAACTAAGTCGGTTAATTTATTCAATATCTATCTACAGGAGCATCTATCTTAACGTTGTTATAAGTTGTTAATAAGTTAACTAACAACATTTAAAAGTGACCGTATCAAAAATATGTCTATTTTTTTTATTATGTCTGTTTTTATTATACAAAAACAGATGTCTCTGTTTTTGTATAATAAATATATTTTCCCCATTACGTCCCTATTTGAGTACATTGTGTGATCTCGAGACCAATCTCATATTAATAATTGTACTCCATAGACTTTTACGGTTAAAAATAATTTTAGTTCAACCGATAACATCCCCAATCCCTTAACACTTTCCTAGTACAAAGCGCCACTTATTTTGTCTGTACAGAAACTGTTCAGACGCACCTGAAGCTCTTACTAATAAATTTCCGTCAGTTCAATCCCTTCTTTCGCACCATTACCGCGCGGCTGCGTCTCTCATCACGTCGGTCCATTTGGAGGACAGATTTTCCTTACATCTGTCGCCAAAAGATGGGTCGCTCAGATATACCCTTAAGGCACGATTAAGATAATATAGACTTCGTATTTCAGGTGACAATTAGTGGATCTCCAGGTTATCCCAGTAATTAGTCCGTTATTAATTAACTAAATAATTGGAAACGTTCAAAGCAAGGTTTCTAATTATAGATAGATAGATAATATAGATATAGTATCTGGAATGGTGTTTTGAATGGTAATTAGGAATTTCTAATTTTTGGAGTAATTTCGTACATGCTTAGCATACGTTGGCATTAAATTTTTAGCTTCACTGGTACAGTCAGTAACCAATAGATGAGCTGTCTTTTATAGCGAGCTAGCTACGGCCCAAGATTTCACCCACGTTTACAATTATTCCACAGGAAAAAAGCAGTTGAAGATACTGCTAATGCAAGCAAGTCATCAGACTTTTTTCTGTGTTTTAACACACCCAAGCTCAGGCTCCCCAAGAGTAGGGTGAAAAGAGCTCTAGAGTCAACGCTATGACAACGCCTTGAGTGCTGCAAATATCCATACGCGGCGGTAGCCGTTTATCAAACTTGTTTGCCACTCTTTCATATAAAAAAAAAAATTTAACATATTGTATTCGTGTTACAGCCCTAGCTAGCAACTAGGGATGTTACCTCCACTCGCCAGGCAGCGAAATTAAATAGTAACTTACTGAAACTCTTAGTGAACGCGGATAACTTTCGATGTGTTTACCTTACGAGTACCTTACGGTAGTGGTAGGTACATTACGAGTCAGGTTTCTCATTTCCTGACTTTCCTGATGTCTTAGGGCTTGAAATTTGATCTCTAATACTCCGAGAATGGTCTGTACTTTGTATTTCTTGGATACTAGTGATTGGTAGAGTTAAGATTGAAGATATCTTATGCGTTTACAATTCAGCGGCAATGAGGTCATATCAAGTCAAACTACGTAAATCTGTAGTTAATTTCTGGTTTACTTATTTACTCTTCAATCTGATGAACAAAGAGACAAATAAAAACTTAAGATGATAGATTAAATCAAACCTTGATGTTAAAAATACATTTTCTCTTTCCTTCAGGGCTGAATAAGAACACCAAAAAAAACTGAAAAACTTTCTGACATTATCATCGCTTTAAAAATTAAACGATTGAGTGATTCTCCATTCTAGTGATTGCTTACACACGGCATAATTTATATCTATCATTTGACGTAATTAAGAAAACCTATAAAGTTCAAGTCACAGCTACGAATAATACGATTATTGGAACGTTAACATCTCTGAGATTCCTAGAAACGCAAAACAGAATATTTTATAAAAGGATTTCACAGTCTAGTAAACATCGTTAAGAAATCTCTTCATCGAACCAGCTAAGAATTGAAGCAATCAGTAGGTTTAGGAGTCCGTTCAAAAATATCTGTTTATTGGACATTGCTACTTACCTACTTCATTTTATTTGTTTTGAGCTATAAACCTCTGCATTATAGCTCTGACTGTTCTTAAAGATTGATTTGAATAATATTGACTTGAACGAAATGATTTGACCTTTCCTTTTTATTTAAATCATCTTCATCATAAGACCAGGTATTTCCAACTTCTTGCGTGAATTACTAGTGTAGCTATACTACCCTAAGCATTAAAGTAGTACCTTCATTCTTTTACGCTTCACACTGGGTTTTGTGACGAAGTGTGGCATTCAAAACAATTCGTCCCGCTCACGCCCGCCCCGTGTTGATTCGTCCCATATTTGAGCTTCTCGCGCGTTTCTTTGACAAATCTCGCGATGGCTACGCAAATACGAGCGTTCAAAAGGGTCTCCTTAAGGCTAAGTTCTTAGGAAGTTTATTCAATGAGAGCTTTTCATGCTATTTTGTTGTGCGAAGAAGCATGCGGAGGACCCAAGTGGATCAAACCATCATTTGAATGCCACCCTTTTATGTTTCGTGACCTGTCTAATGCGTGTTTTCATCTTTTGTTGGGATTTTGTTATTGGTTTAATTTCGGGTTGACCTACTGCCATGTTTGCGCAAATAATATGGTTTGGGTTATCTACGAGTCCGTTACCTTGTTTAGAAAAGTTGTTTGTGTTTATAGTTGTTTCTACCTATATAAAACATTTACATTATTTCGAATTGTGTCTATTTTAAATTATGGTATGATCATTGGCTTAAGTATTTATTGTATAATATATAAATCGAATTTTATTATTAATCAAGCGATGGTTAAAAGCTGAAAATCGCAGGTAACTTTTGTAGCGACTTTTTTAACACGTTCACTGCTGAAATCACAACTGTTGTGTTTTTCATAACTTGCCACGAGTACGGTAAAACACAACTGTTGTGTTTGTTGTATGGGAAAACACTATGACGCGTGCAGAGCCGCACCCGTGGCTAGACAAGCAAAACGGCTCAGCAGTCAAAGTGTTAAAGTCAATTACAATGACTTCGATTCACAGTTCCCCCCTCTAACACACCCATAGGCCACCATTCACATTCTTAGTATAAACGCAACAGTTCAGCTCACTTAAAATACTACACCATAAAAATCGCTACAAACACAAAGCAATAACGCGAATCCCCCCATTACCGTCGCGTTAGTGTTTACCAAGTTATTCAATAAATCTCAAGAAATTGCACGCTCCGTAATACATTGCACGGCAGCCACCTCTGTAATAACTAGCTACTAATGGAACGGCTTTCCCTCTGTCTTTATGATTCCATTAAGCCATTATTTGTTCGTGTCTAGACGCTGAAAATAGCATTTTTGAGCCGGAACGGCTAAAAAATAGCCAAGCTATTATGTTCAGCTCGGCTAATGTTTTTGCTTTTTCATTTTTTCGATAGGTAAGCGTTTGCTGTATAATTCGCAAATAGAGGGAATCTTAGTCAGGGGTCAGTATTGTTGGGAAAATGTTGGATTTTGTTGTACAATTACATATTTTATGTTTTTAAATTACTGTAATTGTTTTGTTGCTCGTCTTTTATTAGTTTGGAGTCTTTTAACCATCTCAATATGAAATTGCCACGATATAGTCAAAAGGGGTAACCTAAACCTAAATTATTATTATTTAATACTTTATTGCACAGATTAAATAACTAGTACAAATGGCGTACTAAACGCTAAGAGCATTTTCTACCAGTCAACTACCCATAGTAAAGGAGAGAGGGAGGGAGTGAAATGTACACTGTTTAAAATTAACACAATATTATTTATTAATTTAAACAGATACTCCTCAACTCTCATTATTCTCTGGAAAAACAACCTTTCAATTAACTTTTCACGAAAAAAGGGGTTCTATTATCACAGTCACTCATTAATTAGTCAGTCGTTTTAATTAGCTATTTTGTTATGCCTTCAAAAACAAAGTATCGCGGGAGCTTAAGGTCACCTTTAGGTACTGAAGAACTAGTCTCGTATTACAAAGGGCGTGAGTATTCGTAGAATTATTATATTTACGACCTCTCAATAACTAACGTGTAAATACCCGCTAAACGTTTAAGTCTGGGCAAGTTTCAGGCGACACAAATATAAGGCGATGTGTACACTGTATAGTCTGTGAAGGAATTAGAAAACCTATTTGTTGTGTACGACACGACTGACACAACATCTATTCATACCTTTATGCCAGTCAGTGTGGTGGATTATGGCCTTTTCTTTTTGATGCAACAATTACAAAAATGCGGTCAGATCGACGTACATCACTTAGTTCACTTCTTGCCTGCTGTCGCGATGGTATCGCCATCTCTTCTCATCTTTCTTTGCCTCTCATCATCTATCTCAGTCATGCTGCCATCCTCTCTCGCGTACAATTTCAGGACCCCACCACTCCAACGTCCATCTTGTATACAACACCATACAAATCAAAGCATATAGTGTCAATAACAATAAATAGGTATTTCAAAACGACGTCGGATCGGATATTGCAATAAGATGTTAGGCTCGAAGGTATCGTGTGTCAGTTTGGTTTATTTAGCGTTATTTACTTATTTACCGTGGATAAACCTATAACTTCATTTGCGGAGTCGGCTCCACGCGGTTTGATTGGAATTTATCGGCGTATATTCTCATACCAGCGGCGGCCTCTCTGCCCCCAACCGTGGGAAATAGATAGATTTTGTAATCCACTCTTGTTGCTACGGAGATATATAATGTTAGAGGCTGAATTCGCTGGCCTATTGGCATGGAAACTGCTAAAACTCCGCATAAAATTAATCCGTATTCCCGTCCATCATGATAAGAACAGCTGTCAGATAATCGGCAAAGGGCTACGCATATATCGTAGCATCGTAACAACCAATTCACACATTTCTGTTACCTTTTTTGTGGAGATCTTGACTGATATATCTGCTGTGCTAGCTTGATGTACCTATAATTACCGTTTGGGTACGGAACCCTTAAAAGCACTTCCGTTGAATATTGGACTCCCACCGCCGCTGACTTGTACTGGAACTCGATTGTGCCAACAACAATAACGGTTTTCATTCCTCAGCCAACCTGCAAGTAACACATATTAATCACACCAGCTCCCATCTGCTTTGTAATTCATAAAGCCTCGCTCACACCTGCACACTAGGGCTGGCACAAATTACCTGATCAATTAGTCGCGACGCGTTCACCAGATTCTATTTGCCGGTGCCTACTAGTTAGTTAATACAATTTGAATACGCCCTTGTTATGGATATGATGTACTCCGAACATGATTCGAATGGCGGATTTTAGCGAGCGGCTTGATTAACCGTTTCGAGTTGCGCGGTGGTAATGAATGTGGTGAAATGGTACCAAAAATGCCTGTTTGAACACGTCTTATTGTAATTGAATTGTCTTAAGTTTGAGACCATCAAGATGTTATTTGAGGTTTTTTTATCGTAATGAAAAGTTCAATTTCGTCACTCAATTCATTTCTTTTTATTGGTGCTTTGTTTGTCTTTTGTTAATTATATTATTTTGTTGTTTTATTTTTGTGTACTTTAGAAAACAGAGTTTTAAGAAAAAAACAGCTGTAATCAGAGATATCATTAAAAGTAGATCGGTGGTAGTAAATTCTTTAAAACTGTTAGCAATCTTACAGAAAAGGCAAATGCAATACTTTTATTTGTTCGTTCTGCTACGTATTGAGCAAGACAAAGCCCATGGTAAAGAGTTTCGGTTTTTCAATTATTGATCCTATATTATAATACAATACTATGTTCGTAGTCATGCAAGCGCGAGTATATTCAACAGCCGTAAATCAAAACCATAGATTCCAATCGACATAAACTAATCACTCGTCATTTATCTTTGTATCAGTCTGATTCATTGGCGTCCTCTAGCTAACTCCCAACTAATGGAATACAATAAAAAAACTTACTTATTGCACTGTATTTCATGACCTTTGAACTTTTATGAACTGGAGGTCAGACAATTAGCAAATAATGTTATACGCAAGCCTCATTAATATCGACTTTTAAGCGACCACAGAATGTTGTAGGTCACCTTGCAGTGTAAAATTTCAAAGTTATAAGCAACTTGTAACTAATTGAGGAACGTTCGCAAACAATAATTTAAATGAAAAACTACTTAGGCAATAATGGACACATACATCAAGAGCTATGATTGATAAAAAATGAAGATCCGTTAACGCTGTTTTCTAATTTATATATTCGTTCAAGTGATTTTTATTCACGTGCTACTAAAGTGAAATGGATGTTCATTTTAAATGTTAGTAACACCGATAAAGATTAACACAAATAACACAATCAGAACAAAGCTCACAACGCAGACATTATTGCCGCTAACTAATTAGTTTTAAAACCTTTTACATTGCTCTTACTTAGTATGCTTTATAGCTTTAGATTAAGAATGTTACGTCCATTAATTCACTTAAGTGAGATTACAAATAAATGGCTTTAGTATAAGTTGTTTAGCGCAATAATGCACACTATATCTCTAAAAAGGAGTATCTGTGGAAAATTTTATTGGTCTCCGGTTCATGGAGAATTCGTTCATCTATTAGGCGATTCTCATTAAAAAAGCCGATGGGACGAAAGAGTTGTTGAGCGGTAACTCGTGCGCTTTGCAAGTTCATTACACCGGGTACAATCCCCAGCCAATGACTTATTCTAGTAGGTGTGTGCGGATTTCCATGACGTTAGGCTTCGTTTCAGAAGGTGGATAGTTAAGTCTATGACTTTGTAGCTGTTTAATATAAAACGTAGTAATTTTTCAATATTAGCCAACTATTTACGGAGGCCGTAGCCAGATGATGGAAAGTAAACTCAGGTGCTCGAAGCCTAACTTGAAATTGCGTATGTTCGGCCCGAAGTAAGGTACTGAAGTCACCTAAAATCACAATGTACCTACATACTGAGACAACTATCACTTTGGCTGTGTCTGCGATAAGTTCTACCGCCGCTGAGTAGTACTGGAGGCATACCGTGACATCTTATAGCGATTCAATTGAAGACCTAAACTGAACCGCGTCGCATAATCGTACCGTGACGTCTTATTTTTTATGTTGCTGCCATTTTCAAACTAAGCTTGATCCAGTTTAGGTTGACGTCAGTTTGTACAACAAACTGACGAACTTAATTCATATCAACATAACACAAATTCATTATAAACATACACCATATACTGCATTACATTCAAGTTGCAACTTGACAGATGAAGCGTGCTAACTTTAAAGCTAAGTGAGAGAGCATATCACTTAGCTCAAAACACCTGAAATTTTAAGTAGACTCCAGACTTCCGCGAAGTTTTAAGCACGCTCGCTCTTGACTAAGATGAATAATTTACTTTGTAAAATATTAAAGTGTACATTTGTAATTAAGTATCAGAAAAAAATTTCTATGAAGTTAAAAAAATAATAATTATGAAGTTTAATCCTAACCAACTATAATATAAATGAGATATTTCGCGAATTTGCTTATCAGACACTATTCAGTTTCCTAACGGCTGAACAGATTTTGATGAAATTTAGTGTAAAGACACTTTGGATCTTTTCAAACATTTTTTCACACAATTACAATTAAAATTTTTCATACATTCCTGTTCATCATAGCACGTATACCTATTGTAATAATATAATTACCTAAAATAATAATTACTTCTACCATTGGCATGATCAAAGCCGCCTGTTAGGGCTGTTAGTTTCGGAATACGGCTGTCTGCATAGTTTAGTTATTGGGGAACATTAATTATAATTACATATTACGGTAAGTAACCAAACTTCACGCCCTATTACATTAGATATCACGATAAACAGTATACTTGTAGTTGGTATATTAGGGAATAATTTGAGAAATTATATTTGACGATATTAATACAAAATATGAGTGTTGATTAATAAACAGGACGTGATATTAAATCTAGTATTGATGTAGGTACTTATATTGTTTTAAAAGAAAAAAGTTGTCATATTTAAAAGATTGATGAGATGACCTTCATGCCTGGAAAGCATTGTAACTGTTATGGGCAAGCATGGTGCTTACCATTAAGTGACCTACTTGGTAGTCTCGTTATTCAGCAAAAGAAAAAAAAATAAGGGCCCTACCAAATCGACTCGAAGCAATATCTCGATTACGTTGTCTACTCGATTCAGTAGTGATTACCACCTGGCCCGCGGCGATCGGGGTGGACGGTGAAATAATTTCCCCAAATGACATTTGGGCGCCTAAAACGACGGAAAGCGCCAGTAATTGCCCTCTCGCTATATAAATTGGCTGAGTGTGTAACCGGCAGTGGGAAGGGCTGGAAGATTTACTATTTATTTTCGATAAAAAGAGTTATTTATTTAGTTTAAACAACTTTTACCGTAGTTTACACCATATGTTATTTGTATTGGCATTTTAATATCATGTCCAAATTAGATATTATATAAATGGCAATAGCGACCTTCATTTTTTGTTTAACTGTAAACTTGTATATTTCATTGGGTTACATTACATCCAGCATATCCTCATATATGGAAAACAAAACAAAAACCTTTAGTAAATTGATAAAAAGGTACCTAATACTAACGCACACTAAACTATATTTTACGACGATAATAGCGAAAATAAAAACTCTGAAATGTAATCATGCAAAGGAAATAGCGGTAGTAGCTTAGTGGTATAACGTCCGGCTTTCAATGAGACGGTTGTGAGTTCAAATTCCAGTGCGGGCACGTACCAATGTGTTTCTTCTAAAACATATGTACGTAATAATCACTTGCTTCTCGGTGAAGGAAAATATCGTGAGGAAACCCATATACCTACCCCAGAAATATTTCGGAGGTAGGTATGTTATACACCAATCCGGACCGGGCCCCTATGGTGGATTATGACATAATCCTCCTCATGAAAGTGAGGGGAGACCCGTGCTCAGCAGTGGGCCAATATGGGTTGGTGATTAATGTAATTATAAGTACAAAAGGTGAACTAGCTCGCAAGTAAGAAAGGATTAAAATCTCACTTTTCACAATCGAGTTTCCGTAGTAACAGGTTGTGGTACCACTCGTGCAAATGAGGTTTGGCGATGAAGTCGGCGCCCGCGACCGCGCAATTACCCCGGCAGAGGGCGCCACCGACGATGCAAGGGAATTTATGGCGAGTGCGTGTTCCAGGCGTTTTTAGGGGTTCCCAGCATTATGACCTATCTCTACAGATATTTTATTTTTTATTTGTGACAGGTTGTAAAGGTGATATTGAACGTAAGGCGAAAATAAACAAACAAATAATACGGGACTAAGTTAAGGGTAAAGGTAAAGACGTTAGACTCCCGTACAAGATTGCCTAATCCAAAGCTTTTGTCGATGACACAGTAGTTAATGGTCAGGTGTTGCGCTTTACCATCAGAGAAACGACTTGCTCGTCTCGTCATGTACTCGACAAGCAGCCCTACTACAATGATCATGGTCTCCTTGATTTCCTAGATTACAGGGAATCCTAGTTAGTGGTCAGGATCAATGTACGTGGTCGAAACACGTTACTTAAAAAAATATAAATATTCCTCGTTCATGATTCTTTTCAAAACCAATACCCCAGATTTATTTTCGTATCAGACAGCTAAGCGGTTTAACATTTACCATCGAAAAATATAACGTTTAATTTTCCAATCACAAAAAACGGTTATTCATTTTCCGTTCAATACTTTCGGCGTTGGAACTCTCTGAATCAAATATCTGACAACTAGTCGCGCTCCTCAGTTTCACCCGCGTCAACTACTATCACATAGAAACCGTTCCTTTTTACGGGATAAAGAGTATCTTATAATCTATTTTAGAACATAGAATATTTAAATGAAGAGAGGTCCAATAAATAAACACACAGACTTACGATATTAGTGTGATATCTATTGGAAACAACGTGACGATTTTCCTGTTTTTCTTTTGTTTAAAAATCCTGTCACCCCATTTGGAGACACGTACGCAACGACAAACTAACAAGCAGCACTTAGTTAATTAAATAGTATGATCGTGACAAGAACCCGGAGATTTACAGTGACAAACTTTGTACCAACAACGTAACGTTGCCGTCACCATCGACGGCGTTTAACAGGAGAGCAAGTTTCGTGTTTATTATATTGCCAGTTTTGATTGAATATCCAATCGACGATTCGTAATCAACGAGAAATCATATTCGTAAGACCAATAGTTCTTTGTTCTTATGAAGTAAAGCTTCTTTACGTACGCTTGACTAGGGGAGTGAGCTGTAAGCTGGTGAATGCGTGACGAGAGCGTTACGAAAAGTGTGATCGGGCGAGGCGTTGGAAGGGAAGGAAGTTGAAAGGGAGATATATGTTAGTGAGAATAGAAAGAGAGAGAGAGTTACGTTTCGTATATTACTGTGTGGGCAAGAGAAAGAGAGGTGAGAGCAAACATTTTCTTTCTCCCTTTCTCATATAGCGAGGTTTTACTTCAATTGTGTGGTCTAAAGCACATTCTTTTTTTTTATCAGGTTCGTATTTGTGATTTGTTCTGATTATTATTAGCCATGCTGTAGGAGCGTGTATCGCTCGCATTGGAAATTTATGAGCCATTTTTAAATGAAAGCGATTCGTGTAAATTACGATTTTCATAATAAAACGAATCACCGCCCTCGTGAAACGGGTTAAGGTCAAGGAGTTTATAACTAGCTGTGATTTGCAATTTTTTTACATCGGTGTACCTACTCATAGCTACTATTAGCCACGATTTAAAAATAGATTAATAAATAATGCTTTCCAGTCAAGTAAATTGATAACTGAATGACGAGAACTACAATTACAATGAGGTTTTATTGTTTGACGCATAAAATTTGACTAAAAACTAACATTATGTAGTTGTCCAACGAAAATAAAAAAAAAATCGCCGGAGTCTGAGCCATCGACAAAAACCTTTTTGCAGGCGCCAGGTGCTGCGTCTGAGTAGCATGTCTTATGTCTTTCAGTATATAAATCCATCACAATAGGAGCAGCTCAGATATCTAGTTGTCTAGTGTTTATAACTAACGGAATCACTTTAACTGTCATGCAAGTATGTGAGCGAATGTTTGCCAGATGCCTCTCCGATTCGATTCAATTTGAGTCCAATATGTTCGGATCGCAGCACGTCGCGTGTGTTTGTCATGCACTCACTGTAACGGCCGCAATTGTTGTGTTTTAATGTGCCAACGCAGGTGTCCTACCGCCCGACATGTCCGCGGGACGGAGAAAAAGGTAAATGTGTGGCTGCGGAATGGAAATAAATAGATACGCTTTATCATTACAAGCTGCGGAGCTTTTTGTGTAATGAAGACCTTTTTCCGCTTCCTAAAGTTCACAAGTACACAAATGAATGGTCTTATAATAAACAAGTGAGATCGGAGACTTAGTATGTACCTACTTAAGTGCGTCATTATATGGTAGGCATTATTTGTCATCAATTGGCAATCGGTTTAGCAGAGCTTTTAGCACTTTGACTGCTGAGCCGATTTTCTTGTCTAGACAGGGTTACGGATCTGCATACACCGTTGTGTTTTCCCGTACTCACGGCAAATTATAAAAAAACACAACAGTTGTGTTTTGAGCAGTGAACGTGTTTAAGATCTCGGACGGCGCCGCTTTGCCGTTTCCTGTAACAAAATCATCGCCTCTATCCTACAGGATGAAGTACATACTTAATGTAAATAAAATACCCCATATTAAGGCCCACCACACAAGCGTACATATTAATACACTCAACCAAAAGTTTCCGCTAGATCCCACACTTGTTTTATTATAAACCATTTGTCATATCTAGTCCTTACCTAGAACCATTCATTTGGCGCGAGGGCCGGGCGGCCTATAACAGTATATCACGCCCTCTGCGGTCAGTACAAGGTACTATCTAGTAACGCAGTATATCTGGCCCATAGGCCTGTAAATGTCAGTAAACATCGACGTGAGGGAAGCCTGATTAAACTCACGCACACTAGCGTATAGCCGATACGTAGCCTGGCCATGCTAGCCATGCGTTATTTCAGGGATGTTCATCGGCATTATATTAATATCGATGCAGGTGTATGGAATTTGTTATTATATTTGCTTCCAAAGATTACTGGGCATTTGAGACTTAAGGACTGATGTCTCAGAATGACGAGTGCGGTGCAGTGCCGCAATAGATTCTGAGTAGCATTGTGGCTGTTATGGGCAGGCGTGGCGCTTACCATCAGGTGAACGATTTACTCGTCTCGTTACTCAGTAACATTAAAAAAAGATACAAGCAGTTTTTTATGTTAAGTTAGAAAATACTATTCAATTTTGATTCATAGTCATGTGTACAGAATTTCTCCAGAAGCGGGCATTGTAGTATTCTTAATAATTTGACCATCATTTTGACAACCCTAGTAACAACAGTCAGTGGCAACCTTAGCACTGAAACTGGGAAACATATTCTAAATCAGAGTAGATTACTTACTGAGTGAAGTTGCGCTGTGCCTATACCCATCACTGAATCATTGTTGATGACTCCACATTTATTCTAAGAGCTCCGGTACCTACCCTGGCCATTCATTGTGGTTTTGGTATTTCAAATTTTGATGTACGAGGGTAGTACGCTTTAAAGTTTGTATGAAGCTAGTGGTTAATGTTCTAGTTGGCTTTCACCAATATTCCCTATACATGGAATTCTTAACTAAGTACAATTCATGCATTTTGAATACAAATAAATAACCACAGAATTCATTGAACAAGGCATCGTTACATGACAGCGATATGTATGATTATAAGGTACAGTCAGCCTCCAAATTACTGAACATATCCAAACCTTAAATCAATTTACTATAATACGCAAAAGTGTGCATTTCGACTTTAACAATTTCATGAAAAAAGCGAATAAGGATAAAAAGAAATGAAAAACAATTATTTATGATAACACAACATTTAGAAAAATAACAAAGTAATAAGCAATGTATGATGCCACAGACAGGTCCGACTCGGCAAACGTTAAAGCCGTAGGCCTATCTTGGCACAGCGTAATAAAAGCACATTTCCACAATGTATACTGAATTCTTTTCATTTGTTTCATTCAATTTAGAAGGTTATAATTACTCCGATCAGATAGGCACACAATGTAAAGCTGATAAGGGCGCAATTAGTGACATGAAAGCTTTATGTAAATAGGGAAAGTTGTAACAAGTTTTCAGATTACTATTGGTTTAAGTTTTCTTTTTGATTGTTTGAGACAAACTCGCTTTTAAAGTGAAACTATTGACTTGGTTGATTTGTTCCATTGTAACAATAATTTGAGATCTTTAAGAAAACATGAGTCTTCGCTACTAATATTGTACAACGTATTTTTCACTATCTCTCCCAAATGTTCATAATAGATTGGTATTTAGACCTAGTTCATAGTTACAGCTGGTTTAAAAGGATAAACAAAATCAGCAACGAGTTTGTCGTGCCCAAAGGAACCCGTGGTAGGGACGGGACACACGCTGAGTCATCCATTTAAATATGTGCCGCGCACTGTAACAATATTCACAGTTGGTACTAGAATAGAAATTCCCGCTTTTTATTACCCCCAATCATGCGAAGTCATTTTCATTCGAGCAATTTTTTTTTACTATTTTCGTTTAAGAACGGGGGAATTTTAATTGAAGTCCCAGTAAGAATGTTCCATTGTCAAGTCCTTTTAATTTTTTCCGTTGCGACGTAAAAATGCGGGCTTACATTTTTGTACCGTTATCGCTGAAACCCACCGAGCCTACAAAACCGAGCTGGGGCTACAAACAACACGAGAACGAAAAAACGGCTTACATACACGTGGCGATATTAAAAGTACTTGTAGGGCCATTTTCATAAAAACGCTTGTTTAAACAAATATTCAGTGTCATCATATCGCGGTGCGAGCCCGGTAAGCTCCGAACCTTATGGTCAATTTTTTGCTTAATTAAATTTTCCGGAGTTTCTGTTTATTTTGTAAGGAATATTACGAAATATTTGGAGTTTTTCGACTGTTATTTTTTAATACGTACTTATGAGCCGAAGTTTTAGCATTGCAAACCTTTACAATTCGCGAGAAGCCAAAAATATCAAAGTCCTTTCATTGTATCCGTTGCATAAATATTCACCGCTGCTTGTTGTTTATATTTTTTTCGGAGCGTAATAACTTTACATAATTATGCAACTTTTAAATCTAGTTCAGTATTTAATAGAGAACGTTTTCACAATAATTCTCACTTAGGTCACAGTGATTATTCACTTTCCGAGACAAATGCACTCATATATCATATTAACTCGTTCTCTAGCGTGCAGAGGGCGTTAGGAGTAATCTTTATTAGTAGTAACTTTTCACGCAGAATTAGTCCCGAGGCTCTCGTTTCGTTCAACAAATTGTTTTACTGCAGCCGTACAAACAGACATAAAGTACCAACGGGAACGGTAAATGTTTCCCACACGAAGACGTTGCGGTGCAACTTTTTGTGCGTTTTAAAGTGGGACATAGCTCACTTCTAAATAAAATAAAGAACGCGTCACGGTCACATGTAAAGATCCTTACCAATAATCGGGAACTACGATGACCATTTTGGTGGATCACATACCTACCTCCGAAATAATTATCGGGTAGGAATGCAAGTTTCCCCCCGAAGTTTAGTTTAAGTATACTAAAAACAAATGAAGAATACTTGTAGCTAGCATCCAGCAAAGTGGTCAGTATGAAAAAGGTACTAAAATAGCTTCTCTAGTTTCACCGTTTTAAGGGTAGTGCACACTGCATCGCTTTAAAAACTACATCAAAGATGATAGCAGCCACTCCCACACCCATATCTACTTAAGAATAGTGCATACAATACCCGTTTACAAAAGTGCATTTCCATAATACATTTCGCGAAGTGTCCATATACACGACACCGTACAATTAAGGCAGTAAACCATCTTGGTATCATAATTGCCGGTCGCCGTAACGTATGTTGGAGATGAGTTGCAACGTGTAAGATTCGCGGAAGGTAAATATATGTATGAACTACAGGTATTTGCTCTGAGGGTGTTACGGCCATATTGACAACACAACACTATAAGACCACTCCGAATATCTATTTAAAAAAAAAAACAGTTGACGCCTGGAAATATATTTTGTGAGTCTCAACCTTATGGCGTCAATCGACAGGATGAATCCCATGTGTTGTTTCTATTGGCGAGACATCGTTTACTGTATATAGCGCGTATGAAACATGCACGATCGGAATACGATCGACGTCGGCCCTCTAATGTGGCTCGCGTCGTACATTGTTTTTGTTTGATATGTATTTATGCCCGCAATGTTTCGTGGTTTCGAATAAAGAGATAGAGTGGGGTTTTGTGGTACAGTTCGAGGAGCTGTATTTGCTATAGTTATTCATTTGTAGAATCGTGTATTAGTGGTGTGTTTGATGAAGTTTGCATGCTGCATAGATTAGCTACGTGCTTCAATATTTTAGAGTGCATATAAAAGCATTTACACTCGTTTATTATTATGCTCCTTGGAATATAGAGCTTTTTGTTGTTTTAAGTGTGGGATTTTGAGTTGTATATTCAAAAATATGCATTAGATGCAAGCAAAAAATAAAATCTTGTGATACATATCATTCAAATAATGAATTTTTTGCCAAAATAGTATACATACTCGTATTTTACAAGCCAATTTGAATGCTATAATATAATATGAATACAACTTAAGATTCCGCAACAACCTCTAAGCGCAGCGCATCGTGTTACAAATACAATTAAGTAAGTTACACAAATGAATGAATAGTACGTAACGTGCGGCTGCATAATTACACGCTAACTCTATTTGTAGTGCATCGCGTTCCTCGTAAATATCTCTTAGCTGGCGCTGCGGGAGCTGCTGCTAATTCAATAATTAGCGGATCGGGGAGTGTGCTCGTGGAATATTTTGTTATTATAAATAGTGGTTGGAGAAGGAATGGCTTGAAAGGCTTTAAATGGAAGGGTTTCTCGATCGTTGTAAGCCAAATTGTTGACTGGTTGAAGGAGCGCATACCACGTGGGAAATGCGCGCTTGTGGTGAGTCTATGGTAAACCGCCTCTTCGCCCAGGAGCCGAGCAGAAGTCTGGCGTAGACTACACCGCAATGTAGTGTGAAAGAAGCGATTCACTTGACCGCGTACGGCCAGGGCCGCGGCGTAAGGTGCCGTGTGTGATACGCCTTATTTATAGTTTGATTCATAATTCACAACATTTTACTAGTAAATATCCAGTTGTAGCATGTGTACACTGCTCACGTGCCGTTCAGGGTTGTTTTTGCGAATAGAAATGCAAAGTAAATTGGCGAAAAACAGTGTAACTGTACCTAACTGGCTAAAATGCTTCGGCCACTGTCCCGACGGAGGTTGTTTTTGGCTTATTTCACGAACGTTTTGTAAGTCTGTTTGTTTTTGCGTCATTTACGAGCAACTGGAACAGTGTACTTTCGGGTTTATGGGAGTTATGAGTTGCATTTAGTAAAATATGAATTTTCTTTTTTGTTTTTTTTTTTCTTATTGGACTGTGACGAGACGAGCATGTCGTTCACCCGATGGTAAGCGCTACGCCTGCCCATAAAAGTCACAGTACCATCCAGAATACTGCATTGTATAATCCTGCGCGGCACTGCACTGCGCTCGTAACCCTGACTCATCGGCTCTAAAGTCTCATATGCCCAGTAATTCAGCTGAAAACAATGCCCTTCAAACCGGAACACAGTAATGTTTGCACACCACTGCTTGGTAGATGAATATCTGGCAAAGGTCGGTCGCAGGCGGTCTCTTGCAGAAGAGGCCTCCCACTACAAAGAATATTATTTTCAGTAATCAAACATAAGTGTGTTTATCTCCGTGTAAATTAAGAAGTAATTTTTCTCTCACTTTGAGACAAGATAGCTTGTGCCCTAGAAATAGGAACACAGAGACACACAACTCATACAAACCGTATATTGACACAATGTCAGTTGATCCCTAGGGAGATATCCAACCAGCCAGCACGTGTTATCAGGGCGCCGTATCCACTAGATCACCTCCAGCGCGTGTACGTCACAGTAATCTGTATTTAGTATCCGCGGCTAATCCCCCGTATCGGATCATCTTATCTCTAATCCAACGTTACGCCTCGGGTTAATACGCCGCTGGATCCAGATTTGCTCCGTTTATCCTTTTTTATTTGGTTTAGTACATGATTTAGAACGAGGATTAGTTTGTTTGGGTTCGCACTCGGGTCGGAGTGAGATTTTTCGTGTAATTTGGATAATAAAATAGGAATTTAATTCATGGCGAGAGCTGAAGGGTTTCCGTAAATCGACATGTTTTAAATACGTTTATGACGGAAATCACATTAACTTATTTGGCACACATTATGAAAAATAATTTTATGGTACCATTGTATTTTTATTATTCTTATTCACGTGTGTATCTGAGTGTGTGTGTGTGTATGTGTGTGCCTGTGTATGTTTTCCACTTAACACAAACGCTGTTTAATTAATATGTAACAGAAGTATCCATGAGTAAAGAACAGGAGGGTTCCGTTTGGAGCCATTGGGTTCAAAACCCTTAAATACAAAATAGTAAATCGCAAATCAAGTAGGAATGGTGAAGACTGCACTCTACAATGCGCTACGAAAAGGCACTCCATTATGCAAGCTACAGAATGTGCTACGCAAATGATAATAATCCAACTCTACGAATTTAGCTCGTTGGTGATGGTAGGCGCCGCGATTGCAGCGCTTTTAAAATTCTGTTGAGCGTTGAGCACTGCGTTTGTTAAATTTTTTATATTGCTTTTTTTTTATTATTTTTTTTTATTTTGCTGAGTGACGACACGAGCAAATTGTTCACCTGGATGGTAAGCGCTACACCCGCCCATAACAGTCACAGCACCACCCGAACCCTGCATTGCATAATCCTGCGTGGCACTGCACTGCGCTCGTCACCCTGAGATATCGGCTCTAAAGTTTCATATGCCCAGTAATTCAGATGGAAACAATGCCCTTAAAACTGGAACACAGCGTAATATTTGCACACTACTGCTTGGCGGATGAATATCTGGCAAAGGTGGCACTTCCCCAGGCGGTCTCTTGCAGAAAAGGCCTCCCACTACTACGTATACTTGGATAGTTCATTGGTTAGTATTAGTTAGTACATTACTCCGTTAAACGAGCTGGTCAACATTTCGAAATCAGTCTCCTTCAGATTGGAACAGATCAACCAAGGATTCTCGCCCAAAATCCTAGCAAAATCCTTTAACTTATCTTGATAGAAAACAAACATTTTACAGATATACTTTTGCGGCACCAAATTCAATGCAGCGCGGCCTGACAGAAAGTGTCTCACGCGAAATATGGCGGACTTATGCGACGCAATAAAAGTAAATATGCCGAGTGCCAAGGGATCGCTATTACTCTGATCGTAAACCGGCGTACGGAACCACGCGGCAGGCTGAGGCGGAACCGCCGCGGTGAGACGGGACCCTAATACAGGTATAAACAATATGCCCTTTACTACCGCTGCCGTATGTCGTACGCCGAAATTTGGATGCCGGATGGAAGTAAAGGCACAGTGGATCGAAGGAACGGGAAGCTAATTTGTTCGCTTTTGAGGGTATCAGCTTCAGCAACGTTGTTTCCGAAAGCTTCTGCCTGCACTCTCACTGAAAACTGAAATCAATGATTCCTCAGAAAGCGTTTAATTATCCGAGATAAAAAGTATATCATGTGTTAGACAAGGACATAATATAGTATCTAAATATGAAACATCATTTGTTCAAATCAAATTTAGCTATTTCAGAGGCTTTAGATGAGTAATTTGTTGTATGTACAGAAATAAAAAAGTCTGTTTTCAGAGTTTGGGTGTGGTGGCAATCCGTAATCATAGATTCTCGATCCATGTGTGAGTGTGTTATTTTTTTGGCAAGCTATAAGAATGTTTCTCATATCCTACTGAATATGAACTGTGGTCTAGTAGTAGTTCTGCAGGTTATGTTGTAGAAAAAATGCAAATGCCGTCAAGATGTTGTAGGCATTCTTTTATGTTGTGGGTTGAGAGAGTACCTTTCTGTTTTATGTCGGCTGGTACGGAAATATTTTGTCTATTTTTTAAAGCTGTTCTGTGAAAGGACTTGGCAGTTTGGCAGCTTTAAGAGTAAAGTTTTCAGAAAAACTATAGAATGTTTATTACGCTTTTACACATCGTCAGGGCAACTGCAAATTTGACAGCTAGAACAGAGTTCAATATCTAACAGAGTAGAGGTCCTGAACGCATATTCCCATTGTTGGGACCTTTGGCCTTATATCATATTCATAGAAAGTAAACTAATCTGCAGGCGCGAGAAAACCGAGCCTCGTGAGTTCGCACAGTTTGTTCGGGGGATTTATAGTCGCTGGTTTTGATTACCTCCATTATAATATGAACGAAGTAGTTCTAGCAAGGTTTTATTGGCTATCATTACCGAGTACCCATCAACGAATGCAAATAAGCACCAGAGGTAAAGGAGGTTCAAGAACAGCGAACGTTCAGCCGAATTAGGTTAGCACAACACAGGAAGTACCTCCGTTACAATCATAGCTCGTTTACATTTGAGTAGTATAACAAATCAATTCAAAACGCAAGCCTCCTGCTCCCTTCGACGATAAATCAACATTCCGACAACTCGTCCCTCCACCAACTCGCCTCTGACATGGCATAATACAGTTTAACGTAATATTTACCGTACCAACCGCCGCCCTGCCCACCCCTTTATGGGAAAGGCGTTAAGTTTTTATGACGACCTTGTTTATGCTAATACTTCACTGATTCGAATACTTTTGGAATGAAATATGCAGGACGTATTAATAGAGGTAGATAGGGACGCCATATACTAATTTTTGCCTAGAAAGTTCGGACCAGTTTTCATGTTTTTTTTATATATTTTTTTTACATCTCTGTTTTTTTATTGTCACAGTTTTTAAACTATAATTATTTCAAATATTTTAATTACAGATAAAGTTTAAGAGCCTGTAGAGGCTTTGCTTTAAGAGTTAAAACATTGTAGTGAGATTGTAATCACCACCGTTCTTCTCGATCCACTATATCTAACATCGATTCCGGAACAGGAGGCATACCATGACCTCTTATAGCGATTCAATTGAAGACCTAAACTGAACCGCGTCGCATAATCGTACCGTGATGTCTTATTTTTGATGTTGCTGCCATTTTCAACCTAAACTGGATCCAGTTAAGGTTGAAAATGGTAGCAACCTAAATTGAGTCGCTAATAAGCCATTTTCAACCTAATGTATATCCAGTTTAGGTTGAAAATGGCAGCAACATCAAAAATAGACGTCACGGTACGATTATGCGACGCGGCTCAGTTTAGGTCCTCAACTGAATCGCTATAAGACGTCATGGTAGGCCTCCAGTACAGACTGGACAGTTCACCAATGGTTAAAAAACACTGACAGGCTGTTGACAACCCTACCACCATAACCTTTGTTTTGCACTCATAAATCCGTACAGCACTAAACCATCCAGATATGAAAACTGAATGATTGTTTCATATCTTCTCGATAAGTACTTTAGCTAAGCAGTAAAAATGTTTCCGCGTTTCGTTTTATGACCAAGGATCAATCCATGAAGATATTTGATTTATTGGTTATGAGTGCTTGGTACTTTGAAGTAGTACGAGCATGACATGCATGGGAGAATATGGTACAGTTAATATACGGAAATGTAGTGCACAAAGTGTGTGTGTGTGTGTCTGTGTGTGTGTATGTTGCCTTCACCCCGAAAAGACCAAATGGACTTTGATAAAATTTTGTATGAGGATACTTTAGGTCCTGGAATAGAAAATAGATTGTATCCCGTAAAAAATATATACTCACTTTTTATCCTGTAAAAATGAGCGGTTCCTATGGGAAAATAGCATAATTAACGCGGGTGAAACCGCTGGAGGCCTAGTACACCATAATATTATAATGCTTTACTAAAATCTCACAAAAGATGCCGGTAACTTTGAGTTCGGTATCAAATATGCCAATTATGCGAATTAAGAATAGAAAGCGGCTTGGAACAATGTTCATTGGAACTATAACTGCATGCAATTTTAATGATCACACTACGATGAGCTGTTTCAGGGAAAATCGCACTACATTTTATTTTATCCCGTATCTGTAACAAAGGGACATTTTAATGTAATGCATTGTAATGTGTGTGTTTTTATGTGTGTTGGTGTGTGTTGTGTATATGTGTGTATCTGTGTATTTTAGTGTGACCTTGCTATTATTACTTACCTTATTTTCATTATAATCTTCATAAAAACCACGAATATACAATTAGCGAAAATTTTAAATGTACGATTTATCTTTCTGAAGCTGTAATATTCGGAATGGTTCTCTTCAATAGTGTATTTTCGGAGAATTTCAATATCGAGTTTCGGTATCGGATTTAAGCATGGCAGTAAAGGTACCGCAGAATGAAAAACGTGTGAAATATTATAATACTTAATAAACTACCAGTCACGGCATAATCTAACTAATATAATAAATGCGAAAGTTTGTGTGTTTGTCTTCTCTTCACGTCTAAATGACTAACCGAATTTTGATGCAATTTTGTTTATAGATACTTTAGGTCATGGAATAGAACATAGAGTATTTTATTTATCCCGTAAAAATAAAGATTACTGTAGGATAATAAGTAGCGCGGGTAAAACCGCAGGGCGCTACTAGTAATATATATTTTTGTCAGCTGACACCATCACTAATTGCTTACTGATAATTTCATACATGTGCATACAGTAATTGGAGAATTGTGTAGTGATCAATACAATGTTAATTAATTACCTAATGGTTTCTGTAAGGTAATTGGACACAATCGGGCTACGGGCCTTAGATGTAATTAAATTTGACTTAGTAATTGCAGTTAACCCCCTTATTTATAAAAAAATATCGAACGTCACTTAGTACTGCGCAGTACAAAATTGTAGGGCGCGATTTTGTGAAACGTCACATAACTTTTTATGAATTAGGGGGAACATGTTTTAGCTTACTCAGTGATGGTACTAGACTATGAATCCTTTGGCAAAATGTAGAAATAGAAAAGGAAACTAACAGTTCTAAGATACACGTCCTATCTACTTTAATAGAATAGAATAGAATAGAGTAGAAAATACTTTATTGTACACCAGTTCAGAAATACATAAGGTACATAAAGAATAGAACTTATTGAAATAAATATGGTACAATGTACTTATCGCTTTAAGGGTTAAAAGCCATAGTGAAACATGGAGCAAGCTTGAAAAATATCGCATCAAAACCTATTAACTTGTTATCGCCGTAGTTGAAAATGAAAAACAAGATGTACAGTCAGCGCCAATTAACGCTGATCATTTTCTAACTTTATTTTTGTATGTGAACGTGACGCGTTATTAATATTAATATATAGATAGATAAACTTTTTATTGAAAATTTTAAATACTACAGAATAAAGAAAACTTTAAAACTAGATCATCATCATCATCAACCCATAACGTCCCACTGCTGGGCACGGGTCTCTCCTCACTTTTGTGAGGAGGGTTAGGCCATAATCCATAAAACTAGAACAAAGGAAATTTAACAATTAGGGTTGACAATGATCGATCGATTATTATTATTTATTATTATTATTAGAAGAAAAAAAATAGGTTATAGTAGGTGACTTTTCTCGCTGACTGTGCCAATCTGCAAATAGAAATACTGTAGATAGAGTGCGCGATACCGCTTCCTCCCTCCGTCTCGAGCCAGGCATCGCCAGGATTGGAGGATTAATTGCAGAGTATTTGCACGGATGGGACGAGATTGGATCCGTGCCCCCCTACGTGTTAAAATAGGCTTAGACTTAATGGTGGATTGCTCATGCTGCGTATAAATCTATATTCTAGTCCAGAGAGTAAAGGCATATCAAATTATTTTATTGTTTATCTTTGCCTTGTGTGAACCACAAGTATTTGATCTTAGTCTGAGGGTTCGTAGGACTATGATGCCTGTTTTTTTAATTCCCGATTCCCTGGATACAGGGAATCCTAGTTAGCGGTCAGGATTTATGTTCTTATGTGATCTTGGCGTGTGAAAAAAGTAAGTTCACAAAACTGGTTGTATATTTTACAGAGCTTTTATGTATCTTGTATACCTAATGTCACAATGGCCTTTCTATATATTTTGTACTTTGTATCTCTCCCAGATATAACTGTCCGAAACCGGCCCTAAATCCTGGTTTTTGTTAAAAATACACCGTTTTGGCTAACAAAAATATACTGAAAGCTATACCTATAGTAGGATCAAAAGGATTATCTCGCCTTATTCCTAAAGTTTAGCTTTCTTTGTTTAAAAAGTAATTTTCCTTTTGACTTTAAGAAAATCTCCTTTGAGAAAATTAAACTTTTAGATATTCCATTAAAGCCTCTTAAGTTTATGATAGTTGGGTAATGTGTGCGGTTTATTGTTTTGACGTGCCGACTAATAGGGGTGCGGTTTGAGGCTTCCTTTTGAGGTTACCTTTAACTTCGAGAGGCAGAAAATTTTGTATACTTACCTGCTACTTACTTTTTCAACCTGGTTGAAACTTTTACAGAAATAAAGGAAAGTTTTATTTAAATAAAAAAGAAGAAAGAAGATACATTTATTTGCAAATAACTAGCTAAGTAGGCTAACTAAACAAAGTTTTGATAGTAATAAATATGCTAATTACAGCAAAAATTGTCCCAATTCAGCAATAATGCTGGTTATATAAAACGAGCGCTGGTCTTCCTGTTGGTATTTATGCAGTTAAAGTTAAGTGTTTTGCTGTAAAGCCGTCAAGGGCCAATTATTGAAAGGGTTGAACAAGCTTAAAAAGTTAGGCACACAGAAACAACTAGCTAATAGCAAAAAGAAATAGTAGGTTGGAAAATGAGATGTAGTGCTATTCTTTGGTGCCAGAATTTATTAGGCCACCAAAGGGCCATTGGCACTTATGAAACTTATGAAATTAAGTCATTGGTTCGGGCCGAGGTTTCGAAACAAATGAAACTTACTGATCAACGTACACGTGACGAAATAGAGGACATTTGAGTAAAAGTTGTGGGACTTAGAGAACAGTGGAGGAAAGTTGAAGGAACGGCATCAAGTTTCACAGCAACAGATGTTCAGGGACCGCCTAATGAAATGAGGAACCAAAGGCTCGTTCCACGTCCGAAACTTGCCGAATTGAGTTGGCTTAAAAATCTCGGTCCGAGTAAAATTACCCTCAAGACCGTTGTAAAAGAATAACCGTTTATTTTTAAAGTGTAAACCATAAAATTCAACTATTAATTTTAGCCATACAGTTTTTCATCACGATCTAAATTTTGTTACAGCCTTGCTTGAGGGTTTTCTTTAAATTTAATGGGTTTTATTTCGTATTTAAAATGTTTGCATTGTTTTGTCTCATGTTTATTTAGAAAACTGTCCGAAGAACTAAAATAATTTCGAGTAAACAAGAGGATTTTTATCTCCGGACGCCTTAACTTGTATATACTTGTATCGGGCCGCTTGTAAATTCGGGTCGTCTGCTTGGTGCCAACGTATTTTCGTAATCAAATTATCTAAACTGGGTCTTATAGATGGCGACATAAGGTTGTTTAGTTATGATTATTTAAGTTGGCATTTTAGTTAGCAAACATTGAGTTCGGTCCCAAATTGTTGCGGTTTCCGGCGTGCCCTGGCCGTGTGTTTGTTTACTGAAAGCAAACATAACACAGAATGGTCCTTGATTTGTTTATACTTCGATAGTTCTGTAATTGTAAGGACTTTTGAATTGAACATATTTTGTGTTTACTTATATTGTAGACTATCTTTCAGATAGTTTTCTGTAAATTTGAAACTATGATACCATAAGTAAAGAACGCTATTAATGATTTTTTTATATATATTTATAAAGTGGGACCAACGGGGGGGCTCCTATTCTCCTAAAAAAAAAATTGCAAGCTCAAAAATTCGTAATGAGATTAATCGGGACAAACTTTTAAATGGAATATTAATAATAGAAGGTGCTCAAGCCACGCGACCATTATTTTAAGCTACATTTTAATCTCGAGTATATTTTCATTCACAGTAAAATTATCCAAGTTTTTCTCTCTATTTTAACAATCAATTAAGAATTAACGAGGGTTTAAACAGCCAGTTTCAAATTGCGTTCACTAATAAGTTTATCAACTAAAATTCGTTTTGCCCCGGGTACGGGGTAAACACGTTACCCTAATGAAATATTCAAACTACTTCTCGGGACGTTCATGCATTTCAAATGTATAAAATGGGCTATAATTGAAGCGGTTTACCGATTTGCTATATTTGTAACAGGTAACTGGCAGAACGTAGGTTAACGGGATAAACGGGTAAAAAGCATTTACCCGTTAACCGGTGACCGCAACCAAATGCGTGTAATGTTACCGATACACCAAATTCGGAAATGTTTAATGTTATTGCGTTTAAACGCGCGTGGGGTAATTTTTTTGTCGCATTAGTTTATTAACCCCTTTGAACATTATTGGGAATACGTAGAAATATTTGAAGGCACCGAAATATCGTATTTACCCCGTCCTGCAAGCATGGCCATATTTCCCCTTTTTTGTTAAAGGGCGAAATACCGTCACCGTATCCCCTCCACCACGGGGGTGACGGAGGGGGTGGGGGGACACGAACCCCTGAACCCCCCCGTGAGCAGTCCTCCGCCGAAGTGGGGCAAGATGGGTACGCGCTAGCAGTCACCATCTTGTCCCGGCGGTAGGCCCTCACCAAGTCCTTCTCCCAGACGTGTGGAGCCGTGTAAGCCGGCAGAGAGTGGCCATATTTCCCCTACATAGATAAATGCAGGGCCAGTTAATCTCTACGAAGTTACCTGTATCTATGCTTGTATATTTTTATAACGTATGATTGAATAACGCCAAGCCCTCCCATTGGTTTGATCCGTGATACCTTCTCGTCTGCAATTAACTCCTCTTCCAATGCCCTGGGGCGGTCGTCTATACGCCGTGTCCCAGGTAATCCGGTTAAACACTTTCATGGGGGAGATTGGAAAATGTAGACTGAAAATATAAGTAGGCAGGTTAGTAAGTGTTACCCGATGACGGCGAAGCTATAGCACATTTGATAGCTATTTGCTTTTATGTACATTTCCCCTTTAAACGATATGGTCACGTTAGATCGTTTTATCATGTTTTTTTACGTTGCCCTTAAGGTAAATTTTCGCTCTCGTCTTGATATCCTAAGTGGTACATATCGGGATACACTCGAAAGGCATTTTTAATTCAGTATCCCAAAAAAATATTTGAGAAACATCCCTCTTATTCCATAAATATCTCGGTTCATGGATCTCGATACTATTTCATCCTAGAAAATCACGAAATTAAGAAGTTTAAAATCATTATGAAAGCGATGTTGAGGTAGAATACACACTTCACCATTATTCTGTACAACATTCAAGAGACACGCCTTAGCAACTACTGCTTCATCAAATAGACTGGATTAGCACTGACAGAGTCCGTGTTTCTGCATAATTCTACTCGTATGTTCATAAACTGGATCAAATAAACTTGTCTCAATTCACAAAAATGCAATGGTAAGTTTTCTAAAGCCAGGAATGTTGGAGAAAATCGACACAAGACACTCTAACGACTATCCCACTTCTGATGGCAGCAATAACCACTAGGTTACAACCGTGGACAGCTAAAGCTCATCATATGAGAGCTTTAGTTCGTACCGGAGCTACAGTTACATAAAAGCGGTCGATCGTAGCGCCGTTATAACTACAATCCTTCTAATAGCTGCGATCCAATCTCGCCGGATGGGTTACGGGAGGGGTGGTCTGTGATGTCATTCGTTGGACGGGGACGCTGTGCCGTTTCCGATGTCGTAATAAATAAGTGTCCGGTAGCATTATAAAAGCTTATAAACCTTGCCGTTTTGAATTTGTCGCTTTGGAGGGATTCACAATATTTTAAGGGAAATTTCAAGTCTAAACGGTGTAATAATATCTCAAATTGTATGAAGTCGATGTGAAAACATTTTGGTTTTACAAATTATAATTTAAAAAATGTTGTTGGGTAATGCATGGACCAGATCGGCCCAAAGCCGGGATGAATGGCGTAAGAGGGAGGAGGCTTATGCCCTGCAGTGGGTTAGATGAGCTGCATATGATGATGATGATGAATTTAAAAAAGTTACTTATACCATCGAATGGAATCGAATGGAACCCACCTTATTTTTAATCTAAGGTGGACGTTAGGAAACTGTAATGACCACCACACAGTACAATTTTTTTTTAAGTTCTTTTATCCTCGTGGTTAAGAATATCGGTATCGAAAGGGATCGCATAGAAGACATACTTTTCAGCAAGGTACCTATTGTGCAGCGATCATCTGATACGAACAGCTTTTGTTTCTATTGTCAGTTACTGATAGCGAAGAAGAAAGACGTGAGGGGTAATAGTGAAACGAAACACGTTACAAGTATGCGTATACTTTGAGATAGACGTTGGTTTTAGACGTGAGAATATCTACGGAGACTGGACAGTACGGTTATTGTAGGGACTTTTATCTATATCTATAGCGTTCTCGGACAGCACCAGACTAAGAGATTTTGTCAATCGACACTATTTAGTTCGAAATTTTATACTGACGCGGCACAAGACCGGTAGACAAAGCTGTAGAAACATAACGCAGAGCGCTAGCCTGACGAGTAAACAAGTTAAAAAAATAATTAGTGCCGGAGTGTGTTCCGGAGCAGTAAGTTTTGGATCACCGATAGTGTGGGGTAATTGAAACTGACAATTCGGACTAATGTTACATGTATCTGGAAGGCCCGGTAGTTAATTCATTAGCAAGGAATAAGTCTTTGATAAACTTGACGGATTTTGCATCAGTTTTACATAAAATATGATTGCATCGATTCTAAGATTGCGACCATGTTTCAAAGAATATGTAGGACCCAAAGCAATGCCGTATATTTCCTTGCATGGTCGTGGGAACCGTTTTACCACCGCACTGGGTGCCTTTATGAATGATACAAACACTCGGCTTGGAAGCTAAAGTTATTTCATATTCACATTGCAGTTATTTTGCAAGTTTACAGTCGTCTTTCTGTGGAACTTTTTTAGATAAATATCTGATAGCACAACCGTAGGGAAATTTTTGGTTTCTTGATATCAAAAGAAACCAGAACAAACATAATCAGCTTATTTCGTTCCACTGTTGTGACACAGGCCTCATTACAGAGAGATTATGGATCATAATCCATCACGCTGGAACAGTGTAGTTGTCGATTGCGTCTTGAATTTTTTCAACATGTAGATTTTATATCGATATTTTCTTCCACCGTTTTTCAGCGATTTCATATCCGTACGCAACGTTGTTTACTAGAAGTCGTAGTCTAAATTTTCCGGACAATCCGTTCCTAAAACTATACATCTTTGTTTCTTTTTACTCCCCTTTTAACCGAAACTCCCAAAACATCTCGTTCATGCGGTAACCCCATATTTTCTCAGCGTATATTCTAGAACTACTCCAAAATGCTTCCTTACTTCTGCCCCATGTTGTTCGGCATGTAGAGTAGTGGTGCCTGTTTTAAAATTCAGAGAGAAACCGTATCTCCAGCATCGATATTTCGAGTCACGCGCGCAATATGTGTCGCGGAGTTTGGGTTCGGCCACCACTGGCTGCTAGTCGCTTTAAACATATAGCTGTAAGCTACGTAGGGAGAATCTTGATTGAAACATTGATCTTGTTAGCAAGAAAGCTTATCTTGATTGAGATACTCTAATAATGTAGAATAATTAAATCGACGCGACTTGCTACGACGTTTTAGCTTCGCAGGGTTAAGTTATAACGTCACATTTAGTTCTATTGTTAATTCTTTACTAGCGTTTCAGTTCACTAACATTTGAGCCATGGTTAAATTACAGCTCGGAAGATGTATTATAATTTTAACTTGGCTCAAATGTTTGTTCTCTGCTGCATAGGGAGGCTAACTCTTTATTCAAAATATGTCTCAAGAAGCTCAATAGATATTATAGCATCTCCGGCGCCGCCGTCACAAAGGAACACACTCCTTAAACCGAATAGTCTCAAGGACTCGATCGCGGCAGCACACAGAACATTGAATATCCGCACAAATTTGCGTAGGCGCCTATTACCAGAAATAGCGGCATGATCCACTCGAGATTTTTCCACATATTTCCGAATTTTTCACGTTGTCAAAACGCGGAAAATAGTCGTAAATTGTGCCTATCTGCGCGGAAAAATACGTATTTCCATGGTGTGTGTCGACTGGGGTAAACGTGTTTGCCGATAGGGAAATGGAACATTTCAACGTGAGTGATGTCATAGGTTTACGTCTCTTAATACGTAATATAGGTTGTCATAGGTGAATTTATCACACACTAAATTTGCGCGATGTGTTTTCTTTTGGTCGTTTCCAGCTTGTTTACTTGTGGGCAAACAAAAATCTTTCAGACCTTAGTATTTTATCTAGTATCAAATAACTTGATAATTTAATAATTTTAATTGGTTTTATAGTATTCTATTCTTTACTATACCCATGATTTAAAAATGGCGAACATAAAATAATCAATGACAAGACTCGTATCCTTTTTCCTATGTAGAATGCAAGTAATGAATCTGAAATCTGTGTTAACGAACAAATGCAATACTTAAAGCAGGCGTTAAAGCAGTTTATTGGAAAAAATGAGATCTGAACGAGTCAGAAATAAGGTATGATCGAATAAACGGCTGTTGATCAAATCGTGTAAGAGCCTCAACCGTTGCGTCGCAAAGTAGCTCGATTGTCATTCTCCCATCGCTCCGGGTTTTTTACAGGCTCGTAAACTCTCAAGTGAAGTCAAGCATTGTCTCAATTAGAGCTCTACCCGTCACGTATCAGAAGGGACAAGACGCCGTTAATTCGATGGGGACACAACATAATTTCCTTCAGGTAAAAGTATTACGCCTAAATAATATTAGCTACGTGAGGGGAATCGCTTGCCAATTGACTTACGACTACTGTCTCGCTTGCCTTCGTATGGAAGGAGATGTATGACTGCCGCGACCCAACTTTATTGTTTTTCCTTTGTCTAATGGAAGTTGGAATTATGGGCGGTTGTTTGTTACGTTTTTCTGTTCGGTAAGTAAGAGCCCTTTGGAATAATGATACCTTATTACAGGAGGTTTATTACGTCCAGATAATATTTGTTTTATAATATATTGATGAGCCTTTATTTTGGAAAAGGTTCTTGTAGATGGTTTCTGAGAATATTTTGTATTTACAAAACACATTTTCTAAAGCGTAGGATATTTTTTGTGTTATCTGTTTGTGTCATAAGAGCCTCAATTAGAGGTCCTTTCATCACAAGATGACGCTAAAAATAGGTACAATTTGAACTGTTTATATCACCATTAAATTCATGAACAACCCAAAACGTCCCACTGCTGGGCACGGGTCTCCCATCACTTTCGTGAGGAGGATTAAGCCATAATCCACCACGGGGGCCCAGTCCGGATTGGTGGATAACATACCTACCTCCGAAATAATTCTCGGGTAAGTATGTGGGTTTCCTCACGATGTTGTCCTTCACCGAAAAGCGAGTGATAAACCATTAAATTAAATAGCACGAATCTATCTTGACAACAATGTTGATCTCAATGATGATTCTTAGTAGAGTTACAGGGCAAATCTTTCCTTTGAATAAAGTAGCGAAGACTTCCCAAATTTAATTTAAACTCGGACATTTTAGAATCCAGGAAACGATTCAATCTTTTCGAAATTACAGTTACCTTATTTGCGCTTATCGCGGCTGAGGGCGGTTATCATGTAAACACAAGACGTTCTAATTTTATTGAATACTTTCGGACCCGCTACCTGGGAGTTATTTGTTTGACCCGGACGGGCGGGAACAACCCTCCTCTAAGTACCAAATAAATTAAAAAAATCGGTACCATAGCTTTAAATCTGAAATATCTAGAGGGTAATATTGCAGATATGTGGTCATGACCACGATGGCTGCCGGACGTGTATTGCATACATTTAATTTAATCTCTATTAAAAGTGTTGTTTGTGCTAAGAAAATATTATTTAAACACTAAGATACCGCTTACTACGGTAAAAAACATTTAATTAGAAGATATGACTATTAGCGATAAGTCCACCCACTGTACTTTAAAAATATTTTTTAAGATTTTGTGAAGCACCTTGTGTTTTTTTTGAACTGTTGTACAATAAAGAATTTTCTATTCTATTCGAAGATACCGTTTCACACGTGTGGTTTAATTTCGAAGTCCTCGATTCGAAACAAAAAAAAATTTCGAGACTACATCAGCTACGTTATAAAAGTGAACATCGTAGGGGTACCGGAATCAGCCGAACGCTGCTAAATGTATACCGCTTTCAGTCCTGAGCACACCCTCTAATTAGTATTCTGCGCGTCGCCTCACCGTGCCGCGGTAAACAATACCGCATCTGACTTGTGAATCATTAATTTGGGGATCCACTTATTCATATCTTGAATTTTTCATGGAGACTGCCGCATAAATCTGTTGCGAGTATAGATAAGTTAAGCCTCTTAAATCTTACCTCTTTGAGTCTTGTGAATATTTTAATTAAAATTTAAGCCTTTACTCCTTCGTTATAAACCCATGGCAATATAGTACTTTAAAGTAAGTCTAGTGGTTAGCTATCAAAACAGAAAATCAGTCACTAAGTAAACACAAATCTCTATATTGGTTAAAATCTTAATTGTTCTACTTTTTTTTATTTAAACGGTCAGCGGAACACTCACGGAATTAACCTAAACTGCATTCCGAGTCTGAATGTTCCAGAGCTTTTTAATTTCAATGTCCATAAATATGAATTTGTGCGCCAGCAATATTACTTAACCCGCTCGGTGTGAATTGAAATCACAGGAGTGAGCCAAAGGCTTCAGTAATATTGAAATTCATAAAATTCCGATAAATGGAGGCTTTTAAAATAGTGACGAGTATTGGCAGTTTTACGAACGAGGGGTTGCAAGAACCGTTTTAATAAACAAACGAAACGGAAGCACGTTTTCAATTTAAACGATACGGGCTTGTTTGGTAAATATTCATATTTTTAACGTTCGTATCAGTTGGAACTCAGTATGTCTGTGTGCATTCAATAAAACTTGTCATGGCTGGGCCAATGTCATGTACTATGGCCTATAGTCTCTCACTGACAAATTCATGAATCATAGCATAACAATGGAACGTAGTAAGCTAGTAAGGTATTGATTTCTCGCGAAATGTATGTGTCGTATCAAATTGGTAACAGTGACTCACTAATCATATTAGAAACTATCAATATAACAAATACTTGAAAGACTGACATGTTAAAAATATGATCTGTTTTATGCCTTTCATTCGTTCTAATTAAATTAAAATAGAAAAATTCTCATTACCATAGTCGCGAATGAACGAATTAACTCTGAGTGATGAATTATGAATGAATGAACACTGGACTATTGAACCCTTGCTTTAATTCATCTGTCTGAACAAGCTCGAACGTTGTTTAACTCAAACTTAGGTATAACAATGTTGGTTCTAAGCTTTCTTAGAATATTGTAAGTGCCCGGCATATTACTAAACTATCCGTATTACTAGACGGAAAGCCCACTCGGCTTGCGAGGCAATAGTGGCAGTATAGTACACGGATTACTGGAAACGTATATTTGCATGAATTAACTATAATAATCGTGATTGCATAATACCGTGCAATTGGAAAACTAATTTATGCATTTGAATTGAGAGAACTAGGCTATGTTGATCGAGTAATAAGTTTAAGTGAAGCCTTATTTTTAAATTCAAATGTTAGTTCACAAAGACATTAAAGTGGCACTTATTGAAGTTAAATAATTATAATAATAACGGGTCACAATCACGTACATATATCCCGACTTCTAACTAGGATTCCCTGTGTTTAGGTAACCAGGAACTACGACACTGCCACTGTCATTACTATCGGATTCGGAATACAGCCATTTAAAAAAGAGCCGAAATTGCCAGGCTTTACCGAAGTAACGTCTCTATTTGCTATTTCCATGATCCTAAAATTGTCCAGCGCCAGCTTGATTGGGTCATCACAGTCAAGCTGCCTAGTTCTGTAACCTTGATGTTTTTAAGCTTTTATTTAACTTGGAATGTATGTAACTATGTTTGTTCGAGTGGAATCTTGCAACTCAATTTTAAAGCAAATTATCTACGACCGATTGAGATGAAATTTTGCGCGCTTATGAGATTCAGATGACAGTACAATATTATCGTGACATTGAGCTGATGTGATGATAGAGACGGAAGATAAACAACTAAACTTCCCAGTGACAGAGATTGAGTGTTTGGACTCATTTTGATCAACTTGCAGTACCGAATACACATTTATAAAAGCTTATCTGAAAACCTTTACTTTAACCAAAAAAATATTTAACTAAACATTTTATCTCAAGATACAATGGTTCAAATATCAACAAGAAAGAAGAAAAATATCTTGATTGAAATGAGAACTATCGAGTTCGTTACCAAAGAGAACTGCTTATATTTGTTCGATTTCTGATTTCTCTATCTACCAATTACAAATTCTGATTTCTCTCTATACCAATCTACAGACTGCTCTGCATCGTAATTCATATATCAGGAACCTCATTAAATACTATTTCTATTCAATGTACAAGAGATAAGTATATATTCATCTTCTTCTATTTCATGTTTATCCAAAACAAGTGAAGACAGACCACCGAGTTAGAACGCATCGTTCACCCTCTTTAATCTCACTAGATCCCCCTGCACGCACCAAAGCTTAACTTAAAGAATCTTCAATTACATGTTAAGTATTGACGTCACGTTTTCAATATTTAGCCGCTATGTTTCGAAGGGATCAAAAGGCGGGTGGAAGGTTGGAAAAGCTACGATAAATCATAAAAGAAGATGTGGCAGTGATCTTTGATACAATATATTGAGTCTAATGAACCTAATACCTCTTTATCGAAATATAGCAGAGCAGCTGTGTGTGCGGCTTTTTAACCGACTTAAAAATAGGAGGTTCTCTATTCGATTGTATGTTTTTTTAATTCTAAGTCACTATAGGTATTTAGTGTATGATGGATTGTTCGTAATTGTACTATTCGTGTCCAAAATTAACAAATAGACATTTGAAGTGATGTTAAAATAATGTTCAATTAATTTACAAGTCAATGTTTGTATCATATGACAGTCGTATCTTTCTTATTAATTTGTCTAAGGAGGAAGGAAATAGGAACGCAATGTCTGCTGATAGCAACGCAATATTTCAATTCTTATTCATAGATCTCGAGACTGCTGTATGAAAGCTAATGTGGCACGTCTTGGAGAATAAGTTGTGTCTGTCTGCTCCTTCGATATAAGTAGGGTTCTTATTGGGGAAGCTTGATTCCGAATCGAGCTTGTTTAGTTATTTCCGTTTGTAGCAGATCTTTTACCTATACCTATATAGTGGTATGTGTGTGCAAGTATTTTAAGAGTCTGCGACTATCACATTTGATCCTTTTATAGCAAAATTAACTGAACATTTTCAAACTTTGTATTAAACATTCTACGCAAACATTTGGTATTTTGTAAGTTTATAGGTTGCACTGGGAGTGAAGACTGGAATATCTAATTTTATAAGTGTAATATTATTTTTTAGGATTAAAAGAATAAGGATGAAACTCTTCTTTTCAGTGTTAGTATACTATAATTATTGAGTTGTAGGAATTGGTATGTTCTGGTGCTTATTAACTCGACTCTAAAATCGCAAACCTACCACTTCCCTAGACAGTTGTTTACTCTAAAAGAAAGAAGCAATCAAAAATCCTCACCTTTTAATGGAGCCGATGATCAAGCTTAACACCCTTCCTATAAAAACTCACTTTACTACTAATTTAGAGTTTAAGCACAGCCTATTTTATGGGCAAGATTTTAAGACAGTTTTATGAACACAATTAGGTCTACCTTTCTTTAATTAGCTCTACCTTATGAGGTAAGTACGTTAAGGGCCCAAGGGCACCGGAAGTCCTTTTACCCTCAATTAATAAATGAACTTACTGCCTGGGAAGCTAACTCCAAACTTGGTAAACCATTTAGTGTTGAGTTTATCTTTGGGATAAAGGTAACTTTGAGCATTAAGAAGTTTACGGTTGTTATCAGTGGCGAACGATCCATAAATATTTACCTATTCGCTTATTACGGAAGAGGAAGGCCGGTAAAGCAGCTGGAGGTAGCTAGCCCAGTGTGTTGATGTTGATTTAAGAACAAACAGGTTTCGGTTAGGACAACTTTCAAAGTATGTACGTAACTTTGATGGTGGACGTGTAGCCTATGGCTATATTTCCTACTTTGAAAACTGATTAAGTTGAGCCTAAACACCGTAAATTTACTGTTCACTAAGGAATCCTGTTGTCAATCATCTTTAACCATTATAAAGCTAGATTTATATTTGTGTGACGTGTCGTGTCGTGATACATCAGATAGGTATCGGTTTCATACATTTATAAAAGCCGTCACATCACACTGCATCAGAGAAATGTAAACGCTACCATATTAAATGTATGAAAGCGATACCCTTTCTGATGCATCACGACACGACACGTCAGACAAATGTGGCTTAATATTTGCTCAAATTCGATGACAGTACACAACAACACAACAATATTGTATGTCATCGAAACTTGAAAGGGATGCAAAATTTAAACTCAATTATCTAACGGAAACTGGATCCGTTTCTTGTCTCGTTCTGCTTTCGTATCGATGTTTGCCATGAATTTGTTGTTTTGGTTTGGACGTCATGGACGCCATGAAGTCTTTCTGTCCTGGTTTTTAGCTCATAAGGGTGAACTGCTTCTGTTTTGCACTTTCAATCCTACTAAGATTATAAATGTGAAAGTTTGTGAGGATGGATGAGTGGATGGATGTTTGTTACTCTTTCACGCAAAAACAACTGAATGGATTTTTATGAACTTTGTTACACATAATTATAGTTTATTACCTGGATTACCACATAGAATACTTTTTATCTCGTAATAATTAACAGTTCCTGTGGGATAATATTAATTGTGGGTGAAACCGCGGGGCGCAGCCAACATTTGATTGTACTCGTATTTATGTCGTATTATGAACCCTATTTTGATAGTGGTATTATACCAAACTATTTATCTCAAAAACCACACCTACTTGACTGAATTTTGATAGCCTGCTACATACTTAAGTGGTATGTTGGTTTAGGAATATTCAGCTACAAATATCTTATCAAACTTTAACCCTATCATCTCCCAGTAATATCTAGATAAATTTCCCTTGCGGAGTGTAGTTTATCATTACTTGCCACAGTATAAACCAGTAGAGGATCTACGTACAATTACACGCCGGATTTGACTCGCTTACTTGTCTCATCGTCTCTTATGTGTCTATGACAGCTTGAGTTTCTCGGTTAGTACTATAAGGTAAGTATAGTAATAATTTCTGGCTGTGAGGGAAAGAAAAGAAACAAAATGCGTGCTCGCACCTCTAATCTCTATCTCTTGACGTTACAGCAATATACGAAACGTGACTTTCTCTTTCTATCTTCACTAACTTATATCTCCCTCTCAATTTCCATTCGCCTCGCCCGATCACACTTTTCGTAACGCATTCACCAGCTTACTCCCCAAGTCAAGCATGCGTAAACAAGTACTAAATCAAAAAATAATTAAATTAAAATAAAATTAATACTTATTTTATGTTACAGATTATCTTCTGTAAATAAGTGAACTACACCGAACATAACACGTCTCGTCGTCGCGGAGTATATCACCACTTGACGTCCGCTGGAGAGCGCGTTCCATCCACTGTTGAAGATGACGTGTAGCGCGTAACGGATGTAATTTACTGCTGACTGCCGACTACAAGTAAATTGAATTCTGGAATTGGAATTAAGACATCTCGAGGTTATATTGGGAGACGTAGCAGGTTGATTGTTTAGGTTAGGTCGCTTTTCTTATGTAAATGTTCTAATGCATATCGTAACACCGTTGTGTAGTATATAAAGCTGGCTTATTAGGCAGCTGATAGATGGAAATCACCATGTTGACCACGGGGAGATGCAAGAGTCTAAGAGTATGAGCTCCAAGCATTAGTTTAAAAAAAAAGTTCTATTCAAACCCGAAGCATCGACATCATTTAACTATACGTATTAATGTTGTTAACGAAACCACTACTGGAGTCCCTGGTGGTTCTTTTAGCGAAATTACGAGTTTACGAGTCTTCATGTTCATGAGATGATGTATACAAATGCTTGAGTCAGCTCCATCCATGTAGATTTTGACGGGTGCCAAAGTCACTTCATCCGGTTCATATAATTAATTTGCTCCAAGAGCCAGGTTTTAATGCCAATTGCTTCTTAACTTTATACTTTTACCTTTCTAATTAGTCAAACCAAAAAGGTCACAAGGTTATTCACGAGAACAAATAAATTCGAGTTGAAACTGCTACTTGGAAAGCTTGTAAAGTCTCTGTGATAAACAACCCTATTTTCATTAGAGCCAATGTACTTAACATCCAAGCAAGCGTTATTCCCAGTCCCAACCTGTGACATCGCGACCACAATACCACTGAACTTAAAATTACATAAAACCAAACTGTTTGTAAAATAATTGAACTATTTATACGTCTAGACATCGTCGTTAGCAAAGAGCAAGCATGACAATAAAATGTTAAATGCTAGTCGAAGCACTGTTCAAAATTCCGAAGTAAAAAGTAGGAGTATAATGAACTTGGTGTTTCTGTTCAGCATGAAATACAGAGAGCTTTAGTAGATCAACACCGAATGGGCTAAACCAAAAGGGCTACACGCACTAGACAATAAATACCAAGTTAAATACGTTGAGGGACGACAAAACTTGGCCCCTTTCATTATGAACATAAAGTCTATCAGCATCAATGCGAAGAGGATTACTGAATCTCCTAAAATAACTAGGTACTATGATAGTACCCATAATATTGCTATTTGTCCAATACGTCTATTAATAATAATCGTATCAGAGGAAATCTACATCATAATGGACTTGAGTCTAATAATCCCCCGAACCAAAACTACCTACATCTGGTAGAAAACCCAGGGCTGCCACTAACAAGGGATATAATGAAAAGAACTTCTGAAAAGGCGCTGCTGCGACACTGGTGGTTAGCATTTGCAAAGAGAAAGCATAAGCAGTAGTTGTAAGTATGTACTAGACGTGGTAATGCTTCGTACTGATCATGTGACGGGGGTAAGCTATAGCCGATGAGCGAATGCGAAGATATTGTGGTGAACGTCCAGAGAATCAACAGAGCTTAAAAGTTGGATTCCTCCTCACGAAAGTGAGGGCAGACCCGTGCTCAGCAGTGGGCCGATATGGGTTGATACAAATAATGATGAAAATGATAGACATCGTGGCCGGCCGCTATCCACTGTAGTGTGAACTCAAATGTTCAGGAATCGGAACATTTTTTATGATGTTTGCTTTACCTAAAACTCCCCGTTGGTGGATCTTTTCACTTGGTCTGTACGAGACATAACCAGATTCTATTGAAATGCGTGCATTCTCTGTGCTGAATCGAAACTTTTCAAACACACACACCCTAATGCTTTCTCTGCAATAATGAGCGCTGGGTAATTACATAGCAGCATGGCAGTGACATATTGCTGATCGATAGTCGTCAGGTGCATTACCCGGTACCAAGCAGTTTAAACCGGTTTATACCGGTAATTAACGGATTAATTAGCCTTCTCTTGTTGGCTTTTGGCCAATGTTTTCTACAGTTCATTTAATTATCAGATTATTATGCTTTCCTTGGCTAAGCTTAACATATTTAAAACTTCGAAGCTATTGACTTTTTTGTGTTTTCTACGTACCTGTATAATAAACCTCCAATACTGTGTCCGGTTTTCTTTAATTCAATTAAGTAATTTTACTTAGGTTGTGCAAAAAGGCTTTCACCGGTTATTACCTGATAAATTAACTATGTCACGAAGTGTTGGCCTATGTCCAAGAAAAATGGAACATGGAGGTGTAACGTGGATATTTTCGCGAGGAATTCTTTTGTTTTTTTTGGAACTCGCTGAAAAGGTGCAGGGAATCTGATGCAAAAACGTATTTGAACCTACTATTCGCCTTTTTTTTTAATAATACACCCTTTAAAGAAAACTTTAGGGAATGGAATAAGATGATGCAGGATTCCAACCTGGTACCGCGGGACCCTATATTATGTAACAAAATTACTTATTTAATGACTATCATTTGTTTAATAAACACGTGCGGCGATGTCACATTTTTAGTCATTGGTTAAGTTTTAGAATCTTTCGTGGTCTACAAGAAATATGTTTCTGGGTATAAATTTTATCCTTATTTTAAATGGTACAAAGCAGTTGAAACAGTAAAGTTATACGATTAACGAGAAACCACACAAAGATAACCTGTCAGGACGACCCGCGGATTCTCCGCCAAGGAACGGGAAAATAATAAGAAAGCAAACTTTTATACAAACGACTGGCATCGTTTTAAAGTTCCTTGGCCCCCTCTGTTCTCTGAAACAGGGCTGTCATTGTGCAAGTTTAAATTACATGGTTTTATCTAAAAGTATAAGCCAGCAGTATGATAATGTAACGTCAGCCATTTTCACATTCCTTGGCATACTGAAATATATTTTATTTTGGATCAAATATATGCACAATTTTTAAACAATGTTGCAAGCGTGAATCCTTTAATTCCGAAGTAAAATTCTGAAGAAAAATAAAATTCTTTTTTGTGCTAAATAATTATCGTGTTTACAGATTATTTTTAGGGTTTGTTTGTAATTTTTTGTTGTTTAAAAAAAATACTAAGTATTGACATTTTAATAGTAATAGTTTTAAACATATTAAATTAAATTCCATTTAAAAAAACCGCAAAACTCCGTCACGTCAGAAGTGACACTGGACAATGACAAGTTAATGACTATTTTAAGGCTTTTTATTTAATCCTTGCCATATTTCAATGTGCAAAAATTATATTCGTATGTTGCTTATGCTTTCGAACATTTCGACGACAAACAAACTTAAGCTGTAATCTTTTGACTATAGTTAGAAAAGATTTGTATGCTGACAACTGACAACCCTGTGTAGTATAAGGAATCTGTTGCGGGCGGGGCCGGGAGCCGAGTTATGTCTGTCCGCGACACTCGTTCAATTGAATTTATTACACTCCTTTATACTTCGCTACCTTAGTGGCTCTAAGGCAGGGTGGCAGCGATCTGTCGCAACTAGGTTATCGATTTTTAGCTTCATCGATATTCAATTAAAAGTTGTTATCGATTTACAAAATTATTGTTGTATTTTTTACCAGGTACATCATCATTGCACCACTTCGTGAAAATGGGCATACCCCATTGACGTATTATCTATGATATTCATTAATAACATACATAATACGTCTTACAATACCTATACAAATAATACAAAATATATACTACCATTGTAGTATAATTGTATATTAATATCAAAAATTAAACAAAAACTCCCACTAACGTGCAATAAGCATAAGAGGCATATTCGCGAACTCTGCATTACAAAAGACAAACAACACAACATTAAACTTTTTAGCACAAATTTACAATAGCCCACAAGTGGATAAATACTACATTTCGGCGACAAACCTCCCCAAAAATTTAAAGCAGGTAACTCTTTTCACGCCTGCTCTAAAATTAGGGAGAGCGGCGCGCAGGTGGCATGTACCCGGGATGCAAAAACTGATAAAAAAAGAAGAAAAATAATTACAACATTTATTAAAATTGTTCTGTAAATTATAGAAATCTACAGAATTCGTCAACTGTCATCTGTCACTTGATACCTGTCACCTGACTCCTGTCACCTGACTCCTGTCACCTGACTCCTGTCACCTGTCGAACTTTGTAATAAAAATAATCGGTACAAATAAAGGTCATCAGGAGTAGTATATATTTTCGCCCAAGCGGCCACACTAGTCCTAACCTTTTTTTTTTTTTTTTTTTTTTTTTTTTTTTCCCGGGGAAATGCATTAGGCATACCACCCGGCCCCCGGGGGCGGGGGGGTGGTTATGTGGGACTCCCCCGCCAGCTGGTCTGGCGGGGTTTACCCACTAAAACCCCGGGGTGTTCTCCTCTCCGCATTATGGAGGTGGTCACGGGTTCGCACGGCGCTTCCGCGACCACCTCTGCGGGCGCCCTCCCGGGCTCGCCACGTGAGGCTTGGGCCTCTTTCTCCGCTGGGTGCGTCCCGGAACACACGGGCCGCACCTCAGCTCGGGACTTCTAACTTGGGCGTTGGACCCCCGATCCGCGGCCCAAAAGTCCCCGTTATTGGTCCTCGCTGTGCCCTCTGCTGATCAGAGGGACACGCGAAGGACCTCTTCTCGCCAGGTTATTTGCTACGGCCACCAATTCCCCTAGGAGAATTGCTGACCGAACCCCAGGGTGCACCGTCCCAGCTGCTGCCCTTCCCTCCGGATGCAACGCATCAAGAGGGACGAACAACAGCCGGGCACTCGTGGAGGTTACCTGGCCCGCACCCCACACTAGTCCTAACCTTAGATTAAATCTACTTGAGCTTCTATATATAAATGCCAAAATTGTACGGTCTATTGCAAATAAACCCGCATCATCTTTTACTTTAAAATTTATTTTGTTGAAGTACCTGACTAGACTGTGTGTGTGTACAATGGTATTTAACAATATAAAATAACCGTACTCTGCCAACAGCGCCATTCCTTTTCGTCAGGCCGTGACAATGCAAGTCCGTACTACCTCCATGTCAGTAAATGTCGCGCGGTAATGTAGAGGCGACGCGCAATTTACACTGAATTATTGCATACAGCCGTCCCTTTGGCGCGCTCCACTTGACACCTTAGCCACAGAATAGATAGTACTACGTACCTTGGGTGCTATTACAGCATTTTAGATATAAGCGCTTCTTTCGTTACGTATTAAAACCATTTGAAATAGCTAATGTTTTATTCCACAAAAAATCAGTGATGTAGATAATAGGTAGTAAAAATCTTTTTCTAATACATTATTTAAGCGACTTTAACTTATTATCTACTTTTAATTTAATATAAAACTCTAGAAACCTCACTAAATAGGAATTGTAAAATATCGTTCGGATATTCACAATTGTTATATTTTCCATTTTAATAGATACAGTTTAATATCTATAATTAAACGAAATATACTACGAAACCAAAGCCACGTGTCTTATCAAGTTATCAAGCTTAATATATAATGTTGTCATAAATTGAGCTAAACTATAATATAATTAACAATAACAGATCCAAGCGGAGTTGACTTTATGGCATTATACAATAAATAACCAAGTTATGTTGGCAACACTGATTCTCGATACATGTGATTAATTACTCGTTAGGACTTTTAAAAGCTTTTGTTAAGCAACATACACACATAAAAAGCAAGGTTAGGTTCGTGTCGGAGCTACAAACGCAGATATTTCTGTAATTATGTCTTACTGTGGGTAATGGAGTGGGGTGGTGCCAAAAATACCCTTATCTCCCTTGCCTCAGGTGTAAGTATAATGTGGCCCTATTCTGACAAGTCCATTAGGAATTGATCTATTGAAGGACAATAATTTGTTTTTGATTTTGCTTCATTTTATACACATCGCACATTCCGCCACGTTTAGATAACGTTCCAGTTTTCATAATTAGACGGCAACACTACAGACGAATTCACGTCAAAAAACACTGCAAATTGTGTACGGGGTTTAAGCTTTCATTTGACCTGTCGGAGTTGATTGGTTTGACATTTTGCACAGTTTTTGGAGGCAATTAATTGTTACAATAATTTCAAGGCATGGACGCTGCAATATTCAATGGTTTCGAGTACTTGCATAGTTACGCGATGAATTAACGACTCGTTAGGGCGATTGTTTCAACTGTAGTTAAACAAACTTATCATCATCATAGACAGGTCATTTGACCCGCTGCAGGACATAAACTTCCTCCCTCCTAAGCCATTCAACCAGGTTTTGAGCCATCTGGTCTTTCCTAAAATTATTTCTCTATCGTCGACCCACCGTTGGATCGGTGTTCCACGGCTGTGCTTGCCGACCCGTGGCTACCATTCCGTCAGGACTTCCTTCACCTGCCATCCTCCATCTTTCTAAGTGTCCTGCCCATCGCCACTCGAGTTTAATTATACCGGATCTAAAGTCTTCCACCTTGGTTCTTCTTCGGAACTCCGTATTTCCAACTCTGTCGCTAAGCCTGATGCCTAAACAAACTAATAGTCAAAATAACTTAAGGAAATCCTTCAGTTATTTTGGACAAAATAGAATTCTAAGGATCATTAAATAAAGTGTTGTTTAAGTTTCTTACATAATTATTTGTCATAATGTTCACCACCAGAACTTTTCTCTTTTGCATGTTAAGTAAGTTTTTACAAAATGTTATTACTTTACCCCGTTTTAAAATCGTTCACAAACGGCTGAAAATAAATCACTTTTCGTTCCGTATCTCAATGATGGATTATCCCGGTGCAAGTGTGCAATCATGAGCTTAAAATTCAGCGGCAATTCGCGCTCTGTCATCCACTTCTGTTCGGACGATATGGCGGAACTCATTCGGTTTATCGCTTTTGTGAATCTTTATTTTTGGTATTGATTTTTAGTTATTGTTATACAATCTATGTAGAAAAACGGGGTTAAATTAATAAACGAAATAAAGCTAGGTAAACATTTTTGTGAACCACAGGTATTTGCCCTGAGTCTGGGTATTTTCAGGGTTATGGTTCTCATAGGTCCTAGCCTAGTTCTCTATATCAAGGTGGTATGTATGTACGGGTCAGGATCCACGTATATAATCGTAACGCGATAAGAACGTCGATATCCAGAGTAGCTAGACCAAAAATTATCAGATGATGACCCTTAGTTTACAGAACAAGCAAAATGTTCTTTGTACATCGAAATTCAATCTTTAATTACAAAAAACTTTGAATTTGGCATATCAGGTTAACCTTTGTTTATTTTAGGATTAGTCATCCATGTTTCAAACAGTGCCAAATTCATACTTATACGTGATTTATGTCGTTGAGTTTTTATAGTTTACTAATAACCCGATAATCTGCAGATTAACAGTAACCACGAGTAGATAACGAGCTCGCACCGACACTACGGCCTAACTTCACGTCCATGAAACGGTTGACCAATTTGTCTAACAACTTTCATTTACCCACTCCTACATATTGGAACGAATGCTAACCGATCCGAACGGCTTAAACTTGAGAACTCAAACTCACAGACCAACTTGTTAGCAAGTCTATTACTAACCTTTTAAAAGTTACCAGAGAATCGTATCAGGCAATTCCCGGGTGAGCTCAAGTTTAAAATATATCAGAATTATGTATCAACTTTAGGAAGTTTAAAGTACAAAACTAATAGTGTGCAAAACTGTCTAGGTGCATTGTGTAAAGTTAAAAACTAAGCTCTCGGCTTAAGTTTCGAACTAGTCCGGCGCGCTCGGAGATTTTTAAACTTTCGTCATAAAGGATTCCGTTACACTTTATGAATATGGAAATTTTATCCGGTGAAATTGGACGAGAGATGAATAGGCGCTTTATTTTTTGGTCTGACTGTCCAGAATCTTTCTATATAGATCAGACATTTTGACGTAGTATATAAGTAATTGTTGTACTATCTTTCCAAAATTGCGTTATTTTACGAATAACATAATGCATTGTGAACCGCAAATATTATTCTTATTATTTATTATTTAATACTTTATTGCACAGATTAACTAACTAGTACAAATGGCGGACTTAACGCCAAGAGCATTTTCTACCAGTCAACCACCCATAGTGAAGGAGAGAGGGGTGTAGGCATATTTGCTCTGAATGTGGTTTGTAGTCCTTGTAGTTCCTGATTCCCTGGAGACAAGGAACCCTGTTAGGTATCAGGATCTATATATGTGATCTGAAGCGTTATAATTATTATTATATGAGTGTTATATTCTGAACAAAAAAAAAAAAACTTCTGATCCGGACGCCTCAGTAATGCACTATCAAAGCCTCAATGTGAACATAGAGGTTTATTCTCATAACTTTAATTATTTGACTGAACACCCTAGAGCCCCAGCTTGTTAACCACTAACTCTAGATGCTATAAGCCGTGTGTATTCCCCATGCGTTCAAAGTTCCATAGTTCGTCGCCTCCTAGATATTTCAAGCTTTCATCCTTGGTCCCCTGCCGCCGTACATTGCGAATCACACGTGAGATTTGTTAGTGAGCTAGACGAGCAGCTTCCAGTCGGACAAAGAGCTTGTTAAGTTTGCAGCTCGCCTCTCGCGCGCAAATAGCCAACTTGTAACGTATTAGACGTACTCACTGTGCCGACCTGAGACAATTTAGTATGACTAAATAATTGAGACGATTAGATTTAGGCCGGTTTTAGTGCTCGACCGACCGTCGGTGCGTACGTCGGTCACGCTTGTCATTTGTATGAAAATTGACAAGCCATGAGAGTGCGCGACCGACGTACGCACCGACGGTCGATCAAGCACTAAAACCGGCCTAAGTATTACAAAATTGTGGCGTTGGAGTTGTGGCGCTCTATTGAGAAGTTTATATTTAGCAGTGGACGTCTTCCAGCTCATGGTGATGTTTATTGAATTGTCTGTGGTTAGCGATATACTGACTGACGCGGCATCATCCACGTGAACAATGATGAAAAGTATCCCTTGTATTATTTCAGGACTGAAAGAATCGAAATTCATCACAAACGCATTATTTGAGAACTAAGCCATTTTTCGAAGGAAGATCCAAGGACGCAATCGATTAAAAATCTTGAAATTTCCGGTTCTATTCAGATGACTTGTTGGTGAGCTCGACAAGCTGTTACTGTCAGTTTAATATATAATTGCACTATGAGTAATTTTTTTTATCTCTTTTGGAAATAGAAAAGAGCTGAATCAATTATATATGAAATTATAATTAAGCTGAAATTTTAAACTAAAATATGTACAAGAAAATGTCCCAAGTCCTCGACATGTTAGGCGCCACGTATAAAGTCGTCCAGTAAAAGGAGCCAACGTGCCACGACTGCGACGGGAATCTAATTTCCTAAAACATTGTCTCCACTATCATCGGACGAAACTGTGAAATACAATTCCTCCAACATCCTATGTTTGTCCCAAGTGGATGATAACGGTCCTGGCTCATGTGTGATACACGTACACATGAATTTAACTCGCAATCAATCGCAGCGAACAAAAAATATACTCGCGTTCAGATGATTCAAATTGTTAACGCAGATCTACGTAGCGCGGGTTCCTCTCGCCATAAAAATTATAAAAATAAACCCGTTCACGATCCGGATATTGAGAACACGCGGAAAAAAGGTTTCAAAACTTTTCACTCCAAATATTTGTACAAGTTTGATTCCGGAAAACCTTTTTTACCCTAAGAGTCGCGTAAATTCATAAAGAATGAAACATTTGCAAGTGAAATGGAAGCTGAGAGACGGGAAAAATAAAGGAGCCCCGGTCGGAAGAGAAATTCCCATTGTTACAACACTTGGAATGAGGTCCATTTATGCATACGAAAACTTATTACGATTTCGAGCGGAAAAGTGAGAAAATGCCATTTTATCTGCGAGATGTCTTGAGGGCGTTTGAGGACGTTTCTTCAATATCAAGACAAATACGAGATTTTTGGAATTAGATGCTGATGTTGTTATATATTTTGTTTAAGCTGAAGCTTTATTGATGCGAAATGCGATGCTAAATTTTCACGTTTATTGCTACGTCCTACTTAAAGCTTGTGGTTCAGGTTGACTTTATTTGAAGTTTGATTATGCAGCTTAGACATTGGGTTTATATTTATGTGCATTATTAAAAGTGTGGTTTTATTTGTGCGTTTTTCTCGCGTGTTTTAAACTTGAGTTTGTTTTTGCGGAACTTTTCGACATATCGTCCCATTTGCGTATATGATTACGTTACTCGCCAAAAAAGTGACCTGCTTTGAATTTGTCTGAATCTTCACCTTCTTATTTATTTTTCTTCTCCTTTCTTTTCTGTTTCTCATTCTTCTTCGTTTCTTTAAATACCTTAGTCTGTTTAATTTCCTAAATTACCATTAGTCTGAAGGCTTACTTTTTATATAGGGACCTACTATGTACATTGAGACTAACTCAATAACAATGCTTACATCTCTGGAAGACTCCAACAATTCCATAGTTACTCCGAGGAAGATTAAAAATTCCGCCTCTCTCGTTTCGTTCACCCTTCCATTATGATTGTACCTACTTATTATGTAATCTTGTGCATGTATCCTGGCAGTCACGAGTTTGTTGGCTACACGAGAAACAGCTTTGCCCGGCCTTCGGTCTCTAGCCGGGATAATCCGGGAAAGAACCACAATGGGAAGCTTGACCGTCGCTTGTGGTTACCGTGTTGTATACTTTTGAAGCTTTCGTTTTGTGGTTTACATTGTTTACATGAGTTTTAAGTTATGAATACGTGCTTCAAAATCACCGTTGGACGCTATTTCGTAAATAAAAACACTGGTATTCCTAAGTAATTATTTAATTACTTCATCTTGTACATGGATTATTGTAGAGTTGTCTGCGACATTGTTAGCTATACGAGGAGTAGCGTTGCTCTAGTTTCCCGAATTTGGTTGGGATATTCTGGGATATAGACGCAATAATATCGAATTGACCGTAATTGGCTGTTAGTGCGCTTTAATTTCGGATTTTGGTTTCCGATCTCTGTGGTTTGCAAGAGTGGAACATAACCTAACCATAAACTATATAAACTAATACTTTATCTACATCAAACCTTAGATAATACAGGGGTAGACTATTATTTAACTTTCTAACACTAAGTTAATGTTCCATCTAATTCACCAAAACACTTCCAACGAGTTATAAAATTAAAGAAAGCCGCAATTTTTCGCTTTTCCCCCGACATGCCAATTTTACGTCTATGTTAATTCGACTGAGGTTGGAAGTAATCCTCTTTAGGCTGCTTTTTAAGGCCATTATCTGGGCTCCTATCAAATTCAAAGAACGCATAAACGAATAAACAGACAAAGAGGGAAGAACAAAGCGAGTGGGAGGTTTTATTCGCTCTCGAGTCCGTTACACAAGGCTGGCCTGAGTGCCCCCTTTTGGTTGGCTTTTGGTGAATGCAAGGGGCTTGGTGGATTAAACGGATGCTTATGTTGCTATGCTTGATTGCTCCATCTTTAAGCCAAATGTTTGGATGCATGAACTTGAATTGGATGTTTTGAGATTAGCCAGATAGAATACCGCCACAAAGTCATTGAATGTTTCTTTCTGTACTAAAATTATAATGAAAGATGCGACTCAATTGAATTTCACAATAATTATTTTTCCTCTATTGCTCCCTTTTTTCTTTTTTAATCTACCAGGTCAAAGAGTGTCGGATTAAAAAAAAAAGGGATCGTCCACTGGCCCTCCGAACCTCCCAGTCTTTGAATATAAAATTCATATAACAAGTCACTCTCTATTATGCTCTCCTCATGAATCAATCAACAAAATTGCCCTTTTTAAATTCACACGTGTGATTGTGTAACATCAATTAGCGCGCCGCAAGGAAAGCTTTGACGTATAAATAATTAATTTGACGTCACTTACGAGTCGGTTGGAGTCGATACGCCGCAATTAGGTATATCAGACGCCTGTGGCTTGTCTCCCTAATTGGTGGAGTATAGATGTTTTGATTATAATTATGTGTTCGATATTACCATTTACTTAGCAGTACTTGCAGAGTTCTGTAGGATACAGTTCGGAGTCTCTCTCTCTCTCAGAAAAGGCAGTGCCTCAATTCTGCTAACCAATTGTTTCTAAATAGTTAATCAATTGTTCTGAAATATAAGCTTTTGTCACCTTTTGTATCGTGTAATATTACAAGAAACATTTAGATTTTAATTACATCAATGGTTGTTTTATAAATTTTTATGATCTATCTGTGATAATTGTTATTATTGCAACACACTTTAAAAATCTTTTTGTGCTAACATACAAAACGTCATAAAAATGAGAATTGTGACCCCAGGATGAGCATAATACATGTTAAATTACCATATTATGATGTAGTACCATAGTTATAATATAACATCTTTTACGCTTACCGTAAAGCAAAGAACCATCAAATTGTTGGCCCTCTAGAAAAAAAAACAGACTAATGGACATTAGAAAAACTAGTCTTCGGAGATCAGGAACGAAGTTCCAAAGTTATCAAAGTTATAAAAGCCGTACAAACTTTTCAGAACCGAGAACGGAAAGCTTATGAAACTGTAACTTCATGCAATTTGTAACCTCATTTTTCTCTCCCATTCGACAGTCAAGTGGCGGATTAATTCCGGATCCAGGCGGAATCCCGGCGTTTCGCGGGATTAATATTCCCGGAGCTGGAGTATCATAGCACCGAAACACGGGTATCAAGAAGCGCGCCACAAATCTCGGGCTGCGGTACAGGGCAACGCAGTACTCAAGCTTTCATGAGGGTATATATTATTATGAATAATGTCTTAAAGTAATATGGTCACTAACATTAGTATTATGATTGGAATACATATTTACCATGATTATGTTTTGAGAAAGAACTTCACCCGCCTTAGTAAGCCCGTTTTTAGACAAACTTAGTGTAGGACGCCCGGCAACTTGGAGTAACGACTTGCGAAAAACGCCTGGCAGAGACTCTATGAGAACAGTTGACGATCGAGCTCAGTGGTGTTCACTAGAAGTGTTTGCCTACGTCGAGCGGTGGACGAATATAAACTGATTTATTTATTAACAAAAATAGTTGATACGGTATAACCATTTACATCAATTAGCAGGTATAATTACAATGGCAAACTAAAATCATAATCCAAAGAAAAATAAAAACCAAATAAGTGAAATAAATAAAATAAAATAAAAACCAATAAATTATAAATAGAAACAACTAGCATGCATTCATCTCACAGTACTGATGATACTGATAAAGGAATTTCAAAATTAGTTTATAGTGAAATACTACGTGTGACGAGGCACTTTCCAAGAACAGCGATACCTCATTCACTGCCGCACAGCAGCGCTCAGCTTGCGGTATGCAAACCAGTGCATTTGCATAGTTCATAGTTAAGTTATGAGATGTAGGTAGGTGTGTCGTGTTGGAGGAATAACACACTAGTTCGGGGAATTATTTCAGCTGCCTTTCTGGGGATTCTCGAGGCACCGTCTGTGCCTTGTAGACGATTAGCCTTGACTTATCGACGTCGACACGTTCAACACTGACGTTCAACAAAACTGACATATGTGACATTTGCTTTAAATACAGTATTAACTTCTAGCTATATATAAACTTGTTTTAGTGGATACACAGATAGATGTCTAAGCCCCTTACTAAAATACTACAGAATAAGGTACATTAACAAAATAAAACAAAACTTTTTTTTTTTTTTTTTTGCCCGGGGGAATGAACCTTATTCATACCTCGACCTCGGGGGAGGCCGGTTGGTTATGTGGGGCTCCCCCGCCAGCACGCATCTACTGACGCGCCTGACTGGGTGTACCCACTAAAAACCCCGGGGTGTTCTCCTCTCCGCATGTTGGGGTGGGCGCGGGCTCGCGATTGCGCTTCCGCGACCACCCCTGAAAATAAAACAAAACTAACTTAACAATTAGTAGCAAAATGGGTGGTTTTATCGCTCAGAGCGATCTCTTCCAGACAACCTTGCGTGGTGAGGAATAACGAGATGTATTTTGGATGGTGGCTTTCGTTGAATTAAAGATTAATGTTTGATCTCTGAGCGCTATTATTAGGAAATAAGTTTGTATCGCATTTCTGATTGCGAGTTACATTTGTAAATTGATAATAACGTAACGTAGTAACGTAAGTACCTACCTCAGGTGAACAGGTTATTAGGTACTAATGGTATTCATATCGTACCTGTAATGGAATTGATGATCAATTAACCAAAACTAGCAATTAAATTACCAGCATTATAAAACGTTTTATAATTTAGCAATTTATTCAAATAGCACAAGCCACATTTATGCTGGTTTTATACTTTTTAACAACTTTCTACTTGGTAACCAAGTTTAGAAAGTTCGAAAAATACTAAAGGAATATTCAGAGAGATCTAAAGTTATGCTTTTGATAGTGAAAAATTGAAAACTCTTACAAAATTATGTTATGAAGTTGCGCTGTAATGCGGATTTTTGACTTTTCATACATAAATTATATGAAATCCAAATTTCGTAGAAGTTAAGCTATGTCATATCCATTGTAAGTTTTGAAGGAAAAAAATCCGCTACAACTTTGTCGAGAAACCCAAAATATTGGCTATTCTGTGGCAACTACGAAACTGAGATAAAATGACAGAGAAACACGTCCTCAACAACAGACTTCCCTAAAAGTTTCCCCTCGCCCCTAAACAACTTTTGATTGTGCAAAACTGAAAATCATTTTACGAAACACAATACTTATAAACTTGACCTTGAAGTATTTCCCCCAACAGGGATACTTCGTAAATTTGCTAAAATGTTTTCCCTCTCCCGCAAAACACAGGTCATAGCATGGTGACAAAGACGCCTCGGGCCGCGGACGCAGGCCTTCATTAAGGACAAAGGTCAATAGGCCCCATGGGCCGTCGTAGATTACACAATCATGCCCTTTTTGTCCTACTAATTACACTGTTTGCCAATAAGGGCTTAGGGACAAGTGCACGCGTGAACGACCTTTGAGCTTTCATTACAGAGCCGCTTTTTGCGAGGAGCTTTTCAAATTGAAGGGCGGGTGTAAAGCTTTGATTTTGGGATTTTGTTTTATTTTACTTTGAATGTGAATACGTCTGTAAATTAGATGCCATGCAAGTACTAAAAAATGAGCAACTTAAGCATGGCGGATTGTATGAGGCCCTGGTTTTATATTACATTTGCTGTATCAGAATTTGCAATCAATAGAATAGAGTGGTATAGAATAGCATAATTTTATTGTAGTATCAAATTTTTTATAGACAGATCATTTCTGTTTCTTAGATAAAAGGTTCTCTTGACTCAAGAACGTTGACATAATTATATAATTTTATGAAAATAAGGAAAAAACCAATAAAAAAAACCGACCGAGAATTAGGCGGAGGTAGGTAGATGATCCACCAATCCGGATCTGGCCTCCGTGGTGTATTATGGCCTAACCCTCGAGATACGGGCTACCCGACGATATGGATTGATGATGGTGATGATGAAAATAAGAATAGATTTCTGACTTTGATTATTCTCTAAAAGTTCTATGAAAAATCTTAGCTAAGAAAGGCTGAAACCTCACAGATGTTCACTCATGTCTCGTTAAGTATCTTTCTCGTTTGAATTTAAATCCCTTTGTAGTAGTAATTATGACTTACAGGATGATGTTCAGGGGAGAGGGCTTCTCTTTGACAGCTTTTGTTATAGATTAAGGGGAACATTGTTACATAATACGCGAAAGTTAGCAGGTGGCAGCGCAGTGCAGTGCCGCGCAGGATTATGCAATGCAGTGTTTTGGGTGGTACTGCGACTGTTATGGGCAGGCGTTGCGCTTACCATCAGGTGAACGACTTGCTCGTCTCCTCACTCAGTCAAATAAAAAAAGGTAGATATACTATTTGAAATCAAAAACTTAAAAAAAAAAAATAGAAATTTCATATTTTGATTTTGAAAAGAATTAGTTTTGTCGGGCTTATACTAATTTAGTTCATCGAGGCGATTGCGGAACTTCATTAGCAAAAATAATGTACATGGTAATATATAATTATCAAAGGCCAATTTCAATAAAAAAACATCTGTTATATTATGTTCTTATTTCTTAAATAGTATGATAAAGACCAAATAGATTAAATACACCACCAAGCAAAGGAACCGGCTATTTCACCACACACATTTATTATAACGTAAAAAAATTAAACTACAGCCGTTTATATCCAAACTTTCAATTTAGCTCTGGCAATTTATTCCAGAGAATCAGACCGTTCCAATTGTTAAACGCTGACTTGTCAAGCTGCTTCACAAAATAACTTAAATAAATTGACGCATGTTAAACAAACGGAATACAACTAACTGAATTAGAGCTAAATCTCACAAAAATGCCCGACATTTCGTCTAACAACTCGCAATATTTAGGCAACAAGTTTAGCAGGCACAAAGTTGGTTTAATTAAATCTGCGACGACGATTTCAAAACAGCTGGCCTGTCGGGGTTTCTTGGGGACTTAGAATTTAACTTTTGTGGCTTTATTTGCGACCTTTGCCTCGGTAAACATACAGAAGGCACACTTTGTAACCTGTTTTCAGAAAGATGGGCTTTTAAACCTAAGCCCATCATTCTGTTGTTTCATTTCTGTTCTGTTTCATCTCTAGTTGACTCGAAACGGCAACGGAGACCACGTCGGAGCACCCCAGTTCGTAATAGACAATTGACTGATGGGGTTACCCCAAGATTGACCGACGGTGACTTCGCATACCACAACTTGAGTTTCTTGCTGTAGGAATCCATTGCTGACGTATATACAACATACCATCATTATTATGTAAAAAGAAGGCTGTTCTTATATTTAAGAATACTATGGGTTCAAGCGAGTACCAGTAACTTTTTCAAAGACATAAGTATATCTCGTGTCAGACATCTATGAAAATTATAATGAACTAGCAGTGCCCCGCGGTTTCACTCGTGATAACTATTATCGCACAGGGACCGTTTATTTTTACGGGATAAAAAATATTCTATGTTCTATTCCAGGCTATTCTAAGCATAAAACCTCATAAGCATAAGACATAAAAATGTCGTTTGAGTTTTTCTCTTCCCGCTACCTAGTACCTACCGTAATTTTTATTTATTTGACTGACAAACGAAACGAACAAGTCGTTCCTCTGATGGTAAGTTACAATGCCACCCAGAACTTTGCGTAGCATAAACTTGCGCGACACTGCACTGCGGTCACCACCCTGAGACGTCGGTTCAAAAGTCTCATATGAGCAGTAATTTCGCTGGAAACAGTGCCCTGCAAACCGGAACACAGTATTGTCGATATAAATGTTCCTCAACCCCATAAAATGGACACAGATTACGTTCCAGTACTGTATCTCGGAGCAACAGCACAGAACGTATCGCGTGCAAACATAGATGTTATCAATTTAGAAAATGTCAAAGTACTCTACACTGCACTGTCACAAACTTAGTAACTATACTTATCTGAAAAAATCGCCCCTATTTTCTAGATTATAAAGTACTTGGCGAACGCATGGGTAACTTTGTGAGAGTTTGAAGTTAGTGAACGAATATTGTGAGCCGTTACGCTCCTTGCCGGGTGTAATGGCTTGGCATGGCAAAGAATATGGTTCCGATACGGAAAGTATAGATGCGTCTTTTCTATGATGTCTTTTATATTTAATTTTCGTGTTCATAAGTCATACGTTTGATTTTCGTGCTCATAAGTCTCATAACAACCAGAAGTGTTTTATGGACCAAAAATAGCTGATAATTGTTATTACCCTTCTATGTAACTCAACAAATTGAGTTCATTCTCAGAATCCATTACAATTACGATAAAATTTAAAATATATAATATATTACCGAATTCTCGATAAATCGATATGGTAACATTAATTAATATTATTTTGATTAACTTTAGCGGGATTATTTTAGAACTGTAGATAAAACGCCTCGAATTTTTGTCAAGCAAACAGTCATTAAATTACCCCAATGATTATAATAAGACACAAATTTAAAACGTGTTACGTAAAACCCTTGATTTATTTTTGTGGACTGATTTTTGAACTATACAGTAGGTTGTTCAAAAATAGTAACACAATAAAAAAAAACTAAATCACATTTTTTGTAACGCATTCACCAGCTTACTCCCCAAGACAAGTGTACGTAAAGAGGATTAATTTGAAAACTTAGTGAGTTATTGTACTGCTACAACGAAATATCTAATCTATGATAATGACATAGGGAAAGAATTGCTACGTTTGGAAACGTTGCTAGTTGCACAAACATTTGCTTATTGCGCGCAAATTGCAGTAGTTGCCGCTTGTGTTTGAACTGATCACAAGTTTACGGGTTCGGTAACTTGTTCTCTATTGGTTTTCAACACTTAAATAAACTAAATAACGCGTTACGATCACATACGTAGATTCTGAAACCAAGAACGAGGACCGTGGTCCTACAAAACAGCAAATACATGTGGCTCACGCAAATATTTTCCCTGTGCGGAAATCGAACCCACAACATTACGATTCGCATTGGGCTCATCACCCACTAAGCCATGGAGGCTGTCTGAGTGGATTGAGACTCATATTTGATGACAAATAACGTTCCTGTTTACGTGTGTATGTGTGTGTGTGTGTGTGTAACCACAGGATAGTATGAAGATATATTTAAATTTAGCTATAGAACATTATATTATTATAGTATGTAGTACTCGGTACATGTATACAGAATGGAAACTCCACTACGCGCGATCCGCATCCCCGCACCTTTACCCGCAATTGGGAGGCAGCCAATATGTTAAAGTTACCCATTTTAACCAATTTTTTTGCATTTGTTGTTAATCATAAGTCTTTCTAATTCTAATTACTTTATCTATTACTGGGCATATGAGACTTTAGAGCCGATGTCTCAGGGTGACAAGCGCAGTGCAGTGCCGCGCAAGATTATGCTATGCAAAGTTCTGGATGGCACTGTAACTGATAACAGTTACACGACTTGCTCGTCTCGTCACTCAGTCTTTTCTGATATGATATATATATGATATATTATATATTCTGATATATTATAGATATATAGATATATCTGATATATCTATTACTGGGCATATGAGACTTTAGAGCCGATGTCTCAGGGTGACAAGCGCAGTGCAGTGCGCGTAACATTAATATATATAGCTATATATATATATGTATATATGTCGTGTCGTATATATATATATATGTCGTGCGGCTCTGCACACTACATAGAATTTCTCCTACAACAAACACAACAGTTGTGTTTTCAGCACTGAAGGTGTTAACCAAAAAACGACTCTCATTATTTTAATTCGTAATGGGCACTGTGTTAAATGAAGGGTGCGGAAATACCGATTATAATATTGCAACGAAAGACAAACCGAAATCCTCCCGTCGTGGATAATTTCAATTTTAATAGAACCTGTCATTAGCGGGACTATTTGCCATGTTTTAATGGCTTTTCAGTTAACTACACTGCATAAGAATTCCAAATTCAACCTTAAAACTATGCCGATAAGGCATAAAGTTTGAGCGCAGGCAACAATATCACAATGAGAGCTAAAATTGGAACAGCAAGATTGCTAAATGAAAATTTATGACGTACTTTGATGGAAATACGAAATGTTAATTTCTTTTTCTGGTATTATCGCTTTTTACATTGTATAATGCAGATAATGGTCAGCCATGCCTTTAGAAACGATGTCTCAGAGTGACGAGCGCAGTGCAGTGCCGCTCGAGATTATGCAATGCAAAGTGGCACTGAAACTGTTATAATGTAAGGCTTGGCGCTTATCATCTGGTGAACGACTTGCTCGTCTCATAATTCAGTCAAATAAAAAAAAAATATGTCATGGTGTACCAAACATTCTGAAAAGATAATTCTGTCATTATTCATAAAACAAGGTTTTTTTTTATTTCACTGAGTGACGAGACGAGCAAACCGTTCAGCTGAAGGCAAGCGCTACGCATGCCCATAACAGTCACAGCACCACCTAGAACACTGCATTTCATAATCGTGCGCGGCACTGCACTGCGCTCGTCACCCTGAGACATCGACTCTAAAGTCTCATATGCCCAGTAATTTCGCTGAAAACAATGCCCTGACGAATTTAAAAACGTGTTGTATCGTAGTTAACGAATAATGTTTCTAGAAGACCATAAAAAGATACAAAATATTCTCGATAGACGAATACGGGTTATTGCCTTCCAAATAAAATCTTAGACACGAAAAGAATCCTGGAGAATTTCTGTCCAAGAATGGTTGGCGAAAAAAGATCCACACAAATTCATCCTTTTAGCAAAAACCTTTCACACTATGAGTGAAAAAAATAAACAAGACAATATTACGGACCATTCTCACTTCTACCCGCTTCCTGTCTCGAGAATCGAGAACAAAACGATACCCAACCACCAATCGCTGACCTTCGATTGCCCTCGCATTAACCCTTTTTTCGCTGAGAATTGTTGAGGAACGGTGTAAATGGCAGGCCAAGTTACGCTGGCGGCTAGTGTATAAGACGTGGAATTCGAAAAATTCAATTTCCTAACTGTGAATTTAGTAGAGAATGTAAGAAATAACCGGCTTTCTGTCGGAACGCTCCCGAGGGATGCGGGGGGAATGTAAAACATAGCGAGAGAAGAGAAATGCCACGTACCGCGTCTGTTTTACGCCTATCTCTACTTTGTTGCGGTCTCGTAGTAAATTTTGGCTCATATTAGTTTAGGACTTACTATTTACGCACCTAGGCTCTGCAAAATTAAAGGTTCTCAGCTCGGCGAAGCCTGCTTCTTGGGTTAATAAAGTCTAAACATTGGTTTTAACAGGGCAAGCTGCTATTTTGCTGACGGAATACAAAACAATACTATCCCTGAATGTAAACTGAAAATGGACCTTTGTAATTGTTTTCTCAAATTCGTAGAAGAACCTGGTCTACATCTGTTATTTAATTGTTGTAGGTATAGAATAGAATAGAATAGAAAAACTCTTTATTGTACACCAGAAACATTAATAAACACAGTACAGAAGAATTACAATAGGTAAACAAGGGTAGTACAATGGGCGGTCTTATCGCCGAAAGCGATTTCTTCCAGACAACCTTTGGATGGACAGTAAAAATCATTTTTCGATAGTGCTACTACTTATACTTATACTTGAAGTTTTAATAAATTTATTGGGACGGTTGGGAACCTCCACTTCTTTGAAGTTTATTTAAAAGGCTGCAACGTTAACACTAAGCATGACCAAGTTGTTTAAACATCATTAGAAAAAAACGTCACTTCAACGGAAAAGGTCACTTCCCTGATACAGTTTATTACATTTCCCATTTCTATATTAAAAGATTCACCAAAGATAATGGTCGGCCTATAATTTTTTAAATAGGCGCTTATGGTCCAAAACGCATCGCAAGCAAAATGACGCCGACACGAAAAGTATTGCAAAAGCTTTGACCATTTCACCAATTTATTCAAGTTACAAGTTGTTGCCTGCCATTAAGTGTCACACCATTCTCGCAATAAAGAGGCAGTATGGATGCAAGAGTTGACGAACGATTAGCAACCTTAATGATATGCAGGATGTGGGTCGACTACGACCACCTCCGATTGGGAAACCAACGCTTGAAGCGGAACTTGTTGCTATCATATCGAAATTGCAATATAACTTCGACATCTAGATTATATCTTTGTTATTTAATTAATTCACAGTTTGGATCAAATTTAGTAAGTTTTTGGCCCAGTTTCCATTGTTAAATTGAATTGGAATTTTGCAAACCTATCGAGTTCCGATGACAATACAATATTATGGCGATAGCGAGCTGATCTGATGATAGTGATAGTGAAGGTAGATGACAGAACTCCACAGTAGAACAGTATATTCATGGTATTCTACTTCAGTTTCATCTGCTTACCGCACCAGTTGCAGCAGTTGCATTAAAAAAAGCGTGCTGGGAAAAAAAATCAAGATAATTATTGTCTTAAGTAAAGTTAAGTATAGCAAAAATGGCGTAATGATTATGTTCTAATTCTTCGCACGAAATTAAGTGGAGACCCGTGCTCAACAGTGGGAGGATATGGGTTGATAAGGATGATTATAGCATAAATACCAGTAGGAGTGGTTTTGATTGAGGAAAATCATACAAGGACGAAGTTCACAAAGTTGGTACCTCATGTATAGCATAGTCCAGGAGCTAGGTGCTCCAGTTAGACGCGTTAGAATGGAGCATAAAATATAACTGGCCATTAAGACGCAGCGACGGCAGAGTGCTATCACAGGCGCTACTGTTATGTCCACATTAGCTGTCGGTGGGATGGGTGTGTTTTAGTTATAAGTATGAAATGGTGGTCTCACTTTGTAACTGCCAAATAATTGGTTTACTATCTAAGCAAAGGAAATAAAAATACAGCACTGGCTTCTACAATCCGTATCCTAAGCTATAGAATATGTTAGGTACATATGTGAGCGAAGCTTTGTCTATAATAAAATTTAATATTGTTTTATGCACCTTTGGAGAGGAACGATAACATAATTAGGACTAAGCAAGTATTAATTTAAATGAATGTGGAAATTTCTAAAGACTTACAGGCATTTTAACTGAAATCGTTTGAATTTAAGGGATCCAGTACAAATTAGGCGGAGCTTCATACAAAAGTTGCAAGTCCTGATTGAAGTGTTTGTATTTGCTTCCGTTTGCTAACTAATAGCACCCCGGAAGCGCTTCTTAAATATGCGGGTAATTTAATTTCAAAAATCGTTAATTAAACAAACGCTTTTGTAAAACAATGTGCCAATTACGTAGACCCGTATTTACAAAGAAACTTTCTCTTCTTTATTCAAAATCAGTAAGCAAGTGGCAAGTAGCAGATCCGGGCGAATGGGATGAACAGAGTATTAGGTAAACACAGGCGGGGCAACCCTTTGCAAATTCGCAAGGGTCTTCCTACACCCTCTATGAATATAAATTAGTCAATAACATCGGGCATTTATGTTATAAAACCTTCAATTAGGTGCCCTTAGCCTCGGGCTGATCCGTAATTGTAGGTGGCCCGGTGGAAGCGCAGGATATGGACTTGAAGTACCTAATAACGTTTAGATATTTACATAGTTTTCACCCTCGACATGAAAATCAGGGGCGGTAAGTATTGTGTGTAAATGGTTTGAAAATGGCACGATGGAAGATTGGGATGAGCTAACGAAAGACTTACAGTTACAGACTTACATCTTATAGACTTACATCTTCATTGAATGCCAAATAAATCATAGTCCATGACCGCACGATGAATGATGAAAGGACAAGAATATTTTTCTAAATATATACTTAATACTTTCTCATGAAAACGACTGACATGTGACCAAATACAATGTGACTATGTAGGTAAGCAAAACGACCAGCTCGCAAGGACTGAATGAGGAGACACGATGATCGGGCTCAGTGGCGTTCAGTCGGACAGGCCGATGTCGAGCAGTGGACGGATATAGGCTGATGATGATGATGATGAGGAAGTACAACGATTATCAAGGCAGGAAGAGGTCATCAGCTAATAGATCTGGGTAAATGGGTAGATTAAATGTTAGGTAAACACTAGCGGTTATAGTGATACATTGAAATATTTTCTGCAACAAGCGATTGGATTCGGCCATACGTCGTAATCTATTTCTGATTCTATTTTTAATACAGTTAGACCTCTTTAGGAACATAATTTATTGGAGATTTAAGCAGATGTTTGAGCGACATATTATTACGCTCATCTTATACGAGGCCATGGAAATGTATTATGCAGTAATGCGAGCCGCTTATGGAAATAAAATGCTGTTTGGCAATCCTGGTACACGGGTAGCTTTGGCCATGTTCTTTAGTAAATTATAGGACATATTAAGTCAAAGTAGTTACGAGTAGGTTTGTCATCATCCTTCCGTATCGTCCCAATGCTGAGAACGAGTATCCCCTCACTTTCGTGAAGAGGATTAGGCCAGAATCCACCACGGGGGCACGGTCTGGATTGATGGATAACATAGCTAGCTCCGAAATAATTTTCAAGTAGGTGTGGGTTTCCTAACGATGTGTTTCGTCTCCGAAAAGCGACTGATGATAACGTACATATGTTTTAAAAAAAACGCATAATAGCAAATATTATAATCTCATCTATACTTGACCACAAAGCTGTTTACACACGATCTTCTATACGGCAATCAAATAATTTTGAAAATGACCTAACCCAACGACGTCGTAGGGGCACTAGTAGGCAATCTCGCGTCTCGAGCGTGACAAATGCGGGATACGTGCCTATATTCATTATGTATTCCCCTAAGTAAACATCGCTTGTTCAATATTAGGCAAAGAACATATGGTACGGTGTAAGACGTGTTTTATTAAACGGGGAACGCATGTAAGCCCCGCTCACGCGTTTTAAGCATTCGCCGCATACGCCCGAAACTTACCCGCGGCTCTGAGAGCCGGATATTTTATATTATTATGTAAATAAATTAAGTTGTGCTCATGTGCTCCCAGGCTAGCAATTAATTTTTGGGTGTTTGTTTTGTGGAAGCTGTCCTGTGGTTATGATGTGAGCGTGGCGCTAAACATGTTATAGCTTGGTTTCAATTATTGTAATAGTAGGTAGGACCGCAGTTTTTACACTAGCATGGTTCAGAATCAGATTATTTTTATTGTTTAAATTGTGTACATAAGCTGTTCATCATCATCATCAACCCATAACGTCCCACTGCTGGGCACGGGTCTCTCCTCACTTTCGAGTGGAGGGTAAGGCCGTAATCCACCACGGGGGCCCAGTCCGGATTGGTGGATAACATACCTACCTCCGAAATAATTCTCGAGTAGGTATGTGTATAAGCTGTTACTAACATTAAATTATTTAACAATGCAATACGTAAACATAGGCATTTAAACTCTCTGAAAAGGTACCCAATTAAGATACAAGCATTTTCTAATATGAATTGGTATTTACCTTTTTTTTTATTTGACTGAGCGACGAGACGACCAAGTCGCATAATTATCTGCTAAATGGAGGATAGATTTATCCTAAGGTTGTCTGAAAAAATTGCTGCTAAGCGAATAAACAGCCTGTTGTACTCTAAAGCTGCATATTAATGTATTCCTTGACGATGTGCAATAAATGAATTAGCATTTTTCATCGTAAATTTTTCGCACAGATGCCGTAGATATAATTTTATTATATTTGTTTTTTTTTTTTTTATAATTCTTACGTCTTACGAGAATCGTAGCCACCCTACACGTTAAAGTTTAAAGAATCCAGACTAATGCTATGTGCCCCGGTTTGGAACGACCGGTGATTGGCAGAACTTGGCTCTTAAACTGAACAACCTTCGCTTTCCATCAGGTGCACTCTAGTATGTGGCTCTAGTATCTATATTTAAAATTTAATTCAAACTCTTTAGGTGTACGCTAGTTTTTTTTCCAATAATTGCTAAGTCAACTTGTTTTATGTATTGGCTTCGCACGGTTTCTGCATTCAGCCAGTGTCAAGTATTAATATAATTAAAAAGGCTTAATAAAATAATGAAAATGTCGAGTCCCCGTCAGACGGGACTATAGTCAAGTCATAATAAACAAATAAATCGTCAAAGTCACAATTCAGTAAAGTAATGGATGCTTTAATGAAACTTCCTAGCTGTTTATCTCTGGACCTAATCCCAAAGTCAATACGGACGAAGTCGCGTGCAGAAGCTAGTAAATAAACAAATAAGTCACAAGTAACGTCACGATTCGTTAGAGGATTCTTTACTGAAATTTGTTGGGAGTTTTAGAATAAAGAACATGCAATCGCATTAAGTCCTCATTTTCTACATGTAAAGAATAAAATAAAATAATTCTACCCGTATTGTCTACACGATGGTTCTCCATCGCAGTGTGAGCAACTTCCCCAACTCGGTATCGTTAGCAACTATTAAACTGTAGATTAGCCTTCGAACTAACTTACTCTATCTATGTCGTAACGTTACACTTCTGCAATATACGGGATGGACTTGGATGTAAGGACAATGGATGAGCCGCATTTAAGAAAAAAACTTTTTCACCGTCTTGCTCCAATTGTGGAATTTGGTATTGATGGTAATATGAATATATAGCTAATTCTACTACTCATATTTACCAGACATGAACGGGTCTTGTTTTTGCATAGATTATTATCAAAATATAATTTGGAACACCTCGACGTGTCGATCAAGTTACGTTGACCGTGGTCACGAGAAGAATGAAGAATGCGGGTAATAAGAATATATAGAATAGAATAGAATAGAAAAACTCTTTATTGTACACCAGAAACAAAAATAAACACAGTACAGAAGAATTACAATAGGTAAACAAGGGTAGTACAATGGGCGGTCTATATAGTTTGCAAAAGTTTAAATACTTCTAACCTACTCATATTAGAAATGTTAAAGGTTGTGATTGTGTCTGTTTATTTACAGGGTGTCCACTTGTCAACTCTAAATTAAAAAAAAATCTCTGACTTTCCTTGCCTATTTTTAAAAACTATTTTTTCTTAAATTTTTCAGAAAATTATATGCCATTAACTTACGCGTCACGATCACCTACCTCTGATTCTGACCCTTAAAACTATAATTCCCTGTATCCGTAATAACGAATAATTTTAAAACTTTCATAACTTGTAGCTTTGCAATAGGTTTATAGGCGTATCTATTGAAATAAAAACGCTTATATTTGTCAAAATATAATTCCAAATCATGCAGCAGTGATTGTTGGTCGATATTTTACAGCACGGGAGCGCACAATTACAGCCATCACGTAATTACTATCTTGTCACTGTCAACATGACAGGCATGCAAAACGTCAACTCAATTGAATACGTCTAAATAAAACTTAATTTAAATGGAAATTTTAAAATTGACTTGCAAGAGTGACCCAAACAAGTGACTGAAATAAAAGCTTATTACAAATTTTGGAGAATCGAGAAATTTGAATTGTTTCAATCCAGATGTATACAAAATGACGCTTCCTGCTCTATGTAACTCCCGACAGCTACTAGCATTGTAACGAGGCCGTTGTTTCAGTTCGGTAGTTAGGGAGTGTCCGGTTCCTTATCCGGAACTTTGTACGGACATGGATGGACCACGTGGGATATTGTACCTATCGTGTACAATCTGGCGTCTCAAGTTTTGACGGAAGCCGAATTTCCTCAAACCTGTGTTTTTTCGCGCTGGAATATATTTCGACATTTCAGTTGTGTAAGCGATTCCAAATACGATACGAGCTCTGATCTAAATTTCATTACAGACCGGTCCTAGGAATGAAAGTTTGTTGCCTAAGAAGTTGGGTAAACGATTGAACATTGTCCAATTCCTACAAGGTATAACATTATTCAATTTCCACCTGCAATGGACATTACTCTCGACAGAGAGTTGGTTGCATAATTTCACTAGAGAGTTAGTAGCTAATTGTTTATTAAAGAAATAAGTAATATTATTACCAAACTCAAACTCTAGCTGCTAGCTAGCTGTGCCCTGCCACGCTTCGCTGTGGCACATTCGCACATTCGCTGATATGTCACTGATGAAAAAAATAGATAAAAACAATCCTTGATGCGGATTATATATCATGCTAAAATTTCAGCTCGATCAGTCAGAACTTTTTGAGTTTTTGAAGCGTACACAAACCAACATAACATGTTTATATATATAGAAGATAGATAGGCAAAATATTGCACTTTACCGAAGACAAAAAACAGCATATGTGTAAAATTTATGGCAACAGAATTATTCCTAATAGCACAACTGAAAAATATATTTCACTTCTAGCCTAGTTCTATTATTGTTATAAATATCGATACAATATTTAAAAAAAAACATACTTGACAACAAGGAAAATGCATTTTAAACCAAAATTAAGTTAGTTTTTTTACCTAGGCTAAGGAATTCCTTATGTGAGTAGTACATACGAGTTCAATGAGCTAGTTATATTACAAGCTATAATTGACAGAACTTAAATAACAAAATAAATAAAAGGAAAACTAACTAAAACTAAAAACTTAAAAATCTAACAAAAGAGGGGTGTCCATGAGGCATGGTGCCAAGAACACTGGCTGCATTTCCACGTTGAATAGCAATAGCTATTCTCTGTGCGAGAAATGAGCCAGCCCAATTGCCTTATGACATCGAAAAACAGCCAAAATTAGTCAATACTGTAGTTGGCTGTTTTTCGATGTTAACCGTTACGAGTATTTATCCTGTCCAAAACTACGCTTACTTGGCATTTGGTTAACCATATTATGTTATCTAATTCAGGAGATAAACAGTTAATTTGTTAAATAAACCGCCTATGTTTATACTGGGGTAAACATATTTGTTTTGCAAATTCTGTAGTTTACTGAAAACACAAGCATAATGGCTATTGTTAACTTCACATAATCATACAAAGGTTTTGTTTAGTGTGTTGTTACTGTACTTGTTGGCTGGTTATATTTTTCTAGTCAGAAAGTTAATATAAAAACGACAATATGAATATTTACTGGGCATATAAGGCTTTACAGCCGATGTTTCAGGGTGACGAGCGCAGTGCAGTGCCGCGCAAGATTATGGTAATGCAAGGTTCTGTGTGGCACTGTACCTGTTATGGGTTGGAGCTTACCATTAGGTGAGCGATTGCTCGTCTCGTCACTCAGTCAAATAAAAAAAAAAATGAAGGTAAAATCATGGTTAACCAAAATCATGCTTTCAAATTTTTTTTTCAGGCTGCTTTTACAAAATACAAGTAAGTAGGTACTGCCAGCTCAAAATTGAACAAAACATCACCAACGCGATAAGGCCGCCCATTGTACCACATGTTTGTTAAATGTTTATTGTATTGTAGAGACAGTACTTAAGATTTATGGTGTTCAATAAAGAGTTATTATATTGTATTGTATTTATCTAATGTTAGTTCCTGAGGAGTTGGGTCACACTTATGGTTCTTACGGTTCCGTTGTCTACCCTAAAATCTGTTCTCTGTCACTTTAACATTGTATTAACGTCAGAACTAAACAACACGGCCTAAACACACATCCATTGATACAAACTTACAATATCCCTTTTATATAATGACACACAGTACTTTCGCATTCATAATATTACTTACAATCATTTTACACGCTAACGAAACAAAAAACGAAGGAATTATAATCGTTTCCTATTAACTAAGTTATTAATTAGCTACACACATAATACCTGAATAGTTTTAATACAGGACATTCCGCAACCGATCGGTCGCATCCGGAGAAACCCGACTGCATGGCCACAGCAGCGGCCAACAACCCGCCGACGCCATTTGAAAGTGTTATCAAACATCAATTAACCATTATGCGAATAATAACGCAGTTAGCTATAACATATAACGCGTAATCATTATGCTATAATCGCTTGTTAAAACGTGCACTTGTGGTGCAATCTTTGAGTGTTCCTTCTCACTTGTTCATTATTTAATAACGTGGCATGATGACGTCATTAGGGAACTCTCAGGAACTGCGTTACGCGGACGGCCGTGTGGCTTCATACAAAAGAAGCCCGCGCGTATCTCCACGACGGAGCACTTTGTATGAAGCCACGCGAGCGCCCGACTAACGCAGTTTCTGCCCACAGGATCCCATTATCCGCTTATTTACATTCCCACTGCTGGGACACAGACCTCTGAAGGTGTAATAAGCCGTCGTCCCGGTTGATGGTCCAGTTGGCGAATGTCGCGTTACCTGTTTTTGAATTTTGATTCTTATACATACCGTACACACATGTCAGTTTTATTTCAATACTTCGCTTTACCGTTCAATGGTGCACCAGAACCGCCAGCCTTTTGAGCCAGAGTCTCTACGTATCTCAGCACAGATAATGATAAATCTACTGTGCTCTTGTTAAAAAAAAAAGAAATTTCTTCTAGAACCTAATGAACCTTAGGTATGAATTAAAATAATAACGCGTCACGATCAGACAATTTTAAGATCGTGACCCCTAACACAGATTCCCTGTTTCCAAGTTCCCTATGAATCTTAATTTCGAAGACCATAGTTCCATACCAACTCTCATTCTCAGAGCAAATGCTTGTGGTCCACGCAAATATCTACTCTGTGTGGGAATTGAACTCACAACTTCAAGTTTTGCAGTCTACTACACCACAGATGTTACAGGACGACACTGGTCATCGTCATCGTTATCGGAAGTCAGATCGGAGGTTGTAATATTGGGGTATAATTAGTTAATATGTTCAAGAAGGTTCTAGACCTAAACGAGCGGGATATTTCACCAATCGGCAACAATTAGAGCCGGTCGGTTGCGCAAGCGCAGCTCGCGGCGAAACCGTCTACTGAAGGAGAACGTGTGCGAGTGACCTGTCGATGAAAGGGCTAGTGCATGTGTGTGCGTGAAAGGTCATTTGCCTCTATGATTTTCGGTGACATTTTGCAAGTTTTTGACGTTCTTTAACTGCGTAATCTGTGACTTTTTGTTAGGCCTTACACGAAGTCATGGTTCCAATTATCGCTTATGTAATACGTTGTTTGCCTTCCGTAAAAATGTTAAAGGTAAAATCATGATGACGAAGCCAGCGTATCCAGAAATTATTTCTAAAGGTATGCGACATCCACGAACCAGCACTTAGCTAGCGTGGTGGATGCTAACCTAATAGATAGATAGATAGATAGATAAACTCTTTATTGAAACACCACAGAACAAAGAAAACTTAAAACTAGAACAAAACAAATTTTACAATTAGTGTCACAATGGGCGGTCTTATCGCTCAGAGCGATCTCTTCCAGACAACCATGCACGGAGAGGAGTAAATAATAAACACAAAAAAGGTTGGTGGTTGGTTGGTTATAAAAGGTTGATGATGAATCTAATACCTAACTAAAATACCTAATTAACATAAAATAGAGAAGCTAATGAGGGTGCGTAACGAAGTACCCAAATTAACTTGAACAAAACGGCATTTCTATGTTTGTATGTAAAATGGGCTCCTGAGATATTGGACTCCGCCCAAAATACATCAAAAATTATAACATTTTTTGTTTTCTTTAAATTTCAATTTGTTATTTAACTTAATCTTAAATCCAAAATGAGAAAAAAGAACTATACAAGCAAGGCTCTATTTCTTTTCTTAGTTTTTTTATGCAGGTGGTTCCCCTGATGGTAAGCGCCATACCTGCTCTTTATACTAGTTACGATTTACTACGATGTGACTAAAAAGCGGATAAAGAAATTTGCCCATAGTGATCTCGTAATTAGTATAACGGGCAGGTGTGACGCTTACCATCTGGGGATCTACCTGCATAAAAAAAACTAAGAAAAGAAAAAACTCGTATAGACCCTTGCTTGTATAGAAACCTCGTATAGTATCCAAGTAATTGTTTATTTCACAATTCTGCCCACAAGTCACCTAGTGGGGGCTACGTTCACTGCTCACCGCACTCGCACCAGTGCAGCGTCAATATTCGCCTTCAAACGACACTATTGTTAGATACTCGGAGGTTTCGGGAAAAATAAAAAAATAAAAAAGAAGGGAATTTGGGAAAAATGTGCGGGGATATGGGAAAAGCGGTGCTGGGAGCGCTGACCGGGGCCCTCCTTTGTGGCCTGGTTTCCGACGCAGCGTATTTACAGGTTGGTCCTTTTTGAATTCTCTCTTTTGTGTTGGTGACTTTTTAGAAAATATAATAACAATTTTATTGGTAGACCTATTTTATTTAAAAATAGGAATGCGAGTAACTTGATTTTAAAAAGCATTTTTTTTTTGACAAGTGGCGAGACGAGCAAGTCACGAGTAAGTGGCGAGTATTACAAATTCATTGAATTTTTTCCGTGTAGGATATTTACGAAAGGATTTTTACTCATAAGAGGAATGTTTGATTCGCGTCTCAGTATTTTAATGAAACCTGGCTCTTTGATTAAAACATTCAAATTAAGAAATTGAAAGTTTTCCTTTAAATTATTACCTGCATAGTGCAGCGACCAAGTCAGCGATTTACTTCTAAGAATTTATGTCAAATAAATTCAAGTAAAATCGCTCCCCAAATGATATACCTGTTAACTTTTTATATCGGTTCCATATTTAAACCTCACCTCACATCCTTAACCTTCCACCTAACCTCACCGTACCTTCGAACCTAACCTTATCATCACTTCATGGCTATACTGAACTGTACTGTAAAGTGAGGTACCCACCACGTGCCAGTGAACAAACAGTGCCGTACCGTGTTTGCCGAAGGCACGCGCTGGAGACTATTTGCCTACCTAGTTGGTAGTTCGGCTTTAGATGATCGGTAACCAAATTAGCTAGGACCTGTAACTACAGTGCCTTAGTTTGATTGAAGGCATTTGTGTAAATCTACTTAGAACGTTAAACTGTCGTGAAGTGCCTAAAATGAATAAAAGATGCATGATGCGGTCATGCATAAGATGTATAATATTTCTTAAATAAACTCCCTTATTCATATTTAAGTAATGTTTGGTAAAATGAAGCCCTGCAATATTGCTCTGCGCAGTACAGTCAACATCAAAAGTAAGTGAAAAGTTCAAAAACCAGGACCGGTTTGTTACTCGATATTATTTTCAATATGATCTGATTCCTTAAAAGTATCATAACTTCCTGTCCCTCACTGAATACTGTTGAACTCAAACTCAAACTCAAATCATTTATTGTAAATTGGTAAAATATTGCACTTTTACAGGTCAAAAAAAATAATATCTTATACATAAGTATAGGAATACAATGGAGGAATAGAAAGGAAGAGAGGACGAAGTTATAACATTAAAAAAAAACCAGATTATATTGAAAATAATTATAATAAGTCTTTATTGCACTGAATAGCGGCCATAGTTTTTGAAACTTGTCTCATCACCATTTATTTTTCATGTTGACTGTACAAAGAGAGGTAATTTTTTTTGTATGAATAAAGTTATTAGTATTAGTTTGCCTCGGCTTACAACAGGAGAAAACTGTTAGTACGTCAATTCTTTACGTAGCCTTCACTTAATTACGAGTATTTTTTGACTTAAATAACCATGTGAGGTCATCTCTAAGGTTTTACGCCCTTGTATTTTATATCATTTTATAACAATGGCATTTTTATAATTTTCTCATCATTAAAATTGTATCTTTCGAAACACAATAGCATTAGATTATTTACTACAATGTGATATTTTAAGCGGAAGAGAAAAAACAAGAGGGTTCATTGAAGTCCAAAAACTAGTTATCAGCAAGTTGTTATGACGGATGGGCTGTAGAAGCCGAACGAACGATCTATCGACAAAAAAGCTGAGAGCTACCGAAAGAGAGCTGAAAATCTAGGTTCTTCTTCTACGTGTCGATATGACAATGGTGGAAACCATTGGCCACTTAGCCAAATGGGGCTTCATAGACTAATCACTCGAGCATTGTAACTGTTGAACTTCAAAACAAACCATGCTTTACCGGCTCTCATGTATCTCGTGCCCTACATCCTGCACAGCTGAATTACTACGGCCTCAGACAACGCGATGACTTTGGCTACATTCTTAGTCAAGGTCTTATGAGCTGCGACCATTGACTCTTAAAAAAGAAGACCATTGAGCCCTGAGCTGGACAGTTTTAGTTGAAAAATCGCAGTGACAGGATTAATCACTAACCAGGTATTACTAATAACTTAATCTAACTGCCCAAGGTCCGCCGGATGTTCTCAGGATAAGCTACGTTCCAAGTTGCCCAACTTCATAATGAAGTGGACTAACTTAGGCTGATGATAGAGATGGTAATTTATGTATTAAGTTATCGAACTGATTTCGGTGATTTTAATTATCCACCACTGCCAATTTAGAAACCTCTTTCAACATTGAAAAGGAAGTCCTTTGAGTTATAGCAGATGGTACACTTGCTATTGGTTCACCGTAATAATTGCACAAAACCCGTGGGAAATTGGAAAATGTGCAGGGCAGACGCAAACTATATAGAGAAGTTCATTTTTCTATGGAAACTCAACTTTTAACTACAGTTATTTCTATTAATCGTCCACAACCTTGAAATATCTAGTACCAATAACTCGCGCTCCATAAGGGAGCTGTAACTTTTGCAATTTTCCTTTTTGCAGAGTTTCCCTGGGGCCCTTCAAAGGCGAATTACTGTTGGTTAAATTTACTCTCGTTTTTGTTGAAAGGCCTGTTTTTTAGTTTTATTTCTTTGATCAACGCCCGAGAAGTGGGAATTGTTTGAAACTTGGCTCCGACAAAAGATTGGTATTCAGGAGTAATTTGCAAATTCACACCTCGAGTCTGCGAGATTGTTTCCATCGTGGGGTTTATTAATACATCACCATCGAGTTTCTAGTTGGTTCTTCTCAAAAGGAGGTGGTGGTGGTAGACCTTCTTAGAGTTCTTATGAATAAATATATTTCATTATTCTTACATAAATCAAGTCCTGCAACGCTATTCCGCACTGGGCCATCGTGATGTATAGTTATGGCTCATCTTTGCTCAGAGTCAGGATGTGAGGCCCAGCATTGGGAACATAAACATAAATGCATTTGTATAGTGAAAAAAAGTCCACAACATTAGGAACGTACGCACATCTGGTACTACTCAACTTTATTAAGCTAGAAATTTCGTCTTGACCTAAAAGACGATATGGAAGCCGATTTTTCTATCCTCAACATTTTCTCTTTATACTTGAGTACTCCGAATAATTTTACTATTACCAGTCCAGATATAGACATAAAACGTCTTTTTATATCTGATATAGGCGTTTCCTTATATTAGATTACGAATCTATTTGTCTTCGCATGTGTTGTACCTACATAATATGATGCTTCCACTCTATTGAAGACATTTTTTGGTAAACTTTCGTAATATAACCATAATAACAAGTTATGCTTATGTACGCTTTGATTGTTCTGATTTTTTATTTTATTTTACTGGATGACGAGACGAGCAAGTCGTTCACCTGATGGTAAGCGCTACGCCTGCCCATAAAAGTTACAGTGCCACCCAGAACTTTGCATTGCATATTCTTGTGCGGCACTGCACTGCGCTCGTCACCCTGAGACATCGGCTCTAAGGTCTCATATGCCCAGTACTTTTGCTGGAAACAGTGCCTTTCAAACGGGACCACAGCAATGTTTGCACACTACTGCTTAGCGGATGAATATCTGGCAAAGGTGCGATACTTCCCCAGGCGGTCTCTTGCAGAAGAGGCCTCCCACTACTATGTACTATGTCCTTCAAGTATGTACTAAGTAATACCTAGTACAAATTACTTATTTCTATTTAACTTAGCTTAAGCATAACTCTTGTTTGTACCTACCTACACAAAGTTTTTCTGTATTTTTTTAAATCTGCCACACGCTATGGTGTATCTACCAGTATCTGTACAGTTAACTGCCCGAGACAAAACTGTTTTAACACTTTGACTGCTGAGCCGTTTCGCTTGTCTAGCAACGGCTGCGGCTCTGCACGCGCCTTAGTGTTTTCCCATACAACAAACACAACAGTTTTTTTTGCCGTACTCGTGGCAAGTTATGAAAAGCACGACAGTTGTGTTTTAAGCAGTGAACGTGTTAGCCAATAAAAAAGGTCAAAAACGTATAGCAATTGGACAAACTCTTTAATCGTATATGATAAAATGATATCCAACCAAAACCTAAAATGACAGTTTTTACTATTTCCCACAGGTTTATGTACATAACATACAACAAATATACGCGGCGATCAATGCAAATTAAAAATAGTGCCTGACAGCCTCTACATATAAAAGAACAGAAATACATATTATCTATATTATATACTAGCTGCGCCACGCGGGTACACCCGCATAATTCAAGTTTTCCCGCAATAACTCTCTTAAAAGCAATATATTTTCCCCGTTTTTGCCACATTCTTCATTGATGTTCCGCTCTTATTGGTCGTAGCGTGATGTTATATATAACCTTCCTCGATGAATGGACTATTCAACACAAAAAGAATTGTGCAATTCGGACCAGTAGTTCCTGAGATCTTAGCGTTCAAACAAACAAACTCTTCAGCTTTATATATTAGTATAGATTTGTGTTCATATACAACGATAAAAATAGATGCTGGACATGTGGCATATGGTCACACGAGTAGGTGTGCCTAATTTTATTTAATACGAATGAAACGCCTTGAAAACCAGTTATTTACTGCCAGATCATAGAAGTAGTCACAAGTACCTTTAATATCTAGTATGTGAACATATTATACCTAAGCCCAATAAAATTAAGGCCCTATAAAGGCAAGGTACAGTCAGCATCAGAAGTAGCTGAATATATCCATAAATTAAGAACCCTGTTCTACGATAAAAAGGTTACGTTTGCAAATTTTGCACGTGTAAAATAACTTGAGAATATCTAACGTCTCCGTAACTTGAATTTCATATTCTACGAAAACAAATTATTGTAAAATTATTTTGGAAACTGGGACATGTTCAGTTAATTCTGAGGCTGATTGTACCAAGGCTGCGGCTGCGCAACCACCCGGCGGCCGTGACTGTCCCCTCTCTCTCAGGAACCTAACTAGGTACTTATTAGGGATTTCGTAACTTTAGACTTCGTAGTACTTGGAAGTCGGTTTTAGGTTTCAATGTAGGTAATTGTACGACTACCTGTTAGGTATCTGTACAAAATATTACTTTAAACTATCTCTGTCCGCAAATTCACTCCCACGATCATATTTATATTTATATCTTCTGAACTCTGCATGATATCGAAATAAAACATCGACACAAATTTAAGTTTAAATTCCTGTTTCAATCTCTTAAATTTTCATTGAAATCGATTCAGCCGTTTTAGAGTCTGTTTAAGACAAACTTTAAGACAGACAGCAAAATTCTAAATACGGTCATTAATTATGAACAGGGAACAGGCACACTGTTAGGCCATAATCCACCACGGGGCCCCGGCCCGGATTGGTGGATAACATACCTACCTCCGAAATAATTCTCGGGTAGATATGTGGGTTTCCTCACGCTGTTTTCCTTCACAAAGAAACGAGTGATAATTACGTACGGTATGCTTTTTACATTACATCACATTACGGAATACAGATAAATAATTTAGTAACTATGAATAAGGTATGTTTACTCAATTTTTGCGGAGAACACGTTCAATATCAAAGCATTATTGGAAAAGGGATCATCCATGATTTAGTAGTCTGTGAATAGACTCGCAGATACACGACAGACGGTCGATGTGGAGTCTCGAAATGGCAGATTTGTGTTATTACCTCTACCAATTGTTTAAGCGGCTTACCTTTCTGTCTTTATTCATTCTACTCCCAATTATCCTCAACTTAAGGTTAGGTCTTTTAGTTGTAAATTTAATAACTATATCAAATGTTTTGTGTAGTGGGGGTTTTAGTTTTATTTAAAAGCCAAAGTTGAAGTCGAAAGTCTTTATTCAATTGGCCCTTAAGAGGCACTAATGAAAGTTCACCGGCTCTATCACCAGATTCGGAATAATATCCTTGTAACCTAATTTTTTTCACTTGTAGAAAGCTGTTTTCTAGTGACATGGTTTTGACATAGTCTTTGTTTTGGGAAATGCTGAGCCCTTTAGGGAAAACGGGATTTCTGCGGGTGTGTCTAGTAGTTCCAAAGATTACCTCTTTGGAACTAGGTGCTGACCCATTTCTAAAAAAATCATTCAATAATAGAACGCTACAGCGACCTACACTATTTGGGTATACCCAAAGGACAGCAAATTGTATCCCGACAAAATGAAAAGTTCCTGCGGGAAAACGGGAAATACGCCAGTAATGAGCTACTATCATACGTTTTTCCGGAGAAGTATAATATGGCTTCAAGAGAAGGGTGAAAAGAGCTCTAGAGAATAGACAACGCTGCGAGTGTTACAGATGCCTATAGGCACCGGTAACCGTTTACCATCAGACGGGCCGTTAGCTTGTTTACCACTTTATTCTATAAAAAAAAGTCAAGACAGCCCAGTGATAGTCAGGCCGTAAGTTTTTTTCACTTTCATTTAATATCGCGGTGAGGTCTCGCGTCAGTGACCTCAATGAGTGCTAATGCCACGGTTATAACGAGTAGTTACACTTATGTAAGTAGCGATAGCACACGTTGTGCAAGCTTACTTGAATAAAAACTGGATCGATGTCAAGGTGCTCATGATTTGCATATTACGAGATCATTGATATTATTATGGAATTATTCAAAGTAAAGCTATATCGATTGGTGCCGTGCACCTATTTATAAACACGACAAAAGCGCAGTAGTTAGCTGAATATACTGTATGTTCTAAAAGATCAGTCTGACGAATGATTATAGAAGCTCCAAAAAGAAAATTATTTAATGAAATTCATTTGTAATATCACTGCTAAAAGGATCTCTCCTCATTGAGTAAACTAATAACTTCGACACATTTAATTAGAAAAATGTAGCTCGTATTTTATTATTAGTAACACATTCTTAGTTCAGAGTCTGAATTTAATATAGAGATACCATCGAAGTGAAAGTCGGGAATATTTCGGTCTTAGAGGGATTATATATTTCAGCTGTATTTATTGTGACAGGTATAATATTTTAACCCACTAAAATATTAAGAAAGAAAAGATCTAAGAAGCCATTTTGAACATAATTAAAGTTGTCTTCATTCGGCATCAGGCGATTAGGTCTATCTTCATATAATTTAGTTTGAAATTTAATCTTAAAGCATTTTTTACTCTATTTAGAAGTTTTATTAAACGTATCGTATTCTAGCTGCAATTTAAGGTGGTATGTTTTAAAATATGATGAAATGATATTGTTTTCACGAGGCTCGATACAGTAAGAATTAGAGCTTGGCTTATTTCTTCCAAAATGACTGAAACCTAGCAGTGATAATAATCATTAGCTGGTAATTGAACGATAATGATGAACAATCTACGAGTATTGTTTAATTTACATCAAAGCAAAACATGGCCAACAATGCAGCGCAACCAAGATTTTAAGAAGCCTTTTGTATTTCCACAGCGATACGAGAACTCCCCTCAGCGATACGAGACTGCCCCTCAGCGATACGATCAATCCCCTCAGCGCTACGAGCCTCAAATCCAGTACGACCAAGACTATTTCCTGCCTAGACCAGTTTACCAGCAAAAACGCAAGCCCCTCAGGGAGCACGAGAAGCCGCAAGACCTGCGCAATGTCCCTGGGACCCCTGGAGTAGACTTCCCGATATATCACCAGGTGCCGGAGACGGGATTCTCATGTGCTCACGTGCCTGTTCATCCTGGGATGTACGCTAATGTTGAGACCGGGTGTCAGGTAATTTATTTGTTTTCAGTAACGAAAGTATTTGGCGAATAAAATAAAATAGAATCGCGTGAAGACACCAAGTGGTCAAATCGCCAGGGCTTGGCATATAACACACACTTTGGTTTAATTTGCAATTCATGCATCAAGATAAAGTTAAGAAAAAAACAAAAGGTCCAAAACAAAAGAAGAAAACTGTTGTAGAGATTTATTTATGAAAAAAGTTCAAAAGTCATTCAGATATCAAATCTGTGCGCGAAGTCTCCGAGCATTTCACAGTAACAACAAAACGGCAGACGCGCGGCCGGATTTAAATTCGCCACACACTCGTGACCCCATATTTCTTCCGGAGAATTCATTAAACGAACATAACTGCACAATAGCGCTATTACTCCGAGGCCGGTCACAAAGTGGACTAGGCTGCAGATGAGCTACGCCTTGCACTCGTGGCGATAGTAAAAAAAAATATATTAATAATGCTGCCATTAAGATGCAATTTGGAAATTATGTTATACTTATACATTACGACATCCATATATTTTTTTGAGTTTTTTTATGTTTCGAAGGCACTGAAATGATTTTTAGATACTTAATTAGCTACAGCACACCCTGCTTTTATATAACAGTCACTGTAGTTTTTTTTGTAATCCAAAGAGATCTTACTAAAAAAAGACAATGCATTACCATATTAAAAAAAAAAATACATTTATGGACTATGATACAAGTTAGTATTTTTTGATCAAACAGTAAATTATTTACGCAGTTGAAGAGAATATTAAAAAACACTCACCGCGTGGCAACACTGACAACCCTATGGTTTATTTATTATTAGCGCAAGCGCCTATTACTAGGGCTCTTCGATTGTTGAATAGAATCTGCGCTGAGCACAGCGTGCTGGACATTTTTACATGTTCTTTAGTGACATTTACGGATGTTGCCCTTAAATGTATTGGTTGTTAGTTACATGTAAGTACGGTGTCGCTTTGGAAACACCTGTTAAGGCACTGTATATTGAAATAAATAAATAAATTTTTCGTATCGCCCCGAGACAATTCAGTTCATACAATAATTACCGTCGATCCAAACACAATAATAGATTGCCATTTAAAATTGAATTTTTATCATTCAATATTCATTGAGAAATAAGAGCTATTTTGAATTATTGTTCAGTGGGAGGTAAAAGCGCTTGCGGTAGCCACGGCGGGTGTCGTGGTATTGTCTCATTAAAATTGCCACGAAGAACTATAATTACTCTCTGAAGTAAATAATTACGTAATTGGCGGTGAAATGACGATCGACGAAGACTACATCCGAATTGACGACCATAGTGTAATAAGTGCTTTATGTTCGCCATTTGAATAATATGAACTAGGTTAGAATATGAACTAAGAATATGAACGATGTAGGCATGCAAACCCAATGAGGTTACTATACTCATTAAACTAAGAACTCCTTTTTAAACGATTTATTTTCTTCTAATAATAGAGTCAAGAATCTCTACCAAAATACACACACAAAACAAAAAAATGCGAACATCTGATAGACAGAAAACAACATCAACTGCTTTTTGAGGCACGAACGTGTTCAACTTTGTGCATTTTCTACAACAACTACTGCAATTTTAAGTGTCACAGATTTCCCAGGTGGCCACGCCGCCATTAAAACTCTGGAACGAAATTCATTGTTTTGCGATGTTTCAAAACCTAGCAACAAATGGATGCTGGCGTCTAGAGTGCAGACTATAAATAGAGCCAGCCTGAGCGGAGAGAAAAAACGGGGATATTTTACTTCGAGAGTAGTCGAATGTTTTAGAATCTGGATAAAAGTTTCTTACTTTTAGCCGGCGCTGCTGGTGTATTTACTTTTTTATTTGGTTATTATAGGGTATAGAATAAACGAGAATACTATAGACAAACTGTTTCATCAAGTTTACTATATTTTTAATGATAGGTGTATAGTTAAATTGATAAAAATGTAGCTTCTTTCGGACCGGGCCCCCGTGTTGGATTGTCGCCTAACCCTCCGCACGAAAGTGAGGGTACAGTGGTTGAGCACGGGTATTTCTTCACTTTTATGAGCCTATATGAGTTGATGATGATGATGATAGCTTTTTTCTCAAAACCTTCGAACATTTTAATTTACAGAACAAGTAACGGATTAAGAAAATAATAAAAATACAAAATTAAACTTGAATTAGAAGTGCATCTAGCAAACCGTCACCAGTAGTTAAAGTTACCAAAATGCTGGCAGCATTGCCACTTTATATGCTTAAATATTGAGCAAAATAAAGGCCAGCATTTTGGTCACGAGTAATTCTTATTAGACCCCCAAACAAACTGGTATTTAAATAAAAGTAATGTTTCTCAAATAGCCAAATTAGTATAATTTTTTGAGAATATTCCTCTCATACAGAACCAAATTACTTTCATGTTTGTTTCCGACAACGCTATGATCAATTAAGAGTTCAAAAGCAAGAGAACAACGTTAAAAACAACCATTAATTAACATTACAAAACCGCAAGCAAAGAAACATCAAAGAAATTAAACGAACCTTGCAACATTACATCATGTAACATTATGTTACATAATTTCAAAGGCCCAAAAATAATTGTTTGTCTCTCCAACAGCATTTGCTGTTTCGAGTGGAATGAACACACCGCGAGCCAGAAATGAAATAAATTATATTGTCGGATGTAATTAAAGTAGAAAAATAATATATCCATCCGTATACCTACAACTAAAATTAAATGGGTGTGTATTTGTTTTCGTTTTTCTGGAGAACGATAATGTTGTGTGTATAACGTTTATTTAGTTTCTGTTACTATGCTATGTATAGTAAAATTGATTCACGAAAACGTGCTGGTGCTTGTGATATGGTATCTTTGCCAAATGGTAAAGTTAGCCGCTATATATTCTTTCTGTAGGAACGAAAGAAACTAAAGTTATTTTGTAGTGGGAAGCCTCTTCTGCACGAGACCGCTTGCTTTGTCAGATATTCACCCGTCAAGCAAAAGTGTGCAAACATTACTGATTTCCGGTTTGAAGGGTTTTTGCATATGAGACTTTAGAGCCGATGTCTCAGGGTGACGAGCACAGTGCAGTGCCGCGCAGGATTATGCAATGCCAAGTTCTGGGTGGCACTGTAACTATTATGGACAGGCGTAGCGTTAATCATCAGGTGAACGACGTGCCCGTCTCGTCTCAGTTAAATTAAAAAAAAACTGTTCAAGCCGATGACTGATTTGTTCATAGATTCCTCTGAGACTGACTTGAATCGAGGAAAGTACATAAAAAATATGTGCAAACCAAAGTTTTCCCCTAGGAGATTTATGTTGAAAATAATTAAGTTCCAACATCAAATACCGAGTAGCCAAATTGTTAGGGCCGGCCAATTTTCCGAAATTGAATAAGTTTCAAGACATTGTCGCTGTGGGAAGGCCGGCTAACCTCAGCGGCTCGGGGGCCGGCTACCTCAACTTATTACAACTTATTATTTCAATCACGTCGTAATACCTCAGAATTAATACAAGTTAAATAAGTTTCGAATACGCTCCGTAAAAATACCCACAAAAATTACTGTTTAAGTTTGATAAGTTAAATTGTACAGCTTGCATATTTTCAAATGGGCGAATAATTTAATAACTTTGATAGAACAATATCAGATTCCGAATTAAAAAATAAATCTTAATGGTAGGCTTTTTTAACCTTAAAATTATAAGCCTAAACAATCAGCACCCTGTGAAAATAGAAATCAGGAACTTTAACTTTTTTCTTTCTTTTATTTTACTGATAAAACAGATTATTTCGAGTTCGTTTCGAAATATTTTTAGGGCGCCATTTCACATCGGCTATTCTGAATTCAAAATTAACTCCGATCCTAGACCCGATCCGGCGTGATCCCAGATTTATTCCGATGTAGATTAAGATTAAGGCTAGGTAGAAGCAGTGCCGCTATGATAAATTAAAGTACACGGTAACACTGCAATTGTCAAGGTCAAGGATGGCTCTTATCAGAAGCTACATCTTTAGAATAGAATAGAATAGAAAATATTTTATTGTACACCAGTTCAGAAATACACAAGGTACATAAGGAATAGAACTTATTGAAATAAATATAGTACAATGGGCAGATTTATCGCTAAAAGCGATCTCTTCCAGTCAACCTTTGGATGAAGTACATCTTTATATCCCGATTCATGGCTTAGGACTGGTACTTTCAACGACGAAAGCTACACAACATGATCTGACTTCAAGGTTTGCGGATTTGATAGTTTAAACGCTTTTGGCATTGACTATACCGGTTTACCTTTCCAATCTTCAGCACTATTGTCTCTATAATTTTGCTGCACGTTTCCTCCAGGCTTACCACGTGTGCCACGATGGACGTGAGGGCCACCAGGGCGCTTCGTTCCTCTGCACCAACGGCACACTCTTCGACCAGGTCAAGTTCGCTTGCGACTGGTGGTACAACGTAGACTGCTCTCAGGCCATCAATCACTACAAGTAAGTTATTTTAATAAATTACTCGGCATATGAGACTTAGAGTCGATGTCTCAGGGTGGCGAGCGCAGTGCAGTGCCGAGCAGGATTATGCAATGCAAAGTTCTGGTGGCAATGTATCCGTTATGGGCAGGCGTAGCGTTTACCATAAAGATGAACGACTAGCTCGTCTCGTCAATCAGTTAAAAAAAAAAAATTGATAATGGTAGGCATGGTTCGACTGAAGGATCTCAGAGAATTACCAAGAAATCCATGTATTAAAGTGTATTTGCCACTACAACGCGCTGTGGATCTGTGGTAACAAGCTTAGTTGAGCCACGTTCCCAGCAAAATACAATTGAATCAGTGACTGTTTATTGGTACTGCATTTGAACGATTCCTTGCTTCGTAGAGCAAGTTAAACAGTCGGTTCCGGTTGTTATCGTTTGATAGCAGTTGCTTAGCCATGTCTGAAGCCCTTGGGCAGCCTTAGACTTTGCCATTGAGTCCAGTAAAAGGTCAAGAGTCAAAGATATCTGTTCAGATGGCACATGTCACCAAATTAATTCAAGACATCTTCTTGCTGTCTTATCTTATATTATTAAAAAAATGGCTCGTGCAGCGGCTGGATTTTCCATATCGGTTCAAATAAAAAAAAAAAATTATCACCATTTTTTTAGCCTGAATGCTGACCCCGACAAGAACCCGTACACCCCGAAGAAGAAGGTAGTCGAAGAGGAGCCTCAACGCCACAACGATTACGGCATTTACTACAGGGATGTTTAAACTTTGCAGAAACATAACGACACAGCAATAAATAAAATCGGCCAACATTCATTCCAACTTTCAGTTGTTTTGCCCGTGATAATGGACTCTTGGGTTACACGCGCAGTTACGAGTAAAACAAAAAAAAATACATTGCACACAACTGACGCACGTGACCGAATTGCGAATTTTGAAAACCAAAACAAAAGAATGACTTAAAAATTAAGAACATAAGCAAACAAACGACTATTTGAAGAAATTAAGAATGAGTAATTCTAAAACACCAAGCCGCTCCCAATGGGGACTATTTCCACAATACTGGCTGCATTGCATTGTCCAAAATAAAGGCCAGCATTTTGGTTCTCCTCCATTAAATACTATAAAGATCACAATTTAAAAATACGCATTAAACACAGTCATACAACGGGCATAATTCACGTATTCTTAGATAAATTATGATCGTATAATTTTAATTATGTTCGTTGTTGTGTTAATAATTGCCATGTCAGTTTAATAACCTATACATATCATCTATAAAATTATAAATGAATATGTCGAGGTGATGTCATGCAGTTTACATTACGTAACTGTTTTCATTTCATTAATTTTTATTACGTAATTTTAAATACTTTTGTTATGTTGTAATTTTTTTTTCATTCATCGTGTTTTGTTTAAATTTCCCATTTTGATCTACGTATACTTATATTTTTTATTTATGTTAAATATTTTTCATTGTAATAATCATACATCTAATCGTTATCTGAAATTATAATTTTCCTCTTCGTGCCATTGTCTTTTTTTAGTGTCACAGTGTTTTCTGTTTCATTAACATAATTAGTCTTTTCTGTCATTGTATTTATTAAGTTGCTCAAAGAGATTGGTGGGTAGATGTGGTAACATTTTGTAAAATATTTCTTTAGAAATAAATATTTTGACTTTATTCTTTTGTTTTATTGGCCTAAATTGAAGGTTTCTCTAACCCCGACACCGGAGGCTATAAAAAAAAACAAAAAGTATTAAAAAAAAAATACTATTTCTTTTTATTTTGTCCCTGATAAATTCGTAAAAATACATGCATATATAATGGTTTTCTAAACTATAGTTGTATCAGTCAACATTAAACATCAACTACGTTAAAAATCTTTTTAATTAATACGTAACTGCTACAAAAAAGCATTATATATTGGGATACAGTAGTGGGTTATAATTAAGCGACGTATACATGATAGTTCTTTACCATAAAATACATAATATAAAGCACTATCTATATATAGAATGGACAGCCCACCCCCCACCTAAATGACAATGGATAAACGGGTTTAGTATGAAGGAAGAAGGACAAACACACAAATATGCACAAATACACAAACTTTCGTACTTAATATAATGTGTTAAACTAAAGCTGTGTATTCATTTACCCTGCTAGTCTGAAACAAAATATGTATTGGCCAAACCGGCGCGAGACGACCCATTGTCCTGTTGAACGCCACTCGGACAGACTTGTCCCATAATTGACGCGAGAACAATAGGGAGCCAATGCCGTCGCGTCTATAAATAAAAGTAGACTCAAGTGTACTGAAATAAACCCAAATTGATATTGTTAGACATCAGTCTAAACTCAAAATTTATTTAGTTAAGTTATTAACTATTGGATCGCGTTAACGATGTAAAGTCGCTTATTTAACAAAAGAAACGATATGTGTGCTTGGACACACAGTAGACGTAAAACTTGAACTTAAAAAAATATTTAAAAAACAATATTTCAGAAAAGATATTAAATAAAAAAATCTACGAAACGTAACTCTCTTTTTTTTCTATCTTCTCTAACGTATATCTCCCTCTGAACTTCCGTTCGCCCATCCGATCACATTTTCGTAATGCTTTCACCAGCTTACTCCCCAAGTCGAGCGTGCGTAAAGAAGTTTTACTTCAAAAACTGTCAAAATCAGCGGCTTTAATTTGAGTACCAGAGATCTTGCAACTGGATTGAGCTGACATTCCATCCATAGGTTTTCATCAGTACCTATATTGACGCTTACTTATGTAGTACTTAATACTATTACATGAGTATGTCCTCTGCGGTTTAATAAAGTAAGGAAGGATTCGCTGGAGGCGAGAGAAAGAGGCTTCACGAGGATTTCAAGAATAATAAGCATGAGCTTATTTATTGTTCCAGTGTAAATATTTACAATCATCCCTCCTTGAGTTTATCAAAACATCGTTAGCAAAATCGACTATATTTTCTATTCGAGTGTCGATTTTCTAACTTCCAAAATGACTGAAGTTATTTCGTTACGGTGAAGAATTTAAATTAGGAATAATTCTCACTTCAAAAGCTCTTTGAAATTGAAAATTATGAAGTAGACGCCTCATATAATAGGGAATTATTGTACAATAGTAGCGCCTCCTACAGATGTTTTATATATTAATTTCGCTTCCGTAGGATTTTCATAAATTAACTCGTAGCTCACTTGATTGTTACTTTACATAGCGAAAAACCTTTTTAATTTAAATAAAGGTGGAAATACATTTTTGGAATTATTGGTTTCACTCATAGTTAAAGCTAGTTGAAGTATCTGTACGGTACAAGTAGGGTCCTATGTGAAAAAAAGAACATGTGGCAGACTTCTTGTAGGCAGGAGAACTCTTCCGGAAGAGTCCATCTGTAAAAGGAACAATTGCCTGATAAGCCATAGTGTACCACCATGTTGAATTTTTGCATGTCAAATCCTAAACATAGGGTACTTTTTAGGCAGTTAGCGTCCACTCGACAAAATAACTATTAATAGATATATTAGGAACTAATTTTCGACTACAGACTACAATATTTAATTATTACCTTGACAGCTCAGTGGACGATTCAATTAATTAAATTTGAACTCTTCAACTTTTAATGAATATTGGAAAAACTGTATCTACCCCTTGCTAGGGGTGAGTGCTCTCCGCTAGGCAAAGTATTTCACTTAATTGAATTAAAATTTTGCCACGCACCAGGACGTCACTTCATTTGCAATTTAATAAACGTGGTGCACAATTTATTACAGCACATTTCCACTATGTTGGAGTCAGATAGTTAATAAAAAAATTGATACTGCTAGTTTGAGAGAGAATCAGATGGATATCTGATTTTAGTTTTTAATAACAATATTGTTATCCTATGGTAGACAGTATTGTCATCGAAATCATCAGTCTGTTTATTTTTCAGATTCAGTTCTCTAATAGTCAGTTTTCTCGTAATATTGCCTCTCACTGCTAATTATGCAATAGTTGAAGTTTTTTGTAAATTACCCTTTTTTTAGATGTTATTTATATGTCGTATTTGGTTGTTTTCAGGAACATTTTGAGGTGACCTTTTTAATTACACCCCGTATAGTCAGGGGAGTACCACGCGGCGGAATAATTTAAAGGTGATGTGCCAAATTAATTAATTGCAATAATTGGGTTTAGGGAAGTGAAAAGGTTCTGTTGAAAAAATAGGGACTTATTTTTTATTAATTTATTGGATCGTGGAATTGTGGATAAACTTTTAGACCAGCTGCCTTTTCAAACAGTAAAATGAGAGAGATCATTTTATATGATGTTAAAAAAGCACGAGATTTTAAATAAAATATACGTAAGAACATATCTTTTACTTTTTTAGTTTCTTCCATTTCACGTCTGAAAACTGGCTATAAACTTCATAATATAATGTAATTTATATAATTTAGTAATTCTCACATTCAAGCATCAGTCAATGCTAATGAGCATTAAGCTCTGTCAAACTCAGTGCGAAAACAGCGATTTCATGCCAGTCAACAGTTAAGTTACGTCTCTGAGAGTGGTGAAACATAGCTTCGAAATTTGCAAGTCTGAGTGTTAGGTCTTACCCTGAGGTCGTCCACCACCTCAGCAGCAGCTAAGCTGCGTCCCCACAGGTGTACCATAAATCTGCAACATAAGGGTACGTTCCATAGCTACCAAGTGCTATATAAGCTCAATAGATCCCCGCTTATCTGACGCTAGTGTACCGCCCGCCTTATTTATGGCTCTCCGCTGACTATTCATTCTGCAAGACGTTATAGAGTTGTTTGGTTCGACTCGCTATTTTTATGGGGTACCCTAAGATAAAGTATGGGTAGGATGGTAGTTTTTCAATAATGGCGGATTGTTTGCTCGAATCTTTCCCCTCTTGTGGTTTGGGCCTTGATAAATAGAGATGGATATGGAACGGAATGTTTCGTATTAGTTCAGATGTATCCGGAGATGTATCTAATCTGTTTGCGGGTGTCACGTTTGAAGGGTGAAAGTTTTTGAGCAATTCCCTGTTCACGCTTCTGTTTTTTAAGATTCTGTGGCGTCATGGAACAGTGGGGGGGGGGGGGGGGGGGGGGCTATTCTCTAGCGTACGACATAATAGTTTCTTCTTTTTGTGTAGTTGTTTGAATCATTGTGCCCTGAGAGAGGGCGTTTTGTTTAGGACAGTATTATTCAGTTAGATTAATAGAAGCAGTTCAGTTACCCAATTGCCTATCCATATCCGAGTTTACGTCAATAAATTTTAATGTCTTTATATTAGACGTTTTTTAGTGTAGATTTTTATACGAGATAAGGCTGTAACAACGCATAGAGATTATGTAGTAGAAAAGGTACCTAATATGCAGAGCTAAAGTATATTGGAAATACAATATAAAAACATATGAAAATGTCGTTTGTGATGGTTAACAAGCGTAGTGCAGGCAGTGGCGTTCAAGATTTTGCAATTCAAAATTCTGGTTTAGTAATGAGCTGGCGCTTACCATCACATAAACGACTTTCGTCTTGAAATTTATTCAATAGATAACTATAAAAACCTACAAAATGTTCAAATTTTATTTGCACAACAAAAAAATTGCTGTAAGTTTTCAAGCGTTCGTGAATTGAATACATTGTTTTTTTTTGTGTGATCACCATTAAAGCTTAGCTTACATTAGTCAAATTTATATTACTTGTGGATGAATAGAGCCACTTTAGTCTTTTCAAAAGAAGTCTATTGAGTAGAAAACGTGAGGCCAATTTTATTGACGATTTAAGAAAACAATCCCAATGATTCTGGAAACATCCATACCAAAGCACAAAAAAGAAGAACAGTATAACATCTTCATGAATACAGCCGAAACGCACCCCAAACTAACGCGCCTCGAATTCTCGGTATACCTCGGCACACATCATTTCACCTTATAGTTTCTTTGTTTTATTTATTTGTGAACAGGTTCGCGTTTGACCACATCTCACTTGATGTTAGGTGACGATATCGTATACGTTGGTGCATGCTAATCTAGAAATAACTTATTCACTCGTGACTTGAAGACTCCCAGGCTGTACCTATCCGGAAACAAAAACTCCAGCAAGCAGTTCCAGTCCTTGGCGTTTGCCTCTGTCCTGAGCAGCTATTATTATCACGCGATAATATTTTACCTGTGTGGAAGTAGCTTTATGCAAGGTTCTGGGTGTCACTACAAATGTTATAGACTGGCACGAGAATGACTTGTTCATCTCGTTGTAAGTAACATAAAAGATAAAAAAGACCCAATACTAAATCACACATCTTCAAACAACGAACCCGTTCAAAAGCCTCTAAAACTTAAGAAATCCAATACCAGATTCGCAGCATCAATTTGTAATGCGGTACCGCAAATTAGACATAAATGAAATAGGGTATTACGCGTAGTCGCCGCGCGACTGCCCTATAGGGTGTTGTAAAACGGCAGTTATGCCGGGGCCGAAACCCGGCGAATCCCGGCCCGGCTCATAATGCGCGTGTAAATTAAATATGAAACCTGGTATTAGGTGAGACAACATCTGGACCTTGTGAGAGATAAACAACTCACTATTTTAGCTAATTTAGCATCAGTGCAAAGTTATTGGTAAGGTTCCTGATAAAACTCATCATTATCAGCCGGAACACGTCCACTGCTTAACATATGCCTCCCACATAGAACGCCACGCTGTTGCTAGCTGTTTGCATCCAGCGACTCCCCGCGACTCGCACCAAGTCATCGGTCTACCTCGTGGGGGTGGTCCTACGTTACGTCTTCCGGTCTTAAGTCGCCACTCGATAACCTTTCTTCCTCAACGGTTATCGGTTCTACAAGCTACGTGGCCTGCGCACTGCCACTTCAACTTGCTAATTCTTAGAGCTATGTCGGTAACCTTTGGTCTATTGCGGATTTCCTCATTACGGATCTTATCTCGCAGTGAAACCCCAAGCGTGGCTCTTTCCATAGCGCATTGAATAACTTTGAGCTTATGAATAAGGTCAGCGGTAATCGACCACGTTTCAGTGCCATAAACCATCACTGGCAACAAACACTCAATAAAATTTGCCAAAAAAAGTCTCGAATCTCGTACACAATACTGTTTTAGACGGTGTTCGCGCCACTTACATTGGCACTCATAATACCTTCCTACCTTCCTATTCCTATCATTTCTTGGCGACTATCTCTGTCGCTCATATCGTGGTATCCACGAGAAAACTGCTTGCCGCCGCAAGTAGTCTGCGATCGACCCTCGTCCTTCGCGGCTGCCGCTCTCGCCGAATCCAAAAAGTACTGGATCTGCTGCTCCTCTGTAGTGGTCCACGTGAATTCGACGCGCAAATATAAACAAAACCCGCTATAAACCCGCCGCGTAAACGCTCCTTGCCGACACGCACCAACCGCCAAAAATACAGTCCACTACATCGAACGTCATAACATCCTGAAGGAACAAGCAGCTTGGAGACGGACCCGAACCGAGGTGATTGCAGTTGCATGGAGACCAGGTTAGTCGCCAAGTTCCTTTGTACTACTCTTCTACCAGCCATCCTTCCCCCGCCATTGGAGGCGCGCTCAGCCTATACAGCTTAGCTGCCGCGCTAACATATTGTTGGTCCTTCGAGCCGGATCTTCTCTGGTCCTCCCGCTATTCTCTGGCCCCTCTTAGGCCTCATATAGTCCTCTTTATAACCGCCCGCAATTTTATATTGGTATTTTTACCAACGATAATTTCCTATAATTATCGTGTTCCCGCCCGCAATTACAGTTCAGATAGTACCCTGTACTATCCTACTACGCTCTTATATACTTATTTCGTGTATTCCGCATTCCTAAATAGTAAAAATAACGATTTTTCCGTAATTCTTAATTTTTATTAAAAAGTGAAGGTATTCCTAACGACCGCCCGTGCGTCTCCACGTGGGTATTCAATACGCCGCGCGCGTGGCAGGTAAATGCTGTAGGCAGTTGCAGTAAATTAGGAATTTCATACTTTATCTAGTTTTTTATACTTTGTTAAGATGGCTATGGCTACTCGTTCAAAAGACAAAGATAGTGAAGTATACGAGGACGCAAAAGCGCTCGATACGTTACAGATCGAACGTTTGACCTTGATAGGTAAACGTGACATTATATTTTCCCGCTTACAAGATATTTTTAACCGATCTTTAAAGGCTTTCACTGATGATACTGAGAAGGATTTATTTCTATGTGGAATGATCTCGTTAGACCGCTTACGCTCCGATTTCAATGAAATTGTGAACAAATTAAATGTCACCGAGTTGACTCTCAACGCTTCGTACACGGTAAACTACCAATCTATAAACGTCTTCGAAGATATGTTTTGCCGTTGTCAGTTTGTTTATAATAAACTTAACCCGCCTTTAAAAACCGCTGATTTCAATGTTGCCCCGCAACGTAAATCCATCAGAATTCCTGAACTCGATTTGATGGTCTTCAATGGAGATCCGATGACCTGGAGGATATTTTATGAGTCATTCAAACGCACGATTCACGAAAATCCCGATCTCACTGATCACGAACGCGTCCAATATTTAATTAATAAATTGTCAGGCCGGGCCCTTGCAGTTTGTTCTGGTATCGTACCTAACGGTGATAATTATCCGATCATATGGCAGACGCTCGTCGATAAGTATAACGACAAACGTAACCTAGCCTCCGCTTATCTTGATCAAATGCTTGATTTTAAATCTTTTAACACCGCGACGAATAAAAACTTAGAATTATTCCTAGATAAATTCTGCACGGCTGTGTCAAGTTTGAAGTCTCTCAAGCTCGATAACATGTCTGATTTTATTTTACTATCGCTCGCTTTGAAGAAAATAGATTCAAGTACTGCACGGTCGTTTGAAATGCACATGCGAGGTAAATCTATGCCTACATACAATGAACTTTTAAAATTCATCCGCGAACAAAGCAAAATATTGGAACGCACTACGACCGTTTCTCTTAGCCGCAGTGATAACAGGCCGCGTACTGCAAGGTCTACGCAGTCTTTTGCAGCATCATGCGTCACTCACTGTCCGCTTTGCAAACAAGCCGATCACGCTAACTTATATAGATGCCCTGTATTTGATAAGCTTTCTATCGACGACAGGTACACTTTTGTAAAACAAAGCAAAGGTTGCACTAATTGTCTAAGCACTACGCATATAAATACTGCTTGCAATTCTAAATTTAATTGCCGTTATTGTGGATGTAAACATCATTCTATGTTATGCCGCAAAGTATCATCTTCCCGTGAAGACAATCGCCCGTACCCTAGCGCTCCGTCACAGGCGCACGCGCCGCCTCCGCGCGCGCGAACTGGCAACTTCTCCGCCGCCGGGGATCACATGCCGCCTTCGGCATCGCCGCCGCCCGTCGCGGGCTCCGCTAGCGCTCAGCTGACGAACTTACCTACAACTGCTTATCAGTCATCACAACAACAGGTGTCGCTGTGTAATATACGCCCCGCTTCGCAGCCTAATGACACTACTTGTTTACTGGGAACCGTACAAGTTTATGCTACGGATTTAAATGGTCGCCGCCATGTAGTACGCGCCTTAATTGATTCGGCTTCCCAAAGTAACTTTTTAACTTCAAAATGTTGCGCTAAATTAAATTTAAAATGCAATAAGGTGACGAACACCGTTGTTAAAGGGATAGGTTCCGCATCTAACCCAATCAAGGGAGCAGTTTCTGCTACTTTATCTTCCCGCCTAAATGATAATTTTATTGCAATTGACGCCTATGTTATCGACCGCATAACAGACAATTTACCGGCAGTGAAAATTGACGTATCCTGCCTTTCATACCTGAACTGCCTGCCTCTGGCAGACGACAGTTTCGCTTCGCCTTCCGAGATCGACATACTTATAGGCGCGCCGCTCTTTTCTGAAATATTGCTATCAGGCCGCGCCGCTGGTCCGCCTGGTACTCCAACCGCTTTTGAAACCATTTTTGGTTTTATCGTAATCGGGACCGCTCCCGTTACTCCCGCTCATGTTACGCCCGCTCATATTGAAACCGTTGTTTCTATCACTGACCCCTTGGTTGAAGATAGATGCCGCTCTCATATTTCCCTCTGTACCTTTACGGAAGGACCACGTTTAGATAATCTTGTCCAACGCTTCTGGCAGCTTGAAGAGGTGCAATGCACGCCGACCTTGAGCCCAGACGCTATAGAATGTGAACGCATTTTTACAAATAACGTTTCCCGCGATCCTACGGGACGCTATTCTGTAGCGTTACCTTTCTCCCGCGATCCCGCGACCTCTCTGGGTAATTCTTACCCTATCGCTAAAAAACGCTTCATGTATCTCGAACGTAAGCTCGCCGCGATACCTGCTCTGCGCTTAGAGTACGATGCTATAATCAAAGAGTACATTCAGAAGGGTTACATTTCACTGATCGACAATGATAGTCCTTTTACTGGATATTACGTGCCACACCACGCCATTGCGAGACTACAAAAAACAACAACTCGATGGCGTATGGTGATGGACGCCAGTGCTGAAACTGACTCAGGCCTCTCCTTGAATCAAGTTTTATATACCGGGGATAATTTACAAAACGATCTTTTTACAATCCTCTTGGATTTCCGCCTCTACCCAATTGCTTTTACATCCGATATTAAACAGATGTACCTACAAATTTTGATAAATAAGGACCACCGCAAATATCAAAAATTCCTGTATCGATTCGATCCCGTTTTTCCGCTTGATACCTACCAATTCAACCGCGTTTGTTTTGGTCTACGTAGCAGTCCGTTCCTTGCAATGCGAGTGTTGCGACAGCTGTGCGCCGCCGACGGTGCCCGCTTCCCACTCGCAGCATCTCTTATCAGCGACAACACATACATGGACGACGTGTGCTACTCCATGCCTACTCTGTCTGCTTGTTTACAACTCAGAGACGATCTCCGCGAGTTGCTCAAGGCCGGGGGCTTCGATCTCGTCAAATGGGCTAGTAACTCACCCGCGCTCCTTGACTCCCTTCCCATCTCTGCGTTAACGGAATGCGTTAAAAATGCGAAAAATGCGTTAACGGATCTTTTAAATTCCGACGAATATAATAAGTCTATCTCAGATGAGTTATCAGCTAATCGCATACACTGGAAATTCAATCCACCGCGAAGTCCTCACTTCGGGGGGAATTATGAAATATATGTGAAAGCGTTTAAAAGTCATCTTCATAAAACGATCGGTTCACAGTTACTCACCTATGAAAAAATGTTAACCGTACTCACACAGATAGAATGCGTTATCAATTCTCGTCCTATAACGTTATTGAGCGAAGATCCGTCTGAGCCGACCGCGCTGAGTGCTTCACATTTCTTAATGACCGCACCGCTGAAGCATTTACCCGCTTGCACGGTTCCCGATGAACCTGGACACTTATTGAAACGGTACGCTTTATTGGATCAAATGGTACAATCATTTTCCAAACGGTGGAAGTTGGAATATCTTCACTTACTTCAATCTAGAGGAAAATGGAATACACCTTCGAATCCCATTACAATAGGTTCTATTGTTCTTATTATCACTGATAATATTCCCCCGCTATCCTGGCCTCTCGGCGTCGTCGTGGCCACTCATGTCGGCGGCGATGGCATCTGTCGAGTAGCGTCAGTAAAAACGGCGACCGGCGTCTACCAGAGACCCGTCGTCCGTTTATGTATCTTACCTACCCAATAATTTAACCCCTTGCTCCCCGGTCAACCGCTATGTTATATTTAACCCGTTGACCGCTTTAGAGTTTAACTCTTATTTTTATTTTTTTTATTTCCCGCTTTCTTTTAAAACCCAATGGTTTTTAGGCCGGGGGCAAATGTTCGCGCCACTTACATTGGCACTCATAATACCTTCCTACCTTCCTATTCCTATCATTTCTTGGCGACTATCTCTGTCGCTCATATCGTGGTATCCACGAGAAAACTGCTTGCCGCCGCAAGTAGTCTGCGATCGACCCTCGTCCTTCGCGGCTGCCGCTCTCGCCGAATCCAAAAAGTACTGGATCTGCTGCTCCTCTGTAGTGGTCCACGTGAATTCGACGCGCAAATATAAACAAAACCCGCTATAAACCCGCCGCGTAAACGCTCCTTGCCGACACGCACCAACCGCCAAAAATACAGTCCACTACATCGAACGTCATAACATCCTGAAGGAACAAGCAGCTTGGAGACGGACCCGAACCGAGGTGATTGCAGTTGCATGGAGACCAGGTTAGTCGCCAAGTTCCTTTGTACTACTCTTCTACCAGCCATCCTTCCCCCGCCATTGGAGGCGCGCTCAGCCTATACAGCTTAGCTGCCGCGCTAACAGACGGGTTAAACCGAGCGTGTCGCATGTGGTGAACATTGGATATAGATTACTATGAATTAAGCGATCATCTCAAATTAGGCACAATGTACCCTGCTGAATTGAAGAGGCTTCGCTCTGTACAATACGTGTATTAATAGAGGCGCTTAATCTCGCCGCATTACGCCGAGGGTTGAGTGTGAAGATCTCAGCGAAAATAAATAAACAACGGACATAAACAATGCCTGAAAAGTACTGTGGAAAGTGGAGGAGCCAATAAAACTCTTCAGCGCTCCTTGCCTTCTATGCTTTTACTACTCCCTCGTAAAGGGACAAAGAGTAGCAAAGGATAGCTCTGAATTCAATGACCCTTATTCCCTAAAAAGTACTGTTGAGTACTTAGTTAATTTTGCATGAATTGGACAAGCGTCGTGGCAATCATTTTGACTTTATTGCCACGGCACCTGTCAATTCCATACCAAATTTATTAAGAACTCCACGGCACTTTTAGGGAATAAGGGGGCCGGAGTCAAAAATTTCTTTCTCCCTGACTGAACTGTCAACCATAAATTATTTACGAGATAAGAACGGGTCTAATTTACGCACAAATTCACATCAAAATTTATTTATAAATGCGTTTCTTGTAAAAACATATGTACCTACCTAAAAGTCAAACGCTTTCCGTGACGGCAAACGTCGTGAGGAAACTCACATGGTCGAAAATTATTTGCAGTTATGTGATCCGGACCGGGCCCCCGTGGTGGATTATGGCCTAACCCTCCTCACGAAAGTGAGGTGAGACCCGTGCTTAGTACTGGGCGGATACGGATTGATGATGACGATCCATAGTGTTTGTTACACAACTCTCAACGTTCTTGTAATAACAATACCGCTATCGCTTGTGTGTTACACTGAGAGTACTAGGAGTAAAGCGTATTAATATCCCCGGATGCTCAGTGGATGATCTGCGGTAATTAGAGCTGCACATTGGGAACAGACTGGTGTCGCGGTAAATGTTTGTCTTAAATGCTTGAGATTTTGACAAACCCTTGTGTTTAAAGAATTGCGTTCCGTGAATTTCTTCTTTTCGTTCAAAACAATAATGCCGCTTAATGCCTTTTTAGGGACAGAAAGATGCACGCAAACGAATCCTAAATATTAAAAAAAAAAACTCATGAATACAACAAACTTAAACCCACTCTAAAATCACGTTGCGAAAGTAGCAGAGTGAAAATCTGAGATCTTTCCATCCCTACAACATCGGGTTCATAACCTCGGCTCCAAATGACTGATTGCTGACTGAAGAACTCTAATAAGCGAAGACAACAACATTGAGAACAACATAGCCGTGCTTCAAGTTAAGCCCCTGAGGAGAAAGGGGTGCTATAATTAGGACTATCTTCGCTTAGCAATATGTGATATGATCAATCAACAATCTTGAAGAGACTGTATCTTACAAACTGATTTCAATTTTACTTATAATTATGATAACATGTTTATAAAAAAAAACAAGTACGTACGTGCGTCCCCTATACCTACATACGCTCGTCCCAAAATAACATTTGCCATCAATATTTGAGAGAACCAAGATGCATTTCCGCGCGGAAATGTGCTAAAATGTTGGAACGTCCCATTTCCTGTGTTCAACCGGATGCTTCAGAATTCAGTAACGTTCGCAAGACCGTACGTATCCACCTATCTAGTACGTAACATCTTTGACATACCTATAATACGAGTAAGTAACATAAATTATTCATATTCATATTTATTAAAAGTTTTTATAAAATAAATACACTCTTGTAAGTGAATTGGGCAAGTATGATGCTTACTCCAAGACATATATGATTTATATAAATTAATGAATGATTGAACTACTGAATGAAGGGATGAATGATTGAATGGACGAACGAATGAATGAATGAATAAATGAATGACTGAATTGATTAATTAATCAATTACTGAATTAAGAAAAAAACAAACGAACGAAGGAATAAATAAATTAATAGATAACTCTAAAAATATTATAAATAAAATAATATCCAAGGCGATAATGTTTCTCTACCTTATAAGATGTTATTTAGAAATAAACACACGTGAATTTAAATAAAATACTCACATACTATGTATTGTACTATTAGTAAAATAAATGAAGAAGCTGTAATAATTATTTCCACGAATTCACCGGCATTTTCTTTCTCATCACCTATCCTACCTACATCAAGACCAATTTCCCTTCATCACATTAACTTGTTATTAATTTGAAGCTTGAATCAATCCAATTACTTCCGTTTCAATTAGGGAAATGAAGAGTCGAGAGGTAATCGAGTTCGTTCTTAATGAGCGGTGAACGAATCATAATCATTACGCGGGAATTTTCGTCATTATCATTAAAATTCTGGGAAAGAAAAGTCAATTGACGAGATGTTGATGGGAAATTTGGGGAAGTTCTTTTGTTTTTGGCAATGTTGCCAGCATTTTGGGTCGCTGTTAGTGGGTTAGAACAGTTAGGTTACCTATGAGCCTGTAATGGTCAGTAGGTTGTACAACTGTTATAATATGTAGTTAGTTTTACGTTGTAGGTAGTTACTATAGTTTGTCAATAAAGGCTGTTGCTCATTGTAATTTAAATGTAAATGAAGAGTTTTTTAATTTAGGGAACAAACAATGGATAAATGCAAACAATTACTATGGTAACCTAAAATATTGGTTTTAATTAAAATTTAATTTAAACAAATAAAACCTAATGACGTTGTCAATAAGGTAGACGAATTAAGTAAACTGTAAAACCATGTACCGCACTCAAAAATATACATATATTCTTACCTCAAAATAAATATAAAAGTGAATTTAGATTTATTAAGATAAAGCCACAATACCTGAATGGTTTTAATTAAGGTTGGCACTTAAAACTAAAATAAAAAATATAGAGAATCTGCTGAATAGAGACGGACGGAAGTTAATTTCGGAGTTCCTTAAAATTCTCTGCCGCCGGTCTCGCGGTTACTCTATTTTTTTTCTACAAATGGCTCTGGATTGAGTCTTGTGTTATATTTATAAATAAATATTGGGTTATATCATTCATTTTCTATAATTTATCATCATCATCATCAAACCATAACGTCCCACTGCTGAGTACGGGTCTCTCCTCCCTTTCGTGAGGAGGGTTAGGCCATAACCCACCACGGGGGCCCAGTCCGGATTGGTGGATACATACCTACCTCCGAAATAATTCTCGGGTAGGTATGTGGGTTTCCTCACGATGTTTTTCCTAAAACTGTTTTTTTTTTTTTTTTTTTTTATGTTTTTGTTATAATTAAAATTATGAAAATGTTTATTGACTCCTATTAATATTACATGGCACTATTTAATTCCTAAAAAAAATATCCTAAATCCTAGTTAGGGGTCAGGATCGTGACGCGCTATTTTTATTATGACAGAATTTTTAATGCCTGTACCTAATCCTCCAATTATTGTAAAATAAATATCCTTTCTTTTTGCCACCACAGACGTTCCTATAAACTGTTTCGTTCAAGGCTTGACAAAGTGCATAATTTCGAATAATATACCGTAGTAGCCCCGTACTATCCCAGTGCAGGCATGTACCAATGTGTTTCTTGTAAAACATATGTACGTAATTATCACTCGCTTTTCGGTGAAAGAAAACATCGTGAGGAAATCTACATACCCAAGAAGCATTTTAGAGGTAGGTATGTGATTCACCAATCCTGATCTGGCCCCCATGGTGGATTATGGCCTAATCCTCCTTACGAAAGTGAGGAGAGACCCGTGCTCTGCAGAGGGACAATATGGGTTAATGACGATTTTGATGATGATACCGTAGTAATAAAAAATCCTATTTTTCAAAAACAAAAACACTGCAGAAAATATTATCAGGACTAGTTTATTACCGTACTTATTTTTTAGTTCTATCTTTAATATCAGTCTTGTTTTGAACTTCCACTAAAATCTATTACGCAGTTAACCCAGAACTAAATAGGTGAAACTTTATGCTGAAATAGAAATAAAAATGAACGGTGCACCAGCAGTGAAAACACAAAAATCTGATTCCCAAACTTTATAGCAACCTTTAAAACAAAGTTTTCGTGTAAAACCGATTCTATCTCACTCCGGCAAAAATACCTGATTCCATCAATGACCGTCCGGCAAACTTTGACAATTCCAAACTAAGGAATAAAAAGAGTGAAAAAACAGGAAAGTTTTCTGGAACGTGTGTGACTCGGACGGTACTTCCAAGTTGCTCAACTCGTTAGGGAGTTAGTTCGGAACTCATCTAGGGCCCTTAGCGCTAATCAAAGGCGTGATGGACGAGTTCGGGTAATCTGGGAGTTTGGGGGGAATTGATACTAAAGTTTCTTGTTTTATTTATTCTGCATTCATCATCATATTATCGTCCTACAGCTGAGCACGGGTCTCCTCTCACTTTCGCGAAGAGGGTTAGACCATAATCCAGTACAGGGGCCCGGTCCGGATTGGCCGATAGCATACCTTTACTAGATGTTCGGAGGAACAGGGCATTGTTTCTAGCGATATTACTGGGCATATGCGATTTTATAGCTGATGTCTCAGAGTGACGAGCGCAGTGCTGTGCCGCGCAGGATTATGCAATGCAGTGTGATGGGCAGGCGTAGCGCTTACCATCAGGTGAACGACTTGCTCGTCTACCCACTCAGTCTAAGAAAAAAAAACCTTCTAGGAGTTTTCCTAGAAGGTTTTTTTAAAACTCATATTTTGTATGAATTATGTAAGTATGAGATTTCATACATACAAAATTCATACAAACTATGAATTTTAATGATGTCATACGACATTATGTCAAAATGAAAGAAAAAAAAGTTAGGCATAGTTTAGAAGGGACAGCCACCGTGATAGCGTGCACTGCGTAAAAACGAACACCGGAAACTCCGCATAAATATGCGACCAGAATAAATACAGAAAAAATCATGAGTTAATTGCATAGCTTCCGCATTGCACGAATAAACCGATCAAACTGGAGGGCAAAAAATCACTTGTACATTCCTTGCGAGCCGGCAATCAACCAATTAATGCCGACGAAGAAAGGAAATGGAACTTGCAAAGAAATCAACTAGTCTAAGAACTTCCCACTTTCGACGCTAACAAGAAAACTATTAGCAATTATCAGTTGGCCGGCGTTTCAATCAATTTACAAGTCGAAAACAAAGCGCTTCAGCAAATACTCAAAACAAACTTAACCACCTACTCAATCTTAACCTAGCTAACAACAAGATAGAGCTCAATATCCTTTATAGTGTTTACGGGATATGGGTAGTTACAGCTATCATGTCTGTAGGCTGACAGCTCTGCAATTTTCATTCTTTCAGCGTGCTTTTTAAAATGTTTCAACTTTTTTTTTTTCAACTTTTTAATTGCCAGTTTGTGTGGCTTCTGTTTTCTTAGTGTGTTTTTGGTTTGCATTGTCGATATTATGGAGGTGTAATGGAGAGATGTGTAGTAGAGTAACATATTTTTTGTTCCTACATTTTGTGTAGTTTAAGTATTGGATTAATTATAGTATGTAGTGTTATGACGTTTGCATATATAAAAAATGCATGGCCTCCATGTCCCAATCTCCATGATAAGTAACGTAATTTATACAATTTCAATAATGTAATTTAACAGTTTGGTAATGATGTTATATGATAATATTGTCAATAGAACAATTTATTTTTATATTGTATTGTTTAAAAAAAAAAAAGAATGACAAAAATTTTAAAAATTACATCGATGTAGAGTTTCTTGGTGCTATCTTCTCTAACGGGCGTATTTCCGAAGCACTGGTAGAGTCAATGGAGTTTTCCTTTTCCTGTGCGAGACTCAGGCATGAGTCACCACTTGAAAGGGAAATATCCTTTTTCTAACTTAAACCATAATTAGATAATAATCATTAGTTTTTTTTTTTCATTTTTTTATTTTGACAAATTTTTTTGTATTTCTATACTTATGTGTAAGATATTTTTTTTTTGACGTGTAAAAGTGCAATATTTTGCCTATTTACAATAAATGATTTGAGTTTGAGTTTTGAAAAAACAAAAAACTCGCGATTATCCAATTTCCTGTATATCATTTGTTTAATAAATAGTTAGTAGTAATTCACTGTTAAGTGAATGAGAGCAAAATTATCAGGGTATTTTCAATAGTCACTAACTTCTTATAAATCTATTATATTATACTTTTTATATAATTAATCTTATTTATTAGGTAGGTTTGGTTTATATATTGAATAGACTTGCATATCTACATTATTCATCAAATTCGCACTACTTTTTACAAAAGGAGAAAAATATGGGTAGAAAAATTTGGGTTTCAACTGAACTGTAAAATATTTACTGCTAAAATATTTTTTTGACTTTATTTTGTCCTCGACTCCTGAGCTCGGAAAATAACGCCTTATCTTCGCTTTTCAATTGACTTGCTACCTTCAATAGAGTAAACGCATTTTCGATCACACTCTGACAACCCTAACGCCCTTGAAAACGTATTGGCAAACCACTACAGCTATTAGCCGAAACATCGCACCCTCCTCTCTCACCCCTAGGTTCGTGATTGGTCTGTCATGAAGAAAATCGTTCCGACACATCTCTGACTAAATCGATTACGTTTGACTGACGGAACGTCATGGCTGGTGCAGACGGGCGATTCGGAAGCGATTTATGTAGATTATAAGCACAGATATATGGGAGTTGTCATCAATCAGCCACTGTAAAGTGAAAGGACTGGATTAACAACTACAAAAAATATCATTTACTGTTAAGATTTTACGGAATGCTGCCGAAATACCCGGAATGGGGCATTTAATTAATAGATGCTTAATTTTTTTCAGTTGGATAGTTTTGTGGCATAACAAAAAGATTTCGAATAATTCAGGGGTTATGAATTATAGATTTTTTATTTATTTATCACTCAAATATGATAATTTGTGTTTTAGTTTCATTAGTTTTGTACGCGTTCACGCATCGTTTAGCCGATTGAGTTGAAACTTTGTACTATTGTTGTTGGTAGGTACCTGGGTAAAAGTTTTTGACATAGTGCCATCGACGTACAGGTGCCGCGCAAGGCGTATAGTATTGAAGTAATGAGAAACAGCAATAAATAGATGAATAGACGCTTGCCTATGTTGTGCCATTATCTATTTAGAGCTTGGTAATTATTGTTGTTAAAGTTGCCCGTCTGTTACTTACGCAATGCGTCAAAGTCATATTCCACGCGGATTCGATTCATGGCCGGATATTGAGGAGTGACGGCTTTTTGAAGAAGAAGAAATCAAATGTTAGCATTAAGTCCGTTGATACATGCAATAACTCGGCTACGGGGGGGAAATTACGCGGAAATGTCTCGCTCAGAAGTTTATCTCTTTACTTGCATTACTAGTTATTTTACCGACTGAAATGTTTCCTGTCTGTCGATCAGTATGTATTTAGCTTTATAAATGTATGTACAGTCAGCAACAAAATTCAATTACACATGTTGAAATTTTAAATTTATGTTTTTACATTAAATTCAAGTTGTTTTCATGCGTACCTAAAGCAGAATTGGAAGTAGAAAGTTTAGGGAAATTTGTCGCGGACTGTATACAAATGTATAAACAAGAAGTATTTTACTATTTAGTTAATGAACAGTAATTGGGAATGCTATGTGGTCATAAACTGTACTGTACTGTATTTGTTCACAATTTGTGGTAAAACCAGGATATCGTGGTCGTAAACCCTCGTCCGATGAACCGAATTGGACCATGGAAACCGTATTATAGTCACGTAGATATACTGTTAAGTACATATACTGTTACTCGTATAATGTTAAGGAGATAATGCGTTTTGGTCGCAAATGAGCTGTGTATTTTGTGTTTTTGTGGAAATTTATATGAAGAAGCTTATTCTAATGTTATATTATAAGGTTACCTTGATAGATACTAGACATAAGGGGCCGTCTAGCAAAAATCACGAAATATCATAATATTTATTTTTCGTCAAATGAGCGATTTTTAAACCGAAAAGCGGCTATTCTAAAAATTAAAAAAAGATAATATTATGATAGTAATATTTTTAAGATTCTTTGTAGGTACTAAAATGCACGGGGGGGGGGGGGGGGGGGGGGTAGGGGTATTTTGAACCTCACCACGTATCACCAGGGTGGGGGGGTCACGATCAAAAAACATCACGTGATTAATGGACGATCCCGAAGTGTATAGATAGAAAAGAAAAAGAAGAAGACAGTGACCTCAAACCAAGCCGATTTTAGTTTAGATAGCCTATTGAGTGAACGTCCGTCTTCAAAAGAGAGGCTCGTGAGTTCAAATCTCAATGCGGGCACTTACCAATGTGTATCAATGGCGAAGGTAGACATCGTGAGGATACCCACATACCCGAAAATAATTTCAGATATGATAAACCAATCCGGATCGGGCCCGTGATGGATAATGGCCTAGTTATCTACACGAAAGTGAGAGGAGACCCCATGCTCAGCTGTGGTTGGTGTTTTAATTCAACTGGAAAGTCAAATGCTGTATTGCATAGAATCGTAATAAAGCGAGAGTAGCGTTTACACGTTTCAACTAATCACTATACCAATGCACTCTACTAAAGAGTTGTATAATGTAAATCGGGCATGACCAATTTTAGTGACTCTATAAATTAACATAAAATCTATATCTTCAACCGGCGCAATACTCTCATGGTTGCCGAAAGTTAGGCACAAACATTGACAGTGATTGTATCGTGTCGCGGCATACATATTAATTTCAGGTTCATTTCAATATCAACAAGCTACGCCGGCACCGTGTGTGCCGGGATGGCGGCATCGCACCGTGTGTCACGAAGTTTATGTTGGTACAGTGTAAGAAGTAGACATTATTATTGCTTGATGATTCATAATATTAAAATCTTCACAAAATCAACCGAGAATCATCATCAGAGCTAGAGTCAGATCTTAGAGGACGTGTGAGTCGTAATGTACCACTATATTAGATAAAATTAGAAAAGCCCATTTATCCCAATCTATTATAATATGAGTAGTTCACCTAACAACGCTAAGGCAACCACAGCAATTGTCTGATCATCGATCAATGGCGTCGATCGATAGTAGAATAAGATCAATCGACTTTGATCGACAGTTACTTGATCAGTCAAAGCTACTCAACTACACCAATCGATCGATGGCATCGATTGGTTGATATGGTAACATCCTAAGGTTGCATTTATCCTTGTTTATCCATCGATGGTGAAACTCTTTCGGATTTTTATTTAATGGGGGGAAAAGGATGTGACATCACCACGCATGGACTCTATACATTCTTTGGTCTGGAGTTCCAGAAACTAGTAGAGGGTGTCAGGGAGTTGGTGTTCTGCTTTCCACTGGGATCGTAGCATGTGGAAAGATGTAGTCTCTGCCTATCCCAACAGTATATTTTTTCAAAGTAAGTAAGTTAGTAATTTAAATTAATAATTTCTAAAGTAAAATCGATATCTCGTTATAAAGGGCGAAGATCGGTAGACCAGACTTACTATGACCTAGTCTACTAAGAGCAAACATAGCACGTACCAGCAAGCAAACTACCATCTCGATTAGACATTTGGCTGACTTCTTTTTGCTATTCCACGTCTGCTTCTAACTTGCACCAATTACTCTTTGGCAGGTAGTTGTGTGTCTCGTGCAGGCGCCTTCAATAATTTTATGCATGAAATTTGCTTTCGCGTCGGAAGTGTATTTAGTTTTAAGAGGCATCAGAAGTGGGATCCGTGCTTAATAGTGTAGCCTCCGGGTGTCCGGGCTTGGTTACTCTTATCTATATTCCGGGAGCTTCTTTGTATGGAGGATCGGTTTCGAACTCATGCCGTGGTGACGACGAGTTCAGTCACGGTTAAAGTTCCACAGGTTTGTGGAGATTTTTTCTTCTGTTGCGAAGACAAATGACAATCGATATCGGAATATTCTGATATTGACATTTTATCAAACAATGAAAGAAAAAACTTGATTGAAAATTTGGGAAACAGGCCGATGAAAGTTGACAAAATGTTCTTACACATATTAAATTATTACAATACTAGAAGCGCCCCGCGGGTTGCAGTGAAAAAGAATCCCATGTTCTATTCCAGGATCAAAAATATCTACTCCAAATTGCATTGAAATGCATTCAGCCGTTTTGGCGTGAATAGAGTACAAACACACAAGCTGTTGCATTTATAATTTATTGAGATTTAATTTAAAAAGACCATAAAAACTTACCTAGTTTGTTTAGGCTTGTACTTCAACAGATGTTGCTTTATTGTGCAATTTCCCTCCTGCCGAGTCCTGCCCCCTTACCCAACACTGTACCAATCCAAACCACAGCCAAGGTAATTGTATAATTAAAGGCACAAAAAACGTGAGCCAAGCAACACTGTGGCTTAATTAGTTCATCCAACAACCCGTTCTAATTGCAACGCAGTATAGCAATTAGTCCAGCCTTTGCCTTCGACAGTCGCGGATACACACGGATGCAAATAAGGCTCAAATTTGCATGCAGTCTCGAGGACCCCGGGCGGTGCCTCGAGCTTAGATAATTTCACTGGGACACTTAAGACCATAAAAGCGACGAATATAGATGCTAACGCGTTGTTTGTCAGCAACAACAGATGCGATAATGTGACGCGCTGCAACGCAACGCGACACTGCGAAAATATCACTTAATAGCAGTACCTACCTAGACGTGGCCTACTTCAACGCGTTGATAGATCGGTTGTTGACGGAACGCGAACTCGTTATTGTGGAAATGTTGACAATCACTGATCAATTTATAAAGATGTATCTTCGCTTCCCCCTAAATTCAGTCGGTTTTTTCAAAACCGGCTGATTGCCCTTCAGTTAGATTTTTTTTTATGTTATGCTTAACAAAATAGCGCCATAATCTTACTGGTCTCTCTTGATCATGATTTAGTTTTTCCATAAAACATTACTAGAAAAACTCCATTAGTCATCAACAATCATTGTAATGTTTTCAAAACTCCAAACTCAATTCATTTAATGCAAGTTGACAAAAATATTGCACTTTCACAAGTCAAAAACTTAAGTATCTTATCCACAGAGAAAAATAAAAAATAAGTCATACCATGATCTAGTAAACTAATGTTTATCTAATTATGGTGTGAGTTTGAAAAAGGACATTTCCCTTTCAAGTGGTGACTCAGGCGTGAATCTCGCACAGGAAAAAAAAACTTCATTAACACTACCAGTGCTTCGGAAATATGCCCGTCAGAGAAGATAGCACCAAAAAACTCTACTGAATTCTTCGTATTTTGTTGCCCTGGTATAGTTAACAGTATAACAACATGAGATATAATTTGCCAAAGATCTGCCTCCAATATAATACCGATCGCGATAACAGAGAACGGCTTACCGCAATCGGTTGCTATTAGGATCCGATCGCGCGATTCGTCACTGCAAACTCAATATTATCTCGCTACGAAAACCACCCACGTGGGAATTATAATCCCACCTTCCGACGTATGCACTGCGATTGCTTTCAACTAATCTCGATGGATTAGTTCTAAGCTCCAATATTTGCGGAGAGATTGTGTGAGTTTATGTTAATTCATATGAAGCAATTATATTGTGTCAAGTACACGTCCTCTAGGATGCTAATTCCCACCATAGGTGCGGATGCATTGCGATTGGTTTCCTAGTCGACGGATTAGTTTATAAGCTTTCAATTTTTATAGAGATAAACATTATGAAGCTGTTTTGTGTGGAATGAGGTAGTGGCGTCTTCTGAGATTGACAGGCGGGAGGCTCTGACATGACTTGACATATACTGACAAAACTTTACGAAAGTCTGAATAGGGCCGAGATTTCGAAGCCGGTTTTTTTGACCGGATTTCTCTGCTAGCCACCACTATTTACACACAACGATTTTAGACATTAATTATACTGATACCGCATTCACAATCACATAGATAGAACCTTACCTTTTATGTATCCAACACATGCGTGTTTCCTGTATCTGTGTATATTTCTATATGTGTGTGTTCGGTGTTCTTGTGTGTGTGTGTTGTAGGAAATCAAGAACCATAATAGGCCATGATATTGTATACAAAAGGGCTCTTTCACAATATTCAAATACGCGATGAGCTTCAGTTTGCAAACTCCCAATTTCAAACCTTGCACCAAACACCAATCGCCATATTGTATTAGCATGATTGCTTGGTTATTAGCATTTATTTAGGTTTGCCTCGTTACGTCGAGTAGACGCGATGGATGAATATTCTATTGATATTTGCACACAGAATGTGAAAGAAACAAATAACGAAGAATAACAACGGTGTGGAACAAAAAGGAGATGGACTAGGAATAAATAATCTGTTATTGTTGAAATATTCTATGTATGTATTTTTTTTTGTTTTATTCGAAATAATACCAGTAGAGAATGTAATAGATAACTAATAACAACAAATTGATATTTAGAGATGCACACAATTAAGATCACGGTAGCAAAAACACATTTGTACACATGTGTTTGTGTTGTAGAAACTCCGTTATAATAATTAGTAATTAGTTAATAAATGCATGTTAATAGTGAATAATGAAAACAAAAAATGTTCATTTTTAACCCCTGACACAAAAATGACGGGGATGTTATAAGTTTGACGTGTCTGTGTATGTGTGTGTCTGTCTGTGGCATCGTAGCTCCCGAACGGATTAACCGATTGTGAATTTGTGTTTTGTTAGTACCAGTGTGGACGTTTGGTGCCTCATTTTGGCAAGTCGCCGAAGAGCCCCCTTTTCTAAGATAGCGACCGATAACGCGAAGTGACACCTGTTTCCGTCGTCACATTGACGATAAAAATATAAATCCTATTAAAGTTTTGACTAGACCAACATTCTTACATCTCATTTAAATTGTCACAAAGCTGTGAAAGAACGTTAGCTGTAGTCGAGACACAAATCCCGTGTTAAATCTTTAATGATGTCTTCCGCTTTCATTTGTCTTTTATCCGCTCTAATGATGCTATCTTTTCAGCGCGCGAGAAATATAAGTTTTCCAATTTACGCGAGGTTTTCCCGCCATATAGAACGGGAGATAGTGGAAAAAATATTCACGGAACAAATTGAGCTTACGCTTACACAAGTTTATACGAGCTAGATGTGGATTGGATTTTATTTTGAGGTCTTCCCGTAGATCATCTTGATTGGGCATGACAACTTAAAAAAAAGATGAAAACAGTCCTCCACATGTAGCTAACATTACTAACAATAGGTCTGGAATTGCTTATGTTTATAGGGAGCAGTGACCATTTGACTTAGCATTCACAGGGCCGCGTGTTTATTTATCTCAATATTTACGTTTTTATAAATTGCATAGCAGGATGTCTCTTGTGATTATTGTAAATTATTTACTTACTTATAAAATAAATACCTATAAATAACAGTGTTCTATATAAATCCAAGTGATCTTAGAGATGTTTTTAGAATTTTCTCAATGTAATCGTGTCACGACCACCAGAATGACTGAATTGTATTATTTATCTACGTAATTTTAGTGTAATTTAATTCTCCAGCAGCTCCCAGTCTCCAAGCACTTTTGTAACCGCGAGTTAAAAATAGAATTATGATATTCGCCCGGATAATGGATGTTTCATGTTAAGTACTCAACCGGCGACCATTGGGAATTTTTGCTCAATTCACCAACCGACAACCATTGGGAATTTTTACCCAATTCACGGTTATTACAACCACAGCTAATTGGGAAACTTTGTTCGGACCATTGGCGATTGATACAGCTCGGTGGCTTTAGTATTGGTTGAATAAATTACTGTAATATGAAGGCTACCAAATGGTAAGTTAAATTAACTATATGGTTAAAATGGTAGTTTATTTATACAACTGAGATATGAGACAATCAGATATTTTTCCTGATGGTAAATGCCACGCCCGCCTGTAAAAATTATATATAAAATCTATCGCAACTATTTATTACCAAAGAAAAATATATTTTTCTATATTCCTTTTAAATGATCATCAACTCATCAAACATAGCAAGTGTTTATTTGACCAGGCAATGCGAACCGATTGTCAAGGGAGGCGACCAATTACATACAATCAAAGTTTAAGTCAACAGTATATTGCTGTAGGGGGTACACAAGATACCAATGTCTGAAGATTACGCTTCCCTTCGGTTCGGTTCGGTTCTTTATGGCTAAGGTTCGCTGGATGCAATGGCCTACACACTACGCTGCTCAATAGTATGTGCCTATACCACACTTACAATACTGCCAATTAAACAGTACATAAGCTTAGATAATTGTTAACGTCAGAAACTAACCTAAATCTTATGTAAAGATTTCCAATAAACAGCAGACACGCGGTTTGAACCACATTATATTCAATAATGATAAACAGATAATGATAATGATAAAAGTGTTTTTTAAGTTATTCTAAAATCTAAAGTATCTACATACCAAATTTTATCAATATCGGTTTAGCCGGAGCCGTATCAGCGCTGAATGGTAACAAACATACACCGAAAAACAAAAACACTAGTTGTTCGCCGCAGTTTCAACCGGGATTCCAGTGCCAAGAAGCATAATATAATGTTGTATGTGGTGATACAAAGTACTATCTACCAAATATCATTCAAAACTGTTCAGCCGTTTCAGCGTGAGCCACACACACTCATACAAACAAAATTTCGCATTTACAATATAGGCGTGATAAGACTTGATGTGATGTGACGTGACGTGACGTGATGTGATTTTAGTAAAACAGGATTTGTTAGCAGCTCAACCTCTGCCTTCCACAGCGCCATTTACTGCACAATCACAGACTAGGCAACTATGAGTACGTCCGCAGTTGACTCAGCTCGTCGTGATTAATTCACCACAGGCCACCTGGTCAAGCAGTTTGCTAACCCACCGTCAAGCAAGCAGTTTGCTAAGCTGCGGTAATTATTTAAGGGGTGGCTGATTGTTCGGGTTCACGCAGTCCCTTTGTTAGAATGCGCTGGGATTCGTAAGGCAATTTGGTTCGTACAAAATGTAGCTGCATTTTGGCTTTGTAGATCGCTTCGCTTGTTTGTTCTATGCTGCGGCAAAAAGAACATGGTGCGATGAAGCAATTTAGTCCTCTTGGACAATAAGTAGAGCTTTTAAGGCAGTAGGTTGTATAGCTAATTTTTCTGTGAGAAAGAATCACAGTCCTATGATATGACAGTTAAACGTCATACGTACAACGACAAGCAAATACTACGCGTATTAGCTTCTAAATGAGTTCAAAATAAAAACCTGGGGGTCACCACGTACTTATTCTTATTTCATGCAGCTAATTTTAAGGCCTTAAACTGAACGGCCTAGATTGGCACCACACACTCATAAATGACAAACGTGACGTGACGTCACTGAAAAATAGACTGATGAGGAGAATGAGAGAGAAAGAGAATGAGTTAGAGCTATACAAACTTCCATAAATACAAACAAATTGTTCCGATCTCTTTGGATATATGTCTCTGGTCGACTTATGAACGCTTAGCGATATTGGTGGTGACAGTTAGCAGGGCAGTTCAGTTTTAGGCCTTAAACTGGATGGATTTAACTGTTCGTGGTGAGGCCCTTGTTAGATGTAATAGCTACATTTGACGGCCTCCGTGACGTAAGTTGTGGTTGGTGATGATTTTCTGGGTTTGATTCACACTGAGACTGGGAGTTGCTAGGACCATGGTCTGCGTAGTTTCTGATTCCCTCGATACAGGGAACTGCTCATATATATGTAATCTTTAAATATTTTGTCGATTACGTTTCTTACCAAAGCCATTTCAGTTTCAGTTACAGGCTGATACGGAAATCTCCCTCCAAGCTCAGCAGAAATAATAACTCTCGCAATGCATCCCTCAAGGCTGGGGTTCGATTCCAAAACCAATGGTTCCATTAGCGAATATCTCGTACCATTTCCTTTGAGGCCGGCCAGAGGCTAATGTAGGGCACGCCCTCAAAAGATTGACCCTTGTAACGCGATATCGCGCCTAATACCCAGTGAGGGATGTGGGGTATTCGGACGACGTGAATACTGTTTTTGCGGCTCGCTTGTCCCGCTTGTGATATTGGATTGGCATAATCCGGGCTCACGGTGACGTAGCGACAGGAATTTGGAGATGTTTGATTTGTGCGGTTGGAGCAGATGCCTCTGTTTTCGGAGTGCATTTGTCTGTTGGTTGGCAATGTAAGAAAATTTCAGCGTTCTTACAGAAATTCCTTCTTTCGCCACTATTCATATTCGAGCAAAAATTAAAAAGGTTAAAAACAATAGTGAAACTTTAGATTTTAATTTTGTTGGCTTTCTTTTCGTTTCGTTAGTAGTGGGAGGCCTCTACTGCAAGTAGTGGACTTCCCCTGGCGGTCAGGGGAAGTCCACACCTTTGCCAGATATTCATCCGCCAAGCGGTAGTGTGCAAACATTACTGTGTTCCGGATTGAAGGGTACTGTTTCCAGCGAAATTGCTGGACATATGAGACTTTAGAGGTGATGTCTCAGGGTGATGAGCGCAGTGCACTGATGCGCAGGATTATGTAATGCTACGTTCTGGGTGGCACTGTAACTGTTATGGGCAGGCGTAGCGCTTACCGCCAATTAAAAAAGAAGCACCAAAAAACGAATAGAAACCACGTCTAAAACAAATAAATAGCACACGACGCATTTGTGTGAGTCACACGTATTTGTTCCAGGTTTGTGGGACCATGTTCAGGGAATACAGGATGAATCAGGGTATCCTAGTTAGGATAATTTCAGATTATCTAGATACAGAGTACTTTAATTAGGATTCCCTGAATATAGAGAATCAAGAACTACGAGGAGCATGGCTGCACGTAAACCCAGAGTTAACTTTATTACTTTAAAGTTAAGTCTCGGTTTACGTAGAACCTTGGTTAACTAACCATGCATTTAATATATCATAAAACAATGTTCACAACATAGTGGCAACAGTTGTTAAATGAAGGCTCGCAGGGTGAAGCCACAGGCGCTACAACGGTATAAATGTTCAAATATCAAAATATGAGCGTTTATTACAAGCCATAAATAATTCTCAAAGGCTTATAAAGCTCCTTAGCGATGTTATAAATCTTTGAGATGGAAAAAAGCCGCAGCGAACATAGGTGAACGCAAAGGTTCCTCTATAAAATCGATGAAATGGGAAGTTTGATTTGGGATTAGATCATACTTAATCAAATGAACATATGGAAATTTGAAATAGACATAATGTGCATCTTATCTCATAAAAAGTACACTAATTATATCTATAGAACTTGAGAATAGAATAGAATCTATAGAATCTAAAGAATTAGGAAAGAATTTTCATCCAAATTTTTTTTAGAGTATCTTGAAAGATATATTCCAAATTTATAAGTAAAATATGAATATTTTACTTATAAATTTGTATCTCCAATAAGGGTTACACTACATTACCATGATACTTTCACAATATAGTTCTTAACGATTCCCCTAATAATAGAAAACAAATATGTACATCCCACATCTGATTTGTTAGCCTTTGCATCCCAATAAATCCATTTGCCTTTAGTTATACGACTTCTATAATTATTATCTTCCATTCAACAGCTGTATATCAAGAATTCCCGCCATTTTTTTTTATATATCAAAAAAACCCCTTGGCCTACTCGATTTTCAGGGCTGCCATCTTTGAAAAGAGGTTACAATGCTGTCGGTACATCAAATTATATTAAAAATAACACTGTATGGATACAATTGGTTGTATAATAATTAGTCTACTCACTAATAATTACAACCAATTACGAGTCATTTTTATTGAGATTTGTCTATCGACTGGTGTTATAATTACAATTGAGTTATTAGGAAAAAAAAAATGAGTTCTTTTTCAAGGTTGTGACGTAGATTAAAATTCAATAAGCGCCCAATTTTCAGGCAACTGTCAATATAATCAATCGGGTGGATGAATCCTGTCTCACGACACCATAAGATGGATGGCTCAATTACCCTTAAATCGCCATCTCATTTTTGCCACCACTGTAGCTTTTATGTCTATGGCATTTAAGTACAATTTCCTTGTGAGTGATCTAGAGTAGAGTTTATTTATTGTGAGAAATACTTTGTTATTGATATCGATGTGGCAAATCTGTGTCGGATTGGTGTGATTTGATGGATGAGATGCATTTAACGGTATGGAAGAATTTGTTCCAAGTAGTTCCATTGATTGTTGTATGAGTGACAGATATAAATTGTATCTCTCTATTTCTTTTTTGGGGTATCTGCTTGTCGAGGCACGTGTAATGTGTTAGGGAGGGACGTAAATATCGAGCAAAACAATATCGATGAATATCGATATGGAAAAACTGTTGCTGTATCGGGTAGGATAGAATGTATGTATTCTTGTGACCGTAAGAAACTAGTATTCCAATTAACACGTACCCACCATCGTCATTATCAATATAAAAAGTTAAAAAAAACTCACACTTAAGTTAACAAGGTGATTTTTTTACTAAGAACTGTTAAATTATTCAAAATAACAGAGAAAATCCCGTAAGTTAAAAGTGTTTTAACCCCGAAACAAAGAAGAAACCCGAAATTAAAATTCATAAAATCGGGTAAAATACTTGACTTCCAAAATGAACCCTTCCACGATACAAAAGTTGGTTAACATTTAAATTTTTACAAGAAAAACAAAGGTTACTAAAAACTCGGATCATCGGGCACTGAAAACAAACCCACGGTTCCCCCCAGCCGAGATAAAAAGAATAAGTTAAAATGAGAAAAGTTCCTTTAGGTCATGAAATGAAAAGATCATTGTTATCTTCGAGGAAGCATACGACTTTTGAGTTATGCCTGAGCTGCCTCGATTGTCCCTATCTTCGGACTTACGCTGGGAAAAGTAGCTATGACGTTTTATCTGCGAAGGTACAGTCAGACACAAAAGTCGGACATGTTTTAACTTCCAATTTAGATTTAGGTACTTAAAATTACACGTTACAACAAGACTCTCTACCATAAGTCATCAGCAAATTTATAATTACCTTGTCCACGGTGGTCGCAGCGACCCTGATAACCTAAAGAAGCTTATGGTGGTGGGTAAGGTCGACAGTAAAAGACCTCGCGGTCGATCACCCACGCGATGGACGGACCAAATAAAGACCCTCACTGGTCTACCAATATCTAATGCCATAAGAGCAGCCGAGGAACATCCTGGAAAAGTTTTGCGCAGAAAGTGTTGCGTCAATCCACATGTTAGTCACGACCTTCATTAGTGAAGAAAGCTAAGTAGATATTTTTTTTTATTTGGGAGTCAATAAATCACATTTCATTTTTCATTTCAAGTAAACGACTAAGAAGAAGAAGACTTCAAATTTAAATGGATGATTGTTGCGTTCGTTCCTTCTTCAGATCGCATGCCGTAGGGTGCAGGTTAAAAACTAGCTGACCCCACAAAAATTACATCAGCGTTTGTTGGAAATAAGCTTCGTTAAAATCTTGATTGGGTGCTATAACGTCCGCTCAGATAGTTACCAACTTCAAGTAGACAATCTCTTTCCAATCCGTTATCAGATGTCTCAGAAGCGGGCCCTGAAAATTGGTTCCATTCTAGGCTGACCATATTTCCCAGTATCGACCACATTGTCATTTAACATTAGTTGCAATAAGGCTCAAACGCTGTCATATAATATAAATATATTTGCTATTATTTTTTTCATATAACCTATAATAATATGTTCCTACTTACTAAAGTTTTGCATGAAATAGTAAATAGACTGTTTGTGGATATTCAAACATATTTGTCGCTGGTTTTACCTAAATTTTCTCTTTTATATATCATCAACAGCCACTATCCGTTTAGATAAGTACGTTTGGAGTACCTCGAAGATTCCTTCAGGTTTTGATCTGATTTCGAGCAAACAGCTAATCATTTTTACTTCTCAACTGAATTGCGCTTGAGAAAAGAATGGTATTTCGACAAGGTGATCCAATCAGAAGTCAACTGGTTGGATATCTTTAAGTGGCAATAAAATGTGTTACTGTCGAAATATGTCCTACAATATAGGTAATTTATTTCTTAACTGCTTTCTTTCGTTCCGATTCCAACAGACACATATTTTGAAGTACGAATATACTTAACAACGGAAACTGGAGTATCAGTACCCGAAAAAAATGACAACCACCAGTTTAAAACCAACAAACTTTAGTTATCAGAATTAAAATAGATGGCGTTTTCAAACCATTACGACTTTTATAGATCGTAGTGACAAGATTCGCAGGCGCGTTTCTATGTTCCAAATTTCTGTCTAATAAATTGAGATGTTTTATTTATTCATCCATAGAGATTTGAGACTTTTACATGGTCCTTCGAGCTTTAAATCGGTAGCTAGCACAGAACACCGCTATGGTGGACACCTTTACTTAACTGCACACCTTTACAACCGTTATTTAGTATGCTCGAATCGCAATGGCCGCATTGTGACACTAAATTCAATAGTGGCTGTGAGGACGTGTCCTGGTGGTGATTTTAATGCGGCCATTTTCATTCTCGTAAGTTCCTCGGACATTCCCGTGCAGCAGCCATCTTGAAATATAGAACATTTGCTGGTTAGAGGATAATGCCCGTTTGCACTAAACCTAGGCATCGCCTTAAAGGATACTTAAATTGTCAAGCGAATAAGCGTTGCTTAGGTTAGTGAAAATGGGCATTAGAGGGTTCAATTAGTAGCCAATGATCGTTCGAACCCTAAAACTAATTTCAAATATATGTACTAAAAAGTGCTAAACCTTCTTGCGTGAAACTTATGTACGGCATTGTAAAATGAGATTTAATCGTCATTACAAATTTAAATATTTTTTCGTATTGGCTTATAAGTCACGGAACAAAGAAAATACAATAACGTACATGAAATTTGCCATAATGATATAATATTACACCATTAAAATATCCCACAACAAGCTTAAAGCAGTCACTTACGAAAACACGGAAAATACAATACCGCAAGGATGCAAGAGCGACATTACTCTCCATAATTCTGTGCTTAAAATTATAACGCAGCATTACATAATTAAAATTCTCTACGAATTTTCTTCCTTGCGTATATAAATGAGAGATGGGCAAGTCCGGAATGTTTTGACAATCGAAAGGATTGCATTCGGTGCTAAATTACAATAGAGTCTATAAACATCTCGTTCCCCGATAGGACTATCGAGATGTTTTACAATTGTTTCGAGTAGATTCATCCACCATGCCGCTGCGTTCTTCGCTCGCTCTCTCTATACTCGAGTCAGTAGACTAAGCTCGAAAAAATCGCAAGCGGTAGCACCGACCACAATTCTATCATTTGGAATATTTATACAACTCCGATTTACTGAAAGACGATTGATTAACTCCATTTAATTTAACGATTTTTTTGACTGCGAGAGAAAATCATCAAAAATATCGAGAGGTTTAAACGATCGAAACAATCGAATAAAACATTTTAAATTCGCTCATCGCTAGTTTAAATGAGAGATCCCGCCTGCAATTCGCCGAGTTGGAGTTGCTTTGCTTAATTATATTATCTTTTAAGCACTTTCCGCTGGTAAGTGGGCACGTTGTGTTAATTAATGTAACTTTCCATGTTAATGTGTGCTGCAGTTTTAGTTTATCTGCGGTTCTTTTGTTTGTAAGAAAAATTTTTGTAAGAAGTTGTTTTTTAATTACAACATTTTTGTGAAGTCTCATTACGTGAGATGCCTACAGTATTTTGTATAAAATTTGTGAAGGTGAACATCTGATATTATTCGTACCTGCGAGGTTTGCTGAACTACAGACTGCTCAGTACTGTGACGTCTCAACTCATACTGACTTTGCATGCTTTTATAAATAAGTTGGCATAAGCTGCTGCTTACATTTTGAGTTTGTGATGAATGATTACTGTGTGATATTTTACTTTTATTAGACTAGGCTAAGTTTTATTTATATGTTATTCTTTCGGTTTTCCTAATCGATTTCAATTATATGATTCGGTTTTGAAAAGTTTGATCCTAACCTTTCATGAAAATCGTTACAAACATTTACGAACTCAATAATTAAGTCAATATGAAGACAGTTTTTGGTACAAAGAAGTTTTATTCCCATTTGAAACTGAACATTATCCGAAAACTTCTCATGTCTTAAACCTTTTGTCTATGCCCGTTTGATCCACCATTAAAGGGGGGGCTGCACAGTCTACGGCATCACAATGATATCGGATCAGTAATCACGGCGACACAAAGGTTAGAATTAGTGGACGTCTTTAAGCCGAGACCAAAGGGTTCCTTCGCTTCCCTTTTTCTCTAATGAGGGTCAACTCGACAAACTCTCCTTACAAAGAGTTTGCGGAAAACCTTAGTTTTTCCTCTTTGTTTCGGTGATGTCTCGTATAATGATGACCGGGATCGTGTAGTTTGGTGTTTGATGCGATACGGGTTAAATGGAATTGTTTGAGGGAACCGCTGTTAGGATATAGTGGTGGTCTAAGAATAGAAAAAAAAAAAGGTAAACTTAATTAAATTTATTTATTTATTTATTTAATATTTTATTGCACAGATTAACTAACTAGTACAAACGGCGGACTTAACGCTACATTTACCACCTAAGTAAACTTAAAATATTGAAGATTAATGCCACCAGCATGTTAGGTATTGAAGAATGATTTAGCCTGACTACCTTATGGGTCAGTCTGGGCGACGCTTCCTAGAATCGCTCTTTTCGTAATAATTGATTCAAACCGCCTCGGTTTACTATAATCAAAAATATTTATGTCCCACAAACGCCCTCTGGACGCTGTGAGACGCAACATTGAATTCTTAAGCCCCGCGTTCCCGAGGTGAACATTTTAACCGCGTCTGCACGGAGGCACGTGACCCTATCAGCGTAACGGCGTTTTCACGAGGCCAACTAAAATGTATAAATAATTGCAGAGAATGTATACAGTAATATTCTACTGAATTTGTAAGGATTGATGTGTCTGAGGGTTTGTTTTTTGTGCACAGTTTAACAAATATCATGAAATATTTCAGCGCGGTGCTGCGCAATATTTGACCACGCAAACTACAAGGTGGTACTGCCTCTGTTACTGGTAGGTGGCGCTTACACTCAGAAAAACGACGTGCTTATCTCGTTAATGCATACCTAGTATATACATTTTAATTTAAGATCTATACGCATGAAGTTTGATTCCATTTAAACTCGTTTCTTCCGACGACGACAGACAGATAAAACAATAATCAAGAACCTATTAACAACTGAGCAATTTACAGGACTTGCTATTCTGATTTTGCTACAAAATATCATTCAGGCACTATTGGAATATGCGTCATAATAAATAAATAAATAAATAAATTTGTTCTCGGCTCACGCAACAGTGACCTTTAGTGACGGTGCCTTGGCTACTAGAAGTCATGGATATATATCAGGTTTTGAGTATCAATCACATTCTAGGTTTGTTGTATACATCATCTTTATACCAGGTGAATTGGTACTCAAACGGTAGCTGGATACGAATAAAAAACAACATACAACATAATAACATAACAACATAGATATTATATAGACTTATCGACACTGACAAGTACAAAACAAAGCTAAATAAAACGTACAATAGGCTGTCTTATCGCTTAAGGCGAGAGATCGCTGATATGGTAGGTCTAGTAAAGATACTAGACAACCTTTGGATGGACAGGACTAGGGTTGGGCCGGTTTATATCGCTGTCAAAATATTAATACGTCATCTTCAACCCATATCGACGCACTGCTGCGCAAGGGTCTCCCCTCACTTTCGTCAGGAGGGTTAGGCTATAATCCACCACGGGGCAAAGTCCGGAATGGTGGATGATAAGCGTACTACCAAAATAATTCTTTTTCGAAGTAATTTCTCTATGCGGACATACTAATAATTACACACATAAACATTTTAGTTTAATGCATACGTAAGCTGTAACCCCCCCCACTGCTTCAATATTTTACCCGACTTCCCTATATGCACGCCACCCGTCTTCTATTCACATCTCAGAATTACAGACGCAGCGCTTGAATCGTGCAAATTCAGGCGCTAACAAAAATTGCGAGGCACAATCAGCGTCCATTGAGTCACCTCTGACGGGATGATGCGGCGTGTTCCGCTGCAGTTTTAAACGTAGCCATGTTTTGGTGCCTTTAAAAGGAGTGCGGATTTGCCTATTTTACACTTTGCAACGAACCATTGTATAGTTTGTCAGCGTTGTTTTAATGATTGTATCTGTGTGCTTTTAGGGTTAAAAACTCCACCGAAAATTTAACAAGTGAGACTTGATATGATTTCTCGTAAGGAGCTTGAAATTTAACAGTATAATATATAATGAAAAATATGTTGTGTATGTTTTAGTATAGGTCCAGTTGATATATTATGCTTTATACCTTATTATCTTTTCAGTATATTATGTTCTCAATGTGTTTCTTGTATAAACTTATGTACGTAATTATCATTGGCTTTTCGAAAAAGAAAAAATCGCGAAGAAACCCATTTACCTGAGAATTACTTCGGAGATATGTGATCCACCAATTCGAGACGGCCCCAGTGGTGGTTTACGGCCTAATTCTCCTCACATAAGTGAGGTGAGACTCGTGCTCAGCAGTGGGCAGATGGTATGCCCAAAGTGTTGCTGTACTGAGAAAACGCGACGGACGCACGCGCTATTATATGTAAGAATTTATTTTTTTATACATTTTACATAATTTTGTTAAAAAGAAAATAAGATTGAGTCTTCACTCCAAAGCTTCTCAGGTGATAGATTTAATTGCAATAAATATATACTAGTAGATATAGTGCATTTTCTTTGCGAGACCGATCTATTTGAAGCTTCCAATGTTAGAGAATTTCAAATCTATTACGCTAATACAATCTTGTTACTCAGATAAAATCCTTCGGTGGCAAGGGCTGCCAATCGGATTCTTCCCCAGGCACCGTCCTTATCTTAAAAGCAGCGGGAAGATTTCAAAACTACATCTAGAGTTTAACGGGCTGTCCAGAAATGTTTAGGGCTTTATTAACCTAGATTCCACACGTACTTACTTGAAGATTTTTATCTTGGAACAAACGAAAAACTCGGAATAGAGCTTTTATTTAGTCACTAAACTGACAGTTAGAGGTGATCGATCGTAGCAAAAGTTTTCGGCTTTGAATTTAACGTTTGTTCATCATGTTTTTGCGGAATCTTAAAGTCTCATATTCCCAGTAATTTCGCTGGAAACTACCTTTCAAACCAGAACACAGTATTGTTTGCACACTTCTGTTCTGCTTTGCGGATGAATATTTGGCAAAGATGATTTTCTGGGATGATAGAGGCTCGCTCTGCATACCTCGTTAAAAAAAGTTGGACATAGTCCAAGTCTGATTTTGCCTTCAAATAGCAAATTTTATTTTCAAGACAGTGGCCCCTTCGGCGTTGTCCCGTCCGTCACCTAATCCGTTTATTGATTTCCCGCTTTTTTCAGTCGGGTATCTTTTTATCGGTCCACAGCGGGGTTATTGCAAATAGCTGGATAAACCAGGAGCAGATATGGCTGCTGGGTGCTTCAACCAGAGATGCGCAGGCCTCAGATTTATTACGGCTGTTGGACTGATTTATGTCAAGATGACCTATATTTTGTGATTGGATGATACAAAGTTCACAGACAATGAAGAGCAAACCAATACCGCTACGTTTCCTTTTGTTCGTGTTAGAGATGTTATGTTGCGATTGAATTACGATTCTATTGATATACTAAAAATTAATGTTAGCAATACAAATCGATTGAGCGCGTTTCCTGTTTATGAAAACTATATAACTTTTGGAACAGGCAAAAGTAGTGCGATATTTCATGTAAATTGACTCAATTGCATAAACTACAGATTTGTATTTATAACAAAGTTACACGTCGGAAACAGGACGGAAAGAAAATAGAGTTCTAAACTTGGAATTTACGAAAATCAATTGATAAAATATAGCGAACGTAATCTCGATATAAATGAGCTAGGTAAAGAATAATTTACTCGAACTCGATATAAATATAAAACAAACGATTACAGGTGCGCGAGTTGAATGCAGTCGAGGCCTTGGGATGCGCAGTTCACATACCCAAGCTCGGGATTCAACTCATGCGCCTTCTGTAGGTATTCTTTTTTTTTTCATTTTCCTGAGGAACATCGTAAAAATGCACCCTTATATCATTTTTAACCTGGAAAGTTGCTAATAAATATTTCAATGCTGACACTACAAGCTGTATTCAATACCACCTTCCGTATTGTCTTTATTAAGGAGAAGAAATTTTTCATATTTTTTCCCAAGAAAAGATGAAATGAAGAAACCTAGGTAAACCCTTGTTAATTCAAGATGTAAATCCAATTTGAGTTCTCACTGCAAACAGTGGCAAAGGCGAGCATTCGTTTCTTCGCCGGGATCACTCATTTCAGCCGTTTTATTACGTTCATAATCCGGATTTCGTGAAGTAAGAGCTTTGTACACAGTGGAACCAGTAGGTAAATTACGGCAATCTAATTTGAAGAAATAAGATTGCTGTCGGGTACAACTTACTGTTGCGTAGTCGACAGAACGTGGATTAGTAGAAGCTGTAGGGAATTAAAAGCTTTACTGTACGTCTAAATTAAAATAATATTTTACAAGATATTAAAGACAAAAAGTTATGGTTGTAAAAAAACAGATTTTTTTTAATTAAGTTAGGTAAAGGCAAGTTAGATAAGTCTATTTAAAATTATTGAAATGAAAAAGATCAAATTAGTGGCTCATAATATTATCGCTTAATTAGCAATGTGAGAATATGACGCGCTCTATAAACCTAAATACATTTGATATTTTGATTTTTGAGCATACTATCTTTCGTAAGTCACCAACTTTCTGCTTCGTATAAATGAAGATCAGTAACGCATATTGATTCATCAAAAAAGGAGCGTCTCTTCATGCGCAAGATCATCAACCAAGCCATTCATATTTTAAAATCATTTGAGGCCAAGCAACTGTACTGCTTAAAGATATACTGTGGTGCTGCGCTCGTAAAACCTGTTGTATCTGGTTGAAGCTCAAAGAAGGTCTCATACTGCAGGCCTTATGGATTTATAGCCTTATGAAAATACCTAACAGCCTGAGGAAACGGTGTTAAGGGCCGTTAATTCACGTGATGTAGTAAAATTTACATTTTTGGCCAGAAGATTAAACAGACCCGCGGGCGTTATGCTCTTTTTGTTGGCGGTAAAAATATTAAATTATAAGATAAAATGTGTATAAAATATTCGCTCTAGAAAAGAAAATCGTGTTCTTATAGTTTACGTAATTTTACGATGTTTTAGCACGTTACTCTTATAACGACAGACTCTTGATTCATTGCTAGGCTTTGTCTCTGAATTGGTGATAAATTTTTGGTTGTAATATTTTTTTCCAGACAAGATTTTATGTAATACTTATTACTGTGAGCTCATCAAGTCAAGTCACTCCGAACACCATGAATACGGTTAGCCACGGATAAACTCTATCACCAGATCATTGTCACCATAAAGTTAATATGAAGACATTGGAATTAAAAAAAAAAGTTTTGCTCATTTTCAATTCTTGTCTTTCTAAACGAGCCAATCAGCACCGACATCATTATCAAAATCATCGAAACTGGAGGATTCAAACTCGATGCTCCAGTTGAAATATGTAGTTTGCTTGACAGCCAGCACAACTAATATTCGTCATAGATTGCTCATTCGACCCACTGCAGGACATAAGCCTCATCCCTCTTACGCCATTCATCTCAGTTTTGCGCCCATGAGGTCCAGGTATTTCCTTCAATCTTTCAATAACATTGGTCCACTGCTGCGCTTACCGACACGTGGTCACCATTCTGTCTGGGACTTACCCTACGAGCCATCGCCACATCTTGCCAAATGTCAACTAATATTAACATGACTAAAATCATCTAAATGGCCTAACGTTTTTCCGCCAATATCATCCTCCTCTCCCGAGAAGATTGTTTCGTCCGTCGATTAGCGGCGGGCATCAAATGTGGCCACTACGTGACGCTCATCCTAATCCAGTTATTCCTACTGGAAGCTAATGCTTCTTTGATGGCTTAATGAGCAACGATGAACGTTGCGTCATTATGTTATTGAGGAAAACAGGCGCTTTGTGGTTTACGTGAAACCTTTCTTATAACTCAAAACTCAAATCGTTTATTGCAAATAGGTGAAAATAATGCACTTTTATTTGTCTAGACACAAGCCTACATTAATGAATTTTTTTAAAAACTATGCAAATGTCTGTGGTACATAAAAATATTTGCCATGAGTGGGAATCAAACCCACAAAATTAAGTTTCGTAGTCAACTCATCATCAACTTACGATGCTCACGCTGTAAAAATTAAGGAAAACTTACACCAAAGTTATAAAAATAACGAAGAACTTTAGTAATTTTAGCCGACTTCTCCAACCCGGGGCTAATCTAATTTGGCTTGAAAAGATTATCCAACGTTCGTTCACGTTTCTAGCCAAGAGATTATCTCCAATGAAAAATGTAGTAGTACATATCCATAACCTCACATCAGAACGTAAGCTTCGTTACGCACTTGACCTCCATCGAGGCTCCCCCGGGATCGTTTAAGACGTACAATTTATATTAAACTCACACAGTTTCCCTGACAAAGACTTTATTCAGGCACAATGTGAGATAAGGTTTATTTAGGTCCCTTTGAGAAAACATAAAATGCTAACACTACATTTAATATACTAAACAAATGTGTCCTTAACGTGTAAATAATAAAGACTATGTTTCATAACTCAATGAAATTTCGAAATTTTAGAATAGCAGTTGTATCTTGTTTGAATGTCATCGATAATCAATTCGGAACCTATATATTGTTTAAGGCGTATTTTTTTGTTTGTTTTTGTTTTTTTTTTTTACTATAGTGTTTAGTTCCTTTTAACGTGGCACATTCTAGGTCCCTATCAAGTATTTAGAAAACAGTTTACATACTAATGTTGATCCAGAGGAGTTAGGGTCTTATCTGAAACACGTAGAGAGTTTATCGCGTAGTCTTATTCTAGATTTATTATAGTACGATCGCTACAGTAACAACTTACTAAGATTCTAGAAAACTATGTTATTTATCGGTGGGTGTTTGAGAATCAGTAAATTTAATAGAAATGTTAAGAGCTCTTTGAATTCGTAAATAGTAAACACTTCTAACGTAACTATGTACATATAGAAACAGCTTTTAGACTTAAAATAGGTATTTATAAAGTTATTTGGAGGCATAATGTTAGTTTTAATTACAATACGTTTAATTAAGACAGCCTCCGTTGTGTAGTGGTTAAGTTGATAGGCTCAGCTTAATGAGTACGCAATGGTTTGAGAAAATTTAGATACATTTTTCAAAGTTTTTTTTTAGATAATAATGATATTTATTAACACAACTTAAATAACAATACAAATAAATAAAAAAGGAAAAGTAACTAATACTAAAACTTAAAAATCTAACAAAAGAGGGTGTCCATGAGGCATGGTGCCAAGAACACTGGCTGCATTTCCACGTTGAATAGCAATAGCTATTCTCTGTGCGAGAAATGAGCCAGCCCGCTTGTCACCAGCGGAATCGACTAATAAGGAAATAATTGATAAAAAATATTCCTCGTACGTGGATCCATCTTTCAATGTTTAATGAAAAAGAAACCAATTAGAATGGTAAACTAAATCTTTTGGGGTTAAGACGATTAAATATATTTCTACAAGTTCAACGCAAACGTGTATAATAAACATGACGTGGAATTGAAAAGAAAACTTCAACATTTGTATTATACCAAAGAGCAAGAAACCTAAAACCCCAAACATGTAAATTCAGCAGTAAACGCAGCTCTGCTGAGCCATGGTCAATAAATAACTTTAGTACTTTTATTCTCTTTGTTGAACCATTTGTTCGGTTCAAGTCAGTTCAATACTTTGTTGCGCTTGTAAAATATTTGTATCCACGAAAGTTGTCTAGCTTTTTCTGTTCAGTTAGCCAAGAATGAATAATTTTGTACGTTTATTATCTTTTACAGTAAGTTTTCTATTTTATGGGAGGTGTTCTATCTTTACTTATTGTCACTAGATTCCAGTTAGCATTCATACCATGTTTTTGATAGCAGGGCTGTTCAGTTTAAGGCCTTAAACTGGATGTATTTAACTGTTCGTGGTGAGGCCCCAGGGCTGTTATGCTAATATTGTAACGGGCTCGTTTTGAACTGTCAAAATAATGTGCGGGAAGGTAGCGCGTTTTGAGAAGTTATGAGGTTCAAAATAAGTTTAAATCGCATTATGAGATCATGCGTTTTCGACAAGAAATCTCATGTGGCATAGGGAATAAGGGCTCAATCTCATTAACTAGATAAGATAAGATAATAATTCTTTACTGCACTCCAAGACAAACAAATAAAAGTTAAAATATCTTATAACTAAAGGTACAATGGGCGAATGTAATGTGCTTATTCAGCAATAAACAGCAATCTTAGTGTAGAATAAGTACTTGAATTGTGATTTTCTTAGATATATCGATTTCATCACGGTATTTTCCTTCATAGTTTTTGAGCGATAACATCAAAATCACAACTTAGCCTAACATTCATCAGTGTAGGGTTCGGACCCGGTGCCACCGAATTTTGAAGCGTTCATGTTATCATTCAGCCCCCACTGCTCCAAAATAGCGATAGCATAATCAAATACCAATTAGCTATAAATTTCCCGCCGGCGGAGAGCTGAGCTATGGTTGTTAGACATTCGAACCCTCCGTGAGTACGAATTACAGAATAGGTAAATGTTTCTGGCAGAATAATAATAAAGCCAGTAGAAATTATGATCTAGCACAAGATAGATTTCCTGAAATTCTAAAGGTACGATCAGTATTAGGAGGAATGAACAGTAAAATAAAAAATATGACATCAATTTTAAATCCTCATAGATACGTAGATCAGCACCGCCACACTCTAAACGTATCCTAATCTATACTAATATTTGTATATTAACAAACAAACAAACAAACTCTTCAGCTTTGTAGCTGAAGAGTTTGTTTGTTTGTTTGAACGCTAGGATGTCAGAAACTATTACTGGTTTGAATTGAAAAAATATTTTTGTGTTAAATAGTCCATTTATGGAGGAAGGTTATAGGCTATATAATATCACGCTACGACCAGATCAGATCGATCAGAGCGGAGCATCAATGAAGAATGTGGCAAAAAAGGGACAAAAATATTGTTTTTAAGAGATTTTGTTGCGTGCGCTGCGTAAACGCTTAAAGTTGTGCAAAAATTATGTATGACGAAATTGTTCCACATTAAAAGTTCTAAAAAAAAGTCAGCTACAGCATAGTCTATACTTTGAGACGCTTGCCCTTGTGAATGACATTTCAGATTTCTAGTTTTCGAGGCGCCACCGCGTCACTTTTCCAAGTGTTCCATTGTCAAACGCAACGCAAAGAATAAGACTTTCAATCGGACTGCAGAAAGTATTTTTATCTGATCAGGGTAGTATTTATCTGATTAGGATAGTAATTTACCTGATCGGGGTAGTATTTATCTGATCAGCGTAGTATCTTGTCTGATCAGGGTAGTATTTTATCTGATCGGGGTAGTATTTATCTGATCAGGGTAGTATTTTATCTGACCGGGGTAGTATATTACCCGATCAGAGTAGTACTTATCCGATCAAGGCAGTACCTCACTTGATCAGGTTAGTATCTTACCCGATCATGTAGCATTTTACCCGATCAGGTAGTCTCTTGTCTGACCAGGGTAGTAGGTAGGTAAAGATTTTTGTATGAACTCACGATTTGAAATTTTTAATTTTTTACTATCTGCAGCTATTAAGTAACAAAGTGGTTTGAGTTATTGCGGAAAAACTAGAATCAAGCGGGTGAAACCACAGGGCGCAGCTAGTGTAATAAAATAATAATTATATCCTTCTTTTTACCAATATATTGAACACGAAAATTTGGATATTTTTTTTTTGTTTGTTACGCCAAAACCTCTTGGAATTTGATGAAATTTGACACAAAAAACGCAGTCCGCGATATACAGAAAAATATTGAAATCACCGCCTAGTTTTTTACCAAACGTTTGTTCAAAACATCGACTGTTAATGGAGTCCAAAACCCATGTTTTTGTTTCAAAGATCGTTTCTGCGTGATCACACCCCGGACACTCCATACAAAACGTGATTTGACAACTCACACAAATAAGCGAACTTTCTACACGCGCCAAATGCGTGTGATAATACGCGACCAAAACTAAGGACGACCCGCTAGTATGAAGGTTCATACTTACCCGTTTGTCTATTACATTTGGGCGTGTAATATCGACTGTCTCTCGGTTGCGGGCAGAGGTGCGGGGAAGCGGTTTACGCGGGGGGAGTCTCCGATATGTATATAGTACTATTATACTAAGCGTGGTGTGTGGTGTGGTGAAAAAATTCCAAAAACAATCGATCATAGGACGGGCGCCCCCGAGGGAGATCGGCAATCATTCCCAATTGCCGTTAAATAACATACGTGGGCCCTTCAGTCCGCTTGTTTGATATAGGGATGGGATTCGAATATCCGGTAACCGGTTTTATTTTTATCTTAAAGGAGAGATGAGATAAGCCCTTTTTGGCATCTCATTTGATAGCTCTTGGTATAGATAATCCACGATAACAGGATAGGCGTCGTAACCAATTATCCTACGAAAAAAAGTTAACCGACAATCTACTTACTCTGATGATTTAATTCACACAAACAGTGACACTGTGTCATTATTGTTTTGGAGTTACATGAGGGAAAAAAACAACAAAGAATTAACACGCTGACTGCTGAAAACACACGTTTCTGTTTTTATAATTTTACGACAAGCGATAGCATGCCTGGCGTGCGAACCAATTTTATCACATCATTTGTGTGTGCCCGCGCAGCTGATTGAGCTTAGTTACGGCACAACGCCAGTAAAAAGTGTAACACATTTTATAAAATGGTACCAAATTAGAGAACAGAGAAAATGTTGAATAATATTAATATGGACTAAATATTTCTATCTACTTTATTCAAATATCCTTGTACCCATGAAATCGGATAGACATAAAATCAGTTAAAATGGATGTGCATGTCACTTCTAACGCTAATCGAATCAATCACGAATGCATGGAATAGTTTACGCGTTGCCCGCGGCGCTGCTCTATTGCAACGCTGTGCCGTCCAGAATATGAACAGACGCGATCAAATATGAGACAAGGTGCTCGCGCACTTTTTAGGTCAAGACTAAGATGACCACGGACTGCATACTGATATCTAGAAATATTAACACGCTTTTATTACCTTAATAAGTATGTATCTATAGATCCACGCAAAGGAATATTTGAACGTGATTTTCTGGTCAAAGACTCGTTAAAGAGCAGTATATTCCTTAGGTCAATACAACCAGATGTACAGTATACAGAACCTTAAAGTAAAATTTAAAAGAGTCCTTACTAATAAGGGTAGGCAAGGTATCGACAATGCCCCTGGCGTTGCAGATGTCCATAGGCGGCCGTGACCACTTATCATCGGGTGGGCCGCATGTTTGTTTGCCACCTAACTTATACAAAAAAACATATCTTTATTGTTTGGAAGAAATATTTTTGTTTTAAAGATTTGGTTTTAGGTCACGTTCTGTTTAGTCTAAAGTAAAACCTTGGACTACCAGTGCGCGACCACCCTAAAATGAGTCGCTTGTGATGGATACTAAATTGTTTTCGACTGCGTGCGGCACAGTACCCTGGAATAGATACGTCGGTTCACTTTATGGACAGCTGGTATTGTTTGCTCTTCGGATTGCAAGCACAATGAAAGGTCGTGGCTATAGAATTACGCCAATCAAGGCTCAAGGCAGTTTGAAGTGATTTATGAATTTTAAAGTGAACTTTCTAGTGTATTAGCATTTTTATTTGAAGGCCGCTTCGTTAGACGTCGAGTGAGAAGTGATTGCATGGGTTGTGTGGGTCTGTTTGCATATTGGTTTATCAATCTACTTTACAAGTTTGAATCACTAAGGAGTTTAACAAGTATTTTGAAAATATTTAGTGTTTAAGGGTTCTCTATCTTCTATCTCATCATATCAGTACTGTTACGGTAGGCGAAGGACAAATCAATGCAACGCGGCGAGATGCACGCCGCGCGGCGCTGTCATTTTGATACATTTTTATCAAAGTGACACCGCCGCGCGGCGCTGTCAACATATAAACTGACAGCGCCGCGCGACGCTGTCAACATATAAACTGACAGCGCCGCGCGACGCGCTGCTCGCCGCGGTGCATTGATTTATTTTTCGCCTTAGTCATATATCGGAATAGTATAATTGAAGTCAAGACGCTCGCTACTATCATCACATTAGAATTTATTCAAGGCAAGAAGACGCTTCAAACTTCCATAACATCAGAATTTATTCAAGCCAAGACGCTTTTAGACTACCGAGAGGAACAATATTATTAAATCACAGTCCCAACTCAAAGCAATAGACTCTAATAACTGTACTGTTACGTAAGTAATTGCTGAGGGCCGTAAATGAAATTCTGTATGCTAATTGACTAAATACAATTATGAGAGCGGGCCCCAAGATTGTGCGAGTACCTTTGTGTAACTCGTTCGCGGAGAGTTAGAATTAACTCACTGGAAGAGACGCGCAGTAGAATATGATACAAGCCCAGCCTAACTAGTTTCCCACAACGGGAGCTTCATAAAAATAAGCTGATAGCAACTCACACATAAATGACGTACACGCCCTAAAAGCGTGAACAAAAAAAAAACAAAACAAAACACGACCAAAACAAAAGACAACCCATTAGTATGAAGGTTCATACAGACCGTTTGTCTATTATATTTGGGCGCGTGACGTTGACTGTCTTCCTGATTGCGGGCAGAAGTGCGGGAAAGCGGATTGCGCAGAGTGGAAAGTGGCCCTTCTGTAGTACTACCTAGATAGTATTGTGTTTTCTCTGTTCCGTAAAGGGAATAATTTTAATATGACAGTCACTTTAGGATTCGTTTGTATCTTTAAACATCCGGCGCAACTCTGTAGCTCCACTCATTCTGATGTGCATCATTATGATGGTCTAAATAATATTGATTATTGAGGGCACAACCGATGAAACATCGTCCCTAATTATAATTATTCTAGTACCTAGTTACTTATTAGTGGCTGCCTGTTTTTAGATTTATTCATATAAGTCACTTCCAGCATCTCAGGATGTCTGTCTTTAATTAAGCTTAGTGTAGGCGTACCTGCGATAACGTATGAGTTATTTTTAGCGAGCGTATTCTGACGTAGACAACTCTAATCCATTTGTGAATTGTGTAGAAGTGGACAAATAATGGGGAACATGGAAAAACCCTCTTAAAGTGGTACTTTATATCTATTAATAACAACAGGTATACTCAGACTGTAAGCACTTCAGAAATAATATACGATAAAACTGGGATATTTAACATACTTACGTGTATTGTATTTCTTGAGTTATTAATTTATCGGTTAATTCCGAAAATATCCATCAAAGAATATAAACTGAATTAGTGATGTATTTTTCATTTTACCGGCTAAACCGCGCATTACCCATGCGCGGTGCTTGAGTTTAATGCTAAAAATGGTTTAGGTGCTCGTTAAATTTACTCGTGAACATAGTTTGCTCGTTCAATTTACTGTGAACTTACCGAGCGAACCTTCCTCTATGATATTTCAGCTCATCATCTCTACATTTCCAACCCGAAAAGAAGAATGAAATAAATTCAAACCATTGCCTTATCTTATCATTATTATATCCTATCTTATCCTAATTCTACTTATATATACATGTATTATACTTATGTATACATCTTTATATATATGTATTATACTTATGTATACATCTATATATATAAAAATGTTATGTTGGTTTGTGTACGCTTCAAAAACTCTAAAAGTTCTGCACCGATCGAGCTGACATTTTAGCATGATATATAATCCGCATCAAGGATTGTTTTTATCTATTTTTTTCATCAGTGACATATCAGCGAATGTGCGAATGTGCCACAGCGAAGCGTGGCAGGGTACAGCTAGTATATTATATTTATATAAATTATATTATAACTGAGAAAGTTTACGAGGACGGATTGATGGATGGGTGTTTGTACTCTTACACGCAAAAACTACTCAACGGATTTGAATGAAATTTGGCATACTTATAGTTTATTACCTGAATTAATACATAATACTTTTTATTCCGTAAAAATGAATAGTTCTTACTTAAAGAAACAGCGGGACACAACTACGCCTACAAAATGATTATTAAAATCTTTAAAAAGTCTAAAAATCAAAGGGAAATCTCATGAGATCACAAGCCACATCCAGTTGCAGCATATAAAGGTCATCGTTAATTAAAATGAGCCAGAGCAAAGAGCAGGCACCTGCGATAACGTGCCCTAGTTAGTTTGTAGTAACCCTTATTTATAACTCCAAAGGTTTTTAGCATCAGTTTATTTGAGGTATCCCGAATTTATGACGCGACACGAATTTAATTTAGTACTCAGGTGTGATAACTTTTATGGACTGTTAAGCCATTGATAGTAGAGTTAGTGGGGCGATAAATAATTTTATAGGTTCGTATAATTTGTGATGGGTTTACCCTTAAGTCGTTTGGCGTGAATAGGACTTCGCCTTTACATGCAAACATAGTTTGGTGTATGTAAGAAAATGTTTTCTATTTTCTTCTATCTATACTTACAATTAAGAAGTACGAATACCGGTACAAGTAGGTCATCAAATAGGTTTTTTTTTAATATTTTGAAAACTATACCATAACAAAAGCCCATTAGGCCACGAAAAATACGCAATTTCGGTTACTTGGATGACATAATATGTCTCGTAATATGTGTCTTCAATTTAAAAACCGAACTATTGAACCGATTTTGATGAAATCTGGAACCCACAACAGAAAACGGCAAAGTGGCAGACCCAGAAGGAGATAGTGGGAAGATCTTAGCGCCTACTTGAAGGACTGGACAACCATAGCTCAGGATAGGTAGAAATGGAAAGAGGGTAGGGAGGCCTTTGCCCTGCAGTGGGACTTCTCAGGCTCATATTAATAATAAAAGTAAAAAAATGATCTAGGAGACTTATAATAAACTATTGTACAAAAATAAGAAATAGTGTGCAAACATTACTGTGTTCCGGTTTGAAGGGCATTGTTTCCAGCGAAATTACTGGGCATATGAGACTTTAGAGCCGATGTCTCAGGGTGACGAGCGCAGTGCAGTGCCGCGCAGGATTATGCAATGCAGGGTTCTGGGTGGTGCTGTGACTGTTATGGGCAGCCGTAGCGCTTACCACCAGGTGAACGACCTGCTCGTCTCGTCACTCACCCAAATAAAAAAAAAAACAATCTAGCTCGTCCACTTAGCAAGCTACCCAGAAAATCCGTGGTTTCATAATACAATACGGCAAAGTATGCCCCAGATTCTTTGGTCCACATACGTATGGAAGATTTCTTTGTGTAAGTTTAAGCGAATTTTTCACTTGAAGTTTTACAATGCATTGTCAAAGTTTAATTTAAGTCCTAAGCGGTTTTTGTGCATCGCCGTAGAGCTCCATTTATAATGTCGTAGCACCGTAGCGGGAGCTACGAGATGCTTAGTGAGCATTCGTAGCAAGTTTAGTGGAAGATTCCTCTCATTTTAAACTTATTTCCTTTGAGTGTTTCTTGTATTTTCTTGAGGATGCTTTCGGAATTGTGTAGTGGAGATAAATAGCGGGTTGATTGCTTTATTATGAGATAAAATGAGATTTATTTATATAATCCGAGGATGCATTTTGTGTTTGGCAAAAATTTCAACCGTAAAGAGAAAATTAAGATGGATCAAGATGTTCCTATCAAAAACTATAGTAGGGAAATTGCAATTGTACACGGATACGGTGGCAAAGGTAATGCAGTGTAAGCTCGATTTTAGAACTAATAATTACTACTAATAATAATAATTAATTATAATTATTGCTATAAGACCACAATATTGCTACATTAAATTGTAAGTAAAAACAACTTCTTGTCACATACTTTTGAATCGTGACCATTACCAAACCAATGCGGAATAATTTATCTTGAACGTAGGGAAATCCATTGTGAGCCAGATTGGAGCCCAAAGTTGTCAGCGTACGGAAGGTATCCTAATCTAATTTGCGTTTAGTCTCCGAACTGTGTAAAGTTATTTTTGCCTTAATCTAATCACTGGTTAGAGTCTGTTACAATAGTCTGGGAGTAGCTGGACAACTTAATCACTCTAGGTAGTAAAACTGATCTGTGAAAATTCGTCTGTTAGGCTCGGTGAGATGTTGCTTCATCGCTAAGAACTGTTCCACTACTACGCTTGGATATATAAGCATTGTTGACATGTAAAAAAAAAGAAAAATGTTTGAGAAATAGAGTCTAAAATCAGCTAGTGTTTTCACATTTTGCATGAAACCAATTAAAAATACAGGCGTATCATGTATTTTGAAATGATCTTGACGTTTTAATTTAAATTTAATAAATATATAGATTAAGCCCCGTTCTAAAAATAGGGTCACACTAGTTAATGCAAATGAAATTCAATTAATTGCAAAGTCTTTTGCTAAAAAGATATAAAAAGTGATCAATCATTTATACCATAACCTAGCTTACTAAGGTAATCATGATTAACAGCGCCTCCTAGCCTATCGGAGTCTGTTACAGTATCTAACGGCGGCTTGCTTAAGTCAAGGGAGGTTATTTGAATAATTAACTCTTTGTCGACAACAAAGGCGCGCGCGTGCTCCGAATGGCCGTAGAATCTTTAATTTCAACCTGATTTAACGGCTCTGTGCAATGGCCTATATAAAATATAATAGGACTCTCCAGAATAATGCCGTCTCGATTATTAAAATGATGTTGTTTTTTGCAAAGTATAAAGCGCCTTAAGTCAAACAAGGTTAAAACAGTATACCCCAGTTAATAAGTAACTATAGGAAAAATGTTTGAATGATAAGCCAGGCAAGTTAATTTTACTAGAAAACGTGTACTATTCACTTTTAAATATTTCTAAGTAACGCGGTAAGCAAATCCTTCACCTCAGCAGTAAGCTCCACGCCTGCCCATAGCAGCTTCAATGCCCCCCAGAACTGTACATTACAAAATCTTGTGCGGCACATCATTGCGCTCGTCACCTAAGACATCAGTTTTAAAGTCTCATAAATTGAAGTTTATAAACTTACTAGCTGCGCCCCGCGGTTTCACCCACGTAGCTCCTGTTCCCGCGGGAATATGGGGATAAAATATAGCCCATGTTACTCGCTGTCAATGTAGCTTTTCATTAGAGAAATAATTTTTTAAATCGTTACAGTGGTTTAGCCGAAACCTTACATATTTCCATACATACTTCCATCCCGTATATTTATTTTACCCCCTCAAAGGTAATTTTTTACAAACTTTGAATGTCATATTTATTTATATCTAATCAAAAGCCTAAAAAATTAATTTCAAGCTTCTAGCTGCAAAAATGACGAAACTTCCATACAAACTTTCACCCCCTATTTCAAACCCTTAGAATATTTTTTTCGCGATACCCAATTTTCGAGTACCCTATGTCCTTTCCTAGGCTCTAGACTATCTCAGTACCAAATTTCATGCCAATCGGTTCAGTAGTTTAGGCGTGAAACAGCAACAGATAGACAGAGTTACTTTCGCATTTATAATATAAGTAGGGATTTTCTTTGTTTATTTTTGATAAACATTCGGAAACTGAAAATATAGGTATTTGTTTTTTCGTTTTTGTAATGTTTTTTAGACCCGCTTATGTCTAGTAAATAGAAACTAAATTGAGAAATAGTCAATTTACTACGGAGTTGAGTCAAAATAATCTCTCCCTGCCTCAATCAAACAATCCGCATCCGATTCGATGCACCCGCGTCGTTCAGTTGTTTACAAGCATGCCTGCTTCCATATTGCAGCGGCCAGCCAAGGCCTTTACCCCTGTTTGCAACTCAAAGTGGTCGCAAAGGGCGCAGCGCTGCAATGGATATTGGAATAAAGCAAATAAAGCCTGTCCCACTCTATATGCATGTAAATCGGCCTGGGGCCGCGATACCGAATACAGATTGAAACGAACGGCAGGCTTTACATTTTTATTGGATACATGTGTTGAGTGCTGGCGGTGCTCGCGCTTAGTGCAAAGCCTCTAAACGCTTGGCATTGCTGTACAATGCAGAATGATTCGTTAGAATACGTAGTATAATAATATAGTACCTGATAGATGACCGAGCTTTGCTCGGTAGTATTATTATTCGCCAATAGATGTCAGGAAGAGTCATATTTTTCAGTTTAAATTTGGACTACTCAAACGCCTCCAACGCTTTGTTATTTTTCTTCCAAGTTTATGTTTAATTTGATATAACACGAATGAAATGACATTTTCTAAAAGTGATTCCTAGCTACATCGATTTATCGCCCTTGAAACCCCCTATATACTAAATTTCATGAAAATCGTTGGAGCCGATTCCGAGATTCCAATTATATAAATATATACAAGAATTGCTCATTTAAAGATATAAGATAAGATTAAGGCGCTACATCGAGGTAATTCAAAAATTGGTGTCATTTCAAAACCTTTCTAGTAATTAACAGCTACATCCTTAGATTTAGAAAAAATAAATATGATTTTTCACATCATTGCCAATATTTATTGTCAAGATAACTACAAGCACAAGTATTATTATTACAAGTACTGGACTTTTTGTTTTCTTTTAACAAGCGCAATACAACGTCGCGCAAATATATGCAATGCAAAGTTCTGAGCTTGCTGTAACTGTTATGGGCAGGCGTACCGCTTACCATCAGATTACTTGCTCTTCTCGTTACTTTGTGAAGATGAAAAAAAAAATAGGTACGTTTTTTTTTTCTTTGAAAAGAAAAAAAAAAAACAAATCTGTCGCTTAGCAACATATTTCAACTAAATCAGCCCAACTGGGTAGGGCGATAACATAACTTCTGTTGCCATCAATTTCTGCAATAGAGAAAAAAAATTATTGAAACACTGACACGAAAGAAGAAGAAAAAAGTGTTATCCACAAAACTTCTCACAAAAACTTGGTTCTCGTCTAGTGCAGAGATTGCGTAAAACTAACATCTTGTTCGTTTTATCTTGCTTATCATTTTCTACGTGTGTCCCGCTAATCATCAAAAACGATGTTCCGTCACTAAAAAACTCAAAACATTCCTAGAATTAGTTTCTAAACCAGACTCCATCAATAGTGTAAACATCAAAAGTGAACATTGTATGATGTAAAATTTACATACAAGCGGACATATTGTACAGCTTAACTATATTTAACATACAAGACTAGAGATTTGCTTACCCTCCTGGAATGATCCAATATGCAAATGGTATGGATGCACACAACGTATTTTGTAATGCTACATTGGAGAGCGATGCGTCAATAGTGCGGATTATAAAAAACCCGACTTAATAAACCCTTTCAGCAACAGGGTCAAGGTTTTTTTTCATAGCGTACTAGACGAGGACTGTTGACCACAATCTCGCCTGATGGGTCACGACGATGTGGCCGAAGGTGAAGCACGACTGCCCAGAATGCTGATGATCTCTAAATTACCTGTAGGTCTTCAAATGAGAAGTGAATAGGTCACGAAGCCTGCTCCATTGTAGAGCGCATGGTCGCCTAACATCAGGCGAGTTAGTGGTTAAACGCGAACCTATTTATAAATGTCATGGCTGCAAATACTCTCGTCAAGACACCTTTTCATCTTCATCATCATCATCAACCCATAACGTCCCACTGCTGGGCGCGGGTCTCTCCTCACTTTCGTGAGGAGGGTTAGGCCAAAATCCACCACGGGGGCCCAGTCTGGATTGGTGGATAACATACCTACCTCCGAAATAATTCTCGGGTAGAAATAAATAAATATGTTCGGGTAAATACGAGTATGTTCAGCCATTTGAAAATCATCAGCTCTTTTCTAGTTGATGGAAGGGTGTGAGCAACTTCCACAGTTCAGATCAATTCGTAATTGCGCGCGTATGCGCAAACGTTCTTTCAAGATGACAGTCGTCATTAAAGTCAGCCTATTTCACTCTTTAATAGAACATAAATAACTTTTTATTTTATACCAGAAACAGTAAGCAATGGGTACAATGGGTGGTCAAACTTAATATAGAAAAAGCTAAAGTAACTTTTTTTATTTACGCCCTTGAATAGCTAAACGGATTTTGATAGAATCTGGTATGGAGATAGTTTAAATCCTGAGAAAGGACATATGATATAATATGTTATTAATTACTATAAACTATAGTATTTTTTGGACGAACTCGCGGGCAAAACCTAGTTCACTACAAACTGCAAACCGTCTCCCACTCTAACCTAAAACTAAGCCTGTTTCCACGCCTCTAATTCGAAACCCTCTTTCAATAAATTACCCAAGATAATAATAACAAAACAAAAACAGGCATTAAACAGGTATAAAATGTCCAATTATTACTCTATTAACAATTCAGGGCGACCATTAGGCAACCTTGCGCCAACATAATTAATTTAACTTCGCTAAATATACGTTAGTTTTGAAACTACTCTTGTTATAACAGCGCGGTTATTCGGACAAACGATAAATGAGCGTTTGCGCTTGACGTTTCAGCAGTAGGTCAGGAGAGCAAAATAAATAATTAAAGTTCTGCACTTTCATTAAAACTTTTCTAAAACAAAATACATTGAATTAAACGTTTTTCAAAGTAGTAGGTTTTTTTTCGATAAAATACAAATGGGGTATATTGTTTTCTTGCTTCGTTATGATTTTTAATATAATTAGTGCACTTGAGATAAATGACGAATTCACGCTTATTATTAACACGAGAGTTGCGAAAACGAATATGTATTATAACTTATTTTTAGAAAGAAATGGCGAGATTAATCAATTTTTTTACGGAAATGTTATGTTGGTGGGTCGTTTCCAAATCGTTACTCAAAATAACTGAATTTATTTATTTATGCTCCATTTGCCACAGACAGAATGAGGGCAACATTTTCAAATGCGAGTCTTCTGCGGAGAAAAACTATAACGGAAAATTATAAACGAGCTTCGGAAAGTTATCAAATCGAGTTTGTTTTCAAAGTTAAATGAGAACAGGCTTTTAATCCTCCGCTAATAGAGGGCACCTTACTGGAGAAATATTAAAAGTTAAATAGACTTTTTCATTTCACATTTAGTTGGCTTCAAATAAGAAAAAAACACGAGGAACTTTATCTGATTCATTTATTAACTATGGTATTTAAGCGGAACTTGTTTAAACATAAATAATTTTGCGTTTATATAAAAACACCGCAAAGGGGTCTTAAAACACATTAGTAAGCTCACGTATCTAAGATATGTCTATTTCATTAACTTTTTTGTTGACTTTTGAACCTATACTAAGAGAGCGACATTAGAGGGGATATATACACTATAAACATAAATTAAAAAGCCCCGAAACAAAAACTAACTTTGTTTACCATCTATCTATGACCTATTCATTGTAACAATTCCAATGATCCCAAACACGATACCTCTGCTGTAAGTTGTTGAGGAGTTGAATATCCTGCAGACTCCAGGTCAGGTCAAGGTTACCATGATCTTGCAATATCATTGAAATAACAGTATATCAAATTCCGAATTGATCTGAACTGTGAAAATTGCTCACACACTCCCATCAACTAGAAAAGAGCTGATGATTTTCAAATGGCTGAACATACTCGTATTTACCCGAACATATTTATTTATTTCTACCCGAGAATTATTTCGGAGGTAGGTATGTTATCCACCAATCCGGACTGGGCACCCGTGGTAGATTATGGCCTAACCCTCCTCACGAAAGTGAGGAGAGACCCGCGCCCAGCAGTGGGACGTTATGGGTTGATGATGATGATGAAGATGCAAAGAGGACCAGATTTGAACAAAAAGTAAAAATTTTGGTTGCTAACGCAAAGTTTTTATAATTTAAAAGAATACTTTTCTATATAATAACTACTTTTTTTAAAAATATGTTATATATAATTGTTTTATTTTCCAATTATATCTAGTGTATAAGTAAGTTAATTATTGTGCGCCCGATTTGGGCAAATTGTTGAAACTTCTTATTGTAATAACAACAGCATAATGTACACAATTTATACAATAAAAATATTCTGATTCTGAACATATTTACACAAAACGTTGCTAAGCGCATTCTTAATTAAGTTACCTTCCAAAATAAAAAAAAAAACACTATAACACCCCTCTTTTTCGTCGGTGATTAAAAATGACATTTTTTAAATCTTTTTCTCAATAACTACTATGGCGTTATTAATTCCATAAATAGCAACCTTCCCGAATACAGCCAACCAGGTAACTAAGTACAGTTTTAAGTTAAGGTATCTACCATCTACTACAGTTACTGTGGAACACTAAACTCGATAACATCGAAACGGTCGTGCTCAGACAACGGATTAGTTCGTAAACCCGTCTATTTCTACTGACTACGATATCTACCGTTCCAACGGTGTGCTGCGGGGTTGCTGTTTTGGAGATTTCCCGGGAAAAGTAGGAGATTTTCGGAGTGACATTCGAAGAGTTGAAACGTCAAATATATTTGCTGAGTAACACGGTTTAAGGCATTGAATTAAAATTTACACATGAATAAAAAAAATGGTCAAAAACATATTTTTGAAGTAAAATTTCATTACGCACGCTGGACTTGGGGAATAAGCTACTGAATGCGTTACGAAAAATGTGATCGGGCGAGGCGAACGAAAGTTGAGAGGGAGATATAAGTTAGTGTAGATAGAAAGAGAGAGAGAGTTACGTTTCCTATATTTTTTTAAATATCTTTTATGTTATTTTTTTGAAATATTTGTTCAGTTGAAGTTTTACATCTACTATGTGTCCCAGCACACATGAGTTTTTTTGTTTATATTTTCCTCCTAGATAAGATAGAAATAATCCCCAAATACTTCCCTTCGTGATAATATTTTTGTACATTCAACCAATATTATCAACTTTACGCTATATTTATTCAATTTGAGTCCGATTCATCCTGTTCCCATGTTTTGTATTAATTCGCCAATTGAGAATAATCACTAACGAGTAGTCATAAACTACGAGCGCAAGATAGTATTTGTTTAACTTTCTGTTTTGTAGATTTCCCGTGAAAAGTTGGAGATTTTCGGAGTGACATTCGAAGAGTTGAAACGTCAAATATATTTGCTCAGTAACACGGTTTAAGGCATTGCTTTACACATGAATAAAAAAAAATGGTCAAAAGCACATTTTTCTGTTACGGTGTAAATTAAATTTTGCAATGGCAACACCTCGTACCTATTTTATACTAAGTTCCGATACCCACTTTAGTATACGGCACGGAGAGGATCATTGCTTCCAATTGAATTAATGTTTGTTTGATCGTCCCGCTATATTTCGAGCCATATGGGATATCTATTTAGGGAACTATAATTTCATTTAGTTAATTCAGGAATGAAGCGCTTTGCTAGTATGTGAGTTATGGAACTTAGTATAGATATAATCACCTTTTTGGTATAGGATAAATATTCAAAAAACAGGAGTTTTATAAATCTCCTAGTTGTCATATTGATAAAAAGCATCATTGTTAGTCTAGTGTGAACAGGTTGTCTGAATTATATCGCTTTGAGTGATAAGATCGCCCTTAGTTCTAGAATATCTTATGTTTTTACCAACTATATTTAGTTTATATTAGGTGTATAATAAAGATTTTTTATCACATCCTCAAGAATTCAAGGACATGTGATGTCCACCAGACTGCACTAGGTTCCTCTTTACCCATCTGCCCAAAGAGGGTTTTGTTTTATTTATTAGGCTGCGGATTGCACTCTGTGAAAACCTAATGTCCCATCAGTGGGAACATATTATGTTAGTGGTAACCCTGAATCACCATCAGGCAATCCATAGCTAATATGGATTGCCAGATTGTGATTAGGCAGCTGGCATCTTTATTATTATTATTATTTAATACTTTATTACTCAGATTAACTAACTAGTACAAATGGCGGACTTAACGCTAAGAGCATTTTCTACCAGTCAACCACCCATAGTGAAGGAGAGAGGGATCTTTATTAGTATAACCAGTTTTACCGAGTAACAGATTAAATGCCTACAGTACTAAAGAGTTCCCTCGCTATATTGCGAAATTCCCCATTAATTGAAAAAGTTCATTGCTTAGAACAATAAAGTGTTATTTATAAGAAAAGTTTTGAAAACAACGAATTGTAAAGATCTCGGTTGGCAGATTAATTAAAATTAATTAATTAGACATCTCGATTAAAATACTTTTGTGTCGGTTAGTGGTGAATAACGCTTTCTTGTTTGCTCAACGGGAATGAAGCGGTTTTTGATGATTATGAAAAGGGTTTAGGCGGTATTGTAACAACTTAATTTGTTTTCATAAAATTTTATTAGGTTTTTTAATTCGCATATTCGCATATAAAAGCGGTGATAGCCTAGTGGGAGATCCCAGTGCAGGCACGTACCAATGTGTTTCTTGTAAAACATATGTACGTAATTATCACACGCTTTTCGGTGAAGGAATACATCGTGAGGAAACCCACATATCTAACCGAGAATTATTTAGGAGGTAGGTATGTGATCCACCAACCCGGAAGTGGCCCCAGTGGTCGATTAAGGCCTAATCCTCCTCACGAAAGTGAGGGGAGACCCGTGCCCAGCAGTGGGACGTTATGGGTTGATGATGATATCTCTTGATTTGTTCTCATGACGCCAACCATTGTCTAGGATTATGCAGAAACTAATATGTTGTCTATAAAGCTGGCTCTATGTTATTGTAATGGTGATGGTGTTGTGTGTTGTTATTATGATGGTTCGTCCCAAAACTGATTAAAGACGACATAGTACAACAACAACAATAAATATTAATATAATTCTGAAATGTAAAAAGTACGTTCGACGCCCCAGTTCGGGCAAACTACCACTATAAAATATGAGATCCATGCAGATGGATGGTGTGTTTATACGTGGGTAGATATATCGATCATATATCCAAATATAATTTTAAAAGATAGCCTGCAGAGAAAATTGGCTGCTCATAAAACGGCGCGGGAAATGTAAATAATACATTTTTCATAGTACGTTCCAATCCGAAATAGCCCGCCCGATCCGATACTTTGACTAAATCCAATATTAGCTGCCAGCGCTATATTGAATTAGCTTGCGAGATGTGATTGTGAAATGTTTTTCGTGTTTGTTATTTTGATATTAAAGATTTACTGCTTTATTGTTATGTGTAGGAGTCTAGACAGGTTTTTATGTGTGAATACGAGCTTGAAAGGATTTTCTGGTCAATTAATTAATTTCCATTTTGAAATGTTTTCCAATGTTTGTTAAAAATTGCAACACCGCTGGATTCCTGATTTATTTCTGTCAAAAACAGCACTACTACATGGTCTTTAGTAAAAATTATGTATAAACCCCAACAAGTGACGCTGTTCAAGTCCTTTTCATCAGATGTTATGTCAGGGAATAAAAAATTGGGTAATTGATATGATTTGCCTTAATACATATTTTAACCATGGATTTATTTAAAAAGACGTAAGCTTCGCAATGAAAGTAAATAAGCAACCACCTTAGACGGAAAATAGGAAGTTAATTTGGACACGTACTTTATTAAAAAACGTGTGCTGAAAAACAACCAACGAGATTTCAACAACGATAAAAAATCTTTCAAGAACGATACCGCATTTCAATTTAGTTTACTTCCATTTTTACATTTTCCGCTCCGTAGCAGCAAAAACTAATACACGTATATTATAACTGGCCGCGACTGGGGCGATCTCTTTAAAAAATTCGGATCATCTTGCGTCGTTGTGAAATACGCGCCTCAGGGGAAATTTATTTGCTGTGGTGATCGCAGCCGTAATGCCTCGATGTCCCCCGCTGGATGAGGAAAGTTGTGGAGCTCTGTTTTCAGTGTAACGGCTTGCAACATGTCAGTTCTAGTATAAAGCAGAGCTATATCATTGTTAACTATGTATTTAGATCTGGCTATTTCATAAGGTATTTGGTAATCGTCAGCTACTGCAGCACTACTGCTTGGCGGATGTTTATCTGGCAAAGTACTACACTTTCCCAGGCGGTCCTCATTAATAGATAGATAGACAGATAAACTCTTTATTGAAACACAACAGAACAAAGAAAACTTAAAAACTAACACATATTAAACTTAACAATTTGTGTCACAATGGGCGGTCTTATCGCTGAGAGCGATCTCTTCCAGACAACCATGCACGGAGAAGAGCAACAAATAAAATCATCATCATTGAGAACGGATGCGATATCATTACGTTGCAAATCGCAGAAATTAATGCTAGTTTACCATTCCTCTGCCCTTCTAGGTTGTAGATTTTTTGTTTTTATAATTCGATCGAAAAATTACTGATCTGACATTAAGTTTTTGATCTTTCGTTGCTGCAAATGTCCGTTCCAACTCTCTTAACTCTATATAGACTCCGTGCAATAAAATTGGTGAGGGAAAGGAATTTTGCGTGGTTGCGGAATTGAGTCAGCTATTGGTAACAGGTGCAGGATAAGCTCCAATTCGCACGGGAATGTGTGGCATAGTGATGGCCTATCTGGGTTTAGAACAGCAAGATCTATTTTTTTTTAATTACGCCTAGTGGGGCTAATTGAGTTAGGGTTGTGTGCTTTACTGTGGCAGTAGAGTAGGCTATGTTTGAACATTTGGTATGCTCTTATCTTTTGATCTATGTGATTGTTTGTTGTAGACTATTTATATTGAGGCATGTTAGCTGTGTTTTTATTCTGTGACTGTTTTTTCTATTTTTGGGGCTTCCGTGCCGCAGTAGTTGATGAGTCGACTGCGAAGCGTGAGGTTGCGGGATCGATTCCCGCACATGGGAAAGATTTGTGCATATCCCCTAATAAATTTGAGTACACTTAAAATAAAGTAAATTTTAATATTTATTTACGTTTGTTCTTCTACACACCATCATTTATCATTCCACAACCAGTCACAATATCGATTACAAACTTGACCTTTGTTCTCAAATCATTTTCATTTCTATCCTTTATTTTGCCAAGATTCAGTCTTATTGCGTCTATCCCTACAACATCGTCAGAAAGGATTGGATCGGACGTTAGTTGAAAAAATGACCGTCATTGTGTCCATGCGTGGGAAATTGCTGAGCCGACGCTCCCATACGTTTACATAGCAATCACGCTTATGGACCGATGACAAATTACTTCGTTGTTTGAGCGCGGAGTAACGTGAGTGGGTTGCTTGCTTATGAAAGTGTTCATAGTAGAATGTCTGTGAGATACGTCATTTGTTTTTTTAATTTCTGTGTTAAAGCTACTGTAATGTCGAGTCGTCTGTTATTTATTCATGCCTATATGACTGAGCGGATTTTGATAAAATTTGATACAAAGGAGACTATATTTGGGGTTGCAACATGAAGTTCTTGCTTTAATCGCTTATATATGTATGTGTATTGAAGCGTAGTAATAGTGATAAATAGAAAGGTTTTGTTATATGTCGGCCTCCGTGGCGTAGTGGGTGATGATCTGACTGCAAAGCGTGTGGTTGTGTATTCGATTCCCGCGCAGGGAAATTATTTATCTGAACCACATGTATTTGCATTGAGTCTGGGTGTTTGTAGAACTAGTGGTCCTCGTAGTTCCCGATTCCCTAGATACAGGGAATACTAGTAAGGGGTTAAGATCTATCTATGTGATCATGATGCGTTCTTATTAAAAATTTGTTTGTTTGTTAGTCAATCACAAGAAAACAGCTGACCGGATTAAAAAAAAAATAGTATTAAGTAGCCTTTGTAGTTATTACTTATGGTTATGGTATTTTTTTCATAGATGAATAGATAGATATGATATGATAGCACAAATAGGTTTCCACTCAGTATAAACATAAAACTGTTAGCCTGGGAACAGGTTTTATCCGGAACTTATCCATTAGGGAAATTAGATGTCTGATATTTCTAATAGTTATTTATTTATTTATTTACTAGCTGCGCCCCGCGGTTTCACCCGCGTAGTTCCTGTTCCCGCGGGAATATGGGGATAAAATATAGCCTATGTTACTTGCTGTCAATGTAGCTTTCCATTAGTGAAATAATTTTTTAAATCGGTGCAGTTGTTAAGCCGAAACCTTACATATTTCTATACATACTTTCATCCCTTATATTTACTTTACCCCCTCAAGAGTAAAGTTTTACAAACTTTGAATGCCAAATTTATTTATATCTAATCAAAAGCCTAAAAAATAAATTTCAAACTTCTAGCTTCAAAAATGACGAAACTTCCATACAAACTTTCATCCCCTATTTCAAACCCTTACAATGCTTCTTTTTTCGCGATAAAAAGTAGCCTATGTCCTTTCCTGGGCTCTAGACTATCTCTGTACCAAATTTCATTTCAATCGGTTCAGTAGTTCAGGCGTGAAAGAGCAACAGACAGAGTTACTTTCGCATTTATAATATAAGTAAGGATTCTTTAGCACTCAAATAGAGTAAAAGGAGTACTTAATGCTAAGTAGCATTTTTTACCAGTCATCCTGGAGGTGTAACTGAAATGGTGGTGGTGTGGCAAAACGAGAGAGCAGAGAGAAGTATATTTAAAAGATATTACCTTCTTACTTATCCTGTAAGAAAGGTAGAAACACCACCAAGATACGACACAACTTAACTAACTCAAATATTATTGGAAAGAAATAAAACTAGACAATAATAAACAATTTAAAGAAAAATAATTTTTATTCTTAACGACTAGATGTTAAGTTATGTCTTTGGAATGTAAAAAAATATAAAATGCTACATAAAGGTAGGATTTGCAATTATATTACATTGTTAGCTGCTATTATTTGGACTTAATTAATTAAAAAAATTTTTAATTATATATGTTTTAAACAGTAATTAATTTGCCTTACCTTATGTTTAACTGGACAAAATATTTCTTTTCGTAACTTATCTAAGTAAGCATGGCCCGAGACATAAACACCGAACAATGCTTAAAATTGTAGTTGCTATAAGTAAAATAATTTAAAATAGACAATGTTTTTTTTTTTTGTTATTTATCATTTTAAGTTTGAATCGCTATTCACGATAAATAAATAACAAACTGAAACTAGAAAAAATTACAGATGCGCTATCAATATTTTACCTTTTAATAAATTTTATGTGTACCCTTAGCACTTTCTATTCCGAAAAAATGTATGGTTTCTAAAATAGCAGTCAACGTGGGCAATGTAGTTACAAATTTGTATTTTTTTTATTTCTCTGAATGACGAGACGAGCAAGTCATTCACCTGATGGTAAGCGCTACGCCTGCCCATAACAGTCATAGCACCACCCAGAACACTGCAATATATAAATCCTACGCCGCACTGCACTCCGCTCCTCACACTGAGACATCGGCTCTAAAGTCTCATATGACCATAGTATTCTGTGAAGCGGCTAATCTTAATAATTCTAAATAATATAATACATGATTTGTCGCCCTTTGCAAGATTTCGCTCATATTTTTTTTTATTATTCATAGAAAAGAACACACTATGTTGAGCAAGGTTAAGAATTAACAGTTTTTTATACTGCTTCTACTCTAAATTTTGTCACGTAACATTTAACCTAAGTAAATGAAATATTGAGACGACGACCAGCGCTATTGTGGTAAGACATCGATGACCTGAAACAAAAGAATTACACCATTAAAGTACTTAATTATGTAAGTTTGTGTGTACGTTACTCAAGTAGAAAGTCAGAAATCTATCGCCTAACTCATATCGGGGGTCCTACAGCGTTTCTTGAGAGCCGGTCTTATTCTAGGCTACGCATGTTTTTGTCCGTAGTTCCCTAAATATTTACGAGATGATTATACAAATTTGGGATGTAAAGTTTTGTTTTTTAAATATTGCTTGACTAAATAACGAGACGTGCAAGTCGTTCACCTGATGGTAAGTGCTACGCCTGCCCATAACAGTTATTATAATCTATCGAAATAAAGCCATCCTACTTAACATATGATAGGCATTTATATCAGTAGAGACGTTTTGGAATGAGTGCTTCGAAGAATTGGAACTAAAATTCTAGAATTTGTTATTTTATTTAGGAAAAAAAAAGTAAAAAAAATAAAAAAAATAAAAGTAGTAGTAGTAGTAAATAGTTATTAATCATAAAAAAATTAGCTTATCATGATTATTTATTGAATTATTTGTTCCTACATTAAAACAAATAATTGATTTTATATATTTTATCCTTATTAAGGGTTAAGATCTACGAGTATGTATGTCATCGTAACGCGCTATTTATTAATATATATTATATATTGAATTTTTTAATTATATTTTAATTATTGACATACCTCGATCTGTTTGTGACTGTGCAGAGTTTGGTGTTTTCGGAGTTGACGGCGGTGGATCTGAAATTAATCATAATTATAATCATTCTACTAATAACAGAAAAAATATTTATAAAAAAACAACAAATTTCAGTACGAATTTCTAAAAAGGTATTCTCATGATATTTTAAGAAGTGAGAAATAAATCCGATTGTTTGGGAATACATTTTCTTCAGACAGGGAAAGAGTAAGAGAAAGAAGGAGAGGTAAAACTCTTACCTCTATAAAATATATCCCTTTTTCTGCTGTAGTAGTTCGCTAGAGGCACCTGCATGTCACACAGTATCTCCACGGTGGGGGGGAGAGCGTCGATCCTCACGAACGCGCTGGTGGAAGCGTTGTACCGCCCGTCAATGAAGTGGACGGAGCTCTTCCCGTTTAGAAGCCTGGGGAAAGAATGGTCTTGTAGAATGGTAGGGAAGGAATTTCGGCAGACATTCAATGGCGTGATAAAATGAGTTACTCAATAGTTTAGTTGATTATATTTTATGATTTTCTTATTTTTCTCTATGTAAGCAAAATTATTTCGGAGTTAGGTATGTTATCCACCAATCCGGACTGGGCCCTTGGTATGTAAATATTTAACTTGTAAAAGGGTTTTAATTGCCTACATACAATAAATGATTTGACTTTTGACTTTTGAGTGTAGTAAAAGCTGCAGTAGGTAATCTGTGTATGGAGGCGGTTTTTGCTTTGGGTGGTTCGCATTGCGGTACGAATCGCCCTCAGTATTTTTTCAACGGGTTCTTTCGCACCATGTTCAGACCACAGTACGGAACGACTTATCCATCCAATGGGCACTGGATCGATTTGCCCCATAGCCAAAGTTTGAAAATCTGGTGTCAGTAATGGGTGTGCACTGATGACAATTAGGAATTTAGAGTATATTAAAATAAATCGGACTGGGTCCATAGATAAAAATAAATCTGGAGACTAAAGGACTAAAGTTTCCAGTTTCTGGCTAAACATATATCAAACTTATGTCAAAACTTGCGCTACAGTGTGCCATTTATGTTCATTTTGACATGACGTTTGAGATGAGTGAAAATTGCAAAGCCTATTCTATTTTCAACGTTGAAAACTAGACTGAAAATCGAACCACCCGTTGCATAGAGAAAACTAGCAAAAGCGCACGCTCCTCAAAACAATGCCATTAGAATGCTATTGCAGTCGCTTTGTGGTGCGAAATTGCAACACGTTGCTAGTTCACGCGTTGCGATTTTGCGTTATTTCATATTGCATGTCTTTTTACCTACGAAGAACAGTTCTTCGTAGCGTTTAAATCTATCATGAGTCTATTTTGAGAATGTGACGTTTTGAAATTGGGACGTTCTGCAAATGAGCCATTTGGAAAATAGGTCCTTTTGAAACCTTGACGTTCTGCGAACGAACCGTTTTGAGAATGAAACATTTCCGAATGGGACGTATTAAGAGTGAAACTTTTTGCGATAGTAGTGCGAGTATTTGCTACTTGGAAATTCTACCACTGTACAACAACATCGTGAATCTATTAAGATTTATCTGCACTATCTCCACATACATCAGACCACTGATTAAATCTCAATCGAGATAACATTTAATCTGCACTAGTCCAGCAAATGTGGCCGAAAGCCGGCCGCTGTCGGCCATATTTCGGACATTATGTCGGCCAAACAATAGTTAAGCCGTGGATTAGCCGCACGCAGTATTGGGGATTATCTATTACTATAGGCAGTTCGACCAGTGAGTAAGTCACGGGTTTGATTAATACCTCATTTATTTATGTATGTTATAGTTAAAAAAAAAGTTATAAAAAAACGGGTCATAATCTCATATGTAGATCCTGATCCACAAATAGGATCAGTGTCAGGACTACTTAATATTTAAACAGCATAATTTAATTTCTTTGCATTTTTATAGCATATCACAAGATACACAACCTTTACGACACCGAAACCTACAACGACAACCGACTACGACATAATACAACGACAATCGACAACGATACTGAACACACACACACACACACACACACTGTCGTTTAAACGATATTAAAACCTTTACACATAGTTTAACTCAAGCTTAATTAAATACATTTAATACGCACCCGTAGGTAGATAGCAAATTTAGCGAAGTACTCGTAATTTGATATCCGATACCAAATTCAATTTACGATATTCAAATATCCTCGATACCAATCGAAATAATCAAATCGGGAGTAGCCCACCTCGGTAGAATCTTAATACCTATTCAATACTAGCTTTTGCCCGCGACTTGGTACGAGTAGACTCGTTGACTCGTTGATGATGTGTTGTCGTACAGTTTATAGGCTTGCGGCATTATTTGTAAGGACCTCTAGCCGCCAATGTCCATAGTCCGTGGAAGATGTTATCTAATTAAAATTTAGCGCGGTGGTAATTCGATGGGTGATATAAACCCTAGAAATGATTACCGAGCATGGAAATATTATCTTGAAAAGATATCATCCATCGAAATCCTAGAAAGTAATTATCTCAATATTGTTGTTCACTTCAGCAACCAGCAGTTACTTAGTAATGTGGTTACTTAGTAACTGAAAGCTACGGAATTCTGGAAACTCCATGAAAATACAATAGTTTTTGAGACGATTGCTGAATACACACACGTTTGTGTTTTTAGGGGCAAAGCGGTAAGCGAAAATACGCCCGGCGTGCGAACTCGCAGTATTGACAATTTATTTCAACAGTTGTATGCACCCTGATTTCAAGGTTTTAAACAAACGCAGAAGCAAATAAACAGACAAAAATCTATAAAGCATACTTTAGGAGTCATTTCATTCAGTCCAGTAAGTTTTTGGAAAATGTTTTCAACGTACAGATACAGCTCCGTTACAGTTTTATAATAGTATATACGAAAGGGGAAATTAATTCAAGAAACGTAGTAGAGGGCTAGGCTAGGGAAGGCAACAATAACAATAATTCGTTCATTTGGACACTGATTGATGGCCCATAACAAAGCACCCTATATTCAAGAGTAGGAGAGGCCCACGAGATGGTACTCTCCTAATTTAGGGTTGATACTGTTTCTGCTCTTGGACAGGGTGGCAGCAAAGCAACTGAGTTACTAGCAATTAAAATTTAACTTAATTTACTTCAAACATGATTGTAATTTGTATATTTAGAGAAATAAAATCACACGGAGAGACTCAAAGCGCTGCGAAGCGCTCGAGCGACCACAAGCGTCTAAAAGCGGGTCGTTGATGCCCCCGTTCCGGTCAGTGTGCTTTGCGATCTGAAACGATCCAATTAAAGGACCACGCACGCAAACCTTTACCCCTCTGACAAAGTTATATGATCGGTTGTTCGTTTAACAGTAGTAATCTTGCAATCGTCGACCATTTTGATCGGTCTTTATCGGGTCCATAGAGTTTAGTATTATAAAAATCCTTTCACCGACACTCCATCCATCAGCACTGACCCATGAGCATATGAGATTTTGAAAACCAACATCTAAGAGTGAAGGGCGAATTTATTAATATCTAGAGGTCATCTTTCACGCTACTGCTCAAAATGTCTCCCACGATAAGGTAAAAATACCTGATACCGCAAATATTTTCCCAAGCTCAAAAATGCTTCCCCAAATCAAAGGCGGTGCCTTCATATCCCTAATCCCACGTGTAAGGTAGGGGTTACACGGAATAGATCGGATGCCGATGCGACAAGTTGGCTCCACGGCATGTGGGGCCAACTTTGGCGTGCTATCCGAATTATTTGCTTCTAGAACTAGTGATATACGTGCCGTTGATTTGAAAGGGCGGCGACAAGCGAAGAAATATATCAGTAAAGAACGGTGTTAATAATTGTACCTGTTCGCGCCTACACATTGCGAATGAATTTACCTTTTTGCAACTTACTTTTGTTATTTAACTAGGCTCTTTATTTTTAATTTATATTTATGAGGTACCTAGTTAAATTTAAATATTGCCACTCTTTTTTCTTTTGGCCACTTTGGCCATGCACTCCTTTATTTTACCTTACTTTTTATCAATGTAACGAAAATGAACCTAAATATAGGGTTTAATTTGAATCCAAACCCTATCTATGTCTACTGTGAGAAATAATTTGGCCCCCGAACAGCACCTTTAGTAATGACATTCTTTTGAATTTTACTTGCATGTCTGGGAGGGAATTAAAGAGTTGTTACCTTATATTGATTATTGCTCTACTTAAATTTGACCCTTGTCTAGTTTCTGAAAACGCGTATAAACTACTTCAAATGTAAAGAAGTGTTTCTTTCAACTGTTGTTTTCGTAGTAAAAGTTAAAACCATACAATTAAGGACTTTTCTTGTTGTTGTTTATAGGTCGTAAATAAACTCCGTTTTGATTTAATTTGCGTAAGGTTTAAACTTTCTGAGAATAAAATTATTTCTTGTACAAAAATATTGTACATAACTTTATCATCATCATCAACCCATAACGTCCCACTGCTGGGCACGGGTCTCTCCTCACTTTCGTGAGGAGGGTTAGGCCATAATCCACCACGGGGGCCCAGTCCGGATTGGTGGATAACACACCTACCTCCGAAATAATTCTCGGGTAGGTATGTGGGTTTCCTCACGATGTTTTCCATAACTTTATGCAAATTATTAAAATTTAATTTTATAAATGGCAACTTTCATCCCAATAAATTGCCCTTGTAAATCAGGATTGTGCAATTTATAGCATGAAAGCAAGTGCGGGCTCGTCCGCAGAATAATCCCGTGTATATTGCGATTAAAGGCATAAACCCACTGCGTACAAATACTGCAACTGAAAGAGAGTAGGAAGCATGTAAAGTTCTTTGTATTGGGAGGCCTCTTCTGCAAGATACTATCTGGAGAAGTACCACACCTTTACCAGATATTCATCCGCCAAGCAAAAGTGTGCAAACATTACAGTGTTTCGGTTTGAAAGGCACTGTTTCTAGTGAAATTACTGGGCATATGAGACTTTAGAGCCGATGTCCCAGGGTGACGAGTGCAGTGCAGTGCCACGTAGGATTATGTAATGCAAAGTTCTAGGTGGCACTGTATCTGTTATGAGCAGGCGTAGCGCTTACCATCAGGTGAACGAATTGCTCGTCTCGTGAATCAGTCATATAAAAAAAAGAAAAAGTAAAGTCCTGGTTCGTGGGTTAGCATGCATACGAATGAAATTTAATTGCCTTAATAATATTAAATGATTGATCAATTAATATTATTATTCGAAAATGAGATATTTAACTTTGTGTTATATTTGTTTTGAGTTATCGATTTTCGACACCGTTGCATCTGCCATGATTACGAATAAATAGATATTTTTTCTGCGGATGGATAGTCATTAAAAGAACACTTATCGTTTTTTATGATAATGTCCATGAAAATTAAAAAAAATTGATTAGTAATATTATTATTCTAGCAGTACCTGAAAATAAAAAGAACGATAGCAGAAAAAACGCATTTTTTACTCTTATTTAAATATTTCACATATCAAACAAATCTAGCTCACTATTTTTAGGTCGCTTAAGAGGGAGATATTTCTAGGATAGTGGGTATAGGTCCTCAAGGAATTTTCCAGTCATTCAATATTATTCACAAACCAATCCGAGTTACCCTCGGATCTACTGTTGTACTCGGAACATGGCATTGAAATCGATTGTTGAATAATCATAGAATTGTAGAAGAATCGTATTCCAATGATCTTTGTATATGTCAAATTATTTTTACATGTGATTTCTTTCTTAGCCAACGAGTTTCTTGCGGGTTCTTCTCGATTGCATTTATTCCGAATCCAGTATTAGAGTTAATGAACTTTTACGAGTGCCCTCTTGGGACCCATGTGAATAATATTTTTGAAATTAACTTTGACCTCTCTTTTGATTGTCCACCATGCTTTTTAAATAATCTAGTACTTATTTGATAATGTTGCGATTTTACTATAAGTCTTGAAAAATAATCGATTATTTCAATTGGTTGATACGATGACTCGGTGTTAATAAATATCGACATGTATCGGATCCCTACTTCAATACTATAGATACGGGTGCAAATTGCGTTGACATCGTAACTCAGCTCTACCGTGACATACAAACGGACGTACGACGATATAGAGGAACGCTTTGACAACGACCTTTGGACTTCAGCAACACTCCAGACACTCCATACAAAAGCTGATTAGAAAACTCACACGTATCCATGACGTTTGGACACGCGTCAAATGTGTTCGTAAGTATAAAAAAAAGTAAATAGCGTTTTGGTTGTTACTGTAAGCTTACTATTTTAAACTATATACAAATAAAAACGAACGCTAGGCTTGACACTACGCGTCCAAAACAAAAGACAACTTGCTCGGATGATGGTTTATATAAACCGTTTGTTCATTACATTTGGGCGTGTAGTATTGAACGCCGGGTGTTCCGGCGATCACGGGTAGAATTGTGGGAACGCGGATTGCGCGGGGTGGAGAGTGTCTATTCTGTACGTTGTACTAAATTTATTCTGTGCTTCAGCACTATCTTACAGACCATTAGAGCCATCGTACACGGACACCAGCGGATCGGAACACCAGCCAGGCCAATACACAACTTTTGCCAGTCTACAACCCAATATTGGCTTGTCATTGGCATCGTATCAAAGTCACTTTGGAGATGGGACAGTTTTGAACTAGTATGTACATCTAAAACTTGCAGAATATTGCTTACAGCTTTCGCATAGTGGACAGTAAACAGGACAGTATCATATCTGTCAGACTTGCGCAGTGGCCAGACTCTGTATTATGGTTCTCCATGTATAAATACGTTCGTTAAAAGTCTCAGTTGACAAACGCCCTTTGCCCTTTTTTTTTGCCTTTTTTTGCCGTTGCCCTTTGTACAAACGTCGATTATTTTTATGAGATTTCCCATCGTTAATACAAACTTTAATTGTGCTTTCTTATTACTTAACTTACCTTAATTTTTAGATCTAATCTTGCAAGTCAATGTTGGCCTTGTTTTTTTTGCTTAATTTAATTAAAGTTTCTAAGGAAATTAAATATTATGACAATAATAAACTGTTCGGATGATACAAACGGAAGGCAGGAAACGGAACTTTTCGATAAACAGCTGTAGATCAATGGTGTTTGAGCTCAATTTAATCACTTTTCAGGGCCGCAGAAATATTATATAAGAGTTTATAAAAAAAAATTATAAGCTTAATTAATTTTTATTTTTTTATTTTTATCTCAGTTGTTTCTTTTCTCGATTAACTCATATAAAATATATCTGCGGCCCTGAAAAGTGATCAAATAAAGTTGTACACTAGTATACGAGAATCGGTACGCCAGTGAACCATTGAGGTTACATAAACACTTAGTGGCTCACCTGTTTCCAGCTAATATGACAAGTTCAGGTCTCGGGAAGACACCTTCGACGATACAGATAATGTCAAGGAACTCTTCGTTGAGTGTATCTGTCACCAACACGAATTTCTTCTCTGGGACTGTAAAAAAAAGGAAAAACACGAATCAAGCAAATATACAACAAACTATAGATTAATTGTCAAAATGGGAGTAGTGTTGGTGTTATGAGAGAACAGATAAACATAAGTGTTTCGTACTGAAACAGATTTCTTTTCTTTTTATTTTGAGTATTTTCGAACGTAACTACACAAAGACTATTCCGCTTAATATTTTGTGTTGGTACGAGATTATTATGGCCCACGACTTTGGGTTGGCCAAACGAAAAGTCAGTCGTCCTTCAAATGCGCGTGCGAGCACTTGTCGCGTCGCGGTGTTTTGAGCTTTCACCGGTAGCTCCATTTCGTGGACGCCATTCCCATCCTCGGAGACGAGCTCCAGGATTAAGTGTAGTGTGGATTGCCTGATCACACCTCTATCCCGGAGGAAGGTGATACGGGATCAGAAGAAACCGCCCCATCGGCGTCCTATGGATATATCTCTGTGCACCATCATTCCCCATCTACCCCGAAGACAGCGCTGATTACACACCCGAGAGGCCATTGACGGATTTCCCAAGTAAGTTCGTAGGCCATAATATCTCCCCGTAACATTTTTGATCCGTTCGAGCCGGATCTGCGGATTTTCTTTGCTGTAGTCACGTTGTCCAAATCCCGTTATTAGTGCATATTTTCCCATTTTTGGAAACCATCCGAGTATATTTTAGTGTTTGTCGTAGCGGCGTTACGCGTCCCGACAATATTTCCCAGTTTTTCATCTTGATTTTGCCGATTTTGATTTTTTGTGTGCGACATTACGTGTCCATTAAAAATGGCGGAACAAGATATTTTCGAAAGAGAAGTTATACTTGACGACGTCAAACGTACTTTAGAGTTTTACGAACTCAATGAACAGCAATTTAAAGCGCGAGCAAAAGATATTCTTTCTATTCAGAGAAAATTCCTTAAATTGCAAACTAAAATTGAGAAGTCACAAATGAAATTGTCAACATTTGACCGAGAGGAACAGTTACGTATTCGAACTCAATTCAATGATATTTATTACGCAATTGTCAGCCATGTCGAAGTTCTGAAGAAAAACGATGAGGAGTGTAGGCGCATGAGTCGAGTTTCCTTTAACAATACAATACAACCGACTCACGGGGGTTGTAGTAGTAGGTTACCGAATCTTCCGTTGCCGTCATTCGGGGGAGAATTGACCGATTGGCCACCATTTTATGACCTATTTCGCTCCATGGTTGATAATAATGACGCCTACACAGATAACGAGAAGTTTAGGTATCTCCTTCTTACCTTGAAAAACGAGCCCTATAACTTAATAAAATCGATACCTATCACGGACGAAAATTATACCGTCGCGTTAGATATTTTAATTTCAAGATATGAGAACAAACGAGTCATAGCTTCTCAACATATTGATCGTATTCTGGATATTCAATCCTGTGCCGAGAAATCAAATCAAAGTGTGCGTAATTTGTTGAATATTTACCATGAGAATATAAAAGCGTTACAAGTAATGCATTTTCCTACAAATCAGTGGAGTTTTTTGTTGTTGAATATTTTACTACGTAAAATACCTACTTCCATTCGGATGCGATTCGAGTTAACATTGCATAAACCATCCGATGTACCCAACGTCGACTTGTTAATCGAGTTTTTAGAACGAGAATTAACCGCCAGCGAAATAGTTGAATCTGGCAGTAGAAATATTCAAAATGTAGGTAGTCAGAGGAAAGAGTACGTCGCTCCAACGTTCCGTCGAGCGTTGGCTGCCGGCGTGGCCAGCCGCACTTCGACTCAGGGTGCGAGCGATTCTCAACCTTCTGTCAATACGCGCAAGAACCAGAATTGTGTATGTTGCGATGCTCAACATCCATTAACAAAATGTAATAAGTTTTTGAATTTGTCACCAAGCAATAGGTATGCGTTTATCAAAAATAAAGATGTTTGTTTCAATTGTTTACGCAAAGGTCATAACGTTTCTCAATGCAAGTCGAGTTTTGTTTGTCGTTCGTGTGAAAAACGTCATCATACATTGATTCACTTTACTTCTGAAGGTGATACTAGCCGTGCGAGTGAGAGAAGTGTTTCTTTACCGCTCACGGAGGAACGGGAAGAGAACATTCCGAGCACCTGTACTCAGCACGCTATGTCCGCGAGTCAAGCGACACAAATTAATTGCGCGTCGTTCAATGCTCCTTTTGGCACAACAAATACTGTGTTGCTTTCGACCGCACTCATCGATGTATGTGTAGGTAATGAAAAGCGTTCGACTGTCCGGTGTCTTATCGATACGGGAAGCCAGGCTTCGTTCATGACGGAATCGTGCGCACAGCGGCTAGGTATAAAGCGTTGTTATGCGAATGTACCTGTTTACGGGATAGGTGACACCAAACCGGTACGACCAAAGGGAAAGATTTCGTGTTGCATAACCCCGAGAAATGAACTTCAACCTTCTATACCGATTGAAGTTTTAGTATTGCCGAAACTTATTCCTAAAATGCCTAGTGTACCACTGCCTCATATGGGGTGGGCACACATTCAAAATTTAAATTTAGCCGATCCTTTGTTTCACACTCCACAGCCGGTGGAGATGTTGTTAGGTGCAGATGTACTATCTCACATAATTTTAGGAAACGTAATAACGGGTTCGCCCGGTTCGCCGATCGCTATGAACAGCGTTTTCGGTTATTTGTTGTTGGGAAAAATAGCGTTCAACTCTCCGACTCCATCCTCAGTTCAAGCTTGTTTTAGCTCATTATCCGATGACGGCGACTTGAAACGATTTTGGGAACTGGAGTCAGTGCCTGAGGTGAAGGCACTCACCCCCGAGGAACGTCTATGTGAATCCATATTTGAACGCTCACACTATCGTGACGTCACGGGACGATACACAGTAGCTTTACCACGTAAACCTGATGCTACGCCCCTAGGTGAATCACGAGATATTGTCCTCGCTCGGTTCCATAAATTAGAGCAACGTTTACAACGGAACCCGAGTCTTAAAATTGAGTCTCACGCGTGCTTGCAGGACTATCTTAAACAAATGTATAGAAATATACTAGTACAAGAATCTGATAGGGACTTGCAACGCATTCTGTGGCGTACGTCGCCCGATGAACCCCTCTGTGATTATCGTCTGCGGACGGTAACATTTGGTGTGAGCACTTCCCCTTACTTAGCTCTTCGTACCATTAAGCAATTGGCTTGTGACGAAGCATCTAATTTTCCCCTAGCGGCAAAGGTTTTAACCGACCAAGTGTTCGTCGACGATGTGGTCGCGGGCGCGAGCGATGAATCACACGCTCTGGTACTACAACAGGAATTGTTAGGTATTTGCAAATCAGCTGGGTTTGAACTACGTAAATGGCACAGTAACTCGCCGGCGATACTCGCCGCGGTTCAGGCGCCAGAGGTTCATGGTGAGCGGCGGGAAGAGGTGCCCTTTGCTCCCATGGAACATGACCATCAACCCAAAATAAGGGACTCAAGGGGACTTTTACCCTCCACATTCTTACAGAACGACATGTGGTTTCACGGCCCAGCATGGCTCCGTGAGGATCCTACGGCGTGGCCAGTATTTAAAAGTATCCCTAGCACTGGTGAGGAGAAACGTAATCAACCGGTCGCGTCTGCATCAGCTACGCTGATCGACGATGTTGAGGTCATAAACCAGTTTTCAACCTTGAGTAAACTATTGAGAATAACTTCTTATATTTTTCGCTTTTACAATATTCTTAAATCTCGCGTCAACAAGGAAAAGAGTTCCTATCCTAGTTACATCACAGTCCACGAGTATAAACTCACGCTTAATCGTTTGATTTATTTAGTGCAACACCAAGTGTTTCACGAAGATTTTAAAAACATTTCACAGGGTAAACCGCCCTCAAACCAATTGAGACGTCTTAATCCGTTTATCGATGATTCGAGTTTTTTGCGAGTCTCCGGACGTCTACATAAATCCCTTTTGTCGTGCGAGTCAAAACATCAATTAATTTTACCCAAAAAACACTCTCTTACGATTTTAATAATTGACGATGCCCATATTACGCATCTTCATGCGGGCACTCAAGCCGTTCAATATTTACTTTTACAAAAATATGCGATTTTATCTAGCCGAGATATAATACGTAAACAAATCTTTCGTTGTGTGCGCTGCTTCCGTGTGCGTCCGGTACGTCTACAGACTGCGATGGCGCCGCTCCCAGCGGTCCGGCTGCGACCCGAGCGCCCATTCATGAAAACAGCTGTTGATTACGCGGGCCCGTTTTACATGCGAGCTAATAGGGTTCGTAATGCTAAAATCATCAAATGTTATGTCGCCGTGTTCGTGTGTATGAGTGTGAAGGCTATACACTTGGAGCTCGTATCGGAGCTATCTACTGAGGCGTTCTTAGCAGCCCTGCGCCGATTTACATCGCGCAGAGGTTTGTGCAGCGACATTTACTCTGATTGCGGAAACTTCCAGGGTTGTCATAACTATTTGAGAGATTCGTACGAGTTTTTAAAAAATGACTCTGTTCAATGTGCTTTGAATTATCAAACCTTGAAACAGGGCAAATGGTATAAGGACCGCGGTGCTCCTATCTGTGTAGGCGACATTGTTGTGGTATGCGACGATAATCTTCCACCACTCCAATGGAAACTTGCTCGTGTTCATACACTCCATCCGGGTTGTGACTTTGCAAACGGGCAAGAGTCTATTCAAACGAGCGATCGTAAATATTGTAAACTGCCTTTAGAATGATTATTGTTTACGAATTCGTAAAATTAGTTCCTAAGTTTTAATTACCTATACTAGTTGTTTACAACAACCTTAGATCAAGTTTAAGTTTATAGATTGAATAACTTTCTGTTCATTGAGTTTTCGTGTTAAAAGAACTTACAGTCTTTTAAGGTGAGCGGCATGTTTCGTACTGAAACAGATTTCTTTTCTTTTTATTTTGAGTATTTTCGAACGTAACTACACAAAGACTATTCCGCTTAATATTTTGTGTTGGTACGAGATTATTATGGCCCACGACTTTGGGTTGGCCAAACGAAAAGTCAGTCGTCCTTCAAATGCGCGTGCGAGCACTTGTCGCGTCGCGGTGTTTTGAGCTTTCACCGGTAGCTCCATTTCGTGGACGCCATTCCCATCCTCGGAGACGAGCTCCAGGATTAAGTGTAGTGTGGATTGCCTGATCACACCTCTATCCCGGAGGAAGGTGATACGGGATCAGAAGAAACCGCCCCATCGGCGTCCTATGGATATATCTCTGTGCACCATCATTCCCCATCTACCCCGAAGACAGCGCTGATTACACACCCGAGAGGCCATTGACGGATTTCCCAAGTAAGTTCGTAGGCCATAATATCTCCCCGTAACAATAAGTAAAAATATAGACGGTTCAACTCATTGCCCTCTTTTGGCTTTGTAATAAGTGGGTAATGAAACTTGATTTTTAAAACAAATACGTATCATTTAAGATAGTTTAGAACGGAAATTTACCGTCTGTAAAATATTAAACAACTAAATAATTACCTAATTATCCGGATGTCACACGGCGCAGTCGAGGTAAAACTACATCAGATTCATAAAATCGTTATTAAACTGGCTTTTTATCAATTTTGATCATAGTATTATTAAATCATTAACATATTATTATCATTCATATTATTATTCTTATTATTGTAAAATTTGTTTTGTTCTAGTTTTAAGTTTTCTTTGTTCTGTGGTGTTTCAATAAAGAGTTTATCTATCTATCTATCTATCTATCTAAAATAGCTCATATCTGGTCGTTTTCCTTTTTGTATCTATCTACATGGTAATTACTGATGTTCTTTACTTTGCTGTAGTAAAAGGCTACGGCAGGCATGCCTAATGCGGGGGGGGGGGGGGGGGGGCTTTAGTAATCTGTGCATTAGTTTATTGTAATCAATTTTTTGGTAATAAAATTATTTTGTATTTGTATGTCCACATTTTTATGACAAATTGAATATATGCATTATCTTTCAGCATACCATAGGGTTGTCAATTCGCAATAGCATTTAAGCTTTGACGGCATAAAATGAACGGCATATTGAATTTAACGTCAGTCGATATCAGGGGCCTCACCACGAACGGTTAAATCCATCCAGTTTAAGGCCTTAAACTGAACTGCCATGCTAACTGTCACCACCAATATCGCTAAGCGTTCATAAGTCAACCAGATACATTTATCCAAAGAGATCGGTACAATTTCTTTGCATTTATGGGATTTTATATAGCTCCATCTCATTATCTTTATCTCTCATTCTCTGCAGTCTAAGGCCTTAAAATGAACTGCATGGAATAAGAATAAGTACGTGGTGACCTCCCAGATTAGCAAAGTCTAGGATCAGTTCTATAGCCCGGATATGACTCGCTTACACTGACTAGTCGTTTGACATTGAACTACTGCTTACTTGGATTGTAATGTTAGTTAGTTGAAATTAGTCTCATTTTATAAAGAGTTTACGCGATACAGTTAAGCTGCTATATTTAAATGTTCCATGTTTACGCACATAACCCGTTATTGTATTAATAAATTCCTCTTTATTCTTTAAGCTGGGACAAATAAGCAGTTGGCCCTGTTAAAATAATGATTAACTTTTTCATATCTGCAGTTTGCTTACATGAAAATGAAATGTTTGTTTTGCATTTTAGTATTTTATTATCAGAATAAGCTATAAAAATCAGATACGACTGGATCAATGCGAACAACATTTGACTGTCTATGATCACGTTAACGGTAACGGATACTATGCATTCGATTGCCTGGAAGAGACAATAAAATCATTTTAACACCAAAATTATAGCGTTGTTCCTTGTTCACTACTGAAAATACAACTGTTGTGTTTTTTATAACTTGCCGCGAGTACACAACCGTTGTATTAGCGGTACGGGAAAACACAACGGTGTGTGCAGATTCGTAGCCGTGGCTAGACAAGAAAATCGGCTCAGCAGTCAAAGTGTTAAACTTGTCTTACATGGGGCCCAAAATAAAAATGAAAACAAAATAAGTTATGATGATTAATAGAAAGTTATGCGTAGACTATTTTGAGCATACCTCACGTCAGGTTATTTATATAGGTGAGCTCCAGGTTAAGACCATCTTATTGCCTAAGAAAAAGTACGGAAGCATGATGAGTATCATCTCTTTACTAGTCAGATCTGAAATAAAATCATGCAGCCAAAAAAGTTAAATCGATGAATAAAGTGATGGAAAGATAGCTCTCAGGGCGTGCCGTGAACAAAACTGTGAATGTTTTGCGAGCAATTCCAACCGTCATTCATCCGTCAAAATCAAGCGGGGATCCGAGCAAGCGTAATTCTCGGAGGCCGTCATGACGGTTGTAAAAGAGTATGTATGCTTTATTGGTCCGTCAATGACGGACACAGTGGACTAACGGTCTTTATTCCAAAACTGATATGGCCAGAATTTTAAGGTATGCTCAACAATATCATAGTCAGCTTAATAGCGTTTTGACCTTCCTAACTAATATTAGAAATGCGGATGTGAGTTTGTTTGTTTGTTTGTTACGCTTTCACGCCTAAACTACACAACCGATTTTAAAAATTATTTCACCTATGAAAAGCTACATTATCAGCAAATAACATAGGTTATATTTGATCTCTGTATTCCTGCGGTAACGGAAACTAAGCGGGTGACAACGCATGCAGATAGTTATATCATAAAGGAAATTACGTTTACGGATTCCTTATTCTGTACACACTCGGGTTTTCTAAACTCCCACGGTTTAATGGTACCTACCGAAGGGCAGCAAAAGGGAAATGAAAGAAAAATGAAATTAAACATGATAAATTATACACATAATGGAAATATTTTATTCATAGAAAAAGTAAAATGTTCTGATATCTGAAGATACTGAGTCCATAAAGATCTATTCTAGTAACTTTACATCACGATTCAATGACTGCTATAATGATAGATTTGGCAATCCGTTGGTATTCCATTAGCTATTTATTCGGCTGGCTTTGTTTGTTTATTCCGTTTAGAATTCAAATTATTTTAATATCTTTGAGGGATTTGAATAGAAATCCAGTAAAAGTCGAAAATCAGGAATGATCAAGTGGTACATGAGTAGGACCAGTAAGAACATTTTTTTTATTTGACTGAGTGACGAGACGAGCAAGTCATTCACCTGATGGTAAGCGCTACGCCTGCCCATAACCGTTACAGTGCCACCCAGAACTTCGCATTGCATAATCCTGCGCGGCACTGCACTGTGCCCGTCACTCTGAGACATTGGCTCATATGCCCAGTAACTTTGCTCGAAACTGTGCCCTGCCAACCGGAACACAGTAATGTCTTGTTTGCACACTACTGCTTGCTTATACCTATTGTTAAATCGATTGATGTTATGCTTTTGGAAATAATTATTTTTCTTTATTGAGCATCGGATTATAGACAATGAAAGCGTTTTCAAATATAAGTAGGAATGTTCAGCCTTATTGCTCTAGTTTTCGCTTACTAACTTTTATGATATCCTGGTAGAAGGAACTTGGATTATTTAATATCTTTTCAAGGTGTATTGCCTAATTATTCTTTCATTAATTTGTATCAAAGTTCAAACGTTAACATCTAAGAACTTTGCTCTGGCACGACCTTCGGTGACTTGAATTTCGATAATTTTAAATCACTTAAGCTACGTTTTATATTTCTTAATGGCCGACATTATTTTCCACTTAGATTAAAATTTATGAAGTAATATTTCGGGTAATGGATTTTATTAATAGTTCTGTATAATGAAACAGATTCATATTTAGATCTAATTCAGTTTGTTTTAAGTTGTCATAAATTAAAGAGGCTTTTGTACGCGTCTAATTATGTTTTAAACTGAAATGTTTAGTGTCTAAATATGTGTATACTATCTGCGCCCCGCGGTTTCACCCACGTTGAGTATTATCGCATAGGAACCGTTAATATTAACGGGATAAACAGTATCCTGTGAGTTAATGTTGGTAGTAAAGTATATGTGTGCCAAATTCCACCCAAATCCGTCCAGTAGTTTTTGCATGAAAGAGTAAACAACAAACATCCATCCATCCTCACAAACTTTCACATTTATAATATTAGTAAGAACTATCAAAGGAGTTCAAATCCCAGGCGGGCACGTACCAATGTGTTGCTGTAAAACATATGTGCGTAATTATCACTCGCTTTTCGGTGAAGGAATACATCGTGAGGAAACCCACATAACCTACCCGAGAATTATTTCGGAGGTACGTATGTTATCCACCAATCCGGACTGGGCCCCCGTGGTGGATTGTGGCCTAACCCTCCTCACATAAGGGAGGAGAGACCCGTGCCCAGCAGAGGGACGTTATGGGTTGATGATGATGATCAAAGCAAATTTTCTGAACTGTATATATAGATAAACTTTACTCACTCTCTCTACTCTCTCTGTATAATATTACTGTTCTAGAAACTTGACAAAAAGGAAAAGGCAACAGTGTCGCATTAAAATATAAGGTAATGCTCGAAACAGGTATCCACTAGTATACATACAACAATAACATCCTCCGCGAGCTGAGACGAAACGGAAATTACTTCCAGCAACTTTACCTACGGCGCGCTTCCAGCCCAGCTTTGCGGGGGAAATATATTCATTAGCTTCATGGTCGAGAATTCTAAACATAAGTGCATGAATTGGAGTATTTCAACAAAAGCGTCACAAATTTTAATACTATTGTCATTTGTAAATCAAAACAGCGAGTTCTTTTTTGTTTCACGCTTTGTTCTACGCTTAGAAACTGACCGATAAGAAAAGGTAGGAAGAAAGTGGGGAAGACCTAAGGAACATTTTCAGACAGATCAGATAAAGGAGAAAACAAATGTTACGTCGTATAAGAAAGTCAAAGCATTAGCTGAAGAATGCAGGCGATCAATGCAATGACAAGAGCTGTTCTCTTAAAAAAGAAGAAACTAACTAGTAACTTCTTAAGAAGAAGAAACTACTATCAATCTCTTATAATAGTTACCGAATATCGTCATAGGCTTCGTCCTCTGGTCCTCGGCGAGGAAAGTAGATACCACGCAAGTGTAGTTCCCCGTCAGCTCAGGGTCTGGCGTTAATATCCGGAGTGCTCGATGCTGGGTGTAGGGGTTACGTGATACTTTGTAGTTCAGGTCAAGCTGGAAGACAAAGAAAACAGTTTAGAAGAATGTTCTTGGAAATGATTTTTTAGCAGTCTATTGTAGCTAATCAAGCGTCATAATCTCAGACCCGCTCTGCGGCCCCCTGCGCCGTAACCGCCTCGCAGAAGGAGACCACCACCTGCCACGATTTCTCGCCACAGAGCATGATGTTTACCACACTTGGCCGAGAGAGGTCCCAGCTGATTATGGCTGATGCCGTTATGTAAACTTTACCAACCCTACCCTTAGCTTTACCTTATTTTTCAGCATGCCCAAAGCCTGAGGCTTCTGTGGTGGTATCCACTGGTACACCGGCTGTGACTTGTCCATGTAGAACCACTTCACCACCAGGCCTGTCACATTGCTGGTTATGTAGTCACAATCCAGCGTCACTTTGTCTCTGGTGCCGTATTGGATGACCTCAGGCACTCGCATGTTCACGATCCGAACTGAGTGGACGCCTGTAGGTAGAAGAAGAGCAGCATTAGTATATTACCTTTCATTAGCTACTAAGACTCCGACCTTCTGTCATATAAAAATCCACAAGTAATCTGAGTGCTTTGTTACCCAATGAGTCTAGGTTCGAATCTGCGGGCAACTAAAGACAAGATTTCTAAGTTAGGTTTCTAATGCTCCGTATTTTGGAAGGAACTGTACGCCATCGACCCAGGATGGTATCGATGGAAGTTGTTAAACCACTTAAAAGGCATCCCTGGCACCAGAAGCTGGTACATCATTCCACAAACAAACAACAATAGGACATTAACTGACTATTTACTTAGTAAGTATAGTATGGGTAATTTTATTAAAAGGCTTTAATATTTGTAGTCTTTTGACGTTATTTTTATTTTCATCAAAAACCTTTTAGGCTTTGAAATATTTGGTTTATTGTGTTCCTTTACTTTGGTGCCCGAGTTTCCTAATTATTTTTAATTTTGGCATACCCCTGTTACGAAATTGGATGTACAGTTTTTATTCCCGTTCAGCTTCACGATTCATAACCAGAGGCATGTCACATGAAATTCCAATGATGAAGGGCCGAAAAATTTAAATTTTCCTGCGAGTATTTATTTATAGGTACGATTCACACAAAGGCAACAAAATTTTGATGACAGTGAAAAAAATTTATGAAATAAAGATGATACATCTTCTAAAAAAAAAGAGGATGGACTTGATGTGATTAAACTAATTGAAAGAAAAAAGACAAGCTCCCTCACACAAACTAACTATTATTCAATTAATTAAGTTTAATTATTAATTTAACTGTGCTTGCATTTTATACTGCAACTCTGGCAAAGGTGTGGTACTTCCCCAGGCGGTCTCTTGCAGATGAGGCCTACCACTAGTACTATGTTAGGTCTTCATTGTTATAAAGTAGCTCTATGCTTCAAGGTATCTGATATAGACCCAGCCTAATCTTTTAGTCCAGAATCATCCATTTGTGATTCAATAACGCCGGGTGGCGCCACACTGGTCCCGAGAGCACAGTTCCGCGCCACCGACCGCGACCCGCTTCTCTCTCAACGTCTGACCAAATTGATTTTTGACGTTTATTATTGAAAAATAAAGGCGATTGTAGGGTTTGTTTCACACGTTTCGTATTTAAATGTATTCTGTCAGCTTTGAATTTAAATAATTTTGTAATACTTGTACATTTTTGTGGGTCCTTTTCGTATGAACATGTTATTTACAAGCTAAGTATATATTTTACAGCTAATTTATAGTTTTATTATTCTCCCTTACGTACAATTAATAATTCTTGTACTTACCCAAAAAAAATATTAACAATTTCGAGCAATATTGTAAATGACGAAACACACTTTTACCAAAATAAACAGATAATTCCGTTCGTGCTAAACGGGAAATACAATTTTTGCTCGCCCACTGATTATTTCAAATTACGCTAAATCCGTTCCTTCGGATATTTTCATTTATTTTTACCTATAATATCTGGCGTAAAATTGAGCAGATTCCTCTAGGAGGCATTATGCCTTCATTCTACCGGAAACATCACATTATCGTTCGTGGATCCGATGGAATATTGTTTCGTGGTTTCCTTTCGATTCTCCGAATTTCTTACCCTCCCGTTTTCACGGCAAATATTTGATGATTGTTAACGTTCAAAGAGTTTCTGCTCGTTTGATTAGAACGCTGTGATATATTTGCTATAGGAACTTAGCACTTATAACGGAATCGCTTAGAGCTGTGATTAGTACCTATCAAAATTATACTATTACAACACACTCAAGCAGAAGCAATCTCATTATGTAATAGGTACTCAAGGACTACCTGAAAATTTACTTTGTTTTTTATAAAAACATATATTTGTTTGAAGCTACAAAGAAAATTGCGAAATGAAAAAAACCTTCGTTTTTAGAACGATGAGCTAGTAATTTAATTCCTATTGTAATTTTTCTGTACTGTGTTTATTTTTGTTTCTGGTGTACAATAAAGAGTTTTCTATTCTATTCTAACTCACTCGAATCTTCTTAACTGACGTCCACGTATTCTTTTCTTAGTTTTGCTACATCATCAACCCATAACGTCCCACTGCTGGGCACGGGTCTCTCCTCACTTTCGTGAGGAGGAGTTTTGCTACATATTATTTTTTTATTTGGCTGAGTGACGAGACGAGCAAGCGTTCACCTGATGGTAAGCGCTACGCCTGTCCATTTACAGTGCCACCCAGAACTTTGCATTTCGTAATCTTGCGCGGCGCCCTGTCCTCGTCAACCTTAGACATCGGCTCTAAAGTCTCATATGCCCAGTAATTTCTTACATTGGCACTGAAAATGCTACAGACATACCGTATACCAACAGGTAAATGATCTACTTATTTCATAACTCAATCTCTATTGTATAAAAAATCTACCGGAGCTTACAGAGGTAGCCCTCGCAAGCGGTAACATAGAAAGCTAATATCATATAGCCCGGACGATCGCGTCCACAGCTCGCCGTAATACTGATAGTTTCAAATTGAAAAACAAGAGGCAAAGTTGTCCGACAGTTGGCCGACAGTCGCCCGAGAGCATGTAGGGAACTTGCACCGCAATATTGCAGACAGTCTTTATTATCTCAGTGGGTACGTGGATCCTTTGTTGGCAGAGACTAGATAGCAGAACTGGTATATTATTAGAGTCATTAAAACATTAGTGGTTGCTGTAGGTTATGCTAGACTGACGTTAGGAAATTATTTAGTAAGTTGTTTAATAAGGGTTTCTTTTATTTATTATCTTTATAGTGGGTACCTTAACTAGGCAATGATAGTGCTGATGCCTCACCACGAACAGTTAAACCCATCCAGTTTAAGGTTTTAAACTGAACTGCCCTGCTTACTGTCACCACCAATATCGCTCAGCGGTCATAAGTCGACCAGAGACATTTATCCAAAGAGATCGGAACAATTTGTTGGCATTTATGGGAGGTTATATAGCTCCATCTCATTCTCTTTCTCTCTCATTCTCTGCAGTCTATTTTTGAGTGACGTCACGTCACGTTTGTCATTTATGAGTGTGTGGTGCCAATCTAGGCCGTTCAGTTTAAGGCATTAAAGTGGTGACCCCCCAGGTCGGAGTTCATAATTTTTTTTTTTCTAAAGTAGCTTCTACTACTAGGTATTCGGTAATGCAAGTGGTCCAAAATAATTCCAAATACTATTATTAACCTACTGTCAGTCATAGAGAAGTTCCATAGTCTGCCTTTCGTCTCCTCTTCCTTGCTTTTCAAAGACATTGTTTTGTCATTGGAACTTGACAGATTTGCAAAATTTCAAGTTAACGAACGAAACTGACTCAAAATTAACTTGCGATATTTGACAAAATTCTAACTAGCATGCGGAAGGAATTAAATCAGAACTTTGAAATATATTCCCATGCTGTCCATTTTCCATCAAACTGCGCATTTTAGCGTTCCTTCATAAAACATAGGCATATGTAGCTTATAGTTAAATTTTACGAGAACAATTTCACGTCTAAACTTTCTGTGAAATTCTCGAAGCTCGAGTTCCGAACATAGATGTTTTAACAAGGATTTTTAACATAATTCACAGCAATTCATAACCTTTGTTCCTCATATTCATAACCACTAGAAAAACTAGAAACCCATATCAGCACGAAGAGTTACGGACGCATATGCACCACCGTGACGGGGGTGGGCAGCAGACCGGCGCAAGAGCATTGCCCGTGGTATACTTACAACGAGTCTTGCCAATGTTGCCATCAACAATTATCTTTGCCAACACTTATTGTAAAAAATTGTTGGTACGATTTTGAAAGTGTTTCTTAGTATCGTTGTTTTTTGTAGTCGACAAAGGCACTCGCTATATTTTCATTTCTTATAAGTGTAGGTATATTGACTTTTTAATCACACGTTGCATCTGAATGGATTGGTCTAGAACGATTTAACAACGATTAAGGTGGTTGAATCCTTCTTGATCAAGGTTATTTTTTTTAAATAAATAAAATAAATTATAAAGAATTAAGCAACGTCATAAAATTTTTGGGTACACTGGTACTGGTACCTATGAGCCTATAATGGTGTGTAGGTTGTCCAAGTGTTATATAAATATAGTAAATAGATAAAAAAAAAATAGAAATTGACGTAATATATTATCCAGAGATGCTAGATATCAGTATTTTGAAAGAGAAAGAGGTAAAGTCGAGAGTGAATAGGTATCTTCTAGGCAAGCATGCTCGACCGTCGGCCGCGTCATCACTTACCATCAGCTGAGACTGAGGTCAAATGCTTGTCTCATTACAATAAAAAAAAAACTTAATGCAAACTAAAATGAACTCCTAACCAATATTGGTATAGATATAAATGAACAACACCAAATTCATAGGAAATTTCGTCAAATTATGCATTTACTATTTATCAACCATGACCCCCTTATAGTTCCACAAAGACACCTGCCGATTTTATTTCCACGGGCATGTGCCATCTTTGGGGCACGAGCCAACTGCAATTTACATTAACCCAATGTTAGAGCAGGACACCGCTATATCACTTGCCAAAGATAGAGCAGGACAAAAAGTTTAATGTGTCGGAATCAGTAACCGTGACCAACTCGTACGCACCGTTTCCTCGATAGTAAGAAGTGATAGTGGATTCGTTTGGTACCATATTGTTCTTTTTACGCTGAATGATTTCAGACAGCAAATTAAGTCGTCGTTTTAGGGTTCTGTACTCAAAGGGTAAAACGGGACCCTCCCGTGCGAAGCCGGGGCGGGCAGCTAGTTATGAATAAATATTGTAAATTTGAAAAGAATTCAAAAAATTTAAGCAATGAGACAAAATAAAATGCATTATTAAAAACATAGAGCGGAGTAGAGAAAAAAACTCAGAAGGTTTACGGCGTCGTCTCTAGTGACAAGAATTGTGGGTCATTAGTGTCCCCAACTGACTCACCATTATCAACTTATTATAATGCACCATCCATGACCCCTCACTTATAATCTGCATTAAGGCGTCCACAGCACGTGTCTAAGACATGTGTCTACGCTTGGTTGCGTTTAAGATGAGCACAAAGGTGCTCGGGTAAAAAACAATAAAAAAAACAGGATGCCCGCTTTGTGAGCACGCGCTGTTTTTTGTCCTACAAGAATGTGCGGGTTCGGTGATCAGCGAGAAAAGCATATGTGGTTTTTGTAAGGTCATAAGATTTTATTACCTTTTTGAACCAGGAAATTATAGACTAGAACAAGCTGAAATTATACTTGTTTTGATTTGGGACAAAATGTTTTATAACCATTTTAAACCAGGAAATTATAAGCTAAAATTTTACTTTTTTCGATTTTTTGTTTTGATTTCGAATACAAAATTATTGACTAATTTTTCACTCATTCTTTTTTTCTTTACTAGGCTGATACATTAAACCTCAATAATATTAGGAATATACATTATATGTATATTATGTATGTATAGTCCAGATAACACCCTTTTCTAGCCTTTTGTTAGGTACAAAATAACAGTTATATAATTAAATTATGAACACAAAAAATCATTTCGGAGGGCGGTGGCGCCTGTGATACAGTTTTGAACAACTTTAAACACCAAGGATCCTTTAAAAGCCTAATAGTCCTTTCTGTAAGTGCATTGTAAGTTAAGTCACTTTTAGGTGTTTTTTTTTTTTTTACAATGTTTCCTCAATAATACATATAAAAACATTATAAAACAAACTTAAACCTAGGGTACCACTAGTAGCGGAGCAGGGCCCAAGTTAGCGGTGGTTAGGGCTGCAGAGAGAGGAACCTCCTAACCCCTCCTCCTACTAGCCCAAGCTATTGAATTCATAATAATATATTTATGTGTTCTGAATCAACAAAACAGCAATTAATAATTTCCCACAACGAAATAAACTGATATGAACCGCACTACAATTTATTCATCCACACATCGACGACTGAATACAGTTTTAATCATGCGAGTTCTTTACCAGGGCGCGTGCCTCTTGATTAATATTTCGACCCTTGAATGAACAGACTGTATGAATGCTTGATTGCAACCGGTCATCAATTCTATTGAACATTTCAAAAGGTTCTCTTTTTACTATAAAGCCGCATAACTTTAACAATTAATTACCTGGGCCGATATTTGCCATGACCAACCAGACTCGTAACGCGCTCTTTTTCAACTGTCAATTGATCTGTCAAAATAGCGTGCGAGAAGCCAGCACTTTTCAAGAAGTTTTAAGGTTCAAAGTAAGTTTAAAGCGTGCTATGACATCACTCGTTTTCGGCAAGGAATCTCATGTGGCATAGCGAATGACAACAAACAAAAATATAACGGCCATAAAATAATATTATAAAAATCACTATCGATGTTCGAGTTGCTTCGAGCATAAACTAAATCAAAATCGGTTCATCCGTTTGGAAGCTTCAATGCCACAGACAGACACACAAATACACAATTACACCGACACATTGAAACGCACGTTAAACTTATAACGCTTCTCATTTTGCGAGGGGCGTTAAAAAAAACAAGAGTTGACAACATTAAAATAAAATATGAAGTTAGAAAAAAACCGAAGAAGAATGAATTTTCTAAACTTACTTACATATACTAGTATGTATTTAAGAATATTTATGTCTTGGAAAACAGGATTGGAACCAATCTTTTTCTACGTATCGATGTTTTGGTTAAAGCTATTAGGTGACATCTGAAATTACTATCTGGCCATTTTGATTTAGCGAAATCAATAAAGTCTATACATGCTATAACATACGGCTAAGGGGTGAGATTTACTGGGGTCGAAATAAGCCGAAGCCTTACCAACTGTTTACGTAAGTTACCACATCCTGCTAAATACAAGTGTAAACGCTGATTCCAACCAGTTCCCATGTTACCTACACCTGTAGAAGATACATGGAAGCTATCTGCACTGGAGCCCACTAGAGAGTATTGCCTAAGTCTAATAAATTACCCTATACTTAAACTATTGTAAAGCCTAAAGTTGGAAAAAAAGGAAAACATCGTAAGGAAACCCACATACCTACCCGAGAATTATTTCTGAGGTAGGTGTGTGATCCACCAATCCGGATCTGGCTCCCGTGGTGGATTATGGCCTAATCCTCCTCAGGAAAGTGAGGGGGACCCGTGCTCAGCCGTGGGACGAAATGGGTTGATGATGATGATGATGATGAAAGCTTAAAGTAACAGTTGAAAAAAATGTATAGTACTTTTTATATCTATGCCACGGAATAATAATAAAATGCCACTGAAAACATGCTTACCTAGTTAATTACTATAATAGGTATTAATATGAACTTTCAGTGACCAGTTTTCTTAAGCTACTAAATTATTCATACTTTTTAAGCGAAAAAATCTAAGAAAACTTCTTAAAACGGAAAGATTTCTCACAAACGGCGAGAACTTTTACGTATCAAGTTTAAAACAAACACGAATAGTAGATTCTAGAAAGTCAAGCATCCAGGATTGGAGACAATGTCACGTGTTATGCAAATCTTGGGTCCCGGACTCCTTTGACGGGTCTTGGGTGACAAGGAATTTAAGCTCGTAGAAATTACCTTACTAACTTCTACTTATTAAGCCTTCTCTTATCCTGGTTAATACCGAGTGATAACAGTCCAGATGCCTTTATGCGGTCTGACAAAAACTGACATCAGAAACTGGTTCTTCCTCATTGGACCATCCGGAAACTGAAGAAGTGACCCGGAGAGAAAGAAAGAGTCGAAGAAAAGAAAAAGCAAGCAAGAAAGAAAGCATTAAGAAAGTGGGGCCCATTCACCCTTTTGAAAAATACTAATCGCTATGAGCAATACATCACATTGTGACAACATATCGGAATATTCTATCCCAAATTGCCAAACATCATTTAACATCAAGCAAGCTACATGTAGATAGTTGCCACACGACACTCATAAAAATAAATATTCCACACCTAACTTCAAGTCATTCCACAGTTTCCACTCCGTAGTAAATATCGTAGTAAGCACGTCTTCCAAACCGACTGCGTTTCCAAAACAACTGAATTCTTAAACACCTCTCGTAACTTCAGAATTGACAGCAAAGTTTTATGCCATGGTCACCCTACCGTGGAAGTTTTAACTCTGCGAAGCACTCGCTTTAAAAATTCAAAGGCAAAAGTGACATTTGCGAGTACTACCTATTAAGCAAGTTACTTTCGTCCTTCAGTTTGCACAACTTCGTTTTATGAAGGCTCTTCGAGTATTGGTTTATCTTTAACCAGATAAAACGCTTCCAGGGCTCTGCTTGGAAATAGGTTGTTGAATTTTATTTGCATTCTGTAGATTTTCAAACGTGATAGGGTTTATTACCCAACTTCACTTTTTATTGGTCTGAATTAAAAGCTGTATTAAAATTGGGAAGGATATTTATGTCATCATCATCATTCATGAATTCATCTTTCAATCATTGACTATATTATCCAATACTTAACTAAGCGGGAAGTAGGTACCTTGCTTACCTATTGTAATTCTTCTGTACTGTGTTTATTTTTGTTTCTGGTGTACAATAAAGAGTTTTTCTATTCTATTCTATTCTAGGTATAGGCAGACTATGATTTTGTTAACACTTTGTTCAGTTATTTCATTTTATTTAGCATTTAAATAAGCCTGCAAATAAGAGTCAAGTTGAACAAGAGTTTCTATTTCAATAAAACTGCCGATAACAGTCCTGTTTTCAATTGAGTTATTTCTTTCAAAAGAATTAAGATGCTCATCCAGATAATACCGTAGAAACATATTGGTTGATTGTAACAGACACAAACAGGTAAATTTCTGTCTTATTCTCTTGAGTATAGAATTGGATGTCGTTCGTTGATGACCGTAAGACGTTCAGAACTGTTTCAGTAATTCGAACAAAGTGCAGTGAAGCGTTCACTCCACTTCAGCTCAAGGTATCACACGCGATGAAGTTAATGTTACCATTCCATTAGTTCATTCTAAACAATGTTCACTGGATCACAGATGTCGGTAACAACTGGGAGCTGCTGAATTCAATTATGAGCAGGGGTGTATATCTTTTAACTCAGAAAATAGGTTTTAAATTTACTCTGAAAATGACGACATTAGTAACTTCCACAAATAGCTACTTTAGGATCTGAATAAGGAAGGAAAGCATGCCTGGATGTGCACAATGGCTTTATCATCATTGCCTAGATGCGGCGCTCGGTATGACGTTGAGGCCAGTTAGATCAACGTTAACTTAATTTTGCTATCAAATAAAAAATAAATTTGTATCAAAGATTCACATTACATTCATGTTGTTTTTGTATTAAGCATTATTATTTTCCACTTTTTTTTGTATAAGATATTTTGATGCACGCCTAACCCCTCTCTCCGTCACTATGGGTGGTTGACTGGTAGAAAATGCTCTTAGCGTTAAGTCCACAATTTGTACTAGTTTTTTAATCTGTGCAATAAAAAATAAAAAAAAATTAATAAATATACTGAAGTTCTATTTCAAACAATGCGACGTAACAAATACCATTACCATCGACTAACTACAATTTCCTAAGTCAACATTAAACTACAAGCGTTATAGCCAGACTAAACAACGTGAAAATCAACATTCCCCCGTTCCCTTTGAGAATTCCAAGGAAAATTGCAGTTCTACCATATTGTTAAAGATTATTTGTACAGAAATGAAAGTTGGAACTTCCACGTAGTTAAAACTAGAACTAATGCCTATAGTTCTATTTCGCAGAATCCAATGTATGCGCTTATTAGATAACAGGGATCGTGCAAAAATAGCTTTAAATATAGTTTTCATTGTTTATCCGAGTAGACTCAGTTAAGTTTTGTGAGTGCCAACTCATGAAAAAAAAAAGAATATACACTTTTGAATTTGATCAAAGTTAATTTAAGTCGAATTTGAAAATGATTAAAATAAAACCCAAGAGAGACTCAAAAATTATTGCACTGTCATAATACAAAATAACCAAATATAAAGTCGAAGTATAGGCATTTATTTAGTAAGAATCGACATCTTCTCAACAATAGACCGTTCTGGTGAAACATTTCTAATCGCGTGTCTTTACCTGCAATTATTGCTTCGAGAACTAATATAAGATTCAAGCGCAGGTCATCGGAAAACGCAGTAGTTATTGAATTAAATATTCATATCTAGAGTTCACAATGCATTGGATAGTCGGTAGCATGGGGGGAAAGGGGTGACAACGGTAATAATAACGTAATTGATTGACTAATAGCTGGTGGGCCTTTAGTTCTGGCGATTATTTCGAAGGGATAATTGCTCACTTTGTTGTGGTTGGACGCCTAGCCATAGGTCTAACCGTGTTGAACTAATCATGAGCTTCTGATGAAGGAAACTTTTGAATTGCACATTTCTTTAAGAGCGCTGAGCACTTTATGTTATGGGTATTGAATGAGACTGAATTAATAGTATCTATCTAATTAATAAATAATAGGTCACACAGATACACCCAATTACCTACAAACTTTTTACATCGAAGCGTTTTAACCAATAAAATAAAGCCCTATAAATTTCCTAAATTAATATGAAAGGCAAATTAATTCCACCTTAAATCGCGGCGTTAATTTATTATCGGATGCACGACATCCGTTATAAATAACGTTCAAGTTGTTGATTCACCGAAAAATTCGCTTCGGAGAAATTCTCGCGTAAAACGCGGAATACTCAAAATAATTGAGTTTGGAATACCTGAGCCTTTAATGAATAAGCGGGTAAAGGATGCGTTAGAGGGGACTCTAACGTAATTGGACCCATCCGGTACTCATTTCATGCATTATCAAAGCAGTATCTACGTCTATTACGACTTGCTTCTGAGCGAGGATGATTGGCATTGCAGGCGATGCGAAAACGCTTACTCCACACGTAATAATGCGAATATGGTTCGTAACGTATCTACCTCATATAATTAATCAAAGGCTAGGGTAAATTTCACCAGCCACCCGAGTAAGTACTCCGTGAAATGATAAATTTTTCTAAGGCAGAGTAAATTAAATAAACACTTGCTTATTTACTTAAAATTTATAAAGGCGTTAAATAAATCTTCTATGGGATTTTTAAGTTAACTTAACACGTTCACTGCTGAAAACACAACTGTCGTGTTTTTCATAACTTGCCACGTGTACTGCAAAACACAACTGTTGTGTTTGTTGTATTGGAAAACATTATGGCGCCGCACCCGTCAATGGATTTTTGATGTGCATTTAAGACTTTTTAAACCTATCGCGTGTAACACACACACACACACACACATTCACACTACTCACTCTCATAGCTGCGCATGTGAAATGGTAAGTGCGAATATTGCAAATGGAAGGCCGATATACATATTATTGTGCTACAGCCGACTACCTACAGCTTTAATTTAGTTTTATATTATACTAGCTGTGCCCCGCGGTTTCACCCGCGTAGTTCCTGTTCCCGCAGGAATATGGGGATAAAATATAGCCTATGTTACTCGCTGTCAATGTAGCTTTCCATTAGAGAAAATTAAGCCGAAACTTTACATATTCCTATACATACTTTCATCCCCTATATTTATTTTACCCCTCAAGGGTAAAGTTTTACAAACTTTGAATGCCAAATTTATTTATATCTAATCAAAAGCCTAAAAAATAAATTTCAAGCTTCTAGCTTCAAAAATGACGATACTTCCATACAAACTTTCATCCCCTATTTCAAACCCTTACAATGCATTTTTTGCGATAAAAAGTAGCCTATGTCCTTCCCTAGGCTCTAGACTATTTCTGTACCAAATTTCATTTCAATCGGTTCAGTAGTTCAGGCGTGAAAGAGCAACAGACAGAGTTACTTTCGCATTTATAATATAAAGTAAGGATTATAACATTTCATTTGTATTTTTCACCTTCTTTTATGTATCTATATTATTTTTCCATAGCGTACTTTTGTTTGTTTTTTTTAAGCTACCACCACATTTTGCTTTACCAAGTTTGGTTTATACAAGTAAATCCGTCATTAGATGGAAAACCTACGAATAAGTTTGTTTAAATTTGGAAATTAAGGTCTGTGGATTTTGTAAAATAAATAAATAAATAATAATAATTTTATGGGACTATACGCCCAACGTAGTTTCGAATACCACTGGTACAGGAAATTCTAGTAAGGGGCCAGAGACGTACAACTCTCACAATCAAACTTTGCCGGTCTGAAGTAGGAGGTAAATAGCGGACCTGTTCCGAGATATGCTCACGGTGCACACAGTTTCCACAATATAATTTTAGCATTGCTGCCATAACACTGGGTATGTTCCTATAGATACTTTCAGTTCATGTTTCTTCAGTCTAAGAAAAAACAACTTATTACGCGCATACAAGCAAATTTATGCAATGTAAGATAGATAGATAGATAGATATATAATAGTAGATTGTACCACAAAGGAACAAAATATTGTATTTACGGCGGGAGCGATTTTTGAATCCAGAGCGAAGCGAAGGATTCTATAGTAGAATCCCGAGCGTAGCGAGGGGTTCTAGAGTAGAATCCGAAGCGTAGCGAAGGAGTCAAAGTACTTCGCTCGAGCTTAAATTTTTTTTTTTGCCGTGTGGTACACGATACTTTTCATCTCAAGCTATGAGAAAATATTCATCATATGAGAAAAAAATCTTATGACGGCTAATAAATCTATGAACGCCGGCTGCATGCACGAAAAAGTTGACACATTTTCCCGTAACGCTCATTGTACGCTTGCGCCGCATCTTTCTCTCTCTTCTTTTTGACAGGTTAATTATTCTTGCATTTTAAAAATCTGATTACTAGTATAATTTCAAGTATTTATTCTTTTATTAATAAAAAAAAATCATCTTTATTCATAAAAGTATGCAATCACTTCATCAATGTTATGTTATGACGTTGTCACGTTAAAATATCGTCCGTAAACCAACTTTACAGACAACCATTTTTTTTTAAATTTGGTTAGCCAATGCCGCGTCGGCACGCGCTGTTTTTTTTATTGCCGGCCAGGAGTTTATTGAAGCGAATTGCGTTTAAACTTTTTAATTAAACAGTGTTCCAAATTCAAAACTCATTTCGTCACTGTTACGAAGTGCGCGGAAAAGGCCCACTTTGCTCGTATTTAACGAGGAGCAAAATGCCACTTTTCGAATACATGGGATGAAAACTCTTGATTGAAACACCACAGAACAAAGAAAACTTAAAACTAGAACAAAACAAATTTTACAATTAGTGTCACAATGGGCTAATGGCTATGGGTAAGCTCATCTTTAAACTTGTATTTGTTCTTATTTGGCGATACCTTACACGGGCGCAACATTATGTAAAGTTCCTTAACGATAAAGTAAAAATATTTTTTAATGAAATTAATCTTGGCAGAATTACATTTAACCTTTTCACTTTATATTCGTTAAAAGAATTTTAATTGGATATATATATAGTCAGGAGGAAGGTTCAAAGTGCTATTGCAGATGTAACAAAATGGGTCAATTTAGATATGTCGTAACAACCTTTTATATTGGTTATTTTAATACATTATTTTCATAGGTAAAATTTTGAAAGTCCATTTTGGCCCAATTTTCGTTGTTAAATAGAGTGGATTTTTGCATGTCTGACAATTTTCGATAGCAACACTGACAGTAGAGATGGAAGGTAGACAATGGAACTCCTCAGTGACTTACAGAAGATTGATGGTGTTTGGCCTCATTTGGATCAGCTTATAGCATCGAATACGTATTTTATAAAAGCTTCTATATACCACAGTAAAGCTAAACTTATATGTAACCACAGTAAAGCTATTTCAGAATGTGCTATGTTATTCAGATTGTGTATATTTATGAGTTCCATCCAGTTATAGTGATGATTTTACTTTGTTTGGATTGTTCAATATTCTCTAGCACCGTTAAAACTCGAGAACAGCACTCATATTTCAGCGTTGAAATTGGGTTGCTATTTGCCAAGCAATCCTGTTATCTACCTCAATACGCCACGGTTCATATTCCTGTGAATATTATAATAAACAAACATTCTTACATTGCAACACGATGGTCAGCTTCAATAAGCACCACATCCTTTGTAGAACAACAGTCCACAGTGCGATCCAATATTTTTAAAAGTCACTTTATAACAACTCGAAAATGTTAAAATAAAACCAAGTAGTTACAAATCGTAAAAATCTATCAAATGTTTCTTTAATAACAAAGCACTTCACTTCAATCTAAGACTAAAAAGTTACTAACACTTCGCTTTAAATCCTTGAAATATTAGCACAAACCAAACTGCTACTTTCTAGAATCTAATTCTAGAATCTTACACTGGTGTTGTATTTTCTAAGGCTTTCACTCTCCTACTAAATACACATGGCCTGTGCTACCACCTTTCATTGAACAAACACTGCTTTTCACAAGTCAAAAGTTGCGACCGCGCGCCAGAACTTCGCTAGGGTTGTCTCGTAGAGCGTAACCGCTCAACGTGTGTGGGGTTCAAACCCGGCGCGGTAACTAACCGCCAGCGCAACTGACGTCCGGCGTTAGCCAGACCATATCGGAAACGACGTGATGTTGTTGTTATTGAATAATTTATTCCTACACTTATATCGTAGTCATCGTTCAAAAGGTATCTCTTATGGTCTAAAAGAAAGACAAACATTCTCATGTCTACGCATCAGTTTAAGCAGTCAATTCCACAGAGTCCTGCAGCATTATTAGAAAAGACTACTTAGTGCAATTTTTTTTATTTGACTGAGTGTCGTGACGAGCAAGCCGTTCACCTGATGGTAAGCGCTACGCCTGCCAGTAACAGTTCCAGTGCCACCCAGAACTTTGCATTGCATAATCCTGCGCGGCACTGTACTGCGCTCGTCACCCTGAGACACCGGCGTACTTCTCCAGGCGGTCTCTTGCCGAAGAGACCTCCCACTAATGGTTGAGTTCAGTTCGATGATTTGGCCCAAATTCATTATTACACCTGCCTTACATGAGACTTGATTGCCACGACACCTGTCAAATTCGTACAACACCGAACAGCGGGGCTATGCAGCACGGTGCGGATGAGCTTGAGTTCTTTTCATTTTCTCTTTTCAAATGTCGAGCCCTGTGGCAATAGCACTCAACAGCACTCTATACTGAATCAGGCGGTTGACCAGAGGGCGGTGTTATGGATAAACCTCTTTTACTCGAAGTTATAATTACTAGAACCATCGTCCTTATACATGATTGCAAAAAGAAGGTCTATACCAGCAGTGGGCAGATTTGGGGGTTATTCCTTAGCTCAGCGCCAGTTAGATTGCAAAGTGTGGCAATAACGAAGCCGTCTATATCCAGCAGTGGGTAGAGTAGGCTTACAAATGATGACAAATAACATAAGTGTGTAAGTAATGCTTCATTTTGACAGAGTTGCTGTCACCAATTGCCTAATATGGATAATATCAAGACTTGTCTATTCTAACTCAATTCGTTTTTTATCTACATCCGGTGTATAACGTATTCAAAGAGCATATATAACTTGGCACCTCCTTCCGGGCAATATTGTTAGCGATTAGCCTTCTACGGCCTAGAAATTTGCATTTGGCGATTTAACATGCGAATATTGTATGGATTACGTGCTAAAAGAACAATACTTATATGCCTACTGGGTGTTAAGAGTTACTACTTTACAACTAAGGTACTTGATGGTAAGCGGTGATAGCCTAATGGGAGAACGTCCGCCTTCCGAGAAGGCTGTGAGTTCGAATCCCAGTGCGGGGACGTACGTGTTTAAGTATGTCTTAGATAGGTATATTATCCACGAACCCGGACTGGGTCCCCGTGGTGGATGTTGGACTAACCCTATTCACGAAAGTGAGGGGAGACGTGTGCTCAGCAGTGGGCCGATGTGGGTTGATGATGATGATGATGCCTTGATGGTAGCTGACTTTAAGCTGAAAGGTATGAAGACCACTATGACCACCAAATTTCTGGTATATTGAACTATGGCTCGTAATAAAAAAATAAGCAACGTGAAGTTTGAAATCTTCAACTTCAACATGAACATAGATTTGAGTGTACATTTCCATGGAGAAGTTCTCCACTCAAATTTACGTTCAAGTCGAAATACAAACTGAATATTGTTTCGGAATACGGGTTTAGTTCATAGCTCGCTGATTTCAGGGTGTTTTCTTACATTATTTTATTAAAAGCAATAAGTATAGTAATGGGAAATCGTTGCGGATACCAATAGTCACACGATCTGTTTGTCTCATTAACCTTTTTGCTAAAACTACAGCATTATTTCGCATTAAAATTCGTAAACAAGATAGAATGTTATGAAGTCTCTTTGACACCTCAAATGAATTTTAACGTACCTTTCGAAGATTTTAGAAGCTATTTATTAATACAGTCGAAGATGCAAAAGCAGTGCTGTCAAAAAGCTTTCGTACAATCCACAATCCTTAAACAATCTAAACAAAGGACCACGCACGTTCACCTCTCTCTCTCTGCCAAAGTTATACTATCGATTGTTCGTATAACGGAAGTAAGCTCGCGATCTTTAACCACTTTATTAGGTCTTTTTTTTCGCAATCACTAGTGTAATGTGTCCTAGTTCCCCGAAACATTCACCAAAACTAACAGAATTTTTTGTTTGCAGAGTTAGATGCGGGGTAAAAGAGTTGATCTATTTGCCAGTCTGTGTTACGAAATAACTTGGGAGTCTTCAAGTCACTAGTGAATAGGTTACTTCTAATAAGCGAGAGCCATCGTATATCACATCGTCGCTTAACATCAGGTCAGATGGTGGTCAAACATGAACCTATTTACAAATTTCAAAAATGGGTGCCAGGTCCATGGAGTATATAATAAAACGTCATTGGTACAATCTGATGAAATATTCAGTCCGAGAGATTCACTTTCAGTTGGGAGAAACTCCATTAGCGCATATCCCGCTGCTCTCTAAATTGGGGTCAACGATAACATTATGCAAATTCATTTTATTTGTTTCTTCCAAAGCTTGTTTCTACTATGTCAGGTGCAAAATTGATCTGTAAATAATACTGAATCTAAGCCATTCATACGTCAATTTTTTTTAACTTTTGCTTACATTATGGATAGTCGGGTAAAAGTGTGAAAATGCCTAATGCGAGAGCATAAATTTCACTACTCACGCGCCTCGATCGTAAAGCCACGTAACAGCAATGCATACGAATGCTATTTCTATGTTATTTTCGATAATTATATCGATACACATCGGGCTGCTGGAATAATGCCCCTCAAATAGATAATTAACATATGATACTTAATTACCATACGTTATCTGATGGTGCAGCGAATTTCTCTGTAAGCACCTCGCGTTACACGCAAATCTTAAGATGAGCCATTTCAAAAAGAACGATTTCAGCTATCTACACCGATTGTAAAAGAAAGGATCTTTTCTCTTGGGAAAATCAGTTTGAAGAAATGTGAAAACTGCGGAAGTTGTAGAGTGAAAAGCTGAAAGGCTGGCTTCAATACAATCTGATGAAACATTCAGTCGAAGAGTTTCACTTCCAGTTTATTAATTTTAAATGAGGATGCCAAGTTTCAACAAACAGGCGCTGGATTCTCATAGTTAAAGTTGTACTGCTGAATAGAATAATGTTAATTCAAAACTTGACGAACGATGTTTCGTTTCAAATTGTTTTACCATCAGTTTTGAGTTATGGAGACGTTTATGTGTCTACATATTCAGCGATCTATATATATATATATATAAATGTTATGTTGGTTTGTGTACGCTTCAAAAACTCAAAAAGTTCTGCACCGATCGAGCTGAAATTTTAGCATGATATATAATCCGCATCAAGGATTGTTTTTATAAATTTTTTTCATCAGTGACATATCAGATAATGTGGGAATGTGCCACAGCGAAGCGTGGCAGGGTACAGCTAGTTATATATAAAACTACTGCTGGCTCAGCAGATCCTTGAGTGTTGCACGAAGACAAATATGCTTATCAGGACCTTTTGAGTGGTACATTATCAAATAATTAATAACTAGTATCGGGTCACAACTTGTTGACCTAGCATCGCTACATTAGATACTTTATACATTCCATGAAACCATAACCGGCATCCATATATGGTTGACATTCCTCCAATCTGCACAAAGCGATTTGCATCCACATTTATCATCCGAACAGCTAAGGAATGGAACACCTTACCGGCGTCTATGTTTCCCGAAAACTTGACAGTCTTCAAGTAGAGAGTGAAAAGGTAGCTAGGCAAATCTGCTCCACCATCGACCGCTTCGACACTTACCACCAGGTGAGACTGCGGTTATAGAATACGGAAAAAATTACAATTAAAAATAAACAAAGGACAGGTGAAAAGGACCCAAAAATCTGTGAGCACAGTCATAATCCTTTTTATTTCGTGTAGATATTAAAACCTTTGAGCCCTGAAATATTCCTCTTTGGTCGTTGGATGAAACATCGTGCTAATAGGATTTGGTACTGAGTCGATGACGATATAATCTAGCTACTGGTGCCCGGAAGTTTCGAGTTTTAATCATGAGGATGGTGAATGATTGGTTGTGTATATGTGTCCATATTCAAACGGTCCTGTCCAATCCGGCTGCACGTCCAATCTGTCGGTCTGTTTTGACTCTGACAGGAGATCAATACCTAGTTAAGCCTGACTCTATTTCTCTCAGAAATGACATTTTGTAAAACGTTTGCTGGTTTGCTAGATAAAATTCTAGTATAAGCCTGAATGTAATTCTCTTAGTAGAATTGTCATTTTGTAAAGCGTTTTGTATCACGCGAAGCTCTGTATGAAACATCACAATTCGAATTTGGATTACATTTCAAATTAAAAATAACGTAATAAATTAAGGATTTTACTCGAATAGGCTTTCGAATTTGGTCAAAACAATCTCACATTATTATTGCAATATATTCTTAGTAAGACAAACTCTTAAACAAAACGAATAATACGGGATTCGATTAACACTCACTTGTACAGTCGTAAGTGTCCGAACAATAAATAACACAAGGGTTCCGTCTAATTAATATTTATGGGACACACGACGCGTCCGGATTCGTTCCATTATTGAATCATGCTGGACGGAATCAAGTGACTATAAATGACATTGTGTCTATGATTGATTAATTTATCTTTATTCAGTGGGATTATTTTGATTTTTGTTAAAATTAGTATCAAATACAAAGAATTAGTAGAAGCAAATTATTATTACACTAATTTAAAACTATTTATTATACACAAAAAAAAAACACCATGCAGAAATAGAACAAAAAATATTATGAAAATAGATACTATGGGCGGTCTTATCATTTAAAGCGTTTCTCGCAGAAAAGTTTTGCATGTACAGAAAGAAACATTAGTTCGGGCAAGCGAAAACACACTTGACGTGCAAACCCGCACTGCTGTATTGACAATTTTATCACAACAGTTGTGTGCGCCCGCACAGCTGATTGAGATTAGTTACGACGCAACGCCAGTGCTAGTAAACACGCGTTGCGGTAAGATCCGCAAAAGTGCCAAAAAATAAAACGGTTCAGCAGTCAACGCAATAGCATGGTCGGTGGCATACTTATATCTGTTTCAAAAATAACTTGCTTACTAAAACAAATCATAAGTCTCACATCTTCCGTCCCACGTTTCCCTCAGGAATGTGCCAAGCGCATACCGTTCCGACCGATCGGATCGGAAGTCCGGCACACGGCCACTTCCGGCACGGCAGCGGGACGTCACGCCGGGTGATCGCCGCTCGCCTTGTCTGCGGTTACGGTGAGAGCTTTGGGGATCCCTAAACTAATCTCGGAACGTCTGGAGATCTGAGCTTCATGTTTTGTTAAACAACAAGACCTGTCACATCTGTGAAATTATCATGACATTTCAAGAAAAAAACATTTTATCACGAGCCACGACCATCAAGGAGAAACAATAAATGGGCGGCCTCACACAATATGACTAGCCAGCACTATCTTATTTGACAAACATCAACAACTTATTACATTCTTACTGCTATTGAGTATGCTTTCTCTAAAAGAGCTAGATAGATCTTCGCAAGGAAAGCAGAAAGTTCACGATACCGAGTCAGCGTGGACGTAGCAGTGAGAATGCAGTTGGTAGAGCCGATTTCTCAGAGTGACGGGCACAGTGCAGTGCCGCGCAAGATTATGCAATGCAAAGTTCTGGATGCACTATAATTGTTATAGGCAGGCGTAGCGCTAACTATCAGGTGTTTGGACGTCTCGTCACTCAGTCAAATAATAAAAAAAAGGTCGACTGTAACGCGATAATAATTACTGTTGCATAAATACATACGGAACCTCTGTTCAATAATCGCAGCCTAACTTGACTAGCCTTATTCAAGGGTCGCGATAGGCGCTATCCGTTTATACGAATGTCCAGACAGAAAATGTTTGCCAATGGCCGGCGGCGGCCACCGGAAGCATTTTATTCGGGGTGATCGCATTATGAGCCCACGAGTATTGTAGACAATGTTTGAGATCTTCTCACCTGTTCTAATCACACACACACACGCACACACAACACACAACACACCCGCACACTGCACACACACACATACGGTACACACACATACTGCACCACATTGCACTGACGCTGCATCTCTGCCATAGTGGTTATTAAGAACATAGATAGATAGATAGATAAACTCTTTATTGAAACACCACAGAACAAAGAAAACTTACTAGAACAAAACAAGTTTTACAATTAGTGTCACAACGGGCGGTCTTAACATAGTTGTTGTTCAAAAAGCTTATATCATGTATGTTTTTGACGAGTCATAATTATATGTACCCATCGTTGATATTTTGTATAAAAATATAATTAATGATACTATCTACAAATTATGATTAAAAATGTTTCTATTCTATTCTATTCTGATTCAACCTTGATAAATACAGGTCAAGAGGTTTTTTTACCTCGCCAATGAAGTTAGCGTATTGCCAATGGCCTGGGAATAGAATTTGGTTACGATTGAATAAAATTATGCAGTGAGCTTTTATTCAGAAATAATTGACGACCTATGATGACTGTAATTGGGTTGAGTTGCAGTCGCAACGATTTGCGTGGTAATTAATTTTGATATGCAATCGAATGTCATTTTATTGAATTTTATTTAAACAACACTTACAAAACGAAAGGATAACAACTGTAGAACGTATACTTTGTGGTGGCGGAAATGTTCTTTCGTCTGCAGCCTCCGTGGCGTAGTGGGTGAAGGCTCGACTGCGAAACTTGGAGTTGCGGGTTCAATTCCCGCACAGTGCATATATTTGTGTGAGCCGCAGTCTTAGTTTGTAGGACCATAGTCTTCGTAGTCGCCGTTTCTTTAGATACTTATCGTAATTTAGGCTCAGGATTTATGTACCTATGTGATCTTCACGTGTTAGTTATTTATTTTGTTACTAACTGTGCCCCGCGGTTTCACCCGCGTAGTTCCCGTTCCCATGGTAGTATGGGGATAAAATATAGCCTATGTTACTTGCTAATAATGTAGCGTTCCATTGGTAAAAGAATTTTTGAAATCAGTTCATCGCTTTAGGCTTGAAAGCGTAACAAACAAACAAACTCACATTTCCATTTATCATATTTATTTATTTACTCTTTAGCACACAAATGGAGTACAAGGAGTATTTAATGCTAAGTAGCATTTTCTACCAGTCATCCTGGAGGTGTAACTGAAATGGTGGTGGTGTGGCAAAACGAGAGAGCAGAGAGAAGTATATTCGTTGGGATTAGGATAGTAGGAAATGATAGGTTCATCATCACCATCATCAACCCATAACGTCCCACTGCTGGGCACGGGTCACGGGTGGATCACATACCTACCTCCAAAATAATTCTCGGGTAGGTACGCGGGTTTCCTCACGATGTTTTCCTTCACCGAAAAGCGAGTGATAATTACGTACATATGTTTTTACAGAAACACATTGGTACGTGCCCGCACTGGGATTTGAACTCACGACCTTCTGATTGGAAGGCGGACGTTCTCCCACTAGGCTACCACCGCTTAGTAGGAAATGATAGGATAGGATTATTTATTAAAATCAAATTTATGTATTTGCTAACAATACCACGAAACATAAACCATAATACACAATACCATTTCGATATGCTTCCCCACAATGCTACAAAGTTACGCCACTGTTCACTAAATAGTTTCTACTGCAGTCATACCGATGTACAAACACTCTTGTACACTCGCGGCCAATAAAAGTTACAACTTTTATTAGTTCGGAAGCGTTCCGATAGAACCCGTAAAGTTTTATCAATGCGCTTTCATAACCGTGGCATTTCAAAATATTGTTCGAACGCAATGTTCGAGATAACTTTCGATAAGGGTTTAATACTTTAATTTAATTTTTAGTAGACCTTATAACGGTATTTTAGAGGTCTATAGAATTTACTTTAGGTTTTACGATGTCTAGAGTAATTTGGGTTGAAATTTTAGTAGCTTTAGTTTATCTTTAAAGGGATTTTTGTAGGCCCTTACTATTATTAAACTAGGTGCTATGAATTATATTTTTAAGGAATAATTAAGAGCTTGAGAAACTATTTCATTTACGTTACAATGAAAGAATAGTAAGTGGTGGTAGCCTAGTGGGAGAACGTCCGCCTTTCAATCAGAAGATCGTGAGTTCACATCCCAGTACGGGAACGTACCAATGTGTTTCTGTAAAACACATATGTACGTAATTATCACTCGCTTTTTGGTGAAGGAAAACATCGTTAGGAAACGCACATACCTACCCGAGAATTATTTCGGAGGTAGGTATGTTATCAACCAATCCGGACCTGGCCCCCATGGTGGAATATGGCCTAACCCTCCTCACGAAAGTGAGGAGAGACCCGTGCCCAGCAGTGGGACGTTATGGGTTGATGATGATGATGATGAAAGAATATCAAAAAATATATTATAAATTTAATACGAAAACTGAATGATTCAAATATTTTGTGATTGAAATGGAATACAATCAAGAAATACAATCAATACAATCAATAAATACAAATTCATCATAAAAACTCTCTTTTCATTCCAGCAAAAAGAGCCCAACTTACACCACAACAATGCAAGTATGTATATCCGATGCTTGGTCGAAATAAATTTTCGATGGCTTACATTCTCAACGATATTTTAGTTCATTTTACGCTCTCGACACGCATTTACCAGCTTACACCCCAAATCAAGCGAGCGTAAAGAAGTTTTACTTGAAAAAACAAATCCAATTGAACACTTCAAAAAGAATTAAAATCTCGAGTGTATACTTTTTGATGTTCTAAAGTGTATCTACGATTCAAACAATGATCCCGTATCAGACACCGTGACTTATACGTGTTCTGCTCTGATTCCGTGGCATTTTGTTTATCCACACATGTGGTTAAAGATTGTGTACCCGAGTTTTAATATTTATTAAATTTTGTGAGTATTTTATTTTTTATATGATATAAAGATGTTTATCTATCTATGTATCTTTGTTTCTTATTGAAACACGACAGAACAAAGAACACTTAAAAACTAGAACAAAACAAGTTTAACAATTAGTGTCACAATGGGTGGTCTAATCGCTCAGAGCTATCTCTTCCAGACAACTATGCATGGAGAGGAATAACTAGGAGAAAGAAAAGGGATTAAAACATAAAAAAAATATGATATGTGTGAACCACAAATATTTGCTCTGAGTCTGAGTGTTTGTAGGACCATGGTCTTCGTAGTTGCTGATTCTCTAGATACAGGCAATCTTAGTTAGGGGTCAGGTTCTATGTATGTGAATGTGACGCGTCATTATTATTATATTCTAACACACATCAAGGACCATACGTCGACTACGAAACCTTTACTTTATCCGAAATCATAGTTCAGACAATGTTCAGACGAAATCAAAGGCATCCAAAGGTGAACGCTCGGGTGAGTCCATTGCACTTCACCTCCACCATGCGGGTCTTATCGCTGCTGCAGTCTGTTATGGAAATAAGACAAAGCTCAATCGTTGAAAAATAAAGTGGAAATTTCAATTCCGATTTGATATCGATGTTTACTACAAGCTTCCATTTGATTTTGATGTAGGAAATCAAATTATATTTATGTAAAATTATATGTACATATTTTAAGATATTATTTTTGCACCAAAAAGCTAATTTAATATGAAAATAAAAAACGATTTTCTGATAAACAGGTAACAGATTATTATACCACAAACCCAATTCCGAAGAGATGAGGCAAAAAAAACAAAAGGATGTTACCTATACTCAAATAAAAAACCTTAACCTTTTTGAAATCGTATTCCTATTTAACTTTTATAGGTATTTTTGTCACAAGCACATATCGACGAAGCGAGATGTGTTTTTTTTGCTAAACAAGTAAGATTACATTATAAAAAGCTACGTATGTTGGAAGACGTATTTCACCATTCCCGAATATATTTTTAACCTTTACACTACCTGCGTCTCCCCCCATTTCTAATCCATATCAAGTCTTTTCAATCCCTTGGAAAGCTATAAATTAATCAACCCGATTCTGAATCACAAATACTCGCCTGAAGAAATCGGAATTCCCTTTAAAAGCTTCAGTTACATTGAAATTCCGTACGATCCGGATTGATCTGGTTTTTTTCGCTTTTATCCACATCATCCGAGGACGCCGAGTGCTACAGGATGAGTCAGTGTTACGTTATTCATCGAACGCGCATGTAAATGTTTTCAACTCAATACTGTTTATTCATTTATCACGTGTTATTTTTTTGCGCTCCAATTGTGTTGCACCTAAAGTAGAGAATCAATTTGCAACTCTATGAACTTTTTTGGAGCGAGATAGCTATCTATCTATGTGTTTTATCACTTAGCACGTGCTTTATATTTGTGGCCATGTTTGGTTGCATTTGGCCACCAAATGCAGCCACACTTTCCACCACCACTATGGTCGCCACTATTTGCCAAGCTGAGCCACTGCTCAGCTTAGCAAATAGTGGCGACCACCAGTGGTCGTGTCCAATGACTCAATGTAGCTTGCACTAAGCTATAAGAACGTCTAACTATCTCACCCTATCTATCCATAAGTTAAGGTACGGTCGGCCTCAGAAGTAGCTGTATCTCCGTAACGAAAACTACTTTTTTTTATTAACCTATACTGTCCTACTTCTGGGCATAGGTCACCCCCATCTCCCTTCACATGTCGCGATTGTTCGCCAAGTCGGACCAACTTGGTTCGTATGTGTCAAGATCGTCACGCCAGCGTTTTCTTGGCCGGCCCCGGCGCCTTCGCCCCTTTTCAGGAATCCATTGTGTGACGATTGGAAACTATTTATACTACAAAAAAAATTGTATGGGTATAATATTTGATTCAAAAGTAGCAAACGTTTAGGTGCTTCTGAGGCTGACTGTACTAACAGCTTGTAGCAATAAAAATAGGTGTAAATAAGCCACAAAAATCGTACGCTTTCCATTTTTATTTGCGTCCATCTATAGTTGAACGAAACGTTTTTCCTTTAACCTCTATGATTTTTTTACGACCTGTTAGTTTCGTTACGACAAAAGTGACTGTATTTCGTTTGTTTGCAAACTCAACAGAGCGTTAGTAACGTGGCTAAAAAACGGAACCTTTTTGAGAGTTGTGCGCTTTCGGAACGTGTGGTGAAATGGAAGCCAAATATTTTTGTTTTGATTTTGAAAATACACATGTTTGCGCGTCCTTAATTGAGTGTTACTTTTTTAGGACAAACTGTACAGGTTGTTTTAGCAAACAATTATATTTTCCACCGCAATATCTAAAACTGACATTTATTTTATCACATTTTGTGTTTTTATCATTCTCTTTGTCCATGAAGTGTTTCAGTTGTAAAAGTGATTATTTTATTACATACTAACAAAATAAGTTATTAAGACCTAAAACGAGGAAACCCAAATACCTACCCGGGAATTATTTTGGAGGTAGGTATCTTATCCACCAGTCCGGACTGGGCCCCCGTGGTGGATTATGGCCTAACCCTCCTCACGAAAGTGAGGGGAGACCCGTGCTCAGTAATGGGACGTTATGAGTTGATGATGATGATGATGATTAAGACCTAATTAAATAAGCTTCGTCCGGTTGTTTATGTTGCTCTTAGGCCCATACGAAAGAAAGAAAGAATAAAAAAACATACGACACGATCAACCAATACACGCGACCACGAAATACGACTGAACCAAATTTGAAAAACGTAAAGCAGGGGCCGCATTTGTAGGGTGGAACTACGGCACTATAATAAGTATAGAGCAATTTAATAGAAATGCTGGCAACTTAAACAGTCAGTTTGTTTCACCCGTGAAATTAATGTCTTTTGACGTCGACTCGCTCTCCTTTTATTAGCCTCTGAGAAACGGAATGCACTCTCTCAGAACAATTGCATACAGCTCTTGGAGAACTAACACTTTAATGAACTTTGGATGAGGATCTGACAAGAAAATTAAAGGTCGTTCAATAAACTGTTGGACATCAAATAAGTTTTTCGTCGCAAATAAATATTTATCTTCAGCTAAGCTTTCATGATAATATACGTGTTCGATACTGCAAACTGCTGAAATTACATTAGCAACTAATAGTAAGTTACTAAGAACTTTCCGCCTGTATCACATAGGTCAACAGTCACCATAATATTCAGTGGACAAAATATATACATAATTTAGCGTATTTAAATCTAAAAAACTTCTCATGAAATATTCTATTAAAACCTCAAAATTCAAAGAAAGATCATTCAGAAAGCTGAATTTAAAAACATAGAATCGACTGAAAACAGCAAACTCTTTTATATTTTTCATCTTTTTAAATGTGGATTTCCTTATTATTTCAACCAACAGCATTCAAATTAACACAACAACATAATCATTTCTAAACAAAGCAACAAAGCTTTCAAAGTAAAGAGCAGTGTTGCAACATATAACCTACAATCAGGCGATAAAGGTGGCGGCACACGAGACGTAATGCAGTGACCTGTAAGCTCGCCACTCCTGCCATTGCATCGGATCGGATAGAGTTGACGCACGCGAAATGCTCGTACCAAGTGTTTCAGCCATGACGGCAACATGACTTGCTTTGCAGTGAATAGAAAATAAGTAAATGGGGCGTCTTGACAGGAAACGAAAGATGTCACGTAAAAGAAAAAGAAAGAACAACATTTAGAACAATAGATAGATAGATAGATAAACTCTTTATTGAAACACCACAGAACAAAGAAAACTTAAAACTAGAACAAAACAAAACAATGTTAACGTTGTCGTGGATTCTTTTAACACTTTTTTTTTGTAAACAACTTTGCAAGGTGTTAGTTTAAGTTACAAACAAATTAAGATTGCAGTCTATCCGATTTATACCAGAAAAAATGTATTACGTACTCCTGTAGAATGTAATGCCCCAAAATTACTATAAATCCATTGATAAAACCGTAAAACCCGAAGCAGGTCAATCCACTCCATTAACTGAGCAAAAATCAATAGCACAGGTGAGCAATGTAAGCTTCCCGCGCAAATTGAGCTGAATACGCCATTACCGCTAAAAGCCGTGACGGCATAAATGTTGCTGTTTTCCCGGAAATACTGGCCGTAGTGATTAGGAAAAAATTGGTGAAGTAGACAAAACAGTACGGAAATAATACGAGAATTACTGTGATTTGTGTGGGGGAGAAAATGTAGTAGACTATTGACTTAGTGACTGGCTGGAATTCTATTTATTTTTTATTCCAACAAAGAGTGCCAGTCTAAAATATTGATTGGGGTTCAAAGTGAAACAGTTTCGGTGATTGATAAATACTATGATTGATAAAAAATCTAACTTAACTAATACTTAACACTTTTACTTAATACTTACTTAACGTACAAATGACGTGAAATCAACACTTCATCATCAACCCATAACGGCCCACTGCTGGGCACTGGTCTCTCCTCACTTTCGTGAGGAGGGTTAGGCCATAATCCACCACGGGGGCCCAGTCCGGATTGGTGGATAACATACCTACCTCCGAGATAATTCTCAGGTGAAGGAAAACATCGTGAGAAAACCCACATATAGGTATGTGGGTTTTCTCACGATGTTTTCCTTCACCGAAAAGCGAGTGATAATTACGTACATATGTTTTACAGAAACACATTGGTACGTGCCCGCATTGTATTTGAACTCACGACCTTCTGATTGGAAGGCGGACGTTATCCCACTAGGCTACCATCGCTTCCCAACCCTTCCGCTACCAATCAAAACTTAAATTAAAAAAAAAACTACTATCAAATTGAATTCTGAATGAATACGCCCAGTGATATTATCAATATTACCATAGTAATGATGAGCGATACCCTTCTAACAATTGGATAAAAAATCTTTTGTCAGTTGTATCAATGCACCACACAACTGAAATTCAGTTTCACCCAGTGCTGACACGCCAGAAAGCGTGAAAAAACATACTGTACATTTGTAAAGCTCTTCGTAGTAAGGTATAAAGACAGCTAAACACATTTTAATTAGCGATCAATTTGCAATGTCAACCTCCCAAAGATTTACATCCAACAGTTTGGTAACTGCAATGTCCGCCATTGCATCCTTGATTGCGCTCACAATGGCGCCACAGAATATATTACCAACCCACAGAATACATTACTTGTTGGCACGTCTTCGGATAAGGACCGCCGTACACTCGAAGCTGAATCGGTAAGATTGATCGTGCGGACAGGGACAGAGACCTCCGCATGCCTAGCTTTGTACCATAGACGTCAGGCTGTTCGAGGATTACGTAGCTCTCACGTTTCGCTTATGTCCGCTTTAGTGGATAGTCGCCCTTATCGGACGCTGTACATCTTTACAACAGTTCTCAAGTTCTATTTGGGATGGTGTCCGCTGCATCCGTAATGTTTGTGGACCTATTCTGGGAGGGACGTTACGTGACGTCGCGTCTCTCGTTTGAGTGTTCAATGGGAGTTTGTGTTTAGATTTCGGGATTCGAAGTAGGGTCGAACGCAGAAGGATAGTTTAAAATAGGTCAAGCAATTACGTTCAATGTTCTGCTCCTGATTAATAAAATGTTTCCATTGTCTGTATGAATTCTCAGAGTAATGAAACGGGTTATGCAAGGAAATGCCAGACTTCCACTTATTTAATCACATTTCCTGATATTTTTTGGGAGGTTTGGTTGGTTATACGTCTCACCAGTCCACGGAAAAACCGAGCTCAAACTTATATTAATGTAGGAATAAGTCCGCATATCTGAAATTCAGTGGTGTTTATTCGGCTGTCCTGAAATTCAGCGTGAGTTCGAGTCGAGCGCTAAGCAATAAATTATTTTCCGTTGGCAAGTTGATGTCAAAAGCTTGCGCTGCTTTTGATTTCGTTGACGCAGAAATACAAAAATTCTCGTAAACAATAACGAATGAGCCCAAGTTTGGACTCAGAATTGAATTAGAGAGTTGGGAATTCTTCCCGGCGAATGAATTACAATGGGGTTTTTCCGTAGTAGGGTTAGGCCATTTGGTAGATGAAATGACTGTTTTGATTGATGTGGAGAAAAACTTAACCAGTTTTGAAATAAGGAAAGACAACATATGGGTTTTTATTTCTAAGAAATAAGTTAAGGTTCGTATTCTGAGTATGTGACGTAACGTATATTTGTTTTACGGTATATCTTTCAATTAAATAAATGAAACAAATAAATACATAAAACTTAAAAAAATACAAAATGTGCTTAAATGTGTGTAATGTTCAATAAATTAAAAAAATTAGTTATTAGAGTTTATATTTATAATTTTACCATTTTCAATATCATTAAATTCGTATGGGAATATTTACAAATTGACTAATTGTATTATCAAATAAACTCACTAAAACACGAACGTTAATCGCCATCATTTACACAACTTTTCATATATTCCTAAACAAAATCGGTTCTTTAACCCCAATGTTAAAAGTCAAACACGTGAGGTGAAGTGATTGCTCGTTTGGAAGTGTTCACGACTTTTACGGCTTCGAATTTAATCAGCGGCCGATTTTATGTCGGAGACGCGTGCTGCGCTAATGGACCTTGCCTACTCGTAGGACACTTTGTACAAAATTAATATTAAACACAAAGATATAAATAATGAATACGATCCAATGAAATATGAAATGTTTGTTATGATTTTGCAAAAGGTTTTTCCTTAATGAATAATTAATTACACGCTTATTTTAGCTTCACCTGTAACTTTGTACGGATTTCTGCACCTTTATTCGGAAGTGTTGCAAAGTATTTTAAATCCGAAAGAGCAAACATCCGAAAAAAATATTTTTGAACCGATTTTTTTTCGACTGACGAGTCTGTGGCGAGTCGTTCGCATAATGGTAAGCGCTTCACCTGCCGATAAAAGTTACAGTGCCACCCAGAAATTTGCATTGCATAATCCTGCGCGACACTGCACTGCGCTCGTCACCCTGAAACATCGGCTCTAAAGTCTCATATGCCCAGTAATTTCACTGGATTTGATTTCGATTACGTTACTCACTGTTTATAATTATGTATTTGAATAATGGTAAAGTGGGATAAATTAAATGTAATAGATATATTTAGAATTATAAATAAAAATTATAATTATGAGGTTTTATACGTATTTTAATTTTTTTTTCAGAAGTTTATAAGAACAGAGAAATACGTAAAAGATTACATTATTTTCTCATATTTAATTTTCAAATTTCCCTACTCAGTGAAAACTTAGGTACCAATTCATTTAGCTGTCAAAGGTAATAACTTAGTTTAGAGGTAACTAGATAAAGAGCTAACAGTTGGGGAGTGAAACTTAGGTAAATGTAAGTTTGAATTAAGATCACTGAAATAAACGAACTAATTTAACTTAGTGTTAAATCTTGTGAAATTATTTCTTAATACCTTAATCAATACATTTTGTATCCGTTGAGATCTGTACTTAATACTTGTTGGTAAATTCCAGGATTTTTTATGAATAAAAAAATTTTATTAAAAATAAACTCCAGTACGTCATTCATAATTTTGATTTATTTGTGTTCAACGTTTATATTTTCAAAAAGATTCATCCAGATTTAGTCCCGTAACCATTCACAATAAACTATTGAGGTTCTATTTATCCTTTGTGTAAAACCTTCTTTACCATCTCGTGATTTTTAAACACATGTTGCGGAAATGACGCCCTATTTGACAGATTTCCGATATCATGTTCGTATAATCGACACCGATTGCTCGCGAAGCCGTATTTATGTACGGCACAGATACGTTGACGAGCAAGAACGCTAGGGTTTGCTCGTCAAAATTGTAATCTATTTGTTAGCTGGTAGAAAAAAGACGTCGAATCCCAAAAATATGGTCGGATTGAACAGCTAGGCGCCAAGCTGAGCGATGCTATCCACTGTGCCGAGAACTACCAGACGTGGCACCAGATGGTGAAGGAAGTGGTCGGTCGGGACCATCACTATGCTCAACAGTAAGCGCGCGAGAAGCAAGAGGAGGATCAAGAAGTCCAGTCATGAATGTGTTTAATACTGACCAGCCGGCGCTACGGACCTTTAATCTGAGAAGAAAATTGCGGGCAAATATATAATCGTAATTAATTTATTATGGTCCCTTCCCTTGAGACATGGGTCAGCTTTGTGTTGTTCCACGTTGGCCCCTGGTTTTTTTTTATAGTTTCCGTTCACGTTTTCTATCCGATAGTATCGTAGGTTGTCGGTAAAACGCATTAGTTATCATTCGGCCACTTAAAGGTACCATGTATCTATCTATCAACAAACTATTTCTTGTCCCATAATAATACCGCTACGGTAGACAAACATCTTTAATTTCTGGGAAATTGGAAGTTTAGAAGACCGCGAGCTTTCCCGTCAATGGGTCGCCAGCTTACGAGGTGCGAGTAATACGGACGTCGAAAACAGATATTCAATATGCCGACGAGTTGTGACGCAAAAATGAATTTCACGAGAAATTGTAAGGCGGAAAGATGAGATGGGAGACTTAGTTCATGGAAGAAAATGTTGGTAAAAATAATATTTTTTACGGCAGTATTTTTTGGAAAAGATTCAAGATGTTCGAGGAAAATGTTTTACTGCAATTTTCTTTTTTATTTCAGTGTAGACGAAAAGCTTTTCTGGTTATGAAAATTGAAAAGTATTTTACGTATAAAGCCAACACTGCATTGTAAAACAACAACAACAATCAAGTTATAGCCTTCAATTATCCCTGTTTCCACCTAAGTTACTTCTACAGTTACTCAGCGGTTCTATTCCACACAATAATCACATAGAAACAGCAAACACTTTGCCTAAACGCAGGCAAGTTTGTTTGCGAGAGGTGAAATTTCACCTTGCAGTGGGGAATGACGTCCGACTCCCCAAAGTTTGTTTGTTTGCTTACTGCCAAAGTGTACGGAAATTTGCACAATGTAACGTTTGCATAGAAGACAGCGCCGCGGGTTGTGCTCGGGGGTCGACTGACGAGGCAACAAAATCATTATGAAAACAAACAAAATATGAAAGAAGCTGTACAATGCGTGATCACATTGAAATAATTTTATATTGTGTGAAAACAACTTATCTTGTTGAATTTAGCAGGCCGAGGCGATAAGGATCACTTTTTTAGTGGTCCTTTTGAAGCGTCGCCTAGACTGACCCGTGATATCAAGCTAAATCATACTCGACGCGTCCAGGTGGATAGAAGCAATGTGTCGTGATGATTGGTTTCATATTGTTATTGAAATATGACCGAATTTCTCATAAGTGATCCAATTCATTCCCTGATCCGATTTGCCTCGGTCTTTTATACGTCACTTTAATTAGATATAATATGAGGAATAAGATATTTATAACTAAAAATTATGGTAAGCTAATTTTAATCCTGAGACAAATGTTTCTCGCTACTTCTTCAAGTTCACAAAACAAAAGCAAGCCAGATCATAATTACACAGATTTTTACCTACGTTAAATTAATCGTCGTGCTTTTTCAGTCGTTGTCGTATCGGGTTGTTAAAATATTCCTCAAACCAACGTCCAACGACCGTCTGGCTCCAGCAAAATTATTCGGAAAGCATGTGACGAGGTAATAACTAGGTGTTGCTCGTAATAATTGCAGCATAACTGACGGTGGAGCTGTTTGGAACAATCACTAGTTACCAACCTGATGCACATTGTTGTATGTTGCTGAAAGACGTATGTCGCTGAGACAGTTATGTTGCCGAAGACTTATTGCCAAAAGATTTATGTTGCCATTGACCGTCAACTGGGTGACATATTTTATTGTTGTTTATTGTTTTGATTTATGCCAATTTTAGGTGATTTTCGCTGAGATGTGTAGCATGTGGAAAGATGTAGCCTCTGCCTATCACAACGGGAGAAGGGCGCGACTGTTTGTATGTATGTATGATTTTATGTTGTGACTGGGTCAAATTGATTCATTTAATTTAGAAACTATAGCCGATGTTGTCAGAACACTTTACTACCGAAATTTTGAGAAGTAGCTATCAAATTGTTTTTTAATTTTAGTGTACATAGAGGCAGTTGATTAATCGCGAGTATAGCCACCTTTATTATAGACAGAACTCGAATTAATAGGTTTAAATTGAAAATTTATTGTTACCGTTAATTTAGCGTTTCAAATTGTTTAACAAACAACCGAATTTAGAGTGACATTTGTGTTTATTTCTCTAAATTAGTTTTGCAGTCTACGTGCAGTGTTTATTTTGGGACAACTGTACTGAAAATTTGAAATTGTACACAAATAATAGATATAATAATATGCTAAAAGTTACGTGGCAGGTCATTCACCTCGTGTTACCCGGCACCTGCCTATGGTTATAATAATTGATCTAGCGACACTCAGCACTTAATTGCAAAGTGGTACGGCACTTGTCAAGTTTAAAGTCACACCTCTTCGGACTTACGCGGCGCAATTACGCCGCAGTTGTTTTATACGGCAAGACGCGCGATGTAATTTCGCCTTGTTGTAGGCAATGGTTCTACGCACTTCAAATACGCCTAATCTGAAAAAAAATCTTTGAAATTAGTTTTTAAAGTCTATTATTAATTATTATTCTGACTCAACAAGAAAAGGCATATAATATGGCTAATTTTGTTCGATGGTTCACCTGATTATTAAATAAATGAGTAAAGCCGGAACTAATTTTTTTTTCTTTACCTGGGGAAGCGCATTAGGCATACCACCCAGCCCAAGAAAGCGAGAAGTGTGCTGCCTGGCGGTATACCCACTCCGGGGTGTTCCTCCAGGACGCCATTGTCGGGGATATGGAAACGTAAGACGCCTGTCGCGTCCAACTTAATCGTAACTTTTAAAATGTTTATGGTGCAGAGAAATAATACAAGTTACTGGTAGAAGCATTAACAAAATGCCTACTGGCAAAGCAGCATTACGCAACTGGTAGGTTGTTAATACACTTTGTGCGTAACATTTTCAACACAACACATTGTCGTTTAAGATTTCACGAGCACAAATTGTATCCCCGAGTATTCTTAAGCTAAAAGCATCATAAACATCTTTGAGCTAAGACCGGCCTAGCAATTACACCCTCAATTTTCCGACTACGTTGCGGCAATAATGAAACGTACTTAAAAGTGTTTGCAAGTTTTCCGGACAATTTCTTGTGATCCGGCTAAAATTGATAGATGGATGACTCTTTGTTGACACCAAAATGTTTAAAACACAGAACAACATCATTCAATCATAGGTAAGATGGTTAGTCTTGTCACTTAAAGCGATGATGAAAGAAAAAAAAGTACAACAGCACACAAAACTGAAGAAAGACATGCAAAACACTACCTGCAGGTGTCAATTTATTGTAGCATAATATGACCAAATTTTTAATTTCATCACTAGCGTAACTTTTTAGATTTATTGTGTATTATATTGTTTTATATCAGTTTAAAAAGTAATTAATACATTTTTTAACAGGCGGTATCAAAAAACAGATTTAAAATCTAGACTAGCCCAAGCACGTTTTTTATAGCAGACTTCGTGTGAACAGCATCATTATAAAGTAGCCGAATATTTTAGTCGGATATTTGACCCTAGCACCTGCGTATCCGGCATAAACACGATCTACAACTCTAGTAGTCAGTAGTCGGACGAACGCAGCGCCTGGGGGCAGCTGTAAACAACTTTACTAATGGCCACTTAAACTTTGCGAAATCGCCACACTTGGAGGAAGTCAGGCAAAAAATGTCTCGGTACGTGCTGGTGAGGTAAGGCCGTTTCTGGCTACTTTACCCTAGTTTTCTGTTTGGGCACAAAATGATGATGCTTTTATAGTGCAGATGTTTTAGCTTCTGGAACTTTTTAATTCTGTTATTATTTATGAGCAACAAGTTAAAACTTTATCTTCGCTTGTTTTTGACGTTCTGAGTGTAATGCATTGATGGCATTAAAAATAAGGTGGATAGGATTACAACACGAATTTCTGAAGATTGGAATAAAATACTGGAAAGTTTTTAATCCAAGGGATATGACTATTATTTTATTGTGCAACTTTTTGTTAACATTATTTTGTTGTGTTTTGTGTCTTTTTGGTCTATCCTTCTGAGGGACGACACAATTGTCAGCAGTGGTAGAGTATCAAATATTTCTAATTAATTCCTACTCCCCATTCCAACCGTCTATCTTTTTCATCCAAAGGTAGTCTGGTATAGATCACTTTAGATTTGTTTAAGCTTTGTCTCATACTTGTTGGTGTCAACAAAGAGTTATCTATCTAGCTATAATTATAAATATGGGATGATGAAATTGTAGCGTATTTTTAAAATCATTAAAATCAGTGGGTGATGAGCCGACTGCAAAGCGTGAGGTTGCGAGTTCGATTCACACACAGGGCAAAGATTTGTGAGAACCACAAGTATTAGCTCTGTGAGTCCCCAAACACCCATGTTTGTGGGGTCATAGTCCTTGTAGTTTCCGATTTCCTAGGCACTGGGAATTCTAGTTAGGGACAACTACTGGGCATATGAGACTTTAGAGCCGATGTCTCAGGGTGACGGGCGCAGTGCAGCTGTGCCGCGCGGGATTATGCAGTGCAGGGTTCTGGGTGGTGTTATGACTGTTATGGGCAGGCGTAGCGCTTGCCATCAGGTGAGCGACTTGCTTGTCTCGTCACTTAGTCAAAAAAAGAATCTACGTATGTGATAGTGACGCGAAAATAAAATACTTAAAGGAGATAAGTAACGTATATTATACTAAGTTAAGGTACGTACTTAACATTTCACTAGAAAGGAGGTAGCCATTTCTTTTACTAATATAGTAGTAAATCAACTAACCAGAATACATAGTTTTTCTATTATTGGAACTATATTGAAACCCTCGAGCTGTGATCTCTAGGCGAAACAATAGTATATTTTATAGTATATTGGATTGACACACTTTATTCGAAGAAAAAAAAATCAGTCTATCAAAGTGTGACTTCTGAATTCCTGATCTGATGTTTGATCCTTAAACCGTGGTATAACCTAGATCAAGCGTTTGTATAACTTTAGGCGCAAATCGTTCCACGATATTACTTCTGTATCACATACCTATTTAATAAGGGTACACCACCAGTGCTGTTAGCGATGCGATAAGATTAAATTATTTTCAGTATCCTACTGTACTTAAATGGAATTACTTTAAGACAGTTGTAAAGTACACTATTTTCGTCAGTGATACGATGGATCTAGTTTCCATATGAAGATTCAATCTTTACAATCAACATTTTTAACATACTTTAATGGTTGCCATACATGATATCCAGGCCCCACAGTTTCACCTATTATCCCACAGGAACTAATATTTTTTACGGGATAAAATGTATTCTATGTCTTAATTCGGGTAAAAAATATCTGTGTGCCAAATGTCATCCAATTCCATTTTGTAGTTTTAACGTGAAAGAGTAACAAATATCTATCGATCCATCTTCACAAATTTTTACATTTATAATGTTTTATAATTTTATCGTTTGGTCGCTCACTCGGACAATGGTGACATTATGTCTGAAATTAGACGAGCAGAGGCCTCACCACGAACAGTTAAATCCATCCAGTTAAAGGCTTAAAACTGAACTGCCCTGCTAACTGTCACCACAAATATCGCCAAGCGTTCATAAGTCGACCAGAGACCTTTATCCCGAGAGATCGCAACAATCTGTTTGCATTTATGGGAGTTTATATAACTCCATCTCATCCTCTTTTTATCTAATTCTCTTAAGTCTATTTTTGAATGACGTCACTTCACGTTTATCATTTCCGAGTGTGTGGTGCTAATCTAGGCCGTTCAATTTAAGGCCTTAAATTGGACTGCATGGAATAAGAATAAGTACGTGGTTACCCCCCAGGTTACCGTAGCAGTGAACGCCGCTATAGCACTGTATCGCGTCGCCGTTCCAGTGGATACTAACCTCAACTCTTTCCGCAAATCTTCTGCTGAAATGTAACATTTATGTCAAGTACGCAATAAAAGTTTCACGAATCATAAATGTAGAGAACGTGTTTCTCTCAATAAGAATATCTTTGATATATCTTACTTCAATGGGTATTAATTTACTCAAGGAGCAAATTATTGGAACTCTGTTCCTTTGATGCTATCGGACATATATGAATAGACTGATTTATTATTGTTGGGAATTAAATCAAGTCACGTGGAAGGTTGGGTTTGGGGAATTGAGTGGTGTAATGTTATGCTCTGTAATTTGTGTTATAATTTAGATTTTCTACACGTTCAGTTTAACCTTGTTTTTGGTGAGATTAATTTGAAAATTAAGTATTTGAGCCTTGTAATTTTGCTAACGGATTATTTTAGGAACCGGTTCTACTTACATAAATTTAGGTGAAAATGGTATTTTCCGAATAAACATTACAATATGTGATAAAAGTAAAAAAAATTACCTACAAATATATTTGCACCATGCCTCATGACATTAAAATTTGTTAAATTTTCAAGGTCTAAGGTGTAAGATATATCAGTGCAGCGTGCTGCATCCCCACGCTGTACGCCACGTCTCTTTTCTCTGGCTTACTGCTAAGGTCGTTTTAATATTTTTTTTTTAAATTTATGTGAACAAATAATTGTTGTCTTAAATAAACAATTGTAATATTAAATGAATTTCTAATACAAGAAATTTCAAACAGCCTTCAACTAACCTTGTCACAGTGTCTTAAAGCTTGGTTTAAACACATTAGTGTATGTTTGTGTCTACACAGGGTGTATTATCCGTGTTACGTTCCAAATACTCCCTTTACTTAACGCTTTGTTCCCTGGGGACGTGTGAATTATTTCTGAGACATGAGTGCGGATGTGCGAAGCTAGATTCCGAGTGGATACGGTAATTTGAGCATGGTATCTAAGTAAAGCATCAAAAAGAAAAATAGAACTTCTTAAAAGCTTCCTTTTTAGCCAAGGTTTTATTAAATAGCTTTTTAATACAACAAGCTAACCAAAGTGAGCTCAAGAACCATTAATCTGCAATTAGTCACTGAGGAGTCTGGTCGTTTAATATCCATTCCTCTCGTCAGATCAGCTTGTTTTCAACTTTTTTTTTAATTTTTCGTGGAAACATCATAAAAGTTCACCCCAATCTCGTTACAGTCTAGCCTTGGACGTGGGTTAAATTGATTAATTTTTAATTAAACTATTACATTTTCATTGTCAATTGTTGTGTCTTGCGTGTACTTTTCTTGATTTGTCGCTATATTATTGTATTATGACCATTCTATTGTCTTTACATTATAGTTTTTAATGGTAGGAGTCTTCTGAAAAAGTCCACCTGGGGAATTACCACAACTCTGCCAGGAGAAAAAGAGAATGAGATGGAGCTATAGAAACATCCATAAATACAAACAAATTGTTACGATCTCTTTGGATAAATGTTTCTGGTCAACTTATGCGACGATGTTCGTAGTGACAGTTAGCAGGATTCATTTTAAGGCCTTAAACTAGATGGATTTAACTGTTCGTGGTGAGGTCCCAGTACTCTTTACGCACTCTGGAAAGTATATCAGTATATAGGATATCTAAAACATAACAGAATAGTAACTTTCGTAGCTCCCTGTCCGTCATACATAAGAGGGCAGTCCTTTACATAAAACGAGTAGTATCTCTTTATTTATGCATAAACTGTGATAAGCTTTGTTAGCCGAGAATTTGCATGTAAATAGGAGAATATTGTATGAAGTTGGATTGTATGCATCTTATCTAATCTGTGTAATTAGGTTTATATTAATAAATGTAGTTGATTTTTAAGATATTGATAATTTTATATTTTTGTGCTAATATTAATTTTCACAGCCTATTGGTTTGCAGTTCCAGAGACTAGTAGAGCGTGTCGGGGAGTTGGTATACCAAGTGCTTTCCGCTTGGATCGTAGCATGTGGAAAGATGTAGTCTCTGCCTATCCTAACGGGGAAAAGGCGTCACTATATGAATGTGTGTATTATTTTTAATTGATGTTACAAATCAATTATGATCATTTTTAAGATTAAAGTTTAGGTAGGCGTAACTAGTATTTGAGCAGGCGGTTTTTTTTTAAATTTTAGGTTGGTTTTATCTATAATCAGTAATAAACAGGCAACGAGGCTAAGCAACGAATAGGCTACAGTTTAATCATAATCTCACTCTGGAATTGTGACCAAAGTTAATAAACATTCTAACCCTAGAATTAAACAGACTCTCAAGCACTACACTTGATGACGATTGGCGTGTTTTAGTAACCAAAATAGACTTTAAAAAAGGCACTGAAGTAAACAAACTGGCTTAACAAAAATTAACCAAAAAAAAAATTTGAGCAAAAGTGTGAAAGAAGTGGCGGCTCCTTCTATAAACGTTCTACATTAACCTACGAACATAATAAAGAACTTTCCTCCGCAAACTCCCTTTTGCCACCTAAGTAAAGCCCTCTTGCATATTTTGCGTCGCAAGTCTAATTAGGAGTGCATGCTTAGTTGTGCATTACGAAGGTATCCAGCTTAGCAATTAACTTAAATCTGCAAGACGTGGGGGAACATTTTGCCTTTTATACTTCAACTACTGTGCACCGCGGTTTCCTCCGCCTGGAAAATGATTTCACTGGAATATTTCAATTCTGCGGGGTAAAAAGTATTCTGTGGGTGGTAGGTTATGTCAAAATCCGTTCAGGATTTTTTGGGCTGAGTGGTAAGAAACAAACTTAAACGTTCATCCAAGTGTGTATCAGAAAAAAGAAAAAACATTTATTCTGACACAACTGCACACAACAGCGAACAACGTACTTATTTAGAGACAAGACAAGAAAATGAAAACACACGATGAACATAACAGTGTACGTAGATAGCCGGCGCGCAGTGATGTCAGACAAGGCCTGAGCACAGCATAATGCTGTGGTCAAGTTATTTATTCGCTTAAATTGCTGAGGAGGTACTGAGTACGGAGAGTACTTACTTACTACTTAAGTACTTACCACGTAAGGAAAAGGATCGCGCTATCCATGAGTACGACTAACCGCGATTGGTGGCTAGTCCGAACTAAATTCGTCACTACAAACTTTGCTTATTTTGTAAAATACATATTATAACACACTCATTTTGGTGTCTAAGATTTTAGACCTGATTTTGGGTATATTATTTGAGCTGATACGAGAAAACTAGTCACATTTTTCATATAAGCTCTTGTTCATGAGTACCAAAGTATACAGAATACAAGCGAATTACCGTGTCATTAATCGGTTTCCGTTGATCTTTCATTATATACTCACCGCATATGTAACAAAACATATCAGGATCGTTAATGCAACTTCTTGATTTACTTGCCATCATAAATTTATACGATTAATGTCATAAAAGTAGTTATAACATAGACTGATTTTGAATGAAACTGTAAAAAAGTTAAAATAGAATTGTAGGTAAACCAGAGCTGTCAGCTGACATCTAGTAGCAGCAATGTAGTTCGTACTACCTACTTTACCGACTACAGATGCGAACAGATCTGCACCAAAACAATTTTTTTTTGTAGGCCAGTGTAATCGATAATAATCCCTTAGTCAATTACCGCGACTTCATCAATTGCTTCAATTGACAGTAACCGTTTCTTACTTGGCGCATTGGTAAAACACTGATCGAAAATAACCTCTCTTAAACTCTCTTATCAAGTTCTAAGTTCCCAACTATCAAAGTAAGAAATATGATTTTCTTAACGTGCTCCAGACCGGGGGGTAACGCAAAGGAAATTTAAAGGCGCCATTAGGGTGATGTTATATTTGCGAGCGCAGCGGGAGCGGGCAAGCCATGTGATATACGCTCGGACCCCGCTGCGATTTAGTACGCGGAAAGTACGCTAAAAATGGTTTCTACATCGCGCCATCTCGCTCGGGAAATTAAGATACGCAGAGCGAGATAGCACGGTACAGCTCTTCTTGTATCGCTTTGCATAATGTGATGGGATACGATAAGCTCTTTGAAAAAGTCATGCATGCGAATAATTTTCCGCAAAGAAGCCGTGTCGATGACACGTATTTCGGCGAGATTTTCGCTGCTCTCTCAAAATAACGTCATATTTTTTTCACAAGGAAAATCATAGAGATGCCCAATCTTATTAATCTTATTACTACAATGAGTATATGAAGACGGCTTGATAAGTATTTAATAGCCCAGATAATGTGTCCATTAGCACCTTTCTTATTGTGTCTATTAAGGGTAGTCATGTCGTGAGTTCTATATAGGCATCATTTGTACTACATTAATTATTCATTAACTTGTAGTGAAGTCGATTATTCTTCGTTAATGGCACATTGGCTACTAGAAACGATAATCTGACTATTTATATTGCTTTTCCTTTCTGGCACACACAGTAATTAGTACGGTACCATTCAATTTGATCAAAAGATATGCAAATTTATGTAAATTTAATTTCGTTACTTCTAACATTTAGGGCAATCTGCCTTTTACTCAGAATTTGTCTAGAAATCACAAACAAGTGGGTTATTTAAACTGGAGTAGCGAAACTAAATGGCCATTCGGCAGCCTTTACTGCGTTTAATATTACATTGTTACTTTCATGATACTATTCAGCTTTGTAACGTAAACAAAATTTAATTTCAGGAAGGGTATGTTAAGTGAAATGTTATTGCACAATCAGATTTCATTTGAATTCCAAGAATGGTACGTTAAATATTTCTGGTTACAAAAAGGTTGTGGTGCGAGCGTTGAACTTTCTTTTTCTTTCCTAGTTATAGAATTTTAGAATATAAGATCGATCGCGCCGGAACTTACAAGAAAAATAACAGAGCAGAAATGAAATTATTTTTATTGTACATAATTACGGTACTTAGTAAAAGTCAAACAACAACGACACTGTCTACAATAAAACGAATAAGACAGTTAATGCGTAGTACGGACTGTGAGTCGCTCTTTTGATTATAATACAGGTCCCTATGTAAGGTACATTATAACAAAATGGTTCAAAGAACCGCCAATACGCGTGGAAGACGTTGAGAGTGTCTAAAGATAAGGTCAAGAGTCGCTAAAACGATAGCAACAATGACAAAGAAAACGACAAAGAAGTGCATAAACAACAGCATCAGAGACAGCGACAAAGACATTCAGAAACAACAACACCACCAACAACCATGAACAAAGAAATAGTACCACAGTATAGAAGGAAACAGCTATTAGGATAACTTTGTCAGCTCTTTTTTCACTGCTATGTGAATGTACGCCACTCCCAATAAATTCCATACCCTCAGCACTTACGCTTCTTTATGCAAAACAGTACAAATGTTTTTTCGGGAATTAGCTGATTTGCTGTGAATTTATTTCCAGAGATTTTGGCACAAACCACGTATACGTTTTGCTTTAAAACAGAGGTTTTAAGCTTACCGCAGAATGCGGATTTCAGTGCGTGGTTAAAAGCTATTTTACGTTTTATGAAGTGTTTTGTTTTGTTTTAGGCTTGAAGCATCTTCCACAATAACAATGGAAAGCAGATTTATACAGACTATAAAAATATATATGAATGAATCGTAATTATAATTTGGGAAAGCTTTAGTAGCTGGTTAAGATCGCTCAGTTACACTATACCAATGACTCGAGATGGTGATAGATTCTCCTAGTCAGGGTACCAAGCTTAGTCTGAGTCCAACTTAGTATGCTAAAGGAGTATGGGAGCAAGGGCATCGCCCAACCATTGTAGTCTTGCCAGCAGACAAAATACTATTAAATATTCAGGTGATAGAAAAAGCTCTCTTTTACCGACTTATTTACGTCTCTAACCACGATACCCAGTGACTAGTATACCAACAGCAACTTGTTTATAGGCTCCTTCAGAGAGTGACCTTGTTACTTTAACCTTTGTTAGGTGGTATCTTTATAACTATCTATCTTATATCTTTAAATGAGCAATTCTTGTATATATGGATTTATATATAATAATAATTGTAATCTCGGAATCGGCTCCAACGAATGAGCAATTCTTGTATATATATATATATATATATATATATATCTCATCATCATCATCAACAACCCATAACGTCCCACTGCTGGGCACGGGTCTCCCCTCACTTTCGTGAGGAGGATTAGGCCATAATCCACCACGGGGGCCAGATCCGGATTGGTGGATCACATACCTACCTCCGAATTAATTCTCGGGTAGGTATGTGGTATGTATATATCTATATATATATATATATATATAATTGGAATCTCGGAATAGGCTCCAACGATTTTCATGAAATTTAGTATATAGGGGGTTTCGGGGGCGATAAAAAGATCTAGCTAGGAATCATTTTTAGAAAATGTCATAAAAAAAAAATTCCGAGCAAAGCTCGGTCATCCAGGTACTATATGTTAATACGTAAAGCAAACACTTTTAATCCTTTTTTACGTAAATTGCGCGGCCGGAGGAGTATACAATTTGGCACAGTTAAAGTTTCTAATATGGAGAAGAAGCGCAGAAAGCTATAATAATATTATTATGAAACAATATTATATTAGAATTACTTTGTTTTAATGATTAAAACGTTACACATTACTGGGCCTATGAGAGTTTAGAGCCGATGTCTCAGGGTGTCGAGCGCAGTGCAGTACCGCCCAAGATTATGCAATGCAAAGTTCTGGGTGGCACTGTAACTGTTATAGGCAGGCGTAACGCTTACCATCAGGTGAACCAATTGCTCGTCTCGTCACTCAGTTAAAAAAAACACACTATATGCGTTTAACACACACGCACACACATGTGACAGGATAACGCGTAAAAGTTGACAATTTGACATAGAGGTTTATTGAAAGAAGTTTATAGGCACATCTGTGATTTTATATAGGCATATTCTTTGACAATAGAACTTTAACAACGTTCAAACTTAAAATTTAATATTATGGTTGAATTTGGACTACTGGGCGACTACTAGTATTTTTATATTCACAAAAAAAATGTTAGCGTTACGATCGACAAAGTCTGTTATTCAATTGAGTCGATCTCGAAATTAAAACGGACATTTTCCAAAGCCATAACACACGAGTAAAGGTAATTGGAATCAACACCAATGATCTAAACGGATATAACTACACACGACAACGTTATAACGTTTTCCATGGGGAATCAGACCCGTTTTATTTGGTGAATGATTACATAATGTACCCACTACACTGAATGAAGTAACATGTTATGTCATACATGGTGAGTACAAACAGCTTTGATCAATAATCCATATCGTCCCACTGCTGAGCATGGGTGTCCGCTCACTTTCATGAAGATGATTAGGCCATAATCCACCACGGGGTCCCGGTCCCGATTGGTGGATAACACACTCCAACAAAAAAAAAAACAAAACAAAACAACAGAAAAAAAACAAAAGACAAAATCCGAGCTGGATTAGAATCGGCTAATGTGTCGATGCGATAAGCAAAATTAAAATATACCCACGCCTCACATAAATGTAACTTTTACGATTGATTGAATGAGTTCGTATTCTTTATCATTGAAAGCGACGCCTCGCCAGTGAAACAATAAAATATCTATCAATCCACACTCCACCAAACACGCACAAATAAAAACCACACAAAATCTCATCGCAATACAGCGAAAATCATAAATATTTTACTGGAACTAGTCTTTCGGGAGACAGTTTCAGGACATTGCGGTCATTAGAAAAGTTTTAGAGGCCATTACGGCCTGTTTTATATTACCACGAGCATAGGCTGTGGATTTACGCTATGGCGAATATCCTGGACAAAGCGTGGGAGATTTACGTTGTAGGACGGACTGGATATATTCACATTAGTATCTCAGTATGGGCTCTTCAGAAGCTACTGAAATTACCATGGCGTTATAAGTACCTAGAAACAGTAGACATATTTTGGTTAATGAATACCCTGTCAAAAGCGTAGAAGATTTACTTATGTGGGTTGTACTATAGACTGGTGCGAATATAATGAATATTTGTTACTACAGAAGCAGAAACGAATGATGTACCTACTGCTAAACTAATGTTGTTTTTGTCAGTTGACAGTTTATTTCACCAAATACACACATATAAAATTTAGAAATAAAAGAAAAACAGAAGAAGGAACTATCGCGCACAAACTATGGATAGCGTTGAAGAACAAGAGTAAAGATATAACATAAAAAAGCAAAAGATAAAGCGTTTTTGGGTTCAGGAAAAATAACATGCATTCGCCGTCGCAGTGGCGATCCGAATGAGGCTGCGACCGAGCGGAAGCGATTTGGAAGGTATTCGAAAAGTTGAATTAAAACAAAAGGCGTCGCGCGTACGCCAAGCCACACAAGTTTTGATTCTGCTAGCTAGCTTCACGCAACGGATTTACCTACGGCATTAAATAAATAAAGTATATTGATTTATTTGAGCAAGGTTCCTACAATCATTATGCTAACTAGAGGATATAACCTTGAGGTGTGTTGAGGTCATACTGTCCATACTCTTTATACTACAGCAAGGTCACGGCCACGGGAATAGAGAATTCGGGATAGCTTCCTTTGCTTCGGTTTGTTCCGTGACTTTTATCGGCAGTAATGGTATTGTTTTGTAAAAAATGGGGTCGTTACGAATGCAAATTGATTGTTTCCACTAACTGATCAATAGCATTATTTTTCATGAAAATACAATTTCATGTATAATTATTGATACTAAATTTATTACCCTTTACCCCCCTTTTTTGAGGCGGGGAATTCCGTCCTCTATTCTCCCCACCTCGAGGATGATGGAGGGGGGTGTGTGGGGATCGAACCAAAACAGTCCTTCCCCGAGTTTGGACAAGATGGGGTTGCGTTAGCATTCACCATCTTGCCGCGGAAGTCTACTCTCGCACCCGTAGCCCCGACAACAAAGCCGTCCCGGTGGAACACCCTGGGGTTTAGTGGGTATACCCGTCAGACTAGCTGGCGTGGGAGTCCCACATAACCACCCAGCCCTTACCCGGGTCTGGTGGCATGCGTAATGCATTCCCCAGGTAAAAAAAAAAGCATTCACCATCTCGCAAATTCTACCCAAAGACAATCGCACCTAATCTACGATCTATCTAACAGTCAACTGCAATTACTTAGGTGACTTAGGTATAGTATACGTGGTTCTAGCGTAATTAATTAAAACACACTATATCCTTACAAAATTGACCCAGGCATGCACTCAGATGTTAAGTTCGCGAGTGCATTTTAGCTCAATCGAATCTTAAGTTGAACTCCGCTCTTCCGGTACGTTCTAATTAGTGCGTTACTTCATTGCCATAAACTGCACCCTCGTGACTCTTAAACCTGCCACACAGCGGCGCACGCCCAAGAATTACGATTTATTTGAACTGACGTCAAACTTACATCTGAAAATTTTCATTTCTGTGGTTAACCACATATACTTATTCTCATTCCTTGCAGTTCATTTTAATGCCTTAAATTGAACGGCCTAGATTGGCACTACATACTCGGAAATGAGAAGCGTGACGTGACCTCACTTAAAAATAGACTGAAGAGAATGAGAGAAAAAGAGAATGAAGTGGAGGTATATAAACTCCCATAAATGCAAACAGATTGTTACGATCTCTTTGGATAAATGTCTCCGGTCGACTTATGAACGCTTGGCGATATTGGTGGTGACAGTTAGCAGGGCAGTTTTGTTTAAGGCCTTAAACTGGATGGATTTAACTGTTCGTGGTGAGGCCCCTGCATGTCGGTTTGGGCGTGCGGTGCTATGGGTGATAGGCTTTACAGTCAATGTTTTATGAAATAAAAACTCGACTTTATTAGTACTTATCATAGATGGCGAATCAGTCCTTATTATTACGGTGTAAAGGCGAAAGTAGCTGTTTGTCTCTCAATCTTTTTGCTCCCTTTTCTCTTTGTGAAATTTGGCAAGGAAATAGTTTGAACCCTGAGGAAGGGTATAGGATATTTTTATTGCGATAAGATGAAGTCAACGCGGATGAAGTCGCAAGCAAAAGCTAGTATTTTATAATGTCGACCAATGCTATGATATTGTTTTATAATAAATCAAGAAGTTTTACGAAATAAATGGAATCCATACTAAATCATTACTTGTTCACTTGTGTTGTATGCCAAACTGTCCACAAGCTTTAGCCATTACAACATTTTGTAAAAAATATACAACCCCAAAGAAAACCTAACAGTAATATAATTGTCAGGTCATAATTATATAGCAAGATATTATTTTGTAGTAAAAACCCTGGGCAATCTTCTATGTCACTCTTTCTCATGTACACTGTATTACTAGATGTGAATAAGAGAGCTGTTAGAAAGCTGTCGCCTTCAATTTTACTTCTGTAGCTTTAGTTATAGTTCTGTGGTTTAAACTAACTCTTGCGCGAACGTCACTCGCCTGCTAAGCTTTTGTCTGGAAATAAAATTAATTAAGAAATTTTAATTGGACCTCTTTGTGCTGGTCAAGGTGTTTGACTTTTACTTATGTAGCCTGCTTAAGAAATTGCAGTAAGTAATCATTTTAGTTCTTTGATGAATTAATTAAAATGGAGACTTTATAATCAAAGGCTTTTTAAATATTCCTAAGGAAAATTCTGGAAAAGAAACTTGTCGTCATAACGAAAACATAACCACACTTCTGGCGCAGTCAGAAAAAAATAAATATCCTATCTCTTTTCTTTATAGGATTTTTTAATTTAAGAAACTGGTATATAATGTGCCTTGAAGTCTAGAATTATATAGTTAGATTATTTTTATTGTTTATTTTATGATTATTATTTATTTAAGACCTAATCCAAAATATACAAAAGTATAAAAAAAACAGATTCTGGAATACTGGGCATAATGTGAGACTTTAGAGCCGATGTCTCAGGATGACGAGTGCAGTGCAGTGCCGTGCAGGACACTGGGTGGTGATGTGACTGTTATGGGCAGGCATAGCGCTTACTATCAGGTGAACGACCTGCACGTCTCGTCACTCAGTCAGATTAAAAAAAAAGTATAATATTTTTACAAATATGACTACGGTAGTATGTCTCTATGTGAGAAACACGCAATCCCCGAGTAAGAATAAACCGTAATACCAATTCAAAATTTAGTAACCAGTAACTACAAGAACAATACGTTCAAACACAGAATACCCAAATACTACCAACTATAGGTTCAAATCTCATTGTTTCCTATTCGTACTTAGCTCCTAGGCCCCCTTTGTTACTGCCTCGTGTGCCTATTCTTTCGTCGAGCGGTGTCGCTCCTTTGAATTGATTCGTGTAGTGTTGTCAGATCGGGAGATTTCCCCCTAAATTTGGGGAGATTGTCGTTATCTTTGAAGGGATTATGGGGGAGATAATGTGTTGGGGGATTTTGCGGGGAAAAAATAAATGAACAGGGGAAATTGGTAACCCATTTTTAAAGGTTTGCTACAATCGTGAAATGTTGATGTCTCAGTTCGGGCGGGTCTCAGTCGACATTTCGAGTCATCGATTGGTTTATTTTCTACGTAGGTAAGTTTACATTGTGGTCAAAGTGGATAGAGAAGATGCAACGTTAAAAGCCGTTGCAGGGTTAAATTAAGCAAAAAAAAATTTAGAAGTGTACATTTTAATCGGTGAAGGAAAACATCATCCGAAATAATTCTCGAGGATGTAGTTTAATCCTCGAGAATTATTTCGGAGGTATGAGGTCCATAGGCGAGATGCGCTCTGAGGTGTTCTCCAGAGCGCATCCAACCTAGGCGAGGCCGAGTGCCCCTAGAGGAGGGTCCGAGGCAGTCGCCCGGACGTCCGCAGGGGTGGTCGCGGAAGCGCAATCGCGAGCCCGCGTCCACCCCAACATGCGGAGAGGAGAACACCCCGGGGTTTTTAGTGGGTACACCCAGTCAGGCGCATCCCTAGGATGCACGCTGGCGGGGGAGCCCCACATAACCAACCGCCCTTCCCCGAGGTCGAGGTATGAATAAGGTCATTCCCCCGGGCAAAAAAAAAAAAAAAAAGTTATGAGGTCCATCAATCCGGTCCGCGAGTGATGGATTATAGCCTGTTCCTCCTCACAAATCTGAGGTCCCTTGCTCAACAGCGGGTCAATATGGGTTGATAATGGTGACAGATTTTAAACTCTGGGGTTTTTTTTCTGAATACCATGAAATTTACTGACTAGGTTTTTTTTGGGGGTAAACTGAGACAGCCTGGTATCACTGGATTCGTGTAACGTCATCGAGTGCTATTGTGCCGTCAAAGCGATTGTTTCATTAGTAGCCGTGATTCGCAATAACTCAACTTGCTTTGACGAAACGGCGACGAACCGGGAAAGTTAATTGTATCCCATCCTTCTCAAATACTAAGGGCCAATTGGAGTGTAACGATAGGGACTGTTTCAGTTAAACAGATATTGAAAGTGAGATCTTCTTTTTAACACGCTTTTATTAGCTTTTCCTGTATCTATGTAACGGAGTGTGGGGGCTTGATATCAATGGTTAATTATAAATTTAAAGTAATCGGCACTCACGCTTTTTTACTATGAAATTTATTATTTTTCTGCTTTTTAGCTCGGCTTGCTATTAAAGCGTGTTTTTTAGTTTTGAAATGAAATGAAATTAATTTATTGCGGAAATTGTGTAGCAATAGATCTTAAAAATATATCACAGGTATCAACCATTTATCCATGACGAATTTTCATGATGATGAATTTTTTTAAAGTTTTATTTTAGAATTGCTTTTTTAGTAGTTTTTCTGTACTTCTGTAATCTTGTATGTTAACGTAACCTGGTTTGATTCCTATCCTATTCCGCGTATTACTTTACTTTGATATTTACACTGTGGATCAACACCGTTTTTGTCAAGAAAAAGAAAATCTATTCCAACTTTTGAAGGTATTATGTATCGATAGATATTATTAGATCTTAAATCACTTCTCTACTTCCTTCCCTTCCGCTCTAGATATTGTTGGAAGTTGGAACGATTGTAATTTATTGTGGAGCAAATATTAAAATATCTATTATTTGCAAACCTAACAAAGCTAAGACGCACGTACATTATAAGGTAGTTGTATTGAACATCTTCCCTTATATTGGAATCAATGCCACGGAACTGCCGTGAAATCAACAAAAACTATATATAGTTTGATAAAGATACTTATACAAACTCTATAAGGTCCGTGCTCGCTTTGACTGTTCTTGGTGCTAACATTAAGCCAGTATCCAATTCCTACTTATATTATTAATGCAAAAGTAACTCTGTCTGTCTGTCTGTCTGTTACGTTTTCATGTCTAAACTACCGAAACCGATTTAAATGAAATTTGGTACGAAGATAGTCTAGAGCCCGAGAAAGGACATGGGCTACTTATTAATGCGAAAAAAGGGTTGTAAGGGGATGAAATTTAGGGGTGCAGGCCAGGTAACCTCCACGAGTGCCTGGCTGTTGTTCGTCCCTCTTGATGCGTTGCATCCGGAGGGAAGGGCAGCAGCTGCAACGGTGCACCCTGAGGTTCGGTCAGCAATTCTCCTAGGGAAATTGGTGGCCGTAGCGAATAACCTGGTGAGAGGAGGTCCTTCGTGTGTCCCTCTGATCAGCAGAGGGTACAGGGAGGGAATAACGGGGACTTTTGGGCCGCGTATCGGGGGGTCCAACGCCCAAGATACAGAAGTCCCGAGCTGAGGTACGCCCCGTGTGTTCCGGGACGCACCCAGCGGAGAAAAAGGCCCAATCCTCACTCGGCGAGCCCGAAAGGGCGCCCGCAGAGGTGATCGCGGAAGCGCCGTACGTCCCCGTAACCACCTCCACAATGCGGAGAGGAGAACACCCCGGGGTTTTAGTGGGTAAACCCCGTCAGACCGCCTGGCGGGGGAGTCCCACATAACCAAACCCCCCCCCCCCGGCCGGGTGGTATGCCTAATGCATTTCCCCGGGTAAAAAAAAAAGGGTATGAAATTTAGAATGGAAGTTTTTGAAGCTAGAAGCTTGAAACTTATTTTTAAGACTTTTGATTAGATGTAAATAAAATTGACGTTCAAATATTGTAAAACATTCACCCTGAGAGGGTAAAATATAAATAGGGGGTGAAAGTTTGTATGGAAATATGTAAGGTTTCGGCTAAACCACTGCACCGATTTAAAAAAATCTTTTACTAATGGAAAGCTACATTACCAGCGAGTAACATAGGTTATATTTTATCCCCGCATTTCAACGAGAACGGAAACTATGCGGGTGAAACCGCGGGGCGCAGCTAGTTTTATTATAATGTCAAAATGTCGATATGGATAAATACTGTTAAGTTGTATCTCTATGTGTCTATAGTCAGTCATTCCAATTTCGTTTTAGTTTATGTACTGCCGAAGCAATCTCTGCTTGTAGTCAGTCAGGAAGTACTGACTTCGAAGATCCATAATAGATTGTATTAACAAGGCTATGCGTTATCGATCTCCATTGGAACTGCCAATACACAGTGAGATATGGAGTATGATTGATTTAGCAGTAGTTTCAGTCTAGTACCTCCTTCCTCATATTAATGATGTTAAAGAGTTTAAGCAAGGTCCGTTTGCTTTACGAGTTTGTTAGCCAGACCAATAAAACCATTTACCTTTAGTTATACTACTTCTATAATTATAATCTTCCATCCAACAGCTTTATATATCAAGGATTCCCGCCATTTTTTATATCCAAAAAGCTCCTTGGCCTACTCGATTTTACAGGGCTGCCATCTTTGAAAAGAGGTTACAGCCCAATGCTGCTTTATCTATTTAATATAAGTTTTACATTCGGCTATGAGGGAGCATAGGTATTCCAAGAATTAATTGGAATCAGGTTCAGTGACTTTTCAAATGCATACAAAGCTTAAAGACTTTTCGTGATCAGGTAAGCGATACCACAGACGAAGTAGGTGAGATCTTTGCTATGCGTCTGGGTGTTTGTGGGATTATGATCCTTGTAAATCCTGATTCCTTTAATACATGAAATCCAAGTTGATCCTCCATGTGATCGTGGCGCGTTATACTTTATTCTTATGATCTTGTTGTACGTCAGACATTGATCTTTGCCAGATATTCATCCGTCAAGCAGTAGTGTGCAAACATTACCGTGTTCCGGTTTGAAGGGCGCTGTTTCCAGCGAAATTACCGGGCATATCAGAGCTTAGACCGATGTCCCAGGGTGACGAGCGCAGTGCAGTGTATGATTATGCAATGTAAAGTTCTGGATGGCGCTGTAACTGTTATGGGCAGGCGTAGGCTTACCATCAGGCGAACGACTTGCTCGTCTCGTCACTTAGTCAAATAAAAATAAAAAAATCTTGTCTTGTCTTGCCTTGTACGTGTCTGTTACTGTGTGCAGTTGTGTTAGAATAGATGTTTGAATTCTTTCTTTGTTTTCTTTCTAAATGCAAAATACAAAATTATTGTTAGTATCAGATCTATTCACGTAAATAATCGCGATTGAATTTGAACAAAAGGTCAAAGTATTCGCTTGATCCAAATTTTGTGCGTAACGTTAATTCTGATTGGGAAAGTTCCAAGTGCTAGAATTGGGTAATTCACTGTCCATTAACAGACTGTACTTTGGCAGTTATATAGTGTTGTTTGAATGCTATCTACGGAATTGTGGTGGCTGGCCGTTTGTGACACTTCACTGACTTCGACACCGTGCTGTAATTCAGTTAACTTTGATCGACCTTTACCTATTGTCATAGAACACTAATATATACTCTATCTATATGAGAAATGAGTCGATAACGTAAACAAAGATGTGAGTCGCACATGGATGAGATGCATGTGAGTAGCACAATTTATAGAAGCTGAAACAAGCGAAAGGATGCCTAGATACATTACTTACAAGTGTGCCGAATAAAATTAATGACGTAAACGAAAAGTTTACGTTGCCGTGAAAACTACATTCAAATCGGTTCAGTAGTTTGACGTTACGTGAACTAGCAAACACTGTTTTCAAAAATACTATATCCTTGTTTATTTCGAGTGTCTGCCGTTACTTGTTAAGATTATCTTCGTTGTACACATTTTTCGTCCTTCACTGGTTTGTAATGTATGAGCTGCTCCCACGGTTTCACCCACGTAGACTATAATACCACAGAAACCGTTAATTTTTACGGGATAAAAAGTATTCCATGTTCTTTTCCAGGATCAATAATATCTACATTCCAAAGTTCATTAAAATCCGTTTAGCCGTTTCGGCGTGAAGTGAGAACAAAGACATACATGGACACAACTTCCACATTTATAATACTAGTTGCGCCCCGCGGTTTCATAAACGATGAGTATATTTTATCCCATGGGGATAAAAAGTATCTGTTTCGTACTGAAACAGATATCTTTTCATTTGATTTTGAGTGTTTTCGAACGTAACTACACAAAGACAATTCCGCTTAATATTTTGTGTGTTGGTACGAGATTGTTATGGCCCACGATTTTGGGTTGGCCAACCTGACGACAGTCGTCCTTCAAATGCGCGAGCGAGCACTTGTCGCGTCGCGGTGTTTTGAGCTTTCACCGATAGCTCCATTTCGTGGACGCCATTCACATCCTCGGAGACGAGCTCCAGGATTAAGTGTAGTGTGGATTGCCTGATCACACCTCTATCCCGGAGGAAGGTGATACGGGATCAGAAGAAACCGCCCCATCGGCGTCCTATGGATATATCTCTCTGTGCACCATCATCTCCCATCTACCCCGAAGACAGCGCTGATTACACACCCGAGAGGCCATCGACGGATTTCCCAAGTAAGTTGGTAGGCCATAATATCTCCCCGTAACAGTATCTTATGTGTTAATCCAGATAATAAAATATCTGTGTTCCAAATTTCATCCAAATCCGTTCGATAGTTTCTACGTGAAAGAGTTACAAACATCCATCCATCCATTGTCACAAACTTTCACATCTATAATTAATATTAGTAGGAAGGATTAGTGAGATGTATAGATCCACAAGTTGTTGAATACATCGTAAACTTTCTACATTTCAAACTGTACGAGCGTGAACAATCCGATACTCTCATATTGTTGAGTAAACAATATTGAGTTCTAATTGTGAAAGTTTGTGAAATGCTACTAAAATTAGAATTATTAACAGAAGTTTTGCGATGGAACCTATTATTTTCGAATACACGCATAGTCGTTAGAAACAGAAGGGTGCCAACTTTTGGAGGTTGAAAATAATTAAAGTGATTTACTTAGTTATTGGGGATTCGTATTGCAATAAGGAATTCGTTTGAAATCGTTCAATCCGCCTGTTGACCATCCATCAGTCTTTCCAACGTGTTTATTCGAGATGTCCAATTTGCGGAATATCCAGGTCGTAGAATGTTCAATTGCAAAATTTATATTATATATATTAAATGTTTAATTCACAGAATATCCAAGTTTTGAAATATCTACCACGTAGTTTGACATAATTCAAACCCCTATTTCTTATAATAAATCTATTTTTATTCTAATTTTATTCAGTTAAACCTGTAGTTTTTATACCTATGTATTGCAATTACTGAAGTATTTTTTTGTCGACGTATGGGAGAAATTTTATAGCAATCGTCACTCTTTTTTGTTACGCTCGACCGTCATGTAAGAGTGGACATTATGACATGAAGAATTATTGAAAAGTTCAAAATATGACAAAGAGGTAAGTCCAAAAGTAAGGTAAGTTCAAAATATGATAAAGAGGTACTCCCGAAGTAAGAGGTCATACTAGAGTATACAAAGGTTTAAAAAGGTTTTGTATTGACTTCTCTTCTTAGTTCTCAGTTTGGCCACAGATTTTAACCACAATCAAAAGAGTACCATCTTTGATCAAAGTTTTTTCTACTTTCATTATGCCTCGACAAGGCCTTGACATAGAACATTGAATGAGAGACAAATAAGAAGGAATAGTGCCTTTACCTAAAATACTTTTTATAGGTACAGCACTCCTAATAATGATTCCTAACAGATATGTAAATATACCTGCTAAACAACTTGGATCCAATTATGCCCAATCATCGAAGATATTGATGGACTGTGTTCACATTCAAATTTCAATGGAGATTACCTCAGTGATGACATCATCGAAATTCCCACCACTCAGAAAGTCGGCTCGTTTACAGCGTACTCATTTTCTAACCATCTCACGATGAAAGTAAAACTTTGAAATAACTTGAAGAGTGCAAAGAGGAGTATCCATTTATCCAAAAGTTTCCGTCAATCGGGTGTGGAAAGTGAAAAGTTTCGTTATAAAGTGAACGTGAGGTGAAAAGTGAGGAGCGATGAAAAGGTAGACATGATTTTCTTTGGAATAGTTGCAAGCTGTTTATTGATACATTTGAAGAATCAAAACTCAACTCATTTATTCCAAGTAGGCAAAAATTATGCACTTTGATAGCGCCAAGAAACTCTACGGGGATTAATTTTTTTATTTTTTAATCATTCATATTTTTAGGTCACAATATATGTTACAATAATAAAATAATCTAACCTAGTTCAAGATCCATAGTTGAAACCTCGTTGTCTTTGTGATCTCCAATCAAACAGTCATACAAGTCTTGTTCTCGATTCATAAATGTTTTTTCTAACACTCTTCTACTAATCGATTAAACAAACTAATTCTTTCGTAGTTCCTACTTGATATCAAACTAAGTAAATATGTATCGAGAGAAACATGAACTGCAAGGACCATAATTCCATAAACAATTATCCATAAGGAATTCATCATCAGTTATTTCTTTACGCCACATATGCAACATATTATTAACTACTGACATGACTTCTTACTTCAGTTTTATTACCACATCTAACGCGATCTCAAATCTCACTCTCTTAGCGTTCTGAATTTTTAAGGAACTCGGTTCACCGATGCTTTCAACAAGTTCCCAGAACCCAAGTCGTCTTGATTTACATAACACGCGTAATGCAGACCTAACTTTGGTTTTCTTTCTGTGTCTGAGTTTTCGACGTCTATTTTATTACGTAAAGAACTTTTTTTAAGGTAAAGAGCTGGAGATAGTGGGCGTATTTTTGTTTGGAATAATGGGGTGAGCGCAGTCACACTAAAAGGCGAAATAAACTCAACTGCAGTCGATTTAGAATTTGAACCCTACCGCTAATATCATTCGCATTTAAATTATGTCAAACCGCTAAACTCAGAGAATTAAGAGAATAGAATAGAATAGAAATTCTAAAATACTTCGACAGGTTTCCCGTTTGACACATTGAAATAAAAACTGCAGTGAAAGAATATTTGAAATAGGATATTTTTGTCTTTATCTAAAACAGTTTTTTATCAAAATGTGTAATACTAGGATATTATTTCTGCTGCTAAGTATGGAAATAGTCATAATAAATGTTATACGCATCATCATCCTGAGTGTATATTCTTCCACTGATTAACGTAGACCTCTTCAATTAAATGCCATGGATCCCTGTATTTTTGACGCTCCTCACTTAGTCCTTACCAGCAAGTCTTTGTGATTGTCACCAATTGGTGTGCATCCTACATTTTAGGAGAAAACCGATCCATTCAGCGTCTGTGCGGCGCGCCGCGCGTCGCTGTCAGTTTCATACATCAAAGCACAGAACTATCAAAGTGATAGCGCCGCGCGGCGCTGTCACCGGCCCATTGGCATTTCAGTTTGCTTATTCTTTCAGCTAGTTATACGGTATACTGCTACTTCTTAATTTATATAAGTGTAATATATTACGTATAAAATGAAATTAATAGATAATCCAGTTTTTGAGCAGTTTACACACGAAGACACTTTGAACAAGAAGGTTTTTATAAGGTCCTATTGTAAACATCAGTGACCTTAAATAAAAGAAGGAAACTCTAAGTTCATACTTAGTTAGATTACCTTTCTCCTAAGCCTTTCTCCGACCTATTCCACCACATCCTTTTGTGCGCGGGCAGCGCTTGAAGTCCTCTCAAAATGTTGCGAATTTTCATACTATTATAGTGGTTGGTGGAGCAAACTTAATAAACTCAAAATTTAATTAACTTGATTTACGTAGTTAAATTAACTTTCGCGTGCAAGTGCTCCCTGTGGCTTGTCTGAGAATAATTAAATAAGTAGCTTTCATTTTAAGTTCCAGGTGATTTATCATAATTTATTTAAAACTATTACAGTGTTCGGTAGCTTCAGGAGTTGTTCTAAGTTCAAGTTAATGACGTAATAAAGTGTAAAGCCGAGATAAGTAGACGGGATTGTAAGCACTTATAATTATCTACGATACTGCCTTAAATATAATTCGAAACACCACTATTCTAGCCTCTAGCCAATCTTTGCTAATATCTTATACAAAGTATATAGGTTTATATCAAAACTATATCAAAAGTGAGGAACAGCACCATTAAGAGTGATAATAAGCACGAACAATTGCTTAGAATCTGCTGTCTAACTTTCAAAATCTAAGCTGTAAAATTCCTAGATCCCAACTTCAAATTGACCAATAAATTGTATTTAGGTTACTATTTAAGTGGATAATTTTCTAGTAGGATTATTAAAATTAATTATGATATAAGTCTAGCTGAACAAGGATAAACTTAACTAGAACCTAAAATAACAACAACAGTAAAGTTAGCAGACAGTTGTTGGAAACTCCGTGACGTAATAAACTGCTTGAAAACAACCTGAAAAAAGCCGGCTAATTTATTGAAAACTTCTGTTCTGTACGGTTTTAGTTTTCGGGAGTGAATATAAATGTTTTTGCTAATTTTTGCGAATTTTCGAGCGTGCATAAGAGAGTTAATTTCTGGGCTGGATACACCCGGATGGCAGTTGGGGCCGAAATAATGCTCTGTGTTTTATGTGGGTTATGTGTATTGCATGCTGTGTTTTCTTTTTGCGGGTGTGTTGTTTCTTCATGGTAATTTACAGACACGATCGTTGACGTTTAAGGCGTGTATATTAAAGTAAACTTGCTCTCTAGTATTCTTTAGAAATCGATTAGGGATCTTGAGGAATCGAAAAATCCTCGTGATTTTAACATCCGGCGTTAATTGTCATTTAAATGTTTTAATCTAAAAAGCGAAACCCATTTCAGCGCATGATGGTGGTAAAATCGAGTTTCTGACCGGTTCTTATCGATTAAATGTATTCCGAATCCTGTGGTAGATGCAGTTCATATTCTTGATAATATTTTTGGGGCTCATGTGAATAATAATTTTTGACTTTGACGAAAAAACTAAAACTTTATATTTTGGTTTGTCTGACTGACGAGACGAGCAAGTCGTTCACCTGATGGTAAGCGCTACGCCTGCCCATAACAGTTCTAGTGCCATCTGGAACCTTGCATTGCATAATCCTGCGCGACACTGCACTGCGCTCGTCACCCTGAGACATTAGCTCTCAAGTCTCATATGCCCAATAATTTCGCTGGAAACAGTGCTCAGTGTCAGTTATATTGAGTAATTATGTAAACAGTAGTCGAATTATGTAATAATTTCCACATCTAGTAAATAGGGTGCGACCTTCAAGCGTCGGCGCTGTTAACAATCTGTCGGAAAGTTCTTCAAACTCAACTCATATGCCCGTATCGGCATGAAATCTCCCCAAACTTTCCCGAACAAAATACCTTATTGTCTTCAGTGCTAACAAGAGCCGCTAACACTCTTGCAATCAAAGTCAAACTCTTCACAAAAGTTTTAATGACTGTTACTTTACAAAAAGGGAAAAACAACGATTGAAAAAAAAGTAAAAGAACAAGTCGTGAAGGAGCCGTTTTTACCTGCCCTTGCTTCACCCTTGAAATTGGCCGTCTTTCGGAAACAGCTTTCGCTGAAAGTTTTTTTTTACGTTATAATTACGCGAAGTTACGGCAAAGTCGTGTTAATTTGATCTCGGGTCGGGTCGAATTCTTTTTTTAATTATGTTTTTTAAGGTTCCCAAAGTGACCGGAGACCTTTATTAATTCGTTGAGTTTGTTAGTGACTTTGTTTGTAGGTGTGAAGATCTAAGATTTGAAATTTTTTTTTGAAGTTTTCTTCGAAAATCTCATCAAGGTTTTTGTTGGGGAATTATAATGTTGTATTTTTTTCTTTTCACACAAATCATAGCTATATATAAATTAAAGCAAACAGGTCATTAAGCGAATGGTAAGTGCCGCTGATAAAATTTGATCTGGAAAAACTTGTAACGCGGCAACGTTGGTTTGTGAAGCGCTCATGTTACAAATCTTCCACTATCGCTAGAAATAAAAAAAATCCTCAAAATTACTTTTGCCAAATACGAGATCCCATTTCCACCTATACCATGGACATACGAGTACACATGCAAAAGGTCGGACATTCTGCTAATTTACGTAACAGCCCAATAAAAGGATTTTCTATGTCGCACACACGCTAATATACCCTAATTTATATACAAAACAAATACCCTAAAGACCTATATTTCATCCGTCTATTTTGCATAACATCAAAATTGAGGGTATATAATTTTTCAAACGATTTTGAACTCAATTCAGTAAATTTTAAGTTAAATTTTCGCATGTTATTCGTCAAAAGATCGAACAAGACGGTTGCTGAATGCAAGTTTCTTAAGCGGTGGTGGTTCCCGGATATGGGATAGTTATCAAGGATGTTAGAAGTTTTAAGCATTATGTAGGGAGATAATAATTGTGTTTATGGAAGCGTTTAGTGCACCTCCTTAGGTGCTTTTTGCGCGCATTTGTGTTTTTCTATAATAGCAATATAATAGCCAGTGAGTAAAAATACACCTACTTGAGAATGATTCCGGAGGTTCGTATGTTATCCACCAATCCGGACCGGGCCCTGGTAGTGGATTATGGTCTAACGAAAACGAAACGTCTTAACGAAAGTGAGGGGAGACCCGAGCTCAGCAGTGGGCCGATGTGGGTTGTTGATGTAAAGTAAAAAAATTTGAAAATCCGGACAGTTTTCGGATTCATTTTTCTTCTTTTTCACTTCCACTATTATTGTATACCTACGAAAACGTAGTAATTATGCTTGTATATATTATCCTTGTTATCAGTACTGAAACGTCTGAACACATTTTAATAAAATTTGTAAAAAAAAAAAAAACTTTAGATTTCATTGGCACTGGTTTGTATGCAATTCGTGTTATTTTGTACCGTAGTTAGATTTATCAATTTACTAGAATCCAAATCCAAAGCTCAAAAACCATTTAAAAAATGCCACCACGAAACCTGACACAGTGATAAACCCACGACACAGAGTAAAAAGTATTGTAACGTTTTTAAATTACTTACAGCAGAGTCCACCAGAAAGCAATAACGCAATCCGGCTAAAAGCAACGCTGTGGACGCGTTTCAACGGAAACTAGTGTGCGATATAAAATGCGTTGACGCCACAGTCGCCGTTGACAAAGTGCAGTTGTAAGAGCGCTGTAGACGACACAGTTTGGTTGTACCTGACTGAAAACTCTATCCAACTGAGTGTAAGTCACTTAAGGAATTAAATATCTGAGAAATAGTACACCTTAGCAAAGTCTTGTGTTTTCATTAGAACTGTCTTTAATCTGTATTTCTTTAAGCTTAGAGTGAAATTAGGTATCTTATAGGCAAGCAGGCTCCACCGCCAATTGAGTCTTCACTTACTATAAGGTGATATTGCGGTCAAATGATTGTTTATCCAAAACTAAAAAAAGTCAATACATTGATGAGATGGTGCTTGTCGATTGTATAATGCACGGGCGAACCAAATTGTATCTATGAAAATAGAAAAACAAAAGCCTAAAAGTAGATCATAATTATACAATCTGTATGACATTGTTATTTTGTTATAATATCTTGAAACACCAACAAGTTCTCAATAACAAAGAGAAATTGTGTCGTCTACAACTTCATGAAGCTACCACTGTACGTCCAAAATAGAGGAACAAACAACTTACGACAGAAAAATATAATTATGTATCTACACTGTATGTACAATATGAAAACAGTTGTTTTAATTTACCACCATTATTAAAGACAAACCAGGTAATAAGTTTGACCAGAATTTGACCAGACCCAATCAAAATTTAATGATCCAATCGTGTCGTCGCCGGTTTAAAACCATGCAACCAAATCGGCTCGTCTACAAGCCCCTGTAGAGAAGAGAAGAGGTGCGATGGCAGTAGACAAAATGTGGCCATTAAGCTGTGTGTGCAATACTGTATGAGTTGTTTGTTGGTCAACGCCACAGGATCAGATGTATGTAGTGCATTACGCGGTAATGTGGTGGTGTGTTCTTGTCTCAGCGAGCTTTTAGCGAACTGTGTTTACTTTTAGCTTTCTTGTTACTTGTAAAATAGCTAGTTTTTTTAAGGAAAATATTATTTTTAAAATACATGTCGTTGGCAAAGACATTTTACTGCAAACAAAAAAAAAACGATATAAAAATAGTTGCGGAGGGCGCGGGGGGCGAGGAAGTGTCATTAAGTATTCTAGTGATTGCGAAAAACAAAGACCGATTAGTCGGAGATCACGAGTTTACTACCGTTAAACGAACAGTCGGTCATATAATTTTGACAGAGGGGTAAGCGTTGAGCGTGTGAGGTCCTTCGGTTAGATCGTTAAAGACCGTAGGTATTTTCTCTCTTGTTTAAAAATAAATTATAGAAAGAAAAAATATGGTTAAATGCATAAATAGTATAGTACAAAGCGAAAACTTAATCTTGGATAACAGAAACAGACACTTGCACCCACCTACACGAAACTAAATAACTAAACTCAAGCTACAAACGTGTCTACAGAATCCATTGGAATTAATTCTATCCCCGAAACTTTGTTCAGTCTAGACTCAAATTCGATAGCACTTGGAAATCAGTTCCGGACCTAGCTCAAGGCAGTCTGTCGCTTACAGGCCAACAGAGTAGCGAAGCTTATAAATAGTAGGAAGCAACTTTGCTTAATCTAATTTTATCTCGTCTGTTTTGAAGCAACTGCGTATTTAATTATTTAAGCTGTGACTGCCTGAATGTTTGTCTAAAGCTAGATATTCCTTGAGGGTTTCATATTTAAATGCCGACGTTTATATAAAGATTTATATTTAAAAGTATCCTCTTAGAATTAAACTTTTTTATTCTTAGAACAACAGGTAATAATACCTGTTGTTCTAACATAAATGAAATAAATTAAATAACGGTTGAACCACTTACCAACATGTTGTCTTCTGAATATTATAATTTGTATATTTTTAAGTGTATTTGTATTGTATAGTAACGCCCAACATTTCAAGTTTTGATGATAAAATTTCCTTTATCTAGGAAATCAAGAATTACAAAATTTTTTAACCTTGACGTGTTTTTTTTTATATAACTGAGTGACGAGATGAGCAAGTTATTCACCTGGTGGTAAGCGTTACGCCTGTCCATAACAGTCACAGCACCACCCAGAACCCTACATTGCCTTATCCTGCATGTCTTAATTACTATCTCCGTGCATGGTTGTCTGGAAGAGATCGCTCTGAGCGATAAGACCGCCCATTGTGACACTAATTGTAAAATTGGTTTTGTTCTAGTTTTAAGTTTTCTTTGTTCTGTGATGTTTCAATAAAGAGTTTATCTATCTATCTATCTATCTATCTGCGCGGCACTGGACTGCGCTCGTCACCCTGAGACATCAGCTTTAATGTCTCATATGCCCAGTAATTTCACTGGAAATAGTGCCCAATCTGTCGTCAGCGGTATGTTCAGGCAGGACTTGGGACCCAATAATATCGTAGGCTGACTGTGTTTTCCATTATTAATCAGCATCGGTTGGTATAATGGTCAAACGAGAGCCTTCTATATAAACCAATGAACAACATCGCTTGACAATTAAATTCGTTATTTTCCTCTAAATACCATTATAGTAAACAATATACCGAAAACAGGCCCATTAAGAATCCCGTAAATAGCACACACCAAGTGACTGTATTAATTTTCATCAAAAAATGTTTTAATATTATCTTTTACTGAGAATTTTTATCTTGACATTTTATTTGTCCTGAACCGTAGGCGGGTCTACTTCTAAACAATACCAAGGTAAGTGCCAATTTGAATAATATCCGAGCAAAATGTTATCAAAAACTTGAGTAAAAAAGTTTTTATTCGGCCACGTTATATTAAAAAGCGTGGCGCAGTTTCGTCCTTCGGCCGCGTGCTTTACATTACATTTTTGATAACAGTAATTTTTATAAAAGATACGCTAAATGACGCCATTAAATAGGTGTGATGGAAGCTTATAGCGAAATAAGAGTTTGATATAGTTTTTCATCATCTGGTTTCTTTTAGGCTCAAGAGTCACTCAAAGTACGCCACTAGACCTAGTATTAAGCCTTATTTTTAATTAACTCAGTTGAATATAAATTATATCTTAAAGATGTCGTAATGAAATTGAATATCTTTCTGTAAGCTAAATGTTAATTCTCAGCCTTAGCCAAAATTCGAAATAGCGAGCATTGAAACATTATTTTCATCATTATTATCGGCTAGTACATAGGCCTTCTTATTCAAAGCACTAAAAATAGGTGAAACAATATTACAGATTACTAATCTCATAATCAAAATTAATTTAAAACCACAATTTAGACTAATTTACCTACTCTTTTCACGATAAACGGAGACTAAAAACTCCAGTAAAACTATATTCCATGTTTTAAACTGAATTATTACATCAGATGCACCATTAACCGAGTAGTGACCGCTAATATCCAATGGCACCGCAAACTAATTTACATAATTAATTCTCTAGCACACACAGTAACATGAAATATTATAATTGAGGTCTGTCCCTTAATTTAAATTTCTAAATGTTAGGATGGTTATGAATGGTTTGGATTGTGATGGTTACGTTTTGCGTAATCCTTAGATTTGATTGAACTTTCTTCTTAGGGTTTTGGGGGAAACCAAAAGGTTTGCGATTGTGATATTGTATTTGTTCTTAAACTTGTATTGCTCTGAGTCTAGGCGTTTGTGGAATCAGAATCAGAATCAGAATATTTTTATTGTATAAATTGTGTACATTATGCTATTGTTATTACAATAAGAAGTTTCAACAATTTGCCCATTTCGGGCGCACAATAATTAACTTACTTATACACTAGATAAAATTGGAAAATAAAACAATTAACCATATTTTAAATAAATTGTTAGGAATTAAAAAAAGTAGTTATTATATAGAAAAGTATTATTTTATATTATAAAAACTTTGCGTTAGCAACCAAAATTTTAACTTTTTGTTGATATCTGGTGCTCTTTGCATCTTGACGTCTAGAGGTAGATTGTTATAAACTTTAATAGCTGTGAAGTAAGAGCTCTGGAACCTTGGTCCTCTTAGTTCCCGGCTCCCTAGATGCAAGGAATCCTAGTTAAGGGCCAAGATCTATGTATGTAGTCGTGATGATTTTTTTTATCCTTGCTACCAATATTATAAATGTGAAGGTTTGTGAGGATGGATTGATGGATGTTTGTTACTCTTTCATGCAAAAACTACTGGACGGATTTGGATGAAATTTAGCACACAGATAGTTGATCACCTAGATTACCACATAGGATACTTTTTATTTTAATAAATAAACGGTTCCATAGAATTATATTCATCACGGGTGAAGCCGTAGGGCACAGCTAGTGAATCTATCTATATATATAAAAATGTTATGTTGGTTTGTGTACGCTTCAAAAACCTCAAAAAGTTCTGCACCGATTGAGCTGAAATTTTAGTATGATATATAATCCGCATCAAGGATTGTTTTTACCTATTTTTTTTCATCAGTGACATATCAGCGAATGCGCGAATGTGCCATAGCGAAGCGTGGCGGGGTACAGCTAGTTTTAATATAAATTAGTTCTTTTAATTAAGCTAAAATTCAGTTTTAATATTTTGGCATGTGTGTCACTGTATGTTGTCTAACACTTTGACTGCTGAGCCGTTTTGCTTGTCTAGCCACGCGTGCGGCTCTGCAGGGCTACACGCGCCATAGTATTTTCCCATACAACAAACACAATAGTTGTGTTATGCCGTACTCGTGGCAAGTTATGAAAAACACGACAGTTGTGTTTTCAGCAGTGAACGTGTTAAGCCACAGAACCCAACTTGCCGTCTTCAACTAGTCTACAGAGACAGTCTGAACATTTTTACCGTTTATTAAAAGGCCGTAACCCTACTCCAGTGCATAAAAGCGAGCAACTGTAAACTGTATTGCAGTTGCTTTGTGCTAATGGCAGCCCACATAGATGCATCGCGTCTACAAGACCAACAGCATTGTATAATGAGAAACCAGTAAGAACTTCACAATATCTACTTGAGGGTACTAGCTGGACACTACAATGCCCTACTACCAAGCTTTTTAACGATGTTTTCCTTCATCGGAAGCTCATGCTTATTTTTCTGCAGTGAGCTGGTTTCGAACCTACGCCAGGCGGTGTATGATACATAACGGAACCAACAGAGCCATCATTACGATGGTAAAGGCAGATAACACACACGTTTACTGGTAAAGCGGTGGTAGCCTTGTGGGGGAAGGTCCGCCTTCCAAGGAGAGGGTCGTGAGTTCAAATCCCAGTGCGAGCACGTACCAATGTGTTTCTTGCAACACATAAATGTTATTATCACTCGCTTTCGGTGAAGGGAAAACATCGTCAGGAAACCCACATACCGAGAATTATTTCGGAGGTAAGTACGTTATCCACCAATCCGGGCCCCGTGATGGATTATGGCCTGATCCTCCTCACGAAAGTGAGGGGAGACCTGTGCTCAGCAGTGGACCGATATAGGTTGATGATGACATACCCTTACTGTTATTATAGTGAACCCGTTATCTGATAGACTTTGTGCGCACAGTACGTTTGTAAAGTTTAAGTTAGGAACGGTAATCTGAGCTCTTGAAGTGAATCTGTTTCTTAGTTTTATACTGTGTTAGTAGATTTAAAATTAGACATTTAACTTCTTTTTTTAAGTCATTCACCTCGTGGTAAACGTTACGCCTGAGCATAACAGTTATATCAGTACTTCGCATTGCATAATCTTGCGTGACACTGCACTGCGCTCATCACCCAGAGTAATCAGTTCCAAAGTATCATGTGCTTAGTAACTTAGCTGGAAAGAAAGCCCTACAAACCGGAATAGAGTATTTATTCACAATACTACTTAGTGGATGAATATCTGGCATAGCAGACCTGCCACTTAAAACAAGCTGGGAATTAGAACATTTAAGAAGTATCTTTTCACGATTACATAATTATAAAAACGAAGATCTTGACGTATAATAAAGATTCATTGTATTTCGGGTGGTCCCTGAAAGCTCCCTAGGTAATCAGCAAGGTCATAATAAAATACTACATAATAAATGACCACCCCTAGATAACTACAAACTTTGAACATAATTGAAGCCGGTCTTGCATATCAGAATAAATGGAATTCTCCATAATTGATCAATCGGTCAACTTTCCATCATCAAAAGGGATACAAGAAGGGAACAGTCCCGTGTTGTGTACCTAAATATCTCATCGACGAGTTTATACGTTTTCCTACATATTACCTTAAGTAGTTTCCAAGTGAAGCGAACTAGTTAAGGAGGTGGGGCGCTCCATCACGCCATGCCCGTGGAAGGGGTAACGAACCTGATTAAATTCCTCTTTAGGGGGTAAAAATACACTCTTAGTTGAATTACTGTGTTATGTGTGGCCGAGAAATTTTATGACTTCATCATGGTATATTAGGCTCCATTTTCTGAATAAATTTAAGCCTGTATTGGTTGAACCAAAACCATTCGGGCTCTTATGAAAATGTCACATCCACTAGCTAGTTAATACTTATAAGAACTTCAGAAATCCTACGGTCCCAAACTATCGGAGTTAGATAACTCAAGCAGAAGGGATGACGTCCTTCCAACTTTGTCTAGGTACAATCTGGAAGTACTAGGTGAACCCTAGTTATGTGTGAGTGGATTTTGTCTAATACATTTAATATGCTTGAATGCTCTTAACCCTATTGTGTATTCGATTGGTTGATCAAGAGGTTGGACTGGATGGAATTTTAAGGTCTTCGGAGAATTCTAGTTTAAGAACCGTGATCATTACTGTCTAAGTAAATTTGGTATCCAACTCTTTGTTTAAAATGTTTGACGAACTGTGCACAAATTAGCTACTTAGTTGGGGATATCAACAACCAAAGATGTACTTACGGTTTGAGTCAGGGTGTTTATGGGATCATGGTCCCTGTAGTTTCTGATTCCCCGAGTCCTAGTTAGGGGTCAGGATCTTCGTAGTATGTGATAGTACCACGCGTTTTTTAAATCTATGAGCTGACTGTAAAAGGGTGCACAAGACAGAATAAAGTGGTGAATCTTATTATCGGAGGCCAAGACTCATTTTGACTCACTTTAGTTAGTTAATCAACTGGTGGTAGCCTAGTGGGAGAGCGTCCGCCTTCCAATCTGAAGGTCGTGAGTTCAAATCCCAGTGCAGGCACGTACCAATGTGTTTCTGTAAAACATATGTACGTAATTATCACTCGCTTTTCGGTGAAGGAAAACATCGTGAGGAAACCCACATACCTACCCGAGAATTATTTCGGAGGTAGGTATGTTATCCACCAATCCGGACTGGGCCCCCATGATGGATTATGGCCTAACCCTCCTCACGAAAGTGAGGGGAGACCCGTGCTCAGCAGTGGGACGTTATGGGTTGATGACGATGAATGAGCAGAATAATATGGTCTGTGCTATTTTGTGTTCGTAAGAATGGATGGATTAGTTCGTATGATTAAAAGATAGGTTTAACTCAAATCTGCAAGTAAATTTTAGCTCAGTTTCCGTTGTCTACCGGAGTTTCAATTTTGTATGCGAATCAAGTTACAATGACTCTACAATATTATGGTATAAATTGATGGTGTGTGGGCCCATTTCGATCAACTTATAGTACAATCTCATTCTAATTTACTTATATCCCCCTTAATACACAACGATTATAAGGTTTTAGGTACATAAATAACCATAGAACTCGTTTTTATATTGACAATGTTGGAATATTTTTCCTTTCTTGATATCAATATATCTCCATTAGTCAAAAGTTTCAGGATAAAAAGTTTAATCACAAGTTTTATTGGTAATTCTCATTCTATATTGCCATATCCCACTACTTTACTTTTCAAGCCAACGGTGGCACGCGAACCACCGCCGGTCTCCTTTTAAAATTTATTTTGAAATTACTGACTGACACTTCATGTTAATCATTGGTATAGGTTTGCTAGATCGCGCGTCGTCGAAATGGAACCCGACCATTTAAGCGCTTGAGTGCCGAAAGAGAAATATTCGTAGTTATTCAAGTTTTACTAAGCATTTCCACGTTGAAGTGGAATGTGGAGTGGTTTATACTGGTCGTTAGAATGATTGGTTTTTTAAACGTTTGTCGTTAACATACGTTAAAATTTATGTGTTCATTATAGCTTGAAACTTCATGGCTTTGTAGGTTACGACTCGGGTGAAATACCGCTTGATTTTAATTCTTGCTATAAGGGAATATATATTGTATTAAGTATTTACCCCCCTCACGAAAGTGAGGGGAGAACTGTTCTCTGCAGTGGGACGATATGGGGTGCTGATGATGATTTCAGACACATTTAGATTCTGAACATTTTCAGACTTCATTGATTTGGAAGATTAACTGTTAAATACATATAATATTTTTGATACAAATTAGCACGCTTTTATGAGCTTGAACTGTGATTTTGTAAGCGATTTGCTTACAATGATAGAATTCACTTTTCATCCGTTTATCATTACTGCATATCATACATTTTAAACTTCAAACATAAAACTTTTCAAACTTCTGCAATTAGATGACTTAAAATAATAGCTAAACGAATTTTGTGAATCTGTCCTGATGTTGGATTAAAAACCTTGATATTTATACTGCCTTAAGTCAATTATCTGGAGTGTCAGATGCTGCCTACCATGGATAGATAGATAGATATACTCTTTATTGAAACACCACATAACAAAGAAAACCATAATTTCTAGAAGAAGAATAGTGTTATCAAAGAATAAGTTGAACTTCTAAAAAATGGAAATTATTTCAGTACCAGCTGCGCCCCGCGATTTTACTTGTGGAGACTATAAATTATTTCACATGACATTTTCCCGGGGTCAAAAGTAGCTTATGTCTCCCACCGGCCCTTTCTTTGTCTCTAAGCAAAAAATCTCGTCAATCTGTTGGATGGACAAACCAATAAATACAATTTCCCATATAATATTAGCAAGAGAAATACTCATAAAGACTGAGCCAGCCCCCCAGTTAAAATAAAGATTTAAACTCTACGCAAAATATGGTGCACAAACCCTCAGGTGGGCCATTTTGCCAGCTTCGGGTCTCCAATAAAAAGCACCCGTCCATGATTGCTACTGACGTCTGTGTCGTATTTTACCGATGTAAATCCTTAATGTGCGTCTCCCATACGGCTGGCCCATAGGGATGTGGGCATTGCCATAGAATTTATGGAATAGACAAGGTTTTCGTCGAAAGTTCTTCACGAAAGTGAGGTGAACCTGTGATAGGCAGTGGGCAGATATAACAATACAATACAATAATTATTTAAAAACAAGTAAATAAACAAGTAAATAAACAAGAAATAATTAAAAATCATAGTAAAATTGGGGCCTTTGACTGCGGAACTGAAATAACGAGCGATGGTTTTTTTTATATTTGACTGTGTGTGGAGACGAGCAAGTCGTTCTCCTAATGGTAAGCGTTACGCCTGTCCATAACAGTTACAATTCACTATTCTGATATCTCCTCAATATCGCGTTAATGAGATAGCACGTTATTGTGGAAAATGTGCATATTATTGTAATTTATATAGCTTTGCTCGTGATTTCCATGGACAGCAGACAATGTTTAAGATTTGTTTAGCTATTGACATCGAATAGGTCGGTAATATTTTGAAGTACAAAATATAGAAGATCTAGATTTACTTGGAATTATTTTATTGGCCAATTTTCTGGTGACTTTTTTTATTATTATGTACCAAATCTCCTCAAACCTGGCCTCATCTAGTCAAACTACATCCACAATCCTATGCGAGTGGAAAAATTAATAAAATCGAAACCGTGTCCCGGCTTCGAATTAAGCTAATGCGTCCCAGAGCGTGCATCCAATTGGTCGTAATTAATACTTCCGAAATAAGTACATTGCGATTCAATAATCGCAGTAAAGGGCACACAAACCTAACAATAATTATGGTGCTTCAGACCACTGAACATACCTATGTTAAACCCCAGAACTCAGTAATATCTCCACACTTCTTTTTGACGATTGAACATCGCAAAGGAAGAAACAATATAACATAAAACCGAAAAAAATAAATGTGATAAGTAAAAATATATAGCAGCATAACATATTAATTAGCATCGGTGATGGTATATAAATATGTTAGATTTCCCAGGTTAGCTCTGGCAGATGAGGCATAGCACAAAATCACAGTTTTACGCTGTATTAAAATTTAAAAAAAAAACCAGTGTTACATGGATATCATATAATTAAATTATGATGTGTGTTTTCTGTTTGGTGCGTTCAGTTGTTTTTTCCGAATCCTCATTCGTCCAAGATTCACTACTGGTGAAACTCGTAAAACATACGGCAAATTCATGTGAGATGACAAATTAAATTAATTAATTTTCCGTTTTTCTAGTACTCTCCGTGTTTTTGGAACCGCTGATTCAGTTAATCTCTTCAAACACGTTAACGTCATGAAAATCGATTAAACCTAATGGAATACTGAGTCTCAAACAATAGAAATGGTGATTGGGGATCCCGTATGTTGTTATTTGATGATTGATGGAAAATAAAACCGGGTCCAAAATAAAAACCCCATTTATACATGACGACCTCCGATGCGTATGGGATGAGCTGTCTATGAAGCGTTTAGTTGCAGGTTCTATTCCCGAACACGCCAAACCTTTCTCTAAACCAATTGCTTTGTATATCAGTGTTTGTAGGACCATGGTCTTCATAGTTCCTGCTCTCAGCGATATGACCGCCCATTGTATTACTCTTGTTTACCTATTGTAATTCTCCTGTACTGTGTTTATTTTTGTTTCTGGTGTACAATAAAGAGTTTTTCTATTCTATTCTATTGTATTGTATTCTCTCCTAAATTTAGGGTATACATATTAATTAGGATCTATGCATGATCTAATCGCGTTATTAATGACAATTTCCGGTAATTTTTATAGATATTTATTTTAAATCATAATTATTTTAGTAATATTTAAAAGACAGAATTTTTTATATCATGTTGCAAAGTACATATGTGATGACCGCCTACATATTATGTGAATGAATACTTAAAATTTTATTGACTTGGTGGGAAAAAAAGTAAGAAAGACTAGAATACTAAGAAGATTACATTATTATTTTACAACAAACTAAAAAACATTTTCTAGATATTGGAAATAGTCCGATTAATAAAAAAAAAAAAACAAAATTAAAAAAATAATGTTTAAAAGTTAATTGACATATCTCATGAGTTCGTAAGGCAGGAACTTGGCTAAAATAAAATAGAGAACAAACAGTCGCCTCACAGTTATTTATTTTCAGTTTCGTTTTCATTACATCGCCTTGGGAGTCCGATCCACACGTTCCAACTAACACGAAAACTAAGGCAGATTAAAGCTGTTTTTACGACGACCGACTACGGGGAAACGGCCAAGTAAATTCAATTTAACGGCTGAGCCGCCGCGTAACAAGGGTCCATTAAGGGAGCAGCGAAGAAAAAACGTCGATAACAGATGTTAATTAATCGTATAAATCTATAGCGAGCTCGTTATTGGGGGAGGTGAAGGTCGAGCTGAGTAAGGCGCTTTGTATGGTCGGCTGGGAGATAGCGCTGACCAATTCTATGCAATACACCTCAACAAATAATACAAAACAAATTACCTACATATAATTTAAAAATACATATTGTGGTATATATAAATATGTATACCTAAAACCAGCGTTTCTTGAGTTACGACACGTTGAAATGGCATCTCAATGTAAATACTATATTCACAAAGACATTAAATATGTTCAGATTAGTGTGAAAAAATATTTTATTAGACGCTACATTTGACGCAGTGTCTGTGCTAACTATTTTGTTTATTATTTTCTACGAGGTTAGTTCAATTATTATAATTATATTTTTTTTTTCAGTTTCTCTATATTTTCTTTATAGTACCACAGAAGACGTAATAGTAATACTATACACAGAACGGACACTCTCCAACCCCCGTGATCTACTCCCCCGCACCTCTACCCGCAGTTTGGACGTAAATTGGGAGGTCACTCATATTTCATGCTCAAATGACAAATGGAGGATATGTATACCAATACGTCGTAGCGATCAAGCCCCAAAAAAGGTAATTAAGAACTTCTTTCTCGAATCGACCGCTAGCTCCTACTCTATAATAGAATGATATTGCTATTTGGGCAATTAGTGAACGTGTTTCGACGGTTATTGTTTGGTGCTCTCTATTTATTGTTCCTTTTGTCGGATTTCCTTTGCTTTGGCTTTGTCGTTTCTGTCTGATTAGAGCTCATTAAGGAACATTGAAGTCATTTGCAGACTTTGACTTGTACGTTTGGAACGTAATTATAAGATTTGGCTACAGGTCGTAGTGAAGGATTTATTAGGCTATGGCGATAACTTATTGTTTTTGATGATAACTTGTTACCGTAACTCGTCTGTTACTTTAATTAAAGCACAAACTACTTCTAACAAAGTTCTGTTTCAAAGTAAGATTAATTTCACGTTAAGTTTAACCTGAAATTAATCCTCCTTTGAGATACTTGCATTTTGCCTTACATTTTGTTTCAAGAACAACGGTAACTATAAAATCGCGTGACGTTGCGGTTCTGTAATCAACATGAATCAGTACTTAGCTCGTGCTAGTTTGGTATAAGATATAAGAATAACAAGACCCAGCCGTGGGTCTGTCTAAGCACCCAACTATAATCTCTATCCCTTCGATGGGCGTTTGTTTATTTTTTATTAACCCTCAAAGGGCTTAAACTATTTTGTAACACAATGGGATAGCGTACTCTGTATACCTAAAGAGATTAATGTAAGGCATTTTATATCAGAAATTTAAAAATAAAAGCACAGATCTGGCTTGACTGTCAGTTTGTTTTCGCATCATGTAATAAGAACTGAACCGATTGTAATGCGGTTTTCACCATTTGACTTAGGATCTATATAAAAAAACCGATAAATGCAACAATAAAAGCGAAACGATTCATAAAAAAGTTTTGCATGTACCGCAATATCCCCGACACCACCTTCGAAACAGCATAGACTGGACTGGATTGATACATAAAAAGTGCCACCACGAACAAAGTCACCGGCAAACAGCTAGTATCAAATAATAGCTGTACTTACACGTAGACTAAGTTATCGTGTAGATCTGTTAGCGATGAGACATAACGCGTTTGTCCCTCAAATAGCAAACAAGCCTTTTTTTAAGACGGAACATGTCCTCGTTCTATTCCCTTCTCCACGGGGGTAACGGAGGGGATGTGTGGGGCTTAAACCCATTAACCCCACCATCCCCCGTGATTAGTCCTCCACTGCGGTGGGACAAGATGGCGTCACACTAGCAGGCACCATCTTGCCCCAAAGAGATCTCTTAGCTAACCAACAATGAATTCAAGATAGATAAGTACTCACCTATCCTTGGTAAATAAAACAATTGACGCAAAGGGGCCGTATTATACTTCCGTTTTTTCCATCGGATCGGACGTACAAGTCTAAAACAGTGCCAAGGCGTCCGATCCGATAGTCTGAACCGACAATCGGAAACCAAGTCGGGCGAATATTGCCGGGCTACAAGCTACAAAGAAATACTGAAATTTATATTGACTTGGACCAGCTGGTTGAAACTGTTATGCAAAGCGGGCAGCTAATTGTACCGGCTCCTTGAGTTGTGGGCCTGGCCAAGAACGCCTCTAGCTTGGATTTAGGACCTGAAATATAAGGGTTGGTATTGAGATGCTATGTTTCAGAATTCTAACTAGATATACTGTCATAAATCGAAATTAACTCTGAATTTTCTCAGTATAAAAAATTATAATGTGTGTGTAATTCTGTACTATGTTTTTTTTATGTACTATATAGAGTTTTCTATTATATTATATTCTAATATAGCAGTACTCAGGAAAGCTTCTTATTTGTGAACGAATTTTCAGAATCACATCAACAGTTCCGGGGATTGCGTCCTGCAAACTCACTTTATCACAAACTTCACCCCTATAAATGCGAAAATGTTAGCAAATGTTTCAGACCTAAGTGAAACTACTGTTGTATTTCATAAAAAAACCTGAACACACAGTAATTTTTCTCGAGAATCGCGCGTATAGTAAAAAAAAAAATATCATATCACCGAGACCTAACACTTTGACTGCTGAGCCGTTTTGCTTGTCTAGCCACGGGTGCGGCTCCGCACGCGCCATAGTGTTTTCCCATACAACAAACACAACAGTTGTATTTTGCCGTACTCGTGGCAAGTTGTGAAAAACACGACAGTTGTGTTTTCAGCAGTGAACGTGTTAAGACTATTTACGATCGGTGCCTTATAATAACAAAACCAACTCCCAGGTCAATCGCCAAACCTATGAAATCGAACTGAATAAAAATTCAATTCAGAGAACTGCTGAACTGAGAATTACAAATCTCGATAGCCCATATTTCAAGGCACAAAGCCGGGTCGGCCTGGGGCGGGCCTACCCGTCGCCACAACTCAGGGCGTCGGCATAATGAGCCGATTGCTGTACAACCGAACTGAAAATTGCCCTTATACCAATCTGTGCTAGAACCGAATGGTAACCTGTGTGCTATGCAACTCAACGACACTGGGTTCAAAACCTCAGCCTATGATTTAGGGCGATTGGCATCAAAATAAAAAAACCCAAAACTCAAATAATTTATTGCTAATAGGCAAAAATAATGGACCTTTACAAGCCAAACACTTAAGTCTCATATACATAAAAAAATAAAACTAATCTACTTTACTAATGATTGATTAATTATGGGTTGAGTTTGAAAAAGGACATTTCAGTTTCAAGTGGTGACTCATGCCTGAATCTCGCACAGGAAAAGGAAACTCCATTAAGTCTACCAGTGCTTCGGAAAGACGCCTTAACTCCTTCCTTCCTATGTTTTTTTTTTTCCTTTTTCATTTCTTATTGCTTGTATTAAGTTGAGTGTTGGAACTCAACTTAACTCGAAGTTATCAGATAAATAGCTTAACGTTTGCATAAATCGAGATTTATATTAAACTGACGTCGTACATGGTGTTAACCTACGCTCGAGGTCAAACAAAACTTAACACGGGTTTAATCTGGATTTAAGGAGTTGAGGCAAGACGCTCTTAATTTTTTAAAGTTATAGCTGAATTCCCATTGCTCCGTGGTTCGAGGGCACGCTAAACCATCGGCTTCGGTTGTTATCGATTTCCCTTTAATGGATGTAACTCTAGAAAAGCAAGTAAAAAAGGCTTTCGCAATTGATTCAAAGCGGATACCAAGAAAGGCAAAGTAGATTATACCAAAACCTATACATTACAGAACTCAAGACTATTCAAACGACATCCAAACATGCGAATACTAATGTTGCCGATGTTATTACTATAAAACGATAGCAATCTTATGTTTTACGATCACTAAAGTAAGCCAATATCCCATCTATAGACGCTTTTATAGGTTTAGAAACTATTTTGCCGATTTGTACGAAAAAAATTCTAGAGGGTTTTTGGTGTTGTCTGGGCCGTTATTCGCCGTGGCCACCTAGATTCGCAACGCGCTCCTTTGAACTGTCAATTGAACTGTCAAAATAACGTGTCAGAATCTAGCGCTTTTCAGGCGCGTTTCGAGAAGTTTTGAGGTTCAAAATAAGAATTAATGCGCGTTTATGGCAAGAAATCTCGTGTGGCATAGCGAATAAGGGCCCAGGTCTTTGTAGTATTGTATAATCCTGATATCAAATACTATGTTTATGGGGTTATTTGATTTAAATAGCTATTGATTCCATCGTAGCTTGAATAGTATTAAAAGAGCATTTACTTATAGGTAGTTTTTTTATACGAGGTATCTGTAAAAGAAAGTATTACCAATCAAGCTCCTTTAGGGGGTTACCAGCAGTGCAGAGTGTAATTCTAAGATTATATAAGTTATCTCTCTTTGAGAATTGTATATTGATACTTAACGCTATCGTCCGTAAACAATGAAATAATCCATGTTAAAAAACTAAAAAGCTAAGATTTACTAAAGCATTTTTGGAGCACCTTTCCGTATGCGAACCAAGCGACGGCGGAAAATTCGGAAGGAGCTCGTAAACCATTCCGTGCGATTAAACGTTGCAAAGTGCTGCTGAACTCTGAAGAACGCGGGATTTTGTTACAAATATTGATTTTATTTTGCTCTAAAGACCGATGCTTAGGGATTTAATTCTCCTTAACCAACGCCGTCCGTCCTATAAAGGTTGAAGGTCTCACTACACCTAAGTTTTAAGAGTTCATGTCGGAGAAAATTTTGGCTTAATCTCGGTTTAAATATTTTGACACCCATTTTGAAATCCGGATTGATCTCGACAGAAATAAGACCTTAAGATTAAGACTAATAGGGTCAATATTGTGACTGAAATAACTTTTTACTTTTGCACAGTTACTATGGGCGTTTCGAAGAAAATTTTAAACGTAAAAAGTATTGAATTTGTATTTAGCTTGGCTTATAAGAGAACTTAAACATAAAATAAAATACTACTACTTACACAAAAGTATTTTAAAACGATGTTATGCTTTACTTTGTTTCACATTCGGATCTGTAAAACCATTTCATGCAGCACTAAACCAAGCTACTCGATGCAAAACGACAGAGACCGTTTTTCCTTATACTTAAATAGAGCTAGCTGCGATTGGAGCAAGTATTTAACTAGCAGTACCTACATAATACTGCCTAGAGTAGTATCTGAATATCTAGTACCCATTGTAACAGGTTCTATCCAACTACAATTACCCCTATACCGTTTACTCGGGTTATTTCACTCGCTTGTTCCTTACTTTTATTTGAACTCGTAACTTGCATCAGGAAATCCAGGTGTTCCGCAGGCCATTCTTTCACCTCCTGTGAAAATTTAATGACAAAGAGAAATGAATGGAAGTTTTGTTAGTTTGGGCAGTAGCCTTGTAGTTTACTGGCTGCGCCCTAGGGCTTTATCTGTGTTGAATAAATGATGGTAAGCTGTAGATGACGATGATGACTTTTCATCATCATCAAGGAGTTTTTAAGAGGAGAGATGGTATGAAAAACTATTTCTGTTGCAGATGCGTTCAAATTATGCTGAAATTATTATTAGGCAATGCAAAGTTCTGGGTGGCAATGTAACTGTTAGCCGTAGAGCTTACCATCAGGTGAACGACTTGCTCGTCTCAAATCTAAGTCAAATAAATAAATGAAAAATTCTCGTGCATTGCGAATCGGTGCGTTTGTTTGTGTTGCGTGGCATTTTTGCGTACAATACGAGGCTAAATTTTATTACGTACACTCAAATAGCGCAGTGACAGCTTTTATAATTTTTTTTTAATACACCACATCCTTGTCTGTTTGTTTCTTAATAGTTTTAATTCCTTTGCCTCTATTAATAATAATAATAATAAATCATTTATTTCAGATTTAAAATCCATACAAACATAAATAAATCATACAATAAAAATTAAATAAAATTACATAAAAAAAAAAAAGAAAGAAAATCACAAAAATTACAAAATTAAAATTAAAAATTTAAATTTAAAAATTATAACTAGTACCTAAATTTTACCCCCTGTCAGAGTCCGCATCCATCGGCTCTGCATGGGACAGTCCTGACGCGACACAACCATCTGCAGGATGCTATTGCGGCTGCCTCGCACCCGCTGCAGTAGGGAAGCGACTTTCTTGCGAATGATCGCATGAAAGTCGTCCGTACGTGCTTCAGCGAACATCGTAGATGCACTGCAATAACGAGGCAGCCGCACCAACATCCTGAAGATGTCATTATATTGGACTCGTAGGTCACTGGCAGCCCGGCGAGTATGGTTTACCCAGAGGCTGCTCGAGTAAAACGACTGGCAGTATGCCTTGAAAAGAGTGATTTTCACGTCCCTCGAGCAGCGTGCAAACCTGCGTGCGATCATATTTCCCCGAACTGCCAGCGCCCTACGTTCCCTTTCAATATCCGCGTCATCCTTAAGGTCCTCGGTAACAATGTGCCCTAAGTACTTGAACCTAGTCACCACTTGCAGAGCCACACCACTAAGCATAATAGGCGGAACACGTACTGGCTTAATTCTCCCACTCTTAAATAGGAGTACCTCACTCTTTTTCGAATTATAGCTCAGTCCATGCTCCGCCGCATATGCCTCACAAATTGCAATTAGCTTGCGTATCGACCCAACCGACGGGCCCAGCAGAACCATGTCATCGGCATAGCTGATGTTATTGACACTTACGCCGTCTATAATACAACCTGTATGAGTACTGCTGAGCTCGCCGATGAGGCCGTTTACATACAGGTTGAACAGCAGAGGAGAGGTGATCCCACCCTGCCGCACGCCACACTCCATGCCATACGCATCAGATAGCATCCCTGCCCACCTAACCTGATTCCGCTGACAACCATACCAATGCCTTAATAAAGAAACTACTTCCCCTGGCACACCCGAAACCTGTAACTTGTCCCAAAGCTTACCATAGAGTACGGTATCAAAAGCCCTGGACAAATCAAGGAAGCAGGCGTAAACCGGTGTATCTCTGTTCGTGTAGTACCCGACAGCCCGCTTAAGACACACGATCGCAGCTTCCGTTGAAAGTCCTGCTCGAAAGCCAAACTGAGCATCATGCAGTTCAACGTGCTGCAGCATAATATCGTTAAGCAAGCTGTCAAGTACCTTAGCCAGTATAGTTGCCAACGAGATAGGCCGGTAGTTGCTCTTATTCGACGCGTCCCCAGTCTTACACTTAATGATCGGAACAACAATTGTCTTGGTCAATTCGTCTGGTAAATAACTATGGCACAGGCACAAGCTGTAAAACATGGAGAGCACGCGCGGCAGATGACCCCCAGCATACATGAGATGCTCAATGCTGAGACCGTCATGCCCAGGAGATTTACCTCTGTGCATAGCACCAATTACCTTTCGCACTTGCATCGCACTGAAGCATACCGTTCGCTCTGAACTGACAGTCCCAGCACCGAGCGACCCACAAATGGTGGACTTGACACCCTGCGGCACCTTGAAGTGATCTTTAAAGAGATTAGCGATCATTTTATGATCACTTACCTCATTCACGCTCACAGGGAGGCCAGGCCTAACATTCATTTTACCAGTACCTTTCCAAAAATGTTTGAAGTTTTTGGCGGAGTGATGTGAGGCCAGAATATCCATCTTAATCTGGTCTTGTTGATTGAGACACCACTTTAGTTTCTTTTTGAAGGATTTCCTGCTCTCACACATCTGTACATACATATTCCCCCAATTCGGCTTACCGGCATCTACCCAGGCCAAAAACTTAAGCCTGGCCTCTCTGTGGAATGGTGCTACGTGCTTATTCCACCCAGCAACATAACCCCCTCTCCTCCGTACGCTTACACGCTCACAGGTGATCGATGCGGCCTCTGACAGTACAGTAACAATATCTGCATACATGCGCTCCAGGACACACCTATGCTGTTCGTCAACACACATTCCATCACAACAATGACTGAGCTCAGTTGGAAAGTCAATATCTCTTAGTTTAGAATGACACAGTTGATGAAAGAGCTTAATTTGTTCGACAGTACGCTCTCCCCAAACAATAGTACCTGACTTGACTAATGGTGCCTGGTCAACGCCGCCCGAAAACTCCTTACAATTTAGTATTGCTAAATCACACTCTACAAAAAGTGGGAAATGGTCAGACCACACCGTGTCGAGCTTCACCCACACATGCTTAACCGATGGCATCGCAGCGCCCGTGACCACGCAATGGTCTAACCACCTCGCACATCCATGTACATCACTTATATAGGTGAACGTACCCGAGTCAGAGCCTAGCAAATTCAAGTCAACACACGTCCATTCTTGGTCATTACAGAACTCTAATAGCTTGTCACCAAACCGCGCTTCTGGATGCGAATTAAAATCACCTAAAATGTAAATTGCATCCGCGTCACTGTTCTCTTCCACTATTGAACTTATATTACCTAGACATTGAGTAAACTCAACCAGATTATCCTTATCCTTATCTTTAGTGTCAGTTGGCATATACACACTAAATACTATCACATATTTATTAAGCAGTCTAATTTTTATGGCCACTAACCGCACATCATCACATTCAATGACCGACACCGACTGGAAAACACTTTTTCTCCACAGTAGGGCCACACCTCCATACGGCCTACCACGTAGTACGCCCGCTGACGTATCCACAGCTGAGGTCCCAACGCAGGCGAAATCATCATCCACCGCACTCAACATTGGCAAGTCGTGCGGCAATAAGCAATGTTCCTGCAGCGCGACTATACTAGCCTGCCTGCATAGCGCTCTGATATCATTCAACGAACTCTTAAATGACCTACAATTAAAGGAGACTAGTTTCGTATAATATGGTGTACTATCCATACTATGAGTTAGTAAACTGCCTCGTATGGTCATGCATATCAACATGGTCTTTATCTACATAGTTGACAAAACGCCTAAAAGATATCCCACTGGGCCAGAAATTGTCATTGAGAAATGTTTGTAACATTGCTTTGCTCACAAAAATTTTAAAGGCGTTATAGTCTCGCTGTCTCTTCATTTTGATCAAAATTGGCGAGACTTCCTCTCGCGTCCTAGTCAAAATGTACTCTGCAATATCCTTCTTGGCAACATCTTTATGCACATTGGTTATAAAAAGTGGTACTTTTATATCAGCCGCTTTAAATTTAGTATTTAGATCCATACTTGCCTTGCCCCTATTAGCAACTAGTTTATTTCCTATTCGCTTCCTCTGCACCATCTCCCACTTTTCATCCTTTAGAGGCTCGTGCCACAAACCATTCCTATTTCCGACATCAGCAAAAGTAGGTTTCATATTCATAGCAGCCTGGGAGTTCGGCATACATGCCGGCGACGTCACAGACTCGTGCGCTGCAGGTCCGCCAGAGGGAACAGTGCACGCGACCGATACAACAGCGGCCGTGTTGTCATTTTCGTCCACACAAACCGTACGTTAAAAATACTTATAAAACAAGCTTAGAGCAAACCCTTGATCAATTTACCCTTACATTTTGTAGCACCCTAGAATGTATCCTTTCTGTTAGTTAGGAGCTACCAGCGTATTTAATTCTGAATAAAATTCTGCTTTGATACAACCAATCTACAAAACACAGCGTGTCACAAACTTTTACACCAGTACCTCGATATTTTTAATTTAAAATTCTGCCAAAATAGCTAAAGCAATTTAATAAATAGGTCGTGTAACGTCCGTCAAACGTTCGCTTCCACCAGAAGCTAGAATACCGTCGAAATAGCGTTGCTTATATTTATTTTATAAAATATTTGGAATTTTTAAAGAAAATCATGTTTGAAACGCCGCCGCGCGACGAACTTAGAAAAATCGTGGGTTCTACGATTTTCTATTTGGAAATTGAAATATTGACGTGAATTTTCGTAAAACGTTTCTTGGAATTCGGAAATGTGATAAGACTTTTTGTAGCTGTGTTTAAATGATTTAACACATTGATTAATCTACACCAATAGTACTAGTATCTATAGTACTTACTTTATGTTATTGTCATAATTATAAATAATAATTATAGCCGATTTCAAAATAATGGGGAGGATCCCAACTTCTTTTTTAATTTAGTTACTTCATAACTCAGTAATTTATAATATAATCCGATTTATATTTTTTATTGATAAGGTCTTATAAATTAGTCCCTTAGAAATTTTATCCAAATCAGTTTAGTAGTAAACTAGTGACCAATTTTGATAAAAATTTTTTCATTATCAGTGTTTATCAGACTACTTTATAACGGACTTATTTATATATTTGTAACGTCCGAATTATTTGTTGTGGGCATTTTTGTTTTTGTTTGTTGTCCTATGTCATTTATAATTGTGTCTGTGTCGTTATGAAGTCGTTACTTTCTTTATGATTGGGAATTTCTTTGTGTCCGACAATAGATCAGTTGTTTTTCAATTTGAAGAGTTAGTTAAATCTATATATATATAAAAATGTTATGTTGGTTTGTGTACGCTTCAAAAACTCAAAAAGTTCTGCACCGATCTTGCTGAAATTTTAGCATGATATATAATCCGCATCCAGGATTGTTTTTTTTTTTTTTTTTCATCAGTGACATATCAGCGAATGTGCGACTGTGCCACAGCGAAGCGTGGCAGGGCACAGCTAGTTACATATATTTTTTCTAAGCAATAAATCAACAATAAATAATCATTAAAAAATTACAAGCCCTGTTGCTTTTTCCTTTGAGAGGACACACATTTGAAATACTCAACTGTTGAAGTAAAGTCCGAGTCCGAGTCCGAGTCGGAGTCCGAGCCCATTGTCATGAAAACACGCATAACCAATCCCACTAAACATATTTTCAAATGGCAGTTTCACAAAAATATAATCTCTTTTGGAATTCAACTTTTCTAATCTTTTCCGGACACGTAAAAAGTCACGTGACACCATCACGCTGCCGTCACGTGGCGGTCGTGAATACACTCGTAAAGTTCAAATTGGAGATACGTTTCAATAAAAAGGGACGGTAACATTTTTAGTGAGCGGAGCGGGGTGTATTTTGTAACGATTTTGAGAGCCGAAACACCCTTTTAACTTAATATTGTAAATGCGAATGTGAGTTTCTTAGTTTGTTTGTTCGTTCGTTCATTCATTTGTTCGTTCATTCGTTCTGTTATATCCGTGACCTGTAAGCGATAGTGCTGACAGCTTGCCGAATCAGCATCCCCATCATTCCTAGCTTGGTAAGATACCTGCCTTCCAACGGCAGTCTCGGTTTGATATTCTTGGCAACTGGTTGTCCTAGGGTCGCTTCTATTAATTGTCTGTCTATTTGTCTATCCTAATAAATAGATTTAATTATAAATAATGTTTTTTTAAAAAACTTGCTAGACCCGTCGTATAACATTTCGTGCATTTGTTCGTTCGTTCGTTCATCAATTCGTTCGTTCGACTCAAAAAAGGAGTAAATAACAAAATATTGCCTCTTACATATTTATTAATGGTTAATAATTATGGTTGTATGCAAATATTGTAAGAATACCTTGGCAAACAGAGCTGATCATACCTGAAATTATTCACTCAAAAGTTTAAAGTGTTTTACATCATTACTTCACAAGCATTCACCATAACCACGATTTTACAACGAACAGAACATTAAAGTGAAATTTATTATATTGAAACAGTAACGCGATATTTTTAACTAGCAGCACCCTGCAGTTTCCCCCGCGGTGTTTCCATTTTCCAGCAAAATTGTCCCAGAATAAAATAACGCCATTATTATTCAAGAATAATGTAGCTTCCTATTAGTATTTTTAGTAGTAATTTCCCTAGTTTCCTGAATCACTAGTTCCGAAGAATATTCTATACAAAATCACAACCCAAATTCACAAACAAACTTCACCTCTTTATAATATTTGTGTAAATATAATCGAAATAATGGAATTTGTGAGCCCTTTGGCGTTTAATTAATGAAACTGATTTTCAATTAAATACTTGCGTTGTAAAACTTTTCAGTTTGGTCATTAATTAACCGGATAACTTTATGTTAATTGCATTGTAATGCATAGTATTAAAAGTCTTTGTTTGCGTGGACATTTAAGTGGTTAACTTTTAATATAATGAATCATTGTATTGAATCATTGAAGTGCTAGGAATGTAATTAGACGATACATCAAATGATTGAATTATGGATTATGGCATAACCCTCCTCACGAAAGTGAGGGGAGACCCGTGGGACGTGGGACAGCAGTGGGACGATATGGGTTGATGATGAAGATGATGATGATACATCAAACACACTATAAGATTCATGCACAGGCAATATAACATATAAGACAATAATAAAAAAAAACACACACACACACACCCTTAAAACATTAATGCAATATTCTACATTCACAATAATATAATATGATTACGATAGTTTCCAAAATTCGCAACAAACAAAAATTACTCCTCTAAAATTTCTAGACAATGACAAACATAAACAGGACAATGTGCAAAGACAACATTGTCCAACATGTTTTATTTATTCAAACCACAAAAAGAAAATTAATTCTTTTTTCACGGACAAAGGTCTTCCAAAAGAGTGACACAGCGGACGCGTTAGAATAAACATCAGCGTTTAAAAAGAGCCTAAATTATTGAAACATTTACACAGGGGAGATAAAAAAAACATGCAACACCAAGGGAATAATTTGCGGTAAGTTGGCCCATTAACTTTTATCTGGCGGGGTGGGCTGGCCAGGCCGGATGCATGGCGAAATGGGGATATAGTGGCGGACAAAACTGGGACAATTATTTTTATTGTCGAATTTTTTGTTCTAAGTTTTAATTTTTTTTCTTCTGTGGTGTTTCAATTAAGAGTTTATCTATCTTTCTATGTATCTATTATATTTTAAACATCATGTAAATTTATATGTAAATTATAGCGCATAGTGTGAGATGAATGAGATACAATGTAGAGACTAAAATAACGTCAAAATAAGTACATTATCCGACTTTATCAGAAGGAGGGTTATATTATGATATGATATGATAAGAATCATCATTGAACATCAGTGGACAATAATTGTCAGTCAAGTAATTACTAAAATCATACTAATAAAGGTACTACTACATAGTATAATAATATGTAATATGTATTTAACGTGTTGAAAAAAATCTACGGTTCACACTAATAAACGCTCTACGCGGGAATCAAACGCCGCAAATTCCCAGTTGGTTTACCACCAACTTACACCATAGGGAAAGGGTATAAAAAAAAGGTGTGTTTAAAAAAAAGTACAGTTTATTATTATTTTTTTACATGGAACTGTTTTTACCCCCACTGTACATAGCATTGCGATGACCTACCTAATGGAAAAATATTTGGGTACATTGTGATATTTAGTAATGTTGAATTTTCGCTCCCGGTTTTGTTGGTAAATATTTTTATGCTGCGTGAGAAATGTGATCAAAATACTGAACTAAAAAGGTTTTTAATTACAACAAAAAATGTTAATTTAAAATAACGGTACGGTATTTAACCCATTATAATCTTACACATTTCATTTTGTATGTAATAAATTGAATTTTTAATATAATGATGTAGAATTTGTTTATTATTTAAAAAAAAATATCAAGGTTGACTTCATCTTTGTTTTAATAAAAAAAAAACCTACATTACTAGCAGCGCCCCGCGGTTGCCCCTGTTTGTAACGATTATCTCACAGAAACTTTTTAACTTTTTATGGAATAAAATGATATGTCTTATTTTATTGCCTTATCGAGGCCATCAATCGATTGGAATGGCATAAAAAATTAAACACCCTAACAGTGTAACCCTTACATAACATGTTCACTACTAAGTTGTTTTACTTTTTTTGGCTCTTGTGCGAATATTCACACAGCGTGTGTGTTTACTGGCGTTATATCGTAAGTAAACTCAACCATCAGTGCGGGCGCACACAACTGGTATGACAAAATTGCCAATAAAACAGTGCAGGTTCGCACACCAGGCGTGTTTTTGCTTTCCGTAAAAATATAAAAACACAGACGTGTATGTTTTCAGCATAAAACGTGTTAAGGCTATTTCTTTTCAAGAGCTCTTATATAACATTTTTAGTTTGTTGATTTCCAACAATTTTTACTCAAAATGTCCAGCTCTACCAAGTTCCTTAACAACATTGTGAAGTAACATTACACCTACATTAGTCGAGGCTCTGAAAGGGTGCCAATATGTACCATTTCCTGGCAATCAGTCGTTATCGGCCGGTTAATATCTCGGCTCAACCGGCTGAGGTTCCGGTCAGACCCTTCTCTATCTGAATCTACGATACAAAATTATCTTATACACTAAAGTGTATTGTGTAAAAGTGTGTTACTTAAAAGCAACTTCAAAACATTATGTGGTAGGTGTGAGACTTGAACTCTGTGGACAGATTTTGGGTCTGTGGCTTTTCGTATGTGGTCTGTGGCCTCACGTTTTCTCTCTCTCTTTTGGTTAAGCGTCAGTGGTATGATGTAGCAAGAAACCGTAAATAAAGGATTTAATTAATTTCCAACGTTTTATTGAAGATACTACAAAGTGGCGACGAGGGAAAGAACCAGTAGTGCAAATTAACTAAAAATTCAAGCAAAAAGCAAGCTAATTACAACAAACAATTATCCATAAAACCGGCAAGAACGAGTAGTGAAGTTGGTCGCGAGTCAGGAAATTCCGGAATGACGGGGCTTGAACGAACAACACGTGACGTGACAATCGAGCTCAACCAACTTCAAGATTGTTTATAATTATACATGTCGAATTTCGCCGATTCAGATTCAGAAGAATACTTAGAAATATCAGAGACGGAAGAAAGTTCAGAAAAGGAAATCGATAAAAGAGCACTCATTAGGGATGGCGATCTGAGATCGATTAATCGAAGAATCGATTTTTCGAGTAGAAAATATCGATTTTTTAAATCGATATGAAGTACTGTATCGATTCACTGAATCGATATATCACCCTTGAAAATCGACATTCGATTTTTTCTGTTTTGGTATAAACCATACAATTATTTGCATTTAGTTGAATGTGCCTGAATTATAAGAGTGCTGCCGGTTAAAGAGTTAACTACTCATAAACTCGCGAGATGGCTGTATTTTTAGTATCCTTTACTCTTACTAAATGGCTAAGTGAAAGTAAAACAGTAATTAAAGAACGAAAAAGATAGTTAATTTAATAAAATTTATATTTTTCACTACTAATGCATCAAAGTTATGAGCGTTTTTAGAACTAATATTAAGACTCTGATATTATGACGTAATGTTTTCGAACGTTTCTGACGAAAGTTGCCAGTGGTTTTTGTTATAAGGAATTGATAACTATGCATTGTTTACCCACGGATTATTAATAAAGGGAGTGTGTAACGCCTATTCATAGCTTACTCACTGTATAGTAATACAGTTGTTACACAGATGTTTAACTTTTTTTTATTAGTAAGGCCGTTAGTATATAAATACTTTTTTTTTTTATAGTTGATCTTATAGTTTGATACGCTAATAAAAATAATAGCTATTTTTGAATTCCCTGATTTTATTGATAAGATATCGTTAATTGCAATATTAATCTTGTTTTTAGTAAAATTGATACAAATTTACATTGTAAACGCAAACTTGAAAAAAAGATCGATTTTTTAAGAATCGATTTTGTAGGCCTCGATTTTTTCGTGAATCGATTCATTAGACTACGATTCGAATCGATTTAAAAATCGATCTTTTTCGTAAAGAATCGCCATCCCTAGCACTCATCAGATCGGGTAAAAGGACTTACATATACAAATGCACAAAGCAGGAACTGATACAATTATTACAAGAGGAACACATATACCACGAAAGTAATGCAAATATAGACAAACTACGAAAACTTTTGAGCGATTTTTATAAACAAAAGCAACATAAATCGAATAAGATGTCAATGTGCGGTGAGATAAAAGCTTTTGAGGGAGAAAATGAAACAATGAACAACGATGTTTTAGATTGTGGGGAAGACACCGCTAGTCTGGTTTGTTATGTAAATGAGTCGGAGATGGAAACACTAAATTGGAAAAAAATACAAGTAGAGACAAAGAAAGATATAATTTTATCAAAAATTATTAGGTATATGTCAGATGGATGGCCAGAGAAAAGTGTAATATCAAAAGAATTACTACCATTTTACCATCGAAAAAATGAGTTAAGTTTAGATAGAGGATGTATATTTTGGGGGTATCGCATTTTGATTCCAGATGTGGTCACAGAAGCCATTCTCACTGAACTGCACCGAAGTCATTTTGGAATTATTCGCATGAAAGAAATAGCAAGATCATACTTCTGGTGGCCCAACTTAGATTCAATTATTGATAATGTAACAAAAAATTGTAAGATATGCTTACAAAACAGTAAGAGCCCATGTAAAATTCAGAAACCATGGCCAATTCCTCCTTCCCCATGGCATAGAGTACACGCAGATTATTTAGGACCATTTTATAATAAGATGTATTTGGTACTGGTTGACAGTTTTTCAAAATGGCCAGAAATATTCGAAATGACAAATATAACTAGCAGTCGCACAATTGAAGTATTCAAAGGACTATTTGCTAGATACGGGTATCCTGTTCATTTAGTGACTGATAACGGCCGTTCGTTCACTAGTTCAGAGTTTCAACAATTTTGTAGGCAAGCACAAATTAAACATACATTTACAGCACCATACCACCCAGCGACAAATGGGGCGGCAGAAAGATTTGTGGAAACTTTTAAAACAGCCGTAACAAAAATTAAAGAAAGTGGTAACAGTATTCCATCAGCAATTAACCTGTTTCTGTCTGACTATAGAAGCACGCCGCAGCGCACAACAGGAGTATCGCCAGCTCGGTTAATGCTAGGGAGAGAATTAAGGAATAGGTTTAGCTTATTGCGTCCACCGCCATTTATAGAGACAGTTCAGGAAAGAGTGGAGAAAAGGGAACAGGGAACTAGAAATGTAACGTTTGTGATCGGCGACAAAGTTATGGTTAGGGATTATAGGAAGGGAAGCAAGCCATGGGTTCAGGGTTTAGTTATAGAAGAATCCATACCTAATGTTACTTATGTTATAGATGTTAATGGGTATAAATGGAAACGCCATGTTAATCAAATGTTGACTTGTTCAGAGTGTTTAGATGAAGATGTTTAATTGTAAGGTACTATACATAAGATAAGGAAGTTTTTCTGTTAACTAAGAAGCTATTAATATTAAGTTAACATGTTTACATGTTTTTCATATTTAGTTTGTCATGTTACTTCTATTCATTTAAGCCTTATTATAAGTCGGGGAGAGTGTGAGACTTGAACTCTGTGGACAGATTTTGGGTCTGTGGCTTTTCGTATGTGGTCTGTGGCCTCACGTTTTCTCTCTCTCTTTTGGTTAAGCGTCAGTGGTATGATGTAGCAAGAAACCGTAAATAAAGGATTTAATTAATTTCCAACGTTTTATTGAAGATACTACAGTAGGTATTCAATATCTATAATAAACTAAATGAAGATTAATTTTTCTAATACGTCATTTTGCGAATTTCAAAAAATGTTTCATATTTTAAAATGTTCGGTATTTTCGAGAAGTTTTATTTTGACACGCAACTATCGTGAATATTCAAGCCTCTAGGACAGAGAGTTACAAGTGCCAGATTTTTTATTTTTAAGAGTAGAAAATACTTATAATTATTGAAATAAATTAAAAATACAATGCCAACAAATTAGCTGAGTCAATATTTAACCCTAGAAAACTCAAACGCACAAACCCTGTACACAAAAGTTTTAATGAGGCTTCTTGACCTCTTTGGCCGTTCCATCGTCGCTTAGAGTCAAAATAATGAGCACACTACACTACAAAATAAGGTAACGTCCAATTTTATAATGTATTACAAATTTAAAAAAGCTATTAATTAATTTTATTTAGTTCTTACCTTAAAATATGAGCATTTGATCACTATCCCGGTGTTATGTGACGGTGTGATCAAAGGTGGTAAGGTAAACCCGCTAGACCAATCAATGGGTAACACGTCATACTCCAGTGGTCACCTTGATCATGTTACCAAAACTATATAAGGACCCATTGAACAAAGCTATTGAACCCCCATTACATAGCTGTCGTTGAATTTAACATGAATTTTCAACGATAGCACACAAATAGTGGTTTACCTTTGTCTTGGAAGTGACAGGCAAGAGGAAAACGTATCTTTCATCGTAACTAAATGATAAATTACAACTCGGGTCGGTAGGTAAAGGTAAGTAGATTAATTAACTATGAGGAAGATCACATAAATGTTTATGGTCAAAGGAATTTCTATGATAATTAAGGAAAAAGCTAATTTAACAGCTGCCATACCAGTGGCAACAAAATAAAGAAGTTACTGCAAAACTGCTGTTGATAAAAAAACTGGATTTAAAAAACAGTGATCTTAGTATTTTCAATAACCTACCAAGGGACTACAAAAACGAATAGAAGTATTCTTGCTTTCCAACGTTTTAAAGGTAATGTAGGTCAGTAATCCCACAGACACAGTAGACTACTAGTAGCTGGAAAGAGAAACTCCAACCAAGCTATTCATTACGAAGAGCCTGCATTAACCGCCTTCCATTCCGTTGTCCGGGAAAAAATTGTTCGAATACCTCACATTCTATTTTGACGCGAATCCGACGAAAAATCCCCCAAGCCGAGCGAATAAAGAATTTCAGATGCGAAATACAATCTTGGAACGTACTGAGTTATAATTCCCTTCATTACCGAGTGTCGGTTTATTAAATTCAACAAAAAATCTGTTCCGTGTAAAAGGTGAAAGGCAGAATAAGGGGGAATAGGGGAAAATTCGTATTCGCTCTTAAATCATGGCGAGACAAGGTTAATGGGGGCGAAACCCCGGCCTCAGGCGGTCACGTAGCGTGGACACAGTGCATTCAGTAGGGGATGTGATCGTAATTTGATGGCGTGCTTACATGCACGTCACTCGTGATGTCACATATTCTCACTGCGTTGACTTGCACTGTGTTGCCCTTCACCTGTGCCAAGATTCGCGTTGCGATAATTTTGCCCTCGTAATCTGCATAGACATAACTCTCTTATGCACGACGTAAATACCTCGCGGCGCGCAATTTAGCTCTACAGAAGATATTATTTGTTCAAATCAATGAGTAAAATAAATATTAGCTCTATCTATAGCTTACACATGCTTAGCAGAGTCACTACAAATTTATAGTTTTTCCTGTCTAACACAGATTAAAACAAATAATTAATTAATAAATTTAGCTGTTTCTAAAACACGAGTTCAATGTCTTACTACTATTTTGAACTGTGTCTTGTATGAAATTTAATAAATTCCATCTCTATTACGTTTCTTTTAAACCCTTAAAATAGCATTGTTTGCTTTTAATATTTTTTGTAACAATTGTAATAGAATGCGAACCGGGGAGGCCTGAAATAGAAACGTTAATTAGAGAACATTTATTTCTGTAACAAACGAATGAAATTCTTGATTTCGTTGATTGCTTACAAAATGCTAATTGAGTTTTCGTAAATAAGGGGCTATTTGGCGCGCTTACAAAATACACCTGCTTATTGAATTTTCAGCAGTTATGTACAGTCAACTACAAAAACATTAAGCTGAGCAGTCTTAATTTTCGCTTTTCGCATGCAAACTAACCTCAAATTTTGTCAGATAAACTAATTATGCAATGCCTCATAAGTATTTGAAAAATATAGACTCGAGTTTGACTGAAATCTCACAAGCACAAGCAACAGCAACAAGAAACGAAAACAAATTGGAAAAATGTACTATCCTACCAGGATTTCGAATGACCGCAAGAAAAACCGATGTAATTTCCATCGTTTACAAGACAGGAGCAGAGCTCTTTCCATTTTCTCATTTAAAAACTATTATATCACAGAAATAATACTATCAGAGCGCTCTCCATTACCCTCCGTAATCGAGGTCTTTATTTCAGAGTTAATAGCCGCCCGACTCTGGCGTGGAAAAATGGCCGCCTCTTAAATGGAATGCCCATGCTCTCTGAATGGAGTTATTAAAATATTCTTTCAATTGGGTGATAATGGTAAGCTGGTAATGGTCAGTTTTTTGTGCAGTCATGGTGTTTTGAAGGTGGTGAATACATTTGCTCTTAGAGAAGCTTTTGTAGCGGAACTTTGCGAATAGAAGGTGACAACGTCGTCAACTTCGTTGCCATCTATGGGCTGTCCGTTAACTGTTGGCGGTTTTTTACGGTCAATACGCTATATAACAACTTTATTTCTATACCATACGAATTAAAACTGCGAGTTCTTTTCATTGGCTTAAGGTTGGAGTCTGCTTCTCCACACAGATCTAAAATTTTCTTAGTCATATGGTTGAATGAATGATTGTGTGAAATTGTGTAGTGCATATTATTATTATATGTAAATAATTAATTTAATTGGTGTAAACCGTTTTAGTCATATAAATAAATAAATAAATAATGGTTCTTTGTCGATTTCTTTCTTTTTTTTTCGCATCACATCCTTTCTGATTCTATCTATCAAAGAAACCTGTCTCATTGCCAAATCTTAATACTATACTTATATCAAGACCAGTAGAAGTTAACGCAATATTAAATCGATACGCTTGTTTCAAAGTGGTCGTGACATTTTCTTTGTCGTCATTTTGTAATCAGTGAAATGTTTCCACTTGTTTCGTCATAATTTAATTTTGAACTTCCTGGAACAACTTTGCCTAAGTATAATTTTGGACCTACTTTTTCAAATACACGCACTGAATTTAAATAAAACTGGTATTTCATCGCAAATAAAATGAGACTTGATGGTTATTAATGCTATGATAACACTAATCTATGATTTTTTAACAATATTAAAAAAACAAAAACCACCGAACCCAGTGGTGGGTTGTGGCCGGATTCTCCTCACGTAGGTGAGGTGAGACCCATGCTCAGCAGTGGGCGGATATGGATTGATGATGATCCCAGATAAAAAAGTCCTTGAAATGTTAGCTAAGAAATCGATTTATTTAACAGTTTTGAGAGAGAGATGAACATACACGAAGGCTCCAACAACACGTAACGAGCTGTAATAGCTAAAAATAAATCAAAATTGTGACAGAGCGATAAAACTCTTTTTCACATAGGAACAATAAACTGGCACAAAGGCAAATTTAAATAAAATCCTGCTTTATTGAGGTCAAATTAATACGTCGTCAAATAAACAACACATGCGAGAGTTCCCATCGCGTTCCGCCAGTAATGGTACAGGATATTTATAAGGACAGTAGTCAAGCTAATGCTTTTTTGCAAAAATAATTGAAGCCTTATGTACGGAAGACTAAAAACATAACTTTATTTATGAGTAAAAAGGGGACGCTACATTCATAAGCAATTATTGTTTGCTTGTAACCTGTTCGTCATTATATTGGCTGATTTGGTCTAGAGACCTAATAGATTATTTAGGTTGGTGGATTATTCCATTAATTAGTGCAGCGTAGCAAATGTTTCAAACTATTTTGTGCTTTGTGAGTATCAGTAGTGACGACGTAATATTATACAGGCTGAGGATGTGTGCGTTAGTTACATTGCATTTTGTATTAGTTTAGTCACTGTGTTATACTGCAGTAATGTTGTTACGTATGTAAATTATACTTCAGTGACTTCTCTGTAAGCATATTACCGTAATATTAGATAATGGATCACGTGGGAGTAGAATCTTTTGTTGGATTTTGTAGTAGAGTAGATTTGGCCGTAAAAGCTCTTTTTCTGATTAATAATGACGAAATCCTGATTCAGGTCATCCGTTCTTAGAATTTGTTAATTCAGGATTCGGTCGAATTGGCGGTTTCAATAATTTTATTATAGTTTACATTCTTTGGCAAATGGCAAAAATAGAATTAATAGCTGGCCAAAAGTTTATTAAAACTGTGTTTCGTACTGAAACAGATTTCTTTTCTTTTTATTTTGAGTGTTTTCGAACGTAACTACACAAAGACTATTCCGCTTAATATTTTGTGTTGGTACGAGATTATTATGGCCCACGACTTTGGGTTGGCCAACCGGAAGTCAGTCGTCCTTCAAATGCGCGTGCGAGCGCTTGTCGCGTCGCGGTGTTTTGAGCTTTCACCGGTAGCTCCATTTCGTGGACGCCATTCCCATCCTCGGAGACGAGCTCCAGGATTAAGTGTAGTGTGGATTGCCTGATCACACCTCTATCCCGGAGGAAGGTGATACGGGATCAGAAGAAACCGCCCCATCGGCGTCCTATGGATATATCTCTGTGCACCATCATCCCCCATCTAACCCGAAGACAGCGCTGATTACACACCCGAGAGGCCATCGACGGATTTCCCAAGTAAGTTCGTAGGCCATAATATCTCCCCGTAACATTTTTGGTCCTTCGAGCCGGATCTGCGGATTTTCTTTGCTGTAGTCACGTTGTCCAAATCCCGTTAGTAGTGCATATTTTCCCATTTTTGGAAACCATCCGAGTATATTTTAGTGTTTGTCGTAGCGGCGTTACGCGTCCCGACAATATTTCCCAGTTTTTCATCTTGATTTTGCCGATTTTTGATTTTTTGTGTGCGACATTACGTGTCCATTAAAAATGGCGGAACAAGATATTTTCGAAAGAGAAGTTATACTTGACGAAGTCAAACGTACTTTAGAGTTTTACGAACTCAATGAACAGCAATTTAAAGCGCGAGCAAAAGATATTCTTTCTATTCAGAGAAAATTCCTTAAATTGCAAACTAAAATTGAGAAGTCACAAATGAAATTGTCGACATTTGACCGAGAGGAACAGTTACGTATTCGAACTCAATTCAATGATATTTATTACGCAATTGTTAGCCATGTCGAAGTTCTGAAGAAAAACGATGAGGAGTGTAGGCGCATGAGTCGAGTTTCCTTTAACAATACAATACAACCGACTCACGGGGGTTGTAGTAGTAGGTTACCGAATCTTCCGTTGCCGTCATTCGGGGGAGAATTGACCGATTGGCCACCATTTTATGACCTATTTCGCTCCATGGTTGATAATAATGACGCCTACACAGATAACGAGAAGTTTAGGTATCTCCTTCTTACCTTGAAAAACGAGCCCTATAACTTAATAAAATCGATACCTATCACGGACGAAAATTATACCGTCGCGTTAGATATTTTAATTTCAAGATATGAGAACAAACGAGTCATAGCTTCTCAACATATTGATCGTATTCTGGATATTCAATCCTGTGCCGAGAAATCAAATCAAAGTGTGCGTAATTTGTTGAATATTTACCATGAGAATATAAAAGCGTTACAAGTAATGCATTTTCCTACAAAGCAGTGGAGTTTTTTGTTGTTGAATATTTTACTACGTAAAATACCTACTTCCATTCGTATGCGATTCGAGTTAACATTGCATAAACCATCCGATGTACCCAACGTCGACTTGTTAATCGAGTTTTTAGAACGAGAATTAACCGCCAGCGAAATAGTTGAATCTGGCAGTAGAAAGATTCAAAATGTAGGTAGTCAGAGGAAAGAGTACGTCGCTCCAACGTTCCGTCGAGCGTTGGCTGCCGGCGTGGCCAGCCACACTTCGACTCAGGGTGCGAGCGGTTCTCAACCTTCTGTCAATACGCGCAAGAATCAGAATTGTGTATGTTGCGATGCTCAGCATCCATTAAGAAAATGTAATAAGTTTTTGAATTTGTCACCAAGCAATAGGTATGCATTTCTCAAAAATAAAGATGTTTGCTTCAATTGTTTAGGCAAAGGTCATAACGTTTCTCAATGCAAGTCGAGTTTTGTTTGTCGTTCGTGTGAAAAACGTCATCATACATTGATTCACTTTACTTCTGAAGGTGATACTAGCCGTGCGAGTGAGAGAAGTGTTTCTTTACCGCTCACGGAGGAACGGGAAGAGAACATTCCGAGCACCTGTACTCAGCACGCTATGTCCGCGAGTCAAGCTACACAAATTAATTGCGCGTCGTCCAATGCTCCTTTTGGCACGACAAATACTGTGTTGCTTTCGACCGCACTCGTCGATGTATGTGTAGGTAATGAAAAGCGTTCGACTGTCCGGTGTCTTATCGATACGGGAAGCCAGGCTTCGTTCATGACGGAATCGTGCGCACAGCGGCTAGGTATAAGGCGTTGTTATGCGAATGTACCTGTTTACGGGATAGGTGACACCAAACCGGTACGACCAATGGGAAAGATTTCGTGTTGCATAACTCCGAGAAATGAACTTCAACCTTCTATACCGATTGAAGTTTTAGTATTGCCGAAACTTATTCCTAAAATGCCTAGTGTACCACTGCCTCATAAGGGGTGGGCACACATTCAAAATTTAAATTTAGCCGATCCTTTGTTTCACACTCCACAGCCGGTGGAGATGTTGTTAGGTGCAGATGTACTATCTCACATAATTTTAGGAAACGTAATAACGGGTTCGCCCGGTACGCCGATCGCTATGAACAGCGTTTTCGGTTATTTGTTGTTGGGAAAAATAGCGTTCAACTCTTCGACTCCATCCTCAGTTCAAGCTTGTTTTAGCTCATTATCCGATGACGGCGACTTGAAACGATTCTGGGAACTGGAGTCAGTGCCTGAGGTGAAGGCACTCACCCCCGAGGAACGTCTATGTGAATCCATATTTGAACGCTCACACTATCGTGACGTCACGGGACGATACACAGTAGCTTTACCACGTAAACCTGATGCTACGCCCCTAGGTGAATCACGAGATATTGTCCTCGCTCGGTTCCATAAATTAGAGCAACGTTTACAACGGAACCCGAGTCTTAAAATTGAGTCTCACGCGTGCTTGCAGGACTATATTAAACAAATGTATAGAAATATACTAGTACAAGAATCTGATAGGGACTTGCAACGCATTCTGTGGTGTACGTCGCCCGATGAACCCCTCCGTGATTATCGTCTGCGGACGGTAACATTTGGTGTGAGCACTTCCCCTTCCTTAGCTCTTCGTACCATTAAGCAATTGGCTTGTGACGAAGCATCTAATTTTCCCCTAGCGGCAAAGGTTTTAACCGACCAAGTGTTCGTCGACGATGTGGTCGCGGGCGCGAGCGATGAATCACACGCTCTGGTATTACAACAGCAATTGTTAGGTATTTGCAAATCACTTGGGTTTGAACTACGTAAATGGCACAGTAACTCGCCGGCGATACTCGCCGCGGTTCAGGCGCCAGAGCTTCATGGTGAGCGGCGGGAAGAGGTGCCCTTTGCTCCCATGGAACATGACCATCAAACCAAAATAAGGGACTCAAGGGGACTTTTACCCTCCACATTCTTACAGAACGACATGTGGTTTCACGGCCCAGCATGGCTCCGTGAGGATCCTACTGCGTGGCCAGTATTTAAAAGTATCCCTAGCACTGGTGAGGAGAAACGTAATCCACCGCTCGCGTCTGCATCAGCTACGCTGATCGACGATGTTGAGGTCATAAACCAGTTTTCAACCTTGAGTAAACTATTGAGAATTACTTCTTATATTTTTCGCTTTTACTATTATTACCACCCCCTACGTTGAGCCCCGCTTAGGATCAACACCTCAAGTTAACTGTTTTATGACAACACTTCTATAATCTCCTACTATTTCTTGGATTCGACGTGTTAAATAATATAACCGAAATACACAAGAAGTTCACTTTATTTCCTAGAACACAACCTTCCTGACCAGTGTCTAACAAACGAATGCCCGAGTTAATCTCCTTTGTCACCGAAGTAAAGTCAGGTTCGTTCCTCACGTTTCGGTTAGAAAATCAGGAAATAGTTGTCAGACTATTTCCAAATCAAATCAGTATCTCAAAAGTCAAAACAGCAGTCAAATCAGCAAATACAAACATACAGCAGGATGACCATTATCAATAATTCGTTAACAGCTCGGCCATCCGTTAGTTTTACGAGTCCCTCGTAACATGAGTAATATAAAAATTTAAGAAATTAACATATTGTATGTACTTAACTTATCACAATCCATTATTGTTAATAATAGTAACCACTAATATTATAACATAATTATGCCTGATAATGTGTGACTATGATTCAACAGTAAGTATATAGGTATATGGTATGAGTAAAAATAGTACTTAAGTAACGTCTCATTAATCATTTCATCGATCTGTGCTCTATATAATGTGTAATATGTGACAACAAGTGAATTAGTAATTATTCGTTATTTACAATAATTCTTTTTATAAACAAACTTAACTATCTACAAATTATTATGTACGTCTTATTATTATTATTATTATTGTTTTTAATTATAAACCGAAATCACGAAATCAATATTAAGAAATTAACATTATACATTCATCCAATTGTTTTGATTTACACATTATGAACCTATTTATGACATAAGGATTACGACTTATCATTAAAATCTACATAACTTTCGACTGATTCATGACGTTGATCAGTATTAGTTAATTGTTTGATCCTTGACGTCGATCAAGCCAGCTTAACTGAACTAAACCATGACCTTGATTAGCTCAGTGTCACACTGATCCATGACGTTGCTCAGTGTGCCCTTAACCTTAGTTATACTATCTGATCCATGACGTTGATCAAACTAGCTTAACTGAACCAAATCATGACGTTGATTAGCTCAGTGTCACACTAATCCTTGACGTTGATCAGTGTGCCCTTAACTTTAGTTATACTATCTGATCCATGACGTTGATCGAACTAGCTTAACTGAACCAAATCATGACGTTGATTAGCTCAGTGTCACACTAATCCTTGACGTTGATCAGTGTGCCCTTAACTTTAGTTATACCATCTGATCCATGACGTGATCAGTCTAAATATTATTCGAAATTAGTAAGATTATAACTTCTTTGTATAATTACATTCAACACATGACTTGAAACCTTTTGACGATCCATGGCCATAAATTAAATCGTATGCGTAATACAATCATCGAACTTAAATTACGTATTTACAATATCTATCGATTTATAACTTACGAAATCTAATTGGGCGTGACAAGTTAACCGACCCTTATTCGTCTACTTGCGCATTATTAGACTCATTACCGGATGAACAATTCTCGTCGTCAGAAGACATTGGACGTGCAAAGGTTAACCAAGGAAATATTTTGTCTACTGCTACCACTGATTCATAACGCCTTCCCTTTCTTGTGATAGGGGTGTCTTCGATTACAAATCTGTCGTTCGGGAGAACTTTCTTAATACGATAAGGGCCCTGACATTTCGGCTCTAACTTCTTAGATTGTCCTTCTATACCCGTTGCTGTACGTATTACTCGAACTAAATCTCCTTCATTGAAAACTACTGTCGTGTTCCTATGTTTATCAAACTTTTCCTTGGACTTTTCCTGCTGAATTTGAATAAGTTCGCTAGCGTCAGATCTTGATTTAGCTAAGTCGCCATCTGTTATGGGTCCTGTAGCCACATCAGATATAACTTCATTTAGTATACCTTGAGATGGATTCGTAACGTTATAACCGAATAGTAATTCAGTCGGGGTCTTTTTAGTGGTTGCGTTAATAGTAGTATTAATGCCTAATTGTAAATCTGGTAGATGTTCGTCCCATTTGCCATTTGGCTGGTCGTGGTTCATAGCACCAAGTGCTGCCAAGATCGTGCGATTATAACGTTCGACCTGACCATTAGCGCGTGGGGTGGCGACAGCGTTGCAAATATGTTTAATTCCTGTCGTAACAATAAAAGATTTGAACAATTTGCTTGTGAAACTAGTACCCTGATCAGTAATTAAGCGTGTAGGTGTTCCAAAATAACTAAAGTGCTCTTTGAACACCCTAATGCTAGTAGACGATTTTGTGTTACGTACGGCGGTCAGATTAATGAATTTGGTGAACGCATCAACTATGACGAGAATATAAGTATTGCCACGCTTAGTCCGTATGAACGGGCCCAAGTGATCTGCATGGATAGTATGAAACGGTTTGTCAATTTTGGGAATAGGATGCAACTCGCCCGACTTAGGCCCACTTGGTATTTTATGATGAGCACACTCGAGGCATGATGCTACGTATTTCTTTACGAAACGCCTCATTTTAGGGAACCAATATGTTGCTTGGATACGAGCTAATGTTTTGTCGACGCCAAAGTGGCCAATATCGTCGTGGTTGCTTTTTAAAATTTGCCATCTGGCACCCTTTGGAACCACCCAACGTTCATTGTTGTCACTGATAATACGGAAGACGCGTCCATTTTTAGTTTTATAGTTATTAAAAATGTCTATAACCTCTCTGGTCTTAGGATCATCTAAAATGCTAGCAATACGCTTTATTTCTTCATCAGCTTGCTGAACTGTGGTAAGCCAATCATCCGTATTAACAATGAGAACATCTATTACGTGATCATCAGTCCTACTCTCATCTACAGGGCACCTGCTCAGAGCGTCAACGTGTGCCATCTTTTCTCCGGACCTATATTCAATTTCACAATCGAATTCCAAGAATTGCACCCACCAACGAGCAATTCTTGGGATCAAATCTCGCTTGACAAGAGTACTACGCAAGGCGTTGCAGTCAGTGATTATTTTAAATTTGACTCCTAACAAATATACCCTGAATTTGACTAATGAGGCGATGACTGCAAGTGTCTCGAGCTCAAATGAGTGCAATTTTTGTTCATCAATGCTGGTTTGCCTACTGTAGTATGCGACAACTTTTAATAAGCCAGTTTCGTCTTTTTGTATTAATATCCCCGCTACGCCATATTTACTCGCATCGGTATGAAGTTGAGTTTCCAAACCAGGATTATAAATTGTTAAAATCGGCCGTTCAATAAGCAGTTTTTTTAAAGTGTCGAACGCATTCATTTCTTCTTCGCCCCACCTCCACGGACTATCTTTTTTTAATAATGCAGTAAGAGGACGCGCCAGTAGAGCAAAATTCTTAACGAATCTCCTAAAATAACTTGCTAGACCCAAAAACCTTCTTACTTCATGGACATTCTGTGGAGGGGAAAACTTAGATACAGCGTCAGTCTTAAGGCTACCTGGCCTTACGCCGGCAGAGCTCACTTCATACCCCAAATAATCGATTTTATCGTAAAAGAAGTAACATTTGCTAAGTTTTAAAGTCAAGCCATTTTCTTTTAACAAATCGAGAACTTCCTGCAAGCGTTGTAACCCTTCGTCAAATGAGCTAGCAGGTATAAGAATATCATCCATATACACAAGTACATATGAGCGGACTGGGGACTTTTGCACAATTTTGTTGATGGTACGTTGGAAAACTGATGGGGCGTTAACTAGGCCGAATGGCATTCTGTTATACTCAAATTGGCCATCGGGCGTTACGAAGGCGGTTTTCTCGCGAGATTCTTCTGCAATTGGGATTTGATAGTACCCAGAGGCAAGGTCTAAGCTTATGTACAAGGAACTACCAGACAGGAGATCAAGTTGATCTTCGATCCTCGGTAGAGGATAATGCTCGCGTTTAGTCTTTTTATTCAGGGCGCGATAATCTACACAGAGCCGTTTCTCCCCTGACTTTTTATTCACTAATACGATTGGGCTAGCGTATGGAGAGTTTGATTCGCGAACTATTCCACTGTCTAACATCTCTTGAACCATGTCCCGAACGCGTTGTCTCTCAGTAAAAGCAAGTCGATATGGGCGATATACAACCGGGTCGGAATCCTCCAGATGAATCACCATTTCGGACTCAGCTGTAAAACCAAGGTCACTTAAACTTTTTGAGAAACAATCCTTGTAATTTTCTAAAACAGACTTCAGTTTATTTCTATCTTCGAGTGAAATGTTCTTGCCAATATTTAATGATGATTCATCTGTGGTGGATTCATGAACCTTTTGTAGCTGGTTTATCTGGAGGCATTCATCTAACTTTAAAGCACGCGTAATTAGGTCTCCCGATTTAAGGTTTATATCATGGCAACTAATATTTTGTACTAACACGCTTCCTAGGCCCTGTTTTAAATTGTATTCTCCTGGTAATAAGTAGTGTTCTCTAGTTTCGCACCCCCTGACAGTTCCATTTACGTAAGCTACACCAGAATATGGTTCAGTACTGATGACGGGAACAGCGCAAATTTTGCCACTTGCGATAGAAATGTTACTCGCACAGTTAAGTATACACTTACTGAATTTGTTGTGTCCCACTTGTTGAAAAATCACATCAGTTTCTGTTTTCGTTATTCTTATAGTAGGCCTCTCAGTAAAAGTATGACCTAACATAACAGGAGTGTTTATGAGAGCATCATCAACTATTAACATTTCGACGTCTTTTTCAGTAACTCCCTGAACTTCAATTGTCGCAAGAGCTGACCCTATGGGGCGGAAACGAGTGTTACCAAAACCTGACAGTATTGGTCCGTCAACAGGTTCCCATTTGATTTGTAGTCGCTGGGCGTCACTAAGGCGCATAAGCGTACCCTCGCAGCCTAAATCCACCAAACAGTCAGATAATTGTTCATTAATTTTTAATGGCATTTTATATTTTAGACTAGAGTCGCTATTACTCTCTATTCGTAATACTTTCTTCGTCTCATTAGAATTATTTTGTTCCTTTTTTGGACAATCGGAAGCCAAATGACCTCTCATATTGCAAGTATTGCATTGACTTTTTGGTTTTGTGCACCGGAAAAAAGGGTGGCCCTTTTCATTACAGTTGAAGCAAACTATGTGACTGTAGTTGGATTTTTGCTGCTGAATATTATTTTGTGGGGATGTTTTACTATTAAAAAAGGCAGTGTTGGATCCTCCTTGATAATTGGTGCGTCTATCTTTATTTTTATTGTCAAAGGATACATTCTTATCTTGCCCAGTTTTTACAGACTTAAAGAATTTAAGAACTTGTTCTGGCTCATTAAATTCCACTGCCTGTGCTCCTAGTCTAACGCCTCTATCTTCAATACCAAATATGAGGCAGTCTACGGCACGCTTACCTACTATTTCGCATCGATTGAGGAGATTCATTTTTGCATAGTAATAAAACTCTAGCGATTCGCCATAACGAGCTTTCTTGCTTAACATCTCAGTAAGGAGCTCGGCGTAATTATCCCGTGAAGGAAAAGATTCCTTGAGCTTAAGCTTCCATTCAGGCCATGAAAAAAGTAAAGATGGTAACCCTTGATACCACGTCTTTGCTACCCCGACGAGTTTGGGTAAGGCGTAATGAACTGTTTGTTTATCATCCCAGCTATAAATTTGTGCGCATTCCTCAATCTTATGAATCCATGAATCGATAGTTTGTTCTTTACAAAGGGGATCAAATTCGGGTAGAACGTTATTGAGAACAGGGTACTTGTCACGTCCGAAAGTATTCCTATCCTTAATGCCTTGCATAACATTAATAAACTTTTCGAAAAATTGTTGTTGACTATCGGCATACCTCGATTGCCCATTCGTACACTCAGTATCGACGTGATTCGAGCTCGTAGACCGCATAGGCTGATGCTCGCTGTCGACGTGGGGTCGCTCGGGAGCCTGCGCCTGCGCCAGTGGAGGTGTGTTCGCTCTAGCGCTCCTGGAGCGGCGCGATCGTGATGAACGCCTTGACTCATCTCGAACGCGATGTTTTGATCGATGTTTGCGTCGTGACCGCCTCTCGTGAGACCGACTAGTGCTGCGCGGGGACTCACTCCCAGACGATTCGGCCCTTTTCTTTCGTTTGGGCATTGTGGTAGGTAACGTATTTTTCCAACACTTATATGCGTGGGCAATAGGATCACACCGAATTTTTTTTCGAATCCAGATTCATCCCTCTTCTGAGATATTACCACCCCCTACGTTGAGCCCCGCTTAGGATCAACACCTCAAGTTAACTGTTTTATGACAACACTTCTATAATCTCCTACTATTTCTTGGATTCGACGTGTTAAATAATATAACCGAAATACACAAGAAGTTCACTTTATTTCCTAGAACACAACCTTCCTGACCAGTGTCTAACAAACGAATGCCCGAGTTAATCTCCTTTGTCACCGAAGTAAAGTCAGGTTCGTTCCTCACGTTTCGGTTAGAAAATCAGGAAATAGTTGTCAGACTATTTCCAAATCAAATCAGTATCTCAAAAGTCAAAACAGCAGTCAAATCAGCAAATACAAACATACAGCAGGATGACCATTATCAATAATTCGTTAACACTATATTCTTAAATCGCGCGTCAACAAGGAAAAGAGTTCCTATCTTAGTTACATCACAGTCCACGAGTATAAACTCACGCTTAATCGTTTCATTTATTTAGTGCAACACCAAGTGTTTCATAAAGATTTTGAAAACATTTCACAGGGTAAACCGCCCTCAAACCAATTGAGACGTCTTAATCCGTTTATCGATGATTCGAGTTTTTTGCGAGTCTCCGGACGTCTACATAAATCCCTTTTGTCGTGCGAGTCAAAACATCAATTAATTTTACCCAAAAAACACTCTCTTACGATTTTAATAATTGACGATGCCCATATTACGCATCTTCATGCGGGCACTCAAGCCGTTCAATATTTACTTTTACAAAAATATGCGATTTTATCTAGCCGAGATATAATACGTAAACAAATCTTTCATTGTGTGCGCTGCTTCCGTGTGCGTCCGGTACGTCTACAGACTGCGATGGCGCCGCTCCCAGCGGTCCGGCTGCGACCCGAGCGCCCATTCATGAAAACAGCTGTTGATTACGCGGGCCCGTTTTACATGCGAGCTAATAGGGTTCGTAATGCTAAAATCATCAAATGTTATGTCGCCGTGTTCGTGTGTATGAGTGTGAAGGCTATACACTTGGAGCTCGTATCGGAGCTATCTACTGAGACGTTCTTAGCAGCCCTGCGCCGATTTACATCGCGCAGAGGTTTGTGCAGCGACATTTACTCTGATTGCGGAAAGAACTTCCAGGGTTGTCATATGTATTTGAGAGATTCGTACGAGTTTTTAAAAAATGACTCTGTTCAATGTGCTTTGAATTATCAAACCTTGAAACAGGGCAAATGGTATAAGGACCGCGGTGCTCCTATCTGTGTAGGCGACATTGTTGTGGTATGCGACGATAATCTTCCACCACTCCAATGGAAACTTGCTCGTGTTCATACACTCCATCCGGGCTCCGATAATAAGGTGCGAGTTGTGACTTTGCAAACGGGCAAGAGTCTATTCAAACGAGCGATCGTAAAAATTTGTAAACTGCCTTTAGAATGATTATTGTTTACGAATTCGTAAAATTAGTTCCTAAGTTTTAATTACCTATACTAGTTGTTTACAACAACCTTAGATCAAGTTTAAGTTTATAGATTGAATAACTTTCTGTTCATTGAGTTTTCGTGTTAAAAGAACTTACAGTCTTTTAAAGTGAGCGGCATGTTTCGTACTGAAACAGATTTCTTTTCTTTTTATTTTGAGTGTTTTCGAACGTAACTACACAAAGACTATTCCGCTTAATATTTTGTGTTGGTACGAGATTATTATGGCCCACGACTTTGGGTTGGCCAACCGGAAGTCAGTCGTCCTTCAAATGCGCGTGCGAGCGCTTGTCGCGTCGCGGTGTTTTGAGCTTTCACCGGTAGCTCCATTTCGTGGACGCCATTCCCATCCTCGGAGACGAGCTCCAGGATTAAGTGTAGTGTGGATTGCCTGATCACACCTCTATCCCGGAGGAAGGTGATACGGGATCAGAAGAAACCGCCCCATCGGCGTCCTATGGATATATCTCTGTGCACCATCATCCCCCATCTAACCCGAAGACAGCGCTGATTACACACCCGAGAGGCCATCGACGGATTTCCCAAGTAAGTTCGTAGGCCATAATATCTCCCCGTAACAAACTGTCATCATGTACACATTTCAGATCCTAAAGTACCTATTAGAGATAACTCTCTATAGATTCTAGATAATGACTACAAAAGTTTCGAAACATTGTTGGCGTCAACCGTAAAATATAGAAGAAGAACCACCAATAACGCACACTTCAGTAAAGAACAGAGCACTCTTATGAAAAATCAATCGGGCGATTCACTAAAAAATTCACGACATTCATCTCTGACTACCCTCCACAATCATTAACTAAACCGTTAAATTCAACTTACAAACAATCCAACCCCTTTTAGCTTGACTGATCCCAACTGTGATTATAGAAATCGGAAACCATAAATAAGGTCTGGATACAGCTATTGGTGGACGCAAATCATTCGAGCTCTCTATACTGTTGTAAAGGCCTTCAGAATTCCTCTTGAATGGAAATCAAAGGCTATGTAGTGAAGTACAGAGCCCCTGTAATCATACCAATGGAATGGACATTGATTCAGAATACTTAATAATTACCACTGGCACAAAGTGGAGTCCGGTAGCTGAATGTAGAATTTTAGTAGTACGAGATTGTAATTTCAGATATGATGCAGGAAAGAGACTACCTTTAAGTAACAGCGTCTGCATCAATATTACCTTTCGTCAAACTAATGATAGAATAGAGAAACTTAGGTATTTCCATCGCTCTCCATTCAGTAAGTGTACCAGTTAACTTAATAGCCAAAGTTAAGTGCCGGTAAATATCTTCATTTCGGATTGGAACGGCAAAAGGATCAAGCTCGCCTCTAGCTCTAACGATTGATGCCTGACTCCAGTCTTTACTCACCGAAGATAGATTCGGAAGACTGATTGCAGTCCGAGCTGCGGACTTTAATAAATGATTCGATCGAGTGCCACATTTGGCTTCAGGTTAATTACTGGTGGCGTAACCTGAAACTTAACGGTTGATTTAACCCGTGAGTAGGGTCCGTGACGGTACATATGAGGGGTCATTTTTTATGCATTTGAATGGTCTAAATCGGGGGTTAGTCGGTGAACGAATGAGTAGGTCGTTTTCGTTAGTTGGGATCGATAGCTTTTAAAGTTACTTTGGTACACCTGTTTGTTAATTTAAACTTTTTTACCGTTTCGTAGTAATATGGGGCGTTTTCTTGGTTTAGTTTTAAGAGACTGTAGCTAGCAAAAGCAAAAAGTTTAGAAATTTATGCTAATTACATTTTCATCTAAATTTGGTGTGTCAGTTAGATGAATAAACTAGATAAGATAAGATTTAAATATTTCATTCCATAGATCATAATCACGTACATAGATCCTGAACCCACACTAAGATTACCCGTTGTGCTGAGGGAATCGGGAACTACGGGGACTACAGTCCCAGAAACACCCAGGCTCAGAGCAAATAACAGTGGTTCACACAAATACATTTTGCTTTGCGCAGGATTCATTTCCGCAACCTCACGATCCGCAGTCGGGTCATAGCCAACTTTATACGGAGACTGGCTGATGGAGATATTAGAGAGCAGTTCTATTTTTAGGGTACCTTACATGAAAATAAATAAAGAATGTACCTATATAATATTTTGAGGTTACGCACGAGACAGGCCACAAAGGTGGTTCTCAAAAATAAATTAAACCTAAAAACTTTTAAGTTAGTATAATCATAAATCATTGCCATCCCCCATTTTTAGGGTTCCGTACTCAAAGAGTAAAACGGGACCCTATTAATACGACTCCGCTGTCTGTCTGTCTATCTGTCTGTCCGTCTGTCACCAGGCTGTATCTCACAAACCGTGATGGTTAGACAGTTGAATTTTTCACAGATTATGTATTTCTGTTGCCGCTATAACAACAAATAAAAAACAGAATAAAATAAATATTTAACGGGGCTCCCATACAATAAAGCACGGAACCCTTCGTGCGCGAGTCCGACTCGCATTCATATGGTATTTTTTTTTATTTACTTGGGAGTATTATTAAAAAAAATAGCAAGATTTTTTACGACGCGCAAAAAATATTAGTTGTATGAACTGAGTCAGTCATGCCTCTTAGCTCTTCTTATTTATTCAGTAGCTACTCACATACTATACTTTGAAACGGCACAATAAGGCAAGTGCATGCAAATGTATTGTAGAACGAAAGACATTAAACTTGCATTTGTTTGCGGTTGCATAGACGTCAGCCAGAAAACTTGTACCACTGTGCAGTGTCTCGAGAAAACATAGGGCAGAGTAATTTGTTTAGAATTTGTTGTTTTTTCATTGATTCTGTAGATTGTACAAACTGAGAAATGCGTAATTTACTGAATTGATAGGTACAGGTTCGATTTCCACTACAAAATTGGTGGAAGAGTGGAAATTTGTGCGCTTTGCAACCTACAACTCATTCAAGATTCGATCCTCAGCTTTGAACTTATAATAATGATTTTTTTTCCATGAATAATTCCCTCCCATCCAACCCAAATCCCAATCATTTCCATTTCTCCGTGCTTTGGAATATATGTTAGTTTTTTTTTGTTCACTTGATGGTAAGATCTATGCCTGCCCATAACTGTCACAGCACTACCCAGAACTCTGCATTGCATAATCCTGCGCGCACTGCACTGCGCCCCAAGCAAGCACGTGCAAGCAAGCAAGTGCGCTGCAAGTGTCCCGATTGTTATAGATTGACAGCAGCCATCAGAGGTCTTTGAACAGCCTAACACACTCTGACGTCAGAGACCAGTACTTCCTCATTCAACAAACCAACGAAATCACGGACTCACAGTTGGCACGATGTTTGGGACCTTTCACCTAACAATATTCAGCCTAATTGGTGTATATGGTCGTTACGTCTATCCAAACCTTCGACGACCATTAAACTAACTCTGTTCGAGAAAGAAAATTGGCTTCACCTTCCCGGTGCCTTGTGTTAGCATTGTTTGTAGAGAGCGGTCAGCTATAATATTTTAAAGACTAAGTATTTTTTTTATTAAAAAGTACAGTACTACAGTACTTCATACAGAATGGCCACTCTCCAACCTGCGTTATCCACTTCTCCGCACCGCTACCCGTAATCGGAAGGACAATTGGAGAGACAGTCAATATTACACGCCCAAATGTAGAAGTCGAAAGGTTTATATAAACCTTCGTACTAACGAGTTGTCTTTTGTTTGGGTCACGTAGTATGATTCTGTACTTACACACACTGTTTTTTCGTAAGCGCGACATTCTTGGAAAACGTATATATACGGCGTTAGTATTTTGTTTTTTTTTTGTTCAAAACGTTATAACCAAGTGACCAACACCGAAAACTTAAACATGTAATGTATTTTCCCTAATATCACCTCCGACAAAACCCACATAAAATATTCACGTATATTTCGAACAGAGGCGCAATGGGGCCGAAGTTTTGTTAGTGTCATCTGGAGAGAAATTTAGAAATTTAGTGCCACTTTGGCATGGCCCGGGGCAGTTTGTTCAGTTTCTTATTCTTTAATCTCCAGAGCTGGATAGGCGCTTACCATTTTATTTACGATCTACAATTTTATTTTTACTATTCTTGTAGTATGTTCAGCTATTATCTGGGCTGTGGTGAAAATATTTTTGTGAAATATGGGAGTGGTTGGCGTGGCTTTTATTTTTGTGCTGGTTCTGTGGTGATTTTGATATAGGAGATTGCGGTGTAGTGTTCTTGAGAGATTGCTTTGTCTTCTCGCTGCAGAAAATATTACATTACTATAAATCTTAGCTCGTTTAGTCTACGTAGGTTGAACCTTGATAGCGAACGGTAAACTACGCGCTTTGTTATCCAATGTTCAAAGCCTCTGCACCATATTGACCACGGGGTATTTGCAGATTTTTATCGCTCCGTGCATTGAAGGGCATGTTATGCCGTCCTCGGTCATGGTTGTTATCGATTGACAGCAGTCATTAAGTCACTTTGGAGGCCCTTGTAAGGCCTGTTTAATTACGATATCAGAGGTCTGATTTATACCTAACATTGTTGTGTCTACCGGTATGTATAAATAGCTGCTTGGTGTTATTGTTAACCTAATTAATTAAAGAGTTATTATTTGACGACCTCCGTGGTGTAAGACTGTAAGTGGCTGATAAGCCGACTGTGAGGCGTGCGGTTGCCGGTTTGAAACCTGCGGAGGGCTAAAATTTGTGTGAACTACAGCAATTTACTCCGGGTGTTTGTAGGATCATGGTCCTTGTAGTTTCTAATTCGCTAGATACAGGGAATCCTAGTTAGTGGTCAGGATGTGTGTGGTCATGACGCGTTGTCTATTTATTTTATTTATTTATTTCTAATTTACATAATAACGCAGTACACAGTGCCATTTTTCATATTCTTCTTGACGTGTCTAACAAATCAGTTCCAAACCAATGGAATTAGAAGTCCATGAAAAGGCAAAGAGAAAGTAAATCAAATATAATCCAGCGGTAACATTCCCCGAGGAGCGTTGCTTCCACGTTAGGGGAGGGAAATAAAAATGAATAATATAAAAATAAACAAAAAGAAAAGATAAATACAGGGACTCACATTATGTGCTTTGTCCCTGTAGAGCCACTGAGTTAGCGTTATGTTTTCATAAAATAAACTGTTTAAGAACTTATATCGGACAAACTTCTCAAATTTACTAAAAAAATACAGGTTCAAACATAAAATTATTAAATTATAAGCTGGAAAGCACATCTAGTGAAAGGGTAGGTAACATTCGAAGCTAGCGCAGTCCGCCCGTTAAGCGTATAGCTAGTTGCACTAGTATGTTTATTAAGACATGATATTATAGTGAAATAATAAATATTTCTGTATCTGAAAACAAAAGACATCGCTCAAAGTAGCTTATGTTTAATAGAATAGAATAGAATAGAAAACTCTTTATTGTACACCAGAAACAAAAATAAACACAGTACAGAAAAATTACAATAGGTAAACAAGGGTAGAACAATGTGCGGTGTAATCGCTGAAAGCGATTTCTTCCAGACAACCTTTGAATGGACAGTAAAAATCATTTTTCGATAGTAGGGTGGGTGGCGTACTTACAGTATAATAATATGATATAAAAGACCGTCGATTGTAATTTAATCTACCGAGTATCTCAGTTCGGTGAAATCTTTTCTTTTCTTAAGTTTAAACTGAACGCCAGATGTTCGAAGGCTCAAACTTAGGGTCGTATTGCGTTCCATTCAACTTAAAATACGTTTTTCCAGTTTCAATTTAAATAAAATTTATAGTTCTCTTTTCATCTTTACGTCTTGATAAAACAGTTTTACTTGTGTTTTTATTGGTGTTTATTGTTTTTTACTTAGTACAAATAAGCGCCGAGGTAATGGCCTGAATCTTCGTAGAGAAAACACAAAAGCAACAAACAAGTACATTTTCTTTGCCGTCAAAAACAACTTTTGTTAAAATAAATCGCGTCGGTCTATTCTATGCGTGTTTTTTGTACAAAAATACATGTATTATTTATTATATTAGAATACGAGAAAATGAATTAAAAAAAAAACACTCGTAAAATTATGACCCGAAATAACAGATCTTAAAAAAAAGTTGCCAGAAAATTAATTGACATTAATAATGATGTAAGTACGCTACAGACCATACTATATTTTTTTTTCTGTTCATACAATGTTTACTTGGAATAAATCGCTTTCAGCAATAAAACATTCCATTGTGTCCCTATTGCTATTATATTTTTCTGTACTGTTTAGTGTGTATTAAAGAGTTTTCTATTCTAAATCTGGAATAGTTACCCGCTGCAAGTTTCCGAACGATGACTACTGCGCTTTTCAACCATCGACATCGGGTGCTATCTTCGACCCCACATCGATGAGTTTTCTTAAGTTATCTACGGATTGCCATCACTCCGAGGTTCGGAGGGTTTGTTAAGACGTGATAGCAGTCGTTAAGCCACATCAGAGACTTGTGAATGACCTGACCAACTCCAGAGGCCAACACTGGTGCCATTGTATCAGTAGAATAGAATAGAATAGGATATAAAGGAACGAAATGGAACGGAACGGAACGGAACAGAACAAACGGAACGGAACAGAAGAGAACAGAACTGAACAGAATAGAAATGACTTTATTGTATAGAAGTCACTCTATTACCCACTAGTTATACCAGTAGTCACGGTATAAGCACATAAAACCATTTTCTGTTTTCATTTAAACAGCTTCTTAGACATACCAAAGTCTCAAAACATGAAGCTATAAGGGTCTTTATATATTAAATTCTTAATTAATAAGCTTAAGCAACTAAAAAGCACACCACTATAGACTAATTAGTTCTGAGACCTGTATAATATTACCCGTTTATAAACCATTGTTATTTTCCTTTGAAAATGTTGAGTCGTGTAGAGACAATAGCGAATTACTTGCAAAACAAAAGACTGGAATGAAATTTCTTCAAGCTCTCGCCATCACGGACAGTAAAGAGGTTTAATTATAGCACTCATATGGAGAAATAATTGAATGCAGTTGCCGTCTGTGGTGTGTTTCTTGAATTTGTAGATAAAGTTTTGGAACGAGTTAGTGAATGTCATTGCTCTTTTAGAACGTATTTATAATATTACTAGCGTTTGCACGTAACTTCATCCACACGTAAATAAATACATTTTATTGGAATAAACAGTATTCTATATCCTTCTCTCTCTGAGTGACTTGGTCAATTTTTTTTTCTTTTACATTTTAAGGTTGATGCGCTGGGGCAGTATAAGAATAGAGAAAAGGAATAGGTATCTCCCAGGCAGGCGTGCTTCACCTTCGGGCACATCGTCGCTTACCATCAGGTGAGATTGTGGTCAAACGCTTGCCTACTAAGGAATAAAAAAAAGAAAATGCTGCTGTGACGATCTCGACGTATTATATGAAGAGAGTTGGTCGGATTTGGCGAGCAATCGCAACATATGGAAGGAGATGAGGGAGACCTTTGCCAAGCAGCGGACAAGGTACTCCGTAATATGGTTGGGTTTTTTTTTGGACATTTGCTACTGTTCAGTTTTATAGATAGACTTTTTTTTTATGATCGATAAGTACATCATTAAAATTACGATCCAGCCTGAAAGACTAATGAGTAACTCGTGTTTAACGTAAATTGCTAAGTAGAGTTGCTAAGAGAGAAAGACCCTTTGAACTAGACTTCTTAGCAGAGTATCTCTGTAGAACCGAGCAGAAGCTTAATCGTAGAATAATTAGAAGTTAAGACATCAAGTCGGGATGCTAGTTTCAAAGTTTGTGCTGGATATATCATACTTGTGTCATTGTAGTGAATATGCTACTATTTCTCTATGCATTTGGTCTATCTACTGAGAGCGAACTCTCAGAGCGGATGCAGGTTCGTTGCCGCGGCGTTCACACAGAATATAGCGATCGAATACCAAAATTTCAAAACAATGTTTGTTATTTTGTGTGTTTGTTACCACTCATTACTGGGCATATGAGACTATAGAGCCGATGTCTCAGGGTGACAATCGCAGTGCAGTGCCGTGCAAGATTATGCAATACAAAGTTCCGGAAGGCACTGTAACTGTTATGGGCAGGCGTAGCGCTTACCATCAGGTGAACCTCATCACTCAGCCTAATAAAAAATAAAATAAATAAACAAACTCAGCTGCGAAGAAGCTGGTCGAATTTCAATGAAAATTGTTACTTTGTAATATCCTGGATTTTATGTATGTTTTTTATTAGATAAGCCATCAATTTTTTTATATAATTACTACTTTATAATTGTATATTCTATTTCGAAATAGAACTTGTTAAAAACCGAAATTATAAAAATAAACGTTTGCTTTTGTAATTTTTGTACAACAGGAAGTAATGCAACGATAGCAATCACTCAAATACTCAAATAAAACCAGCGGTGACATGACCACCGGCAGTTTCAACAAATAAAAAAAATATATCTAAAATGTAAATTCAACTGAATCGCAAAAACTAGTGATGGGGAAGTCCGAGATGTTTAGGCAATCGAAATGGTCGCATTCAGTGCAAAACTACAATCGAGTCTATTATCATATCGCTCGCCATCTGAACCATCGAAATGTTTTTCGATTCTTCTGAGTTACCTGACTTACCGTTGATTTCACTTCGACACGAAATAATCACAGCTAGTGACATTAACCGCGGTTATTTCCTCGAGAAAGGTTTAAAAACAACTCGAACTCACTTAAATTCGACGGTGAGAGAAAATCACCGAAAACCATGGAGATGTTTCAACAATCGACTAAAACATTTCGGAATCGCCATCGCTAGTATAAACTGAATAGTCGTGTGAACGAAACAACGAAGTGCAGGGCACCATATGGCCGATATGTGGAAACTAAAACAAGGGTTGAACGTATAGTTCACACGCGAGGGGAAATTGGTCGAAATGTGTTTAAAAATTTTAATCAGCTTCCGTTGTTGCTGGTAGAGTGATTATTAGATAAGTTAATAAGACACGTTGACTTAGTTATTTAATCATAATTGCAATGTTAATACGATGAGCCAACTGATCTCAAAGATCAAGAAAATTTCAATACTTCAGAAATAGTAGCAAAAGCAACAAACACCATAAGATAACACAATATCAATTCCAAAATTCCGAAAACCAATCACAGCAACGTTACTTCATCCAAGTTTAATCGATTTAAGCGCGGATGTTATCAATCACACTGAATTGTTTTTGTACCAAATAGGATTTTCCATTAAGCACTAATAAAACTAATGGATGTTCCACTCTCAAATGTATTTTTTGTCCGTTGTTTGGGCTGTTTGTCCAAATTGAAATTGACATCAGGTTAAGCTCTGAGTTTAGCTTTTTAACAGTTATTATTCTAGTATATGGTATAATATAACTAGCAGGAAGAGCCCCGTCTCCAAGGTTTTCTATAGCTACTGAGAAAATCCGAAATATCGTGACTCTTTCATGGAACAACCTACTGGATTTACAGGAACGATTTCACTTCAATCAAGAAGTAGAGACAAAAGTGGAGTAGTAATTTCTTCTTTCTTCATCTTCGCCTTCTTCTTTTTTGGGATTTATACCATTCTTTACGCACTAAGCTATTTGTTGTACATTTATTATGTGTACCTCAAATGAGTGGAACTCCTTGCTTTAGTCTGTTTTTGGGTAGTTGCAACGAGTCTATAATATAAGTTGGTGTTCAAGTCACGAGTTAATAGGTTGTTTCTAGGTAAGAGTGAAGAATCATCGATCACAGCGTCGCTTAACATCAGGTGAGATAGTGGTCAAAACAAACCTAAATTAATTCTTGGTTGTATGCACATAGTGAAGGAGTGGAACTCCTTGCCTGAGTCTGTGTTTCCCGATAATTACAATCTGGGAGTCTTCAAGTCACGACCGCATCTTCGTTTAACATGAGGCGAGTGAGACAAAGGTCAAAGAAAAAAAGAAAAAAGTCTCACTAATATTACAATTTTGAAAGCTGTGTGTGTGAGAGCTTGCTCCTTTTTCACACCAAAACGGCTGAACGGATTTTGATGAAATTCAGTATACAGATACTTTAGGGCCTGAAATAGGACACAGAATATTTTGTATCCCGAAATGAACGATTCCTGTAGGATGATAGTTGACGAGGGTGAAACCGTGGGGCGCAGCTAGTATGTCATATATCGCACAGACACACACATTTTTTTTTCAGGCAGTTAACGGACGAACTTGATGGACTATATAAAACAACAAATGTTTACCAAGTTGACGTGTCACCCTGTTTTCATAGTGACCATCACCTAAATAGTAATTATTTACGATGTCGTTAGCTTGTACCACTTAATGTTATAAATTTTATAGATTGTGATCTTTATTACCAAGGTTTTAAGTTTTGGAGTTATTTAATTAATTAACTTTATAGTTGTGGAACGGAGTTACTGCTCTTTGAACTGTGGTTCTGGTAACTAAATCGATATTAAGTTAACACCAGCAGATTTTATTTTTTTTATGCAAATTCCGGTTTTTTTGTATAGGGAATTAACACCCTTTTTCGTATATATGTGAAAAGTAAGTAAAAGAAGAAATACTGTAGGACATATTGTTTTCTGCGATTGAAACAATACTAGCCTCGCTTCTATTTGCGACGTGCCATCAAAATCAGTTTAGCTATTTGAGTTAGTAAATAAACAAACGGGCTCATCTGCAAGAGACTGCTGGGGAAGTACACACCACACCTTTGCCAGATATTCATCCGCCAAGCAGTAGTGTGTAAAAAATACTGTGTTCCGGTTTCAAGGGCAAGGTTTCCAGCGAAATTACTGGGCATATGAAACTTTAGAGCTGATGTCTCAGGGTGACGAGCGCATTTCGGTTCCGCGCAAGATTATGTAACGCACAGCCCCGCGGGACACTGTAACTGTTATGGGCTGGCGTAGCTCTTACCATCAGGTGAACGATATGCTCATCTCGTTACTTATTCATACAAAAGAAATAATATCTAACACTGAAAATATTTAAATGGTGTAATTTTTAAGTTTTTAATCTATTAAATTCAACCCCAGAAAATTGTATAGCCGTGTGAAGTTCCCATCGCCGAGTAAGCGGAAGCTTTCAAGCGATTGCACTCCGCCGGCGCGGCGGTCGCGCTCGGGGCCATATGTTGCGACTTACGACTTTTCCGTTCAATTCTGTTTACGCCCTAGGTGCAATAAAAATGTACTTGCTTTATGTAAAAAAAAAAAAACGAGCGAGCCTTACAGCAATCGTATATAATGTGTAACCTATATTTAAAATGATAGACGTACCAACACGACTGTCTAAAAATGGGTTGGTACCATCTGACGGCCAACTACTACCGCATGCTCTCATTGGTTAAATCAAATAGTGCGCGCTTCATCAGCTTTCTGTTACACACTTCCGTCCCTTTTCACGAAATCGCTCCCACATATTGCAGGAAAGGGAGAGGAAAAATGTTAAACATCGAAAGAAGAGTATACACTGGCAGATTGTATATTAATAACGCATTACGACCCCTTACACTGGATCGGACTGGGAACTAGGATTCCCTGTTACAGGTTCTACGAAAAACATGGTACCGCAAACACCCAGAGAGCCTGAGTAAGTAGGCACTATATCGATATATTACTACCAAAAACCCTATACTGCTACTTAATACACCAATATCTCACTTGTTCCAGGCGACCTATTTTCAGGTGAAATCGAATGATTACTATTTTTACGAACCATTCAGCACTAATATTCACGATACACCGGAAAGAAGAGTCTGTTCAAGCTTTTTTATTAGCCCTCATTATTACTGACTGTGAGGAAACGCACGTGCCCTGAAAATCGTACCCCACGCAGTACCTTTCTAGCGCCCACGGCACTGTCTCGCTGATGTATCGTATTATACTATTTTTTCCTCGAAACTAACATAATCTGGTCGTGAAAGGTTATTTTCCTGTAACTTCCTAAATAGTGTGGGTAGAAATGGTACCGCGAACGTTTCGCGGAACTTTGTAATCTGGAACAAAAGGTTCCGCGGAGTCACTCACAGCTGGAAATAAGTTATTTTACACGGGTTTGTTTGTTTGTTGAATGAGGTAATCGGCCTCTAGTTCCAGAATTTGGCAATCCGCTCAAGGGTATCGTGACTTGACGACCGCCATCAATCGATAGCAACTTGGACCGACGGCTTATAGAATTGCCCTCCGATGCACGGAGCGATGGAAGTCCGTACATAACTTACGAGAACAACGGTTAACTTTGACAGCAGAGTCTATCGTTGTCTCTATCTGGCATGTTCTGATGTAGCACCTTTAATTATTAGATTTAACAACTAACTTAAGTAAAAATAAGGGCGCAGTGAATCAAAATCAGGCTCAAAACTTGGCGTCGGAAAAATTTGCCACATTAATCAGTATTTAATGAATTGAGACATAAATCGTACATTGTTAAAAACTAGTTATTAAAAGGTTTTTACCTCAAAATCTGCCATAATTCCCGTGTGAAGTTGTCCAAAAACCACCTAAAAACAATCACGCAAGAACAGAACAAAATACGAACTCGTTAAGTTTAAATATATGGGAGTAGGGTCACCACAATATGGCTAGTTTTTATCGTAACTTATATAATTATAACGACGTTTTACTTATTTATGTACTTAATTGGATATATTTTAAAGTCCTTGAGGAAATGTATAATATAGAATAAAGTTAAAATACGCACCAATACTTAAAATAATAAAGTGGCACGAACACATACATAAATTCCTTCCCACACATACATAAATAAAGACCTTCTAATTAGGAGTCCCTGTATCTCCGTATGTGGTTCACACAAATATATGCCATGTGCGGGATTTGAACCCGCAACCTCATGCGTCAGAAGTACCTCTTCGCATACTAAGCTCCGGAGGCCGTTTATGACACTATTGCATTTTGCTATTTACGTATCTTTATTTTTCTGGGTATGATATTAGCATAAACTGAAAATATACTCAGGTTGTATTTTATTTAAATCTTAAATGTTTGGCTAACAAAATAAAATAAACGAATGAAAACTAAAAACATCGAGAAAGGCCTTGTTATTTTAGATAATTTATATTCTGCAGGAATTACTGTTAAGTGTGTTTACTCACGATGAAATCTTGGAACTTTTGTTAACTTTGACAACAAACAAAGTCTAATTAATATCTTTGTCTGGCTCAATACAAATGACAAAATGCTAATCTAATATTAATTTCTTGATTAATATTTTGTCAGAGTTATAAAGATATAATTTTTCTTATTTTTTGAAATTGTGTATTTTCAGTTAAGCATGTCTGTGAATTTCTGTGGTGTTTATTAGTAAATCCATTCTAGTCAGTTGTTTTACTTCAAAAACGTAATATGTGTTAGAAAATTTTCCCACATTTATTGCAGTTATTTCTAGCATATAGTCCAAGGAAAAAACATGTTATGGTGCCCCGATATAGGAGCAGTATGCACCAAGTAGAAACCTCCAAGTTACGCTAATGGGCTCTTATCGGCCCAATCTGGGCTTTCCATCGAAATTTCTTTTCGTTGGCATACAATTAGTTTTGATAGCTTTTTGTACTGCGTCATGCTTGCGTGGGGCTACAAGGGAGTGACGGTATGAGAATTGAATGCTTAGTACATGAGTAAGTCGGAGATATACACAGTACGTACTGTTGGGCGCTCTCGGTTTATTTGATCCGATTAACTTTATTCGAGGTGGAGGTAGACGCCGGTCATCGTAATCATCAACCCATGTCGGCCCACTACTGAGCACGGGTCCCCCCTCACTTTCATGAGGAGGATTAGGCCGCAATCCATCACGGGGGCCCGGTGAAGAATGATAAGAACTTTCATTTACGAAAACTGCCCAAGTCGATAGTTAAATGAAGTCTGATTTATTACGTGAAAAGTTATAAACACGCGGAACCGTTGGCGTCAGCAAATTATGACATGTACTTTGTACAAACCATGAAGTTGAAAAACAAATGACGATTCCATGCCGCAGATTTTTTTAACCCCTCACTTTGCGCAGCCATTGAAGGGCGAATTCATTATTACCCAATCTGTATCGAGCTCAAAGGTAGGGCAAAGGTACCTACTACGTATAGTTTGATTGAAATACCGACCCGGCTCTATCCGCTAGCATACCTATTTATTAGCATTCTGATTTACTCAAGCCCGTGAGCCTTTGCAGTCGATTGTTAACCGATTTTAATTATGAAAGGAATGTAATTATGTGTAAACCATTGCGTGCTTTTTGATTGATTAATTTATTTCGGACTGTTGTCAACGGCTACCGATTTATATTTCAATTTGGAATAGCGTCCTATTTGCGTACTCCAGCTTTATTGGATTAATTGTAGAATAATGTACGATAGGAATATTTGTAAGCCATGCGAAACAATGTCGAATACAGCTTAGTGGATATTTTCGTAACGGAGTCACTTCCCACCCTCATTAGTGGGACAACAACTTTGAATATATGAATTTCCGCTTGGTTTTTATAAAGCGAAATCACGTGCTTAGTGTCGTTTGAAATGTCAACATTTTTCAAGGTTAGTATTTACTTTGACATCATTTATTTGGAAAGCTTAACTACAGATTATTTCATAAATTACATTAAAAGAGTGACCTTAATTATTAAAGTTCTTTAAGTATCTTTATCGACATTTAACGTATTGATTTCTAAACGTCTAACATATATAATTTAGCTCTGGCAATAGGAATTGAATAGAAATATAATGATAATATATAGATAACTGATAATTGTAAAAGGCCTTCAAATATAGATAGGAGTCGTAGCTACTTCTATCAACATAGAAAAGCTCTTTAACTTTTGTGTCGATAAAACTTTGTTTATATCTATTGGGATATTGGTTTCTTCAGACACCAAATTGTGGAAACTTTTGTAAGTAATAGTTAACTAACAAATTAAAGTTTCTTTAATTACCATGATTAGATCTTGTATCTACTAGGAGTAGAATTTTATTAAAAGTTACAATTTGGCTAAGCTGAGTACGCTACTCAATTCGAAATACGTTTTTTTTTATTTGACTGAGTGACGAGGCGAGCAAGTCGTTCACCTGATGGTAAGCGCTACGCCTGCCCATAACAGTTACAGTGCCAACCAGAACTTTGCGTTGCCTAGTCCTGCGCGGCGCTGCACTGCTCGCCAATGTCTCAGGGTGACGAGCGCAGTGCAGTGCTGCGCCGGATTATGTAAAGCAAGGTTCTGGGTAGTGCTGTGAATCTTATGGGAACGAGTAGCGCTTACCATCAGGTGAACAACTTGTTCGTTTAGTCATCGTTAGTCACTCAGTCAAATAAACAAAAAGGTTATTGGATGTTCGGGCGAAATACCCTATACTATCTAATAATATAAAAATTATTCTAAAAATACTAGGTTTCAAGATCTTTGCTTAATACGACATGAAACAACAAAAAGCTTTCTTGGGCTTTAGGAACAAAGGCCATAATTTACAGACAAGTTCATGACGCGAGTCCCTTATTTTCTTTGTTATAGAAAAAGAAACTTGTTTATCTTTGCCAAAGAAGAACCCGAGGCTTCCATTATTATATCAAAACAGAGTAAACTACGCAAACACCATCAAAACGGGTATTATGACGGCAATAAAATATTATTTTCATGGAGAGATCACGAGAGCCTCTCGACTGGCACTAGTCTGGGAGCCCAACAGAATTTAAGCTAGATATTTACAAGTTCGCATCTACCTCCACTTCATCTCAATCCGAACTCTAAAACAAAGGGTATAAGGAGTTTTGTGATGCAAAGTTGCAGAAGCCCAAGTTGCACATTTGGCTGGCGCCCAGCTGAGATTCCGTACGTTCTAAGGACAAATCATTGGTAGAAAACAGATTTGAGCGGCCATTGCACGCGACTACCGACGGAAATATAGTTTGTTCTTGTTGTTTACCCGACTTTATTTATCTATACTTCATGAATTCTGGGAGAATCGAGTGTTGAACAAATAGGGAAAGTTTGATTGAAACGTTTTGAGATATATCTTTATTGAGCCGTCGGATATTGATACTCGTACTCTCTGTCTCGGATTGAAGGGGCGTGACTTGCTTGTGAACCACAGTTGACCGATATTTGATAGCTTTTTTTTATTTATTTTTTCATATTTTCTATATACAGACGTGTTATTTGCGCACAGATTAGTCAGTTTCAAAATATGATACGATATTTTGTAATATTGTGTATGTGTGTGTGTGCTCTCAAAAACACCTAGTCTCATACATATATTTGCCCTGTGCGGAAGTGAACCAACACCAACCAACGCCACAGAGCTTCTCAAACGTATTATTTTTAAAAGGCCACATAATAATGTTGTCATAGTTTTGCTTTACGAAAAACCGAATGACATAAATAGTATATGAAGATTTAATAAATGTTAAGTTAAAATTAAATTCAATGTGTGCTTTCATAATTGGTAACGTGATGATATTATCGTGGGGGCGTCCACGGCATCACGATAACACAGGGAAGTGAAATGTATGGAAATAATATATGAAGCTTTTAAATATCCGTCCACGATAACGTTATTATAACTCGCACGGTTGATGTTCTTTTTTTTTTTATTTTGGCTCCGTACAATTACTGCATTTAGCCACTGTCAATTATTCAAAATTTTCAGGGTTTTTATATATTCTGTAGTTAGTAGTCAAAATATCAAGTCTTGATTGGTAGGTAGTCTACTCAAGGTCACGATTCAGTAAAGTGGTGGGTTCTGGGGAATTTTGGAGAGAACACAAAAATGGCACGTTCATTGGGTTTTTATCGTTTGATCACACTTGTACAAGATAATGAACTATTAATGGATAATATTTAACCAATATAACACGTTAACACATGAAGGGTGTTGGAGTAGTTTGTAGTGGGTGGCCTCTTCTGCAAGAGACCGCCTGGGAAAGTACCATATCTTTGCCAGATATTCATCCGCCAAGCAGTAGTGTGTAAACATTACTGTGTTCCAGTTTGAAGGCCACTGTTTCCAGCGAAATTACTGGGCATATGAGACTTTACAGCCGATGTCTCAGGGTGACGAGCGCAGTGCAGTGCCGCGCAGGATTATGCAGTGCAAAGCTCTGGGTGGCAATGGCAATCTTACTCGTCTCGTCACGCCGTCAAAAAAAAAGAAAAAAAGAACACATGTTTGAGACAAAAACAACAACATTAAATTTTCAGTTTCCCACCAAAACTCCCGCTTGATGACAACACGTCAACGGTAAAAACGTTGACTTATACGTCACGATAATACGACATGCAGAATTATATAAACACACATTAGAAATATACATAATTCTGACATATTAAGTCCCCACTATAGGGTAGGAAACTAAAACCCTAAAACCTTCTAAGGGATGAGATTACCCACACATCCCTTTTTGTGTCTACGTCACCAATAAGAAAAACCTTTCCCGGACTGGGGAAGGGACATTATATTAATAAGTCCCGGAAAAGACTAGTTGTTGAATAAAATATACTTCGTACAGCCCTTAATAGGGTGATTTATGTAAGTAGGTATAAAAGGGATGCCTCATATCTCGGATACATATATAACTTGGTAGGTTCTGTGAATCCTGAACATTATCATTTGCGTAAATCTTTTAATTCTGGGTAGTACGTCAGGTATTACGTATAATTACGTATTTCAAGGGATTAGGAGCTAAAATGGCTTGCTAGATTTCGATGACGTTTTAGATAGATAGATAGATAAACTCTTTATTGAAACACTACAGAACAAAGAAAACTTAAAACTAGAACAAAACAAATTTTACAATTAGTGTCACAATGGGCGGTCTTATCGCTCAGAGCGATCTCTTCCAGACAACCATGCACGGAGAGGAGTAATTAAGACATCGGACGGTGGCTTTCTTTATATACATAGAATAAATAAATAGATACATATACACAAAATAAACTTAAATACATAGTAAAGTAATAGATAAACTTAATATATACCCTAATATAATAAACATGTATGTTTATTATATTAGGGTATATATGAAGTTTAAGTTTAGTATGTATACTAATACAAATATATTATATACCTACTATTAATAAACATACATACCTACGAATACAAATGTATAATACATACAAATGTTTTAGTGGTGTAGCTTATGTAAAATTGGAACACATTTATGAAATTGGTTCACCGGGTTCGGGAAAAACAAAAGAAATACTACGAAAGTTAATTACCTACCATTATTTGAAGAATGGTATCGTTGTTTTTCCAACCTGTCAAATGTCCTATCTCGATTATCATTCGCCTTTATTGTACTTTAATCAAAATTAAATACAGTGGAATGTTGTCTCTATTCGAGCTGTAGGTAATTGTATTGCCATGCGAGCAGTGCCGCGGATATAAGCTAGTTAAAATATAAATCTGTATAAATCCTAAACATTTTCGTCGGCGCGTTTGTTACTAAATCCGGCCGAATTATATCCCGCAGGAATAAATTATGAGGGCGGGCCATTCCCTCTCAACAGCACGGCTAAACTTTAATTAAGCTGCATTTCGACTGAAATGGGTTCCCCTTTCAAACATTTAGAAGCGACTTCGCGCAGTCAAATTATGTCCAACTTTATTATTAGACTACCCTACCAAATTTTAGATCGGGGGAATGCACGGGTCGAGTAACCGATTTATATGAATGAAGTTTTCTATGAGATATAGCTTCTTTTTTTTTTAAGTTATACTGTCGCGCAGCTGGGCTAATCTTCCAATCCTTTCCACTAGGCTCAGTCCTGTGCCTCCTCCGGCAATCCCAGTACGCGTCTAGATTATCTCATGATGGCTTCCTGGGCCAGCCTCCACATTGTCGGCCGTCTTCAGACAGTCTAAGTGTTGTGACTTTTGCCCACCAGTCGGGATGCATATGACTAACGTAATAAACCCACTCCCATTTAAAGTGGAATAAAAAAAAAAGAATGACGAAAATTTTAAAAATTACTTCCTGTATAGTTTCTTGGTGCTATGTTCTCTGACGGACGTGTTTCCGAAGTACTGGTAGAGTTAATGGAGTTTCCTTTTCCTGTGCGAGTTCAGGCGAGACACCACTTGAAAGGGAAATGTCACTTTCCAAACTCAAACCATAATTAGACAATCATTAGTTGAGTAGATCATATTTAGACTTATTTTTTGTTGTTCTCTGTGAGAGAGATTTAAATTTTTGCCTCGTGAAAGTGCAATATTTTTGCCTACTTGCAATAAATGAGTTTTGAGTTTTGCTTAGCAGCCAGATAAAGTTACATGAAAACAATGTATGGTACTGTAGCTGCAATCAATAGATTCCGTATATACCCATGCAATGGCGGGGCGGGTTGCCAGCTACATTTAATTATAACAGTACATTAGAGCCTGTACTTTGTAAAAATGACATTATTAAAAGCGGCGTGGAATCAGAAACGCTGGTATTACGTGCTTTTCCCGTCGCATGTTGAACACGTACTAAATAACTCTGCAAATACAATGTTTTTAATGTCGTGCGAAATGAAGTTGCAAATATTTTTATGGCAATGTTGAATATTTATGGGGACCATTAATGGTGGAAGGTAATGGTTTGTTTCGGTGTTTGTTGAAATCAATGATGTTTCAGTGGTACGGGAAGGCAGGGACGTGACAGCATAATTTGCTTGTTTCTGTAAACTTTTCCACGTAAAAAGTTTGTCATTATAATATTTTGGCGTTCCTAAATATATAATGCCAAATTAGTTTGCTTGCCATATTATGATTTCTGAGAAGATATCTATTTCTAAAGAGTAGGCTTTTGGTTTGTTAATATTTTATCAATTATTTTCACTTGCCTTTTCATCGAAAAACTGGTTTTCTAAGAATGGTTAATTTTTTTTGCTATGGTGACTTTCGGGATTAGCATCGGTAAATTCTAAATTTATCTATTTAAATTAAATTCTCAATTTTACAGTAGAATAAAATTAAATTCACGCATAGACCTTAAATAAAGTTGCGGAAAAGCTCTCTCTTACCAATCCAACCTTGCCCTCGGACCAATTGAAGGAAATATCCAAACGATTTCAATGGCACGGTTTAAATATCAATTTGTTGAGGCGCCGAGCTGCTGAAATCTCCATTTTTGTTCGGAAAGGATTCGCATTTTTCACAATTACTTGGACGTTTCCACGTTAATCTATCTTCTTTGTCCCGTAGCCCGATTTCATTTGTGGAACAAATCAAGTCATTGACTCCTACTGTTTTGGCGCAGATCAAATTACTGGTGGATGATGGATGGCTTCAGATTCTTTAAGAAGTCAAAATGGATAGATAATTGGACAATCCGCTGTATTGACATAGTTTTGAGAATCAGGAGATATTTCTTGGTAATCCATATTCAACAAGATAATAACCTAAAATATAAGTAGGGATTGTGTCAGGTTTAAGTGTTCTATCATAATTCCTATCATTCATTCGTCTGACAACTTAGGCTGAAATAAGGCTATATTTTTTCTTCATTATGTTTTTGCTGTTTTGACATTACAGAGCTATTTGATATCCCAGGTAAGGTTACTAACGGTACTCTACCTATATTTCTTAAGGCATAATTAAGATCGTGTTGGAGTTTAAGTGGAACGAGTTGTCTAAGTGGAACGAGTCACAGGCAAAACGCTCGTACAAAAGCCATAGGCCCCTGCCTCTGTGTATGTTTGTTACCTTGGTATAAAGATACTTTCATCATCATCTTTATCAGCTGAAAGATGTCCAGTGCTAAACGTACGCCCCCCCCCCCCCCCCCCCCCATTTCCATAGAACACCACGAACACTTGCTATCTGTTCGCATCTGGCGGCTCCTCGCGACACGCACCAGGTTCTCGATCCGCCTTGTAGAGGGCCGTCCATGTCCAACGCTACGTCCACCGGTCCGTGGTGCAGTTTCTGCCCTCAATTACGTACAAAAGCCATGTCTAGACTGGGATAAGTGTCTTCAGGTACATTTTAATCATACCGTTGAAAATTGCGTCTAGAAATAATCCTAGACACCAATTTTAATCTGAAGTAGGTGTGCTTGAAAAATAAATTCAGCTTCATTTTGTAGACAGCTATTTATTAAATTTCAAGCTAGAATCTATCGGTGGAGGCTTCTGTGATATTATCAAAGCGACGTTGAGCAATTGCTTGCTCAAGTTGTAAAACCGCAACAATTTATTATGTAAGTATTCGACTAAATACTAGGTCACAATACACCAGGCCAAAGACAGGACAGAACGGTTTTTCTATAGATAAATAATTCCATATACCTATGCTTAGGGTGGTTCGATTCTTTTATGGCGGGAAATTTAAATTTCAATCAGTTTTTTCGTTTTTAGAACTACATCGGGTCACTAATAAAACTAATAAATCATTCTTTTGGTTTTTATGTTGAAATATTTAGCACTAATGCACCGTATCGCTCAAATATGTCAGTAAACCGTCAAACTGATGATTTCAGTGTATATTGACATATTTGAGTGATCGAAAAACATCTGTTTGAAATTTATATTTCCCGCCATAACAGAATCGAACCAAATTATATAATCATCTTATACCCCCACATAGACACAGACATATCAAACATTTCATAATACTATTCCATAACTCCATACAACTCACATTATATCAACTGTATATTCTAACGCGGAAGGTGAAAAACTAATATTTATTCTACGGGAAAGCTTACTTTAAATACACACACATAAACACACATTCACACTCACTCTTTCTCTCTCTCCCTCTCTCTCTCTCTCGCACACACGCACAGACATAAACACACATTCACACACACACACTCATAAACACACAATCAAACACACACAGACACACATATCATGAAATCCAAAACATGTTGTAGGTTACTAGCTTTTTAATCTGAATTACTTACTTTAATATGTGTTAACGTTATTATTCGTCGAAGTTACCGATGTCGATATATAAAAAAAAAAAACACTTACTTACTCAAACTAGTGGAAACTTTCAACTTGACGCAATAATCACACTAATGTGATAAATGCCAAAGCTGATTGGTTTTTTCGTCGTTTGTCCTCTTTTCACGTCACAACCGCTGAACGAATTTTGATGATGGTCTGTATTTATAGATACTTAAGGTCCTAGAACAGAACATTATGATAGTTTTTATCCCACACAACATTAAGAGTCCCTAGAGTACAAAAATTAACGCGGAAGAAACCGCGGGGCGCAGCTAGTGTTGCAAATATCATCGGTATTTATTCAATGTTCCTTGTAATTTTGCGTACGATAATGTAAATATTCTACCCGCCTATCGATATTTCCCCACCCGATGGAACTCAACCTTCCACAGCTGCGCAGCTAAAGCTTATTAATCCAAACGCTCACGAAATTATGCTTGAAAACCTAAACCTGTGTCGCGCTGGGACGTTAAATTTGGCGAGCTGAATTAAATTAGGTACACACACTGTATATCATACAACGCTGCGATGCCGTACCACAATAGATATATAGTACTATTATACAGAATGGACATTCTCCACCCCCGCGATCCGCTTCCCCGCACCTCTACCCGCAACCCGGAGGGCAATCCGGAGATCACTCAATATTACACGCTCAAATGATAAATGACAATCGACAAACGGGTTACTATGAACCTTCATACCAGCGCGTTGTCTTTTGTTTTGGTCGCGTAGTATCTTTGAGTAGTTTTACATTGCATTAGGCGTGCACAAATGTCATTTACACGCGTGGGTTGTCAAATAAGCTTTTGTATGGAGTGTCCGGGGTGTGGCCGTACCCTAATTTTACTGTTTATATTCATGACGCCGACTCCACGTTGCGTCGTTCCTGAGGCTTTGTTTATCTCGTGAGCGACAAATTTGTGGCCGAAAAGTTGGGCCCACGAGTTGGGCACTCGATTCTACCTTTTTGCTTTATTAAAAGCAACAGTGATGAAACTGCTTTTGTCAAAGTTTTTGCGTGAAAGTTGGTTTTGGAGCGTACAGTTGAACTGGAGAACTAGGCGAGAAAAGGGGAGAATTCAGTGTTTGTTTATAACGCACTAGGCGAGTGTTTGACCACGGTCTCATCTGATGGGAAGCCACGAAATGTCTGAAGGTGGCATGGCATACGCTTGCCTAGAGGATACCTTGAGGATTGGGTTATATTTAATAAAATACGCAGACGAAGGCAGAACATTCCAGCTAATCTTTTGCAGCTAAGTCACCTTAGCAGCAGCATCGTTAATCATGCTGTTAATTAACTATAGAAGATCCTCATCTGATCTTAACATTTTATGAGACCAACTTGAAGTTACTACCTTTAGTATAAAAAAAAACCACTGAAATCAGATCTCATAAGGCGGAGATGTCCATTAGCTCCCTATTTGGCCCTTTTTGAGCGAAGTAGCTCTATAATCAAAAATCCTTGACCACATAAAAAAAACTATTTAAACAATATAAAGTCGTAAAACCTGTATACCAAGTTTCGTTCATATCGGTTATACAATACCCGTAGAGGAGTACCAAAAAAATTGATAGATGAAAGCAAATGTTGCCACACTTGAACCAGAGATGCTTCGGTCAATTATGGATGGCACTACAATCTAACATAATATGGTGGTGATCAACAGGCGACAAGCTATAGTGTAATTTATTAGTATAAAAGGAAATGTGGTTTATTATAGGTAGTAATTATATTCCCTCTCATCTACATAACTTCCATAGAAATTCCAGCACCATACCTAAGATTCCCCACCAAGACACGCTCATAAACCAAACACTATACACTTCGTTAAAACACAGTTTTGAGTTAAATTAAACAACTTTCCGAAGAAATGGGCGAGTCCTTTCATTAAAATTGTTCAACCGCAACGTTTTATAAGATTCGTAAGTCGGATTCGTGAAATAAAACTAATTAAAACGAATCCCGAGCCCTTTGCGGCGTTCGTCGCCTCTGGAAGCAATGTACGAGTATATTGTATCACGCAGTAGATGATATCTGACGGTTATTAAAAATCAAAAGAAAATAAAAGAAAGAAAGAAAAATAAAGATGAAATAAAAGAAAGAAAAAGATAGAAAGATAAAGATGTAGTCTCTGTCTATCCCAACTGGAGAAAGGCGCGACTGTATGTAAAGGCGTGACCACACGCCAGAAGTGAATACTCCATCAAGGCGAGACAAATACCACTATTTTATTACATATCGCTCAAGAACGTGATATCTGCTCAATATACTATTATGGAGATAACACATTCTTGTTGCAAATGAGTGATATATGGATGCATCGTCCAGTCTATATGTGCATTGGATCGATAAATGCGGATGATGATATAATATTTGATAACGCATTAAATAAAACCTAGCACGATACATACCATAATTATGTCGGTACTGAATGCGATTGATGCGTCATTATGCTCTCTCATGTAACGCTGGCCGAGCGTCTATAGCAGTGGGGCGTTGACTATATCTCTCTCGCTCCCTCGAGCCGACTTTACCCGAACGAGCGTTACATAGCTGAGCCTGGTGGCTCAGTTTCATTTAACAGCTTTAAAATAAAGTGCTCAGCGCACCTAAATAAGTTTTCACTTCAAACGTGTTTGTATTTGGTGGTGCTTACCATTAGTTAATGGACCTTCACCTTTCTAGCTATCAATGGCTATTATCTGTGCGAGAAATGAGCCAGCCCTCTTTTCACCAGCGGCATCGACTAAACGAGGAAATAATTTCTTAAAAAAATTCCTCGTTAAAAAAATGTAAATAAATTAAAAAAAAAATACTAGTTGAATCAACATACTGTGTTTTAGCTTGTACATTTAATAACTAAACAACACATTAACTTGACTACTGACTTTTACTTCCACTGCAGCGGGACAACGTTATTTGTTTAATGTTTAGAAACGCGACGATAGCGAAATAAGGTGCCGCTTCGGTGTTGAAAACGTCTCCAATTTCGCTATCTGTAAAACATTTTAACGCGCTCTATTTGAGGCGATACTTAATTTAAAATAACGATATCATCTTCCGGGACTTACAGTACCAACGTGGCACTTTTCGTGATGGCACTAAAAACAAGATGGAATCGTTTAATTATGGCACTGCGGTCCAGAATTGTGTCAATGTGTTACAAATAAACATTTCACTTGCTAAAATAATTGACAGTAATCATTTGAAGTTTGAAGGGTACTATTTCGAGCGAAATTACTGGGGATATGAGACTTTAGAACGAATGTCTCAGGATGACGACCACAGTGCAGTGCCGCGCGTTAGAATAAAATAGAATAGAATAGAAAATACTTTATAGTAGGTACATCAGTTAAGAAATACACAAAGTACAGGAATATAACTTATTGAAATAAATATAGTACACCTTAAGTAGTGTAGTGCGCATTATGCAATGCAAAGTTCTGGGTGGTTCTGTAACTGTTATGCGCGTTTTTCAAATTAAGCGTAGCGCTTACTATCAGGTGAACGACTTGTTCGTCTCGTAACTAAGTAAAATAAAAAAAAACTTGGAAATTCTTGTAACCGAAAACTTCACAGACTAATTAAGTAACCTTAATTGCTAGTAAATACGACCTAAATGGCTATTTAACGATATCAAACACAACAATATCAATGAAAATATTGTAAAACAAATTATGTTCAAATACCTATATTTGCTAACCCTGGCAAGAATAGTTGTCGATTCAAAAGCAGCGATCGTAAACTCGAAGAATTTCGATTGACAGCGTTCAATGGTAAACTCTCAATGATATCCTAGAGCCTTAATAACGAAACGCGGTTCAATAGCTGAAAGTCTCGAGGTCTGGAACATCTCAAACACCATTTCCAACCTAAGAACGAATAGATATTTCACCCGAGCGTCCATAACTTGTTAACAAAAGACCATTTGGCGCAGTGGTCTCAAAAGTTGAATCTGAACTATGAATACGAAAACTTCTACAGGAATATAGCCACTGGAATGCAGCAATCGAATCGCGATCAAAGGGTGGTTTCCTAAATAGTTCTGGAATGGTTCAAACCAGTTTCAACTGAGGATCTGGTCCAATGTATGAAATGTTTTTTTTTTATTTGACTGAGCCACGAAACGAGCAAGTCATTCACCTGATGGTAAGCGCTACGCCTGCCCATAACAGTCGCAGCACCACTCAGAACCCTGCATTGTATAATCCTGCGTGGCACTGTACTGCGCTCGTCACGCCTAGACACTGGCTCTAAAGTCTCATATGCCGAGTAATTTTGCTGGAAACAATGCCCTTCAAACCGAAACACAGTAATGTTTGCACACTACTGCTTGGCGGATGAATATCTGGAAAAGATGTGGTACTTCCCCAGGCAGTCTCTTGCAGAAGAGGTCTCCCACTACTACGTTTAAGGAAAGTGGTAACATTTGCTGATTCTAATAGACTCTTAACTATTCAGTTAATATTTTGACATTGCTGTCTCATTAAAACAATGACAGACAGACAGACTGACTGATAGATAGATAGATAAACTCTTTATTGAAACACCACAGAACAAAAAAACACTTGAAAACTAGAACTAAATTATATTCCACATTTATAATCCAAACAGCGAAGGAATGGAACACCTTACCAGCGTCTGTGTTTCCCGAGAACTATAACCTGAAAGTCTTCAAGTCGGGAGTGAATAGGTATCTTCTAGGCAAGCATGCTCCATCCTCGACCGTATTTACACTTACCACCAGGTGAGACTGCGGTCAAATTTATAACACATTTGTATCATGATAGAGGGGATAACTAATAATCGCTTTAAGTTAATAACTTGACGCATTTATCGAACTCCAAACTTTATCGAGGAATGCTCTGTTGCGGTTTGACGGTTAACAGTTTGTTTTTGATGTAAATAATAACTGCCACTGACTTTCAATAGTTCTATTGATGCAGCTATTTCGTTGTAACATAGTAGTAGCTTTGAATGAAATTTAGGATGCAAATATTTTAGACCCTGGAATATAAAATAGGATACTCTTTATCCCGTAAAAATGAACGTGGGATAACAGTTCATCATCATCATCATCAACCCATAACGTCCCACTGCTGAGCACGGGTCTCCCCCCGCTTTCGTGCGGAGGGTTAGGCCATAATCCACCACGGGGGCCGGATTGGTGGATCACCTACCTACCTCCGAAATAATTCTCGGGTAGGTATGTGGGTTTCCTTCACCGAAAAGCGTGTGATAATAACGTACATATGTTTTACAAGAAACACATTGGTACGGGACAACAGTTAACGAGAGTAAAACCGCGAGGCACCCTTTTTTCTTCTTACCATACTGTCCCAATGCTGGCAAAGGTCTTCCCCATCACGAGAGCGCAAACGTGCGCGATGCGCAGTTAGTAATAAATAAAAAAAAAAGGTAAATAACCCGTAATGTCATCCAAATAGTTGTAAAAACAACATTTTAAAACCCCAAAGTAAACATAGGAAAACCGTCACAGCAATTATTGGTTAAATTGACCCATCAGAAGGCGCGGCAACACGTCAACCCCCGATAATTGGCTAAGTGGGTCTCGGAATTAGATCCCACTTCTGTGGTCACGCGATCACCTACGAGGGTTCCGTACGGAAACTACTTGAGGGTAAAGTTTTCCTTTTTCTTTATTATGTTGCGGGTGGGTGAAGGGATTGGCTTTAGGCGCAAATCATTGTGATTGGGCCTTAGTGAAACTGTTTTGTTTGTTTTTCTCGGTCCACTGAGTATCAAATTCACGTAAGCAACGAGGTTATTTTTCGTGCTAAACTCATCATAAAATGTAAATTAGGTTAACGAATTGCTCGTCTAGTTAATTTTTTTTACCTGATTAACCTCCGACGCAAAAACGACGGGGCTTTTTAAGTTTTGTGTGTGTGTTTGTGTGTATGGATGTGTGTGTGCATCATAGCTCCAAAACGGATGAACCAATTTTTTTTTTTTTTTTTTTTTTAATGTTCTAGGCAATCGTCTGACCTGGGGAAGTGGGCAGCAATAATGTGGACGAGTATGAAGCACGTTTGCCTAGAAAATACCTATTCTTACCTCTACTACTACTCCGACTTTTCTAGTTCTCTCTCTCTATCTCTAACTACTCTGTAGGAAGTTTAGAGCACCCCAAGTTAGTAAAGCAACGGCTTAGATTAACAATTTTTGGAGATTATTCCCTTTTTACCTGTGTATAAAAAAAATATCTTCTTCTAATCACTATACTCGTTTTTACCTTGAATTAAGTTACAAAAATAATTTAAAATTATTTAAATAAAAGACCTCTTTTAGTTTAAGTACAACGTTTTTCTACGACCATTTCTGTTTTCCCCCTTCGTTGCATGTTCAAGTGCAATATCACATGAGGCTAAGGTTTCAACTTAATGTGACCTTTCCCCATACAGTTTCATAATTATGTACAATTACAGCGTTTGCATGGAATTTATTTTCCTTCTGTATTGCTTAATTTGTACACATTTCAGGGTCCTGGAATCACCAAGCTTAGAAGTGACGGAACATTAAAGTTTTCGTGTTCAGACTTAGTTTAGAATTTGCTAGTTTTGTTTCTTAAAGTATGTTAAATTACTTCTAATTATATAAAAAAAAGTAAAATTATAATGTATACAAAATGGATAATATCAGTGGTTTTTTTTAACATTACTTATAGGATATTATAAAATGATTCTTGTTAGTTTATATAGAATGTTTTTTTTAATCATATTTTTATTTTGGTGTAGGCAAGCATTTTGCCGCAGACTCACCTGATGGTCGAGCCTGATGGTAGAACATACCCATTTACTTCTGACTTGAAGACTTCCAGATTATAGTTATCGGAAAACAAAGACGCTTGTAAAGTGTTTAATTCCTTCGCTGCTCTAACTATAAAGGGTGATACAAATCTCCATGTTTCCGTACGTCTTGTTGTCCGATGACGGAACTACTATTGTTACTTATAGGATTAATTATGAACCCATTCGAACCACTGAGACAAACAAAAGACTGGGACAAAAACTATAAAAAAATATTTTTAAAACTGCGATCTACGAGTATATTTCAAAAATATTGCTATCAATATTTTAGATCACAGTCAAAAGCAGCTCGATATAAAGTGTAATCCAAAGGCTCATACAAATACTCAGTTCACTTATATGAAATCATTCAAATAAGGTTCGTAACTCATAGTCGAACACCTACCAAACTCTATTACACTCACAATGAGTTCATATTCATTTTTCTTTCTACTCAATTATAAAGAAGTGAGAAGGCAACGAAACCCGATTTATTTGCCACTCAACAGCGTCTGAAGCGCTATATGTAAATGTATTATGGCTGAAATAAATTTATTATTAAATAATCGTTCAGCCTAAAAAGCAGTGTGTTGCGTGACGAACGGACTTTGGGCTGAGATTTAGTGATAAACGTAAGCGGGAAATACGCGTTTATTAGAACTAGTGGTCGCCCAGTGGAAGAAATTCGACCATAATTCATTTAAATTTTAAGTTTGAACGTTGTTAACACATTGACTGCTAAAAGACACACGTCTGTATTTTTTTAAATTTTACCTTTTTTTTTTTGGTAATTTTTGTTTTTTAAATAAAAACTGAAAACTGAGAAGAGATGTTAACACAAATCCTTTGTAAACCTTAAACCGGTTTACTTAGACAAAATAATAAAAGAAAAACATATTATTATTATGTGCAACGCGCGCCTGCTTCAGAGATGAGATGCTTAATAAAACCTAGGTACTTTTATAATACTACTTGGATAAGTATATTCGCGCACCATAGAGCTCACATTTATATCAATTTTTTCAATTCTAAAACCTTTCACGGCCGTAATTGTCCCAGTTGTGTATACGCTGGAGCATAACAAAATAATGTTTCCTAAGTACCTTTTAAAGTAGGTATCAACCAAAACACCTCACACAGACACCCTCACGCAATTGTGTGGAATCTGGCGCTCCCCACAAATCCCGGTAACATATTTCACGCGCATGACGCCTTCTGCCATCAATTAAAGCATTATCCGCTATCGCTCCCCCACCATGCCACTCGTCCTTTGCACAACGTTTCGCCATAATATACTTGGTAGGGCAGTTGTCGATCTTTGTACAAATCTTTCGATATGACTAAGCTCACTGTGTTGTCATAGGAAACCTATACGTGATAATATATTCTCTATAGTTTTTTATTTATTTGACGGAGTGACTAGACGAGCAGGTCGTTCACCCGATGGTAAGCGCTACGCCTGCCCATAACAGTCACATCACCATCCAAAACCTCGCATAGTATAATCCTGCACGGTGAAAGTAGTTTGTGACAATACACAAAAATATCAAAGCAATGGAATACCATACTGATCTTTATTCATCGTTTCAATAGTGACCTTCTGCTTGTTTTTCTTCGTGTCAATAATGCATTGGGCAAACAGTTTTGGACTAATACTTGGCTAAGGCCAGACCGAGGGTAGAATCCTCATAGAGGTCGGTTAAAGTGAATAGGTACTGAAGGCACAAACTGACCTGCACAGAGGCACCACAGTCATATTATGACTTGTCCGGGTCACAAACGGCCGAGCTGAGCTACTGATTACTAGTACATTGCGCTCCACCAGCCATTGCCTCCCACTTCCTACCATCGTGACTTGGGACCGTTGGATCTGAGCCTAAAATGATCGATAAACTCTAGTGTATAATTAACAGGCAATTGCTTTCGTAGATAACGTTTTGGGTATTTTATATGGAGTTGGCAAAAGCCGAAGAACAGTTACCGCAAACATAAAAGCTCGATAAAAACCCACATGAGAAACTGTAGTGATTCAAAGTCAATCAAAATCGTGCTTTTATTTCTCCATATATTGCACAAAACGGTGTCCAGCATTTCACATACTTTTTTTTTTATTAATTATAATTATACCTATGTGTGTGTGTTCTATCTTTATGCAGATGGCTAGACGGAGTTTGATAAAATTTGACTTATATATACATTAAAACTTGGAACTACTTGGAATAGAACATATGCTATTTTTATTGCCTAAAAATTAATTGTTTCTGTGGGATTTTAGTCTATGCAGGCGAAATCGCGAGGCACTGCTAGTAAATTTTATATAAGTTGTCTAAAAAACTATATATTTTTCAACAAATACTTCATAAATTTTAATTTTGAAAAAAGCAATGCTGTTTTAAATAATTATATTCCTATAACTAGACATTTTAACTTGCGAACTTTCTTCAATAATTCAATTTAATACAAAAATTCATTCACGGTAAAACTTTTTAAAAAACTACTGCTCCTGACAGGTGCTTCACCTCAATGAACTTAAGCGCTTCGACTAAATGACTTGCCTTTAGTATTCTGAATAGATTTTTTCAGTAAAAAAATTTAAAACACAATTTTATTTCAAATAATGAAATGCTTAACTTTGATCAAAATCTACATTGTTTAAGAAAGATGTCTAAAATTGACAGTATGTTAAAAATTAACAAGGTAAACGGTTTAAAAAGCAATGGTAAAGAAAAATTTTGAAATAAAAAACAAAGAAGTGAGGCTAAGACCAAATTTTTGCAAGGAAACCGAAAATAGGAACGGATTTAGTCAAAAAAAAAATGCTGAACTATTGCTGATAAAATGTATATAGGTCTAAGAAACTTTAAAGTCTTATTCTTTCAAATATCAAAATCAATAATTCATAAAACTGAGAGACAAAAGGTAACAACATACACAAAAAACAAAATTGATAACCTTCTCCATTTCGCGGTCAATTAAAAACTAAACCTGTCTCTTCTGACTGCTCCACTATCTTAATTTCAGACAGCACTGTCTAAAAAGCATTCATTTGAAAAACTTAATGCTTTCAAAATTCACACATAACTGATTGTACAAAGTAGACGCCAAGCCCTTAGAGTAAACAAACCCATTCTAAAACATGCAAACGACGTCAGCTAAAATCTTGTGTTCCATCATAAAATCGCTTACCTATTCATAAAGTTGTTTAAAAAACCACCGAAACACCTTCAAGTTCATATCTCGCCTCATAATCGGATTAAGCCACAACTTAACGAGCATTACCCTATTTTACATCTAAAGTGTATAAATGCTTTTAATATTATGAGCTCGGTTTCAAGTAGGTAATAGTTATAATTTAGTGGCAATAACTTTAACAAGAAAGAAAAGCTCCTGCTTTGAAAACGTTAATGACTTCAAGGGTAAGCTTTAGTAAATGAAATTTAACGTTATTTATGAAGTAAATTAAAATGAACCTCTGATAATGGAATAGTTTTCTGTTTTTTTTTTATCAGACTTCAAACACAGAGGGGGTTTTCAATTCGGTTATATTATTTTTTTATGTTTGTTACCTGAGAAATCCGTCCATTATGAATCGATTTAGTAAAATCTTATTTATTTGAAGGGATATACTTTCAAATTGGTATTATACAAATTTCATCAAAACCAGTTCAGTGGTTTTAGTTTTTAAGTAAATCAAAACGAAGTCGGTTTTCTGCTTCAAAAAATTATAGATTTTTAGTAAGTACCTAATCATTGTCTCGACTCTGAATATTTAGTAGTATTACACATCAGCTAGATTAGATTTGGATTGGTATTGGAATTATCACATTTGATACTCTGACTCAGAACAGATCGTAACAAAATCAGAATCGAAAATGCATGAAAATAGCATTGCGACCATATAAATATCTGTAGATGATCCAAGTAATTACAACGATAACGATTTCGGTGCGGAGATTTTAATACTCACTACTGAATTGGACAATACTTTAAAAACGAACCAATAAATAAACCAATTAAACAGTAGATCCAATAAAACTTATCACAGGCTTCACACTCAGATATATCGAAAAAAGGCAAATAAGAGAAGCCGTATTCTGATCACGTCTACTGATCATATTATGGGAGAGTCCATTTTCATGGTTCGGAGAAGAGAAAATTTTGCTTGATCATCCTTTCTATTATAAAGCCTGACCTCGAGCCTGACTGCTTTGGTAGTGATTTGGTCTTACGTAAGAGCAAGAATAGGCACGTAGAATCCTCAGTTTTACCGTCTTGGAAACAGTAACCGATAATATTGTAGTTTCTTTTGGCTGTAGGAGGCTTCAGTATTTGGAGCGAGAACTTGTTATTGCGTTTGAAAAGTTGTTGGTCAAGGTTAGTTTTGACCACAATCTCAAGGTTATTGAAACCAGACAGTCACAGCAGCGAGTTTCGATATGAATTAGAAAACTGTTTTTTCAAGGTCAGTGGCATTACTATAAGAGGAGATTTCCAATTAAAAACATCCCATCCACCCGTCCCATTCCTTCACCTAAACCAACAGACAATTCCGCAGAAGAATTCACTAGCATTACTCCATCCGAAAAAATCCCTACGACTTTAGTACCTCGTGCCACGCGACCCGAAAAATTGTCTGTAATATCCGAAGCAGTATACACGTCCTTTAATAATGAGGCAGTGGACAGTGTCCGAGGGTCGGACCAAATTGAAGAACCGGCGCTCCCATTGTGTTCCAAACACCCAAACACTCATTTTTATTATTACGGGGGCGCCATTTAATTTTCTCCGGCCGTGTCCGTGTTTTAACTGTCATGCGGGACTTTTTTTGGGGGACATTGGAGTACGTCGAATTATAGAAGGTTTTTGTTGGTTTTAATTTGAGGTGGCAATTGGTTTTTATGTTTGACGGGTACTGTATTATTGTAGCATAGTGTTGCTGGGGATCTGATCGCGATATTACGAGTTTCCTACTTGATTTCGAAATTCAAAAATTCTAAATTTAATCGCCAATTGGTTACAGCAGCGAAATATGTAACAATAAAATGTCAAAATGACGAATAATTCTACAGAAAAAGTATGTGATTACTAATCATGAAACAACGAATGCACGCCATTCCAAAAATCGGTACGTTAACTTACTACGGCCGCGAATAATAATCTAATTGAATTTAATCACTAATTAAAATATATAACCCGTCAACAGTTTTAAAATCAGCCTATAAATGGAAACATTCTTGCCTGTTTACGTCCCTACAACAGTCATCCACATCATCCATCTCCCTAGAAATAATTCCACCACTCACCCTGGACACAATAAGTTAATCCAGCACTTTTTCACCGGATCAAGAGCCCTCCACGTCAAATTGCATTGCGGCTCCGGTTATATCTGGCCTACTTCCAATAGACAGGTCTGAAAGACCTTCTGCAATAGAACACTTTAAATAGACACCAAATACCAATAAGCAAGTCAATTTGTGCCTCTAGACCATAGAAAATTACTACTCCTAGTGGAGCACTGGATAAAAAACAAAACAGTAACGTTATTATTGCATTAGACCTGTATTTTTTTCATTATTTGTCATCTACCATCGCAAAAAATCGGTTAAAATGTTAATAAACTTTTTAAAATGAAAAACAGGGAATATTACCAAACTATGTTTAAAAAATGGTTAGTAACCCCCATGGGAATCGAAATTCCTAGCGCCCTAGTTGTCATTCTTAGTAGGGCCGTTGGGAAAAAAAATTCCCAGCGTTCCCACTGATGGGTCAGTTGGGAATATACCCGGATTAAAGTCGCTTAGGAATTAGTGAGATAGGGTGTTCATTAGCTCAGTCGTCCATGCTTCAGCCACTCAGAGTAAGGGTGTCCACTTCAGTGACATCTCGACACGTGGTCAGCAGAACTTGTTTAGTGATTTAGGTAAGTTTTACGAAGGGAAGGATTAAAGGGCTTTACGTACGGTCCACCGTCCGTTAAGGACTAAATACACGATTTACAGTCAGTGATAAGTCTCTAAAGTTCTCGTTTGTTTCCATTTACGAATAACCTGCTTATAAAATCTTGCTCTTTGATTTTAAACCTTGTGGTCATTATCAAATAACTAAATAATAACAGGTAAACATTTATTAAGAAACAAAAAACGAACTATACACCTCAGCTCAGTCATTGTTTTTCTTATTTTGGTCGATAACATGGAGCAAGATTTCGAAAATACGAATATTGCCGAAGCGCACTTTATTTATAGAACTCGTATTGGAGGTGTCCATCACACTGTGGTTGCAATGGAAATTCTCTACGGCCTAATTTCTTCTATGTCTCGACGGTAAGGCATTATTAATCCAGAAGTAGTCTAATCCTATTCAAAGTAAAAAAAAAGAGATGTTAATTAAGAAACCGAAAAATAGAAATAACTTTAATAGGCAGTTTTGTAGCAATATCGGTTTCCAATTCTACATTTTAACTAGATATAAATACTGAAACCCAATCCCCTAAATACTCTATCAACAAAGCCGCTCGCGCCAGACTAATCCGGTATATTCCGGTATATTCGTGCGAACGTACCTAATCCGGTACATTTGGCCGAACGTTACGCGAGGTGTCATCATTCGGTACTAATCCAGTTCGTCGGTCAGACGGCTTCGGTATCGGATTACGTTCCTTTGTATCACTATTTGGAGGCGTTGGTATTAATTAATTAGTTAACTTTGATTGGGGGTTTTAGTGTAATGATTGGAGACAGCTTAATGTACCATGTTGTGGCTAAACTCAAATCCACAATAGTTTTGTTAAAGCAATTGTGTCAACATTTACACAATTATCAAAGTGACTATTGGTTTAAAGAAAGCTATTTCTACAGTTCCTATATGACTAATCTGTAAAAAAAATTATGAACAAGACAATATTTTTATATTACAGATAATTGGAACAGTCTTGTGCGTATTTATTTATTTATTTATTTAGGCACACATAACAGAACACTATCAGTATAATATTGCTAGCATTAAATAGGTACAATTAGTTTAGTGCTGGACAGTGTCCCAAAAGATGCGTACACAGCATGACAGAAATTAACAGTAACAGTTAACATCGAGGAAAATTAAAGAAAGCAAAAAAAAACGAAATTAAACAAAATACTTTCAAGATAAAATTATACAAGATTACAATTATGACTTAAAATTATTAATATTAAACTTATAACAAGACAATACAGACGCTGTTTTCACTGCCTCACAGTGAAGACACGCGTTAGTGCATTAATTAATTAACAACATTTTAGCCACCTCTCAGAAGAAAGAATAGCCAAAATTTCAAAATTAGTATACCGGTGGTACTCTTAAACTGCCGATGCTGGTAACCTTTACTCGTACGCTCACTGCTGACCATCCTAATGATACTTACCGATCAATCTTTTCCCTCACTATCTGGTACAACCTCTGGTGGTTCTTCGCCAATTAGATGTCATCGCTTAGCTCGGTGTCCAGCTGTTCTGATACCCGATTTTTGATGGTACATCCATGAGCCTTAATTCGAAAACATCATAAGCTCTAATTTAAAATATGCGACAAAAATACTGGGGAAGTGAAAAAGTCGATGTTTGCAAACAGTTTCTGTCTACGTGTCTGCGTGCGCATTCATTACCAGGCTGACCCGCGCGTGGCGATGCATAATGTTAGAGTGATGTTGGAGCGATCGTTTGTTACTTTTGAGATAAGGGCTACAGAGATGGTGGATATAGTCACGAAGAAAATGTTATTAGAAGGAGGGGGAAGACTCAAATCAACGAAAACGAAACGAAACGAAAACGAGTTTTGTGGCAGTGAGTTAGAGTTCTGTAACACAGCTGCCTATAAAGAAGAACACGGAAAAGTATATGTTACTTATCTATAAGATATTATTTTTGACGTGTAAAAGTGCAATATTTTGCCTATATATATATATATATATAAATGTTATGTTGGTTTGTGTACGCTTCAAAAACTCAAAAAGTTCTGCACCGATCGAGCTGAAATTTTAGCATGATTTATAATCCGCATCAAGGATTGTTTTTATAAATTTTTTTTATCAGTGACATATCAGCGAATGTGCGAATGTGCCACAGCGAAGCGTGGTAGGGCACAGCTAGTTTACAATAAATGATTAAAAAAAATTGTCTTCCGCTTAAAGACATAAAAGTGCTTTTGGAAAAATACAATCTTTGTCAAAATATAAACTGATCATTATATTTTATGGATAAAGCTATTAAAAGCGGTAACGAAACATCCCTTTACTAATTTTCTCGGTAAGGTTGCGTTTTACTAAATTTATAAGAACAATAAAATGACTTTCCTCGCTGTTTACAATAATATCAGAAACTTGAAAAGATAAAATTTATGGCGGCCGTTAAAATTTTACGATATTTTACAAGTGTGCTCTCTAGACCAACATTTCTGATAAGTAAACATAAATTTTATGAATCAGATAGTAAACTATGAAAAACTGATCATTTTTTTTATTTGTTTTGTGTCAAGTTATAAATTATGTTTATTCTTATCTTATAGTCTAAGAGCACATTCCATGTTTCTATTATTATCTATATAATAAAAATGGAAAAAGGTTATAATCACATTCAATAATTATAAACTACTTATTTTTAGAGCGTTCAAAATTATTATAATTTGAACTAAAGTTTTTTTTTTTTAACCCGTCTAATCCCACTGCTGGTCAAAAGTCACCTCCTTCCACTGATCTCGCTCCCTCTTCTCTCTCTTAATAGTAATGATTGGACGTTATTAATTATTTTTTAGTATTTATTTCATTTAAAGCTTTTCTATAAGGTATATAAACATCATAATATTATAGAAACGTAAGGAGATAATACAGTACCATTGGGCAGAATATTTAAAAATGCGATGCATCTGCATTGTTTTAGTCATAATTGCATTTTTCATTTGTTGTTTTCCCAAAACACACGTTCGAAAATAATTCAACATGTGCAACGCAATCACAGTTTGAGGTGTCGCCGACGCCCGCGCTGGCAACGAGCCAGATATGACATCGAGCAAACATTTCAGTTAGTGCGAAAACCACCATAGTATTTAACAAATTAAGGTAATAATAGTCGAGGCTATAACTTAAGTAGTAAGCTTAACATTTTTGCAATATATAGCCCATAAGCTATACTTATCTTTTTCAAACCTAAAAACAATACAGCCTATAACTTCACCATCATTTCAAACCATAACCGCTTACTATTGAGTAAGGGTCTGGCCCCACCAGTGAGTAGGATTAGGCCATAATCCACAACGGGGGTCGGTCCATTTTTTGGTGAATCATAATTTCAATGCATATAAGAAAACTTTTATGGCATACAAAATTACCGCACATTCTCGTCTCTTCTCTTCAGGTGTCTCCTCACTTTCGTGTGGAGTATTAGGCTGTAATCCACTACGGAGGCCAGATCTAGATTGGTGGATCACATACCTACCTCCGAAATAATTCTCAGGTAGATTATGTGGGTTTCCTTACCGCACATTATTATAGATAAAAAAATATATTCAAAAACTTTTTCCATTCCGTAATACTGTGAGTTAACAAAAAGCGTTTTAAAGGTAACTAGCTTTTGAACGTGACTTCAACTGCACAAAATAAATAAAACTACGGCTTAGTCCTTTAAAATATATCCTAATTCCTCCTCCAGGGTTCAAACTATCTCAAATTTTATCAAGATCCGTTCAACTATTTAGCCATGAAAAGGAAACAAACAGACAGAAAGAGTTACCTTTGCTTATATAATACTAGCTAGCGGTTTCACCTGCATTAACGGTTATCCCACAGGAATCTTTAATTTTTCAAAAGAAACAGTATATTATATTCTATTCTAGGACCTAAAGTATATGTATACCAAATATCATCAAAATCCGTTTAGCCGTTTTGGCGTGAAGAGATGACAAACGCATACCCCCTTATTCATAAAAAGTTATGTGACGTTTAATAAAATCGCTCACTACAAATTTGTACTGCGCAGTACTAAGTGACGTTCGATAACTTTTTATAAGGAAGGGGGAGAAACTTTCGTATTTATAATAATAGTGAGACAAGCAGCAGCTAGCGGTTTGACCTGCGTTAACTATTATAGTATTCCACAGGAACCGTTAATTTAAAAAAAAAACATTCAAAATCCGTTCAGCAGTTGAATAAAGTAAAGAGAGAACAAACAAACACACAAACTTTTCCATTTAATGTTAGTGTGATTATTAGGATCATAAAAGTTTTACTGTTATATAAAAGCATTATAAAGTCACCGTGGCCGACAGACTATCTCGGGAATCCTTCGAACTACGAAACCTAGTCGAACCACGAGGCTGCTCGTACCATTTCGTGTTCGAACTTTGCAAAACGTACCATTTCTGTTCGAACGGTGCAAAACGTACCATTTAACGCAATAACCTCAGAGCTAGTGGAATCAGAGCGACGCTGGCACTGAGCCAACAGGACACGCACCTTGGTGACTTGCAGGGTCGTTTTGTGGACGTTTTCGATCAGTTTCTCTTACCTAACTTAGTTTATACTTAGCATCAGGTGAGATGGAGTCGAAAGTGAGTTCATAATAATCAAATGTAATAATCAGTTTATAATGATTTGCCTTATTTTTTATTTGAAGCGATGAAACGAGCAGGCCATTCACCTGATGGTGAGCGCTACGCCTACCGATAACAGTTACAGTGCCACTCAGAACTACTATTAGTACCTACTAGGATAGTATGAGTAATTTTTTTTCAGGCTTTAAAATTAGAAGGTATGCAAACCCACTGCTTTTTTATCATCATCTCTGTGTGATTAGGTGTACCCAAGTGATAAAAAAATATTGATTTGTATAATTATGTAGGTAATAAACTGGTTTTGAATAGCATCCCACCTTTAAGTACCCTTTGTAAATTGAAAAAGTGAAAAGGGTTCGCATATAATAATTAACAGCTTCTGTTAAATGGTGTCGTCTAATTTTGAATTGATTTTTGGATAGATATTTGAAATCATAGTAAGAAAAAGAAGGGAAAGCGTTTATCAACCCTTTAATTAAAGTTATTAGGGTCGACACAGCGTACTTATAAAAAAAACTTCATCGTTACAACGTCTGTTGACGCAAATGCATTCCGTGTGTTTTCAATTTTACGGCCTCACTTTACGTCCACCATTAGGTTCAGGCTACTGAGTAGGGTGATTATTAAAATCGTTTGCTTCGTTTAACCTTTTTAGGTCCAAGCTTGCACAGAGAGAATGCATCGGGCTGCAACGTTCTGTGCTTCCAATTAATCAAAGGATCGCTCATAAGATTAGCAATTAGTAAGCCGATCACATGTCTAGAAGAACTGGCAACCGATGGGGCTAGTTTACCCCATCGGTTGCCCGTTCTTCTTCTAGCTGGTAGACTTTCGTACGTCGCGGCCTGAAGCGGCTGACGCGAGCGACAGATACGCGCGAGATGTCTAATGTATGACGCGTGTCAGTTGCGGTGCTCGCGATTCGCAGAAGTCTACCTTTAGGTAAGTTACAACTGTCAACTGTAATGTTCCTATCAACAACTCAGTAAAGTGTTCCTGTTTTTAGAGCCGTTAAAATCCTAACGGATAATCTAATCTAATGTTAAGCGGTGGTAGCCTAGTGGGAGAATGTTGGCCTTCCAATCAGAAGGTCGTGAGTTCAAATCTTAGTGCAGGCACGTACCAATTTGTTTCTGTAAAACATAAGTACGTAATTATCACTCGCTTTTTGGTGAAGGAAAATATCGTGAAGAAACCCACATACCTACCCGAGAATTATTTTGGAGGTAGGTATGTTATCCACCAACCGAGACCGGGCCCCTGTGGTGGATTATGGCCTAACCCTACTCACGAAAAAAAATCGCTCAGCAGTGGGACGATATGGATTGATGATGATGATGAAAATCCTAAAACACCGTTTAACTTTCAACGTAAGTTGGTAAGTACTTCATCATTTACACGTAGGTAGTTTTTGTGTACCGTACACCATCAATAAAATCCAATTTAGCAATATTTCACAATACCAACCAAAAACTGATCGAAAACAGCCCCAATGTCCAAACAACGCCCGAACTTTTTAGAAACTAAACAACCGTTGTTTGCAAACAACAAGTCGATATTTCACTTGAAAACAAACGTATTTTCGGTTACTGCAGCCTTAACGGTTGTCGTGAATAGTGGCGCGTTGGCTGCCTACGACAAATTAATAGGCCATAACCTGGAATATATAGTTATTGGCTTACAGGTGTCTATTCCCAAAAAGAGTACAAACTTGGCTAGGGCGTGGGAACCGAGAAAAATGAGCACTGCGGTTTTTGCCGGGGTGTAAATGGATTCTGAGCAACAATTGAGGTTTAAGGTATTCGAGAACGGGTACTCGGTTTGATAATGGGGTCTTTGGTTTGAATAAAAATGCTATTATTTTTAAGCAGAATGCTCTGTGGTGAAATTCCGCAAACTAGGCAGCGTTTCGCTAAACTGTCGAGGTTTGGGTCCAAACACCTGTAAAATAAACACTTGAACTGGTTGAACTCTAATCATAAAATACATGCTATGTAACTTTAGTTATACATACATACAACATAGTTTTAAATTATTACTTACAATTAAACACTCTGACCGCTGAGCCGTTTTGCTTGTCCAGCTACGGGTGCGTCTCTGCACGCGCCATGGTGTTTTCCCATACAGCAAACACAACAGTTGTGTTTTGCCGTACTCGTGGCAAGTTTTGAAAAACACGACAGTTGTGTTTACAGCAGTGTACGTGGTAAACTATGTGTAAATAATCAAATTGACATTTACGGATGTTGCCCTTAAATGTGTTGGTTCTTAGTTACATGTAAGTACGGTGTCGCTTTGGAAACACCTGTTAAGGCACTGTATATTGAAATAAATAAATAAATTACTGATAACAAATAACAAAAGCATTTAGATCGGCATCTGCAGGTAACGGGCCCGAAAGTTTGGTGTAGGAAAGAAACATAAAAGGGTTACAAAAAAAACCCGTTTACGATAAACTAAAGTAGTTATAAAAGTTACAGCTATATTTTCCATTGCCAACCTTTGGTACTTGTATAACCGCTGCTCTACACTCAACCATCTCAGAAACTAAATGCGACTTTACGCAATTTCGAGTTAGCACTTATGAAATATGGGTAATTAGTAGCATAAAAGGTTGGCAACATTGGCCAGGAAATCTGGAATATTGCCAAAACTTACCTTAACGTTGGTAAAATCATTTGATAATAACAACCATCATAATAATACCTCGTCGATTTTACTGGAAAAACATGATTAGTGATGAGGGAAGTCCGAGACGTTTTATTCGATTGATTAGATTATTCAAACATCTCGATGGTTCTTAATGATTTTCTCTCCCAGTCTCATTTAAATGAATCCGATTTTTTTTAAAGATCCAAATGGAAATAACCATTGACGACGATTAACGATTAACGATGGACTGCGATTTTCGATTTTTTACCGTATCGAGTATAGTGAGAGAGCGAGCAAAGTACGCAATGACTAGTCAGTAGACTCGAATCAATGGAAAAACATTTGGATGTTCAGTAGGGAGCGAGATGTTTATTGACTCGATTATATTGTCCCAACGTCTCGGACGTTCTTAGTAGCGTGATGCCATTTCAACTAACTTTCAACCTAGCGTGTAATCATATTTTATTTTTAATTTTTATTGTTTTTAATAAGACTGAGTGACGAGACGTGCAAGTCACCTAATGGTAAGCGCTACGTCTGCCCATAACAGTTACAGTGCATCATCTAATAATTATTTATGTGAATTATGCTAAACAGTTTAATTTTGATAAATTGATACCAAACAATTTCATCGCGTCAATATCAACCGTTTTCAAATCAATTATTTACGTGAAAATAGGTCGACGACGGGCCTTATGAATAATTCAAGCTTATTATTTTAACATTTAACCAATTAACATCATAAAATTTTATTCAATAACTAGGTCCGTCGCGCGGTTTCAAACGTGTTAACTACTATCCCACAGGAACCTCTAACTTTCACGGGATAAAAAGTATCCTTAATACTATTCCAGGACCTATATGTATCTGTATGCTGAATTTCATCAAAATTCGTTTTGTTATTTTGGCGTGAAGAATGAACAAACACACATACACGCAAACATTCACATTTATAATATTAGTCAGATATTTACCAACAAAGTAAACCCTAATTAGTTTCGGAGTATTTGAAAGTTGGTTATCATTGTAGCCATACTGTGTACAAAAAGAAAGTATCATAAAATTTGGACACGTTGAAAAACGCTATCAATGAAATAACTAAGTTTTCATCCCATGTATTCGAAAAGAGGCATTTTGCTACTCGATAAGTGCGAGCAAAGTGGGTCTTTTCCGCGCACTTAATAACAGTGACGAAATGAGTTTTGAATTTGGAACACTGTTTAATTAAAAAGTTTGAACGCAATTCGCTTCAATAAAGTTCTGGCCGGTAATAAAAAAAAACAGCGCGTGCCGACGCGGCATTGGCTATCCAAATTTAAAAAAAAATGGTTGTCTGTAAACTTGGTTTACGGACGATATTTTAACGTAACATAACATAACATACGTCGTAACATAACATTGATGAAGTGCTTGCATACTTTTATAAATAAAGATGAATCATTTTTTAATAATAAAAGAATAAATACTTGAAATTATACTAGTAATAAGATTTTTAAAATGCAAGAATAATTAACCTGTCAAGAAGAGAAGAGACATAGATGCGGCGCAAGCGTACAATGAGCGTTACGGGACAATGTGTCAACTTTTTCGTGCATACATCGATTCATTAGACGTTGTCACGTCAAAAGATTTTTTTCTCGTATGATGAACTTTTCTCATAGCTTGGGATGAAAAGTATCGTGTACCACACGGTAACAAAATTATTTAAGCTCGAGCGAAGTACTTTGACTCCCTCGCTACGCTTAGGATTCTACTCTAGAACTCCTCGCTACGCTCGGGATTCTACTATAGAATCCTTCGCTTCGCTCTGGATTCAAAAATCGCTCTCGCCGTAAATACATTATTTTGTTCCCTTGTGGTACAATCTACTATTGTTGGAGAACTTCTTTGACATTAAACCCTGAAAAATGACATTACAAACAACATTTTACTAAAATCGATCATAAAATGGACCACGCAAATCGAATGCATTTCCTAGTGATATCCTATCATACTAACATTATATAATAGTTGCAGTGTCACCGTGAACTTTGCATTACATAATATTGCGTAGCACTTCACTGCGCTCGTCACCCTGATACATTGGTTCTAAAGTCTCATATGCCCAGTAGTTTCGCTGGAAATAGTGCCCTTCAAACTGAATTTTGGAACACAGTATTGTTTTTACACTAATTGTGCTTGGTGGATGTGTTTCTGGCAAAAGTGATGGTACTTCCCCAGGCAGTCTCTTACAGAAGCGGCCTACCACTACAATTACCATTCTGTGATGGAGGATACAATCTAGCCAGATCAGCACTAGTGCATTATGATGATAATATAGGTATTTTGCTAGTGCCCTTCATCATCAGAAGATACTAATTGTTGCTTTGTTATAGAGAAAACAGTTACGCACCTTCTCCGATTTCACTTTAATTAAAATCAAAATTCAAAGCCGAGTCTTATTTGCATAATATATTTTCAATAAGTACCTACTCTTTACTTACCCTTGGGTTTGGAAAAGAGCGCTACAGCGCTAAAGCTAAGAAAATTTTGGGACTCCTTCTCAAGCAGTCCCCTTTTGTTGGAAATCGTGACTCCTTTCTTCACCTGCACTGAAATCCAGCTTTGTATTACATTGTTTGCCATTTCTAGGTGATGTTACACCTGGTCAGACCACCGTTTTGGGCTTCAACCTCTGACTGAGAGATCTTAAAAGGCTTCCCAGGCCGCCGTGGTACAATGCAACCATGGTCTAAAGTTTATTGTTTCATCCAATGTATTGTTTGAAAAACAGCACTAGTAAAAAAAAAATTACTCCGCCATTTGGTGGTGACGGCCATCTTGGACCGTTTTTATCAAACGTAGCTAAGAAAACTCTGGACTAATTTAACTTAAAAAAAAAACTTTTCAGAAAATCTTTACATCCGGGTTTACATCTAGGGGGTCTCGTACTTTAAGCTGATTATTAGTCGATAATGATGATTAGTTGAAGCAGTGGTAGCCTAGTGGGATAACGTCCGCCTTCCAATCAGCAGGTCGTGAGTTCAAATCCCAATGCGGGCACGTACCAATGTGTTTCTGTAAAACATATGTACGTAATTATCACTCGCTTTTCGGTAAGGGAAAACTTCGTGAGGAAACCCACATACCTACCCTAGAATTATTTCGGAGGTAGGTATGTTATCCACCAATCCGGACTGGGCCCCCATGGTGGATTATGGCCTAACCCTCCTCACGAAAGTGAGGAGAGACCCGTGCCCAGCAGTGGGACGTTATGGGTTGATGATGATGAATGATGATTACTCTATAAATAAAATGATGTTTGATGGACTGAATCTGCTTAAATGAGGACAGCTCTTGCGCTTTAAAGCGCTGTATCCAACGCACGCACCAACATAGCAAAATACATATTGCTTGGTTCATTAAAACTTTAATTAAGTTTGGCTCAAGCCCCGAATGTAGGTATAACAAGTCGGGAGAGTGAACTAGCTATTTTCTCCGGATTGGCCCAGATTTAATGAGTTTTTTCTTTGATGTAAGCTTACCTGTTGTTTTTCTATAATTCGTAATTAAAAATGACATAATTGAAAATAATAATTACAGAAGGATTTTATGCAAAAATAAGCTCCAAGATGAATAAATAGCGTAAAAAATTACGTATATTTTTCGTAAAACTGAGATGTACTTTTAATTGGTAGATAGCTTTAAATCTAACTTATAATATCTGTAGATAAGTTAACAGATAGAAAATGGTAGAAAACCGAATAAAAATCTTCATTTGTGATTTTCATTTGTTTCGTCTTCGTTTTCCTTTGTTTGTAAACTGTTAAAGAGATTTCTTAAAAAATAATGCAAATAAAATAATGCCTTACGATCATATATATAGATCCTGAGCTTAAGTAGGATTATTTATTATTTATTTAATACTTTATTGCACAGATTAACTAACTAGTACAAATGGCGGACTTAACGCTAAGAGCATTTTCTACCAGTCTACCACCCGTAGTGAAGGAGAGGCGGTGTAGGCGTGCATCAAAATATCCCTGGATTCCCTGTATCCAGGGGATCGTTACATAATGATTATTTCAGAGAAGCTTGAATTTATAGCCCTTGAAAAATAAACTGGAAAATAAACCTACAATGCTGATACAGTGCGCTGTAACTTAAGTACCTATACAGTAAATTTTTATGAAACATAAAAAAGTAAGACGGCCAAAGAATACAATAACAGGAATGTGAAGTAATAAAAAAATAGTTGACTTTTCCTTTATATTATGTTTGTTTTGTAACAAATGTCGTAGGTAAGGTTTGATTTTATGTGGGGGATGGAATATTTCAATAACAATGCACAGATTTCTGATAGTCTGTGATTTTCGTCAAAACAAGGAAAGGGTCTATTATATATTTGGATCATTTGTTATCGTGTTTAGGGTGAATTGTAGTTATGCTAGTGTAGTAATTCGAAATACGTAACACTAAGATATATAGAAAAACTAACTACACTCCGCGGTTTCGCCCGCATTCACAATTATTCCTTGGAGTCGTTCATTTTTACAGCATAAAAAGTATTCAATGTTTTGACTCCACCTTCCAAACAGAAGGTGGTGAGTTCAAATCCCAGTGCAGGCACGTACCAATGTGTTTCTGTAAAACATATATATGTAATTATCACTCGCTTTTCGATGAAGGCAAACATCGTGAGGAAACCCATCGGGAGGTAGGTATGTTATCCACCAATCCGGACCGGGCCCCGTGGTGGATTATGGCCTAACCCTCCTCACGAAAGTGAGGGAGACTCGTGCTCAGCAGTGGGACGATATGGGTTGATGATGATGGTAATGATAGTTACCTCTATTGCATCTCGTATTATAATAAAATTAAAAATAAATACAAATACAGTCGAATTGAGAACCCCCTCCTTTTTTGAAGTCGTTTTAAAAGTGGGATATAAAACATCAGCCTCTATCTGTAGAAAATATTGCAAATTAAGGCTTCCCAAACTAAATAACATGCCATATTCAATTTGGTAGCATTATCCAAACAATATAGATCTTCGTACGTGAATGATAACATTCATATTATTTTGGGGTCCTTAATAAATAGGAGCAGCGACAATTCACCTTGTCTATTTGCTCAACCCTAATTCAAAGTAACAGAGTTTGCGCTACAGTGGCCGTCTGTTAGTATTTGTGTTTCTAATTTACTTGTATGGTCAGCGCAAAGTCGACCGAGTGGATTGAACCTTATTCCAGTGGGTTTAAGGTGATAAATAGATACATAGATAAACTATTTTTTGGAACAAAACCTAATTTCTCTTTCTGACTCTCTTTCTATCTCTTCTCGTTTAAACAGGTGCCATAATGCGATTAAGCATTTTCCATAATTTCTGAAAGTATCAAGAAAATAATATAAGGTACTAATTCTTTATTGCACTTTAAGAAATATAAAAACAGTATTGATTGCACAGTACTGCTTGGCGGATGAATATCTGGCAAAGGTGCGGTACTTCCCCAAGCGGTTCCTCTCGAAGGTGGGTATGTTGTCCATCAATCCGGACTTGGCCTCCGTGGTGTATTAAGACTTAACCTTCCTCACGAAGGCGAGGGGAGACCCATGCTCAGCAGTGGGCTGATATGGGTTGATGGTGAAATTAATTTGGTTAACCGGTTAAATAACTATTTTCTAAATAATAAATAGGTCTCATTCTTCCTTTTTATTTCTTTACATTTGCCTATATTTCCCGATATTTAGTGTCTTTGTGTATGTGTGTGTGTGTGTGTGCGTGTGTGTGTGTGTTTGTGTCTGTGTGTGATAAATATGTATGTGCGATAACACCTGTTTGGGAAACCCTGTACACAACGTAGACAGAAGATACGAGTAGAGCCATATTTGAAAACGTTTTGTTAACCTTATTGTTTGTCGATCACAATGCACTGAAATTTTATATTTTTTTAATGGCTGGGAATAAAAGTGTTATATTATGAAAGGTAGGATCACAAAACGAACAACTGAAAATTGGAATTTCAGAAATAGGTGAACGATATCGGTTTTCCGATCAAGTTTCATTGACTGCGGATGGTAGGAATCGGGAAATATTGCACTTTGATCTATGAGCTTTTGAAGCGATGATGTGACGTGTTAGTTGGTGGCGTGATCGGCTGCTCAAAGGCCGATCAAAGGTTCAAAACCAACAAACCGTGCAAAAATGGAACATGTGTTTAGATGATGGAAAACATAATTCAAAACCTTATATATGGTAGAGCTAGCGAGTGTAAAAATAGGTCGCCAAGGTTACATAGTCCTAAAAGTCCTCAAGAACCAGTTCCATTTAACACATTCACTGCTGAAAACACAACTGTTGTGTTAGCGGTACGGGAAAACACAGCGGTGTGCGCAGATCCATAACCGTGGCTAGACAAGAAAATTGGCTCAGCAGTCAAAGTGTTAAGCTAAAAATTTGGGATATAATATGTTGCAAACAAACTTAAATTAAAACGAACTTAACTCAACTTTAATTAATTATTAACGAAATAAATATTTAAGTTTTTCAAGCGCCGTTTATAGGCTCTGAATACGCTCCCGTCGACCTGATTACTTTTTGCTGCGTTTGTTTTTATTAAATGGACTAAATTAACGCTTGCTGTGTGCACATTACCTTTTATTTTATACGTTCACATTAAGAGTTTTTAGCTTATGAAGTAAAACTCAATACAGCTGGATAATCGTTAACAGACCTTTGTCCAACTGCGGGACACATATTGAAAAAAAAAAACATTTATTTAACCATCAATAATTTCGATGAAAAAAAAAAACACTAAACGAAGACGGAGGTAACAGCTAGTGTTGTCTATAATAAAGAAAAATACTTTCAAGTAAAGCGAAAGATAAATAAGCATTGTCAGATGCGTCTTATTATGATTAGTTTCATTTTTCCAACAAAAAAGCTTTTCCAGATTTTCCTTTTAACCCGTAACCAATAAGGGCGAGGTCACTAACCTTTTTCATCATCATCAATCAATCACGTTAAAAAAATTCCATTGTTATTTCAAACAAAATGAGCTATTCTACTGTTAGGAGTTAAAAGCGGTATTATATTGTAACATTTTATGCAAACCAATGTTCTGACTTTCAGCTTACTAGCCACTTTGCTGGAAAATTTACTATGGAAAGTACAGTGGAGGTACAGCGCATTAAGTATCAAAGGTTTGGATAGATAAACAGACATTTTTGTGACAAACACAAGATAATAATTAATATATTTTTATTTAGATTATAATTCTTTATATTATGAACACAGATTAAATGCAACGTACAATAAGGAAACTTGTCTCCCGAAGAAACCTAACAAACAGTTACAATCATTAGAAATCAATAATTTAAACAACATCTAAGAAGGAGTACTTAAAAACAGTTCTGCTAAAGATGGTTATGTAATCCACTTAAAACTGCTTGGTTTTACAAAATGATGTACATTGTCTTCAAGTGATTTGATTAGCTTACATTCAAAACATATGTATAACCTCCCATAGCCATGTTACTCAAGCAAGTTTATTTGTTAGCATTTCTGATTTCGATTGGACATTAATCTACTTAACTATTGTTTCCCCAGCATCAAAGTTTTCGATTATTGATTTATATTGATTGAGTAATATACTAATAAAAATGTTCTTCTCTTATTTTTTTTTGTGATATGTTTTACCATTTTTTGATTTGTCTGAGTAATGAGACGAGCCAGTTGTTCAAGTGATGGTACGCGCTACGCCTGTCCATAACAGTTACAGTGCCACCCAGAACGTTGCGTTGCATAATCTTCCGAGGCACTGCACTGCGCTCGTCACCCTGAGACATCTGCTCTGAAGTCTCATATGCCTAGTAATTTCGCTGAAAACAGTGCCTTTTGTACCGATATACAGTATTGTTTACAAACTACTGTATGGCGGATGAGTATCTGGTAAAGGTACCCCAGGTGGTCTGTTGCAGAAGAGGCCTACAACCACAAAAAAACATAACAAACATAACTATTATAATTTTAGACATAAAACCAACCGAGTTTGTGTACTGAGTATATAATTACTGTGCTGTAAGCTGGTCAAGTAGGCATCAGCCTACTTGACCAAGTATTTTATAATAGCCGTACCAATTTGGTGTTGCTTTTGAAGCTATCTACATTTCGAAATGTTGATAGTAAAATGGCTAATCAAGTTTTCTGATTACAAAAACGGCGATGATTGTACAACTTGTGCAGTATTGGTTCGTGCTAATTTTTATTACTTCGGTCATATTTTTTTTCGTTTTGCAGACTAACTTTGATCACTATGATGTTATGCGACGAAGTGGTCAAAGGTGATGAACTTGCTCAGTCTAGAATGAAACTAGCCAGCTCTCAAGGACCACTGCTGGATAATTTCGATAGGGGTTTGGGATTTGATATTAATGAATGAGTAAATTCACATAAGTTGATTCAAGGTCAATAACCTACTGCACAATTCTATCCTCGCAACTAAAACTGAAACAAACTGAATGGGAAGCGAAAATAGTAGCCGCCGCCGCCGGTCAACGCCGATAAAGTTAATAACACTACTTTAAAAACTTTTCAATAAAGGAACAAAAGATATTCCGTAATTGACACCCTTCATAAAACAAAAACGGGAACTAGCGAGAACTTTTGCTCGGAATCACGAAGTCGCAACTGTTTCAAGTGGGGTTGAACTTTTGACTGCGAGTGACAAACTGGATGAAGACTCCGAGTGACAAAGTTTGTGGGTTCGCGACACACCGTGAGGCGGTGTGTCGTTTGTCCAATGCGGTCAACAGCTGTGCATGTGTGTGTCAGGTGGCACCACCGTCTGTTTGTTTGAGTGGCGAAGTTTGTATGTATTCAGGTGTGCAGTGTTACTGTGTCTATTACGCTTGCCTTAGCGCGATACGAAATTAGGCTTCGTAGTCAAATTACATTTTAGATAAACATTTACATTGGAAGAATTAATTTAAACCAAGCTAATATAATTGCTAGAGCCTATAAAATGAATAATGGAGAGGGTTCTGAAGAATGGTTTAAGCTCATTGCACTATCATAATATATATATATATATAGTTAGTTGAAAAAATAACTTCGTTATACAGACATGACTAAGTAATAATTTAATTATTTTTTTATTTGACTACGTGAATAGACAAACATGTCGTTCACCTGATGGTAAGCACTACGCCTGCCTATAACAGTTACAGTGCCATCCAGCACATTGTATGTCATAATCCTGCGCGACACTGCACTGCGCTCGTCACCCTGAGACACCGGCTGTGAAGTCTCATATGCCCAGTAATTTCGCTGGAAACAGTGCCTTTCAAACCGGAACAAAGTAATGTTTGCACACTACTGCTTGACGGATGATTACCTGGCAAAGGTGTGGTACTTCCCCAGGCGGTCCCTTGGCCTCCCACTGCAAAAATATATTTGGTAAGTTAGTACGTAGATAGATTTTCCACGGAATCCCACGGAATCCCACGGAATCCCATCCCATCCCATCAATCCCACGGAACAAAGACCAAAACATCTCACGTCGCCAAACTCGTACGTAACACCTTTGCCAAATTCCTCAAATCCGTATTGCCGCAAAACGGTACCACCAAACTTTGAATCCGATTCGATATCGCAACTTGCCCTGCATACATTCAGACTTAACCCTACGTGACCTTGCATACGCTATTCGATTTTGCGGCATTTCCGGTTGGTCTATGCCAACCGGAAGTGAGGTATAATACGATTCTGATTTTGGAGTGTATTTATTTTTTATTTGTCTGCATGGATTAGAATATAGATGGGAAGTTCTTTTTGCACAACAAAATACAACTTCTTCCGACTAATCTTTTTGTGTGAGATGGGTTACTTTATGTTTTGTTTTTTACTTTTTTGAGGTACTTTACTGGACTGATAGTAATCTAGAGTAAGACAATAAAATACATTATATATTATTAAGGGTGGCTATCTATCTGTAATTTTACTATTGCTTTAAATGACCATGCCATTGTAAAGCTAACCCGACTTTATTAATTTAATCATTATTATCGTAAAAAAAAAACATGATTTAGCAGCAAGCCAAACTAAAAAGTAGAAAAATTGGTACTTCATTAACTTTATGGTAAAAAAGGGCGCGGTCCTTTTTACTTAACATTTTTAACTAGCCTTTGGTGTCCACCACCTTACTCATCATAGTTTTAATACTTTTTAATTCGGCCTGCTAATAAAGCATCTACAGTAAAGATGAAAAGGATTATGTTATCATCAACAACCATACATAACGTCCCACTGCTGGGCACGGGTCTCTCCTCAATTTCGTGAGGAGGGTAAGGCCATAATCCACCACGGGGGCCCAGTCCGGATTGGTGGATCACATAGATAGATAGATAGATAGATAAACTCTTTATTGAAAAACCACAGAACAAAGAAAACTTAAAACTAGAACAAAACAAATTTTACAATTAGTGTCACAATGGGCGGGCTTATCGCTCAGAGCGATTTCTTCCAGACAACCATGCACGGTGAGGAGTAATTAGTACATCGGACGGTACACGGACACATAGCTACCTCCGAAATAATTCTCGGGTAGGTATGTGGGTTTCCTCACGATGTTTTCCTTCACCGAAAAGCGCGTGATAATCACGTACATATGTTTTTATAAGAAACACATTGGTACGTGCCTGCACTGGGATTTGAACTCACGACCTTCTGCTTGGAAGGCGGACGTTCTCCCACTAGGCTACCACCGCTTAATTATTATTATGATTACGATTATGTTATATTAAAAAGAATAGTTTTTTTTTTTGCATAACAATTCACACAACAAATAAATTACTTTCTTTTGAAGCAAAACGGTTTGCCATAGTCACGGTATTTTTATTTCATTCTGAACTCCGAAAGTCGAATAGATTTCCCTACTTATGAGGTTGTGCAATTTATTGTTGGCATATTGTATGTAAAGTAGATTCGTACCGTCAGGCACCGCTTTTAACACGACAGCGTGCAAAAATGGAAGGACAAATGGGTGAAAATTAAAAAGCGGTGGCAGCTGAAATAGGTCAGTCGTGCGGTGTTGCTTCCCGCCCCTCTACGTGAGGTACTGGCAAGGACATTTTATATATTACTAGCTGCGCCCCGCGTAGTACCCGTTCCCGTGGGAATACGGGGATAAAATATAGCTTATGTTACTCGCTGATAAAGTAGCTTTTTATTTGTGAAAATATTTTTAAAATCGGTTTAGTGGTTTAGGCGTTAAAGTGTAACAAACAAACAAATAGACTCACAGCATTTATGATATTATAGTTAGGACTAGTGCGCCCCGTGGTTTCACCCGCGTAATTCCTATTCCCGTGGAAATATGGGGATGAAGTATTATAGCCTATGTTACTCGCTGATAATGTAGCTTTCCATTGGTGAAAGAGTTTTTCAAATCGATTTAGTGGTTTAGACGTGGAAGGGTAACAAACAAACAATCAAACTTAAATTCGTATTTATAATATTAATTAGGATTATACTCTATGGATATGAACGCTTCTAGCACTGCAATGGTTTTTTTTTTTTGTCAATTTTGGCGGGGATCGCGTGGGTTGACGAAGACACAATACACAGGTGTTTGAGTAAAACAAAAACCGATTGAAATGATCGGAGATTGCGAGCTTACTACTTTTATACGAACAGTCGATCATATCACTTTAGCAGAGTGGAGTAAGCGTGCGTGCGTAGTCCATGGGTTAGATCGTTTAAGGGTACTGGCGAAGTTACTAGATATTGCAAATAAATCCAACGGTTTTGCACTGGTGCTGGCTCTATGCCTCCCGACTGCAAATCTATGCGTTTCTCTATCTTTCTTAATCCCAGAGCAAAAAGCGCATCACGAATATTTGCTACAGCCCAGTCCCAAGTTTAATCTAAAAGGACACTGAAAATATTCAATATCAAAAAATAGAATGATTCAATCGTCGGCTACTATAAATAAATTCAACTTGGTCGGAGCGTGACTTGGCATGCAAAAGTCGAAATATTATATCGCTGAATATTGTACTTTTAATAATAATTCAAGAGCCTAAGAGCTTTCTCGAATAATCGCTGCGGCATATTTTTAAATAATTTGTATGTTATATCAATTGACCAAACACTAAAAGGCTTTTAATGAACGGGATTTCGCAATGTCAGTTTGTTTACCAAAGTTAAAAAGTTATTATTAAAACAAACCGTTCTAAAATTTCAGGGGCCGTGGAGTGTCCTTAATTCCACTGTCTTCAGTTCTGGACTGACAGCGGCGGTTACAACATAAATCCCTTTCTTGGAAAAAGCGTATTACTTTACCATCCGTTGCAGCGTTTGGTTGCTTGTTTTTAAGGTGCTACCGTTTAGAGGCAGCGTTGGTTAAGTTGCGAGCGATATTTGTGCGCGTTATTTATGCAAGAGGGATTTGCATGATACGGGGAACTCTGGCTTGAAAGCAGCCTAACACGTATGCATTGTTGAGGCTTAAACATCGGAACTATCTAGGCTGTCCAGTAGGAAATTACGTAGATGGCCAACACGCAAACCTTCGGTTGTGTAAAGGCTTATCCAAATTACTTCAGACCGGTCTGGCCTCATGCCAGTTTTTTGTGAAGTTGCAGCTTCGAGATAACTGCGCTGATTTGAATGAGTTCTGCATCGGTATTGTTTTCTTGTTGTAAAGTAATAGGATTACTATTTATTGGAAATATTTGTGTATACCACGATAATCTGATACATCGTTATTTCTCAACTGCTTAGTTCGTATGCTGAAAACTCGTTTCCTACTATTAGTTATCGTTCTATCGGTTATTCTATACTCTACGACTAAACAAAACTCTTATTTTGGTACACATAATGATTTTTTAGAGGTGGGCGAGGGTGTAAAAACTGTAACGATATGGCTCTAAAAATATGCACGATGAACGCATCTAAGACAATAATTCAAAATTGCCATCAAGTTGCACTTGCTTTCATGTGTTCAGTCTGAAAAAAAAACACATTTATGTTTTTTTCTTCTTTATCTTTGGTTTTTCGACTGCCTAACCCACAGTACACGTAGCTATGACCATGCACCGCTATGTGTGGTAGGCTTTACGATAACATTATCATGAGATCGTGCGTGTAATTATCATGTTGCCGACAATGCGCTACTTGTCTAGACCAGTTGCGTATTTATAAGGTTATCGTTTTTAATTTTTGTCTTTTGTTTTGGTGCGGACAAGTTAAGTGCTTACCATGAAGATTGATTACTGCGTGTATGGAGCTACAGTAAACACCTTATAAAATGTGAATTAAACTCGAGGTAAGCCAACAGACTTGTCTTTTACTTTGGCTTTAAAAAGAAAAACACTATCCAATTGATATCTACAATGTATAACAGAATACGTTAAAATCACTTGACAGATAGACAGTAATCATGCTAACTAGACGGAGTAGGTAATAATACTATCAAAACATTTGACGCAAACCACTCAATGATGAATTGAACAAAATGTTTTTTTTTATTTCCAGTTCATTTTTCTTGGTGACACGCCTAAGGCGTTTCTCATACAGGACTGTCCGCCGCAGTGGTTCACGGGTACGGTAAGCCAGGTTTCGCATACCGGCCACCCCTGTAGCGTAACTTTGAGTTGTATGGCGATAGAGCCTTTGATAGCGTTGAATCCCACGCAACTACTGAGGTGTGTATCCGTACAAGCTGCATCGCAGGAGATGCCATGTGTAAAAAAACCGTTGACGAAAGGAAACTGATCTAGAAGCTGCAATGGGGATGGGCAGGGCATTTGGCTAGACGGGAAGATGACAGATGGATTAAGGCAGTAACGAAATGGTGGCTAAGACAAGGACGAAGATCTAGAGGCAGACCACAAAGGGCAGATCAAGATAGCAGTGGCGTGCACACGAGGAAGCCTATACCCAGCATTGGGTTAATGTAGGCTGATATAGATCGTGGAAGACATCTCACGTTCCCGTAGCCTCGACAAAAAGGCGTTCCGCTGGAACACCCTGGGATTTAGTGGGTATACCATCAGGTAGCTGACGGGGAGTCCCACATAACCACCTGGTCTTACTCTGAGCCTTCCCCAGGTAAAAATAAAAGTCCTGAGATAGATAGATATAGACACGTGTATACAGCGTGTTGTAACAGATGCGACTAGCCTCGTCCGCAGCGGCTTGTAAGCGCCACGTGAGACACGCCTAATGTGAAATTCAAATTACATATATCAACGGTGGGTTAGGTATTCAAGTTATGTATAATTATTGATTTTACTTCAATAGGTAATGATATGGCTAGACTTTTTGATGGCTTTACGTAGGACAGTAATCAATTTAAAACGTACCTACAGACGGTTGTTATGGCGCTATACCTTAACTTCAATAAAATAATATTACAGAGCTATCGCTTCTACATATACTATGGAGTGATAATTAGATACTATAAAGAACCTTAGGGAAATATCCCTTATCATTAATCTTCATTGAAGCATTCAACGCAGACACGAAACTTTGCTTTTTCACTTTACAGATTCTTTCTGCCATCTAAATATGTAGTAGTAAGCTACGAATAATATTTTAAGTTACCCGTGGAAGATAATTAAAAGGTTCAACAATCTATTTAGCTATTCAACTCTTCCACACATCCTTTGCCTATGTTGTCTAAGAAATTGAACTTTCAGTACTTTAGACTGTGCCATAAAATGAACTCTTTTTGGATTAACCTATTGAGTCCCATTGCTGGGAAGATCTCCCCCATATCTTCCCAGGTGTCTCTATCACGAGCTTGGTCTTGCCATCCAATTTCGAAGGCGTTCGAGTCGCCACGCCACCTTTTTCAGGGCCGGCAAAATGTAGATAACATTTTTTGATCTCATTTACCTCCCAAAGCGTAGTTACACAACCAAAATATTCTTCTAAAATAGGTCCACTTACCACAACATTTTTAAAACTAGCGAAAAGCTCTTGAATGTGGTATAAAGTACAATGCGATTTATGCCCCCGCCACAACGGTAAGGAAAGTAGTTTAAAAGATATATTAACTACCTAGAAAAATGCAGAAGAATGGGGACCAGTTATGCATCACCAAATGGACTTGATTTAGGGGGTCATTATTATCCCTTGAGTGACACGTGCAGTTCTTCCACGTATAACGTGGGACACGAGAACGGCGAAAAGAAATAAGAACCTGTGAGTGGCATCCAGGGAAGAGCATAGAAATATTTATGACTAGCAGCCCCATAGTTTCACCCGCGTAAACTATTAACCCACAGGATCCGATGATGTATAAAATGATGATGATTATGATGATGATTATGATGATGATGATAATAATTAAAATTACAGTGAAAATGGCAGATATGTAAGAAACACCAAGTCACAATAAAACGTAAACAAGAATACAATTTCTCATCAAAATTCGACACAAGCTATTAAGGTCAGGCATTATATCCCAGCAAATCTCATCCCAGAAAGTAAGTTAAGGCCATAAAGTAATATAACCGCATTACTGTGATATTACTAAGACGATTTGCTATGGGATACAGTTTTGTATCAAACTGGTCATAACGTTATTTTTTACTTATAATAAGCTCTAGTTTTTTTTCTGCGTGGACAATGTCGCGTTCAAACACGCTCAATACATGAAATGAATGTTTGTTACGGAAATTGCGTAGAAGTATAGCGTTATGCAATAGTATTGATCTAATGAATGTCTATAGTTTGTCTGTTCACGCCGTTTTCAAGATCCACCGTCATCACGACATCTTATAGCGATTCGCGATATAGCGATATAGGTTGAAAATGGCAAAAACCTAAATTGAGTCGCTAATTAGACATCACGGTACGATTATGCGACGAGGTCTTCAATTGAATCGCTATAAGAGGTCATGGTATGCCTCCTGAACGGACTGTCAACTCCACATACAACACATTCAAGGACACCTTACACACATAGCACACATGCATCCTCTACGCATAGCATATGTCTTCTGACGTCACTCAACATGCACCAATCACTCACACCTTCCATTCACACGCTCCACGATGGACGCACACCTATTTTGCCTTATAAATTTATATATTGCCATAAACCAGTCAATTCAATCAAGACCCTTTTTCTTTTGTTCTTAATGAACATATCTACGACGGACATAATTCCTCTACATAAAGAGAAGCTATGTGGTTACCAGTATGATCGGGTACATGTTATAAAAATAGTTAAAAATCTCGTGAAATGTACAATTCTAAGTCCGTCCAGTGCACACCGTCAATTCTATCTACCCAGACGTGGTCCAGACCTGGGGCCCCACCACGAACAGTTAAATCCATCGAGTTTAAGGCCTTAAACTGAACTGTCCTGCTTACTATCACCACCAATATCGCTTAGCATTCATAAGTCAACCAGAGACATTTATCCAAAGAGATCGTAATAATTTGTTTGCATTTATGAAAGTAGCTCCATCCCATTCTCTTTTTCTCTCATTCTCTTCAGTCTCGTCACGTCACGTTTGTCATTTATGAATGTGTGGTGCCAATCTAGGCCGTTCAGTTTAAGGCCTTAAAATAAACTGCATGGAATAAGAATACGTACGTGGTTCCCCCTGAACTACTCGATTAAAGTCTAGCAAGCTAATCCAGTCCATGCGACATTTCAACCAAAACCCATCTCAACATTGGTTGACACACACACAATGGAAGACGAATAGAAACCAGCTGTTACAATTTCAATATAATAGTTGTATAGACATAAACGGCGATATTATTTCCGTTACTCCCGACATTTTTACCTCAATATAACCAAGCACAAAAGAAATAAAAGAATGGTATACATACACCGGGAGACAGTATATCTTGTAGAAAATACGTTCGCGATATCACTTGGAAACATTTTATAGCCCTATTAGGTAATGGGGTCCAACTATATTTTATTCTAATACATAAATGTCCGGTTACGGAGTTACTTTCGCTTTTTTAACGAAAAACGTTGATATTATGTTAACTGGGATTAGTTTTTATGGTTTGGCAGGAGTCTAGAATAGTCTGGAGTTGGAGGGATTCCGTATCAGATTTTTCGACTTCAAGGCAAAATAATTATGATACATTAGTAGCGCCCCGTGGTTTCGCTCGCGTTTACACTTATCCTACAGGAACTGTCAATTTTCACGGGAAAAAGTATCCACTCTTCTATTCCAGGACAAACAAAAAAACTTGCAGACTTGCTTCTATTCTAGCATATCAAGTGTATCAAAATATTGTTGGATATTTACAAAAATATTATCATTCGGAATAACTAATTCATTAACAAAAAAAATCAAAATCAAAATCGGTTTATCCATTCGGGTGCTACGATGTCACAGCCAGACACAAACACACACACACATACACAGATACGTCAAATTTATAACACCCCGTCGTTTTTGCGTCGGGGGTTAAAAATAAACGAAGCCAAATTGAGACCGCCCACAATTTTAATCGGTGCCCGAAAAATTATCCGACCAAATAATTGAATTTGGTCAGGATTAACATCACAATCCTGTCTTTATAATTTGACGAGTTTGATTTAGATTAAAAACAAATTAGGAACGGTTGTTCTTATCCTTTTGAATTTGATGTTTTTCTTTAGCATTTAGGCACGTATCTAACTTATACACCTATAGGAAAACGTTACGGTTTGGAAAAGTTACGCAAACTGCGTGGTTTCTGTGTTTAAAATACAGCACTGAAAATAATCACTCGCTTTTCGGTGAAGGAAAACATCGCGAGGAAACCCACATACCTACCCGAGAATTATTTCGGAGGTAGGTATGTTATCCACCAATCCGGACTGGGCCCCCGTGGTGGATTATGGCCTAACCCTCCTCACAAAAGTGAGGAGAGACCCGTGCCCAGAAGTGGGACGTTATGGGTTGATGATGATGATGACTGAAAATAATTGTAACTGGTATTGTGAATGCATGGTTTAGCATTACTTCAGATGCTCTAGCAACACATGAGGAATATATTTGTCATCATCATCATCATCATCAGCCCACACTCAACAGCCTCTCCCAATGAACGCCACTGAGCCCGATCTTCGGCTTTCGTCATCTAGTCCTTGCCAACCGTCTTCCGCAAGGCGTCACTCCAGCTTGCCGGAGGGCGTCCTACACTACGTTTGCCTAAACGCGGTCTCCACTCAATATATATTTGTCTATTTATCTTAAAGTGTATTTTTTGCCCTAGATAAGACGGTTGCCATACATTTTATTTGCGTCAAATTGAAATTAAATTCGATTTAAAACCTTTTGCAAAAAAGCAGTTACCTTAAAAAAAGAAAAACAAATTATATCCCGAGCCCGCTCAAACGAATCGTTACGCCTTTTTCGATGTTCATAAAAGTTCTCAAATCGAGTAGTAAACCCCAAACTTCAGTAGGAGGCTCGAAGGCTTCCACTTGGCATCCGCGAAACTGCCGGCGTCAAGACGACCCAGCACCAAACCGCCCAAACTTCGCCCATTGCCGAACACTTTAATACGAGTTTCGTGGTGTTTCGGAACGTTATCGTTATAAAATCGACGTCATGTTTTTCCTCTTGCCCAAATCTCGGAAGCTAAATTACGAATTTATTTTTACTCCCGAAAATCGAACGTCAAAAAAGGATCGGGCGTTTAATTAAACAGAATACCGCAACAGCGAAAGTCCCAATTGTACCAGCTGAAACAGTAGGCAATGAACGTGAAAGTGCGATAGCAACTAATGATGTTTCGTTTAACGACAACAATAAAAATACAAATAGCCCAAGCGGCCATTCAAACGAAAATTGACTAAACACGGCACGTGGTCCCCACTCGGGAGGGAAATAGCTGTGTGAGGATACAAAACATTTGATATTGTCCCTCCCCAACCCCTATCTATACTGGCGCGGGGTTCAGTCGTACGGGCCGCTCCGGCGCGAGCAGACGTCCCATTCGCAAGTTCAAACTTTCGGTTACGTCACGATTGCCCGAGGGTGATTACGAGTGTCCCTTTTGGGTGAATTGGTTCGGTGGTATGGTGGTTCGATGAGTTGGTGAGATGGTGCGAAAGCGTGGTGTGAGGCGCGTTGCCTTTACGCACGTGTGCGTTGCGCTGCTGTGGTTCTTCACCTGTTTCAACGGTAAGTTCCGTTTTAAATATCGGATTGGGTAAGGGTTGGCTCGTTGCGGTTCGGTGGTCTTGACCGTTGGAAGCGGTGGAGCGTTTCGTTTAACTTCGTCTCTGTTTAAACTTGGTTTTAAAATACAAGCAACTTTTTTAAACTTTGAATTAGAACGATTTGTTTCGTAGTTAGGTCAGTTACAAAATACAATTTATTTTTTATTGTAGTACAACTGAAAGTTGTCGGTCATTTCTGGTTTGAAGTCAATATTTAAATAACTAAATTTAATACTTGAAAATCTCATCGAATAAAAAAGTTCGTTACCTTGAAAAATGTGAAAACTAATAAACATAGCGTATGCTAGGTCAAATCATGGTATTAGGATCGACGGTGTCTCAAAGCGTAGAACGCAAAGCTTTTTGCTAATTTGATATTTCGCCATTTGCACGGGCCTTTTTAGAGTTTTAGGGGATTGCTTTTTTCCTATATATTTCGAATTTTTCGCGCGGTTCGTTTGTTTTCGCTTTGCCTGTATCCCTTTGTGGGCATGGCATGGAAATATTTTAAATCAACATTGCATTGCTAAATATATTTAAAAAAAATATGTATATTCAACCTTACTGATGGTATCCAAGCTGTCTATCGATGCGGGATCATGGGTCAACTTCACCCCCAGTGGCTTTAAACTTGCAGGAGTTTAAGTTCAGGCTAAGTCACCGGATTAAAATTTCAATACGTAGCTACATTAATTGGAAACAGAGTTATTTTTCATCTACTTTTCGAAAAAATAATAAATACAATAATAATATGCAGTCTTCAAAATATTTACGGAAATTGCTTAAAACTAAAATCTAAACCAAATTCTAAAATAGAATACACATAATATATATACACAACATGAACAAATTAAAAAAGACTATGAGCTAACAGAGATAAACCAAAACCTCAAAGGTCCATCTAAAAATAGTATTCTATGGCCAGCACCAAGAACACTGCCTGCACCTCCGCGTTTTATTTTTTATTTAACTAAGTGACAAGACGAGCAAGTCGTTCACCTGATAGTAAGCGCTACGCATAACAGTTACAGTACCGACCAGAACGTTGAATATCGATAGATGCGTTTATTGAAATAACTAATTAACCAATTTACATTAAATAAATAACACACTAGAGAACTAACATTTAAGAGAAGTATTTTAGAAAAATAGTCTTCCAATGTCTTTTAAACATTTAATGAAAATTGGTTAAGTCATTTTATTTAATAAGTGTGTCTATTTATATGAAAAACAAATCGGCGCCTATTATTGGAGTCTGTTACAAACCTTTTTTTTTATAAAACTACAGCTAGAGAATTTGCAATCAAGCCTCACATACGTGCATGCAGACCAAAAATAGAAACCGGTCATAAACAACTGGGTTGGGAAAAGGAAAAAAAAAATCAAACTTAACTTGCGAGTTGACTAGATATACTATAAAGCTTGCCAAATAGGCTGTAGCCCAAATTTTAAGTCCTTCTCTCAACATACAAACCGAACCGAAGAAAACAAACACGTCAAAGTAAAATTCGAAACTTCGTTATCGCGCACGAATTAAAACAGCTGCTAAAACAGACTCAGCCAAACATTAAACAAGCAAACGACTTGAAAGATCCTAAACTCGAAACATCGTTAACCGGTCTGGCGATATTAGAAGACTTTGGAACTACAAGCTAAATACATTAATCCAGTGGTGCGTACCACGCACGAAACTTAACTTTGTTTGTCCTAGTAACTAATATTTAATCTGTGGTCTAGACATTCAGTTACTCTTAGAATAAGAACAAGATATAGAAGGAAGATTAAAGGCTACAGCTGTCCTACAGCTCTCTTATTCACATCTAGTAAGGGTAGCCGTTTATAGCGTCCACGATTCTAAGTGAAACAGAAAATTTCCTATGGTTTTTTTTTCTTTCGAATACGGTCCACAATATAGATTAGTAAGGTAGTCTTGGGGTTGTCTATTTGCTACTGGATTTGTATGGGCTCCATTACTTTAGTAAAACTTCCTTGGTAGTACAATATACGAGTATTTATAATCTGTGATTTAGATACCCGTGTAACGACCTACAAGTAAAGCCCCGAGTGCACTAATTATCAAATAGTACTAATGACAAATGTTTTTCACTTTATCTAACCAATAATTAGTTGCGTGCAACTTATTTGTTCCCATCATCTATCAGTTGGAAAATGACTCGTAAATGAATAAAAATAGCGACCAGTTTGAAACGTAAAGATCGACCTACTTATTCGGAGAGTAAACTTCCTTTAATCAAGTAAGTTACCTTATAGCTTCATCTAAATGCTACCTTAGTACCTTGAAAGTTTATACCCGTATAAAATAAGTTAAGAGAAACACTTCGCGTCGTGTTCCTGATTTCGACACTCTGAGTTTCGAGATATCGAAGTTGGAATGTTGAATTGTTGTTATTCTTCTTGCCTTTGAGTTTATTGAAATGTAGAGCGACTTGTGAAGTTATCCTGTAATGCTTAATTATACTTAAACGTACTTGCTTAAATAAATACTAGTTTGTGCTTATTAGGTATCTTCTTGAGCTTCAGTTTTGGTTTTATCCGTTAATCCCTTACAAGTTACAACCAAAGATTTTTCTAATTAGAAATTTGATTTCACAAACCAGACTCAGAGCAAATACGACTGGTCCTTTTGTTGTGTATATTTTTTAAAGTTATCCAGCATAGTTTTTTTTATGTTTTGGTTTCGCACTTTTTGTGCATTCAGTCAATGTAAAGAAATTTTTAATTTCATGTTTTTGTTCACAATTCGGGTGACAACTTGGTTTTTACGATCTTATAATTTAGTTAGAATAGGATTAAGCTATAGAAATAGGATAAAAGGTAATAGCTGTTTCACAGCTCTCTTATTCACATCAAGTAGTACAGCATACATGAGAGTGAGTGGAATAGAAAACTTTACACGATTTTTATTATTCCAAGTATCAACTGGTCAAATTGTCTTTTAGGTTGTATATTTGCTATTAAATTATGCCATGGCTTGAAAGCTTTGTGAACAGTTTGATAAAGAAACAAATGAACAACTAATTACAAGTTGACAATTTAACATGGATTTATATAGCTTCTTTTATTTTGTGCTGATTAGTGAAATTGGAATAGGTACCAGGTGGGTTACCACGTACGTATTCTTATTCCATGCAGTTCATTTTATGGCCTTAAACTGAACGGCCTAGATTGGCACCACACTCTCATAAATGAAAAACGTGACGTGACGTCACTCAAAAATAGACTGCAGAGAATAAGAGAGAAAGAGAATGAGATGGAGCTATATAAACCCCCATAAACGGAAACAAATTGTTACGATCTCTTTGGATAAATGTCTCTGGTCGACTTATGAACGCTGAGCGATATTGGTGGTGACAGTTAGCAGGGCAGTTCAGTTTAAGGCCTTAAACTGGATGGATTTAACTTTTCGTGGTGAGACCCCTGATCATGTTTGATAATTTCAGTACTATTATACTAGGATATATACTAGGAGTATACTGTTTGTTCTTTCCACGTAACCGTCTTTTATTTTCAAGCGAAAAAATAAATACTTTCAGACCAGACAAAGTTTTACGAACAATGTTTTATAATTCAGTACGATACTGGGATATGAGACACAATAGAACAACAAACAATAGAATATTTACAAGGTTTTTTTGCTTTGTCGGTTTCGTCTTTAATTTTTTTTATGTTACTGAGTAGCGAAACGAGCAACTGGTAGGTAAAAAAACATAAAATAACAGGATAAATTAAAAAAAAAATATGGTCCTCGTCTACACAATAATAATAGTAATATTAATAAGATAAGATGCATGGATTTCCATCGCTGATTTGAATTGTTTTCGTGCGATATCAGTGGTAAAGCCTAGTCAAAAGCCCTTTGGGCGATCTGGCAAACTTTGACACCAGAAGCTGACACTATCTCATTCAATAAACAAACAACAACTGTCAGCTTTCAACTGTAAGAGCAAATTGAATTGCTAACAAATACAGCAGCGGTATTAAAAAAGTGGTTTTCTTAAGCCATGATAGTAATAAAATAAAAAAAAAACAAGAATTACCAACTACTTTGGTATGTAAAACGGAACTTTCCGAGTGTATCACCCGCGGGGTTTCGAAAACCAGCATCCAGTGCCTTGCACTGGCCACTACTGCGTTTGTTCTCAGTAGATCCTTTAGCAGTTTCTTTGAAAGAACTACTGTGTTTTTTCTATCCCTGCAGTTCCTTTACAAGAGCTAAAGAAACTTCTGAAACGCCCACCATCGCGTCGCTTCAAAAAGTAGCAAAATTTTACTTTCGTTTGTATGCGTCAGTATCTATTATTATAACATAAGTAATTAATGTCCAATGTTTATAAAATGGCGTAAGTACGCCACCCGCTCTATTATCGAAAAATGTTTTTTACTGTCCATCCAAAGGCTGTCTGGGAGAAATTGCTTTAATAAGACCGCCCATTGTACTACACTCGTTTACCTTTTGTTATTTTCCTGTACTGTGTTAATTTTTTTGGTGCACAATAAAGAGTTTTCTATTCTATTTCTATTCTATCGATTTCAATTAACTAACAATTCGAAATTCGATAGAGGAAAACTGTCTATATGCTCTTGTCTATCTATACAAGTCTATAACCCGAACAAAGCTATTACCTCCCGCCCTTGAACTTTCGGTAAAAGCGATTACTATTCCATGAAATAAGTAGTCCTTTTCAGTTACAAAAACTCATTTAATCTAATTTACTTCAAAGGGACCTAAAATATTGACAACTGGGGCCTCACCACGAACAGTTAAATCCATCCTGTTTAAGGCCTTAAATTGAACTGCCTGCTAAATGTCACCACCAATATCGCTAAGCGTTCATAATTCGACGAGAGACATTTATCCAAAGAGATCGTAACAATTTGTTTGCATTTCTGATAGTTTACATAGCTCCATCTAATTCTCTTTTTCTCTCATTCTCTTCAGTCTATTTTTGAGTGACGTGACGTCACGTTTCATTTACGAGTGTGTGGTGCCAATCTAGGCCGTTAAATTTAAGGCCTTAAAATGAACTGCATGGAATAAGAATAAGTACGTGGTTAAAACGAAAGAGTCACAGAAGACATATAATCATAGTCCTACATATAGAATGGACATTCTCCAGCCCCCGCGATCCACTCCCCCATAGCTGACAAAACCGCAGGACAATCGGGAGGTCAGTCAATATTACACGCCCAATGACAAATGGCAATAGACAAACGAGTTACTTAGTACGAACCTTCATTTTAGCGGGTTGTCTTTTGTTTTGGTCGCGTAGTATATTTGAATACATACACACGTATTTGGCACGTGTACAAACGTCTTTTATCTGTGTGAGTTGTCAAATTTACTTTTGTGTGAAGTGTACGGGGTGTGACAGAGGGGACGACGGAACAACGTTCCAGACCTTGACCTTTGTAAAAATGGCAGTCACGTTTCAATTAAAAAGACATTATACTTTTTACTGGCATTTAGGTATGAGAAAAGGAGGTCTAGATACCAAAAGTAAAACCAGACGTGACGCATCTGTGTAATCTTTGTACTTACTTTGGCGATGCCGAAATAGGTTATACTATAATTTTTTAACAGTATAACAATAAAAAAAAAATTAAGTAGGTGAAGACTGATAAACCAACTGAAAAGTTTGAGTTTGGTTTGATTCCCTCACAGGTTAATGATTTGTGTGGTCCACAAGTATTTGTTCTGAAGCTGGGTGTTGGGTGTATGACCATGGCCCCTTGTAGTTCCTGACTCCTATTGAACCCTAGTTAGAGGTCACAATCAATGTATGAAACCGTGATGCGTTATTTAGTTAAGCCTAAATCACTTTTCCAATTCAATTTAAATATGCAGAATTGTTACCCAAAAACGACAGTCGGCCAAATCGAAAGTCAGCCAAATCGACAGCCCTCCACATTGTTACTTACTATTAGCGATGGGCGATTCCGAGACATTTGGACTATCGAATGAATCGCATCCATTGCTAAATTACAATCGAATCACTAAGTATCCCCCCCCCCCCCCCTCCCTATTTGATGGCACCGCTATTATTTGATTTCGGATGTTTAAAAGCAAGCCAGACGTTCATCCGCCAAACAGTAGTGTGCAAACATTACTGTGTTCTGGTTTTAAGGGCTCTGGTTTCAGCGAAATTACTGGGCATATGAGACTTTAAAGCCGATGTCTCAGGGTGACGAGTACAGTGATCGCGCAGGATTATGCAATGCAAAGTTCTGGGTGGCACTGTAACTGCTATGGGCAGGCGTAGCGCTTACCATCAGGTATACGACTTGCTCGTCTCGTCACTTAGAAGAATAAAAAAAATACACAGATTCACATCCGAGAGAAAATCATCGAGACGAAAATCGAAACAATCGATAAAAACATTTCGCTCGCCCATCGCTACTTACGATCGTCCTTGAACCCGGCAAGGACGGCTGACGATCACACCCGTCAAATGTGCCATGAAATCTACAACGATCCCGTCTCAATCTTTATGGCGGTTCGGTTAAACTACAGGATAGATAAGAATACGACTTGGACGGTACTGTATGGCTTTAAATTAATTTGTGGGGTTCCGTTCGGAGACTCAATGGTTTTATTGCTTTTACATCAAATCCAAACATTTGTCCATGGAGTCCAATCAAGACATTTGATAGAATATACTTGTCTGTTTTCAGTCATGTTTACTGCTATACGATTTTTATGACTAGTAAATTTAATTTAAATCCGTCCTGCCGTTACAGAGCTTAGTGGCTAAATTTCTTTACATACTCTAATCACCAACAAAGAAGTTTCAATATAACTAGTACAGCACTTTTTTAGTCATAATAATATGATATAACCAATCATTAACGTAATAATTAGCCATGCTGACATTAATTACAAAAGAATTATAAATACAAAACAAATATAATTATTATTGTACTACCCTTGTTTTTTTTGTGTACAATAAAGAGTTTCCTTAACCTATAAATCTCGATTTTATAGAATAATCCTTATTACAAAAAGGGAAAGGCTTATATTAATTGGAACAGAAGTATATTTTGTACTAAAGCCCTTTGAAACAATCCCTCCACCCAATTGATCGCCCAAGCTACTAAATAAGAGCGTATACAGTGTCCATCTTAGCATAATGCCGGGCCGATTAACCGAAGCTGATATGTTTGTGTTGGCCAGGGCACAGCCCGGACGCTCTATATAAGAGCCCATTTGACAACTCGAACATAAATGACATTTGTAAACGTGCCAAATGCATGTGAACTCAAACGGACTCCAAAACAAAAGACAACCTGTTAGTAGGCTCATACCAAACCGTACTTTGTCATACCTTTTTAAATTTGGCCGTGTAATATTGACAGCCTCCCAATTGCCCTCTGGATTGCGGGGGGTCGAGTGTCCATTCTGTATAATATAGTACTGTGTAGTCTGTGCCGATATGTTTGTTTTGGCCTGCGGCCGGAAGACGGAGCCGCTTCCGGCAGCCGATAGCGCCATCTATGTATCCCAGCCCAAACAATACAAGGCAGTTTGTTTCGGTTTTGAGAGTTTATGGGTCAGAATTCAGTGGGACATTTTGGCGGGGTTTAACGTCTGACATTAATTAATGAAGACTCAGTCATTTGAGTTTTTATATCGCAGTTTTAAATCAGGTTTAGGCAGCTGCTTGTTAAAAATTAATGTTAATCTTTGCACTGGAGATGGAAGGCGGTAATTTCATTAAAATAATTTTAAGTAGATTTTTTTTGGATGGGTTCATGCCTTCCATGATAATGCTAAATTGGATTCTATTAGCGTTGTTGTCAATACCTTAATCGGTGATATTCGACTAAACAATTTGATTTTTATGATTTTATTTGATTATTTTACTGCATTGTATGAAGTGGGGTGTGAGGGACTCGATACGCGCATATAATCTGTGATCGGAATAACACTTCTTTACTTTTAACTTATCCGACTAAACACAATAAATCCTTAGGGAGACGTTGTAGAAACCACGTAGATAACCACGACACTCTCAACAAAGACACTCAAATCTTCCGTTTCATTTAGAAAATATTTTCCTCCATAAAAGTTATCTCCTCTATAATTTTATTTTCGTCGTATACGCCACTTATCTTGGGACATAAATCAGTTTACTTGGGCAGTAAAAAAAGTAACTTCTCTTAATTTCGAGCCTATGTATAGGTATCTGCGTTTGAGATTTACTGGTGCTAACTTTTCTATCGTTTGTGGTAGATATCGATATCGATCTGGGTATCTGGGGAATGGGACACTTTCGCCTATTGTTAGTGTACTAAGTAATAAGGAAACTTGCAGGTCTCTCGGTCAATAGCAACCAACACTGGGCATATCAACCGCTGCCTCAGGCTGAGGAGCGCAGTGCAGTAACGCGTTAGATTATGCAATGCAAACTTCTAGGTGATACTGTAACTGTTATGGGCAGGCGTAGCGCTTACCATCAGGCGTCCGACCTGCTCGTCTAGTCACCCAGTCAAATAAAGAAAAACATGCTGGTCTAGAAAAAGTCTATTCCTATCTAGAACTTTAGATTGGAATATCTTTGGGGGCACTTATAATATTGCATTTGTCACCTAGAGACATTAGTTTTAAAAAAACGAGTATGTTAAAGAGGGGTATAATAAGGGGTTGCACATTTTGGTATAGGTCGTTTGTTCCTGGGACTAACGACGACCGGTATGACGGTTCTCAGATTTTATGGTTATCGTTGTCGACCATCGGAAGTCATGTGGACTGATAACCATACTTATGCGAGCAAATCGGACAAATGAATTGCCGATTGCCGTTATCAGGCGTCGGTTACAAACGGTCACGGAAGGGTATTTTTAGTGAATCCACTGAAATGTTACAACCTCCTTAATAGCCTTATTGGCATATCCATCGACTTACAATATATTTAAATCCAATTATTGTACAAATGCCAAACTTTCTGCCAAAAAAGTCGCGCGCGTGCCTTAAAAAAATCGTAGCGCTGAACACGCAAAGACAAAATAAATAGATCTCCCAAAAATGTTAACCCCTAAAATAAATGAAAAAGCGTTTAAGACAGACGTAACAATTCGCATTTTTATGACCTACCTAGTTTTAACCTTCGCAATGTTGCCAGTAAAACCTACACCGTATTGTTTTTTCACCAGAAAAATGATATCTTGCCTTATGAATATTTAAGAGAACAGGATATGGGTAGAATTTTTTGGGCATAAAAAACTGTCGAGCGATCCAGGTGAAATGGCACACATAAAATGTTTTGTGACTTTTGCCTTTCGCAATGAGGTGTGCTTTATACGGCTCGAAATGTAAAGCTCTCGCTTTTTCTTTCGTATTACCCCCGTTTTGCTCCCTTGGGTGTGTTTTAAAGTTTATAAAAGTGAAAAGGGTAAGGGAGACAGTATATTTTGTTTTTGTCTGTGGACCGTTTTTGGTCTTCTTAGTTGCTACAAGACTTTTTGCCAACGGTAACAAAAATTCGTCGTCGAGTTTCTTGCCGGTTCTTCTCGAACGAGTAATATTCCCAATCCGGTGGTCACTGGTCAAGTAATTTTATATTCAGGAGTGTATTTTTGAGGATTAATATTATAGACATATCTGGGCATATTATGAACATTTGGAGCCGATGTTTCAGGGTAACGATCGCAGTGCAGTGCCGCGCTAGATTATGCAATGCAAAGCTTTGCGTGGAAATGTAACTGTTATGGGCAGGCGTAGCGCTTACCACCAGTCGAACGGCTTGCTAGTCTCGTCACTCAGTCAAATAAAAAAATCAGTTTCAGAAAAAAACATAATCATAGTTTATTCTTACATTGATGACGGTTAAGAAGAAGACGACTACAGTCAAAAAGATTTTTACATTAAAAGTCACGCAAAGATGAAGTCTTGATTAAGACAAAAGAATTTTGTCGATTATATCGAGCTCAAGAGCCTGGCAAGATATCTTAATTATGTAATTTATTCAGGCACTTAGGGAGCTCTGAAATAAATTATTTCAATTTAGCAACTCTGGTAAACCTTACTAGGTTCGTCTATTTAATAATAGTTACTAATAGCAGCCACCCTAAACTTAATTGTAAACTTAATAAAGAACTCTTAAATTTTGTAATTAAAAATGTAGACTACAGCTCTGCTAGTTCCTCTTAAACACAATTGGAATGGAATTAAAAATTGACGTTTCGAAATTATAATTATAAAACACTAGCTGTACCCTGCCACGCTTCGCTGTGGCACATTCGCACATTCGCTGATATGTCACTGATGAAAAAAATAGATAAAAACAATTCTTGATGCGGATTATTATTGTAATTCTTCTGTACTGTGTTTAATTTTGTTTCTGGTGTACAATAAAGAGTTTTTCTATTCTATTCTATTCTATTATATATCATGCTAAAATTTCAGCTCGATCGGTGCAGAACCATTTGAGTTTTTGAAGCGTACACAAACCAACATAACATTTTTATATATATAGATAGATTTAATGACCGTGATTATCCATGTTAACTACCTTAGTGAAAGGCACTAGTGTCCACTTAGTTAGTAACCTCAAATGGAAATCTTTGTGAGCTAGTCTCGCCCTTTTTTTTTTTTTTTTTTTTTTTTTTTTTTACCTGGGGAATGCAATTACGCATACCACCAGACCCGGGTGAGGGCCGGGTGGTTATGTGGGACTCCCCCGCCAGTCTGACGGGTATACCCACTAAACCCCAGGGTGTTCCACCGGGACGCCTTTGTTGTCGGGGCTACGGGTGCGAGAGTGGACTTCCGCAGCCCCGACGGCGTTGGTCCTCCAGGGAGAACCCCATCCCGTTGGTAGGAGTGGAGAGGAGTGCTCCACTCCGTCTAACTTTGTGAGTGTGGCGCGCGGGAACACCGCGCGCGCCGCCTCGAGGCATACGAGTGGGCGGCGGACGTACACCCGGTCCGCCGCCCAAGCCTCTGTTATGGGGGCCGGAGCAGGGCGTTGAAGAATACTCTTCTTCGACGCCCCGCTCGCCGGCTGCGGAGGGGAAGTTCGGAGGTGATCTCCCGTTCCCGCTCCGCAGCCTCCTTCTGCGACATCACCTCTTCGCAGAAGGTTTCTCCGGCTTGCCAGGACCTCTCGTCCCCGACCATTGACTTAATCAAGGTCGGGAGCGAGAGGTCGGCCCCCACTGCTGCGACGAGTTCACGGCGCTCGCTTGCCCAGCCCGGGCACTCCTCAAGCGTATGCTGCGCCGTGTCTTCGTCGCAGCCACAATGGTGACACTTGGGTGTCGGCTCTCTTCCGGCTATGCGGTGCAGGTACTTCCCGAAGCACCCATGCCCCGTAAGCACCTGCACCAGCCGGAAGGTGAGAGACCCGTGAGCCCTGTCCAGCCAGTCCTGGAGGACCGGCCGGACAGCTTCGACAGTCCTTAGTCCCGCTCCAGGTGCGGCCAGCCTTTCTGACCAATTCCGGAGTAAGGACTGCCGAGCATGGAACTTCCACACTTCAATCGCCCTTGGCGGGGGGCTTTCGCCTTGGAGGCGGAGGTTCATGCGCCATTCGAACATGTCGGCATGCATTTCCGCCTCCAGGTCCCACGGAGGGGACCCCGCCAGCAAGCACGCCGCCTCGCAGGAGACGGTGCGATATCCACGGATGACCCCGACGGCCATCACCCTCTGAGCTCTCCTCAGCAGGGTGATGTTCGGCCTTGTCAGGGCACCCGCCCATATGGGAGCCCCATACAGGGCCATGGACCGCACCACCCCCAGATATAGGCGGCGCGTGCTCTCCTTTGGCCCCCCGAGATTCGGAAGCAGTCGCCTGAATGCGGCGGCTGCCCCTATCAATCGGGGGACCAAGCGAGTGAAGTGCTCGCGGAAGTTCCAGCGGCTGTCGAGGACGAGTCCCAGGTACTTCATACTCGACCCGACCTCGACCCGGGCCTCTCCGATAGTGATGTGGGACCCTCGCGGCGGGGCTTTACGGGGCCCATGAAAACACAGGGCCTCCGTTTTGCTCAGGGCCACTTTGAGTCCCAGCATTCCTATCCTGCCGACAACCAGTGTCACTGCCTCCGTGGCAAGACGGGCAGCCACCTCGAACGTGTCTCCCCGAGCCATGACCAGCGTGTCATCTGCGTAGCATGCCACGCCTGCGCCCGATGGGAGATCACCCCGCAGAACCCAGTCGTAACCGATGTTCCACAGGAGGGGTCCCAAGACGGACCCCTGAGGAACACCGCACGACATCTCCCTCCGATGGAGTTGGCCATCTCGCCCCGGGTACGAAACGCACCGCTCGGAGAGGTAGGCTCCGACTATCCGACTGAGGTAGGGAGGCACGCCGTGGTATTTAAGTGCCTCCTCAACGCACGCCCAGGGCAGGGTGTTGAAGGCGTTGGCAATGTCGAGCGACACAGCCAGCACCACCCCACCCCGGGCCACAGCGTCCTCCGAGTAGGCCTTGACACGTAAGATTGCGTCGACAGTTGACCGGCCTACTCGGAAGCCAAACTGCTCGTCGGACAAATCCGGGCCCACCTCGCCGAGGTGCCGGATGAGGCGATTTGCGATTACTCGCTCGAATAGTTTGTCCGCCTCATCCAGCATCACTATGGGGCGGTAGGCTGAGGGAGATTCCGCGGGGCGCCCGTCCTTCTTCAAAAGGACGAGCCTGCCCGTCTTCCACAGTGCGGGGAACCGTCCCGTCCGCAGGCAAGCGTCGAGAAGCCTGCGGAAACGGTCCCCCAGCTCATCCAACGCCAAGACCCAGGTTCGGCCGGGAATGCCATCCGGACCCGGGGCCTTGTTCTTGGCTCGTAGCCTGAGAACGGCCGCCCCGAGTTCACCCTCTGACACTCCCGGCACTTCCTCTTCCTCAGGCGCTGCGGCTTCGGTGCCCACACGGGACTCCGTTCCCGGGGGGGCCATTGCCGGAGGCACGAGTTCCGCTCGGCTCGGGAACAGTGTGGACACCACCTGCTCCAGCAGCTGCGGCTGGAGACTCTCCGTGAGCGGGGGGGCCCATGGACGGAGCTTGTTCCGTACCATTTTGTACGGGCGCCCCCACGGATCACGGTCGAGAGTCTCCAGCATCTCCTTGTTCGCCTGGGTCTTGGCGTTGCTGATGGACAGCTGCAGATCCCTGACCGTTTCACGATAGGTCTCGTACAGCTGCCCCTCAGCCTCCAGGTTTCTTTGGCGGCGGCGGCGGCTCCTGGTGTACCGGCGTCTAGCTGCCACGCAGTCCGCGCGGCGTTCAGCTATCACCTGAGACCACCAGTACACCCGATGCTTGGGAGGCAGCGCCTTGGCCCGCGACATGCAAGCGTCGCAGACCTGTGTCATTGCCTCCCGGAACCACTTCGCCTCCGCCTCCACCTCCACGGGACCGTCCGTTGGGGGGGGAGAGAGCCAGGCCTGGACGATCGAAGCCTCCACCAGCACTTCGCGGTCCAGGCTCTTCATCACCCATCTGGGCGTCGCTGGGGCGTACCTCCTTGGGCGACTCGGGGTATCTGGAGAGGTGGAGACGTCAAACCGTATGTAACGGTGATCCGACAGCGTCTCCACGTCCTCCAGAACCCTCCACTCACGTACGTTGCGCGCGATGGCAGGGGATGCGAACGTGATGTCCACGATGGATCCCCCCTGCCAACGCACGCACGTGTTGACCGACCCTTGGTTCAGAACCTCCAGGCCGGTCATCGTCGCCCATTCCTCCAGAGCCTCGCCGCGAGCATTGGTCGCAGGGGAACCCCAGGCCAGGGATTTGGCATTGAAGTCCCCCGCGACGAGCGCTGAGCGAGGTTGGAGCTGTCCAAGTACAGCCCCCAACCCGCCCAGAAAAGACTCGAACTCGGCGAGGCTTCTGTTAGGTGAGAAGTACACCCCAACGAGCACTCTCCCCCTCCAGTCGACGGCCACGTAGCCTCTGCCCCTCGCCAGCACCGAGAGGGGCGCTACTCCGGCAGCATGGGATGCAATAATGGCCACCGAACCGTCCACGTCGCCCGCCCAACTGCTGCTGGGGGGGACGAAGTACGGCTCGGCGACCACGACGATTTCTGCCAACCACTCCGCCATGCTTTGCAGGAGAAGGTCCTGCGCGCCGGCGCAGTGGTTGGCATTCGTCTGGAGGAAACGATGGGTCATCCTAATTAACAGTTACTTCCATCGCCTCCTCCTCCCCCGCCCGCTTCCCTGCTGCTGGAGAGCAGCTAGGTGCTGGTGGGGGCTTCGGGGCTGTTGCAGCCCCGATTTTCGCCTTCTTGGCTTTGGGTGGGGAGCAGGACTTGCTCCCCACCCGGTGGTCCGCCGGTTTTTTCGCAGCTGCGCACAGGGAACACCGTGGCGCAGCTGCGGGACATTTGGCCGCCTTGTGGCCGGCTTGACCGCAGCGATAGCACTCATCGCTGCGGTCGACCTCTGCAGTGCATTGGGCCCGCACGTGGCCTTTGTGTAGGCACCTGTGGCACTGCATCTGTCTGGGCTGCAGCAACTTTACCTGTGCCGCAACCCAGCCGACCAGAAGGCGACCTCCATCCGCCAGTTTTTTGGCCGCTGCCACCGGGCAGCGTACCCAGACGGAGAGGGAGCCCTGGGAGTCTTGTCTCAGCTCCCCTGTCTTGACGGACCCCTCAGGGCACCCCCCACGCTGCGCTATGGCAGCAACCACCTCCTTGGTGGAGACCGAGTCGTCCAGGCCCGCAATACGTATGTCCGCACACTTATTGGGCCTGGACACTTTTACGGTTTCCCCGTCTAGCGCCTCTCTAAGCTTCTGGGCCAAGGCATCCGCCTTGGCCCCGCTCGTGGTCCCCGGGATTTCCAATATGCGGCCCCCCGTGGCCGCCTTTCGGAACCGGAGTCCCCCGGGGATTTCACAGGAGACCAAGTCAATTTTCGACTTGGCCTCCTGAATGACCTGGGCGTATGTTACGCCCTTCTCCTCGGCCCCAGGCTGCAGCGTTAGTATCACAGCTGAGGACCGAGGGGGGCGCAACTTAACCGGGGTTGGCTGACTACGGGGCCTTGCCGGTGCCGGCTGGCCACGAGGCTTTGCCGATGGTGCGGCCGACGACTGCGGGCCGGATCTCTTGTTGGGCCCACGCCTTGTCACCGTCGACCATCCTTCGGCCAAGGACTCGGAGGCCGGTGGGAGGGCGCAAGACGTGGGCGCCGTCGGGGCTGTATTGGAGGAGGCAGCACCCTTCTTCTTCTTCTGCCCCTGTTTACCCTTCTGGGTCACAGGGGCAGCTGACCTCGTATTTTCGGTCGCCAGCGGAGGAGGTGTGGGAGCCACTTTCCTCGCTGGCGCCTTTGCGGGTGCCGCCTTTGCGGCCGGAGACTTATGGAGCGCAATTGCCGCTGCTGCAGCCGCATTTTTCCGGTCTGCCGCCAGCGGAGGTCGGAGACGCTTTTCAGGCAGGAGGCGATCCTGCAGTCCATCGAAGCGGGCGTTGACCATCTCGCCAACCTGCCGCATGATGGACTGGGTCACCTCCCCCATGAAGTCTTTCAAGACCTGGGGCCCAGCGATCTCCGAGCTCTCTGCTTGCTGAGGGGGCCGAGGCTCCTCCGGAGGGCGCGAGCTTCTCAACTCCGTGCGCAACTCCGCCATTTCTTTCCGGAGGTTCTCGACCTGGCCCTGGAGGTGGACATTGTCCGCCTGTAATTTGTCCGTCTCTTCCGTGGACGTTCTGCAGCGCAGAACGTCCATGGCGACCTTTATGGACGCCGCCGCCTCTTTGAGGGCCCGCACATAGGTACCCTTCAGGTTCCTGGACTTGGTCGCGACACTCAAGATGATTTCAACATCATCCCCGACCTGTTTGCTGAGTGCCGCGGCCGTCCGCGGGTCCCCCATATCTGACGCCAGCCCAAGCGCCGCCCGACTCTTGTCAGCTGCACGGGTCATCTCCTCCACGTCCCTTTCCGCTGCGGCCCCCCGCTTCTCCGCTGCAGCCTTTTGCGCGAGGAAGGATGATTCCCTCCAGCTGCGCGTAGGCCTCGCAGCCTTGGCAGGGGGAGCTGTGTCCGCTGTCATCACCTGCCCCTCGTCGTCCTTTAGATGCCGCTTCCGCCAGAAGCGGCTTGGCGATGGGGTCCCAGACCTTCGCGGACCTAACGTCTCAAAGCTCATATCTGATGAGTCTGTGTCCGGTTGGTTCGCCATCCCGGCTGAGGCGGCAAAACCATCGTGTACACCCAGAGTGGGTGTGTTGCACCGAGTGAAGAGCACTCGTGCCTCCTTCACCACCTCCGGTTTTTCCGCAGGCAAATCAGAGTCCGGTATCGCGCATGGGTCGGTTTGAGGGCCGAGGCCCTCGTGGCAGTTGTTGCCCCCCCCAGAGTACGAGGGGCAGACTGGCTCGGGCGAGCCAGCAAGGGATTCTCCTGCCTCAGAGAGGCAGGTACCCTCCTGGGGTAATATACACTTTTTGCAACTTGCCATGTTTGTTGGTCCTGTTTTAAGGCTCGGTAGCCTGTGGGGTGGTGCTCTCGGGACCGGGTTCCCCCCGGCCATGCATCCCCTCGGCGAGCACCATACCTTGAGATTCGGTCTTCGCGAGATGAGCAGCGCCACAGGGATAAAAGCTCCCTGTAGGGGTTCTCATCTCGCCTCCTTCTACTCGTGAAGTGAGCCTCTGCGAGGATAAAAGCTCCTCGCAGAGGCACCCGTCACGCCATCCAGACACAGGTGTCCGGAACCACCTCGTGAGACAGGGGGAACTCCCCACAAATATGAGACCCTTCGCAGGGGCCCCCCCGCCTCAACGTCTGGCAGAACTCTGCCCAGAACTCAGGCTCCGTCCGCCGGGCCCTCTGGCAGAACAGAGGGAAACGCGGAGAAGCCCTACGTGCCAGGTTATTAGCTACGGCCCCAATTCCCCGAGGAGAATTGCTGGCCGAACCCCAGGGTGCACCGTCCCAGCTGCTGCCCTTCCCTCCGGATGCAACGCATCAAGAGGGACGAACAACAGCCGGGCACTCGTGGAGGTTACCTGGCCCGCACCCCAGCTAGTCTCGCCCTAGTCCTAGCACCTTTATCACTTTCAACCACATCGTTACTAATAGCCAAGTGAGATAGTGGCCAAACATTGTCTGCTGTCTATTAAAATTGTCGAATGAGATAGTGCCAGCCTTTAGTTTCAGAGTTTGTCAGGCTATCTTTATGCGCCGGACGTGGCTTAACGACTGTTTTCAATCGATTATAGCGTAAGCCGATGGCTTATTGCGCCTTCCGAAGCGTGGAACGATGGAAGTCCGGACATAGGACATACGTTATAATAATCTTTAACTTCGGTGATGCGTTTTCGAAACCTTTATCGTTGAGTTGTAAAGCGCACAAGTTACTGACTGTATGTAAATTTGAAATACCACAGAACAAGGAAAACTGCCACGTATCATGCTACCAGCGTGTAATCAATAAAAAAAACATTTCTTAGAACAACTACTCCTTCATTCATTATACAACGTATTAACTTTCCCATTAGTAGGTATATACCAAGGGTCTACACCGCAGCCATTTTCTGAATAATATATAAAGAGCGCAGGCCCTGAAAGACCGCGACCAAATCGGGTGTCATCGATCAAAGGAATCACGTTCATCAATAATGTACGTACAGTAGCCGTTAAATCATCGGAGATAGTGACTTCGTCTATAAAACTGAGGTGGGCCTCAATAGCGATGGGAGAATCGGAACAATGGACTAAACAACTCGACGCTTAGTCAATTGTTTCACTTAAATATTCGTCTATTAGCTTATTATATTAAACACACAACAGCGGCGCGATTATACTGTCAACTAAAAATCCCAACCGACATTATAAATTAAGAATTATGTGCGTAAGTACTTCTGTAAGTTTGTTGTCATTCAGCTCCATATGACAGATGAACAGATAAGGCTAAAATTTGCTATATAGGGAGCAGATACAAAGAATAGTTTTCATACGCGGGCAAAACCACGGAGAGCAAAAAGAATGACCGCGATAAAAAAAAAAAAATTATTACTCAAAAGCAACGGCAGCACTTTTAAAAAAGGCAATTTGGATACTAATGAACGAGCACCTAATATCTTTACATTAAATTTAGTTTAAAATACATAGTTTATGTTGCCATGTTGTGGCCCAGTTCTGGGACTGGCAGTCATGTTACCGAAATTTACGACTTTAGCATGTTACACAATAATTTAAAACTTAAAAGCTACCGAAATTAACATTCGTACTGGATGGGAAAATAATTTATTTGGCTTTTTAATTAAGTGGGAGCGACACGTTTTGCCATTTCCTCATTATTTGTATGCAGAAATATACCGTTATCGAGTTTCGGATTGTATTTCACCAAATGACGATGGGGTGTACATCCATTGATGCTAATATACTAATTGACATAGTAACCTGAAAAAGCTTGTGAAAAATTGACAAAACTACTGAACGAAGCAGTACTGTGCAAACATTACTGTGTTCCGGTTTGAAGGGCATTGTTTCCAGCGAAATTACTGGGCATATGAGACTTTAGAGCCGATGTCTAAGTGCAATGCCGCGCAGGATTATGCAATGCAGGGTTCTGGGTGGTGCTGTGACTGTTATGAGCAGGCGTAGCGCTTACCATAAAGTGAACTACATGCTTGTTGCTTGCTAGTTTTAAGTTTTCTTTGTTCTGTGGTGTTTCAATAAAGAGTTTATCTATCTATCTATCTATCTTGTCTCGTCACTCAGTCAAATAAAATTTAAAAAAAAAAACGATGGAGGACACTGAACAAAACAACCCTTAACAGACTGTCTCTGTCGTAAAGCAAAAAACGCCATCTCACACGCTTTAAGGGGACCTTTTTAATCATATGCCAAGGTTCGTAGAGACCTCACATAACGACTATGTAAAGTGACCGTACTTCAGAGTAGCCTGTACATTATAATAACATATTTTACTGGACGACCGCCTTGCGGTTGACGCAAATGACCGTTTACTTGAAAAATGGAAGCATTTTCGAAAAATCTGTGTTGGTTTAGAACTGACCTAATTTTAGACCAGGAGTTACGGGCTGATTTTGAAATGTTGGGTCGAAGGTCGCTGCGAGGCGGTAGACTGTAAAACGAGATTCTGTTTATAGATAAATAGAGAATTATAGTGTGTGTAAATATGTAATAGCATATTGTATGGTGTTATGAGCCTTAAGCCCTTTACAACCCAAGCGTACGCTGCTATTGCTTTGGTCCTCCACCAATGACACGAAAGTTTCATATTAGTTGGATTTTCCATAAGGTTCAAATTCCCTTGTCACTATTTGAAGATATTTTATTCTCACTCGCACATTATATTTGAAAGGAATTTTCTATTAAAATCCTACGTATGTGTAACCGACGTTGCCGTACTTAGATACAGTATGAGATGTAAGAATTGCTTAGTTTAATAGCGCTCAAGAATAGAACAAGGGCACAATAAATGCAAGAAGTTATTATATTTTGAAGGTCTTAAGCCGAGTGTTCTAAAAAATAAAAAGCAGTAGTTATAAAGGTTTGTCTTTTTGAAGTAAAACTTCTTTCTGCACGCTTGACTTAGGGTGTAAGCTGGTAAATGCGTTCCGAAAAATGTGATTAGGTGAACGGAAGTTGAGAGGGAGATATAAGGTTAGTGAAGATAAAAAGGGAGAGAGAGAGAGAGTTGCGTTTAGTATATTTTTTTAAATATATTTTATGTAAATTTTTTTTTGTTACTATATTTTTCTGTCATTTTTTTTTTTTATAATTCTTCAATCTAAGTTTTTCTTCAACTATGTTACTGGCACAGGACCGGAACAAATGGCGTGAAACAGAGGAGGCCTATACCCAGCAGTGGGTGGATACGGGCTGAATAGATAGATAGATAGATAGATGTTACTAGTATGTTAAAAAAACGAAATGTGAGCTACATTTCGTTTTTTTTTTTAAGTAAAAACTTATTTGTAGCAGACTTACATAACCGCGAATAGTCTCAATAGTAAGTCTTCATACGAATTCACGTCTTCATTGCCTCAAGCTCGCCAATACTCTTTTAAAAGGCGGTAGAAACGCTTACGAATAGAAACTTACGGCGCAGCCTGTTTAATATTCTCCACGCGACTTGAAACGATAAGAACGTGTTAGGACCAAAACGCCTTAAGGTACGACCCTCTCGTTTGTTTTAACGCCTTTTACAGTAAATTCTTGAAATTATTGAAGTTTCCGAATGGGTTCTTTAAATTTTTATGGTAAGTACCAATAAGGGCAAGTAATTATTACCCGCATTTCGGTGAAGGATAACGCCGTGGGGATACTCGAGAATCATTTCGGAGGTTATGTTATCCAGTAATCCGGGCCGGACCCCGTGGTGGATTATAGCCTAACCCTCCTCACGAATGTAAGGGGAGACTTTTTCTCAGCAGTGCGTTGATATGGGTTGATGATGATTATGGTGACCAATCAGTGTTTATTTTACTTTCTTCTTTGTCTCTGACTTAAAATTTGTTTTAAAAGTACAGAACTGGAGAAGTGGGAATATTAGTACTGAATTGCGAAGCTGCCACTTTATTGGAAAGTAGTAATATGGCCCTTTTTTCTTAGATATAAATTTTGATATCTCGAATTTAGTAATTATCCTGGCGTAAGGTTAAAACTGTGTACTCATACGGTATGTACATTGAAATACATTAACTTGGGAGGAATTGGTTTACATACAGGACGCCTGCCATCTGGTTAATAAATAGCATCTCTCATCGTATCGCTAAGTGCCTTTATTTCAGCTTTTGCATCTGTTCCATCAGTAATAAAAGCGTACCTTCCAATAAACACTTCCAAAAAGTCAGTTTCCATTTTAATATTCAATAGCGAGTATTAAATTCAAGAAAATACTTCAACCTTTATCTTAAGTCTAAAAATGAAATATTTTCAACAATTTCAGAAAGCGGAAATGCCTTCAGTAACATTTTGCATCTCAAATCCAGGTTACGGAAATGACGAAACCGAACACCCAACTCAATTTAATTTTCTATCGGGCTGCACTAGAATGACGGAATTCTCAACCCTCACGGCATGGGTGCCACAGAGGTCAGCACCCATCACAGCGACACGACGCATACGAACGCGGCGTCCGATCGCATTGCTACCAATCACACACCAACCCTGCTAACTCAGGCTCAATTTACTGGCTTAACTGACTATGGTTACTAGTCCACACTTTAGTTAACGCTTTCACTGCTGAGAACACAACTGTCGTGTTTTTCACAACTTGCCGCAAGTACGGCAAAACACAACGTTGTGTTTGTTGTACGGGAAAACACTGTGGAGCGCGCAGAGCCGCACCCGTGGCTAGACAAGCAAAACGGCTCAGCAGTGAAAGTGTTAAGTCCTGTCACTTTCTAACCTAATGAAAACGAAAGGGATACAAATAACTTTAGAACTGTCAAAATACTTTATTTTGATTATGTAGAATTTTTATTATTGTAGAAGTTGCAAAGTGACATAAGTGGCATTATAAGTTACTTATAATGCCACTTATGTAGCTGTAGTATTCTCATTTTATGTGCCTATAGAAATCTCATCTTACTAATATTATAAATGCGAAAGTTTGTGTGATTGTGCGCTTGTGTGTTAGTCCTTTCATCATGCCGAAACTGCTGACCAGATGTTGATGAAATTTTTGAACAAAGATTCTTTAGGTCCTGGAATAGAACATAGGGTACTTTTTATGCCGTAAAAAGTTACAGTTCCTTTAGGATAGTAGTTAAAGTGGGTGAAACCGTGGGGCGCTGTTAGTTGCAGATAATTATGTGTTTCAGTTATAGCCTTTTTTTTTATTTTAGTTACTACACCATTGAGTTTTGTATTTTTTTCGTGGTTGTGTTCTGAAAACAATATTTTTTTTTTAATAGAGCCTTCATTGCGAGCCTCAGGATAAATCGTCTTTTCAACTCTATGTCAACTTTGATTTTCCCACGTCGTTCGTTACCCGTTATCGCGTTGACGTCGCAGCTAATGAGCACCCCCCTTAGGACTTCCCGGACGACCGCCCACGTTTCCCTTACGTCAGACCTGTGATACACATAAGCTTTAAAGTAACCTTCGCTTCCAAAAATGGGCCCCGATAACGCGTCCCAGTTTTAATGCCCAAGTGAATGGACATATCCGGTACCTACGTTGTGTTGAGTTAACGGCTCGATGGACCCGCTTGGCTGTTCCGGCCTATTCCGACGTTCTGGTGTTCCGGCCTTTTTGGTCAGTAAAGGCTTTTACTCCGCTTATTTTTCTGCCTTTTTGGACCCTCTGCTTTGTGCATTTTGCGGTATTCGTGAGTGCGTTTGGTCAAGCGGGAGATGGGCAGTTTACACTGTTAAAGACTTTTTGAGTGCACAATACAGTCGTTTAAAAGGCATATCGAGTAACGTATTTTAAGAACAAAATGCAAAACGATTAAAAATTAAAGTATTTTTACGTTTAACATATTAATATATTTTTTTTATTGATTTTGAAATGACATGATTAAGTACATCCTATGTATATTATCAAATATTTTTTGAATTAATAGATGTTACGCATGTAGTAATTCATCCATTCAACTAATGCATTATTTTTTTACATGTTTATTAAATGCTTTTGGTAACGTGCAAGTTGTGATAACAAATGATAAAAAGGTGGATGAACCTAAATCAAAGTATCGAAATATAATAAACATTAAGTTCAATGACCGACTGTTTATCGGTTATTCAAACAGCGTTTTGTCAAAGGGTTATCACATTGTTTTTAAAACAATATTAACAGGCAATATCAATAAATTGGACCGAAATTTACTTCCGCGAGCACACACAACCTATTATAAAACGAACGCAAGTACCGATAGTTAATCATACTGTTCAGATGTGTCAAAGATTTTTCTGTACAATAATGGAGCTTACCATCTCCTGTTAAGGTTCGTTTTCGGCTACTGAAAATGTTTACTGTATACCATTAACGGAAGCTAATCACCTAACATAAGGCCCTCACGTCACTCAATGATAAATTACACAGAATCTACCCCCGCGATTATCGATTGTCGATTATAAAGTGACATATTTATTGCCTTCGTTTTGTGTTTTGTTTTCGTGTTTAGTGACATTTGACATGTGTAATGTCAGATAAAGTATCATTGATTGTCCTATTAGTTTTCGACGTAGATCAAAATGCTTATTGTACTTATTTTTTTGTATTTCTATACTTATGTATAAGATATTATTTTTGACGTGTAAAAGTGCAATATTTTGCCTATTTACAATAAATGATTTGAGTTTTGAGTTTTGTAATTCTACTTATATTTTTGTTTAAACAACAGTGCTTTATTGGTTGTGGATTGAACACAGGGCTATGGATCTGTTGGAACAAGCCATTGAATCGTAATATAGTGAAAAAATACATAGAAACATGACTAACAATTGAAATGAAAATAAAACTGCAATAAATTATAGATTTCAATGGTTTAATTTTAATTTTCTAAGAAAATATCAGCAATGTTTTAAAATTTACAGTTTTTGTATTACTGTCACAGATGAATTAAAAGTGTATTAAATTAGGATCTTTAATTGATGGCTAAAAAACAGAATGTCCAAAAATGCTTTCTGTATAAAATCATTGATGATATTTTACGAACTATCGAAAAATTTACGATCCATAACTTCATTAGAATCACCGTGTGCCAAAACATACATTTTCAGCATTCCCGATTTCAAGCCAAACATTTAAGCGACAACAAACGATATTAGCACAAAACATCCGCTGAATTTGCTACCTTTTATTTCCGAAGCAAACAGAAAAAAAATCAAACGCGGTGCGGCGCAGCATCGTCTGTTTTCAGAGACAGGCGAGCATTTTGTTCACCTGATGGTAATTCATACTAAGCCATCTGCATACCACATAGACCTGAAATTAGGCTATTTTCAAATGATATCATTAAGTTTTTAAAACTTCGTGAACTGACTTCATATTTACTAGATACATACGGGCCTTATTCGCGTATCTTTTTTTTTTTTACAAATCTCTACGTTTCGGTCAAGTTAAATTGATCGTTGTCACGAAAATACTCTTCGTAGACCAGTCTGTTAGTGAATATATAAAGCCCGAACTACACGGACGGTTTCCCGCCGTGGGAATCCGCTTCTGAATCGCACTAAATGTGTACGATGGGAAAACCGCCCGAATAATATGAGTGGATTGGATTCCTGCGGCGGGAAAAACGCCCGTGCAATTTGGGCTTAAGTTTAACAAATATTTTGTTTTTAACTCTACCGGCGATTTTCTTTTCGATCACGATTTGGGGGCGCAAAACTGTTTAACTTTTACTAATGAGGCGGATCAATTTTATTAGTTAAACAGCTGATATAAGTAATACACATGATTTGAAAAAAGTCAATAAGGTGATTTGTTCTAAAAGGTTCATTTGGCGCCAAAAGTCTAACTAAAAAAAACATTTAATAAATAAATTTTGTCATCTAACTTTTCCCCTGCGGCGCCGCCCCGCGCCTTTGTTAATCCAACGGTCATTTTTCATCCTAATATTTTTCGACAAACATACGGCCAGTAATTGTTCATCAAAAGTTATTATAGGGTGAACAAACAGCGAGGTCTGTTTATTGATGTTTGTTTTCCATTGTTCTGTTATCATTTGTTTGCAGAATTATTTGTTAGGGGCGTATTTCCTGTGAGTGGTAATGGTAGATTATAGCTATAAACCGTTATTATCAGCAACGAGGATGTAGGTATTAAAAAAAAACGATTATATTTATTAATCCCGGACACTTCATACAGATAAGCTGCTTGACAACTCACAGATGGTAATGACGTTTGTATGTGTGCGGCTGCATCCGCTCTTTTCTCGTTTTCATGAGATAAACACACGTATCTGAAACTATCCTTGTTTGTTTTTTTTAAGGCGGTAGTACTGAACCCTAGTCAGTATTTTTCAGTCCACCCAAGGTCCTTAAACGTAGCTCCACTACTGCAGCTAATCGATATTAAAGCGATTTCCATCCAGTTTTATAATTAGAGCAGCGGAGGAATGGTACACTCTCCCAGCGTCTCTGTTCTTCGAGAGCTGTAAATTGGAAATTTTCTAGTCGAGAGTGAATAGGTACCTATAGTCAAGCTTGCTCTACGGTCGATCGCGTCGTCGCTTACCATCAGGTGAGACTTGAGTCCAATTCTTGTCTATTCTTAATTTAATAAAAGCAGTATTCACGCCTTCACGTGCCCCTGAAGAATGTTGCGATGGAAATCGGCACTTAACATTTTTTTTTATTTGACTCAGTGACGAGACGAGCAAGTCGTTCACCTGATGGTAAGCGCTACGCCTGCCCAAAACAGCTACAGTGCCACCCAGAACTTCGCATTGCATAATCTTGCGCGGCACTGCACTGCGCTCATCTGACATCGGCACTAAAGTCTCATATGCCCAGTAATTTCTCTGAAAACAGTGCCCTGCAAACCGGAACACAGTAATGCTTGCACAATACTGCTTGGCGATTGAATATCTGGCAATGGTGTGGTACTTTCCCAGACGGTCTCTTGCAGAAGAGGCGTCCTATTACAAAAAAAAAACAAAAACATGAAAACGGTGCCGAAGTTTGGAACTCGATACCATAGGGTAGCAAAGCATATAAGTTAGTGCCCGACCACCGACCACCATAAAACCGTGCCATAAAAAGCCGACTCCTTGTAAAAAACCATACAAACAAACACTTGTTTCACCTTATACCGTCCAGTGATTCAATTACATTTGCAGTTAAGTGAGCTTAATAATTATCGTATGCAAATGCCCTAGTTTCCAAGCTGTAAATTACAGTTTTAAAGTCTACGTAAAACGATAATAGCTAAAGCAGTTGAACCCCCACAGTTAAATTTAATATTTCGTTCCTTTTAAAGTTTTGCCGACGATTATCGGAGTTCAAGCGACATTGTTTTAGAAATATACTAATGTGAATGATAAGGTTTATGTTCAGCTACTTTCTAGTTGAGTTTTCACTTAAGGTGATTACAGTGCTCAAGTTAGCAACTCGACGTGGCTCAGCATAAATATAGCACGAAAAACGATTGAAATAAAGCCGAAGTCAGCGCGCACTTCAACGTGTCTGTTACGTCAAATATTCCGTCGTAATTATCCGAAAAAGCGATAATAACACTTTTCATATGGAAACGATGGTTATATTGTAAGGAGTGTGCAGTGTAAGGTCAATCCGTGGTGGTGTCATATCTTTTCCGCCTGGTCTCATTCACACAAAGAACATCAATCCGCCTTTTACTCATCATCTCGCATACTTCCTCAACCTTATCTTCCATGCCATACAAAAGACCATACAAACACCCCGATTCAAACCAAATACCTGTGCAAATATTTGCTTTGTGCGGGAATCGAACCCGCAACGTTGCGCAGACGGCTCATCACCCGCTTACGCCACAGAGGCCGCCAGATTGAACATCACAAAATGAGAACCAAACAAAAGGCATGCATATCAAAACAAAAACATAAGCCATTAACATTACGAACACCAAACTCCTTAACACCATAAACCGTAAGCTCAACAAAATGTCAACACTCAAATTACAAATGATTCCGCTTTGGCCGTTAACTAGGATCGAGCCAGGGCTGTCCGTTAACGAAAATGACAAGGCATGACTCTGCGCCGCGCTAAGTAATTACATACACGTCATACTCTCGCGTTGAGCGGAATGCGATAGGGTTTTCGCGCTCATGGAAGAAAATTACGTAAGACAGTTTTAAAGTTATAAGCAAATGTTGGAGGAAAGTTTTTTTCGACCTACAACCGGTCTCACACGTGTGGGACGGCGGAAAGTATTATACGTTGTCTTAATTTATTTGACTGCGTTTAGCTATGTCTTTTTTATTAATACATAATATAACTAGCAAACCCGGCGAACTCCGTTTCGCCACCAGATGGCTTCGTTTTATGTAACATTTCATTTGGTGATTAAAAGATGAAGAATTTTTTTTTTTGTTTTCTATTTGAAAAGGAAATTTTTTATTTCATTTGCATGTGTTTCGAAAATTCGTGATAGCAGCGGGCAATATGGTACAATGAATTCATTTCCGATCTCAATCTCATGATTTTGAACTTTAACTTTGATAGTTCGACCATTATCTTCTTTTGAACGCCGACGATAAACTGGATATCCATCGTTCCCTGTGACTGTTTCAGCAACTAACAGTCGCGGATATCGTTTTGTGCACTTTCCATCAGCCATGCAAGGCGATAATGGATTTAATGCACCGCACGGTCCATGCACCATCTGTGTCGTCACAATGTCGTGTAGATGGGGAGCAGTGACTGGATCAGGAATTTCAGCTGATATGATGTCATCCACTTCATTTGAATGTAATTTGTTCAGCAACCAAATTAGGATATGAGCATGCGGTAGTCCACGCTTCTGCCATTCCACCGAGTACATATAACAACGTGTGTCACCAAAAATTCGATACTTCGTAAGCACATCCATCATAACCTTGAGTTTTTGCTGAAATACTCTGGCGATTATGTCATGGCGATCTTGCGGTTTTTGGCCCGGTTCTAACTCTCGTTCAATTTCCGTCCACTTCGGATTGCATGTGAACGTAATAAATAAATCCGGAGTTCCATAATTTCGCACGTACGTCATAGCGTCTTGAGCATATTCGTGCATGTGGCGTGGGCTTCCGATATAAGATGATGGGAGAATCGTCAGACGTCCAATATTCTGAACATCACCATCTGAATGAATAGCATCACGCAAGTGTATGTAGTCCTCAGATCGTAGCTTTGCCTGATTGAATCGGATGAACGCTAAAAAATATAAATGATAAATAAATGATTGGATATTGTAACGCATCGTACAAACGATGTGTCTCGTTTACACGATGCATGATATTGCTTTTCCGCTGAACGACAATGTCTCGCGATTTAGTTGGATCGCCAACAATAATTGCAGCAACATCATTAACGGTTGGTGCATTGAATCTTCGCACATGTTCACCTGTTGGGGTACAATCCGCTCTTATGACAAATTGTGCGTATCCGATGGCATACGTTCCAATGCTGTTTTGAACATATTAACCACAGCATTATTAGTGTGAAAAAATGCTTGCAACTGTTCAATAATTCGTCTCTTTAACTGTTGTGTTCCCTGTATATTGCACCGCACATTCAGCTGATCCACCATCGACGAAATGAAATATATTTGCAGAAATTGTTGCCGTTTCTCTTTTGAACTTTAACGCATTGCAATATCGGCATATAGTCGTCATTGGTCCAATATCTAAATTTTATAAAAATAAATTATCTAATTTTTATTTTTTTTTTAATTTTTTTACTTTTTTTTCACAATTTCACAGTGAACACAATACCGGTTTGTCTCATGAAATTAACTGAGTAATTAATAGATAAATCAGCATTGGGCTATAACCTCTTTTCAAAGATGGCAGCCCTAAAAATCGAGTAGGCCGAGGGATTGAATAGATAAATCAGCATTGGGCTGTAACCTCTTTTCAAAGATGGCAGCCCTAAAAATCGAGTAGGCCGAGGGATTGGTTTGATATAAAAAATGGCGGTAATCTTTGATATATGAAGCTGTTAACTAATTAACTGAGCAGAGAAATTTCTGTTGAAATTTTTCCTGAATTTTCTTTGCTATAAACCTCACGGAGCCCGATACCTTTCCAACGAATGCAAAACCGTGAAAATCGGTTCGTGCGTTCTGGAGTTATAGCGTCAGGAAGGAAAACCCGACTTATTTTTATATAGTAGATAAATGACAAGTTAGTCAAAAACTAAAAAAAAAAACTTTTCACTAAACAGTATTTCTGGTCATACTTTGTTAATACAAATATAAAATTCTTATTTAAAAAATCTTATCACGTTCACATTATTGTCTCGTATTTAATTTTTTTTTCAATACCCAATACTTGATAAAGAATGTCTGAAGGCCTTAGGTGAAAATACTGTCCAATGTACTACATATCATGAAGTTCCTTTAATATTTTTTTAATGTTGGTGTACAGTAAATAGTTGTCTATCACATTCTAAGCTTTGAAAATGTAATAATTGTTTTGCGGAAAACTGGCAAGCGACAACCCTGTACAAATTCACACTCCACCTACTCTTAGCAAAGAGGTGACTTTAAATAAGTAATGTAATGAAAACGCGCTCGTAACTCACGAGTCATTTTAAAATACTAAGTTGAAAATGTTCATTCTGTGTTTGGGAAACCTCTCTGGCATTTTGTGGAACAATTTGTTTTAAGTAGACAACGTTTCTTGTCAGGAAGAATGTTAACATCACGTAGTTATTTAGATTTTTCTTTACTGTTTAAATAAAGTAAACTAAATAAACTTAAAATAAAGTAGATAAACTTTACTGTTTAAGTTTACGCAAAATATTTCACAAAATTTTCACATGCTGTGGGTTAACCAATTTGTTTTAAGTAAAACTTCTTTACGCATGCTAGACTTGGGGAGTAAACTGGAGAAGAAACGGGAGAATGCGTTACGAAAAATGTGATCGGGCAAGGCGAACGGAAGCTGAGAGGGAGATAGAAGTTAGTGAAGATAGAAAGAGAGAGGGAGTTACGTTTCGAATATTATTTTTAAATAACTTTTCTGTTTTTTTTTTTCCTAATAATTTTTTTGTTGAAGTTTTACTTCTACTATGTGCCCCAGCACACATTTTGCTTTTTTTATTTATCTACGGCTTTTCTTTTTATCTATATGAAAATAAGTTATAGTTCAGATATTCAAGGAAAAATAAACAAATTAATATCGCTTATTTGCGAATTTGTTATTAAAAAATACAAACTATTATTAATTAATTTTCTCATTTACAACCTTTAGTGGAGAGGAACGTGCCAGTATGCTGGCTTTATACTTACTTACCTACTAATTCATAGGTTCGAGGAGGGCCACCATCTCACTTCGCGGTTTATGGTGGAGCACGCTTACTTCGAACTATTAACTTATTCACGCGTGACTTGAAGATTCCCGGGTGCGGGGAAACGGCCTCAGACAAGGAGTTTCACTCTAATTAATTAAACTCGCGAAAACTTTTTGATATAATGAAATATAGACTTATTTAAAAAGGTTTTAGTGCCTTGCTCATTTCGTCCTTTAAGTTTTTAGCTATCGAAAACAACCGGGCGGTAACAAACGAACACACAGACTCAACAATAAGTTTTTTTTTTTTTTTTTGACCTACATAATCTGAAAATAAAGCAGAAATTGCTGATCGTGCATTGCTCACTTAAGACGAACTGTTATAGATAAGAAACAGTGGTTACAGTACTGAAATTTTGGATTTTTTACTAGACTTAAGTGACGAGACAAGCAAGTCGTTCACCTGATGGTAAGCACTACGCCTGCCTATAACAGTTACATCACCGCCCAGAACCCTGCATTGCATAATGCACCTGCGCTCGTCACCCCGAGACATCGGCTCTAAAGTTTCATATGCCCAGTAGTTTCGCTGGAAACAGTGCCCTTCAAGCTGGAACACAGTTATGCTTGCACACTACTGCTTGGCGGATGAATATCTGGCAAAGGTGTGGTACTTCCCCAGGCCGTCTCTTGCAGAAGAGGCCTCCCACTACTAAAATAATAAATCAATAAAATCAATGATTTTAGCCTTTTTTTTAATTTTAAATGCTACTGAAGTGACTTAACACTTTCACTGCTGAGCCGATTTGCTTGTCTACCCACGGGTGCGGCTCTGCACGCGCCATAGTGTTTTCCCACACAACAAACACAACAGTTGTGTTTTGCCGTACTCGTGGCAAGTCACAGTTGTGTTTTCAGCAGTGAACGTGTTTAATCTTCTAGAACAGTTCGTTGACACTACTGTCAATTCTCAATAAAAACATAAAGTATGCTTTCTTGCCACTTTAAACTTTATTTAGAAACACAATCTAGGTGCTTTCGCTAAGAAAACCCATTATAACTTTGCCGGGATGTGAAAAATGAAGGTAGTTTTCATTTCCTAGTGCAACCGCTTGCGCTCGCATCTTGATCTATCTACTTTTCTACTTTCAAAGTAACGTGGGAGAGAAAAAGTTTTTTTTACTATTGTGAGAAATAAATTCAATAAACTCGCTTTTCGGTGAAGGAAAACATCGTGAGGAAACCCACATACCTACCCAAGAATTATTTCGGAGGTAGGTATGTTATCCACCAATCCGGACTGGGCCCCCGTGGTGGATTATAGCCTAACCCTCCTCACGAAAGTAAGAAAGAAATATTATGGCACACAAGGCTAAATAAATTACAATATGACAAAAATATAAGTTGAATTCATGTTTACATTTGTTTTAGTATAGTAATTATAAACTGTAATTATTGTGCGGTATTTGATTTGTTTCAGTCGTAAAATATGAGCGTGCCCACAAGTGTATTATTATCGAAAAATATATTAATTTCTAATTATACTAGTTATTATATTTTCTTTATTTTTGTATTCCATTTTGACAATAAATAACTGGCATCGTAATCTACTTAGTATTTTAATTTATAATTAAACTCTTTTATTTTGGCTTTTAATTGTGACCGTTTTCTAATTTGACAATTTTATAATAATTATATATTTAATTATAATGTAATTATTGGTCTTTAAGTTACTTTAATCTTATTATTTTTTGAACTGTCGAGTTCAATAATTTGTTTTTATCTCGGGTTCATTAATTGAAAAAAATAAACGAACTCCATAACAATTGTAGTTTGCTTGGGCACAGTTTTAATAAGAAATTGTGTGAAAATACTCTACAATAATTAATTGGAACACGTTATCGTGTTAAACTCACTCCACCAAGACATTGTTCATAGCGTGACTTTATAACGTAAAACTAAACTTTAGGTAACGTTTTACGCTATATTAGTCTTAATTCTAAAGAAAAAATAATGGCCTAGCAAAACTATACATTTTAATACTAACGTGAACAATGAATATTTACACGTAAAAAGTGTGAGTCGCGCAGCGCTGTGTAAAAACTGCCTGAGTCGATTAATTGAAAACTTATGTACACGTTATTCACATGCTTTCAAAGGGTGACCTTAGAGAAAATGAAAGCAAAATCGCTTCGAAGGTTACCCTTTGAAAGCATATGAATATAAATCTTGAAGTGATCACGAAAGGTACATTACTCTACTAGCTGTTACCCGCGACTTTGTTAAAGTATTTTTTCATATCAGCCATTAGACACACCTACTAATGGATACAAGTATCTATATATGACGAAACGCAGCCACAAGTAACCATGGCCTTATTAGCTAACGTGAGATTCTGTGCCGAAAACGCGTGACGTCATAACGCGCTATAAGCTTAAACGCGTTTCGTAAACGCAGCGCATCATGGAATTTAAAAAGGGTATTACGCGTTTGCTTCTCACACGTTATTTTGACAGTTTGAAACGAGCGTGTAACGCTCTAATGTCACTTTTCTGAAACTTGACATTGGCGTACACGAAATTAACGTAACGTGGCCACGTTCAAGGCCAAGGCTCAAGGTGTTCATAGCGAATGCGAGCCGACAGCACAAGATCACTCCCACAGCTTAGGGCTCGGACGCGGCCACTCGAACGCTCAGAGTGGGCAAATACCATACCTCCTCCTAAATCGTTCCTTCATTGTTGAGGAATAAAACTCCTTCCAACTACAGCCACAAGTTGTCTCCACCTGCTCCGATCTTAGGCTTTGTGGAGTGCCACGTTAACTGGCATTTAAGCTGTTGTGACACCTGGGCAGACCAATGTTTCGGACTGCAGTCTCTTGGTTTTTTGCCAGTTGCTATCAATTTTTCCAGGTTATCGGCCTTTTTACGGGTTATATGGCCGAAGTATTGTAGCACCAGTGTGGGCAGATAGGAAAGACGTTTCTGGCATTTGATTTTAAGTTCTTTAAGAATATTAACATTGGATCTGTATGCTGTCCAAGGTATCCTCTGCAATCGCCAGCAGCATACAAAATGTAGGAAAATTCCTCAGATTGTGGCGGCCACCTGTGGTCGGATCTAGTAGCTTATTGGACATTTGCACTAAAGACACGCTTGGAAAATGGTCAACCGGAATAGTACTGGAAAACTTTCACACTTCGGATGAATCTGTTTGCCGACAAACGTTGACAGAGACTGACGGACGTGATCCGTGCAGCGAAATAGACGCTAGAGTGCCTCATGTTATGAATGAAGGTACCGACAGACTGATTGTCATGCAGGACATACCGGAAATGAAAGTGCGATAGGACTTTCATAAGTTAAACATGCATTTGATGCGGAGCACGATTTTAATTTGACCACGGAAATACTGTTCATTCTCTAAAAAAAATAGGCACATTAAGAATTTAGGCATTGGTTGTCGCTTTCCTTTTTTACTGACTTCTATAAGGGTCTAGGTTCATTTACATGTATTATTATCGATATTTTCGTCAATAATGTGGACTTATTCAGAAACATTATTTTTAAAGTTACCCATAATGTTAACTCATAAATTATTATCTCTGTGATATCTGAACCAATTTCAATAATATTTTTTTGTTTGACCCAGCCTTCATGAAATTTACTTATAAATGTATTTCTACAAAATTATAGTTTCTTAGATACAATCTTCTAAAAATACAGTTATGTCGCAAAATAATCTCCTACTTCTTTTGTGTCAATATTAAAACCATTGTTTTCAAACAACTACCCGCGTAGTAGTTTGCTTACGCCATCGTGGTGATTAACCAACTGGATTTCGATGACGTCATACCCAGGTGCGTCGGACTTTTTTAGAACCATAAAAATCGACAAATTAGTATCTAATGACAACTTTTAAAATAAACGCCAGTTGAGGAGTGTGGTGTCTGGTACCCTCAAAAACCTATTTCCATAACCAATCATGTTGGTAAAACAATAAAGACATAACATCGTCCATAAATTATTTTACAGCTTCCCTTCACATGGTACATGCTTCACTCTCATACATTTTTACAGTCCAATAACTGTAAATGACCTATCGTACCCTCAATATAATAACAGATAAAACAGTCTCAAAATAGATCGAACGCGTTACAGACAGTGAGAATTCTTTACAAATAAAAATGTCTGCGTCCCAGAAAGCAATTTTCTTGAGAGCACGCCCAGTTTCTTGACACGTGATACAGACTCTGAAGTAAGGTCGGGTACTGACCGAGAGCATGTACGTGTAACGTAACAGTTCTTGTAACGTTACATGTAGGTAGTTGTAAATGTCAGAGAAATACAGGTTTAAATCCTCCTGACACGTTTATCGTCCAACACAAATTTTGAAATACGGATTAAATTTTGCTTTCTAAATTGGTATCATATTATATTCGTCGAAAATTAGTCTTCGAGCCCATTTACGTGTTTTCACACTACTGTTTGGCAGAAAAATATCTGGCAAAGGTGTAGTACTTCTCCAGTTGGTCTGTTGTTGAAAAGGCCTACTTACCACTATAAAAAATATTTAATATTAATTTATTACGTCATCAATTATGTGCAACAGCGTTATCTAAAAATTTTATTAATCTACACGCAAAAGCGAAATTTTAGAACGTATTAAAATAATGGGTTGAATGTTACATCGTTATGTTACACGTCACAGACGCCAGTGAGTACCCACCTTTACTAGAATTGTGCAGTAGAAGTCAAGGAAGCGGAGCGCGGACGTTTGCGTTTTGACACGGGGAGTTATTAGTATGCAAATTCTTTAAACCTAGAGAAACGTTGGCAAATGTGGCAGGGGTACATAAACTGACGCCATACCCCGGATACTCCATACAATTGCGCGGGGTGGAGAGTGTCCATTCTGTACGCTGTACTATGTTTATTCTATGCTGACGGAAACAAAATTACCATTAGTGCTCGCTGTAGTATTAGTTTAATTTTTATTTATGTGCCATTTTGTGTAAAGGCACCCTAAAAAATCTTTTAGCTTAATAAACTTATACTAGTAGGTACAATAAGCTATAAAAATTGTAGTGCTACATAAAACACATCAATGATTTATTGCAAGTAGACAAAAATAATGCACTTTTTAATTCAAACAGTTGAGTCTTATATACACAGAGATAAAATAAATAGTAAATCCAACCTGATCTACTAAACTAATGATTAATTGAGTTTGAAAAAGGAAATTTCCCTTTCAAGTGGTGATTCATGTCTGAATCACGCACAGGAAAAGGAAACTCCATTAACTCTAGCAGTGTTACGGAAATACGCCGGTCAAAGAAGATAGCACCAAGAAACTCTACGTGAATGTAATTTTCTCAGTTTTTATAAATTTTTACATACTTCACTATCTCTTTTCTAAAATACTTGATTGATTTATTCCAGATATCATTATTGAATTTTATTTTAACTAGGGTATTAGATTTTGTAGCTATGGGCAGTGAACACATGCTCACATAGCTTTAACTTAACTAGGCTGGCGTAAAGACCCAAAATGACTCTTGACTTCCGAAAATAAAAAGAGCTGACACTTCGGTTTAATTAATTATCTTTGCAATATTTTAAAACTTTTATCATCAACGAAAATACACGCGCAATTTATTTTTAAAATAAGCTGCCAGCTTCACTTTACCTAGCACTCTACAAGCACTAAAAGCTGAACATCTCTACTCAGTCGAAGTAGAAGAGATTGCTCATCAATTTCTCAGATGGCCCATGTATTTTTAGAGCATCTCTGGTTGCACCAATTTGTAGATTGGTTCATTAATTATTGCCAGCCCTCCGTAGCTCGTTTGTCATTTGCATAGATCATTTATTTTGATGGCCGCATGTTGCCCTTCAAGGGTTCGAAGGGCCCTTTAGTTAATGTTATGTTGCAGAGCTTAACCCCTAATGGGGAAGGTCATTTCACATTTTGAAGTTATAATGTAGTGCTGTGTGGTTTAGTAAAAGGGGTATGTGGATATGAATGTTGCTGATGTTGCTAAAACCTATAGTGTAAATGGCTCTCGATAATCATGAAAAATTTTATACGTTTTTTCATTAACAATATTTTCATTGCAATAGTCGGATAGGAAGTTACTCTCCTATAAACTAGGCAAAAATGAGATTGAAAATTTTGACACGAATGGTCAAAATCATTTGCGTTATGTCCAATAACAATGTTTTCTCAAATATGTTTTTGATGACGATAGCGTATATAAATTATATATAAAAATGTTATGTTGGTTTGTGTACGCTTCAAAAACTCAAAAATTTCTGCAACGATCGAGCTGAAATTTTAGCATGATATATAATCCGCATCAAGGATTGTTTTTATCTATTTTTTTCATCAGTGACATATCAGCGAATGTCGAATGTCCCACAGCGAAGCGTGGCAGGGTACAGCTAGTAAATGATATTTTGTTGTTCTTTACGCTGTTTCAAAGTATTCGATAACAACTGGGTATTAAAGATAATGATATGATAAAGCATAAGAAATGAGACAAAGAAGATGATTTAAAATTGTAATCCCGCATTGCCGAAAGACAAGTCTATACAACCAACGTGTCTTGCCCACGTACACGAACGTGGACGTCCATTAAGGAGACTGAGCACAAGATGCACAAGACACACAACGAGCCATGGAGCGTGCCATGCTAGGATTGCTAGGCATCAGGTTAAGGGACAGAGTTCGAAACACGGAAATTCGAAACAGAACAAAGGTGGAAGACAGGTCCCGTATAATTAAACACAAGTGGCAACACTTGGCAAGATATGGCGATGGCAGGTGGAGTAAGTCTCTGACAGAATGGTGGCCATGTGTCAGTAAGCGCAGCCACGGAAAACCGATGTAACAGTGGGTCCAGATCATCTCAAAACCGGGATGAATAGCGTAAGAAGGTGGAGGCTTATGCCCTGCAGTGGCTATAATGAGTTGTCTATGATGATGATGGTTCGTGGTCGATAAATTATTGACTGTAATCGTTAACAATTTAACTATAGAGAAAGAATATTCAGACACAACTATCGTGGAACGGCGACATTAATCGTAATGAACAGCTGGTGTTATCCCACTATAGTGTTATCCACTATATATCAACTGAGATGGGTAACTCAAAATAAATGACTAATGAACAGGCGGCAACGCGGAGATTGACACAGGCGTTCAAGATTAAACTTTGGACATCCTAAAATAGATTGCACCATCCTGTCACTCACCCATGGACAAGGAATTGGATACCAATCATGCAAATGGGGTATCGTTTCAATTGCAAATCGATCGGGCGCACGAACGGACAAAGGGTCTGTTCATACAGATTCATCTGATTGGCAACAGCTCGATGAGAACGAATTACAAAATGATGGTGTTTGGGTGTTTTCATTCGGCAAATTTGTGGCTGGCGATATGGTAAGGTTACATTGAAGCAGTGGCTAGATTGAACCTTTTATGAATTGAACGTGTGCAAACATCGGAAATCGTTCGAATCCATCGAACGATTTCTGATCGATGTTTGCACCCGTCGAGTTGGGTTTTGTAACGTTAAGGGTATGTGGAGTTCCGATTACGGTTCTATAGTAACTGGGTTTTCCATTTAAAATCTAGTCGAGTAACAGGAATGAACATTAGTGAAAACAGTCACGATCGCTTCTGTTGATTTTCCAAAACAATATTTATTATTTAATGCGTTGTGCTGTTGTTATTTGAGATGGTGTAATACAAAAACCTAACAAGAAATACAACTCTTAATAACTCCATAAATGTTAGATTTCTAATTGAATCTGTTATATCATAACATTATCAACATCATTAGTAGTAACGACCTCATTATAATTATATCATAGAAGCTTATGCTAACATATCAAAGTAAATAGGCCTCGAAATACGAGGAAAATATCTTAGAACTAAAAAACCCAAAATATAATAATTTGTTTGAATAAAGGTGTTATATGAAAATAACCATGTGTATTATTTCTAGAATATTAATATATCGAAGAAAAAACTTGGAGAATGACAAGAAATATTGATAAAATGGAAAATTGTAGAATAGTAGAAGATCCCGCTCGTTTTTTGTTTGAACGTGATATAATTATTTTCGACAAACTTTTATTAAATCAGTAAGTGATTGATGAGTTCCATTCTCTACCTCCTGTCTCTATTATCAAAACAACTTATTGCTAACATGATCACTGTATTGTGACAGAAAAATTTTGAAATGGAAAATTTCAACTCAATGAAACTGTCAACATGTTGACAACATAACATGTTATTATATCCACGAATGTTTCCACCCGGTAAAGATACGCAGTATCCAGTGTACGATCTTTTTTATTTAACTGGGTGACGAGACGAGTAAGTCGTTCACCTGATGGTAAGCGCTACGCCTGCCCATAACAGTTACAGTGCCACCCAGAACTTTGCATTGCATAATTTTGCGCGTTACTGCACTGCGCTCGTCATTTTGAGACGTCAGCTCTAAAGTCTCATATGCCCAGTAATTTAGCTGGAAACAGTGCCCTCAAACCGAAACACAGTAATGTTTGCACACTACTGCTTGGCGGATGAATATCTGGCAAAGGTGTGGTACTTCCCCAGGCGGTCTCTTGCAGAAGAGGCCTCCCACTACAACAGACTACATTGCACCTGACATTTATCATCACAGTGCTCATAAGAACGTGTTATCTCTCCTGGAGAGATAGCACGGTCTTGTTGCAAATGAACGATAGAGAGATAAATAAAATACTGATTCACAGATCATCCATGCAAAAGAACAGACTCTTGTTTTGCAGCCTTTTGTAATACGAAACAGTGGTGGTTATTTCTCGTTTCTTTACATACAAAGCTTTGTAAATGGTTATGTAGGGCAGTAGAACACACATTACTAAAGCTAAGTTTCAAACGGTCGGCGTGTCGCGTGAGATCTGAAGAAATTGCACGCCTGGAGCGTTTTGAATAGCGCAGTCAAAGTGATGGGAACAAGCGAGAGAAGTTTGGCTAACATAGGATTGGTTTTTGTTTGTCAAATGAGGGTGCCGGCCTCTGGTATCAGTGTTTTTCAGGCCAACAGGCCTCTGACTTCTTAATCGATAACAACTGGGACTTATAGCCCGTACCCTCGGAAGTATTGAGCGATAGAATCTGGTCATCACTTATGTTTTGTCGGGTTGAAAAGCACACGTATTACCGCTTAGACCCACTGCCTATATTTGGTTTCGATCAGTAAAGGCACTCTCGAATAAATGTGATCCATCCAAACCGAAAAAAAAACGAGAAATCTCCAGTCTTTATTGTTTCCGTTGAAGCTTTCACGTAGGCCTATTATCGCTTGTTCCTCTCGCTTGGTAAAGTCACCGATAAAATACCCTAAACACGTTGAAACTTTTAATTTACTTTATTCTACGCAAAAATCAAGTACTTTGCATGCGTAGAGCTAAAGTTAAAACTTTATTGGCTACTTTTTTGTCCTTGCTTGAATGTCGCAAAATACCATCCGCATTTTTTTCTCTTTTTAACATAGAATTTGTCATTGTACAACCCCGCCTATCTCAAAACTTGTGCCTAACTTCTTTGCGTTATTTGAGCAGCCGACCTACATTCTCCGACCGCGGGTAACGATACTTTGAAAGTTTGAACAGAGCTATTCTACTGTAGATTTTAGTTTTTAATTAATTAAAACTGCTGCCTTATTACAAAACTCACGACAAGCTTGCAATAGACGTTGAATTTCGCGATCGTTAGTGTCAAACGTCACCTTTGAAAACAGTCAGACATAAACTGCAGTAAGTTACCATCTATTGCAAACCTGTTGCAAAGTGGCACCAGTGTCTATGGTCTCAGTGCATTCTGCGACAGGCGGGACAATAGGCGGGCGATTGGTTTCTGTAATATGATTTCTAGTGACATTTTCCAATCGTTGGTGTAGTGATTTTTGTCGCTTTGCCATTGCAATGTTGTAAGTACTTATGGAGCTGTTCAATCTTCACAATTGTTGACGAATGTAATACTTTTTCTTCCTTGATAGACAGATAGATAAATTCTTTTTCGTTTTTTTTTTCTCTTTTTGTTTACTTTTTTTTCTTCCTAGACCTTGTGTTGTGTCCCAATGACTAGAGACTGGCCTTCCTTGTTCTTTTCTTCCACTGAGCACGATCTTGTGATGGGCTCCGGCTTCGAGCTGAGCTTCTTTTAAATTCTTTTGTCGACCGTTTACACCAAGGGGCTGGTGTCGATGGCAATACTAATCATCATCATCATCAACAACCCATAACGTCCCACTGCTGGACACGGGTCTCCCCTCACTTTCGTGAGGAGGATTAGGCCATGATCCACCACGGGGGCCAGATCCGGAATGGTGGATCACATACCTACCTCCGAAATAATTCTCGGGTAGGTATGTGGGTTTCCTCACGATGTTTTCCTTCACCAATACTAATACTAATATACTGACTAAATTAATTTATCGGTTCTACTTTTATCATCTTTTTTAAATGGATTGTATGACTGTTTCACTCCTCATTTCCTCTTTCCTCATCTCCTCTCACAAACGTAAGGTTAACGTATTTAATAAACTTGTCTATCTATGTTCAACAGCGAACGGGTTTACAAAAGCCAGATATTACAGCGCCTACTTTATTTTGCATTTCGGCTTTTAATTAATTAAAATCGTAACTCTTGATGTTATTATTTTGTATACAATGTACTTTGTCCGTGGTTGTAGGGTAATTAGTTCATTGGGTTAACCGAATGTTAAATAATTTTGTGTTTGTGATAGTTGATTCTAGCAGGATGTTTTGTTTGCGGTGGTTTTGGCTTTTGATTTAGCTGCTTTGTACGAAAGTATCGACTGTACGATACGGGAATTCCGACGTCGTATCCAATACCTATCCAATTCCAATTTTAATTTATGAAATATGAATAACTAGTTGCGCCCCGCGGTTCCCGCGTAGAATGTCATATTTATTTATATCTAATCAAAAGCCTAAAAAATAAATTAGAAGCTCCTATCTTTAAAAATTACGAAACTTCCATACAAACTTTCATCTCCTAATTCAAACCCTTACAATGCTTTTATCGCATTATAAAGTACCCTTTGTCCTTTCTCAGGCTCTAGATTATCTCTGTACCAAATTTCATTTCAATCGGTTCAGTAGTTGAGGCGTGAAAGAGCAACAGACAGACAGAGTTACTTTCGCATTTATAATATAAGTAGGGATGAAAGTATGAAATCACGGACATGTGATGAGGTAATGTGACGACTATAAAAATGGAAATAAAAAATGTTATGAACATAGCAGACGGAAAAATAAGCCGTGGACGATCACCTGGCTACAAACAGTCAACAATTTAATGATTATCAAGCAATACAACAAAAGATACAACACTCAACCATACGATGTGGCGCAAAGGTACTAGGAAGGCTGACCCCAAATAAATAAACATTGGTTAGGAACTAGGAAAAAGGAACAAATAGGAAAAAGAAAGATTCAACACTAAAATGAAAATTGACTTAAATAAAATAAAAGCCACCAAAATTAGATGCTTTAGATAATAACAAGAGCATGTTTACCATCTTAGCCCATTTTGACGGTTAACACCAGATAAGATTTTGCGCAAATGCTACAGTAATGTATTGAAAGATATTGCTCTAAGACGATTAATCCGTACATTTACCGTAAAGCCGTATCTGCTGCGCGTGATGTGGGCAGCTTGCATCTTCTAGTGACAGAGAGGAAGGTGCTGCAAAAGAGCTTACTAACAGTAGAGAAGACGGAACATGGAGATGATGGAGAATAGAGGAATCGAGGAACGTAGTTATATCAGCGGAATTTAATTTAAAAGGAGAAAACAACTCCACTTTTGTTAAATTACGGTTGAAATTTCTGTAACAACAAACTATGTTACAACTTTACCGCATAACTATAGTTAAACGAACTTGTGCGGTGAAATACTGGGCGATAGAATCGTTTTATAAACGTTTTCTTATACTAGTTGGTATAGAATCAACAACTGATGGGTAAAAAGTGATTGGAGGAAATAATACGTTTTAGTAGTGGGAGGCCTCTTCTGCAAGAGACCGCCTGGGGAAGTATCACCCGCCAAGCGGTAGTGTGCAAATATTACTGTGTTCTGGTTTGAAGGGCACTGTTTCCACCGAAATTACTGGGCATATGAGACTAGATCCGATGTCTCCGGGTGACGAGCGCCGAGCAGGATTATGCAATGCAAAGTTCTGGATGGCACTGTAACTGTTATGGGCAGGCGTAGCGCTTACCATCAGGTGAACGACTTGCTCGTCTTGTCACTCAAGCAAATAAAAAAAAATTGGTTATATATTTTCTATTTAAAAGCAAGGAAGAGAGATACAAACAGTAGGTGTGTGTTAAAAAGATTTATCTTTTGTTTATTTTGCATTCACATTGAAATTGCAACAGAAACTTAAAACCTATACCATTTTGGTCAAAACCCAAATAAATAAAAAATTATAAATAATTGAAAAGACTATTTAAAATAACAGTTCTCCTTATTAAAAAACAAACCGAGTACACCACGAACCGACAACAAGCATCAAGCATTCATTAAGCGCGAAAAGTACCCGGTGAAATTCACAGTAATATATTTAAATAATAAAAGCTGCCGACAACGAAATGATAGAGTAAAAGTCGTATCTGTCAGATGCATGTAGCGTCGGTAGAAGAAGGCCATTATTAATGTGTGCGGCCCAGCCCAGTGGCTGGCGGTGGATGTAATGTATTATGACCTTTTGCTGCTGACGGTACAAATGGAATTAGGTCGTTTCAATGTTATCTATGTTGATATAGCAGTGTTACCGTGTGAGTGAAGCTTGCATGCGCTAGATAACAGATTTTGCACATTGTTCTTCCCATGTTTATTTATTATATCACTGAGTGAAGAGAAGAGCAAGTCTTTCACCCGATGGTAAGCGCTAAGCCTGCCTATAACAGTTATAGTGCCACCCAGAATTTTACATTGCATAATCCTGCGCGGCACTGCACTGCGCTCTTTACCCTGAGACTAAGCTCTAAAGTCTCATATGCCCGGTAATTTCGCGGGAAACAGTGCCTTGCAGTGCAGTGTAGCTACAATAAACTAATAATGCTTTTGAGCTAATTCCCATATTTTTTTCTACCTGGATTTTCCTGGTAATATTTTTATGGCAGGTAGAAAACCTGGCCTGAATCTTTGAAGCTGCGTTGATTTTTGCATTTATACATTTTTGTTCTCTGTGTTTTGGTCGGAGTTTCCATTATTGCGGGAAACATCCCTTTGTCCTCGTATAGTGTTCTTTTGACTTATTTTTCTAAGAATTTCTTACGCTGGTCCACAAACATAGATTCTATATTAGTAGTAATAACAGTAATAACAATATTTTATTGCTTTTCAAATCTTGCTACACATAATTCAGCGTTAGTTTTGGTTACATTATTGTGTGTTGGCATTACCTATTAACTTTTATCATAAGGGTAAGTATTATTGTGTTTCCATCTTTCTATATCTATATCTATGTCTATCTATATATATAAAAATGTTATGTTGGTTTGTGTACGCAACAAAAACTCAAAAAGTTCTGCACCGATCGAGCTGACATTTTAGCATGATATATAATCCGCATCAAGTATTGTTTTTATCTATTTTTTTCATCGGTGACATATCGGCGAATGTGCGAATGTGCGACAGCGAAGCGTGGCAGGGTACAGCTATAATATTATAAAAAATATTTTGATACAACACCCACACAAAAATGTCAGCTCTCTTTGTAACTTATATATTATTCGAATTAGAATGAGTATATAATATGCCTGATTACCAAAAAAACCTTTTTACCTTTTTGCCTGTCATTGAGGATACTATAACGACCTTCTGGCGGCATTCATCGCCAGGCTCAGGCAGGATGAAACTGGCTTAATTTTATCCTATTATAGAGACCGGTTATAATATACCAGGTAAAGGATAAACAGTCTTTTCATTGGAGATATATTTACAAAAAAATTACATCCATACGTACATATTATAATCTCCTCCTATTTTCTCCTTCCTTTTCATTACAAAGCTGTCATACTTCTCTTTCAACATTCACACTTATTAGTACCAAAAACAAACATTAAATTTCTTCCCCGAACCGAAGCAAACTTTTTCAAGCAATTACCAAGACATTTTCTCGTCGACACCCCTGTCCGGGTGAAATTAAATATAAATAACGTTGGAGGGTCCGCCAGGGTTGCCGAATCGAATTAAAATATAATAATGCCTTGAAGACTACCGATATTGAGTTTCGATCGAATAGCATAAGGCGATTGGAATTCGTTCGCGAAAGGAGAATTTTTCGGACAACACTGTAACGGTTGCTAATTTTATTGCTAAAGAGGTTAAGAGGGTAGTGGATGGGCGATTCTCCATACAAACGTGTTCCTCTATTTTCTTCCTGGATAATATCTATAGATTTTTCTTTATAAAATCTAAGTCTGTTATAGACATACCTGTGTCACTTCCTGTTTTTCAGAAATTAAAAAACCGACGTATTCCCTGTTAAGCGTAATTCTTCATGGTTTCTAGTAACCTGGAAATTGGCTTAGGGTGTTACGAGTTCTCGTTCATTACGTTATTTTGCTATTCCCACAGGTTGTGCCTTGGACGCGACCATTCGAACATTCGGAGTGCGCCGATACCATACAAAATGTATGAGAAATTCCGTCCACAGCATGTGGTGGCCGGTTGTCGCGTCTGGGGGCTCAATGTGCGCTTGCACTTAAATGACGCACTGTCTCTTACTGGGCAAAAGATCTAATTGACTCGCAAAGAAAATAATAGCTCAAATATATCAAGACATTTATATTCTGGCATCAGATGATGACCGAGTGGTAACTTGTGCGCTTTAAACCCAACGACATCGGGTTTGATCCTCGACCGCGCCCGACTTAGGGCCATACTACACGGGTAGTTTTTTCACCGTACATAACTTTTATACTAAATTGAATCCAGCGTACAAATGAGTAGAAACTAAGCTATTGATAATAAATATATTCGTAGGCACCGCGCTTAAAAATGATTATAATATATTCCAATAACAGTATAGAAAAAACACCACCGCGACCAAAGTTATCAATAACAGCTAGTTCTAAATAAATAAGTAGGTATTTACCTATCTAATGACATGTAAGATTGTAGGCACTTATCATACTTAAGTCAAAATTATTATCGATTTAATAATCAACTCGGATAATTAAGTTTTCCAAGGTTTCCACAATAATTATTCCATTCCAATTATCTTTGTCACAATATTTATGCTATCGGGGCAATAAAACCGAGTTGTCTTAAATTATATTAAAGGTAGCTTGACAGTGAAGATAGTAGAAAAGTTTTATAATGCAAGCCTTTGTAAGGAGTATATTTTAAGCTGTATCTGTGACATGAAAAGTTTAGGGTTTACAATAGTTAGGTATGTTAATTAGTTCTGGCTGGACCCGTAATTTCACCCGCTTTAAGTAATATTCCCCAGAAACTGTTAATATTTCCAAATAATAAGTATTCTACGTGTTAATCCAGGTTATAAACTACCATAGTTCCAAATTTCATACAAATCCGTTCAGCGTGATTGAGTGTCCAAACATCTAAACATTCTAACACCCAATCATACAAAGTTTCATATTTATAACATTATATTAGTAGCAAGGGGAACTGGCAATCACTTAAAGTTTTTGAAGGACGATATTATCACCGAAAAATAAATGGAACTTGGTACAAAAAACGAAAAAACACGCTTACGAATTTCACACAATAAAGACCTTCGTGTGACCTGACATACGAGTGAAATTAAGTTCTCAAATGTTCCCCAGAAGAATAATATGCGCGTTCGTGTGAGGTCGTCCTTATTACATGAACTCGTCCTCAAATTTGGTGTTCACATTTTCGCAAGTGCAGCTCCAACGTTTCAACTAACAAGGTGACCTCAGTTGACAACTGGCCTCAGTTGTCGAGTGACCATTGTTACAGAGCGTAACGTCAGCAGTTGAACAACTGGTCACTAGACTGCTGACCGGCGAAAATTGCGGTGAAATTATATTTTATTTTGTCGGTCCAATGTCGAGAGGTCACTTCAGAACGTAATTGGTTAGAGTGGAGTGCTTTTTTATTTTAGTTTGTGATGGTGTAATTATTATAACTACTGTTTAGTAAGCCATAACTATCAAATCTATACAATGCTTCAAATCCGTCCAATTTAAGGCCTCAAACTGAACAGCCTTGCTAATTGTCAGCAGATATTTATCCGAGGAGATCGCAACAACTTATTTGCATTTATGGGAGTTTATATAGCTCCATCTCATTCTCTTTTTCTCTCATTCTCTGCAGTCTGTTTTTGAGTGACGTCACGTCACGGTTGTCATTTATGAGTGTGTGGTGCCAATCTAGGCCGTTCAGTTTAAGGCCTTAAAATGAAATGCATGGAATAAGAATATGTACGTGGTGACCCCCAGGTCATCTCAATGTGGGGCGAGGAATCACCAATAATTTAATTAGAACGTATTTTAACTTTTATCAAAACTTTGATTCATTATTGTGAAAAACTGCATAATTTCGAGTTATATTAATAAAGTTTGTTTGTCTAATATCTCGACTTGAACATTTCCACATTTAAAATTCCGGGAAACATAGACTGTACCAAGTAATTCCACTCACATTTTACTGTGACACTTCAGTAAAAATGTTAATGGAAAACAAACCACAAACATCAAAAATATCTTAATATCCATTATCTATTCACAAACAGATAAATCTACGACAGCGTTTTTAAAACACGACGAATTTTGCTGAATAAAAAGCCCGTTTTATTCAGTAAAGCCTTCTTTGACAAACTGTTTCGTGTTTCGAGATAAGTTAACGCCTTAACGTCGAGGCAAGTTGTTGCCAGATAAGTGGCCACTACTGGTGTTATGCTTATGTCACAGTACACTTTCTAACAGTGCATAAGGTTGGGTGATATGTTTTCACACGTCAGTCAACGAAAATCCAGCATTTACTTTCTACAAAAAAATAAAAAAAAGCACTTTTAGTATGGTAGTTGGACAGAAGGGAATTGCAATAAGGATAAAATGTTAATTATTTGTTCAACTACGCAAAGAGATATTTGTTAACTTAGGCTGCATTGCCTTAGGAGCAAAAAACTTATACGTCAAATGATTGAATTGCAATTTGTTGAAATTTTGTCATATCCAAATATAAATAATTATTGTAGATTTGTTCTTACAAATCTTAGGTTCTTACAAACTAAAAAAAATCGCATTCCCCTTTTTATTTGTTTAAACACAGTTAATTACATCTGCACCATTATAAAATGTTCTTATAATATCTCTACATTGTAAGAATGACCCAGACTTCAGACTAATAATGATTATCTCTACAAAGGAGTGTACAACTGTACATGAGCGAATACAGAGTTTTTCAAAAGCTCAGTAACTGATTTGCACTGCGCACCGCTGTCGAACTTGTTGATAACACAAACTTGGAAGGCTCTTATTCGCACTTCAATGAACCTGCATCCTCTGTAAACCTGATATAACTAAGTGCCCCGGCTTATGAATTTTTTATTCAACACTCCACTACACCGAAGATGAAATTTTAAGTGCGACCGAATCTTTTTACGTAATTTAGCCCGTGACTACCATTCCCACTTTAAAATAATACTAGGGATGAATTTAAATAAGCTTTCAGCGACGTTGACTTGGGAATTGCATAAATATTAATGATCAAGGCTACAGGGCTGATGGATATGGATTAGCCAGAGGGAGATTTTCTTGAGAGAAGCAACACAAATTGTTTCTTGGTGAATATTAATTGTTTACATTATCGGTAGAGCCGGGTCTAGTGTTTCGTTGTTGTCGATTTATTGACGTATCGGCTAATGCGTCGCCGTCACTCCAGCGGGTTGTTTAGCCCAAAAATGAACAAACTTCTGTTGTTTCAAGATGTTTCCCTTCCCGAAATGCCTTTGTTGACCGATCCCTTAAAACAACGTCAACAGCATTTATTAACGTCGAAGCAGATTGACATCAGCGATATTGAAATTTTAATGGTGTTTTCTGTAGAGTCATAAATGTTTTATCGGATTGAATTTTGTGAATAGAAATGACGGAAATACAATTAGATTGTTTTAGTCTAATAGATGTTAGGTTCTGTTTTGTGATTTGGTACATCGGGTTTATTGACATTTAAGGCATTTTTTTATGGAAGTGAAGCAATAGCTTTGACCACGAGATTTTACATTCATAATAACTACATAGCGTATTTAATATTTTTGACCGACTACAAAAATGAAGGAAGTTTTCAATTCAGTTGTGTTTTTTTTTATTATTGTTTTCTGAGAACTCCGTCATTCATAACCGGATATGGGAATTTTTTTTTTTTTAATAATATATTATGCTCTTAGATTAGTCTATTACAATTTTCATCAAAATCGATTCCGTAGGTTGGGTTATTTAGTAAACCCACATGAAATCGATTTTTTGGTTCAAAGAATGATGTTTTAAGTTTAAATGTACGAATTTTTTTTAATTTAAAATGGTTTTAAATGTCAGAATGCATTTAATTATCAGGCACAGAAATATCACACCTACTTAATTTAAGCGTAAAAATGACAATTTCTAACAATTTGTTTCTTTTGTTACAGGACTAAACGCAGTGAAAATAGTGAATATCGTAGTGCCAGAAATTATCCAGTACGGCGTTCACGACGCAGTGATATTAGACTGTGATTACAACATAGGAAACGATACAGCGGGACTTGTAGTGAAATGGTTTTTCAAAAACAAAGCGAGACCTGTTTACCAGTGGATAGCCAGTAAGAAACCCATAGATATGGGGATTCTGCGAGGCAGAGTGGACCTCACTTACAAGGCGTCTAGTGACCCCCTCAAAATGCACAGAGCATTGCGTATAGTTAAGCCAAATACGGACATTTCCGGTGATTATACATGTGTAGTGTCTACTTTTATGGAGGAAGATTCGAGGACAAAGGAGATGATTGTTTTTGGTGAGTAATTTACTTAAGGTTCTAGATTAGGTCATGTAGTAAGATGCTAAAGGTAGAACTACGTCAACTGTATTGCGACGTTGTATTGCCGCGCGCATCTGTCAGGTGCGTCGGGACCCAAGAAAGTCTACCTTAAGGTAGACTTTTGATCGACGTTTTGTTTGACGTCAGACGTGCAGACGTCACTGACTAGCGCCATCGGAAGCATTCCCATACTTTTACATACAGCTTGGTGCTGAAGCGCACATCACTGACGTCAATAAGGTGCGTCTCTGACGCCTGATGCTACGTACTAACATAGTTTGTTTCAGTGTGGTGGTTGAACTATAGTTCAAGTGCCATTGAATTCTAAACCGTAAACATTATACTGTTTACGGTTTGGAATTCAACGTCACTGAGTTCGAATCCTTAGCTCCACATAAGTTATGTACGAATTTTCATTGCTTCTTCTGTGTCCCAATTGTTAGCAGTTCTTAAGCCACGTCAGAGGCTCTCGGGCCTGATGCATTCTGATACCAAAAGCCAGTAGGAGGTATCTCATTCGACATAAAACAAGTGTCAACTGAATACTGACTTCTCCGAAATGTATATGGTTGCCTATACTCTCTATAACTTAATGATGCCATTGCTACTACTGTCCCCCTATTATGAATTTTTCTTATAATACTACAGTCGCAAGCTAGTATGGTGAAACAATTGTATCGCGTTTTTAGTTACTCGTAGTTATTCGCTAGCGACTGTCGTTAGCAAAACTCGTAATAACGGTACAGGTTTCGGTTGGTTTCTTAGCTTCGTTGTAGATGTCTAACCTATGTTATTTACGGATTAGTAAAAAACTCTATTCATATGAATATTAAAGCCTAAATAAACAATCTTAAAAGGTTCGTAGGCAAATTTACAATGCTTCTATTTTTTATTATTCATACGAACGATTTAAAAGTAAAATGTATTCGGCACGTTAATTCAGCAATTTTAGTTTTGCTCGGTGACATGAAAGACACTCATGAAAACTGAGATTTAATGAAAAGAAAAGTATTTTCTACGATAGTAGGTATATGAACAATGTTCCTTGAGTTTCTTTCTAAGAAGAGAAGTTCTAATCAGATATTGTATTTTGTTTAGTTTTTTATAAATCGGTGTGCTTTTGACCATTATCTCGCCTGATATTAGGCGACGATGCGGTCTACGATGGTGCACGCTTACCTCGAAGTAACCTATTCACTATACCTATAAACTTTTCCAGTTACACTTTGAACAAATTGACAAATAAATGAAACGATGAAAATGTTAAAGAGATATTTCTGTCCTTTCTGATGTCACGCGTAACTTTTTTATGCTATAAAAAAACAAATCACAGTTCACAGAAGTAGATTTATAAACATGAGAAGCGAACACATTTTGCTGAGAGCTATCAAACTTTAGCAAATAAATCGAAGGATATATTATGAGGTCTAAATAAAACAACGGTCAAAATACATCAAATTTGTTATTTTGGGTGGTTTCTCGTAAATCGTTTACTTGGTTGCGCGCCATTTTCGGCGGTTGATGTTGGCGGCAGTCGTATGATGAGTGGAGTAAGGCACAAAATGCTCTGTGATTATTATTTCCGTAATTCTTTAGGAAGAAGACGCTATAACGCCAAATATGAAAGTGAAGCATGATAATTGTGGCGGCATACGTTACGATGGTCGTACGACATAAGCCCCCTTTAGATGAAAAATGCAGGAAATACAAAAAAAAATACAATTATAATTTTTAAACCTCTTTTCAAGGCAATGTTGTATTATTGTCATTGGAACTTGACAGGCATGCAATTTTTTATTTTATTTTTCCCGGGGAAATGCATTAGGCATACCACCCGGCCCCGTGGGGGGGGGGGGGTGGGGGGGGGGGGTGGTTAGGTGGGACTCCCCCGCCAGCGGGTCAGGCGGGTTTACCTACTAAAACCCTGCACTTCACTGTGCACTCTGCACGGAGGGACACGCGAAGGACCTCCTCCCGCCAGGTTATTTGCTACCTCAGGGTGCACCGTCTCAGCTGCTGCCCTTCCCTCCAGATGCAACGCATCAAGAGGGACGAAAAACAGCCGGGCACTCGTGGAGGTTACCTGGCCCGCACCCCGTCAGGCATGCAATATTTCAACTCAATTCAAGAACGGGAACTGGGTTAAATTATCTTGAAAGATTTTACCCCAACATACATAATTTGTTTATTTATTTATTTAATACTTTTTTGCACAGATTAAAAAACTTTTCCAAAACACACAGAACATACACTGTGGTTAGATACATTGCAAGATAAATAAATGCATGTAAAAACTGCCTCAAGCCTTTTAACTCGCCGCTTAAGCTTGCAACTCACACCAGAACGTTTATTCCGACATCTGCCATCCGCCTCACATCTCTACTCGCCACTTGTAAGCCTTCTTCCGAATATGACATCTGGGATTACTAGCCATAAGGCCATAAGTACATTGTACGTTGTAAGTGGATCATTGATCTGTGAAGGCTTTTTAGCCAGCAAGGTCGAAGTGTGCGGCTAAACACGTGTCAGAGTCACGGAACAGTTACAAGTTATGGATTGCCTTGGGGCCAACGGGAATCTAAATTCCCAGAGTCCCCACTGGTGGGCCCGTTGGGAATATACCACTGAGATAGGATGTCATTTGTATTTCGGATGTTCTGGTGCTGGCTTCTGGTCTGTGTATTTGCTAGGTCACCCAAGGGCTTCTGACTACTGCTATCACTTGATAACCATTGGGGCGTGTCCGAAGCATAGAGCAATAGAAAATCCCACTTCTATACATCTGTATAAAAACGAGAGTGCTTTGGACCACACGACTGAAGTAAATATTCTTTAACTTTTTTTTGTCGATAAATATTGAAATTATATCGTTTTTTATTTTTATCTTTTATCGTTTAAGCGGTGGTAGCCTAGTGGGAGAACCTTCCAAGCAGAAGGTCGTGAGTTCAAATCCCAGTGCAGGCACGTACCAATGTGTTTCTTGGAAAAACATATGTACGTAATTATCACTCGCTTTTCGGTGAAGTAAAACATCGTGAGGAAACCCACATACCTACCCGAGAATTATTTCGGAGGTAGGTATATGATCCACCAATCCGGATCTGGCCCCTGTGGTGGATTATAGACTAATCCTCCTCACGAAAGTGAGGGGAGACCCGTGCCCAGCAGTGAGACGTTATGGGTTGTTAATGATATCGTTTATCCCTTATCATTTGTTATTTATCATTTATTTATTATTTTATTATTCATGATTTACTTCTCATTCGCCTCGTCCGATCACATTTTTCAGTGTATTCCCGTTGTCCCCGTACGCCATATATAAAGGCTAGGTTCCAGCTTACTAGTAAGTTTATTCGATGTCTACCTCTCACGTAAACAACACAGTTCACTTTACCTTTTTTCATCGAGTTCGATAGTAACCATCATTAACACAACCCATATCTGCCCACTGCTGAGCACGGGTCTCAACTCACGTTCGTGAGGAGGATTAGCCCTTAATCCACGACGAGGGCCCAGTCCGGATTCCGGATTTGTAGATCACATGCTTCCGAAATAATTCTCGAGCATGTGGGTTTCTGTACGATGTTTTCCTTTACCGAACAGTGAGTTATTTTTTATGTCGTACTAGGACAGCGTTAAACCATAACTACACCTAATGGGATGCAACGATGTGGACGAAGGTAAAACACGTTTGCCTAGAAGATAATTAACTAATATTATAAAACAAAAAAAAATCGGTACGTGTCCGCACTAGGATTCGAATTCTTTCTATTTTATGTAACTATGTAACGATACGAGCAATTTGTTCACCTGATGATAAGCGCCACGCCTGCCCATAACAGCAACAGTGCCTCCCAAAACATTCCATTACAAAATCTTGTGCGGCACGGCATTGCGCTCGTCACCCTCAGACATCGGTTCTAAAGTCTCATATACCCAGTAAAATATACACAATAAACAAATAAATAACGCGTCACACGTTTTACTTATTTGTTTGTAACTAGAATTCGAATACAAAACGTTCTGCTTGGAAGGCAGACATTCTTCCCATTAGGCTATCATCACCTCGTTTTTACCTTCCTCCGCACGGTTGTCCTAAAACTGACCGCACGTATCGTGTTACAGTACCGGAGACGAACTTCCGGCTGATCCAGAACAAAACGGATGACGACACAGTTAACGTCATTTGCGCCGCGGACGGTGCCTTTCCCGCGCCAAACCTGACGCTAGCCACGCTTGAGAGGTAAGTGTTTGACTGGGTTCCGTATGTACTTTTTTTGGACAATTATTCCGTGGAAAGGTACTGATTCTCAGAAATTGCTCTCGACGCACCCTGAAAGAAAGCTTGGTGATATATTTTCTATTTGAGAATCAGACGGACAAAAAAAAAATATTATATAAAATAATGTACACTAGAGATTTGAACATGTATTGTAGCCGAACATGGTTTTCCATTATCGACACAAATGCAACAAAGAATAGCTACAAATATTATAGTTTCCTAAAAATAAAGTGCGCCAAACGTTTGCTACATTTAGCGAAATAAAGAATTACCGATAAACAGTTATTTTCAAAATAATAGGGCGTCTTGAAGTTGGTGAAATTTACGTTCGAAGATTCCGTGACATAGATGCTGATGAAGCTAATAAAACTATGTTAAATAATGAACGACTACTCTATAGTTTTAAAGAACAAGATTAATAATTAACAAGATCTTTCTTTCGTTCGTTCGTTTTTTTTTATTTCTTTTTTTCTAAGACTTAGGTCTTAGAGAACCCTAAAAGTGCGAATTGAATGAACACTCCCGAGTTTTTGCTCCGCCAACTGCGTCGAAACGTGTAGGGTATCGATTCGTTTCCCGAGACTAATTTTTAATGTCCGCCTTGGGTACAGTTTCCTAACTCTTCGTTTTTTTGTGCCCTTGGGTTTTTCCTTTTGTACCTTTGTTTTTTTTCTCAAACCATGGGTAATGCACCTTTGAGGTTTTGATGGTTTGTTAACAGGTAAACAGTGGTGGTCGCACGGCTACTGTTCGTGTGTGAACGAATGCTTTATTTAAGAATTCTATGTTGAATTATTTAATCTCTAGTTTTCGTTGACTAGTTAATTTTTTTTTTTATGAGCGAGTGGTTTCGATTTAATAACCAAACTACTAAACCGATTTTGATGAAATTTCTATGGAAACACTCTGAAAGTAGATAATATTACATCCGTTTTAATTTTTAAAAATCCAAATCGTTTGATAAATTACAGAGTTCTGAAGTAAGTAGCAAACATGTTATGCAAATATGATTAAGATAAAGATTAAGCATTGCCATATCGCGTGGCGATGCTGCCAGCATTATGGGAACTTTGCCAACTGATAGCGGTTTATTAGACTAGTGTAGGTTTTATTTTATGCTAATTTAAGGTTATTATTCTAATTTTCTTTACAAATATAAGCATAATTATACACAATATATTATTGATTATTTTTGAAGTCGGTAAAAAGGGTGAGATTCTCAATTCAATAATTCCGCCATAATATATACCTCAATTTTTTTTTAATCTGAAAACATAATTAATTCAGATCCAGAGTGGTTCAAAGAATTATTCAACAATGAACTTGTTTTCCTTCAGTACTTAGAAGGACGGTACATACAATAATAATTTAGACCAATTTCAAATAGTTTTGATTGGGTACGTGATAATTAGTGCGTGTTAACAAAGTTGTGTTTGTTTTAAATAGTAGGTTTTGAGAAATTTATTGGTTGTTATTATGTAAATTTTATGAGCCACTAACTAAGAAAGCAATTAAAGTACCTAACTTTATAAACCAGACTGAAATTAAGTGTTTATTTATAGGTAGGCATAACAACACTTTGTGACCCTTAATAATTATCCCCATGTTTAACACATTTCTTTAGATTATTATTTTTTCTTTTAATTACCAGTAGTTCGTTATAAAATAATCCATTACAGTCTCTCTACTAATTTTTTTGAATATCGAATCTATCGTTCTGATGCTATAGCCAACTATGGTATGTTAGTCAATCGGTACGAAATTACAATCGAGTCTATAAATATCTCGCTCGATCACTAAACTATCGAGATATTTTTCAAAAGAATCGCAGTCGGCGGCACCGACCGCAGTAATTTCCTTTTCGATGTTTAAAAACAACTCATTTCAATTCAACTGAAAAAAAAGGAAAAATCGAGAACCATCGAGATGTTTGAACAATCGATACAATCGACTGAAATATCTCGGACTCGCCCACCTCTACCTCGTTCCGCTCGTCAAAAAGCGCAATGCATGAACCGCTTCATCCACAGACACTCGAGCGCTGTGAGCTGCATAAACTGTGACATCGCCTCAAATCCGAGACAATCGCTCGCAGCAACATTTCGTATTAAATTGCTGCAGCATTAGTGCATAACACGAGCACTTCCCGCACTGCGGTCGCTGGTTATATATGGCATTGGTAACTTCATACATCAAGCGCCAACCACTCCACTCTGACACTTCGAATTCTATTACTACCCTCCTCAACGACCCAGTTTCCCTATAGTAAGAGAGCGGTGGAAGGTCAGAGTATGTTTGTTGCTTCACATCCTTGTCAAGCGATTCGCTAGAAATTAGTTAGAGGAAAATCATGGGAAGACAAACTTTAATGTTTGAGTTCAAACGGTGCTTGTGGCATTATCCGTTTTAATGTATTATTGGATTTTGATAGTTTACGGCAAAGGAAGGGATTTCTGTGCCTTCTACTAGTTGTAACAAGTGAAATATTATTAAAAATTTAAATTTTTGCAGCATGGTACAAGTAGTCAGCTACATTATTACGTTACTGTGACAGAAACGTTTAAGTTGCCCCAAAGCATTATAAGTGAAAGTATATTAAAATGGATAATAGCTCCAGCTAGAGCAACCATTTCTTTAAAAATCCAGCTTTTTAACTTTTGATACAGCTGTTTTTTTGTTTTGGTTGTTGATTTCTGCTGACCTCTGGTATTGAAGGTTTCCAAACATTGCAGTCCATGCCCTCAGAAACGTGGAGTCAATCCGCACATACCATATGAAATTTCATTAGCACAGGGCTTGTGAACACAGAGTCATTATGTTGCAAAGTTCGATTATCATCGCTACAAAGGAGGGAAGCGGTACCACATTTAAATCATTCCCACGGGTTTTTTTAACCACCAATGCACTATCCAATTCTACACAACTTTTTTTCGCAAGCTTAATGTACTTTTCTATCTCTTTAGATTAGCAAAGTATTCGTAAAACACATGGCTACATTACATTTAATTCCATTGACAGATCCAATTCAGCGAGACACTTTTCTACAAGCGTACGTTTCCAATTAGATTAATTAAAAACATTCCAATACCCGTTGACGAATGAAACGAGCTTTCAACAAAACGTACGAATATATTCGTTAAACAAAAATACTTTTTCAATGTACCCGATGGAATCTCGTTTTAAATTTTATCCGTCTGTAAAAGTCAAATTCTATAAAAGTTTGGCTAAGCGTTTAGGCCCAATTTAACATTACATTTATTAACAAAATCAAACTTATCAAATCCTATAAAAAAGAAAGGGAAAATTCAAATAGAATCATTAGTTCCCAACGCAAAGCGTGAGGTTGCCAGATCAATTCTCGCATTGGGCAAAAACTTGTTTAAACCAGAAGTAATTGCTTTGAGTCTGGGTGTTTGTAGGACCATAGCCCTTGAAGTCCCTGATTCCCTAGATACAGGGAATCGTAGTTAGGGGTCCGGATCTACATATTATTATGTATGTGACCGTGACGTGTTATTATTTATTATTATTCACTTTATTTATTTTACTTCTTAAATTTAAATTTCTTTTACAATCCTTTACAAAACTAATAAAAATACAGTCTACTAAAAATATTATAAAAGAATCTTAAACCTAGGATACCACCGGTAGCGGAGCAAGGCCCAGGCTACCGATGGTTAGGGCTGCAGAGAGAGGAACCTCCTGACAATACGCACCGTGTCGAGGAGTACTGCCTTCTGCATCCGACCCTTAATCCAGCCGTCTAGCGAAAGCCTCTTAAGGTGTTGGTGGAGGCTCTTCGCTACAAGGCCATTCGCCGAAACTACTATCGGGACAATTATTATTATTTTATTTGACTGAGTGATGACACGAGCAAGTCGTTCACCTGATGGTAAGCGCTACGCCAAAAGACCGTAAGGACAAAGTTGACTCTCTTACCTTATTTGATTAGAAGTGCAATTCTCCTATATTTACATTACACTTACAGAAATTTGAACAAATCGATACCGAATTGTAAATTGATCAAGAATTGACTCAAAATGACACATTACGATAAATTCACAGTGCCGAAAGCGCTGGACGTTGAATTGACAATTTTGAGATAGAGAGTTGTTAGGAACTATAGATTTATAACAGTGTTTTGTTAGAGAATTGGGTGTCAGTACACAAGACGCGTTAACACGATCACAAGAATTCGTATCACCAAAAGATCATGTGAACAAACCCAAAACTCTCAGCGAAAACTTGAATGCAAAATGAAAATTCTCACCAACATATTTTGAAGAGAACGTGCAAGTTGGCAAGAAAGCCAGGTGGCTGCGTTGAATGCGACCAAGTTTAATCTCGCAGTCATGCCAAGTTCTTTGTTCGACTAGCGTTCACCTCCAATAATTCGCTCAAAGTGGTAATTTTGAAAATCGGACAGCTAACGATAATTTTTGTATGGTTCTGATAGGAAGTTAAAAATCTCTGGTTAATTATTGTTTATAGAATGTGTTAGATACGTTCTAGGCTCTAGTGTTTGTCAGCCCGCTCTGGGCCACTGACGTATTTTTCAAGTTAGGTAGTAACTGACATTTAATACTTTTCTTTCGTCATGTTTCAATGTTATTTCAAGAAATGGAAAATATAGCTGCTCTATCAAAATTGTATACATATACATTTCAAGCCATAAAAGCTTTAATAAAATTAAAAGAAAATTGGAAAACTAAGTTGTGATTATACAGTAAGAACATTAATCTACGTGTAATTATTTATTTACACGTTAAGCACTTTTATTTGTCAAGCTTTCTAAAATTTATTACTGTAAAAAAAAGGATAAAATTTAAATTTCTAGCAAAATATAATAATATATAAACCTTGAGAATATTTGAAAATTTCTATTTCTATTTTAATACATGATCTAAAAACAGTTTTTCTCGGCTTTTCCCTTTTCTCTTGTAGTCGTGATTAAACTCGTACTTTGTAGACATTATTTCCCTCGAGTTTTCTCGAAAACTAAACTTTTACAGCACAAATATTATGTGGTCGCCACTCTGCAGTGCTGCTTACACGAACTTAAATCAGAAAGTTGAGTAGACGTGTTTAAGTTTAAAGATAACTTGGTAAGAATTTTCAGAGCGTTGTCTAATTTACCAACTTTTACTAAAATATTGACATTGTGAATAAATGTTTAAGTTTGCACTAACTTAAATATTTGCATAAAAATATGACACCATCAAAAACATAAAAAAGTAAATAATTCAAGCGTCGCAACGCAGTTCATCTGCCGTAAAAAGTTGCGAGATCGAATGTAACATCAAGTCGATTAATTTATTCGGTACCTATCTATGAGAGCATAATCCAACAACTTTGGTACAAGTAGTTACCTAATTAATTAACTAACAACATTTTATCAATATTAAACACCTTTATTTCTGCAATAAATAGAATGACTTAGCTATCGACACCTGACACATCAGTCTGCACTTATTTGATTTTATGTTCCATACTGATTTCCAAAGGCACGTTAAGCTGTCGGTGCTATCTGTTATCGATTGATAGCAGGGCCCTTATTCGTAATGCCACATGAGATTTCTTGCCGAAAACGCGTCATGTGATAATGCGCTTTTAACTTCTTTTGAAAATTTAAACTTTTCGAAACGCGTTAGCTTCTCGCACGTTATTTTGACAGTTCAATTGACAGTTGAAAATGAGCGCGTTACGAGTTTAGCTGGTCATAGCGAATAATGATCCAGTAGAGGGACTATTTAATTTGGCAAACAACAAACAAACGTGTACCATGACGTTATGAACCTTATGCTAACTTTGTTCTAATTTGAATTTTCTTTTTCGCAGGCGATTAGAAAGCGTCACACACAACCTGAAGCAAGTCAATGGCAGGTTTTCTGCAGTCGCATCTGTGACCCTCAACGATGCAGATCTGCCGTCACCTGCAGAATTCATCTGCACCTTGAGGATAGTGCAGGCAAAATACGTAGTGAGGAAAGAAACAATTTACTATCCAGGTAAGAATTGTTAACCACGGACCGGAAGACTTAGCCTAGGATGACTGTTAAAAGGTCTTCGGTCCACGAAGATCTGGTGTGAGTTACAGGGACCCAAACAGCTAGCAATCGCTCGTGGCATTTTATGTTGCAAGCCTATACTCAGCAGTTGACGTCTTCTAGCTAATGATGATGATTAATCCAAATGTTTCTGTATCAATTACAATGTAATTATGATGATACATTTTACAATTTATTCTAAAGTTCCCACTGTAGAAATAGAGCAATCGTCGGCAATGATTAAGATCTTTTCGGTAGCTTTTTTTTGATTTTCTGGTGGTACAAAACAGTGTAAAATCCAGTCATTTCTTTTCGTATTGAAGACGCAAGGTGTTGCAAATAGATTTCGAAAACTTTTACTCGCTTCGAAATAGAGGAAGCTCTAACATCTTTTAACGTATTCCTATCTTTTATTAGCGACTTTTTTTAATTCATTTTTCAATTTTGTATTACTATTTGCCAGAAGTGTAAATAATTTCTATGTTCTGAGACAGGAAAAATTGAGAGCTGCCGCTTAACTTAATTGTTGACGACAATAACTGAAAACGGATATCTATTCGAAGTGTTCCACGCCATTTAACCGTCAGATTAATCCTCAGTCTGGTAGACTAGGACTCTGACATTTGACACTTTGACAAGAATAGTCACTTCCTAGGAATTCAATATTTAGATCGACTGTTCATGATTGTTCTATGTTACTCGTATACGAGTAACTATAATAAACACATTAAGTGTAATCATAGATTAACCTACTTGAATGTAGCCAGTAACTTTTACATTTGTATAAACGCGTCTATATTTTCCTGTCAGTTTTGTCGGGAAAATTATGTCCTATATTTTTATTGTGATAATGACGAGAAAGGAAAAAATTATCATGCTGTCAATTTTGAATTTTAGTGGTAATAACCGGTTAGATATATAATTTGTAACACCACACGGGCTTGGTTGAAACCCGAAAATTTTACGTTAGTATTTGTTCTTTTTGTTTTTTATGTCTGCTTGTTAAATCTCAATCAAATTCATAATTCAGTAAAGTGGTGGATGTGAAGCTGAAGTCTGAAACAAAACTCAGCAACGGTCACATTTTTAGTTATTCTGTAAAAACCCATTAGTATAATACTAATAACTAATGTTACCGAGGGTCTCTTATAAAATCCAAACCTCTGGCTTCAACACAACAATACCCACTGATTAATCTGTGAAAGTGAAACTTTTTTATCGACGTGTTGGAGACATTTTATAGCAATCGTCACACTTTACTGTTACGCACGACCGTCATGCGCCATGATGTTTACCAAACCAATGACGTCGCATGTTTAATGGGTCGGAATAAGAGACGAAAAAGAAGGAATAGTTTTACTTCTTACGTATGGACACTATTGAACACTATTAGACACATCCTTTTTTTCGTTATGTTTAAGAGACTTAAGACTTGTAAAAGTGCATTATTTTTGCCAACTTGCAATAAATTATTTGAGTTCTGAGGTTTTACTGACTTTAATCTCACTATGCAAAGTTCAGTACAAACATTTTTTACTTTTCCTCTCTTGCATATTCGCAATTTATTGCTTCAAGAAAACAATGTAAATGGTAATTTTTCCCATTTACTGAAATAACACTGAGATGGTTGCACGTTGTATCTTAGACAATACTGACAGAATAATAATTATATTGTAAGAAACGTTCTGTAAAAAATATTTGTGAATTATAATTGTTAGATAAAAAAATAATTTATTCAACACTATTTAAATTTCGGGCAAGATATAATAGGGACTTTCCAAAATTATATCGATGGTCCATTTATTTAAGAATAATTATCAAGAAATTGTTAACTTTCCAACCTTCAACTTTATGGTATTCTAATCGTTTACGACCAACGTAATGGTGTTCAAACTTGAGCCTGTATAAGCTAAAAAGCAGAAAAAAAAATGTCCCATGAATAAAATATAACACAAAAAGCAATCTTACCACTGTATAAGTCTGCAAACGTCATTAAAACCGCGGCGAAAGAATAGCCCATGAAAATATTTTTAAAGGAGGCACGAAAATAACAATTTCGTGGCATAATTTTGGAGAGGGCCATTTAAGCTTTTTATCAGCGGAACGTTTGTGTACACAGCTATCTGAAGTAGACTGGGAAACGTTTCCTGCAGCGGGATAATTTCACGCTTCGTTAGCCCTATTGTAGAATAAATGCGTTTCACTAAAATATCACACGGAGACTTCAAATTGGTTTCGTAAGTGTTTCTTGTGATGTCCACTTGTTTAACATTTGTCGTATTCGTATCATCATTATACTTGCCTCGTTAATTACGACTCTAAAACTGATCTTTTACTCGTTTTGATCCTTTTTCTTATATTTTACCGTCATTAGCGTCAAAGTGTTCTGCATCATCTAAAAGACTGTATCATTTCCAATCCACTGCGCTATTGTATAAGGTTCTTTACGGTTATTGATCTACTTGGAACATTTCGTTCATTTGCGACAAAAACGTGTTATCCCCTAAATATTGAGGAGTTAACACGTTCTTGTCGCTTACTATAACGTCTATCAGTGGTCTTCCTATTAAGCTGAGTCTTATCTAGCTCCACTTTAGCACCGTCATATTCCAGCTCGTAATATTTTGATGTCCCTAATTTTAGTACTGCGTCGGATCTCATTGCACATTCAGTTTTAAAGTGTGATAATGACCTTAACGCTTATAGTACAAAGCACAGAATAACGTCTTCTTGAAACAGAGTATCTGTGACTATAGCTGTGAGTTTCGCAACAAATATTGCTTCAGCGTAATGGAAAACGCCGATGCACTAAGTAACAGAGCTCGTCTCTAAGCCTATTCACAATCGAATACACCCATATTGTAGTGTTCGGGAAACACTGCCGTTGGATTTCCACTCCATTGGCATTCTCAGTATGCCAATGGATTCCATAGTGTTTATGGTTGGGTCATTCAGAATTTAATTTATATGGTAAATGGTAGTGAGTCATATTATAAGGGAAATTGACGTCGGTTAGTACGATTTCTGAAGCAAAAGCAATGTGGGAAGTAGAGTTAGTGTTCGAGTATAGGAACTACCCAAAATGGGGTATAAAGTATAATAACAAAAGCGGGCCAAGTGCGTGTTGGACTCGCGCATCGACGGTTCTGTACAAACTTGTTGGTCTTAAGAGAGCAGCTAACATTATTGCTCTAACTAAAAGACAAACTAGCTTAAAATTCAAACTTAACTTTGCTGTTTGATCCCTAGACACGGTTATTGCCCCATCCATAAATAATAAGTTTGTAATAGTAAATTTACTTTTTATTTTGTTATTTAACTATTATATATAAATACGGTTTTCAGACTTTTTTCTTTACGTGTGCTGTAAGACATTGCTTCTTGTGAAATTATTTCATTATTCTTTAATAGGTCAACGGAAAGTACCTACGCTATAAGTTTTGATTCCCTTGTGAAATCGTATAATATGCGAAAATATGTGACATAACCGTTATATCTTTTGATCACGTTGACTTACAATTTCGATATTTTCACAGCTGAAATAAATTGTAGTCCCGCGTATTTGATATAAATTAAAATTTGATACCTTTTTGCCTTCCTGAGAAAAAGGGTCTTGCCAGACAGACGGACAACAAAGTGATCCTATAAGGGTTGCTTTTTCCTTTTGAGGTACGGAACCCCAAAAAGGTTCATCATCATCATCCCACAAGTACAAAGAAGTAGGTTAATAAATTTATAAGATGTCCTTCGAAAGTTAACTTTATCTAAACTCTCTTTCACGACGCGTTTCTATAAGACTTAATGAAAAGTCAACAAGCGCTGTACGCTCAGCAGATTAGGCTTCAGTTACTGGAGTTTCGTAAAATCTTTCCCGATTGGACGTTGAAAGATGGATTGTTATGATGGATAGAGTTTTTTCTTTGTTATGTGAGAGGACGTCCCGCGGGCACACAACACTAATTCAGTGTCGAGTGTTATCGTTGATTTAGTTTTCACTCGGGACGTAACTTCGGATTGACAAAGTATAGAAAGGAACTATAATTGTTTTTCTAACGAAACTAGCAATCATAGACAGTGATTCCCTAATAAATATTCAACTATCATTTATATACTTTTTGAAATATATGTTGCGGCACTGCACTGCGCTCATCACCCTGAGATATTTTTTTCTAAAGTTTCAAATGCATGTAGGTAATGATATATCAAATTAAAAAAAAGAACAAATTAAATTGAAATAAGTTAGAGGGAGCGGTATTGTAAATGACAGTACCCAGTAGAGATAAGAAATAATATTCAATGTACTAAACCCCCATACTTAGAATATTTGTTCGTATGCCTTGGAATTAAAATATTTACTAGATAAACGTTTCAGTAGTACCCACTATAAAATAATGTGTGCCAACTAACAAAGAATTCTCAGATTATGCTAGAAAAAGAAGAAACAAAGATAAACTGGCTCCACAAACAAAATAATACAAGTATCTGCGCTAAGCCGTATCAAACCCACTTTTTTCTTGTTTATTCTTCTTGTTTATATTCGCTTTGCTTAGCCTTTGTAAGAGCTAATAATGAAAACTGCTAAAGAAATAACACAGGATCGTTTAATCGTTTATTTTAAAATTAGCGTTCCAACTAGGGTTGTCAGAAGTACATTTAACATTCGTATAAATGTGTTTTTCTTCTCTCGTTTTTACAATTTTCTCAATTGTTGCTTCTCCTTCTGCAGGGCCTATAAGCACCACCCCTGAGATGCCCACTGCGGCAGACATGCAGCTCGCAGCAGCTGTTGGTTCAAAAGGTAGGTAAACATTAAAATTAGAAATAACCTGATGTATTTTTTTTATCTTTTTATATTTTCGTCCAAAAGGTCTAACTTTAGTTATCTATGCGCCAGGATTATGTCATAAACAAAATTATCTATTGGTAATGTCTACAGTTCTAGAAATATTTAGCTCAAATAAGATAATATTATCAAAACTTTGAACAAAATCCCCTTTACTTTAGTAAATAAAAAAATGCCTAACGAATTTGATACTTACGCTTAAATGTTATCGCCCTTTTTAAAGGTGTCGTTTTACAATGCCAATTACAATTGTTATTATAGAATAGATAACGACTCTCAGATTAAATTTCTTCTTTTATTGGATGCGAAGTATCCATTTCTGTAAAAGGATACTTGACAGAACCTTTTTAATTATTTTTTAATTATTTCCAGGGACGAGTATCTACACCGCTGCGTCAATAATCCTGCTGCCAGCGTTAGCTCAAATTATAATGTAAAAATATTCCAACGACATAAAAATAAACGAAAGACATCACAATAAAAAAAGCAAGAACTTATCTTTAGAAACATTTCCAGTTTTGTGTAAAGTTAATTTGACGTGCGATTGACATGCGTATTCTCTTCTTGTACTGTTATATGGAAAGACGCAAGCTTATTCAAAACTTTTATGGTATCAAAGAAAAAGTCAGCTGAAAGATCAAACATTCCATTATAATTTGATCTCATTACCACTTTATTGCTGTTTTTTTTTTACATTAATGTCACTTTCACTGCTGTTTTCACGTTTTTCTTTTGGTATTTGTGAAATTTGTTACTAAAATGCATTTAGATTATTCATTTTTCCAAAAAAGAACAAGATCTAGTCAAAAATCCAAAGGGATATTGACTTTTAAGGAAATTTGTTACCAAAAATATGTAAGCGTACCGCAAGGTTCCGTTTTGGGTGCACACACTTAAAAATTATATGCAAATAAAAATGCAGCTTTATGTGTATTAAAATATTGTAAGAATAAACATAATTTCACTATCGAATTGTACAGATTTATGGACATATTTGAAAATATTTTTCTTGGTGTTAATGTAATACCAACAATAGTTGTAAATGTATCTGTACCACGATGTATATAAAGTCTTTCTTGTAAAGAAAATAAAAAGTAGCTAGACGTGTGAACACTGGCCTAAATGGTAATAAAAAAAAATCTAATCATGTAAAAAAAATTAAAAAGTATCTAATTTTGATTTCATATTATTTAGATTTATATTTTCATAAATTAATGGTTTAATAATACGCAATATTTTGTTAAGGCAATATGTGTTGTAGTTGTTAGCCCAATAATAGTTTTAATTGTATATCGAGTGTTTAATAATTTAACATTTATTTAATTTTACTGGAGATTAATGTTAAAATAATTAGGAAATTGTTCAAGCTAATCTTGTTCATATAAAAATTAATAATATACTCGGACACGTATTTTCGCATAAAACAAAAGATTTTTGTGCACCATCAAACCTTATGATTAGATTATTTCAATTTTTTTGTAATAAACTGTATATAACTTTGCAACATAGAACAATTTTGATAAAAAAAATAACTAAAATAAAAGATACATTAATAAATAATGTCGAAAACCAAATACCTGTTGTAGTCGTTACGTGATGGCCATTTTGTATAAAATTAATAATATTTGGGCAAAGAGGGGATTTCTATAATACATTTAAATGTTTCCAACATTCCCTAATGTTTCGATAGATGGCGTGGCATTAGACATCAGAAGGTTAACTGAATTCTTGAACTATTGTGACGTTGTAAATAGCCAATAAATGTGTAACGCCATCTAGTTTCAAACCCGGAAGCTTGACTGAAGATGTACCTACCTTCATAAAATTGCAATATCTAACTGTTTAAAAAACTCATTCTTCATAAATAATTTCTGTAGCTCATAAAAGCAAGTTACGTAATTTTTTCGCAACAGGGTAAGCAATGTACGTACGCGTTTTACCTTTCGTTTGCTTGCACGGGCGTTCTATATTTGGACAATATTGTAAAGTAATTTTGACGCCCAAATCACTTTAATTTTAAGATATTGTTTAAGGAGCAAACCAAAGTTGATAGTCCAATAAATAGTAATTTATAAAGGGCTTAAAAAATAAAGGTCAAAATTTGTAACTACACACATAAAAAGCTCATTGTAAATATCCATAATAATATGTAGTTAAGTTTTTTTTTATTTATGTAAGAAATATTACATTTGCTGTGCATATTTGCCGTTTATGGATAAGATCCAGTCAAGACTTTTATTGTAAAATTTCCTAAAATAAATAAAAAAAAATCGTTGTGTATAAAATAATTTTGGGTTGTTTTATTTTTTAATTTTAATATAACTCACGAACGTAAATCTAAATTCATTGCCTTTTGAATCTGACCAGTGTTTTTGATATTTGATCCCAAGAAAAAATAAATGAACCTACCGTTCACAACCTATAATAAATTATTTACATTAAATAAAATCATTAAAAAAAGGTTGTATCTTACAAGCGCTTAATGTTTTATGATAAAAAAACATAATAATATTATGTTTCACCTTTGATGTTCTGACAAAATCAATTGCCAGTAGTAATTTTATTAGGACCAAAAAATAGACTAACTGAGATATTTGATCTGAGTCTGGGTCTTTTCTGGATCATGGACGTCGCAGTTCCCGATTCCCAATACACGGGAATTTTTTCTCAAAGAACTCTTCATTTTTATGCGATAGCGAAAGAAAACACATGTCGTGACGGAAAAATCTAACACAGACTAAAACAATTTGCATAAACACGTACCTAACCAAACGGAATTCAAGAAATAGAATAGCTATACTTTAAATATGACCTAGTTTAATAGTTATCGAGCTTACCACGAAGGTGTAGTTGCAAAAGCATAGTTTAGTTAATAGTTTATAGTAGTTTACCCAAAACTTTAAGCCTTTTATCGACACCAATCAACAAAAACGTCAGAAAGCCATCCCAAACCTTTTTGATCGGGCCAGTCAATCAATCTTTCCGAATTAGTAAACATTTTCGGATGCATTAGGGGCGTTCGGCCGAGTTTCGGACTTTAAGTTGAATAATAGATGTGTGGATTCGTTCCTAAACGAATTACCCGATTAAATTATTGGGCACACCACCGCTGACCGCGCCAGGAAAGATAACGTCTGATCACACTACTGGAAAGGGTTTTTGAAGGGGTTTCGGAAGGGGTTTTGGGTGAACGACTTGAGGAGTGGAATTAACTTAAATCTCTAATCAGAGAAGGTGCAATAAGAATTTTAGAAATAGTGAAAGAATATCATAAACAGCGAATGCAATGAGGTATATCAGTCTATAACTTAGTTAGGAGGTAATCTCTAGAAATACTGACAATTCTTTCACTGATAGAAAACTATGATTCTTGAGGTATTATTGAGGCTGTTTGATTCCAAGAATTACGCGGGTGGTACGGTTAGTAGACGTTTCAGCAAGTGCTATTCATGTTTATTACTAATCATTATTATTCAGAGATAAAAAAGAAATAATCGACAATTAGAGACCAACATTCATTATAGAAACAATACTTATTATAATAAAATTTTTCATTTGAATCACCTTCGAGTGTCGGACAATTGAAATTCAAGAAAATAATGAAATTGAGTTATACTTTGATATTATTCTTTGCGCGAATTAGACCGGTTTATATCTAGGGGGTAGGTATGTTATCCACCAATCCACACCGGGCTCCGTGGTGGTTTAGGCCTAATCGTCCTCACGAATGTGAGAGCAGAACCATGCTCAGCATTGGGCCGATATAGGTTGACGATGATCATGTAGTAAATACGCAAACAAATATTCCAGATATTGCAACTCGTGACATCATCTAGAATAGGAACTAGACCGAAATTGTGTTGCGTAAAACTAAACAACAAAATGTTCTGCTAACTGGTTCTACAAATGGTAAGTACCATCTGATATTGAATGTGTACTCTGCTCGAGTATTCTCTACCTCAATTCCAGGAAGTAAAAGTTCCGGTAATGGGTTGACGCCTCCAGTAATTTGGTCGTGAATTATTGATTAGAGAGTCAATATGTGGAGCTCGTGGCAGGGAGGGTAAACACGCTCTACTGCCGATAAGTACTAGTTTAACTGATACCATATTATACTTTTTAACCCCTTAAAAAGAGAGGTGTTATAAGTTTGTAGTGTGTATGTGTGTGTCTGTCTGGAGAACACAGCCGTTTTTGTAATCTAACTGGGTGGTAAAAGGGAAGTGGTATTGGGCAGGCCAGGTAGCTCGTGGAACTGACAGCCGTTGGGAAAGAAAGGTTCTCGAGTGGGTAACGTAGGACGACCCAGCACAAGGTGGACCGACGACCTGATGTGAGTCGCGGGGAGCCGCTGGATGCAAACAGCTAGCTACCGCTTGTTGTGGCGTTCTATGGGGCCTCCCCCATAGAACGCCACAACAAGCGGTAGCTATAATGGGTGGTAAAAGAGACAATTCTGACTGATTACTTAAAGGAAATCGGGAATTCGCTGAAATTTCGTAGCTTAGTGAGATTCAAAAATCGACCTTAGGATCAGCTTTTATATTTTTGAGTGTTTATGGTACCATGGTCCTCGTATTTCCTGATTTCCCAGATACAGGGACTCCTAGTTAGGGGTCAGGTGATGTATGTGATCGTTACGTGTCAATATTATTATTATTTTACTCAGCCTGAGTTTACTGATTTCACTTTTACCCAGAATCGCAGAATTATCACAATCATGTTCGTACTGAAATTCAATTCAATTTCCTAGTAATTCCAATGCAATGAACATACCACGGCAATTACGATCATGACTCGATTGCTATACGATTAGGAGCGATTAGTTGCAGTCTGGAATCAATTATGGTATAATGATCCCATGCTCTGAATTACCTAGTATAAATTATCGTATACTACAAGGTGTTATTTAACTTGCTGTATTATATGGTACGAGCATGATATAATTATGTACTACCCTTGAACTACCTGTACCGCCCATTGTACTACCCTTGTTTACCTATTGTAAATTCTATTCTATGTATTATAGTTATTATTATAAGATATTTATATCGAGGGATCCGTCCCGGTTTCGCACGATAAAAATATAATTAGTACTTTATTTGGAGATAATAATAGTTGTATATTATAGTGTTGCAAATCTATTTGTAGATATTGTTATGTTGTCTAAACCTGCGATAAATTATTTTATTCCATCATCAATAGATTTAAGTTTTAAGTTGTTTTAATAAATTATTTAATTTAAGTTGCTGTCAGTATCAGTTTTCAAGGTAAGTTAGGGATGAAGCGGTTATTATTATTATTTTTATTTATTTTTTCATCATGACATTTGGTATGTTTTTTTTTGTGTCAAAAAAGAGTAGGAAATATTCAGGCACAAATATCATCATAATAATACATCCTTCTAAATTACAATATCTCCTTACAGCTACCTCGTTTGTTTGGCGCGGGCACGATGCGCCGCTTCCGTAATAACGCGATCAAACGTATGAGAATTTTAACATTGTACGTGATGGGAAGCTTAAAATGTTCTGGAGAATTTATTAACCTGAGTGAATTAGTACGAGTGGGCTAGCGATGGGCCAGTTCGGGATGTTTTAGTCGATTTTTTCGATTATACAAACATCTCGATTACACACATTCTCTCATTCGAGTATATTCTTGCTCTAACCTATAAGTATATTTTTTGAAGTTAAACTTCATTACGCACGGTTGACTTGGGATGTAAGCTGGTGAATGCGTTACGAAAATGTGATCGGGCGAGGCGAATGGAAGTTGAGACGGAGATATAAATTAGTAAAGATAGAAAGAGAGAGAGAGAGTTACGTTTTATGATTTTTTATCTGAAATATTTTTTGTGAACAATTTTTATTTATATAGTATTTTAGTTTAAATTTAACTTCTTCTATGTTTCCCAGCACACATTTCGTTTTTTTTTTATCTGTGCTGTTTCTATAATATATAGCAATCTATCTATTTCGATGGTTCTCGACAATGTTCTTTCGCTGTCAAATCTAAGCTGTTTTAAACATCCGAAAAGTTCTAATCGCTGCCGGTGTCACCGACTGCAATTATTTTGAGTTTAAACTGACTCGAGCTTAAAGATAGCGAGCGAAAACTCTAGTAGCGAGTCAGTCGACTTGGAAAATTTGAGAAATATCTCGATAGTTTTGTCAGAGCGAGATGTTCACAGACTCGATTGTAATTTTGCACCGAATGCAATTTTTTCGATAGTCAAAACCTCTCGGGCTTGCCCTACGCTAGAGTAGGCTGTATTAATGAGCTTGTTTTATCTCCATGTGCTCATTATACAGATGTAATTTAACAGATTTGGTGATTAAAAAGTTCTCTGTCACATTTTTTTTTCCATTTTAAATAATAACTATGTATTTATATATGGGTTAAAGTTTCTCTACGCAACTTCTTAGTGCTCAAAGGTGCTTGTAATGTCAAGTTTACAACACTTTAGTTAGACCGGATTAGACTAATCTAATCGTAACAGTCTGTACTGATTTTGTTCGTCCGTGGTTATTGCTATGAAAACCTGAAAATGAAAATGCTAATTGCACGAGCAACAAACAAACAAACAATATTCATTACGCGTGGTTTTCATTGCGATAGCTATGGACGACCGACGACGCTGACGTCAGTATTGCCCATCAGTATACGAAAAACAAAATAATATTAATTAAATACACCACGTTTTGGTGCTGTCATTCAAATAGCGTAATCAGAGATCGACCTGTTTATTTTAAATATTAAAAAGACATCCGCCATACGTGAACAGAATATTATAGAGATCCCTTTAAGCGTAATGCCAACAAACATGAAGGTCCACTCGTGAATAAAACATTACATCACGAATACCAAACAACCCCCTAATGTTGAGTAGTGATAGATAATGAACTAAAAGAAAATATACATGAAAAATAAGGCGCCATAATTTCACTAGATGAAATATGCATGGTAAGTAATGGCTGACATTTACCTACGCGACACAGTTGTGCGACATCTACTAACCCCTTTAGAAAGGTCGCCGCTGTTATGAATAGGTTGGTATTAATATGTCGAGTGTATTTAAAGCTGTGATAGCCTAGTGGGAGAAATAGAATGTCCTCTTTCCAAGCTCAGGATTGCGAGATCAAATTGGAATTTGGGTACGTACTAATGTACTCTAGTGAAAACATTTCTCGTAATTATCACTCGATTTTCGGTGAAGGAAAATATCGCGAGGAAACTCAAATGCCAGAAAGCTATATCGGAGGTATGTTGTCCTGCTATCCGGTCCAGGCCATCGTGGCGGTTTCTGGCCTCATCGGCATGAAAGTGAAGTTAAAGTTTTATATAGAAGTTGTACTGCTAGTTTCAGCCTGAGCTTTAGCGTTCCATATACTTTGGAAAAACTGAACAAAAGATATATCTACAATCTACATGCCTCTTCCAACCATACCGCTACTATGCATAAATCTATTTACATTTCACACGACCGCCTACCACCTTATAAATCTCGGCATTTGTCGAGTTGCGGAAATCGAAACTACCCTAGAACCGCAAGCGTTGCTGCCCTTAAGCCATTTATAGTTCCATTTCAAGATTTGATTTGCATAACTAACCTTCTAGGAGTAAAAGCGCGGTTTGGGTTGAGGAATCATTTTCAGAGATATACGAGGGTGAATCAAAAAATTCTTGGAATCAATATTAAAAAATGCAAAGATTTAAATAATAATATTTTATTTTTCTACATAATCTCCCTCCAATGCAATGCATTTAGAATAACGCGTTTCTAACTTCCTTATTCCTTGTGAAAAAAAATTATTTTCTTGACTCTCGAAAAAGTCCTCTACGGCAGCTATAACCGCGTCATTATCGTGAAATTTTGTTCCACGAATTTCCTCTTTTAATTTTGGAAATAAGTGAAAATCACTTGGTGCTAAGTCCGGAGAATATGGTGGGTGGTCAAGGAGATTGAAGCCAGCATAGCGGATTGCGTTGAGCGCAACTTCCGATCGATGAGCAGGAGCGTTATCTTGAAGGAACAACACGCCCAACGACAGTTTTCCACGACGTTTTTCTTTAATCGCTTCACGCACTTTCGGGATTAAATTTGCATAATAGGGTCCAGTAATCGTCTGGCCTTTTGGCATGTAATCAATAAAAAGGATTCCTTCACTATCCCAGAACACAGAGGCCATAACTTTGCCAGCGGTAGGAGCAACTCGAAATTTCTTAATGGATGGAGAGGATGGTCGTTTCCAAGACATGCTTTGTCTTTTAGTTTCAGGATCAAAATGGTGGACCCACGTTTCATCCATGGTGACAAGACGACGGCAAAAATTATCCGAATCACGCTGGAACATTTCGAGATTACGCTTGGAAATTTCCAAACGTCGCTTTTTGTTTTCGTCGGTTAACATTCGTGGCACCCATCTTGCAGACACTTTTTTGAACCCCAGTGAATCAATTAAAATGGATTGAACGCTACCAAAAGATATCTTTAGGATCTCAGCTATATGTTTTATAGTCATTCTTCTGTCTTCCAAAACCAGATTCTCAACCTTTTTGACATTTTCTTCTGTAACGGAGGTTGAAGGCCGCCCAGAACGCGGGTCATCTTTACAGCTTGATCTACCTCTTTTAAATTCAGCCACCCAGTACGCAACCGTAGAATAGGGTACAGCATCACCCCCTAATGTCTGCTGAATGTCCAAAAAAATTTCCTTCGTAGACATTTTTTTCAAACTGAGATATTTTATCACCGCACGTAACTCACTTTTATCCATAATTTTGACTTTTTAGCAACTCGTTGCACAAAAAAATTTATTACATGCGAACGAACTGACAAAAACAAGTGACAGTCTGCATAAATATAGTGTGATAGACACTCTTTAATTTCAATATCGAACTTGATCCAAAAAGGTTTCATATATATGCACTTCTAAGAACTTTTTGATTCACCCTCGTAATAGAGTTTTTTGATACTTTTGGTTAAGCTGCCCAAGAGCTTCTGACGTAACAGAACAACACTAAGTGAACTAAAATAATAACTGAGTGGTATCTGAGGATTGAAGAGCTCAGTTGGCAGACCACCTGCTAGATGGGCTGATGACATAATCCGCATACTGGATCATACACGGGGGAGGAAGCTCAGAGCCGAAAATGTTGGTTCAGTAAAGAAGAGGCCTTTGTCCAGCAGTGAAGTGATACAGGCTGATGATGATGATGATGATAAAGTAAGAGATGATGCGTGAGAGAAAGATGTGAAGGAAATAGGAACTATGAGGACCATGATGGCTCACAAGCCTCTATATATGGTAAATCGAGGCGTTGCAGATCACTTTTTGTTTGACAGTCACGAAAAAAGCGGTCCTCTGGGAAGCATTGCCCAGACTGACCCGTGAGGCAATGTGGAGCTAAATCATTCTCGACGCGTCCATGTAAATAGAAGCAATTTGTTGCGCTGATTGGTTTCATTTAGTTTGCCACGCATTGCAAAATATGACTGAACATCTTTTTGGTGATCCGATTCACTTCGTTCTACAATAATTCGTTAGATTTACATTTATGAGCATAATTTTCATGTTGTATTAATTTATGACATCTGATTCTGTCTGCATTGCAGCGTGGTTGCGAGGGGCAAAATGATTAGGTGCCGCTAATTATTTCGACGTCCACTGGCTAATGTGGCGGCCAGTGGAGTATGAGTTACGAGCTCAAAATGCAAATAACTAAATGGACGTTACAATTTGTTAAACTACTGAATTGATATGAACCGGTCGTTTGTCAGATGGTGCCGCGTGCCTATAAACAAATCAGAGCTGTCTAGAATTTAAGGCCTTAGGTTCCAATGTGGTCCAGGTGAACCCCCGGGGGAGACTCGACGGGGGTCTACGTGGGCGTGATAAAATATAATTATGGTAGGAAATCAATAGAAATGTGGTAGAAATGTAGCTGCAGGGGGTCCAGCAAAACCAGCAACAGTTTGAAAGTGGTCTTTGAGAAAAAAAGTCTAGGGACCTCTTATTTAAGGTAAAAAAAACGTTGCACGGGACTTTATTTCTCAATATCTCAGATACGAGTTTATTAGATTCTTGAACAATAAATACAATTTACGTCCTTCTTATACTTTAGGACATAATTGTCACTTTGTATCCAATGCCTAACGTCAAGACGCCAATTCAGTTTTTGTGACAGAATCAAAAGCAAGGGAAAAAAGGGGAGGTGTGCGTCAGCATCATGCATCGTTTTCCGCTCCATTCAAGGCAATTTTTTAAGCCTTATCTTGGACTAATATGGACCCAATTAAAGATTACGCATCATAGTCACTGGACCCAATTGCACATGTGGATATGGCATGAAGTGGTCAATATTTCTCACGATTGATGATGTTACCCACTGTTTTGGAATACTCACCTATTTATAGCCGATCGTAATTAAATAATAATTCAACTAGAATTGTCACCTTCAAAAGCGTGTGTTCCTTCCTGTACATAATGATGTGTAGCAGCCGCGGAAGCAGTACCAATTATAACTTGGAATTACTTGAACAAAGCGTGAGTTACATGAGTTATTTTCTTAGAAACTCTTGCGAACCGTCCTTGCGAGTGTGGAACAATATAGTATGGTTTGTCAGTAGCTCACCTTACGATAATTCAAAGGGGCTGAAACAGAATGTTGTGTCCTTAGCCCGGCCGCACACTGGACACACATTTTTTTTATTACACCAGTTGTGGCGCCAAATTTAAAACGCCCCATAATTAACGCTCCCGTATATCTGCGTGCCAGCACGCATACCGAGGACACATTTGTAACGGTTGCAGAATGTGTCCTTGATTGCTGTAATACAAACGTATGCCCAGTGAGCGGCCGGCCTTAGTTGTCAACAAAAAACTCACATCAATACATTTACAATGTGATATGCGGTTTAAAGTTTATTTATTGGTCGATTGGGAAAGTGCTAGCTTCAGTGGCAGAGTTTGTTAGACGCTATACAATCCGATGTTATTGGGTTTGCCGTGCACCACTAACTTCCTTCGCTCCGTGCTTCAGAGCGCACGTTAAACATCGGTATCAGATGTTATCATCATCATCGGAATCAGGCATCATTCCTCGACGTAAGCCCCTCCTAGTAACGGTGTCTGCCAGCTAATCGACGAGAGTCCTACACTACATTTGCTTAACCACGGTCTCCACTCTAGAACACGTCTATCCCATCGTTCGTCAGCTATTATCGTTTCATAGCAATCATTGAGCACATTTGAGGCCCTTAGCTAGCTTTACAAACTCAGTTTGACAGCAAAGGCTGACGCTACCTCATTTAAAAAAAAACAATAACCATAGCTGGAGGCCTACCATGACGTCTTATAGCGATTCAGTTCAGGACCTAAACTGAGCCGCGTCGCATAAGCGTACCGTGACGTCTTATTTTTCATGTTGCTGCCATTTTCAACCTAAACTGGATTCAGTTAAGGTTGAAAATTGCAGCAACCCATATTGAGTCGCTAATAAGCCAATCTCAACCTAAACTGGATCCAGTTTAAGTTGAAAATGGCAGCAACATAAAAAATAAGACGTCACGGTACGATTATGCGACGCGGCTCAGTTTAGGTCCTCAACTGAATCGCAATAAGACGTCATGGTAGGCCCCCTGTACAGTGTACACTTTGTATGGAGCTTCCATACTGTCATACTGTTACATTAGGTTGAGAATGTATAATGTTGTGGTAATGGGCTTTCACGCTTTTGTTTGTGCTTATACTTTATTTGAACAGACATTTTATATGCGCAAGTTTAAGAAGCAGGGAAGAATATTATAGGAGATACTTCTGACAGAAAAAAATACAGCTCGACTAAATTATTCATTATGTTTTACGTATTTCAATTCTGTAGCGACAAAACCCAGTCAGGATAATTTGCGCAGTGCAGTGCCGCGCAAGATTTGACGGTGTAAAATCCGGTGTACAATCGCAGTATCACTATAACTGCGATTGTTGTTTTTTTTTTATTGCCTATAGCCAATAGTCTCACCTGTAGGTAAGTGACGACGCTGTCGCTGGTGGAACATATTTGCCTAGAAGGTACCTATTCACTCGCTACTTGAAAACTTCCAGGTTATAGCTCTCGGGAAACAAAGACGCTGGAGGGGTGTTCCATTCCTTCGCTAGGCAGGCGTCGTGCTTCATCATTATCGTAATCAAACCATATCTGCACACTGCTAAGCATGGGTTTCCCTCACTTTCGTGAGGAGGATTAGGTTATAATCCACTAGGGAGGCGTGTCGCTTACAATTAGATAAACGGCCAGATACCTAACTACTACTATCATCAACAACCCATAACGTCCCACTGCTGGGCACGGGTCTCCTCTCACTGTTGTGAGGAGGATTAGGCTATAATCCACCACGGGAGCCAGATCCGGATTGGTGGATCACATACCTACCTCCGAAATAATTCTAGGGTAGGGTAGGTATGTGGGTTTCCTCACTTCTACTATACGTTACTTATTTTTATTTACCCCACGATCAATTATTTACATAAAACCCTAAACTTTTGAAAATAAAACACATTATTAGGATATTACAATAATATTACAAAAGATCAAAAAAATTACTGAAAGAGGTCTGTGAAAGCGACAAGACCGCCCATTGTAGCGCCTGTTTAACTTTTGCTGTTTTTCTAGATTATATAATATATTTTTTATTATACAACAAAGTAGTTTTCTAATCATATACTTCACAAACCAAATCTAATACTAGAAAGCCCAGTCTTGAGCCCTTTTGTAAATTCTAAATCGCAACTCAAGCAAAACGTTTATTCAACCTTTCCTTCAGCCATTTCAGCAGAAATATCCAAATGGGAGCTGTATCGCGCCGGGACATCAAAGCTTTGGATCCTTGAGCCCATTCAGCTGTGCGGAGACTTTGATGCTTCATTGTGACACATCCCTGACACTCCTTACAAATACCTGATTTGACATCACACATGGAAATGACGTTTGTACACGCACCAAATGCGTGTGTAAGTATTCAAAGTTATTACGCGAGCAAAACAAAAGACAACCTGATACCACGTAGATTCATACTAACCCGTTTGTCTATTGTTTTTTGTTATTTGGGCGTGTAATATTGACTGACCTCCAGATTTCCCTCCGGATTGCGGGCAGAGGTGCGTGGAAGCATTTCGCGTGGGTGGAGAGTGACCATTCTGAATATAGTACTACTATGTCTCCTGTTATGGTGACTAGTGCTGCTACCTCGAGTGTTCAATCTAGTGTCGCGAGCATTACGATTCAAATTCTTCTGATATTCGAAAAAGGCAGTGTTTCGTACTGAAACAGATTTCTTTTCTTTTTATTTTGAGTGTTTTCGAACGTAACTACACAAAGACTATTCCGCTTAATATTTTGTGTTGGTACGAGATTATTATGGCCCACGACTTTGGGTTGGCCAACCGAAAGTCAGTCGTCCTTCAAATGCGCGTGCGAGCACTTGTCGCATCGCGGTGTTTTGAGCTTTCACCGGTAGCTCCATTTCGTGGACGCCATTCCCATCCTCGGAGACGAGCTCCAGGATTAAGTGTAGTGTGGATTGCCTGATCACACCTCTATCCCGGAGGAAGGTGATACGGGATCAGAAGAAACCGCCCCATCGGCGTCCTATGGATATATCTCTGTGCACCATCATCCCCCATCTATCCCGAAGACAGCGCTGATTACACACCCGAGAGGCCATCGACGGATTTCCCAAGTAAGTTCGTAGGCCATAATATCTCCCCGTAACATTTTTGATCCGTTCGAGCCGGATCTGCGGATTTTCTTTGCTGTAGTCACGTTGTCCAAATCCCGTTATTAGTGCATATTTTCCCATTTTTGGAAACCATCCGAGTATATTTTAGTGTTTGTCGTAGCGGCGTTACGCGTCCCGACAATATTTCCCATTTTTCATCTTGATTTTGCCGATTTTTGATTTTTTGTGTGCGACATTACGTGTCCATTAAAAATGGCGGAACAAGATATTTTCGAAAGAGAAGTTATACTTGACGAAGTCAAACGTACTTTAGAGTTTTACGAACTCAATGAACAGCAATTTAAAGCGCGAGCAAAAGATATTCTTTCTATTCAGAGAAAATTCCTTAAATTGCAAACTAAAATTGAGAAGTCACAAATGAAATTGTCAACATTTGACCGAGAGGAACAGTTACGTATTCGAACTCAATTCAATGATATTTATTACGCAATTGTCAGCCATGTCGAAGTTCTGAAGAAAAACGATGAGGAGTGTAGGCGCATGAGTCGAGTTTCCTTTAACAATACAATACAACCGACTCACGGGGGTTGCTGTAGTAGGTTACCGAATCTTCCGTTGCCGTCATTCGGGGGAGAATTGACCGATTGGCCACCATTTTATGACCTATTTCGCTCCATGGTTGATAATAATGACGCCTACACAGATAACGAGAAGTTTAGGTATCTCCTTCTTACTTTGAAAAACGAGCCCTATAACTTAATAAAATCGATACCTATCACGGACGAAAATTATACCGTCGCGTTAGATATTTTAATTTCAAGATATGAGAACAAACGAGTCATAGCTTCTCAACATATTGATCGTATTCTGGATATTCAATCCTGTGCCGAGAAATCAAATCAAAGTGTGCGTAATTTGTTGAATATTTACCATGAGAATATAAAAGCGTTACAAGTAATGCATTTTCCTACAAATCAGTGGAGTTTTTTGTTGTTGAATATTTTACTACGTAAAATACCTACTTCCATTCGGATGCGATTCGAGTTAACATTGCATAAACCATCCGATGTACCCAACGTCGACTTGTTAATCGAGTTTTTAGAACGAGAATTAACCGCCAGCGAAATAGTTGAATCTGGCAGTAGAAATATTCAAAATGTAGGTAGTCAGAGGAAAGAGTACGTCGCTCCAACGTTCCGTCGAGCGTTGGCTGCCGGCGTGGCCAGCCGCACTTCGACTCAGGGTGCGAGCGGTTCTCAGCCTTCTGTCAATAATCGCAAGAATCAGAATTGTGTATGTTGCGATGCTCAACATCCATTAAGAAAATGTAATAAGTTTTTGAATTTGTCACCAAGCAATAGGTATGCGTTTATCAAAAATAAAGATGTTTGTTTCAATTGTTTACGCAAAGGTCATAACGTTTCTCAATGCAAGTCGAGTTTTGTTTGTCGTTCGTGTAAAAAACGTCATCATACATTGATTCACTTTACTTCTGAAGGTGATACTAGCCGTGCGAGTGAGAGAAGTGTTTCTTTACCGCTCACGGAGGAACGGGAAGAGAACATTCCGAGCACCTGTACTCAGCACGCTATGTCTGCGAGTCAAGCGACACAAATTAATTGCGCGTCGTCCAATGCTCCTTTTGGCACGACAAATACTGTGTTGCTTTCGACCGCACTCATCGATGTATGTGTAGGTAATGAAAAGCGTTCGACTGTCCGGTGTCTTATCGATACGGGAAGCCGGGCTTCGTTCATGACGGAATCGTGCGCACAGCGGCTAGGTATAAAGCGTTGTTATGCGAATGTACCTGTTTACGGGATAGGTGACACCAAACCGGTACGACCAAAAGGAAAGATTTCGTGTTGCATAACCCCGAGAAATGAACTTCAACCTTCTATACCTATTGAAGCTTTAGTATTGCCGAAACTTATTCCTAAAATGCCTAGTGTACCACTGCCTCATCTGGGGTGGGCACACATTCAAAATTTAAATTTAGCCGATCCTTTGTTTCACACTCCACAGCCGGTGGAGATGTTGTTAGGTGCAGATGTACTATCTCACATAATTTTAGGAAACGTAATAACGGGTTCGCCCGGTTCGCCGATCGCTATGAACAGCGTTTTCGGTTATTTGTTGTTGGGAAAAATAGCGTTCAACTCTTTGACTCCATCCTCAGTTCAAGCTTGTTTTAGCTCATTATCCGATGACGGCGACTTGAAACGATTCTGGGAACTGGAGTCAGTGCCTGAGGTGAAGGCACTCACCCCCGAGGAACGTCTATGTGAATCCATATTTGAACGTTCGCACTATCGTGACGTCACGGGACGATACACGGTAGCTTTACCACGTAAACCTGATGCTACGCCCCTAGGTGAATCACGAGATATTGCTCTCGCTCGGTTCCATAAATTAGAGCAACGTTTACAACGGAACCCGAGTCTTAAAATCGAGTATCACGCGTGCTTGCAGGACTATTTAGATTCAGATCATATGGAGTTGGTCGTCGACCCGCCAGTGCTTGGTAACTCCTTCTATATTGCCCATCATGCAGTGATCAAGGCTTCTTCAGAAACAAGCCGCTGCAGAGTCGTGTTTGATGCTAGTTGTGCTAGTTCTAACGGAGTTGCCCTGAATCAAATTCTCTTGACAGGTCCTAAGCTTCACCACGATATAGTGGACGTACTCTTCAAGTTTCGTGTACATTGCGTCGCGCTTACGGCCGATATTAAACAAATGTATAGAAATATACTAGTACAAGAATCTGATAGGGACTTGCAACGCATTCTGTGGCGTACGTCGCCCGATGAACCCCTCCGTGATTATCGTCTGCGGACGGTAACATTTGGTGTAAGTTCTTCCCCTTACTTAGCTCTTCGTACCATTAAGCAATTGGCTTGTGACGAAGCATCTAATTTTCCCCTAGCGGCAAAGGTTTTAACCGACCAAGTGTTCGTCGACGATGTGGTCACGGGCGCGAGCGATGAATCACACGCTCTGGTACTACAACAGGAATTGTTAGGTATTTGCAAATCAGCTGGGTTTGAACTACGTAAATGGCACAGTAACTCGCCGGCGATACTCGCCGCGGTTCAGGCGCCAGAGGTTCATGGTGAGCGGCGGGAAGAGGTGCCCTTTGCTCCCATGGAACATGACCATCAAATCAAAATACTGGGACTTGAATGGAACCCGCGGTCGGACCAGTTTACATTTAATGTGACGTGTTCAACTGATACTGTTACGAAGCGCACCATTCTTTCCCAAATAGCTAAGGCCTATGACCCAATGGGCTGGCTCGCCCCAGTCACCTTATACGCCAAGCATCTCATGCAATTGTTGTGGATTTCGGGTGTTTCGTGGGACGAACGGCCTCCTATCGATATTGTGAACGCGTGGACGGCGTTCATCCACGAATTACCACTCTTATCCCAAATTTCGATACCTCGCTTTGTGTTTTACTCGGGATGTAAAATACAGCTTCACGGCTTTTCTGATGCAAGTGAGAAGGCTATGGCGGCATGCGTGTATGTCCGTCTTACAGACGACAACAGCAAACACGTTCGGACTTTTCTTATCCTCGCAAAAACGCGCGTCGCACCGATATCACCGTGTCTGTCCATCCCGCGACTCGAGCTGATGGCAGCCGTGATGTTATCTAAATTATTAGAGAAGGTTTTACAAGCCTATAGTGATCGTATCAGTAGTGAAGAGGTATATGCGTGGTCGGACTCATCCATTGTGTTGGCATGGCTCCGATCCCCTCCGTATGAGTGGAAAACGTTTGTTTCTAACCGCACCAGTGAGATTCTGTCCCGATTTCCGAGTTGTCATTGGAGACACGTTCCCTCACCCACTAATCCAGCGGATGCCCCCTCAAGGGGACTTTTACCCTCCACATTCTTACAGAACGACATGTGGTTTCACGGCCCAGCATGGCTCCGTGAGGATCCTACTGCGTGGCCAGTATTTAAAAATATCCCTAGCACTGGTGAGGAGAAACGTAATCCACCGCTCGCGTCTGCATCAGCTACGCTGATCGACGATGTTGAGGTCATAAACCAGTTTTCAACCTTGAGTAAACTATTGAGAATTACTTCTTATATTTTTCGCTTTTACAATATTCTTAAATCGCGCGTCAACAAGGAAAAGAGTTCCTATCCTAGTCACATTACAGTCCACGAGTATAAGCTCACGCTTAATCGTTTGATTTATTTAGTGCAACACCAAGTGTTTCACGAAGATTTTAAAAACATTTCACAGGGTAAACCGCCCTCAAACCAATTGAGACGTCTTAATCCGTTTATCGATGATTCGAGTTTTTTGCGAGTCTCCGGACGTCTACATAAATCCCTTTTGTCGTACGAGTCAAAACATCAATTAATTTTACCCAAAAAACATCCTCTTACGATTTTAATAATTGACGATGCCCATATTACGCATCTTCATGCGGGCACTCAAGCCGTTCAATATTTACTTTTACAAAAATATTGGATTTTATCTAGCCGAGATATAATACGTAAACAAATCTTTCGTTGTGTGCGCTGCTTCCGTGTGCGTCCGGTACGTCTACAGCCTGCGATGGCGCCGCTCCCAGCGGTCCGGCTGCGACCCGAGCGCCCATTCATGAAAACAGCTGTTGATTACGCGGGCCCGTTTTACGTGCGAGCTAATAAGGTTCGTAATGCTAAAATCATCAAATGTTATGTCGCCGTGTTCGTGTGCATGAGTGTGAAGGCTATACACTTGGAGCTCGTATCGGAGCTATCTACTGAGGCGTTCTTAGCAGCCCTGCGCCGATTTACATCGCGCAGAGGTTTGTGCAGCGATATTTACTCTGATTGCGGAAAGAACTTTCAGGGTTGTCATAACTATTTGAAAGATTTGTACGAGTTTTAACAAAATGACTCAGTTCAATGTGCTTTGAATTCTCAAACCTTGAAACAGGGCATTACCTGGCATTTTCAACCACCCTATACCCCACATTTTGGGGGTTTGTTTGAAGCGGGAGTGAAGAGTTTCAAACATTGTTTTCGTCGTGTAGTGGGCGCTCAAGTGCAGACCTATGACGAGATGCACACCCTGCTATGTCAAATAGAAGCGGTGCTGAACTCCAGACCACTGTGTGTGGACCCTTTGAGTGCGGATAGTTCAGACCCCTTACCCCTATCAGCCGCTCACTTCTTAGTAGGAGGGCCTCTGACGGCCATTCCCGACGTCTCCCTGACCGAGGAGATGCCAGGTAGACTCTCACGGTGGCGATGGGTGCAACAGTGTGTCCAGCACTTCTGGAAACGATGGAGTCGCGAGTATTTACATGAGATTCAGCAACAGGGCAAATGGTATAAGGATCGCGGTGCTCCTATCTGTGTAGGCGACATTGTTGTGGTATGCGACGATAATCTTCCACCACTCCAATGGAAACTTGCTCGTGTTCATACACTCCATCCGGGCTCCGATAATAAGGTGCGAGTTGTGACTTTGCAAACGGGCAAGAGTCTATTCAAACGAGCGATCGTAAAAATTTGTAAACTGCCTTTAGAATGATTATTGTTTACGAATTCGTAAAATTAGTTCCTAAGTTTTAATTACCTATACTAGTTGTTTACAACAACCTTAGATCAAGTTTAAGTTTATAGATTGAATAACTTTCTGTTCATTGAGTTTTCGTGTTAAAAGAACTTACAGTCTTTTAAGGTGAGCGGCATGTTTCGTACTGAAACAGATTTCTTTTCTTTTTATTTTGAGTGTTTTCGAACGTAACTACACAAAGACTATTCCGCTTAATATTTTGTGTTGGTACGAGATTATTATGGCCCACGACTTTGGGTTGGCCAACCGAAAGTCAGTCGTCCTTCAAATGCGCGTGCGAGCACTTGTCGCATCGCGGTGTTTTGAGCTTTCACCGGTAGCTCCATTTCGTGGACGCCATTCCCATCCTCGGAGACGAGCTCCAGGATTAAGTGTAGTGTGGATTGCCTGATCACACCTCTATCCCGGAGGAAGGTGATACGGGATCAGAAGAAACCGCCCCATCGGCGTCCTATGGATATATCTCTGTGCACCATCATCCCCCATCTATCCCGAAGACAGCGCTGATTACACACCCGAGAGGCCATCGACGGATTTCCCAAGTAAGTTCGTAGGCCATAATATCTCCCCGTAACAGGCAGTCAGTAGAAAGATGTAACGTGTCGGTAGGTTATACGTAGCTATCAATAGTTATCAAAGATAGCGATATCGGGGCCAATTGCACCACTTTCGCACCATGGTTCGTATGATTCACGTTTTATATTGGCGTATTGGACCAAATTTATACCACTGTAGAATTTTAATACGTAGGTATTTTTAGCTCGGACGATGTACTAATATGAACTGCTATTGCGCACTTAAAAACAAACGCAAGCCTTATAAAACCATGCTTCTGTTTGTCTGTCCGTCTATCACCGCTGTTTTTTTTTTCTCAAAAACTGTGTCAAGTAGAAATTTAAACTTAGCATCACTAAGACTAGAAAAGCATGAAAAAATTAAACCATCACTTTATGTAAAATCTATTTTATAACTAAACCACCGCTTTTGAAATTTGAAAATTTGTTTTTTTTTTTTTAAATAAGTACAACCCTAATCTGGTCCCATGAAAAATTTACGAAAATTATTGGTCCTAATTTTTTTTCTTATAAGTACATTCATTGGTATCAGTTTCTTGAGTGGTGTGTTTTTGCGTCAAACTTTATCATTGTTATCACGCTCCGCCTTAAACTGGCGCTCTGATAAATGTTTGTAAATATTTTTTATTTACGATTTTCCACAACCCCTTTTCTCCAACCACTTGCTTTGTTAAAACTGAACTTTAATTTCACGTTTGAAACTTTACAAATTCATAAATGCAACAAAAGGAACAATTTACCACAACGAACCGTGAGTAAATAATCACAGTTGGAACACAATACACGCACTATACAGTACACAAACTTCATGTTACCTAAATAGTCCAATATAACTACATGACGTCAGGAAAAGGTCTTATATATCTGTTCAATTTCAATTAAATATAAATAAATAAAGTAATTTAGACTTTTGACTACGCTGCGTGTTGTACGTTTTGTTTGTGTGTTGTTGTGTAAGCCGGCCATTCGAAAAGACCATCTGTTGAAAGTTATTATACTGTTAATTCTCATATTGTGGTTATAATTTCGTATTCGGGACCCCAGTAACGCAATAATTTAAGCTTACGAATACAATTTGTACGTCAGAGAAACGAATGAAGTGAGCCGACGGAATAATTTTATGTACAAGTGTTTGTCGCTGACGGAGGTTGGTTGGGGAAAATATTCCGTGCGTGGAGGCTTATGTAATTGGAAGCGTCGGCTGGAAAATACTTGAGGCAAATAAGTATTTTTACTTTTACTATGGTTGCATTGTGCTGACGAGTGAATAGGTTACTTCAAGGTAAGCGTGCATCGTTGTAGACCGCATGGTCACGATGTGGCAGTTTCTCAAGAGACGTAGCGCTATGCGTACGTATGTGTCTATTTTACCGTTGAATTTGGATAAACGAGATAACTTAAAATTATGAAATTTTGATAGAACCTAATATTATAGTAAAATTTTGTTGGTAAACATACAAAAATATTTGTCCTTGCTATGAAATTTGGGGTCAAAATAACCCCTTTAAAATTCTTACTGCATGGCTACGAATTGCAAGCACTCAAGGGTTAAAAAGCAAGAGCTGCTACTAGGATTAAATCGTTTGAAATGAGAGGTTCAAGAGTGCAGATAGATTGAGAATAATATCCCGCACACGTTCTATAAAATTTACCAAAGTTTCAGTGTTGGTGAAGGTGACAATGTTTTTAGTGGTTTTAATGTTTTAGTGTTTTATTTATAATTTTACCATGTTACTTATGAATAGCTGTAAATCGCAAAAAAACAAATATCAATTCGCCATAATTTAAAAATGTCATAGAAAAACTAGTTATGGCTATGTCCAAATTTTCCATACTTCCGGGCCAATTTTCCAGTTTTCCTTTTCATAAAAAACCTTACTACAATAGTATAATATTTCAACAAAATAAAAATCAACGTTATACAACTTTTAAGACAGTAAACATTTACAGCTTCATATTTTTAAAATAAAATACAAGCACCTCTAATAAACAACTTTCCTAATTAGAGCTTAACTGAATTATCTCCTCTAAGATAATTTTATAATCTTAGAAAACATTTAAAATGTTCCTGGAAATCCTCTCTTGGTGAAAACGGAGAATATTCTATGCAGAAAAGGTTTGCGCTTGGTTTCGTGAAGCGTTTAAACTCTGAGTTGCTTTGCCATTCATAAATTTTATTGCTCACCACTTATTAGCTTATTTTTTAACAGACTCGGTAAAAGAGGTGATTATTTTTTAAGGAATTTGTCTTTTATGCTTTTTTTTTATAATAGAAAAAGTGTGAAGGTGTGTTTCCACTAAAAAAAATATATAAGCACCCATTTAACGTCTATACCACGCTGTGACATCCTTTACATCAATTATAACAAAATACATGAAAAATAAAAACTGCTATTGTATTATGTATTATCGTAACGCGGTATTATAAAAATACTGGCTCTTAAAATAACCTTTAAGGAAATACTTACCCTCTATGAAATAACCGTCATATACCCAAAGCTGTATTCATACCTACCAGAAACGTAAGGCCGATGAAGCGGTTAATTCAATCAGTGATATCTATTCAGAGATCCAATTTACGTAAGAGAATTCAAAGACTGTGTGAAACAGTACACGAGATTGCAATTCTAAAAAAAAAAACAACGTCATCCTTACTTATATTATAAATGCGAAAGTAACTCTGTCTGTCTGTTGCTCTTTCACACCTCAACTACTGAACCGATTGAAATGAAATTTGGTACAGAGATAGTCTAGAGCCTGAAAAAGGACATAGGGTACTTTTGCATGCGATAAAAGCATTGTAAGGGTTTGAAATAGGGGATGAAAGTTTGTATTGAAGTTTCGTCATTTTTGAAGTTAGAAGCTTCAAATTTATATTTTAGGTTTATAATTAGATATAAATGAATATGACATTCTACGCGGGTGAAACCGCGGGGCGCAGCTAGTAGAAAATAATAAAGAGTATGATAAAAGTATAGAATACAAAAATACAAAATGAGAATACGAATACGAAAGCGAAAGTCGTATTTTAAGACTAACATGACTTTTTTTATTACTTTTATGCCACTGAGTCTTCAGACGAGAAATTGATTCACGTTATGGTACGCCTGCTCATAACAGTTACAGCATTGCCTCTTTGCATTGCAAAATCCTGATATTAATTTGATTATAGTTCCAAGCTAATTCATTTGTCTGCAAGTTTGACCGATCAGTAAGTAATAAGTTTGCGATGATGGCATTTCTCAAGTTCTTTAGATATTTTAGAAAATAACCTAACTTACAAATTCAAAAGTTTTTCTTTGCAAATGTTTAGAAAAGAATATATGAAGTCAGAATAATACAATTATATTTGAAATAGGGCATAATTGGTCGGATTATTATCTCTTTAGTAATTCTTCCAACACTCATTCCAAGAATAAGAATTCGAAAATATTCGAATCGCTACGTGGATGTTTTCATCGCGAGGTGAGATACTGATATAAACGTATACTGCGCTTCAAATGTTGGAAAGGAACGCTTACTGTTTCTTATACCACCGTTTTCTTAGTAACAGGTGGTGGGTAAGAAATATTAGTATTGCATCGGAAATGTTATCATTCGATTCCTTTTTGAAGCCGTTTTCCGGTAAGTAAGCGTTTGATGTATAGTAGGCATCTACCTATCGAAATAAATTTCGAGTTATTTTCTTTTTCTTTCTACTTTATTATGTCTTTGACTACATTGGAGAGATTTACAAATCATTGCAAAGGGGTCTTTGGGAACCAATATCTATTTGTGATTTGAGCACTTGCGGGTAAATGGCAAGGGATTCATTGCCATGGCTACGTGCCTTGTCACATCTGGCAATAAAAATAACGTGTACAAGGGCTTGGTACTGAATACATGATTTTCTATATTTGAAATATTTCCCCTCATTTCCTTACAATTACAGATTTGTATATCGTGTAGCATCTATGTACGAAGCTCGCTTTTCAGTGAAGAAAAACATGGTGAGGAAACCCGCGTATTATTTCGGAGGCACGTTTGTCATCCACCAATCCAGACTGGGCTCCCGTGGTGGGTTATGGCCTAACCCTTCTCACAAAAGTGAAGGGAGACCAGTGCTTAGTAAAAGGACGATATCGGTTGATGATGATGATCTTGTTAATATTGAATTGGTTTTGACGGCTTTAGAGAAAATGTTAATTACTACCAAAATAACATAGTTTGCAATAGATTAAACACTACAGATAAGATTGAAGATCGCTTTAGAAAATCTAGAAATAGTCGTATTTAATAGGTATATATAACAAAAGAATACTTGAATACCCGTATTGTATTGAAATATCAAAATAAAGTTACGTATAGTCGTCTATATGAAGATAACCAAAACATAGTACAATCAAAATAATCATTTTATGAAAATAAAAAAACGAAATATACACATAAAAAAATTTACTAAAAATGGAAAACACTCAGTCACAGAGCAAACCACGCTACGAACTTCACAGAAATTAATTCAGTACTACATGTAAGAATAACGTTCACTCGCGTCAAGTTCAAAGCTAATCTCTTATCAACTAGCACAGGACCTTTTGATGGCAGCAGTTTTGCTGACACATCCACCTTCAGTCATTTACCAACCACCATTGAAGCGGTCCCAATGGCAATGGGATGTAAGTAAGGTGAGTCCGGAGCCAGCTGATGGTAAATCGATATCCATTATCAGGAGGGAGGCCCGATCCGGCTCCGGTCTGCCATAGTGAATACAGTAAGTAAATTCAGCTAGAACTTGTTTGAGTGATTTTATTGTCAAGATATCCGAACAACAAATATAATAAAGAATATCTTTTGGGAACCATTTTGTTACATCTATTTTTATTTATCTATAACTAGCTGCGCGGTTTCGCCCGCGTACTTCCAGGTTTCCCGCGTGAACTCTTCATTTTCCAGATAAAAAAAACAGCCAATGTAACACATGAAAATAAACAAACGAAGATCACGAATAAGAAAAATACGTAAGATAAATGTCAAATCGTGAGTTCGAACAAAAATGTGAATTTGAAAAAAAGCATTGTCAGTTTTTCCTTATTTACCGAGTTTTCCGGGTAAATTTTCCAAACTTTATTTGCTAAAAAGATGATCGGAACTATTAAGAACAATCAATTTTAATTATATAGAAAAAGCAGTAGACTATAAAAAGTATGTGTCGTATTTTAATGATATAATATCTTATAAATTTGGTGTCCGATACTTTAGAATAGGCTGCTAAGCTCTCGCTCCCACAGCCGTCTCCAGCCGACTTTACCCAAACGAGCGTTACATAACCGAGCATGACGGCTCAGTCTTATTAAATACCGGCAAAATAAAGTGCTCAGTGCACCTAAGACGTTTTCACATAAAAAAAGCGTGCGGTGACAATGTCGCGTTTTCACGCTTTTTGTTCACCCAAAAAGTGCTAACAAAGTTCTCACTTAAAAAAAGAGAACGAAATCGTGAGTATATTATCGTAGTTATCAAATCCATACCTATTTTATGTAGACCAGTGAACTTACTATACGTTCACTTATCGTATAGAGGTGGCGTGTGAAATTGTACCTACATCAGTGGAGTAGGCCTTCCATTACGCACGCACACATGCAAGCTTCATACGAAGATACCTTACCTCTGTGTTCACTATATTGCTGGCTTTGCCGAGCAAATGGTTTGCATCAGCGATAACAATCAGGCTTCCCTGTGGATGCAAGATAAGTGTCACGGGACTTTAGTCCTAATTAATTAAGATCATTGTGTATCTTTGAATTGATTAGCGTGGACCCATTGAGCATTGTGCAGTGTAATAGTGGTTTATATTTTGACATATCAAACGGTGCTAAACATGTTAAAACCTAAAATACGAATAAGGGCTTATTTCCAAAGATCCATAAGCCCATTGTATCTGAAAAATGAATTTACAAACATAATTTTTTTCTCTCCCTACAATTTTAGTTAAAATATTATTTGTTATAAGCTTATAATTTTAAAAGTCTTAGATAAAGATTTTAACTGAAGGAAAACACGCAACTAACTTTATATACCAGTACTTACCCAAAAAGTAATCTAATCGTTATAAAACTAGAAAAAACAAGAGTATATTAACACACAGTGACTATTTATCATACAAAAAACCTATAATATGACATATTTTTCCTCTAACGTTCTTTTCGTAGCAATATTTGAATATTATTTGTTTTCGTGCCCGCCGAACCGTACATACTTATCATATTTGCCCATTGCCCATGGACGTTTCATATTTATACTCTATGGACCCGGCACGCATCTTATTCCGCAAACAAATAAGGGTGTGTGTAATAGTGTACACACGTAAGACATGAAACTATTCCTTTTTAAGTGTCTCGCATTCCGACGCGTCAACGTTCTATGTCGATGCCTTGTCGAGGCACAATGAAAGTAGAAAACTACTTTCTCATAATACTATTTTGATTATGGCTAAAGTCTGTGGTCAAATTGAGAACTGAGAAGAGATGTCACTATAAAACCTTTTTAAGCCTTTGTGCATTTTATGATAACCTCTTACTCTCAAACTTTTTGTCTTATTTAAAATGTCTTTCAACAAACCTTTATGTTAAAATGTCAAGGTGTCTAGTCACTACTGAATTTTGGTAAACATCATGGCGCGTGACGGTCAAGCGTAACAGAAAAGTGTGATGATTGCTATAAAATGTCCCCTATACGTCGATAAAAAAGTTTCACTTCGAAAATCTGTTTGGCGTCACGTCACGTGGCGAAAAACAAAGATCGGTTTAAATAATCAGAGATCGCAAATTTACGACCGTTAAACAAACAACGTTAACCATGGTAAATATTCCGTTTTCAATGATAATACTACGTTATACGAACAGTCGATCATATAACTTTGGCAGACGGTAACCGTCATCGTGAATGGTCCTGCGGTTAAATCGTTAAAGTTTCCCCTATAATATTTATTTCTAACTTACATGAAATTGTACCAAGTAAGGCGATTTGTACAAATCAGGGAGCAAATAAACTGTAAGAAAAAGAAGTTGAACGACACACGATATATTTTATTTCCAAGTCATTAATTCCTGATATATTGATACGAGGAATGAGGAGACAGAGATGGAATTTATGTTGCGGCCTATGTAATGATATAGAATAGAATAGAAAACTGTTTATTTTTGCAGCGTCCCGTGGTTTCACCCACGTTAACCATTATCCTACAGAAACCGACAATTTTTACGGGATATAAAGTATCCCATATTATATTCCACGACCTAAAGTGTTAATTTACAAAATTTGATAAACAGTCCTCGACCCGTTGTGAAGTAAACTGGAAATTATTTTATCCCTTTTAGCCCTTAATTTTTAGGGTATAAAAAGTACCCAATATTCTTTTCCGGGACCTGAAGTATCTATGTATTATAAGTATATATACAAAATTTCATCAAAATCCGTTCATTCGTTCCGGCGTAAAGAGAGGACAAACTCACTAACACACAACATACAAACATACAGACACACAAACTTTCGCATTTATAATATATTCGTAAGAAACACCAAAAACACAATACAGAAATACCAACAACAAAAGGTTAATAATGGGGTAGTACAATAGGCGGGCGGTCTTATTGCCAAAAGCGATTTCTTCTAGACAACCTTTGTATGGACAGAAAAATACATTATATACAGGTACGTTCTTATTCAGTTTGAATTGTAAAGAATAATGAAGGAAGATTTAAGATCTATTTAAAGAAATAAACAGACGCACAGGACATGACGAAACTATAAAAGTTCCTTCTCTCACTACAGAACATTGAAAATAACTTTAAAACATAGAATACCTACGTGCATAACACAAAATCTCATAAAAATCCAACAAATTCAATGTCGCTCTCGAGAAAAGTTCCTGATTCCAAAAATTCCTACCGAGAATCAAAAGTAAAATGGCCACTGGGGCATGAAAAATACGCCATTAATTTTCTGCAGATGGCATAATACCGTACTGGGGAACTTTTCAAACTGAAAGAAAAGAGGTTTACAAAGTTTCAAAACTTTGAAACGTTATAGAAGAAAAACAATTACCAAATTGGAGTTTAACTAATTCACTTGATGGCCGACGTTCGCTCACCCTGAAACCTGGCATCTTCGTTTCTCTTGAATTGCTGCTATTTTAAATTAGAGATGTCAATGATTCTGTTTTAGCCGGATTTTAGAACGAAAAAAGCCGAAACGGCCACTTTAACCGGCTAAAATTTCAATATGCATGAGACGGAAATACGGTTGCCGCACGTGGAACAGAACAAGATACGTTCAACTAGAAATAACATTATTAACTACTACATTAAAGCATCCGTGGTGAAAGTTGGTGATGAGCCAATTGCAAAGCGTTAAGTAGCAAGTTAAATTCACGCGCAGGGCAAATATTTGTGCTATCCATAGGTATAAATGTACGAGTCTGGGTGTTGCTGATTTCAAGGTCTTAGTTGTTCTTGATCCTTTAAATACAGGGAATCCTTACTAAGGTTAGAATCTATGTGTATGATCACGACGCGTTATTATTAAAACTATTTTCCATTTCATTTTTTTTTATCTTTATTCGATTTGGGGACTTTTATCCAAAGTGGCATGCATGGCATGGCATGTCTCATCGTAACCTAAACAAAATTACTTGCTACCTAGAACGTTTCATTGTTGTTAAAATATCATATCTCCATGAGTTATTATTACTATTTTTCATTTCATAATTCTATGATTTTGGCCGGATGCCGGATGGCGGAGGGACGTCGCATTTTTCTTTATCTAATTCCAAAGTTTGTTGCTGTAGTAAACAAGGATTTCTACGAAACTAATTTAAATTCACATTGATGGTAAGTACGGATGCAAAATAATTATTCCTCCAGATGTTATTTTTGTACAAAACAATGTTCTAATCTTTTATCGTTATTTATTTAGTAAAGTCACTTAAAAAAATCTAGTGAGTACCTAACTACTTAATTCTCTAGAGATCCAACATGATTCTATTTCTTTTGTCATAATAAAACGTTCCAATCACTTCAGAAATCTAGAAAAGAGTAAAAACAAACACTTTTTTAAATGTTTACTTAAAATTCGGCTCAATATCCTAAGTATTTCCATCGTACTAACGAACCAATAGAGTTCGGAAGCATAAAGTTTTTTGGCACGCTATAAAAATTCCGGTCGGTTCAAACATTGTTATTGTCACAGCGCAAACCTAGCAACTGTCAATGCAGGAGGGTAAATCAAAAGATTGAAGTCATCATCATCAATCCATATCGTCCCACTGTTGAGCATGGCTCTCTCTTTACTTTCGTGAAGAGAATAAGGCCATAATCCACAACGAGGGCCGATCCGGATTGGTGGTAAATCGCTCATCGCTCTGAGATATTGGTTCAGATTCACGTGGCAATGAAAACGTCAGTGTTGTCAGTAAATTATGTCTTGCAAATTTCCCTCTAATTATTTCGGGGTGCGAAACGTTTGAAGGTTTTTAGAGCTTTAAATGGAATTTGGTAACATTCCTCTTGTCCTGTCCTGTCATTTTCTATAATCTTTGTTTCCTGCAACAGCTTCACTGCGGCGCAGTTCAAGCGAGGAATGCCGCATTTCCTCCAAAGTAACCCGGCGAAAATTAAAACTATTCTGGCAAGATACAGCGAATTGTTGCAACGGTTGTAACGTCGTCACGGTTATTTATGGCCAGGGGAACAATTTATTAAGTAAATACCGAGCTTAATGGGTATATTTTCTTAATTAATGCCAAATACTTTGTTGGATTGCGCTGGGGTGGTTGGTATGCGTTTCGATTTGGGATTGTTTATTGTGTGGAAGTTGAAAGTAATTTTCTGACTTAGTGACTTCATTTAATGCCCTACATATTTGCTTCGAAAGTAAAACAGTGGTTTCAATTCGAGGTACCGGTTTTGTAACATTTTAGGTACGTAATATGAAATGGAACAAAAACTTTTGCAATCCACATATTATGTTAATTATCAACAAAGTTCTTCTGTTAAACTCTAAATGACTAAGCAATATCTCTTTAATTAATTAGAGCACTGTTGCACTCTCTTAGCTGTTTTGTGATGGTTCAGACTGAGGTAAACTGTTAGATAGATCTACGCTAATTGAATTTATAAATAGAAATAGGTATTTTATTTCTTGCTCTAATTCCTGGATTTATAAATAAAAGGCAGAGCACTAGCATCTCTCTCTTCTGATTGAAATAATTTTAGGGGACTAAAGGGGTTAGACATCATTTATTCCACCAAATTTGTTACCTTTTTGAAATGGTAATTATGGAAAAGATGGCACATAGTGAATGTTTTTTTTTTTTAATTTGACGTTGAGCACGTCGTTCTCCTGGTGGTAAGCGCTACGCCTTCCCATAACAGTTACTGTGCCACCCAGAACTTTGCATTACTCAATCCTGCGCGGTACGGCATTGCGCTCGTCATCCTGAGAAGTCGGCTCTAAAGTGTCATATGCCCAGTAATTTCGCTGGAAACAGTGCCCAGTAGAATATGGGCTGTTGCGGCTTTTAAAAAGTTTTTCCATGTTAGATAACTAATATCAGTGCATCTTCTATCAGTTCAATCGCTTTCAGCGATAAGGCCACCCATTGAAAAATTACAATAAGTAAACAAGGGTAGTAACCCTTGTTTACCTATTGTAATTTTTCTGTACTGTGTTTATTTTTGTTTATGGTGTACAATAAAGAGTTTTCTATTCTATTCTACTCTATTCTTCTATACAAAACTGTATTCAAGCAGTAAAAAATAGGTGCTAAAATTTCAACCCCAAAAATAAATCTTTTCAAGACACAAAGAGAACGAAGTCACATTTTGATTCTTGAATTTGAGAACAGTCGAGTTGCAACAATAATATGAATATAAGATCCGCTCACCGCATTGCGACGACTCAGTTATTCCCACACCTGGCCACGGCGCGTTATGCTAATGCTGCGATGCAAGGCGCTGGTGCCAGCGGTTTGGCAAAAATCTAACTTGAGTAGCTACTTAAGTTACATTTCAGTGGCCAGGAATTTCCAGCTGAACAACCTTGGTCACTGTCCACTTAGCCTGCATGTAGAAAAATCTGTCACAATACTTTATTGAGGATGTTAGATACTATTTTCATGTAGGATGCTAGAGTAGTGAGTTGTAGTAGTAGTGGTCTTCAGCGCGAATCAGCAATGGATATGGGGTTCAAATTTTTTCGGTCACTGTCCATTTGGCTAGCATCTGCTACCAAGTATTATAGAAAAATCTATGGCATGGCAATATGGGAGAGTATGGGTATTCAGTGCGAGTCTTCAATGGATATTGGGGTTTCGGGGTGTTCCGTTCAGCAGTTCAGATGTTCAGCAGTTCTTATGAGCCAGACTTTTTCTAAGTTCAACGTAATTTGGCATGTCTTTCCAAATAGCCAACTTTTCATCAAACCGGACCATCAATCGTTGAAACTTCTACAACAGTTTTGATAAAGGCTAATTAATTACATCACACGATTTTGATTTTTATTCATCATCATGCATTTTTATTTTTTTAATACCGTTGTATATATCTATATAAATAAGAATAACATTCTCGCTTAGTACTATATAGGACGCTTAGGATTAAATAAATAAACCATTTACTTCCTAAAATACAATTAACCTATGCCCCACACCACGATCGTAAAACGTGGCCTGGCGTTCTTTGACCTCTAAAAAAGAATATACCACGGTTCCAAAAGAGAATGAGATAACGAAAGCTCTCCAAAGCAAGCAAAGCGACGCAAAATAGCCCATACAATATGCTCAAGATAACCGATCACTGAACCCTATAAGCTTCTATCATCGTTACGAGTAACCAGAGGAAAGAGGAAAATTATTATTTCCTTTCAGCTCGGGGCTGCGTTATTTTCCTATAATGCGTGGTTAGCGGCACTCGTTTGACCGGATAACTTTAAGCGCTTGACCTATTTTTACTTTGTAAGGCTCTTTTCAGATATTTTGGGCTTTGGCCAGCACTGTATATAGGAATATTTTCTGCGTGATGTAAATATTTACACGTGGCGACAAAGTGACAGCGGTGACGCGACAGTGGCGTAGCAATTTTTCTAATGTTTCTTCAGTGAAGAACTGCACGCGGTCAGAATAGCCAATATGAACATTGAATTAGTGCACAGAATGAATAGTATTGTACCGTAGATGTGGAAAGAAAAAGTACCGTGCTATGCACGGAGCGACGAAACGGCCGCGAAAAAAAAAATACGTATGACTTTTATCAACAAAATATCTCCATGTTCTAAGTGCTGCACTGACGAATATTACAAAAGTGCTATTACGTACAAAATTAATCTTTCTACTAGGTTTGCTAAAGTAGATAAAACGTCAACGTAGACAACACGTAACGTAAACGAACATTGATTGTTCGTTTTGTTTTGTATCTTGATATTTAAGGTCAGCAATAAACGACGAAGTATTTCAGTTAGAGAATGTTTATAAGGTGTTGAATGTTTATAAGCTCTATCTTCACGCTTTTCCCTTGGCCCACAGCACAAATGCATCTGTGAGGCAGCGAAAGAAATATTCTTATTCATAACTCGACAGCTCTTCGTGACCAGTTTATAACACTGTATTTATAAAAGTGCCATTTTCGATCTTGACAGTGGCTTATTGAAAAGAACATTGAATATCAAATATCTTTGTGAGGAGGAAAATATTGTTTCTCTGAAACTGATGTTTGAGAAATAATCCGATTCCAGGTAAACTGGCGTTCTGATGTGGGGGGATATATTATTATTTTATGCGTGATAGTCGAATAGATATTTTGCTAAGAGCTATTGGCCGTGATTTGGTTCTTGGTGGTATTTTTTTAATTAGAATACTGTTTCCCACCCTCAGAATTCTTATTCTTAAAAGCTATAGAGGGAAGATTAAAGGCAACAGGAGGCATACCATGACCTCTTATAGCGATTCAATTTAAGACCTAAACTGAACCGCGTCGTATAATCGTACCTTGACGTCGATTTTCAATCTAAACTGGATCCAGTTTAAGTTGAGATTGGCTTATTAGCGGCTCAATTTAGGTTGCTGCAATTTTCAACCTTAACTGGATCCAGTTTAGGTTAAAAATGGCAGCAACATGAAAAATAAGACGTCACGGTATGCTTATGCGACGCGGCTCAGTTTAGGTCCTGAACTGAATCGCTATAAGACGTCATGGTAGGCCTCCTGCTCTCTTATTCACATCTAGTAATAAAGTGTACACAAGGGTGAGTGAAACAGAAAACTTCCCATGGTTTTTATTAAATTAAGTCTGGTCCACAAGATAGACAAACAGAAGAAGTAACGAAACAAAGAGTCAGAAGTCAGGTTGTGTCAGAAGTCAGTGAACTATTATAAATGCACTCTTAGGACCTATGTGAATAATAATATTTGAATTAGATATAGATTCTCGTTGACTTTAGCTAGTTGAAGCGATCTTGTTATTAAAGTTTTAGTAAGTGTTTTACTTTCAGTATATTTATTTAGGCTTCAATATATTTGAATAATCTATGCCTGCACTTTTTATTTACTTAAAGCATTTGAATTAAAATTAAAAGTTAACTGACGTTTAATAAAATTTTGCTCTACTATTCTGTACTGCGCAGTACTAAGTGACACTTGATAACTTTTTATGATTAAGGGTCGGTAAAAGTTTAAGGTTTCAAGTAGTTTATGTTCGAACATATTCATTATTATTCCTAAAATCTATAATCATAATCGAGTCGACATATGTTTCTAAGCTTTTTTCCAACATTTGTCTATTTATTTACAATAAATGTTACGGCTCAACCAATTTTCATCATGTTTTCTGTACAAGATTCATTTTAAAAATGGAACTAAAAGATGTAAGTTTCCAAAGAATTCCTCGTTAACCAGCACTAGAATAATGTTCGTTAGTATTCAGTGAGTTGGATAATGTCGTGCAGCTTTTCCTGAAAGATATCTTGGAACTATGTTAAGTAGGCCCTCGCTGCTAAGATTACATTATTTCCATACAGATTATTCGTAACTCACCGGTTAACTTTTTATAAGTAACTAAGTATAAATGGACGAATAAATCGTTCCGAATAAATAAAGGACGAATAAACTTCCCATAACAGCTACTATAGTGTCACCCAGTTCCATTACAAAATCTTGTGGGACTGCGCTCGTCATCCTGAGACATTGGTTCTAAAGTCTCATAATATGCCCAATTATATCACAGGGAACAGTTCCTATTAAACCGGAACGGAGACACCCGCACGTGTCCCCGCTACTTACAAAACAAATAAAAATATATTTAACACGTTCACTGCTGAAAACACAAGTGTCGTGTTTTTCACAACTTGCCACGAGTACGGCAAAACACAACTGTCGTGTTTGTTGTATGGGAAAACACTATGGCGCGTGCAGAGCCGCACCCGTGGCTAGACAAGTAAAATGGCTCAGCAGTCAAAGTGTTAAAGACGTCAATTACCTACATTTAGACACAGAAAGACTTAGCACTGTGTATTGAAAACGCGCGAGCGCCCACTCTTCGCAGTTTCTGCCCTTAGGGTATAAATATAGATGAAAAATTAAAAAAAACTCCATGCATAAGGTGTGTAACTCAAATATCAAGAAAAATGTTTATTTCATGAAGTTCATTATATTATGCAGTAATAAATAAAACATTCACCCCAACCGTTGCGTTTCATTACAATAAAAATACACATAAATATGATTTTCTCCAATAAAAAGCCGGAAGTGCAGTTCTGGTTGAAATATTTGGATTGTCATTGCTTTTGATAGTTTTTATTTTCGTGGGGAGAGAAGGGAGTGAGTGTTCGTTCACCTTGTTATGTGCTTATATTAGGAGTGTTTTGGAGGCCTACCATGATCTCTTATAGCGATTCAATTGAAGACCTAATGTGAACCGCGTCGCATAATCGTACCGTGACGTCTTATTTTTTATGTTGCTGGCATTTTCAACCTAAGCTAGATCCAGTTTAGGTTGAAAATGGCTTATTAGTGACACAATTTAGGTTGCTGCCATTTTCAACCTAAACTGGATCCATTTAAGGTTAAAAATGGCAGCTACATAAAAAATAAGACGTCACGGTACGATTACGCGACGCGGTTCAGTTTAGGTTTTCAATTGGATCGCTATAAGAGGTCATGGTATGCCTCTTGGTCTCACTTTCATAATTAATGTTTTTTATACGTGTGTATTTAACGATATTAGTCTTGTATGATGATTTTTATATTTGTCGTACCCATGCGCCACGCGATAATAATGTGTACTGTATAATATAGTACACCACCTTGTATAGAATAGTTTTTATTGTATTGTTTATAGATAGGTAGTCGATAGATAAAACATAACCCCCTTTTTGAGTAGTCGGACAAACAGGTTTTTCCAGACAAGTTTTAATGGGTACCACCCATGTTTTAAAATACATATCTCTACTATTTTAATTTAAGCACAAACCGCTGAATTTGCTTATTACTGACTTGTTACTGTTGGCTCAATATTAGCAAACTCGAAAGGGACTTCATTTTACCGATTACATATTTGCGTCCCTTTATATTTTGCAAACATTGCAGGTATAGTCAGCGACAAAAGTGTATCCAAACTTAAAGGGCCTCTAACATTATTTTATGGAAACTTGGCATATTCACCCGCCACCATATTGATTTCTTGCAAAGTTTCCGCGCACAATACAACTAATATACATTATAACGTACTTAAACAAACAAAAAATTAAAGGAATAATTATATAACCCTAAACTGTCCCATAATCTTGTTATTTTTTGTTTGTACATTATTAAATACTTACTACATTCATAGAGCGCGACAACTTAAAAAAAAACGAAATGACGGCTGGTGGATATGCCACAAATGTTCTATGCCCTTTAAACAATACCTAAACTCAATTAATACTTGGTGTACCTATTAAAAGGCAAAATTTGAAGTAAGAGCTTCATCTGCGATTGTTGTTACTGACTGTACCTACGTTATAAATAAAGAATGAGGTTTACAAATTATAAAGTATAATATACCGAATTTCACGCATAATATAAAAAAACCAATGGAAAGAAAGAAATAATGAAACAAGCATTTATATTGGCGATAATAGCCAACATTTTACAACAATAATAAAGAGAAAATGGACTAGTATTATTGCCTTTTTTCTACCTACTATTTTTCCTTTTTCCTAGTAATTTAGATGATTTACATGAAAAAATAATGATCGGGTAAACTTCCCCTCTGTTCCTGATTTTCTCACTAAGAGAATATTCATAAAATATGAAAACATGCTCGGAAATATTAAAACAAAGGACATTTTGGTACATTTTAATGTTGCTAACGAACGAGGCAAGGTTTTTTCCCCTCAAGGCTGAGGATATCGGTCTAATTACTTCGCTTGTTGTCGTGGAAAAGGTCAGAACAACAAAAATACAGGAAATGTTGTAGTTTTTTGTACAGTAGGTACGCCTCACGGTTTTACTCGCTTCATATATTATTCCACAGGAACCGTTCATTTTTACGGGATAAAACTATTCTATTTTCTATTCCTGGACGTAAAGTATTTGCAAACTACATTTCATTAAAATCCGTTTTGCCGTTGAGGGGGGAACAAATAAACACACTCACACACACATATATTTACACACAAACTCTCGCGTTTATAATATGAAATGTTTTTTTTTGTTAATTTTTTCTTCTTTACATTTTTGCTAGCGCACATTCTTGGCAACAACAATAAAATTTTAATACAGTTATAATTCTGATGCAATATAAATACAAATGACCTCATATATATTTTACCATATATTATTATTAAAATTCTCATTAGTTTTCAGTGGGTGGTCCCAATTTCCTTAATAATATAAATATAATAATAGACAATCTCCTTTCAATTTAATTCAAAAATTAAAAATATTTGTAAATGAAGTCATCGACACGGAAATCGCAAAGAAAAACAACAACATAATTAAATCCATTTGCAAAAAAAAGTATCCATCCTAGCATTCAATTACCACACCGCGTTCATTTACACTTGATTACCAAACTCCATTAAAGAATCAATGCGCAAAGCAAAGCTCACAAAGAGGGAAAAATAAAACAACCATTGACTTCCTGATAACTCCGGGAAAGCGCCAATTTCGTCCGCGGCAAAAAATAAAAAAAAAAAAACAAAATAATTCTTCCTTTGCATCCTACTCCACTCTGGCCGGCCTCGCCTTCTTTGTTCCGCGTGATTTATGAATTACAGTACTTACAAAACATTAAACATTAGAGGTATGCGAGTAAATAGAAATAAATAAAATTTAAAACCAATTCTTGTCAGACACACACGAACGAAACTATTTAACCGCATAAAATGAAATTTTATTATACCTCGTACATATTGGAACACTATACTTAATAACTCCTTTGTGTTTGTGTTTTTTTTATGTATTTTTTGTCTAAAAGTATTTGCAAGACACAATCTTATCTAAAACCTGTGTCAACTATAAAATTCCCCCCTTCCTTTTTTTTATTTGACTTAGTGACGAGCAAGTCGTTCACCCGATAGTAACTGCCACGCCTGCCCATAACAGTTACAGTGCCAACTCTGCATTGAATAATCCCGCGCGGCACTGCACTGCGCTCGTCACCCTGAGACGTCGACTTGAAAGTGTAATTTCGCTGGAAACAGTGCCATTCAAACCGGAACACAGTTTCTTTAGTTTGTCAGTGTTTAATGTAAAGGAAATCAATATTATAACGTCAAAGATAGTTATATAGATATACGGGTTGTTTTCATGTTATGTACGGTCGCGTATATCTCTCTTTTGAATGAAAACAGAATCACCACAGTGTGACAAGATTTATTCAGAATCCGGTCACATAAACTGCCTTTGTTTTTTAATGAACACTTTTTGTTTTTGTACGGTTACCATATTTTTGACGTGACAACGTCTAATAAATCGATGAACGCCGGCTGCATGCACGAAAAAGATGACACATTGTCCCGTTACGCTCATTGTACGCTTGCGCCGCATCTATCTCTCTTCCACTCGATTGGCCTATGCGTCTGAGGAGAAGAAAAACAGCGGCAGCACACAACTTGTTATATTCCGGAACTTAAAATATCTATATACAAATTTTAAAAGACACTGCTTGTCTCGTTGTGGAGTAATCTGGAAATTATTTTATCCCACAGGGACCTTTCATTTTTGCGGGATGGAAAGTATCCAATCTTCTATTCCAGGAACTAAAGTACCTACTAAATTCCATCAAAATCTGTTCAGCCGTTTCAATCAATAACTTAAAGAAAAGAGATTCTTTTAGATTATCAAAAAGAGCTCCGTATCGAAACAAGATCAGCTGTAACAAATATCGCTTGTCCTATCTAACTACTGGCAAATTAAGGAATTTCGATAACTAATCCCTGGGAAGCCCGGCCATTTGGTACACTCCCAGCTTGTACCTTATGAATATTAATGAGCCTATATAGTTCGCACCGGGGTCTGTCTACGCGTACAAATTTAATTTTTATATTTATGGGTATTGTTCTAGGATTACTGATTGGACTAGATACTGCTCTATTAATTTTTCGCTCCACCACTATTTATCAATTTGCTTAAATCAAATGCATCGCAAAAAAATTAATCACTCTATTGGAGCTACTCTATGATTTTTATTATAACTTATGGTTAAACCATGGTGAACGAGTCAAACCATATGGATAAAAACGAAATGTAGGTAGTTGTTTTCTCTGTACGTTTTCGAAGAGTCCACGGGAGAAACAATGAATGTATTTTTTGTGAAACTGACCTTTTAATGCCATGTATCTGCATTTTGATGTACTTATTTATATTATACAAAAACACAATGGGGGTAAAACCGTGGTACAGCAGAGCTATAATTGTAAAAAAAAGCATAAAATGTAAGAAATAGACCTTTGAACTATGATAACTTGTTTTTCTCTAATATTTTTTTAATTTTCAGTGTTTTTTGCTGAAAAGTTTTGATTCAGGTCAGTACTGACGTCAGAAATCCGTAGCTATCGCTATGAAAACTGTGCGTGCAATTAGCAACGCGTTGACCACGGTACTGACCGTTAAGGTAAGACTTTAAAATATGCGGTCTCAGTAGTTTAACTTGGGATAAAACTGTGGCCCTTAGACAATTTAAATACCCCTTTACTGTTTATGAATTACAGTTTACGATTCCATTGCAATAAGACATACTACCAAAGACTTTGTCGTCTACAGACACCGTGTTCCATGTATCTGTACCATTAAAGCAATTTAAACGGAACAACACAGTGAACCTCTTTTTTATATATACGGAAAGTTATGGTGTTTTCGACGTCCTACATCCAATTTTAACTATGATCTTTTGTTAATTGAATAGCCTAGAACCCTTTGGTATTGTTATGTTAATGCTCGGGTATGGTTATGAAACTATTCTAATTTAGCTAATTATGCAGGCTTATTTAAATAACACTATTAGTTACACCATCATCAGCTGTCGGGGTATTTTTGAGAGTACAGCTATAGTTTCAATAAAGGGGTGCCTACTTAGGCAATCCTTTTTTTCATTTTGGCTACATAACATTTGTGCATTTAGCCAGTATCAATTATTTCAAGATTTTTTTTTTAATTCAAACTCTTGAATCTCAGACAGTTGGTAGTCTAGTTAAAGTCACGATTCAGTAAAGTGGTGTGTGGTTTAATGTTGGGCGTTTTACTGAAACTTCTTGGGCGTTTTGGATATATCGCGAAATGGATCGTTTTTTGGATTTGTATCATTTGCCTACTCTCGTACACGTTAAATAACACTCAATGGTTAATATTCCAACAATGTTACACGTTGACACAAGAAGAAGCACAAGTTTAAAAAAAATACAACAACGTCACATTTTTGGTTTCCCGCACCAAGAAACAAAACGCAGAAAAGTTACTCATTATGTTATGTTCGAAAACAGAAGAATAACTTTAACAACCAGCCAGTTTCTAAAGAAGAAACAAATGAGACTCGAAAAAAGGTTCTTATTACCCAAGGTTTCAAAACAATAAAAGTTGTCATTTATTCAACCACGTATTCTGTTACTCTACGTATAGCAGTAAATCAAGAAGAATGAGTAACAGGACCGAATATATCAAGGTGGGAGTAACAGTTTACGAGAGTAAGGTAATCACACATAAACACTGGAGTAAAAATGTGATCGTAAATATAGCACGCCCGATGTGTCGTATATCGAAATTGTATACCAGATATACAGACGCTGGATATCCTTTTTAACCGACTTCAAAAAAGAAGGAAGGTCTCAATTCGGTTATATTTTTAATTTTTTTATTAACTTAGCGCCAAGTCAACCTATTTGGGTTTTTGAAGTGTAAACCTCTTTAGGCGCGCTGAGAACTTCATTATGTGGGAATTATGGCCTCATCTGCAAAAGACCTAATGATCTAATCCTACTCATGAAAGTGAGTCGAGACTAGTGCTTAGCAGTCCGATAAAAGTTTTGATGATGATGATAATGATAAACCAAAAAGCTAAATAACTCTCTCTTTCTCTCTATTTCTTTACTTCTCGTAATTTGTAATTGTAGTTCAACAAAAAGTTTATCAGTCTTCTTTACTTTTTGGGTAATTTTTTATTCATATTAGAATAATATGAATAAAAAATTCTTATTAGTCACTAGTTCCAGTATAAGTATAGCTTATTTGCTATTAGATGCTGTTCTATAAAGAGTCTATTAATCTTCTTTGTTAATTTATCTTCTATTCTTCTTTCTTTCACTCGTCACCAGTTTCAGTATCGTAGTTTATATGCTATTAGATTCTGTTTAATAAAGAGTTTATATTATATTATCTTCTTTTTTATTTGTGTATTTATTTTCTTTTTATTCATTGCCAGTTCCAGTATCACCGTTTCTCAGGTTACTTACACGTCGCATTCATCACGTGCGGCGGTCATATCCTAAGGGAGCAGGCGACGGGAGACATTCTTAAATTTTCATACCATTCGTATACGCGTCACCGGGAAAAGTGAAAATACCAAATTGCAAATAGAATTTTATGCTGGCAATAAGTTTACGTGTTATGCAGACCTTGTATGAATTTGGTTTAAATATTTACATATACTTATTCAAAGATTGAATGGAAACTTAGAATGAGTCTGTGATGGATTTAAGAGTTTGTTTTGTTGTTTTATTTTTGTATTACCTTTAATATGAGATTTAAGTGTTTGTCTTGTTTTTAAGATTTAAGTGTTTGTAATAAATGATTTGAATTTTCCTTCTCAAGCGTTAGTCTGGCATTAGCAATATGATATACATTGATTTGACTTGATATTTCATCAGGTAGTGGCGTCCTCTATGTCAGAGATTGTCAGGATATCTAAGGGCCTCTGACATGGCTTGACGACTGCCATTAATTAACAAAAAGCTTCATGTGCCCTCCAAAGCATGGAATCGATGCCATCGTGACTGAATGGTCACCCATGCAAGAATATTATATGCCATTGGAGACGTTAAGATTTCTCAAACTATGCCAAGGAGCATTTTGATGTCACATTCTCCATAATAGAGAATATGTTTCTTTTTTTTTATATATTTTTTTAATATAGTACCCAACAAATCTAGATCACCGGTGCGAGTCTAGATTTTTGGTTGGTGTTATCTTATAATTAAATATAAGTAGTTTTCAACTTACTAAGTTAGGATCAATGACTTAAATTAAGTTAGGTGCGAATTTTTGACTCTGACACAAGAGCCCAGGGGTCTCACCACGAACAGTTATATCCATCTTGTTTAAGGCCTTAAACTGAACTGCCCTGCTAACTGTCACCACCAATATCGCTCAGCGTTCATAAGTCGACCATTTATCCAAAGAGATCGTAACAATTTATTTGCATTTATGGGAGTTTTTATAGCTCCATCTCATTTTCTTTCTCTCTTATTCTCTTTAGTCTATTTTTGAGTGACGTCACGTTTGTCATTTTTGAGTATGTGGTGCCAATCTAGGCCGTTCAGTTTAAGGCCTTAAAATGAACTGCATGGAATAAAAATAAGTAAGTGGTTACCCCCCTGCACTACCTCATTTGAAAATCAACTCAGTAAGTTTCAATAAGACTAATAAGTTTATTTTTTATCTTACTCCGTTCATCATGAGAGTGTGCCCATTTGAAAGTAAATAAAAAGTTTCTCTTCAGTTTAAGTATTCAGGCCGAAAGTTATTTGCTCCGGTTCAAGCATTAAACACTTGGCGTATTAAAAGTTGATTGAGTAATGATGAAAGTTTTGCTTGCGCGTTTATTTATGTTTTCAGAGAATCATGAGATTTCTTTAGTTAAGCGTTCGAGTTTGGTAAGAAATGTGTATTGTTCTTTTTTGTTGGGGGCTATCCATTTTGGGCTATTTTATTTATGGCGTTCTTTTTGTCTTTGTTTTATAACTGTTATTTTTGTTTCAGGCTACAATGGCGCCTTGTTCTATGATTGGGATTGTGCACTATACGACGGCCTTCACGTGGATTCATTAAATAGTGCTATGGATACCCATAATGGACAATGGGCCCGTATCCGACTTGTCTTTAGATTTGATTATTTTTATGTTATACAAAAAAAAATACGAAAATTGAAATAATTAGATTCTCGTAGAGTTTCTTAGTGCTATCTTCTCTGATGGGCATATATCCGAAGCGCTTTGGAGTTTATGAATTGTCCTTTTCCTGTGCTAGATTCAGCCATGAATCGACACTTGATAGGGAAATTTCCTTTTTCATAGAACTTATTAGTTTAGTTGATCTGATTTAAATTTTTTCTTAGTTTTCTCTATGTATATAAGACTTTTGATTTGTAAAAGTTTATTATTTATGCTTACTAGCAATAAATTATTTGAGTTTTGATTTTTGAGTTTCCTCTTGCAGATTATTTATCAAGACTATCTTAAATTCACCTATTGGTAGATAGCCAATTTATGCTCGGCTTGTTAATAGATCTGATTTTGTCTTATGCCTATAGTTCCGTTTATAAGTATCTATCATTAACTCTTCAGCTTCCAGTAGGTCTATATACATGGAAACATCACAATGATGTTAATATTCATGCAAACAGAAACAAGCAACGGGTTTCGAGGGTAAAATATTATGCCTATTATGTACCTAATCTTTAAGCCTTCCTCATTTAAATTTTCAAACTCCCGAGGATTATGCAGGGCTTGTTTCGAGGTAGAACAGCAGTGTTTCTATGTTGGTTTACCTCTGTTATATGGGAATTCATTTGGATTTAAAAAAACTTCTGGCTCATCTAAGCTAAAAGTGAAAAGAGCTCTAAAGTTTATTCATACAGAGGTGAAGAAAAATTATTTGAAGCTGGAGTTCACCACATCCCAATATATTAAATCACCACTACCGGCAGCCCTATTAATGTAACTTTAGTAAAACTTAAAATAGGATAATTTTTTTTTATTATACATGTAATGAAAACGTTAAATAAATTCCATTTTCGTTTTTGTTTGAGTTACATACGGGTCGCTGTATTCGTACCTTGAATCTATTAGGAGTTTCCCCACAATCCTGTGTATCCAAGTAGCGGAAACCTAAACTTTGCCTCATCATATTTACCCAGGCATTCAGCCAGATTACCCAACCACGACACTTTGATATCGGTCACAGAACATTTTCTATTTAATATGCATGAAATTCAAATGAGATACCTACCGCGTTGGAACTTTTCAGCGGATCTTACACCTAGATAAAAGTTTTGCGTTAATTACGCGTTTTGATTAGAATTTAATAGGTTCACGAAATTCGGTTTGAGATTGGATGGAATTGGGACGGCTAATAAGGTTTGTATAGTGTTTGCTATATCAACTCCAATTTCAATAAGGGATTTTCATTGGTATTTTCAAGCATTGAATATTCGTGGATTTTTTACGAATCTCAATTGTCAAGGTTGAAAATTATGGCGTCAGACATTTATTGGATGCCATTTGTCAAAAAGAGTATTGTTTTACTTGTTTTATACAGAGCAAGTAGATGAACAGCTAGTTCAACTCATAGTAAACGCCACGCCTGCCCATAACAGTTACAGTGCCACCCAGAACTTAGCATTGCATAATCTTATGCGGCATTGCACTGCGCTTGTGACCGTGTAATATAGGTTCTAAAGTCTCATATGTACGCACAGTAGTTTTGGTAGAAACAGTACCCTTTAAACCAATTTTCAGTATTCTGTACAGTCGGTTTCTTAAAGAAGAGGTCTACCACTAATACTATCTAAGCTAATAATGCAAAATGAAACCTAAAGAGCCTAAGTTCCTTGCATGGAACCTTACTAAATTCTTGGTATATTTTCGAATCCGAGTAGTAAATTCTCTCCGAGACGCAAATGGTGTGAGACTGCTGAAGCGCCGGCGCTAATTCAATATTCTGCTGAGGATAGGGTTGGCACTAAACTCCGAGGAAACTAGAAAGAGGGCGCTCCTAAGAAAGGAAAAATGCAGAATTTTATTATTACTGAAATAAGACCTGATGTATGGAGCTTATTTTATCTAAAACTGGACTGAAAGTGATGATAAAAAATTAGGTTCATTTTGTTCAGTGGGGTTTCCATGTCAAGTAAATTTATATGGAAATTTAACAGGTATTTCCAAAACGACACTTAAATTTAACTAAGAACTAACACATTTAAGGGCAACATACGGAAATATCATCAAAGAAAATGTAAAAATGTCAATTGTTATTGTGGGCTATGCGAAGCGCAGATTCGATTCAGCAATTGAAGAACCCTAGTAATAGGCTAAGTTCTACCGACTGACACCGCAAATCTAAACGTTGTATGAGAAAATCACTTTGCTCACGTACCTAGGTTAAGCGTATTTACAAAATATATTTTGTCATAGACCCCTAAAATCATACACATTAAGCTAGATTCACATTTGTCAGACGTGTTGTGTCGTGATGCATGCAGGTATCGGTTTTATACATTTAACACAAGCCGACACAACACTGCATCGGAGAATGTATGAAACTGATACCTTTCTGATGCATCAGGCCACAACACGTCAGACAAATGTGAATCTAGCTTTACACGCGCTTGCGTTAATAACGAAAGGAGGACGGTAGTAATATCTATAGATATAAGCGCAGCTGTGTGGCAAAGAGGCATGACGCATCATTGGACACTGTGTAATAATTGACAGAAAATATCGCACCTGTGTGGGGCAGGCTTTATTCGCAATATATTTTGGAAAGTGCCGATTTTTCATTTCACGGAAAATTCAAGGATTCCAATAAAAATGCTGCCTCAGCAACGTGGTACCCCTGCCTAAGTATAGAAGATTTAGGTCACAGGCTTCACCTGTAAATAAAATCAGAATTGCATTTGAAAGCGCCGCCGCTTTGCCTACGGGGTTTTAATTAATAGAGTTTGAGCAACTTTGTGTTTTCATTAAAGATTCTAGTATTTTATTTCAACGGCCTTTATTTACTTACTTGCAGTGCCCCGCGGTGCCACCCACGTCAACCACAGGAATCGTAACTTTTTACGGGATAAAGAGTTTCTATTCCAGGACTTAAAGTATGTATATATACAAAATTTCATCAAAATCCGTTCAGCTATTTCAGTGTGAATAAAGAGCAAACACACACACAAACTTTCACATGTATAATGTTAGTGAGATAACTAACAACGACGTACAAGTCCAACTTACAACAACAATAATTAAACAGTTTTTTTGCGGGAACTGAACATGTGACGTTACTTCTGTATTTTTTCTTAATTTTATTTAAATAACGAATCAAACAAAAGAGGCGTTAAACATTCGATTTCTTCGATAAACTCTAATACAATGCTTTCAATGAAAAAAAATTATATTTTTTTAGCTTAATTTTGACCAACATCTCAATTGGCATGACGACGGTAAACGCTTACTTAGAAGAAACCTATTCACTCGTGACTCGAACTTCACTTGACTTCCAGATCAATATCACTACACGCTACAACCAGCTGCAGCTGCTTAATTACGTAAAAATTATCAATTGCAATCACTACGCGATCAGTCGCAAAATATCACTTGAAATCATATCACAGAAACCAACCGCCCCTCTATTCACCTGTCGCAACCATAGATACTAACAACATGACTCCAATTCTAGATCTGTGACTACAATACATGAAAACAAATGAATACCGTTTCAGAACAGGGGCCTCACCACGAACAGTTCAATCCATCCAGTTTAAAGCCTTAAACTGAACTGCCCCGCTAACTGTCACCACCAATATCGCTATGCGTCTAAAGTCGGCCAGAGACATTTATCCAAAGAGATCGTAACAATATGTTTGTATTTATGGGAGTTTATATAGCTCCATCTCATTCTCTTTTTCTCTCATTCTCTTCAGCATATTTTTGAGTGACGTCACGTCACGTTTGTCATTTATGAGTGTGTGGCGCCAATCTCGGCCATTTAGTTTAAGGCCTGAAAATGAACTGCATGGTCTTTGAATAAGTAAGTGGTTACCCCCCAGTTTTTAAATGCGTCGTTTGACAGCAATGGTTTCGAAATTCACGTCTGTCGCAAGCCTTCCACGAGATTCGTAAAAACTGTCGTTCACCAGTCTCTGAAACCCCTATTTCTACTCGTAATCGAACAGAAAGCCGCTGACGAGACTGCCTAACTTCACTACGCTGACTGCCATACACTTGCTGTACCTAAATAACGCTAATTCATCAACCTCCACAGTTTGGCATTAGCTCGCAGTTTATCATCGGAAGTTCCAAGGCCGCGAAGTTTGAGCATGCTCGACACATGATAAGCGATAAGTTGTAACTTCGTCGAAGCCTTCGGAAGTACATGGCAAGCTTTACATGCGTGTCGCTAGGTGAAAGGATCATTAACGTTTTGATTTTTATTGGGTTTGTGACGAATTTCTCTTGCGTTCCTTTATTTTTGTGTACGACAGAAATGTTGTGAACATAACTGTGTCTGGTTGATTTTTTTATCAAAAATCTGTCTTATGGACTTTCATACGTTGAATGACCAGGTAAGTCTGTGTTTTTATAAACTTGAACGCTGTTCTGATTTTCTCTTGTGATGAAAATATGACTTGTTATTGTATTATTAATCATTTCTTCTATAATATATCCCTACTGAATTGGTATTTTAAAGGTTTTAATCGTAATCCTATTATACTTAGTCGTAAACCTCTTTTGCAATGGTCTAGTAGAGGAGTTACCAGGTCTTTGCTATTCACCTTCTTAGATTTATTACATTTTTGCTTAGATATTCAACCGGAAATAGCCATGTGTTGACACGCCAGTTTCTTCCTGAAGTGCCTTTTACTGTTTCTTGGAATATTTATAACGGATGAACTCTCTTAGAACGCTTTATTATAGTAAAATAAGATAGTGGTCAAACATGAACCTATTTATTAATAGATAAAAAAAACCGAATAGCTGAGTACATATTTTGTGCTCATAATAATTGTAACTAGGTAGACATGTAATATATCGAAATAGAAATAGAAGGTAACTCTGCCAGGCTAGATAATAGAGACAAAGGCTTTATTTAGCACCGCCATCCTAATTAACTAGTTATTTTGTGAAAACACTAAAATGCTTTTACCAATTACGCGTGCAAAATGCAATTCGAATGTATGTAGTTATTTTTATGTTAGCGAATAGAGAATTATATCTACAGCTAAAATAAACTGTATTTAAAAATTAAATAAACAAACTTAATTGTTACTAATTAAGTAATTTCTTTTAGTTCAACAATTGGCGACATGCATTTGTTATGTGCCTTGTAGTAAATACAATACAGTTCTAATAAATCCATTTACATTTTAAACATTTTGGACATTTTAATGATTGCTCGTTTTGTTTTGTATTGTTAATGCATATCAACGAAACATTTATGATTAATATTCGGCTAATATTACATATTTAACGTTATTACTTAGAAACGTCTCTTAAAATAATTTTAAGACGAAGAGTTTTTCCTTTTTCCTTTTTTACGTTTTGTTTTATCGTCACTTATGACTTCAGTAGGTACTATGCACTTTATTTTTGTATTAGGCAGAACTAAGATGACGTTTTTAAATGCAATGCAAGTTTATAAGTAAGGCGATACACGAGGATAAACACTAATAAAAAAAATTAAGAAAGTTAAATTTTCAGTCGTCAGTCAAAATCAAACGGTTTGAAATTTTTGTAATAATTACAACTAAGGCTATCACGTTTAAGCTTATCGCACTTAGCAAACAAGTACGCACCTACCAAGACCAAAAAAAAGTGGCTATTATTTCCTCTGACTGTTTTCTCTAGCTATTTTTCTTCCCCTCGTTTCCCCTTTGTCCTTTGAAATCCGCGCCCGAACATCTAAACAAAACTTAACGTCATTTAAAATTCATCTCCTGGCCTATTGCTTTCCCCACCCTAATTTTAACTGCCTTCTAATCATGGGTTTGAGTGTGCACATTCACAGTATAAAATTACTCAGTGATTGGTCTCAATGCTATTGGCCAAATAATTACGTGATCTGAACTGCCGTTTTCAGTCTTCCGACCAGGTGGCCTATTATCTAGCTAGGTGGTGCTGAGGGGCCAGTAATTACTTCGACTTTTTTTTTTTTCGATTTATTTTCATGGCGTCTTTATGGCCTTATCCTTTTCACGAAAGTTAGGGGAGACCCGTGCTCATTAATCGGTCGATATGGGTTGATAATGATGATGATAATTTTCATGAACTTACACAGAAAACCTGTAGTTTTGATTATGATGCGTAAAAACCTGCCACTTGAACCTAATTGCATCAGGTATAATAATTTCGTCTAATAATATTCAAAGTACAAAAACAAGTCGTTAATATTTTAAGCATTTATTTTCAAAACCTAATAAATAAGACTATTTATTTCAAATCAGATCAACGGCTACGAAACTTTTTATAGTTGAAAATACAGTTAACATTAAATACTGCTCACGTTTTAGTATACTGTACTTATGAAGTGGCTTTTAAAACATCAAAGGCGACGCCTCTGTGTAATACCCAAAGAAATAGGAAATAGGGGGCTGATTATTAGTTGCCAGAAATTGGTATAGCGATGACTTCCGAATCTTTTCATACCTACAGATGTGTTGAGGCCTTTGTGGCTACAACCCCACATCCTTGATTGCAGATTGCTGTAGCTTTGATGTTTAGTGGGGTCATGCCTTGGTAGTTTGGAGATGAGATATTAGAACCAATCTCTCAGGGTGACGAGCGCAGTGCAGTGCCGCACATGATTTGGTAACGGAAAGTTTCGGTTGACACTGTGCCCGTTGTTGGAATGGTTGTTGGCGTGGCACGGCCAGGCAAATGACTTGCTTGTCTTGTTACTTATTAACATTTAAAAAATGAGGCTGCAGAAGAAATATTTGAGAATAAAATACACAACGCTTTCTTGTTTAGTTGGTTTGGTTTGTTTAATTGGTGGCAAACCTACATGCGAACCATGTGATGGTAAGTGGTCACCGCCGTTTACGGACATCCGTAATGAAAGACATTGCCGGTGCGTTGCCTACCCTTATTTGAGAGGACTTTTACATTTTCATTAATTTGTTTTCTTCTTATGTTCAAAATTAATCTTGTTCAATCTTGGAACAGTGGTATTCTCCGGTCAGCTTAGATCAGCTACAGCACAGAGTCAAATAATATTGCTATCGCCATAGTGAGAAAACATGACCAAATTACGTTTTGTATTAGTTCAGTACTTATCACCAATGAAAATAATTGATGACGACTAATTTTCCACATTAATGTATTATTATATCTTAATTTATCATTTAATCTTGGAAATGGTTTCATTTAATTTTTCTAATATATGTTTTCTGAATTCTGCAATTGTCATACTCGTCGAATTACGAGTATGACGTTCATGTAGACTTCGAGCTGAAATGAGAAAAAAAAATGAGTTAAAATCCCAATGCGGGCACGTACCAATGTGTTTCTGTAAAACATATGTAAGTAATTATCACTCGCTTTTCAGTGAAGGAAAAAATCGTGAGGAAACCCACATATCTAACCGAGAATTATGTCAGAGGTAGGTATGTATCCACCAATCCGGACTGGGCACCCGTAGTGGATTATCGCCTAATCCTCCTCACGAAAGTGAGGGGAGACCCGTGCCCAGCAGTGGGACGATATGGGTTTATGATGATGATACAGTTATCAGAAAACTTACTTGGTCGCATCGTCAGCTTGTATAGGATATCCGAAAACTCTCTCGAAAACACATCGATAACGGTTTTGTTACCATACCATACATCCATAGCACTATTAGCCATCCATTTGGAAGGTCTATAATCTCTCTTTGGAGGCTCTTCGCCTTCTTTCAAATGAGATCTTTTCGTGTCACATTTTAAAATTATTACCATCAATATGAAAAGCACGAGGTTTCTATAAAAGCAAAACGTGTGCATCTTTACTAGTCTGTGTCTCTTCTGTAATGAGGTAGGCCTATAAAAAGGTTTCCTATTGTTAATGTTTGGTTTTTGTTTGGTTGTTGTTATAACATGTTGAATCTTTGAAGCGGTTGTCGTTGTCGTTGTTCCAAACAACACGGATGGTTTAGAAACACTTTTCAGCCAAGAGTTCAGTTTTACGAAGAACTTTGTAGTGTAATTATGTTGTTTTTTGCTGGCACTTACTCGTACCGTAAGAAATATATTATGGAAATATCGAATAGTCGTACCAATGCTTTATTGAATTCACTATATAGGTTCATTCATACACAGAATTACTGTCATAAGTCCATTATATTATTTGTAGGTATGTTATCCACCAATCCGGACCGGTCCCCCGTGGTGGATTGACCCTCCTCACGAAAGGGTGGGGAGACCCGTGCTCAGCAGTGGGATGATATGGGTGATGATGATGATGATGATAGTTAAGTTTTGACAAGTTTTGACAAAATCATGTTGTCACAAAAATAATATATACTTGAGTTAGTATTTATTGTGAGCTTTATTAAAAAAAATATTACAAACCTTAGTTGGTAGTATTTGGGACCTATTGGTTAAGGTACAGCGTAAGCTAATATTTTTTTATTTAATATCTTATGTAAAAATGAATTATTTATAACTACATAATTTAACTAGATATTATTTTAAGTAACGCATTAATTCTTTTTTTTACTAATGTGCCGGAATTTAAATAATCGCGACTTCATTCGCTAGCTTTCGAAGAATTTAACTTCTTTCACAAAAGTCTATCTGAATAGTAATAAAAAACTACAAGATTCTACTTTCGCGAACAAATAAAAATGTAATAAAGTGCTTTAACATTTTTTACGAGTGTAGCTTGAAAGAAATTCCATTTAATTGTTCTAGTTTTATGTTAATTGTCTTCAATTTGCATTAGGGCACCTCTTGTTTTTCTGAAACAAGATAAAAATATGCCATTAGTACAAGTATAAGGGGCATTTTAATGTTAACTATCTGAGCTATAAATGCTAATTGTTATTACTGTATTTGTTAGGCTGTTCCATCGGAAATAATTGTACTTGAAAGCTCGTTCCAATTATTGTTATCTTCTGCACTATGCTGATGCATATTACACGTCCGACTCCTACTTCTATATATATATAAATGTTATGTTGGTTTGTGTACGCTTTAAAAACTCAAAAAGTTCTGCACCGATCGAGATGAAATTTTAGCATGATATATAATCCGCATCAAGGATTGTTTTTATCTATTTTTTTCATCAGTGATATATCAGCGAATGTGCGAATGTGCCACAGTGAAGCGTGGCAGGGTACAGCAAGTGTATTATAAATGTGAAAGTTTGAGAGGATAGATGGATGTTTGTTACTCTTTAACGAAAAATATACTGAACGGATTTAGATGAAATTTGGCACACGGATAGTTTTTTACCCGGATTAACATTTAAAATATGTTTATCTCGTAATAATAAAGAGTTCTTGCGTAATAGTAGTAAAAGCGGGTGAAACCGCGAGGTGCAGCTAGTTTGAACATTAGATATGTCATGGATTAGTGAGTAATCATCAATTCATATCTAAGCTATTTTTAATGTTTGTTTCCTTCTCTAATACAAAATAAGGCAAATTAAAAACTTTGCAGCTAGATTGACCTATTCTATCTCACTGTTTTCAGTAATGAACCAGTTTTTCAGATAAAAATTAACCTTGCTCCAATTTTCTAACAACTGTTGTTTCAAAAAAATAAATCGCTTTCAACAATGAATGAACGGAATAACTCAATTTATAAAGTTCAGTTTCAATATAACTGATCCGTTATCATTTTCTAATGAAACCAGAACTACTTTTGTATGGAAAGCAAAACTGTACTCTTCAGCACTGTAACTTCTTTAAAACTGTCGAATACATAAACTATTGAATCATTTCGATATAAAAGTATAAACAATTTGAGAAACCGTTAAAAAAGTTTGCACCATACTCGTAAATTAAGCAAAATCATAATAGTTGGTGCAAACTCTCTATGGTTGTAAAAAATTAATCCTAAAAACCTACCACCAGACAATTATTCTATACGAATCCGTATTTAATAATCTCTACGAAATTCAAACAGCGTAACGATAGGCCTACGTTTTTGATAGCAGTATCGGTTCGTAGGCGTCGGAAAACAGCAAAATCGATCACCAATTTGGGTCAAGTTTCCTCATAAATCTCGAATTTCTTTTTCACGATCCCAAGAATGTAATAAAATGATACTACAACACTTGGCTTAATGAAATATCTTTGACGGGAGCCATACCTAATGATCACCGTCGGGAGAAAATTGCCAAGTTTGCGAAAATTATGAAATTCCGATACACATAATTGGTTCGATACTTGGTTGGAAGTATTCAAAAGTATTATATGCGAGCGAAAATTTACTCGAGTTACCCGATAAGTGTTCATGATTTTACACGGGTTTGAACCTATGCCCTCAATCGGAAAACATTTTCTAAGTCGGTTAAGTAAGTTCGGTAAAAACACTTTAGGAAATTTCCGTATCAGTTTTTTAATGTTATTTTGTATGTGCTTTTTGCAAAAATGTCTATATTATTACTACAAGATAAATAAACCAGGTACGGGGTGATGAAAATCTGCACATAGCTAAAAATATTAACGTATGCTTAGTTATCACCCCTTATTAACTAATTAGTTTTATTAGTGGTGTTAGTTGTTGTCATAATTAGACGTTGTTGTTTTCTGTTGTTATTGTTGGTTTAAAGGAAATGACGCGATAAGGTAGCTTGACATAGTCTGATATCAGAAGACCTCATTTAAGATCGATCGATCGAGGGCCGAGTTTCGAACCATCGACAACTCACTGCTAGAAAACTTACCTTTCACATTTTTCATTTTAACTATCTTGTCAATGGCCACAGAGCCGAAGTTCCACAGCTCTCTGGCAATAAGGTTCATAATAGTCTGGTTAGAGTAGACGAAGTCCATTGCTTTTCCCACCAATTTGTCTGAAGCACTCAACTTGTCATTTTCGACCTTCTTGAGGTTTCCTTTGAGTTCTTCTAATGTTTTGTACGAGACGGTCTTTTGTTTTTCTAATATGAGGAGAGATATGATTGTAGCGAGCAACGCAATACGTGGTAGCATTGTGGAGTTGGTGAGTGAAATGGGCCTTGTTATGGTTTAGGTACTGTTCCGATTCCTGTTATCGTGCCATTGGAAAATGATACTAAGTGAACAATTCTTAGAAAGTGTGTAAGAGCTAAATTCCATTATTCTTCTTTTAGCGTTCCAATTATTCTGGAACTGTTGAGGTGAAAAGGTCGTTCGTATTATAGTCAACGCTAAGTGCGTCTGTCAAAAACATAAAAGTGCGCTTAACAATTCAATTTCCTGGTTCAGAAACATGGCTCGCAATCAATGACCTACTAAGTATAAAGCTATGGTATATGCTTAGGTATATAGTTATGTGCTGATTTAGATGTCATCATTGAAAAGTGGATTCTGACCAGAAGATTGAATGTCCAAGAACATCGAAATGTGACATCCGCCTACCACACCGCCTACCTACTCACATTGGCCTACCGTAGAATATTAAGGCCCATCCTCTGTCTGAAATAAGTCTAGAGTCCCAGCAGTGGGCACGTTAAAGGGTGATGATGCAATAACGAATGAAACCCCACATTCATATATTTGGACACATCAAAGTAGGAAAATTGAATCCCACAGCCCCAAGTCAAATTTGAAGAAGACATTCCCATGGGGTTTGTTCTACGTGACAAGTGCGCATCTATTTATGGTAACAAATCCAATAAAGTGGGGTTATTTCGAATTTAAACTTTCTTTTGAACCTCTGAAACGCATCTGGGTACCGAAGTCGGAATACTCCCTGGTAAAACCTCAGTAGTTGTAGGGGAGGCTAGGAAAATGGATAGACGAAGTGATGGCAAGTGGAGTAAGTCTTTGTCAGAGTGGCAACCCAGAACTGGCAAAAAGAAAGTCAGACGTCTAGCAACGCCATAGCGTTGCTAGACGTCTGACTTTCTTAAGATCTTAGACACATATGTCTAAGATCTTATTAGGGTGGAAGAAAAGACATGGATGATCGCAAACCGTAGCAACTGCGAAATGAGACCTATACCTAGCAATGGGTAGAGAAGGGCGGCCAATGAAGCTGATAATTACAATAGTCATTAGTTTGGACCGTGATACGTCTGTTAAATCCAAATGTATTTATATAATATTAATACATTTTATATTAAGGAGTAATATGTACACGTTTGTTCGGACATTTTTTTCAACTTCTATTGGAATAGTACTAAAATGTGAGCTGTATAACATTGGAACCGCCTGACGGGGAATTTTGTCCAACCAATAGTGGAACTAAACACTGATTCATTCCTGGCCAACAATTTCCTGAATTCTCTCGGGTCGGAGACTATCTGGTCCCACAGCCGTGCGAACATTCAAAGGATTGTTTTGTACCTGGGACAGAAACGTTGAGAACGCGAGATTTAACGGATTGAAAATACCTTTTTTAATTTTTTTATGATAGTTATATATCTTATAATGATAGTTCTACAACAATTTAACCATTGGCACCTCTCATAACTGCAAATTGAGCTTTTTTCTGAATTTACTGTGGTTTGATTTTCATGCCGTAGGAAAGTAACAATTAAAAAAAAATACTTAATATTTTCTCTAGCTTCACTCTGTTTGTTTGTTCAACGTCCTCCAGTTTCAGAATATCTCACGCAGTTTAAAGACCTCTGACGTGGCTTGATGACTGCTTTAAATCGATAACAATGGTATTGATGCATTAACATACCCTCTGAAGCAGGAAGCGATGAATATTAGAACAAACTTACACGATATTCATCCGCTAAGCAGTAGTGAGCAATCAATACTGTGTTAAGATTTGAAGGGCACTTTTTCGCAAAATTACTTGGCGTATGAGATTTTAGAACCGATGTCTCAGGGTGACGAGCGCAGTGCAGTGCCGTGCAAGATTATGCAATGCAAAGTTCTGGGTGGCACTGTAACTGTTATGGGCAGGCGTAGTGCTTACCATCAGGTGCACGACTTGCTCGTCTCGTTAGTCAGTCATTGAAAAAAAGAAGACGAGAATTACTCATAATTATATTATGAAGTAATTACACTGCCTGTGATAATATGGTAGCTGACTGGTAACTTGTGCGCTTTGCAACCTAATGACACCTGTTTTGATCTCTATTATTGGATTATTCCGGTAACTTAACTATGATGTGAAAAAATTGCGACTTATAAATAACATTTATAATAAACTAGCTGTACCCTGCCACGCTTCTCTGTGGCACATTCGCACATTCGCTGATACGTCACTGATGAAAAAAATTGATAAAAACAATCCTTGATGCAGATGGTTATCATGTTAAAATTTCAGCTCGATCGGTGCAGAAATTTTTGAGTTTTTGAAGCGTACACAAACCAACATAACATTTTTATATATATAGAAATGAATCTGAGATGATATTTCAATCATCATCATTGACCGTTACAAAAAATGATTCAAAACAAATCACCGTTTCCATAGATCATTTCGTGGAAAATTACTTACCTCAGAATAACCATGCTCAAAATTAACCCTAACTGAACAGTTTACTGAAATTTTTAACCTTTATTATTTCTATCCAACATCATTTTTACGGGCACTTAAAAAATTAGCTCAGACCGAGGAAGGAGTTTTAATTTTATTTCCCCAAAAGGATACTAAACCAAACTGCTTAGTTCGCGAGATTGTCGTCTGCCTGGTTGAGATAAGACCTGTTTACAGTAAGCCAGGGCAAAGATTAAAATTGAGGTGAGCGTGGCTTGATTACAGAAGTGTCACTTTTTATGTTACTGGTTAAAAAACACGAGCAAGTGTTTTGCCTAATGATAAACGCCATGTCTACCCGCAAAAATTATAGACATTGGATTGCATAATCTTGCGCGGCACTGCACTGCGCTCGTCACACTGAGAAATTGGTTCTAAGTCTCATATACCCAGTAAGTTCACTAGGAACAGTGTCCTAGTGTTTTCATTATATGCATAAAGTTCTGTAAAAGGTCATTGTTTTTATACTGTATCGGCCAACAATAGGAGTTTTCAGACCACATTTGGAGCTCGGTGGGAATTGCCCAACTGTTTTTTTTTTATTGACCGATCCACACTACTGAAAAACGTGTAAAAATCTCGTGTATTTTTCATGTTTTTTTTTTTGTAAAACCCGGTGATGGGTAGACAGACATACATGTTTGCGAAAGTACCTACGACGGAACTACTGTAAATTATGATAGATTGTAAAAAAATCTGGGTTAACATTTCAATCAAAAGCATCTGTCAAAGTGTCTCGTCTATACATTTTGCTTACTCTTTGTTTAAACCACTGGCCCAGTTTATTCCAACACTTTTGTACTTTCGACTTCTTTGGAGTTTTATTGTTGACAATTTTTTATCTCGCCACGACAGATGATGGGGTCCCCGAATAATAGCCTCGAATTTGGAGGTGTAATTGAAGGTTTTTATTTTTATTAATTTCGTGGCTAAAGCGTATCGTGCTTTTTTGATCTCTATAGCGAAAAGGCGGTGGTATTTTATCTTTTCAATGTTTTGTTGTTGTCTAATTCATACCTACTGGTATATAAATTGTTTTTTATGGTCTTGCCGAAATTTAATTGTATCCCGTTGTGTGAGTAGATAGGATCTAACTCTATTTTTGAACAATTTGAAATTATATTCATTATAATGATTATAGTTTAATAATAATGATAATGATAAATAATAATGGTGGTGGAGGTGGTGGTGCTATAATGTTGGTGATAATTATCACCATCATTATAGTCCCACTGCTGAGCGCGTGTCCCCTCACTTTTGTGAGGAGGATTAGGACATAATCCACCACGGAGGCCCGGTCCGGACTGGTGGATATGTGGGTTTCGTCACGTAACTATAATACTTATTTAATTATATCCTAAATTGATGCTTAGTAAGCTCAGTTTATCGGTTGTCTTACCACACCAGCAGAAACAGGAACGACAAGTTCTAAAAAAAAACACAATATTAAATACTTAATAACATGTTTTTTTTTAGAAGCTGTCGTAGCCTAGTGGGAGAACGTCCGCCTTCCAATCAGAAGGTCGTGAGTTCAAATTCCAATGTGGGCACGTACCAATGTTTTTCTGTAAAACATATGTACGTTGTTATCACTCGCTTTTCGGTGAAGGAAAACATCGCGAGGAAACCCAAATACCTACCCGAGAATTATTTCGGAGGTAGGTATGTTATCCACCAATCCGGACTGGGCCCCCGTGGTGGATCATGGCCTAACCCTCCTCACGAAAGTGAGGAGAGACCCGTGCCCAGCAGTGGGACGTAATGGGTTGATGATTATGAACATGTTTTTGAATCAAAAGTACTATTTTAAGTCCGCAAGGCATTAAAACAATAAATATCAAAAATGATATACTAAATTCGTTACAAAAACTAAATTAATCTCGTTAAAAAAAACGTCAATATCTCAAAAAAAATATCATCTGGATCTCTTTATAAATCTCGATATTAAAATTGGGATTAATTCTAATATCCGAGATAACTTCAGCGTAATCCCAAAAGGCTTAAACTCATAAAAGTCTATTAACATCCGTCGAATAAGGACTTGATCGATAAAAATGAGGCCTTCACTCCGACATTATCTCAGTCAGTCGAATGGTTTTGTTATCGATTCCAATAAACGGCCCTCTTTTATTTCAGTTGGGAGGAAAAAAAAAGAAAATTACTACGGAATAGCTGAAATTCTCATTAAAATTCCATTACGCGCTGAGAAGTGGAATATGGCTATAGATTTCTGAAGGAGAAATTATTTTTGTTACAACCCTTGTAACGACATTTTGGGCGTAATTTGGAGCTTCGGGACGGACGTTGGGAACGAAACTTTATTATAGTGGTTTTGATACTAACGTATACTGATTCATTTTTACACTAAAGATAGTGTATTCTCATGTAATTATGGTACAAAGTTTAATAACGATGGTATTATTTTTGTACCAATGTGTTTCTGTAAAACATATGTACGTAATTATCACTCGATTTTCGGTGAAGGAAAACTTCGTGAGGAAACCCACATATCTACCCGAGAATTATTTCGGAGGTAGGTATGTTATCCACCAATCCGGACTGGGCCCCCGTGGTGGATTAGAGCCTAACCCTCCTCACGAAAGTGAGGAGAGACCCGTGCCGTTAGAGACGTTATGGGTTGATAATGATTCCTTTTGTTGGTAGGTACCTGTAGTGTAAGGCGGCCGCTGGATAGGTGGGGTGACGACTTGCGGAAAATGGGTGACCAAGACTGAATGAGCTGGAAGAGCCGAAGATCGGGCTCAGGGCCATTCTCTAGGAGAGGCCTACGTCCAGCACTGGCGATGATGATTTGTTATTTTTGCTAGTACACGCAGCGTAGTAATTTGAGCGGCTTTACTCGCGTTGCTTGTAATGGTAAGCTGTAAATGATAATTATGATGATAGCTTTTCGTATTATTACAGAATCTAAAGTATTTTATAGGTAACTGCTTATTTTTGTCAACTAACAATAAAGATCAGGAATTATGAGGGCCGAAGGTGTAAATATTTATAATGTTGTTTTTTCATGGTAATTGAAACCTTGAAGTGGCTGGATATTCATTGCGAGTTTGAAAGCTAGTATAGAAGAAAACTAAATCATATTTAATTCACGTTAGAAACTTAACAAAATCTATAGTCTGACTTATTTCTAATGTATTTTTTTTTTATATTCTTCCATGGGATTCAATCAAGAGTTGAGACTGAGATGGATGGAGACGAAACAATATTTTTATTTTATGTTTTGCGTTAAATTAAAACATAAATTAACCTATAAATTTTTAAACCATTCCTTTTAACGCAACACTTTTAATTACGTCCTAAAATTTTCACAGCGTCAACAATTTTAATAATTTCAATCTGCCAACTCCCAGCGGAAGAGGAAAAAGAAATGAAAATAAATTATAAAATACGATTATTCAAATTATGAGCAAGTGCGTCTGGCAGGTTAATTATTCAATTAAACAACCGATTCCGCCCTGGGCGATTTTGGATTTGCATAAAGGTCAATCAGAACCGATCTGTGCTGTGATTACAGGGACTATTTGGGACCAGCCCGGGATTTATTTGTCCGATGATTGTCTCCACTGTGTGGAAGGTGAAACATTTGATCGGGCGACGAATCCCGAATGCCGTCCGACAAAATATCGGACAACTATTATAGTTTAGTTGTAATAGTAAAAAATCAAACGAATACAAAAATAAATGCCAACTTTTGATTTAATAGATGACAAACACCAACTGCTTTGATACACCCACATTATAACCCATTCACTCCACTGAGAAAAGAATTGTATCCCAACAGTGGGATCAAATACATCATGAATAACACAGTGGTCTTCATTAATTAATATCCTCAGTACTCCGTACTCATTATTAGGATAACTCAGGATTTAATTGGACCACAATAAAAATAAAAGATAAATAAATTAGGTTAAAAATAATAGAGGACAGAAAACTACGCATTTCTTTATTTTCTGTGAAAAAATGGGATGACATTGCAATGACACCGATATACCGTTTACAGAGTGTTGTAGTCGGTGGATGTGTAGACGATTGTTTAATTATAGCAGACTTTTTGCAACCAAACTAACCGACTATTTATCGTATCAGCCAAGTTTCCTCTAAGATCATGGAAACAAAAACTTATTTGAATAGGTTCCGTTTGAAATACGAATGCGTGTGGATAATAAAGAGGGCTTATTACTTCTATTTTCGCATTTTCCTTTGACTAAATGATCTTCTTTTTGTATTGAGATGATAAAGCAGATTGTGTTTCGTTGTTAGAGAAGATTTTCGTCTCGAGAAAATGATTCCGATTGAGGGTGGTTTTTATTTTTGAACGAGAATTGTTTGCGTCGTGATTGAAGATGTTTTTGTGTTGATAAAAAAATATTTTACCTAATCTTTTGAAAATATTACAATTCAGTGACGAGGCGAATAGATTGCAATATGATACTATAAAATTATACATCCATTTTAAATTATTTTGACTGAATTTTGCTTGCTTCTACATGACACGATCTCAGCAGCACAAAAAAATAAGTCTTTAACACTTTAGCCATCAGTTTTTAGCTTAATTTAAGATTTATTGGCCTGCTTAAGCAATTTGATGCTTTAAGCTAAATATGTCTACAGAATATCAGAATATGATCCACTATTCTCGCAAATTCCACTATATTTTGAACTAGATACCCGGTCTAGGGCTAAAACCCGAACTGTTTATTGAATTGCCCGCCGTAAGCGAAATGTAGCACCTTAAGTATTTTATTGTACTTAGCATTGTGTCAAAATTCAATACCATGAAAGCAAATTGAATGTTGAATTCTAACAAATCTTGATATTTACCGTAAAATGTGAAAATAGTCACCGTAAATAAAAAAACCTTTTAAATATATTTCTTCTTTTGTTACTTCCATTCAGAACAAAGCAAATAAATAAAACAACGGAACGATCTTCGCTCCAATTTTTACTCGTTCATGAATTACAAAATGTTGCGAGGGGACCCAATTAGTTCTTTTATCGAAGGAAAATCCCCTATCGGAGTTTGTTATGCCACCCTTTACCTTTTAACGAAACCGTCCTTAACCGAATTGTATTAGAGCTTCTTTGGGCCGAATAAATATTTGTGGGCAAGTTTTATTCATTTTTCGGGTACAAGATACAAAATTAATTTTAAAGATAAAATTGAAGCATTGTTTTTGCGTTGGCAACCCTTTAATTGGAGTGTTACATTGTATTGGTGTTGACATACGAATAAGAATCAGAATCAGTCGATTCAATTACTATTTATTGAGACATAAAAAATTAAGCATCTCTGAATTTGTATCGATAATTTAACAACCCATCGATACCACAAAGACAACGTTTTATAAAATACAAGTGTTTAATTTAAAATTATTAATTTAATTTCAAAATTCAAGGAAAACTAAACAATGTAACTTAACTCAATAATATACATAATTAGATTGAAAAAACCCCTAAAATGCACCTAGCATATAAATTTAAATATTACACAGCAAGAGGTCTGATTCATGATCATGATCTCAAATCATGATCACAAAGGATTTCTTGTATTTTTTTTTTACAATTGCCGAAACTACAAACTTTGATTAAAATAGCAACGCGTACTACTAAATAAATGCCAATGTGAAAACCTAATTTGGTGCTTCACAAAGCGTTCCACACTCTATTAAAGACTCCCTTTTAACTGGATGCTACACTATAAACACGAACCAGTAGCCAAACTCACTACATAGTGTGGGGACACATCATGCCGAACTTGCGCTTCGTTAAAACGGCACATTACCTACAACTTAAAAAAAACAGACTATGTCGCATAGCAAGCACACCGTTCCGTGAGAATAGTAAAAGAGAAATCAATAAACAAATAACAAAATCAACAATCATTTTGTCAACCCTAAATCTGCTCATCGATACAATTATTTTGGCTACGTAATACCGACTTCATATTTTGTTGTTGTATGCGTAATTACGCGTATGCTTGATATAATGTGTCCCGACATAAACGTCGTGGTACAGTTTACTTAGAATGTGCATAATTGCCGGGATATCACCAATAAAAAGTTTGAACATCAATTAGAAAATGATTTGTTTCCAAGCTAATTTTAGGTTTCCAAAATGGTCCCTGTTTGTTTATATTATTTCCAAACTCAGCGTGAAATTTACTTTTTTTTTATTTGACAAGAAAAGCTTCTTATGTGTCTTTATATGCCAATTTGTTCTTACTGTTACTATATTAAAAAGTTTCATTCACAGTAACTCTAAAATTTAATTAATCCCCTTCGTTCTGCCGCAATAATTGGGTATTGCCTCGGAATTTCATACTATATGACGTTCGCACTTTGCGAGGGGTGTTGAAACTCAATATTGAACTGGGGTTCATCATCTGTGTGTTTTTGTAGCACAGCATATTAAACAAGGAAAGTTGAATTTTGGTCATAAATATTGTATTGTTATATTATTATTACAATATTGTATTGTATTGTATTGGAGTCATCAAACCAGAGTTATACTACAGCTGTCAAAGTAAGTTATAAATTTAGTTTGATGCACCTTAAATTTACACCATTTGAGACACTACGTATAATATAATTATAATTAAAAAAAATAGTATTTTTGCAATTGTATTTAAAAACTGGAATTCGCTGAATATCGTGTGAGAATTTGAGCTAACAGAGAAGCACGAAAACAAATAATGACGGCAACTATCTCTCTACTAAGTCATTATAACTTTCATCTTCGTCATCATCATCAACCCATGTCGTCCCACTGCTCAGCACGGAACTCCCCTCACTATCGTGGGGAGGGTTATAGGCCATAATCCACCACGGGGGCCCAGTCCGGATTGGTAATGGATTGTTACTTTACTTCAAGTTCTTTTGGCACGCACGGAACGTTTCTCACTCCATCATAGAACACATATAAATTCTTCGTTAAGTAGGAAATATCTCTACTTTCTTGAAGGATTTACAGCTTGATAAAAATGAGAATATCGACGCAACACTCACGTTTCTTTGTATGTTTCGGAGTGCTCAGGTTCTTTCATGTTGCCAAGTGCCACTTAGTAGGTTCTTGGCTCCCTAAAAATTTCAAAGCGAAAAGATGTTACGATAAGTTTTCAAGATAGGTAAGTATAACTTGAAATTTTCATCTTAGCGGGTGTAAAACATGCTTTGATTACTTATTGGGTACAGTTATCAAGAAAATTGCATCTATCTTTAAAGTAAAAATATAAAAAATATTGAAAAATCTTATGATAGACTAACGGTGCGATTGTAAAACTGTATTTATTGTAGGTTCTTGTTTTTATTTTATTATATTTGTAACCAGCAGAGCCGCGCAGCTTATTCCGTGTAAATAGTGTTAGCAAGCAATCAGCATTTTCCAGTTTTTCCATTTTTCAGGAATTTCCCATGTCACACATAAAAATAAACAACTGGATATCGTGAAAAAAACAAAAGTAAAACCAAATCGTGAGTTTATACAAAAAATCACACAGAGAAAAATGCACTGTCAGTTTTTCCCAAATTTCTAAGCATCCGATTTTTTTTCATAAAAAATGGATCGCAATCTTTACTCGAAGAACGTTTTTTAACAAAATCATAGCCAAATCGATCTCGAGTTTTGCGCAACACATTTAACCATTCATTTTTATATCTTTTTTTCAATTATATAAATGGCTATAATAAATAGCCCGACTAGCATTCATTCTAACCATCATAAATTACACCAGTAGAATTTCCCTCAGTCTTCCATTAATCCAATGATAATAATTAAATAATAAACCCTCGCTTTTCACGATCAGTGACGACTCTTACTTCAAGACTTCACACCTGACTCATTAACGACTCGTTGAAAAACACGCGTTTGAGTCAAATGTGTCATTCGCATTGCACTGTTCAGCGTTTGCTGCATTGCTAGCTGTACCAAGGCCATACTTATCTTACACAGCCTTTGATGTTCTTGAGTGGTACTCAGTAAGTGCGTCTGGCGCGAGTCAACAGCCCTCCCCAGGGCTGGTGAGACTTCAAACGTTCTGATTCGCTTTTACACCGTGAAGTAGGCAGTTACGACACCCGGCCACGGATATGAGTACAATGCGTGCCGCTGCTACGAATTTCTTTCTAAAGCTGCTAATTAAAGAAGAGGTTTTTTAAGTTTCGCGGATTTAACTCAAAGCTTTTTTTTTAACCATATATGCACGCAGGACATTTTTTTTTAATGAATGACGAGACGTTCACCTGATGGTAAGCCCTAACAGTTACAATCCCACCAGGACCTTGGCATTGTATAAACTTGCGCGGCACTGCACTGCGCTCATCACCCCAAGACATCATCTCTAAAGTCCCATTTGCCCAGTAATTTTACTGGAAACAGTGCCCCTCAAACCGGAACTCAGTAATGTTTGCACACTACTGCTTAACAGTGAAAAAAAATACATGGAATTTAATTAGAATACCATGAAATCCGAAAGAGAAGTTAAAAGGCTTCACAATAAGCACACCGAGACGTACAATGCATTTGATTAGGGTTGGGTGAGTGCGAGATATTTCAGTAATCGAATCAGTCGTATTCGGTTTGTATAATCGAGTCTATAAACATCTTGCTCCGGCTGAACCATTGAGATGTTTTGAAATTGTTCCGAATCGACTGACTTGCCGCTGCGTTCTTAACTCGCTCTCTTTAAACTCGAGTTGGTCTAAATTAGAAGAATTGCTAGAAGAACTGGGATTGGGTCTTATCTTACGTTTATCTGCCAACTTAGGCGGAATTAAAGACATAAATTATTTATTTTCAATTTTACTTTTTGAATATGGATATCCGCAAAGTAAAAAGAACAAGAGATGGAGAGAAAGAAATCTGTGCTCTATGTAACTCTTTCTTTTTCTATCTTCACTAATTTATATCTCCCTCTCAACTTCCGGTCGCCTCACCCGATCACACTTTTCGTAACGTTCTCGTCACGCATTCACCAGCTTACCCCCCAAGTCAAGCGTGCGTAAAGAAGTTTTACTTCAAAAATCATCGACAACCATCGAGACGTTTGGACAATCGAAACAATCGACTAAAAGATCTCGGGCTCGTCCATCACTACATTTAATGTGTTCAGATTAGACGTATTTAATTACAGAAGAGACACAGAGGCTGGCAAGAGCACAAAGAAAGGATTACACACGTTTTGTGCAGAATCAGGACAATGGGAGATATCCTGAATTCTAACGTAGCGTCTTTTAATCAAGGAAGGATTATTATGTACCGTTAAGCACAGATGTGTTAAGGGTCTGTTCTTGTTAGCATTTGGCAATGCGGCGGTTAGAAATAACGTTTAAACTTCAACTGCTATTTGTGCTGCTGTTTCAACTGCTATTTCTGCTAATCTGCGCTTGTATTGGTAATTTTAACGCTGTCACTATCGCGGTGTTTTTCTTATTATAAATATGCTATTTGTATCAACATAATATTGTGCACAACACAATGATGTTGTGTAATTATAATGCCTCAGATTTAGATAGCAAAATAATCTAGCGTAAGATTATTACATTGCATGCTGTTGAGGAAGGTGAACTGAGCGGGGAAGGAAACCCACATACCGGAGAATTATTTCGAGGGTATGTTATCTGTTATCTGTTGTTATTTGAGACCCGTGCCCAGCAGTGGGATGTTATGGGTTGATGACGATGATGTTATCTATTAATCCGGACCAGGCCCCTGTGGTGGATATAGCCGACCGGCGGTCAGCGGCGGTCAGCGGCGATCAGCGGTACGACAACCTATGTCGATTTGAACTCACGACCTTCTGCTTGGAAGGCGGACGTTCTCCCACTAGGCTACCACCGCTTTTTTTGATTACGCTTATGTAAACATACCCTAAAAGTTTTATTGAAGCAATGTGTAGAATAGTTTCAAAAATAATAGGCTTAGTGACATCCCGCCTCCAATAAAAATGTAAAAATCAGAATGAAATCTACTTTGACCATTTTGAAAAACGTTATGGGAATAACATGATGAAAAAAAAACGAAACTCAATAAAATAAGGTTTTAAAGTTATTAAAATAAAAAAAACTTTTGAAATAAGTTCTATCCTATGGATTTAAATAGTCCAAGGAGTTTAACTTATACAATTAATTACGAGTTCAGAAAACATGAGTCATTGTTTTTAGTCCCTAAGGAAAAATAGAATGCTATTTTAAATTTTTTGCTTTTTTTTTTTTTATGTGGCTAATGAGCCACAGCACAAAAATACAAACTAAAAAGAAAAAAATATGGATAGTTCAGTGAATGAGCTAAAACTTTTGCTTCGTAATTACAATAGGTAAAAAATATCTGTAAACGAAAGAGTTACCTCAATTTCGGCCACGTTTGTCCGAACGCAACTCAAAAGCCGATAAATCAAACTTTAACCACCAAAAACTAATAAAACTTCAACGATATTTTAACCGTAATAACCGCAAAGTTGTGATTAATCGTAATAATTAACTTTTATCTACGTAACTTATCTTAGTGGAGCTATGTTTACATGAGGCCCGGGAGAGTTATAGTTGACATGATTCGTATTAATGACGTAATATTAGAAGCTAGTTCTGGCTCAGATTCAACCGGTAAAGAGCTTATACTGTAAACTTGCCTCGTTTGAACCGTCTAGTAGAAGCACCAGTGACTTTGTACATTTAACTTATTCTTATAGCCATGTCTTTGATCTCAGCCATCACCACGGCTTTCTTGCTTAGACTTTTTTTTATCCTAGCACCTAAAGCCACTATCTGTTTGCCAAGCAAACCACGTCAATCAATCAAGTTTTGCAATTAATAACCAACAATAGTTTATGCAAACAATTTATGTACGTTATTATCACTCGCTTTTCCGTGAAGGGAAACATCGCGAGGAAACCCTCGAGAATTACTCGGAGGTAGGTATGTTTTCCACAAATCCGCACTGGACGCACTTTCTTAAGGAGGATTAGGCCATCACCACGGAAGCCCAGTCCAGATTGGTGCATAATAAAACGAAATACATATATCTGCTGTTAATGAAAAATAAGCAATTTATCACAATTCCAACAGCTTTCCAACTAGGAAAGTTGTAAATGCACTCTACCGAAACAGTAAGAATGGATATCACGATATTAGATCGCACTTCTGGCTGAGATTCAAAAGTGGAAAAGAGATTGCTCCGGCTTAGAGCAACAATTCGTCTTATCTTTGGCTAAGAGCATGCTATTACAAGGGAGTGAAAAATTGCATGGCCCACAAAAACATTTGAGTTAAGCTGAAGTATCCATTATTATGAATTATGCTCGCGAGAGCTTCGCAGCGAGATCTTTAGTTTCCTTTCTTGTGATAGTGGATAGTAGAATATCTGAATTATGCCTAATTTTGAAGTGCTTTCTGTAGTCTAATGTGTAGGGAAAATATTGCGTGCGCCAAATGCTCTACAGTTTGTAATATTTCAAAAATTATGATATGATAGGATTTGATTTAACCAAAATCGCAATTGATCACAGCAATATTGTTTTTTTATACATTTTTATTTTAATCGTGTATACACATTACTGGTCTAAATATTTAAAATGAGGACTGCCAATATTGCATTAAATGTTTTGGCGTATAACTAACTAACAGCGTCACCAAAATCTGAAAAAAAAAACTAATATCATCCGATCATATCGTTTTGTTTTCTGCTGTCTTTACTGACTTTTAATATAGTTTACATCGCAGATATAACTTTCTTCTCATCAATATTTGAATATTTCATAATCCAGTGTACACCAGACAGTCTTCATTCTTCCACAGCTGACTTCAGTCTGAAATTGAGACTTTCAGACGTTGAATAATTTAAGCTCAAACAGACTAGGTTCAAGGTCCCGTTAATTGGAAAACTTTTGATTGGATACAATTTGATATCGAAATTCATATAGAAGTAGATTACAGACACTGATTGAGTATTGGTACGTATGGTATAAAATATTATTATTATTCGATATTTAATTGAAACCACCAATCCGAACCGGGCGTCCGTGGTGGATATGGCCTAAACCTCCTCACGAAAGTGAAGGGAGACCCGTGCTCAGCAGTGGGACGTTATGGGTTGTTGATGATGATGAATTGAAATTATCTCTAAAATCTAATCTGTAATCTCAAATTTAAATTTAAGAGGAAACATTTCGCATATAACGGTAAATTTATATATCAAACAGGTTTTATTTTATTTTCAGAGCCGGACCGGGTCATTATCATCATCATCATAATCCAGCTTAAGTATTTATTTTAGGTTTATTATACTGTATGTTTATCTTTAATCATGTAAAGGCTATACAGCAGTAACAGAAAGTCTCCATCTAGTGAACCCGAAAATGTTTATCATTTTAGAGCCTTGGTAAAGCCTCTTTGTTTCCAAATCTCGCTTTCCCAGTAGCAAAGAACACTATACAGATCCCGTCTGCCACCATAAGCTTAGCAGATACGTTGCATTGTACCGGGCGACAGCATTCAAGTGGCTTTTTTAACATCAAAGGCGGTTTTTCTTTGAACGACGAGATACGGTTCTGCGAGCGGCGACGTCAATGGACAGTCTGTTTTGTAGCGAATAGAGACTGCAATATGGATATAATATGGTAGAGGGACCTTGCAATATGAAAACGTAAGGCTACCGTGGCGCGAGTGGGTCATAAGCCCACGAAGCGTGATGTTGCTGATGCAATTCCCCCAAAGGCAACAATTTGTTTGAAAGTCAGGTATTTTCTCTGAGTATGGATGTTTGTAGGACGATGGTCCTCGTTCTTCCTGATTCCCCAGATACAGGGAATCCTAGTTAGGATCGGGATCTATGTGTTGGATCGTGATTCATCCCTACTTATATTATAAAAATGCGAAAGTAACTCTGTCTGTCTGTCTGTTGCTCTTTCACGCCTAAACTACTGAACCGATTGAAATGAAATTTAGTACAGAGATAGTCTCGAGCCTGAGAAAGGACATAGGGTACTTTTTAATGTGAAAAAAGCATTGTAAGGGTTGAAATAGGGGATGGAAGTTTGTATGGAAGTTTCGTCATTTTTGAAGCTAGAAGCTTAATATTTAGTATTTAGGCTTTTGACTAGATATAAATAAATATGACATTAAACATTTGTAAAAATTTTCCCTTAAGGGGGTAAAATAAATATAGGGGATGAAAGATTGTATGGAAATATGTAAGGTAACGGCTAAACCACTGCACCGATTTAAAAAAAATATTTCAATAATTAAAAGCTACATTGACAGCAAGTAACATAGACTATTTTTATCCCCATATTCCCGCGGGAACAGGAACTACGCGGGTGAAACCGCGGGGCGCAGAAGGTTATCTATATATATAAAAATGTTACGTTGGTTTGTGTACGCTTCAAAAACTCAAAAAGTTCTGCACCGATCGAGCTGAAATTTTAGCATTATATATAATCCGCATCAAGGATTGTTTTTATCTATTTTTTCATTAGTGACATATCAGCGAATGTGCGAATGTGCCACAGCGAAGCGTGGTAGGGTACAGCTAGTTATTATTATATAAATGTATTCATATTTCCCTCAACGACTCAAATTTTAACACGTTGACTGCTGAAAACACAGACGTTGCGTTTTTTATAACTTTGCATAGTTTACGTGCCGGCTGTGCGGCGAAACACAGACGTGTGTGTTTGGCGCGGCGCAGCTACAATGCAGCTCATACAGATGGCACGCCCAACGCCCATGCTGGGAAACACACACGTTCCGTAATGGTGCCCAAATGTAAAAACCGATTCAGCAGTCAACGTATCAAACAACTTAAATGAAAATTTTGGTCATACTGAAAACGTTAAGGAATCCCATTTTCATTTTCGTTGGAGTTAAGAATAGGACTCGGTGGGGTTTGACCCTTACTTCCCTAAACAAAGTTAGGTGGCAAGTTTCACGGCTATAACTTGGGGTGATAATACTCAAAGAAACTGATTTGTAAACAAAGAAGGACATAAATGTATATTGCTTTACAAAGATTTGCTTAAATTTTTAGGCGCTTTGAATTAATCATGACTGTATTGACTAACTTTTTCACTCTTTCTTTAACTCTTTTTGTAACATAGGTAATTAAAAAAAACGAAATGTGTGCTGGGACACATAGTAGAAATAAAACATCAACTTAAAATTATTAAAAAATAATAAAAAAATGTTCTTAAAATATGTTTTAAAAAATATACGAAACGTAACTCTCTCTTTCTCTTTCTATCTTCACCTACTTATATCTCCCTCTCAACTTCCGTTCGTCTCGCCCGATCACATTTTTCGTAACGCATTCACCAGCTTACTCCCTAAGTCAAGCGTGCATAAAAAAGTTTTACTTCAAAAAATATATTTTTATTGTGTTACTAAATAACGAGACGAGCAAGTCGTTGACCTGATGGAAAGCGCCACGCCTGCCCATAACAGCTACAGTGCCACCCAGAATCTGTTGCGGCACTGCACTGCACTCGTCACCCTGGTACATTGGTTCTAAAGTCTCTGTTCGCGCCACTTACATTGGCACTCATAATACCTTCCTACCTTCCTATTCCTATCATTTCTTGGCGACTATCTCTGTCGCTCATATCGTGGTATCCACGAGAAAACTGCTTGCCGCCGCAAGTAGTCTGCGATCGACCCTCGTCCTTCGCGGCTGCCGCTCTCGCCGAATCCAAAGTACTGGATCTGCTGCTCCTCTGTGGTGGTCCACGTGAATTCGACGCGCAAATATAAACAAAACCCGCTATAAACCCGCCGCGTAAACGCTCCTTGCCGACACGCACCAACCGCCAAAAATACAGTCCACTACATCGAACGTCATAACATCCTGAAGGAACAAGCAGCTTGGAGACGGACCCGAACCGAGGTGATTGCAGTTGCATGGAGACCAGGTTAGTCGCCAAGTTCCTTTGTACTACTCTTCTACCAGCCATCCTTCCCCCGCCATTGGAGGCGCGCTCAGCCTATACAGCTTAGCTGCCGCGCTAACATATTGTTGGTCCTCCGCCGCCGGATCTTCTTTGGTCCTCCCGCTATTCTCTAGCCCCTCTTAGGCCTCATATAGTCCTCTTTATAACCGCCCGCAATTTTATATTGGTATTTTTACCAACGATAATTTCCTATAATTATCGTGTTCCCGCCCGCAATTACAGTTCAGATAGTACCCTGTACTATCCTACTACGCTCTTATATACTTATTTCGTGTATTCCGCATTCCTAAATAGTAAAAATAACGATTTTTCCGTAATTCTTAATTTTATTAAAAAGTGAAGGTATTCCTAACGACCGCCCGTGCGTCTCCACGTGGGTATTCAATACGCCGCGCACGCGGCAGGTAAATGCTGTAGGCAGTTGCAGTAAATTAGGAATTTCATACTTTATCTAGTTTTTTATACTTTGTTAAGATGGCTATGGCTACTCGTTCGAAAGACAAAGATAGTGAAGTATACGAGGACGCAAAAGCGCTCGATACGTTACAGATCGAACGTTTGACCTTGATAGGTAAACGCGACATTATATTTTCTCGCTTACAAGATATTTTTAACCGATCTTTAAAGGCTTTCACTGATGATACTGAGAAAGATTTATTTCTATGTGGAATGATCTCGTTAGACCGTTTACGCTCCGATTTCAATGAAATTGTGAACAAATTAAATGTCACCGAGTTGAGTCTCAACGCTTCGTACACGGTAAACTACCAATCTATAAACGTCTTCGAAGATATGTTTTGCCGTTGTCAGTTTGTTTATAATAAACTTAACCCGCCTTTAAAAACCGCTGATTTCAATGTTGCCCCGCAACGTAAATCCATCAGAATTCCTGAACTCGATTTGATGGTCTTCAATGGAGATCCGATGACCTGGAGGATATTTTATGAGTCATTCAAACGCACGATTCACGAAAATCCCGATCTCACTGATCACGAACGCGTCCAATATTTAATTAATAAATTGTCAGGCCGGGCCCTTGCAGTTTGTTCTGGTATCGTACCTAACGGTGATAATTATCCGATCATATGGCAGACGCTCGTCGATAAGTATAACGACAAACGTAACCTAGCCTCCGCTTATCTTGATCAAATGCTTGATTTTAAATCTTTTAACACCGCGACGAATAAAAACTTAGAATTATTCCTAGATAAATTCTGCACGGCTGTGTCAAGTTTGAAGTCTCTCAAGCTCGATAACATGTCTGATTTTATTTTACTATCGCTCGCTTTGAAGAAAATAGATTCAAGTACTGCACGGTCGTTTGAAATGCACATGCGAGGTAAATCTATGCCTACATACAATGAACTTTTAAAATTCATCCGCGAACAAAGCAAAATATTGGAACGCACTACGACCGATTCTCTTAGCCGCAGTGATAACAGGCCGCGTACTGCAAGGTCTACGCAGGCTTTTGCAGCATCATGCGTCACTCACTGTCCGCTTTGCAAACAAGCCGATCACGCTAACTTATATAGATGCCCTGCATTTGATAAGCTTTCTATCGACGACAGGTACACTTTTGTAAAACAAAGCAAAGGTTGCACTAATTGTCTAAGCACTACGCATATAAATACTGCTTGCAATTCTAAATTTAATTGCCGTTATTGTGGATGTAAACATCATTCTATGTTATGCCGCAAAGTATCATCTTCCCGTGAAGACAATCGCCCGTACCCTAGCGCTCCGTCACAGGCGCACGCGCCGCCTCCGCGCGCGCGAACTGGCAACTTCTCCGCCGCCGGGGATCACATGCCGCCTTCGGCATCGCCGCCGCCCGTCGCGGGCTCCGCTAGCGCTCAGCTGACGAACTTACCTACAACTGCTTATCAGTCATCACAACAACAGGTGTCGCTGTGTAATATACGCCCCGCTTCGCAGCCTAATGACACTACTTGTTTACTGGGAACCGTACAAGTTTATGCTACGGATTTAAATGGTCGCCGCCATGTAGTACGCGCCTTAATTGATTCGGCTTCCCAAAGTAACTTTTTAACTTCAAAATGTTGCGCTAAATTAAATTTAAAATGCAATAAGGTGACGAACACCGTTGTTAAAGGGATAGGTTCCGCATCTAACCCAATCAAGGGAGCAGTTTCTGCTACTTTATCTTCCCGCCTAAATGATAATTTTATTGCAATTGACGCCTATGTTATCGACCGCATAACAGACAATTTACCGGCAGTGAAAATTGACGTATCCTGCCTTTCATACCTGAACTGCCTGCCTCTGGCAGACGACAGTTTCGCTTCGCCTTCCGAGATCGACATACTTATAGGCGCGCCGCTCTTTTCTGAAATATTGCTATCAGGCCGCGCCGCTGGTCCGCCTGGTACTCCAACCGCTTTTGAAACCATTTTTGGTTTTATCGTAATCGGGACCGCTCCCGTTACTCCCGCTCATGTTACTCCCGCTCATGTTACGCCCGCTCATATTGAAACCGTTGTTTCTATCACTGACCCCTTGGTTGAAGATAGATGCCGCTCTCATATTTCCCTTTGTACCTTTACGGAAGGACCACGTTTAGATAATCTTGTCCAACGCTTCTGGCAGCTTGAAGAGGTGCAATGCACGCCGACTTTGAGCCCAGACGCTATAGAATGTGAACGCATTTTTACAAATAACGTTTCCCGCGATCCTACGGGACGCTATTCTGTAGCGTTGCCTTTCTCCCGCGATCCCGCGACCTCTCTGGGTAATTCTTACCCTATCGCTAAAAAACGCTTCATGTATCTCGAACGTAAGCTCGCCGCGACACCTGCTCTGCGCTTAGAGTACGATGCTATAATCAAAGAGTACATTCAGAAGGGTTACATTTCACTGATCGACAATGATAGTCCTTTTACTGGATATTACGTGCCACACCACGCCATTGCGAGACTACAAAAAACAACAACTCGATGGCGTATGGTGATGGACGCCAGTGCTGAAACTGACTCAGGCCTCTCCTTGAATCAAGTTTTATATACCGGGGATAATTTACAAAACGATCTTTTTACAATCCTCTTGGATTTCCGCCTCTACCCAATCGCTTTTACATCCGATATTAAACAGATGTACCTACAAATTTTGATAAATAAGGACCAACGCAAATATCAAAAATTCCTGTATCGATTCGATCCCGTTTTTCCGCTTGATACCTACCAATTCAACCGCGTTTGTTTTGGTCTACGTAGCAGTCCGTTCCTTGCAATGCGAGTGTTGCAACAGCTGTGCGCCGCCGACGGTGCCCGCTTCCCACTCGCAGCATCTCTTATCAGCGACAACACATACATGGACGACGTGTGCTACTCCATGCCTACTCTGTCTGCTTGTTTACAACTCAGAGACGATCTCCGCGAGTTGCTCAAGGCCGGGGGCTTCGATCTCGTCAAATGGGCTAGTAACTCACCCGCGCTCCTTGACTCCCTTCCCGTCTCTGCGTTAACGGAATGCGTTAAAAATGCGAAAAATGCGTTAACGGATCTTTTAAATTCCGACGAATATAATAAGTCTATCTCAGATGAGTTATCAGCTAATCGCATACACTGGAAATTCAATCCACCGCGAAGTCCTCACTTCGGGGGGAATTATGAAATATATGTGAAAGCGTTTAAAAGTCATCTTCATAAAACGATCGGTTCACAGTTACTCACCTATGAAAAAATGTTAACCGTACTCACACAGATAGAATGCGTTATCAATTCTCGTCCTATAACGTTATTGAGCGAAGATCCGTCTGAGCCGACCGCGCTGAGTGCTTCACATTTCTTAATGACCGCACCGCTGAAGCATTTACCCGCTTGCACGGTTCCCGATGAACCTGGACACTTATTGAAACGGTACGCTTTATTGGATCAAATGGTACAATCATTTTCCAAACGGTGGAAGTTGGAATATCTTCACTTACTTCAATCTAGAGGAAAATGGAATACACCTTCGAATCCCATTACAATAGGTTCTATTGTTCTTATTATCACTGATAATATTCCCCCGCTATCCTGGCCTCTCGGCGTCGTCGTGGCCACTCATGTCGGCGGCGATGGCATCTGTCGAGTAGCGTCAGTAAAAACGGCGACCGGCGTCTACCAGAGACCCGTCGTCCGTTTATGCATCTTACCTACCCAATAATTTAACCCCTTGCTCCCCGGTCAACCGCTATGTTATATTTAACCCGTTGACTGCTTAAGAGTTAACTCTTATTTTTATTTTTTTTATTTCCCGCTTTCTTTTAAAAACCAATGGTTTTTAGGCCGGGGGCAAATGTTCGCGCCACTTACATTGGCACTCATAATACCTTCCTACCTTCCTATTCCTATCATTTCTTGGCGACTATCTCTGTCGCTCATATCGTGGTATCCACGAGAAAACTGCTTGCCGCCGCAAGTAGTCTGCGATCGACCCTCGTCCTTCGCGGCTGCCGCTCTCGCCGAATCCAAAGTACTGGATCTGCTGCTCCTCTGTGGTGGTCCACGTGAATTCGACGCGCAAATATAAACAAAACCCGCTATAAACCCGCCGCGTAAACGCTCCTTGCCGACACGCACCAACCGCCAAAAATACAGTCCACTACATCGAACGTCATAACATCCTGAAGGAACAAGCAGCTTGGAGACGGACCCGAACCGAGGTGATTGCAGTTGCATGGAGACCAGGTTAGTCGCCAAGTTCCTTTGTACTACTCTTCTACCAGCCATCCTTCCCCCGCCATTGGAGGCGCGCTCAGCCTATACAGCTTAGCTGCCGCGCTAACAGTCTCAAATGCTGAAGGCTACATGGTGATTAGAATTACGATCAATATAAAAAAAAATAAAAAATCGTTATCAAAATAATTTAACTGAAATGGCATGAAACATGATCCAACTTGCTTTACTGTTAGGTTTAGTCATCATCATCATCAACCCATAAGGTCCCACTGCTAGGCACGGGTCTCTCCTCACTTTCGTCAGGAGGGTTACACCATAATCCACCACGGGGGCCCAGTCCGGATTGGTGGATAACATACCTACCGAAATAATTCTCGGGTAGGTATGTGGGTTTCCTCACGATGTTTTCCTTCACCGAAAAGCGAGTGATAATTACGTACATATGTTTTACAGAAACACATTGGTACGTGCCCGCACTGGGATTTGAACTCACGACCTTAAACCTTAGGTTTACTATTGAAATTTATTTCAATTCCCATCAAAATAAATAATACTTGACCAACTTTTTATTTCCATGAAGAATTATTATACACGAGCCACGTTTTTATCCTTTGTAATAAATACCTACCAAATGACTTAACATTTAGGTTATAAGTACCAATAGAAGACCCGAATTTCAGTCCGTCTCTACCGAAAATATTTAATTAACCACACAATATTATCAAAACATGCAGCCCATTTCGACCCAATTACATTTTATTCACTCAATCGCAAACAAATAACTATAGCAGGTCGAATTTAAAAGCAATTCTATTGCGGTCATTCTACCGCTAAAGTTGACTCTGATTTGAAAATTTGAAATTCAAATCAAATACGAGCACTGTGATCATAGTTGCATTAATCGAAGTCAAACAACTACAGTTAATTTAACACGACCCTGATCGTAAGCCACTTCGAACACGAGATTAATCACATAACTCACATCCCAATCCAGTTCAAGAAACATTCCCTGGAGGAGACTACAATCCAAGCAGTAGAAACATGCTAATGATGATAAATGTAGTGTAGAAATACGCGGTAGGGTTAAATACAGAAGCAATTTGACACGTATAGAGGGGCTGGTGAGCCGACGTGATCAAACTTAAAGTTTCCACAGAAACATCAGCAGCGATAGTAGATCTGCTCATTGGCATGCGTAGCGCGCTTGCTTGAAAGCATTGGCTTTCCGAGGACAAAACACTGGTATTAATTTTACATTAATATCCTGGGAGCTGTTTTGGTTTGCCTTCAATGCATGCCAAATTGGCTGTTACGACCTAGCCAATTACTTTTTGGACGGGACGAAATTACAGTGATCGTTTTAGTTGAACGAATCTGCACGGTACTTTTTTTTAATGTTTCCGTCCACGTCGTGGTTTAGGAAAGTGGTGGGTGCTTCACTGAAACTTCCTGGGGAGTTTTGTAGGGGATCATCGCAGACTAATATACTAGAAAAGTACCTACCAATATAGAGTAAAATAGTATTTATTACGCTTCCACAGCTGTTAACTTAACTACATCCTAGAAGACCTATAAATCCTTCATTTAATTTAACTACTACGAAAACAAACCTTTTTATTTAGATACGAAATGATGATTTCTTTTTTCTTTTATTACAAGCACTGTAGGTTCACGAGTATCTAAGTAATGGATGAAATTTATCTGTAGGATTCCTTTGTGATGTCCCGTATTGTTCATTACAGGCGCAGGTGCGAAGTACCCGCACGTAATTCTCTCGATTGTTATAAAATTGTAACGCTTTATTACTTGAAGTTCCAGTTTCAACCCGCTTATGCTGTTTCTCTTATCCATCCACTAGTTTTCTGGTAGAAACCGCTATAGGCGATAAGACCGCCAATCGTACGCGAAAAAAGAAAAAGACTTTCGAAATGAAGAAAAAAGAAGTAGAAAATACTTTATTAAAAGATGTTATTATTGGTGGCAACAATAAGATAATTATCTACGCACCTTTACTCAGCTGGGCTGCAGCGGCCCAGTTGAGTGAAAATAAGTTTAAAAAAAAGTAAAAAAAAAAACTTCTTTTTAGAGATTGCTGTTTAGCAATAAGGTCGCCCAATGTACCTTTAGTTATAAGATGTTTTTACTTTTGTTTGTATGTCTTGGAGTGCAATAAAGAGTTGTTATCTTATCTTAAATACGCAAAATTACGAACACGATGACAAAATGATTTTCAGTTTAAGTAACGTTCCGTTAGTATGAGAATAAATTGACATCGACTTGAAATACGCAATCTAGGTCATTATACTGTTCAACCATAAGCTGTAGTTCCTCCGCGAGTCGAAGGAGCCTTTCATTTTTAAATACAACTAAAAGAAAACTGGAATAGCTCAGTGGGGAGTAATGAACGCAAGCCTACTCACCGATTTCCAGCTCAGGTCCTCGATTAGGCGGCGCCGTCCATTTGCAAATATGACACGTTAATTTAGTCGAAATGTTCCACACGAAAGGGTTCGATTGTTATTTTAGTAACACACACACTACCGACGAAAGCCCTAATAGCGATGGGGCTGCAATATGCGGTATCAGGTCGATTTTGTATAATGTTTTTGTGTTTTTTTTTTGTATAATGCTGTAAGCAAGCGTGCTTCACAGCTCCGGCGTTGATTGAGAACTGTCATTTACCAGCGAGCGGCATGACACGAGTCAAAACTACCCTCATGACTGCATAAAGTGATCCAAGAAAATTAGTCTCTACAAATTACCCTCAAAAACTGTCGATAATTTGTTCGTTCGAAAACCACGCATGCTGTCAAAAAAATTGTAATTACAAAAAAATGAAATGATTTGTCAAAAAAAATAATATAGCATGTAACAATTATTATAATATTACATTATAAATTAATCAGCGACCGAAGGTTTATACTTGGACATTCAGGTAATTACAGCCACGTAGGTACGTCAAGTCCGAAACCATTATATCATAACCGGCTACCTTATTACGAATCTCACGACAGGCTTGCGACAGACGCAAACCACTTCTTCTCTGTCTTTATTCATTTTGGCTGTCAATAGTCAGAGTTGTATTATGTAGTGGTAGGCCTTTCCTGTAAGAGACTTTGCACTACACCTTTGCCAGATATTCATCCGCCAAGCAGTAGTGTGAAGGTAATATTGTGTTCTGGTTTGAAAGGCACTGTTTCCCGTGAAATTACCGGGTATATGGGACTTTAGAACCGATGTTTCAGGGTGACGAGCGCAGTTTAGTGCCACGTAAGAGTATGCAATGCAAAGGGCTGGGTGGCACTGTAACTAATATGGGCAGGCGTAGCGCTTACCATCAGGTGAACGACAGGCTCGTCCCGTTACTCACCCATATACAAAAAGTGTATCTTCAAATAAAAATAATCGCTTCTTAATGTGGCTTCAAAGCAGACAGCAATCTACTGTTTCCATCTATTGACGTAAGTATCAAAGGCGAAACTGCATTCTCCGCCAGGTGGGAGATCGGTTTCCGTAATACGATATCTAGTTTCATTGATTCGCTATTGCGTGAATGATTGCTGTCGCTTTGCTGTTGCAAATTACGTGATCAGGGAACCGTTCCATCAACCCGTCATCTTTACTAACGGTACTAAACTACTAACAACCAATAGCAATTAAGGACACAGTAAATCATCTGTGTGACTAATTTGAAAAATAACGTTTCACAGTCCTGTTTGGACGTTACGAATAATGGACCAGTCGTCCATTAGGGTGAAAGCAGCGTTAGAAATAGTGACTTCTGTTCTTGCAACGCTGCCTCATTTTTCTTGTCACGTGGGTAGCTAGTGTTTGTATTTGGAGAGTGGAAACAAGTCGATATATCGCTTTGTACTAAGAAATGTTTAGGAAAATTCTTTGTAATGCTTGTAAAGCTGGGGTCGCTATTCACTAGGCTAATATTAATAATAAATATTTACGTACATGCATAGATCCTAACTCCTTACTAGGATTCCCTGTATCTAGTGTGTGTCTGTATATATCTCTATCTATGTATGTGTGTGTGTCAGAGAGAGAGAGAGAGCGAGAGTGTGTGTTTGTGTGTAAGTGTGTGTTTTATCTATATCTAATATATAAAGCTGAAGAGTTTGTTTGTTTGAACGCTAGGATCTCAGGAACTACGGGTTCGAATTGAAAAATTCTTTTTGTGTTGAATAGTATAGTCCATTTATCGAGGAAGGTTATAGCCTATATAAAATTACGCTACGACCAATAGGAGCGGAGCATCAATGAAGAATGTGGAAAAAACGGGAAAAATATATTGCTTTCAAGAGAGTTATTGCGCGAAAACTTAAATTAGGCGGGTGAAACCGCGTGGCGCAGCTAGTATAATATATATCATGACTTTCTTCTTAATCACTTATTTAAACAATTCTTCAACTAGACAAACGGCAAGGTGACATCCTTTTATGGTGGAGATACCATCTTTAAGCACGAAGTAGCATGCTGCTTTATTCATGTTAAGAACCGCAATGGATTGGACTGCTTTACCTTTGTCTGGGTTTCCGACTAAATATGACCCAGGTGTGTTCAAGTCAAGGGTGAATAGGTATCTTCTAGGCCGAGGCTTCACCTTCGGCCTCAACGTCGCTTCTCATCAGGTGAAATTGTAATCTAGTAAATTATAATTAAAAAAAAAACATAAATTTACTTGTCTAGTTTCAGTAACTCAATGCGCAACGAGCAAAACAATATTACCACAACCTCAATCTCCTTTTCAAATCTTTGAAAAGAGTTTACATTATATAAAAACTAAAACATTACTCGAACCCGTTTCAGTTTTCACAAAACGACTTTGCATCCCGTCTTTGGATAACAACTTTAATCACTACACGCTATTAAGTTAGCGGGAATACCGCTTCATTAAATTTTCAACTATCTGATTTAATTTTCTATACAGGGCTTTGATGAAGCACGCAGTAGGACCGGGACAAGAGTTTTAATCTCCGCTGCTTTGTCCACAATATTGCTAACAGGCAGCGGGTTTTCTATTTCCTGTATATATACCAATAATAAAATAATAGAGTCTGTCTGTGATAAAAAAAATATCTAAAAACTTCACTTAAATTTGGTGTTTGCTGTTTTTACTATTTATAATATGATGTCTAATCATAAATTATGGATTTTAGAATTTTACAAGTTAGTCCTAAATAGGCTCCGAAATGGCTCAACGGATTTAAATTTAAGTTTCAAGAAATAAAACTGTTTTTTTTTTCTTGTTACGGTGTAAGTTTCATTTTGATATCAACATTAAAATAATAATAATAATAAATAACGCGTCACGATCGCATATATAGATCCGGAGTTGGCTCATCAGTTCGCAGTTGGCTCATTACCCTCTTATACCGCGGAAGCCGCCAATAAATATTAGTCCAAATACCGAGGGAAGTCGCGGGTCACATCTAGTTTAGAATAAAAAGCGTGCGATGGGTTAATGCTCAAAAAGTTTATGATATAATGGTACTAAAGGGTATATTATTTCAATCAGGCTTTACGAACAAGAGCGTATCGGAGCGTTGTATTATCGTCGTATGGTTGGGCGGTTGGGTTGGTTGGGCGATTTTATGTAATTTTGATGTTTTTGTCGCTTACAACATTATTGATTTTTTTTTATGCTATACAATTAAGGGTTTTCTATTCTATTGTAAACCTTTTTTGTAAAATATATTCGCGTAATTATCACTCGCTTTTTGGTAAAGGAAAACATCGTGAGAAAACCCACATACCTTTCCGAGAGTTATGTAGGTTTTAGGTATGTTATCCACCAGCCCGGACCGGGCCTCCGTCAACTATCTATTCTGTGCCCCCTGGTGGATTATTGTCGATGCGACTGTTCCTACTCTTGATCTTTTTTAACTCTTCTATTTAAGAGTAGTAGATATTATTGTAGCAGGTTCCATTCTTCTCCTACTATTATGATAATAGCAATTGAAACTAGCGGCATACCGTGAATATCGTTCGAAAACAAATCTCTTAGAAAGTACATTTGAATACAATATCAAAGGAAGCCCGCTGCAAGTTCAAATTATATAGCTTACTAGCTGTACCCTGCCACGCTTCGCTGTGGCACATTCGCACATTCACTGATATGTCACTGATGAAAAAAATAGATAAAAACAATCCTTGATGCGGATTATATATCATGCTAAAATTTTAGCTCGATCGGTGCAGAACTTTTTGAGTTTTTGAAGCGTACACAAACCAACATAACATTTGTATATATATAGATTCTTGAAACATATACAACTTGTACTAAATAGAGCACAGTAATCTCACAAAGCTACCTCATAAATACGCACCAGTATATGTACAAGAGTATACATACTTCCATTAAGACCTGTAACCAACTATTGTCTCCAAGACCTGCTTCCCGAATTTCACACTCCATTTAACCTTACACTCTCACACACATGCACGGCATTAATTAAGCGAACGCTTATAATAAACCCTATTAGGCAACGCTACGCGTAAGGGTTTTGCTCTGTATTTGCCTTGAGCCCTTGACATGAAAAGACTGGTTATTAATTTACAGGTAGTAAATGTATAATTGTATAGATGGTTGACGCAGTTTAAGTTCTACAGCAGGTTGGTTTTGGACAACATGAGCTTATATTCGTCCACTGCTCGATGTAGGTCTGTCCTAGTGAACGCCACTGTGCCCGATCTTCGGCTAGCTGACAAGAGCCGAAAAACAGTCGGTAGACTTTCGGAAACAGTTGACAAACACTGGATCATCCAGTGCTTGCCAACTGTTTTCCGAAAGTCGTCACAACAAAGCTTCAAAGCGTTCTATTGTTAAAAATCACTCTTGTCCCACCAGTGATAGCATACTTATTTGGCCATGCAGAAGGTTTCCGTTTTACAGAAAAAACTTGAGAAAATTAGGTACATACTCGTATTCTGAAAAAATAAGACTCTCTATTCAACCAGTCTGACAGTCATCAGTGATTATCGCAAGATAAGATTCAAGAAAAGTACATAGTGACTTTTACATTCGAAGTTCACTTACTGTTTAGTGTTATTATACTGTGTTATTACTGAGTTCTTTATAAGGGTCTGAGAAGGTAGTAAAATTGTTCGTAATAAGCTCTCGTTTTATATTAGGGCTTATTGAGACCTGCTTTTAATGAAAATAATTAATCGAACGACACGATTATACCAACGGTATTAAAATATAGGTGTTCGAACCAGTACAGTTATACCTTTTAACGTTATTGTTCGATTTTGATCGACAATTCGAAACAACTGTATAGACGAGTTGGTAAAGATATACGCAAACTTAGATCATTACATGAAATATACAAGACCAACTACATCTAAAACTCTAAAAATTGCAATAAGTATATTTTTTATGCAATATAATGTCAATAAAACTGAAGAACCATCTGATGGTAACCGATTACCGCCACCTATAGACAACTGCAACACTTGGGGCGTTGTCGGTGCGTTACTTCTCTCTCTCGTCTCACCCTTCTTTTGAAGAGCCCTGTATTATAATATCAGGTACTAAGAAAACCATGGAGTGAATAAGGGTCGGCGCAAACGGGCCACCTACCACAGCCACCAGTGGCTGTGACGCGCCACCGCCACATTTGCAGTAGTTGCAAAAGCACAGGACAGCCACCGGCGTTCGGAAGCCATTACATTTATAACCCACTTGCGAGAGTTGGCGTGTTCTGTGGTCCGAAGCGACCACAAGTGGCGAGTCGCGGACACTGCTGTAGTTAGTGGCCGCCACCGGCCACACGTGTGCGGCGAGTTTATACAAAATGCATGAAAAAGCATATGAACGGCTTGTCGCTGGCCACCGGTGGCTATGACAAGACGCCCGTTTGCGCCGAGCCCAAAATAAAACGAAGCCTTACACAACTTTTATTAATGTTAATGGAGTTTGTATAATACTGCAATGAACCTAAAGATACATTTTGTTTACTCGATACAAAGTTATTTGGACGCAAAAAGCTTTCAGTACAATAAAAATGATGCACTAAGCACGACTTCAGCATGGTTGGAAGAGAATCCAGAGTATTACCGTAACCATGGGTTCGCGAATATTACAGTGTGGGTTTTTTTTAAAGTAACTTTTTGATGTTTTTAAATAAATCACACTAAAGTAACAAAGTGAATAACAAATGGAAACTCATTACGTTTACACTAACATGATAAAAAATTTACGTAAAAAAACGGCCTATTTACCACACATTCTTTCGTAATCGTATTCTGTTTGAGTTCAACATAATTATATCAAAAAACCACCACGAATGTTATGGCCTAACCCTCCTCACGAAATCGAGGGGACACCCGTGCTCAGCTGTGGGCTGATATGGGTTGATGATAATGATGATAATATCAAAAATGTATGTCAAATAACTTAATAGTTTCATTTCTCTATATTCTAGGAGTAGACTGCTCTGTTAATCTATAACAAACGGTAAATAAAATGTAAACTATACGATTGAAATAAATGTCAGTAATAAAAAAGGTAACTCGTAGCAAAGTTAGTGAAAAAAATCTCGAATGCTATTTGAAATCGAATTCGAGTTAGCACCGCAACTCGAACTAAAACTAATAGTAGTGGTGCTGAATATGGTTTTCACAGTATGTAATAGCACCACTGCTAAATTGAATTATTATTCCGGGTATTAATGTCTTGGTTGTTCTGCTTTTTCGCTCTTTATGATGTTGAATGGCGAGCGTTTAATTTGTTTATGGGTTTTGTGAGCCAAATAGGGGCTTTAGCGGGCATTCTCTAGATATTTATTAGTAGAGGATTCTGAGGATTGGCTACCCCGTCCGTTTGATGGGATGGGAACGTGTACAGTTTATTCTTTTAGGTTTTAATATAATATGGGCTATATTTCATTCCTGTATTCTCATGGGAACGGGAATTACCTCAGATCAGAATTACGCTGGTGAAACCGCGGGGCGCAGCTAGTAATATTATAAAAGTTAAAGTTTGTGAGGATGGATGGATGGATGGATATACCTTACTCTTTCATGCAAAAACTACTGAACGGATTTGGTTGAAATTTGGCACACATAATAATAGATTTATACTGAATTAATTAAAAGAATATTAATTAATAATTAATTAAAAAATTCACTGTAAAATACTCAACGCGAGGGAAACCCTGGGGAGCAGCTAGTTATTAATAAAACGAAAAACATACACTAATATTGTAAAAGAATAAATATAACGCTAACCTTCATATAAATAAAAAAAATTAAATTCCAGTAAGAACTGAAAAGAAACAGTTATCCCACGAACCCTTTAGTAAATGGGCATAGTGCTGGACGAATGGCCCCGATACGTTACCAGGATCATCGGGCGAGTGGACCGACGCGATACGCCGATAAATAATGGCGCTGCCGAGAACAGGGAATGATCACCCAGGAACAGAGCGGGATAAACACAGAACAGTTTTAAACTAAACATAAATCGTGGTCATGTCACGTAAAAAATTTGTTAAAATGCTCTTACCCTGAAGAATTCCCACGCACGAACCCCCCGAGTTCCTAATTTGGAGGTAGGTATGTTATCCATCAATCTGGACCGGGCCCTGTGGTGGTTTAAGGTCTGACCCTCCTAACGAAATTGAGGGGAAACTCAATGGATGGATGAATGGCAATGGATTACCATTGCGAGAGGAATTGGCGATCTAAGAGAATTCATCACCTTCACCAACTACCCATATCATCCCACTGCTGAGCATGAGTTTCCCCTCAATTTCGTTAGGAGGGTCAGACCTTAAACCACCACAGGGCCCGGTCCAGATTGATGGATAACATACCTACCTCCAAATTAGGAACTCGGGGGGTTCGTGCGTGGGAATTCTTCAGGGTAAGAGCATTTTAACAAATTTTTTACGTTTCGTAATGCTTAAGATCTTTGTTTGATGTTTTTACATTAGTAAAAACATCAAACAAAGATCTTAAGCATTACGATTTGTAGCCATGGTCAGTCCGTTGTTTTAAAAATAAGCTTAATCGTATTAATTGATTTTACGCAGTAAGATAGTATAGGAAAAATAACTAGATACGTTCCGGGCATCGGGAATGTGGTCAGACATTACGTTAAAGTCTCATATGGCCAGTAATTTCGCTGGAACCAATGCCCTTCAAACCGGAACACAGTGATGTTTGCACGCTACGGCTTGGCGGATGAATATCTGGCCAAGGTGTGGGACTTTCTCAGGCGGTCTCTCGCAGAAGAGACCCCATTCTACAAAAACTGACAACTGAATAAGTTTGTTCCGACTGTAATGTAGTTTTTACAGCTAGAAGTCATTGACAGGGGACATAATGGTGGCTACCTTTTATTTATTCACTTCACACTTTATTGCAACATTCAAGACTAGAAAAAGAGAACGTAATGCTAAAACACTTTCTACCAGTCAAAAAGCCGTGGAGAGAAGAAAAGGAAGAAGGAAAAAGGAAAATAAAAGGAAAAGGGGCATCGACCATTCTCTCTTGTCCCAAGGAGAGGTATACACTACAATGACGTCATTAACTGCCTCAGGAGGGCGATTCGTTAAGTGTTATGTGATGAATCAGAATTATGTTCGTGATTAACGGAAGTAGGGTGTATAAATCTGAAAGAGTTCATGTTTTTATGAAGCATTTTGGGATAATAAACAATACAGTAAAAAATTTCGGTAATAAATGAACAATATGTCTAAAACTTACAAAACTATCTTAGCTTAGAGCAATTATCCCGCAGGAATTGTTATTTTTTACGGGATAAAATTATTTAATCAGTTAATCCGGGTAATAAACTACCTGTGTTCCAAATTTCATCCAAATCCGTTTAGCCGTTTTTGCGTGATTGAGTAACAAACATCCAAACATACAAACTTTCAAATTGATAATATTCTAAAATATTAGTAGGATATAAAGGAAATCAAAGTCACGCCGATGTTTAAGATTAATCTGAGACTAATTCACAAGTCCAAGAAAGGTATTGAAGCTAATATACCCATGTAATGGCTCCAACGCTACATTTTGGGCCAAATATAGCCAATGTGTGGGCCCAGCATAATGTTTGTTGCCAAACATGACGCAAGCATAATGTGTAATGTAATGTGTATGGTTGGATGTGATTCAAGCCCCCATGTCGTCAATACTTGGTGACCTGAATTTAACGGCACTTGCACGATAAACGACTGCATTACTGTGACTGGTTTGGTTTTGATACGTTTTTGCCTTTACAGCAGAGCTTTTATAGCGAGATTCAGGCATAAATTACTACTTGACATGGAAATTTCCTTTTGCAAACCCAAACCCTACTCATTAGTTTAACTCGATTTTTTTTTATTATTCTTTATTTAAATGAGGCTTAAGTGATTGACTTGTAAAAGTCCATTATTTTTGCCTACTAGCAATAAATGATTTAATGAACCGCTTTTAGATTTTTGTCAGACGTGACTTAAGCACTTAAATGCCTCTTTCTCTCAAGATTCCGCCTAGTAAATTGTATTCGCAGCAGTGGAGATAATAGCTTCGCTTTTAGCGCAATAACTATATCCTAAAGTAGCAATTAGCAAAGAGCTTCAAATAGCTTCACCATCCCATCGAAATCAACACTACCCAAAGAGATCTCAGAGTGATCCGACCAGCATAACAGCGATCATAACAGTCATAATAACAATAGCTTTTAAGGACTCGTAAAATGGACATAAAATATAACAACCGCGAACAATTAAAGCGGCAGTGAAACTTCAAATCACTGAACATAATGATACCGTGAATGTTTGCCCATGGTAATGCTGTTTAATTGATGTAATTGAATTTATATTGGACGTAAATTTTGTATCAAATGGGTTTGGTTAATCGAAGATCGCGAGGTCGAAGTATTGGTTGCTGTGGATACCTAACTAACTTTGATGAACTGACTGCGTCCGCGGTTTCACTCACGTTGTTACAGTTTTCCAGCAAGAATTCTGCTTTTCCAGGGTTAATAACGGTTCATGTCAATTAAGGTATGGCCGCATTATATTATTAAAAGTGTTTGTTTGTTGGTAGTTTTAAATTAAATCTAACTTTTACGATCTTATTTTTAATCCGCCGTATACTGAATAGTGAAGTGAATAGAACTGAAATCATGAAAAGATGATGAAACCACTGAAATTAGCACAAAATAACAATAATAAAAACAAATGTCAATCGCTCTAAATCGTTAGTTAATATTTTATTATTACAAAGGTCCCATAGAAAAAAAGCACCTCGAGTTTTTCCTAATATTTTCAATTTTCCGGGCTTTTCCCATAAGAACTATGAACATGATATAACCAAATTGGTCCAGCGGCAGCGGTTCTCGTGACACGGTTTCTAACGAAGAATATTTAATTTTGACTTATGGAGGAGGAGGAGGCTTATGCCCTGCAGTGGGTTGAATGAGCTGTCTATGATGATGATTGCAGTAGGGTTGCCCCCAATGCACTCAACTGCGTTCAGAGCGGCATGCGGCATCACGTTTCATTTCACCTCACTTTAGCGAAAGACAAATAGATAATTGTTATCATTGCCCACTCGTTGGTAAAGTCCTGAGGACACAGCACGTGATTCATAATCCTTAACAGAATACACTTCTGTAATTTTAGTACGTTATTTTTATCAAAAGATAAAGCCCCCGTTAATTATTCAATATAAATGGATCGTCATCAACTAACCAATTAGCGGAGTTCCGAGGCCGGATACCGGATAAATGGCACCTATTTATTTAAAAGCTCACTCGTTATAAAGTTAACGAAATAAACTACAGACTCTTCGAAGAATGCCTTGAATGCTTTGAAAAACGACGGCTATTAGTTACTTGTTGTTAGTATGGCATTATTGGTGGTGTGGGGACAAGTTTCATAATTTTTCATTATAAAAGGGGTTGTGAATCTGTTAGTCATATATTGTGGGGTACAATGCCGATGAGTCGATTGTGAAGTGTTAGATTACGGATTGGGTTCCTTCACAGAGCAAATGTTTGTGTCCACCTTAGGTTTTGCTTGACACCTGAGTGTTTGAACATGAACCTTATAATTCTACGAGAATATCGTGAATGAAATACGTATTATACGTTCCTGACACACTATATTAATGTCTGCGTTCAGCTCGATGATACTATGTCTGACGATGATCCGATATAAGCTGGATCACTGATACATTTTTACCTGCATCGATCTAGATTGCAAGGAAAAAGGAGGAGGGAAAATCAGACCAACATTTATGAAAACCCAAACAAAACTAGAGTAGGTTAATACACTTAAACGTTTCTCCAACCTTCAACAATACCATTACTATCCTCAAGCCAAATTAAATATTAACACAGTAACAAAGCGGCTTCCTAAGTATACAGTAAACCCACATACATATCCAATCGTGACGAAATACTGAAATAGGCCCAATAGTGGGACAGTGACCTGTAACTCAAGATGGAAACCATTTTGGCGGTAACATGGCAATCCTACGTTCAGGGTCAGAGCACTCAAAACTGTGTCCCTTCCTTGAGAGATAAGGTTGTCACAGAAAGACAACATTCCGGGATTTTAACAACCCGGGATTTTAATAGCCCGGACTTTTATAAACCCGTAATTTTAACAACCCAGGGTTTTAATAACGTATTTTTTTTGTTGTCGTTGTTAAAGACTCACTTCATATTTTAAAGTTTCTAAAGAATTAATAATGTAGTAGTTTAAATGATTTCAGGAAGAGGTAATTGTGCGCTATGCAACCTAACGACAATAGATTCGATACTCGAAACACTTATTATTGAATGTTTACTTCTGAAAACACGGTCATTTTCAGTTGTCATAAATTGACAATATGTCAAGCCACGTCTGACAAGCTCTAAGATCAGAAGTCGGCACTACTTCATTCGATTCTCAAATTTACCACCTACAGAAAATAGCCCTGCATTATAACTCCACTTATAGTGACACTATTTCTGAAAGACTCCATAATCCCGGGCACGAAGTCTCAGTTCTCGTGACAGCACTAGCGGGGTCCCGATGGAATGACACCATCTTCACCGTCGCTCGCAAATTGAAACGGAAGGTGTCCAATAAATTCCACATCCACCCCCTCACAGGAATTCGGCCGAACGAAGTTCTTGCTTCGCGTGAATATTTTATGCGAAGCTTGTTTTCTTAGATACAAGATTTTGGTACATGTTAAAGACTTTCTCTTATTGCGTACACTTCGTCACTATTTGGGATTTGGGATTTGGTATAATATGTATTATGGTGCAATCAACCATTTTATGGATAGTTCAACCACTATATGAAACTGAGTGCACTGCAGTATAGAATTATTAGCAACTAAAATTTTGATTATATCATTAAACCGTAAGGTAGACTTTGGAACAATGCGGCTTGCATTATGCGTTGATTGGAAACGTCAATGTATTTGGAAGCACGGAAGTGTTGAAACACTTTTCGAACAATGCAAGGCTATAGCCAAATATGACGGTATGCTCATTGCTCCTATCGGCTAATGTAGAGCAATCTACGCGAATGTTTTATGTACTTACGAGTATTTAATCTTTAGTTAACTGTAATGTTTTTACATGCTTGATTATATTTAATTCCTTCATAATTTAATTTTCTATAGTTTGACGGCATGAATATTATACTGTTTTTTGAAAATAGGAAAGCTAATTACGTAAATGTAGACCAACATGTTAATCATTATCCTAGAGATATGTCACATTCAAATAATTTGCACAATTAGTGAATTAAACAAATTTAATTCAATTTACGTAAGCCGTTGTTCCAAAGTCTACCTTTTCGTTGACTAGAAACTTAATCAAAAATTAATTGCGCTCTAAAATCCGCGATACACGTGATAACGTATCCGTAATGAAGTTTGCACTAGTAATCTAGATGTCAGACAACATGCAGGACAAACATGCGGGATTGGACGCAGTGCAAACCGGGTTCGGTGATGGATAGGTCTTTGTTCACGAGTAGCGCGACAGTAATGTCACAAAAGACATATGGTTACTTCATACAGAATGGACACTCCACCCGCGCGATCCGCTTCTCCACACCTCTACCCGCAATCCAGAGGGAAATCGAGAGGTCAGTCAGTGCCAATAGACAAGCGGGTTAGTGTGAACCTTTATTCTAGCGGGTCGTGTAGTATCTTTGAGTCCTTGCACAGGGGCCTCACCACGAACAGTTAAATCCATCCAGTTTAAGGCCTTAAACTGATCTGCCCTGCTAACTGTCACCACCAATATCGCTCAGCGTTCATCAGTCGACTAGATACATTTACCCAAACAGATCGGAACAATTTGTTTGTATTTATGGGGGTTTATATAGCTCCATCTCATTCTATTTCTCCCTCATTCTCTGCAGTCTATTTTTGAGTGACGTCACGTCACGTTTGTCATTTATGAGTGTGTGGTGTCAATTAAGGCCGTTCAGCTTAAGGCCTTAAAATTAACTGCGTGGAATAAGAATAAGTACGTGGTGATCCCCAGGCATTTGACGCGTGTAAAAATTCATTTTTATGTGTGAGTTGTCAAAACAGCTTTTGTATGGAGTGACTGGGGTGTGGTAATGTAGTTGTTTGGTTAAATGTGTGAAAGGAGAGTACTTAATAGTCTGTTTTCGAATAGCTCGGACACACTCGCTGATTTGCAATGCCGTTATTCCCCAATGACGCTTGGTGCCTCGATGTTTAGTGAACGCTTTAGTTCAGTCACTAGGTCTGAAATGTAAACGTGCAGTTTCAAATGTATGTGTTCAGTATGATTTGACGGCGAAGTTTTGTTCAAAATGCTTAAAGTCAAACACTTTATCAATAATAAATAAGAAGATATACATATTGCATTTTGTTTTGTTGATAACATTACAAAATCTATTTGGATACACAATTTTGAAGATATTTTTTTTGCTAGAATGAAAACTATTTTATTTACGGAACTGATAAAACAGTTATACCTACATAAAATTACCTAAGTCTTTACTAATATATAAAGCTGAAGAACTTGTTTGTTTGTTTGTTTGGACGCTAGGATCTTAGGAACTACTGGTTCGAATTAAATAATTCTTTTTGTATTGAATAGTCCATTTATCGAGGAAGGTTATAGGCTATATGACATCACGCTATGACTAATAGGAGCGGGACATCAATGAAGAATGTGGCAAAAACGGAAAAAATATTGCTTGTCTATGTATATAAAAATGTTACGTTGCTTTGTGTACGCTTCAAAAACTCAAAAAGTTCTGCACCGATCGAGCTGAAATTTTAGTATGATATACAATCCGCATCAAGGATTGTTTTTATAAATTTTTTTTCATCAGTGACATATCAGCGAATGTGCGAATGTGCCACAGCGAAGCGTGGCAGGGCACAGCTAGTATATTATAAAAATAAAACTAAACCTTAAAAATCTAACACAAGTAGGTGTCCATGAGGCATGGTGCCAAGAACACTGGCTGTATTTCCACGTTGAATAGCTTGAATAGCTTATTTTTGTTACTAGTAAACCGACTATTCTCTACCACCTCGTCACTCGTTAATGTTAAAATTCAACAAATGTCAGCATGAAAATAAATATGATATTCATTTGGCACACATAAACGGTTCAACAAAAGCGAACGAACGGCCTTACTAGCCGTAATCGATAAGCAAATGAGCTGAATTTTCCATACACAATACCTAATCAATATTCAACAAACAATAAATGATGTTCCAGTTGCTCAAAGTGATGCATTCGCTAAATCCATTATTTTCTATAGGCTATGCCACATGAGATTCCTTGCCGAAAACGTGTGATGTCATAACGCAAACGCACAACAAACACGCAAACATAAACGCACCACGACGTGGAATTAAAACAACGAATTACGCGCTAGCTTCCTGCGGGTTATTTTTACAGTCGAAAACGAGCGTGTAACGCGCCTGGTTACTTATATGAAATTTGAGATTGGTGGATTACACGAACTTAACGTAACGTTGCCGCATTAGAAGTCTAGGTGGTCATAGTGAATAAGGTCCTAGGAGAGTTGGTGTTTTTAGTATTGTCTCTTTATTAAATAGAATAAACATATATGATATTATCATCTATGTTTATTTTGTTTGTTTGTTTATGTGTGTTTATCTCTGTTACGTAGAACAAATTTAAATGGCGCCACCTTACCTCTCGGCCTCTGCCAAGCTCAAATCTCGCTTTTATTGTTTGGAAAGATTGACCACTGTCTTACTTGATGTGAAGTAACAATGAATTACCTAGAAGTCATTAATTCATTAAGCTCTCAAGTTGTAACAATCAGGAAACACAAGCTCAGGCAAAAAGTTTGTGGTACGCATAATAAATGTTAAGGAAAACAAAAAAAAAGAGAATATTTTTACTTACTTGTATATTAAATTATTCACAATAAATTACTTCAACACTGATCGAAACGATATGCTTTAATTTGTATGTGCCTGAAATCTAAACATTTTTGAAAATTTGCATAAGTGGCGCCATCTCTTAAGAGAAGTGTTGTTAGGGACTTGAAAGAACCACCTTAAGGCACGTTGTTCACTGCCCCTATATTTTACTTAGAGCTTATACAGGCAGGACTCCACTATCAGTAATTGCGGCTGAGAGCCACCGAGTGTTGAGTTTGTATCGGATAATCAAGAAATATTACCGTGGGTTCTCGCCTTTATGTCCCCGCTGGTAATGTATGGAGTATGGCCAAGGACTTTTATGAGTTAGCTCTTGAATTAATGTTAGGTTTCCTGAAATACTGCAGTTAATATAGCTGCAAGACATTTGAATAGGAAATAATTAAGCCTTTTTGGTTATATTATTACATTATTGTTACTTTGCATATGGCTTTAGTCCTTGGGTATGATTTTTTCGTGGAAACAGAAATCATCCTTCTATTACTGTTTATACGACTGATGTTTTGCTATGCCGCCGTAGAGCTGTCGTAGCACCTCGTAGCTCATTGTCTACGTGCTACACCAGAACGCTACGAAAACGAGTGCATTTTACCGTCGTTAGAAAATTACTAGCTACGCCCCGCGGTTTCACCTGCGTTGATTAATATCCCACAGGACTCGTTGATTTTTACGGCATTATAAGTGTACCAGTTAATACAGATAATAAACTATATATGTGGGCTAAAGTTCATCCAAATCTGTTAAGCCGTTCCTGCGTGATTGAAACATCCAAACATATTATAATCTTTTAAATTTATAATATTAGTAGGATAAAATTATAGTAGGATAGAATATTTATTCCCCTATTTAACCTATGACCTTTCATCATCAACCCAGATCGTCCCACTGCTGAGCACGAGTCTCCCCTCCCTTCCGTGAGGGTGGTTAGGTCATAATCTACCACGGGGACCGGACCTGGATTGGTGGAACACATACCTACCTCTAAAATAATCCTCGGGTAGGTATCTACGTTTCCTCACGATGTTTTTCTTAACCGAAAAGTGAGTGAGACGTACATTATGTTTGATAAGAAACACATTGCAACGTGCCTGCACTGGGATTTGAACTCATGACCTTCTGCTTGGAAGGCGGACGTTCTCCCACTAGGCTACCACCTCTTGACCTTTATCTAAATAAATAACGAGAACTAGTCCTTCGAATAAACTTAACTTGAATATTTCAGAAGAATAGACCTTAACTGCCTTGAGTTCGCAAAGTTCGGCTCATTACTGATGCCTCCTTCAGTTTAGGATAGTAAGTAATCTAGTGCAGTGAGTCAAAGTATCCCGACAAGTGACATTATTCATTGTGGTCTGTAGAATCAGAAAATATAAGCAACTGAACTTTGATTTTAAATATAATCGATGTTTTATATAATCGATTATAAATATAATCGATGTCTTAGATAATCGATTATAAATATTATCGATTAAAAATTTTTTATTTTGTTACTCAGTAACGAGATGAACAAGTCATTCACGTGATCATGCCCATAATGCTACAGTGCCACCCAGAACTTTTCGTTACAAAATCTTGTGGGGCACTGCACTGCGCTCGTCACCCTGAGACATCGGTTCTAAAATCTCATATGCATCATAAATCGATAATAGTTGTGTTTAGTCTGTAGTGTCCCACTACTGCGCAAAGTCCACCCCGATGGTTACATTAATTGTGCAACTGTTTCCCAAGTATCATTGAAAGTGGTCTGCCAATATAATTGAAACCATAACTTTTTTCTACTGGTAACACCGTAAAATATTCCAGACCATACATGTTACAAAGAAACCTGACACTCGCCTAAAGACTATCCAAACTTAAACCACCTAAAAACTAACTACGAGTAAATCTCATTAATGTTTTAGCATCTTTAGAAATACTGGAAGCAAATATCGCGCCGTATCGCGAACTATGTCAACAAGAGAAACATTTGTCGTACAATGGCAACATTGTCTTTGTAACAAAACCTCTTTGTTTCTAAGCCTTGGAGGGAATGCCCTCTTGGAAATTTGACCAACTGTGATTAATCTTCCTTTGAGGGAAGTTCATAATTTCACTTGTAAGTTGTCAATGAAGAGGCTTCTCTGAAGTGCGGAAGTTTTTTCAGCGGCAATATTTTTGGAATATTAAAATAAAATTAAGTTTAGTATTTTCAGACGGAGGATTTAACAAATTTGTTATTTTTTATATTTTTCTTTATATACAAAGGATTGTAACTATGCTTATGATCTATCAATCGATACCAACCGAGAAAGACAGCTTCCGGCTTAGCACGGAGTGGTGGAAATTTAGACATAACTCACAAGAATACAAATTCATTGATGCGTTATACATTTCTTTTCATTTTTTATTTGACTGAGTGACGAGACTAGCAAGTCGTTCATCTGATGGTAAGCGCTACACCTGCCCTAACAGTTACAGTGCCACACAGAACTTTGCATTGCATAATCCTGCGCGGCACTGCACTGCGCTCGTCACTCTGAGACATCGACTCTAAAGTCTCATAGTATGCCCAGTAATTCTCTATAAATTAAATTATTTATTTCCCTTTCCACAATAGGCAAAAACAATGATTTTTCTATCAAACCGTAATATTGATTTAAAAAATCACGAGTAAACTAAAGTTCTGAACTATAAGAATAAAAGTGGACAAGGCAAGAAACGTTATTGTAAGGAATAGTCGCAGAATCTAGGGTTTACGTTGTTCTGTGCGTGGACAAAGCTGCAGTGGAACAGACAAGCTCTGGCTTTGTTGTGGAAACACGTCTAGATATTGCGGCGAGCTGGACCGAATAATATAAATTCATCATCATCAACCCATATTGTCCCACTGTTGAGCACCAGTCTCCACTCATTTTTCTGCTGAGGGTTAGACCATAATCCACCACGGGGTCCCGGTCTGGTTTTTTTTTATTTTTTATTAGGCTGAGTGACGAGACGAGCCAGTCGTTAACTGATGGTAAGCGCCACGCCTGCCCATAACATACATACCCTGCATTGCATAATCCTGCACGGCACTGCACTAAGCTCGTCACCACTAGACATCGGCTCTAAAGTCTCATATGCCTAGTAATTTCGCTGGAAACAATGCCCTTTAAACCGGAACACAGTAAGAAAGAAAGAAGAAAGAAAGAAAAAACATTTATTCTGACACAACTGCACACAACAGCGAACAACGTACTTATTTAGAGACAAGACAAGAAAATGAAAACACACGATGAACATAGTAGCGTACGCAGATAGCCGGCGCGCAGTGATGTCAGACAAGGCCTGAGCTCAGCATAATGCTGTGGTCAAACCACAACGCTGATTTTCAGCTCTTGCCTTTGGTGACACACGGACTTAAGATAGACTTTTAAAAATATTTAGGGCATTTTATATAATAAAAGATAAGAAAAAATAACCCATAAATAAATAAATAATAAAAAATAGATAATCCAATAATTAGGGAGGGGTAAGAGTGTGAGTAAAAAAAGGAGTGAAGGTGAATGCCCATAAATAAATTAAAAAGTTTAGCTCAATATAATAAAAGAATAAGAAAAAATAATAATAATAATAAATGACAAAAAAACCTAATTGCAACTAACTATACTAAGAGGGAGAGGGGAGGGGGAGAGGGGGGAGGAGGTTGTAGTACATAAAGATATAAAAAAAATAATTAATAGATAGATTAAATTTACAAAAGTTACATGTCAAATTATAAAAATTATTTGCTCTTCACGTTACTTCTATTAAATGAGGGTAGTTTCAGGTAGGGGTGCGGGCCAGGTAACCTCCACGAGTGCCCGGCTGTTGTTCGTCCCTCTTGATGCGTTGCATCCGGAGGGAAGGGCAGCAGCTGGGACGGTGCACCCTGGGGTTCGGTCAGCAATTCTCCTAGGAGAATTGGTGGCCGTAGCAAATAACCTGGCGAGAAGAGGTCCTTCGCGTGTCCCTCTGATCAGCAGAGGGCACAGCGAGGGACCAATAACGGGGACTTTTGGGCCGCGGATCGGGGGTCCAACGCCCAAGTTAGAAGTCCCGAGCTGAGGTGCGGCCCGTGTGTTCCGGGACGCACCCAGCGGAGAAAGAGGCCCAAGCCTCACGTGGCGAGCCCGGGAGGGCGCCCGCAGAGGTGGTCGCGGAAGCGCCGTGCGAACCCGTGACCACCTCCATAATGCGGAGAGGAGAACACCCCGGGGTTTTAGTGGGTAAACCCCGCCAGACCAGCTGGCGGGGGAGTCCCACATAACCACCCCGCCCCTCCTCCCGGGGGCCGGGTGGTATGCCTAATGCATTTCCCCGGGAAAAAAAAAAAAAAAAAAAAAAAAAAAAAAAAAAAAAGGGTAGTTTCAGGTAAGTTTCAGGTTTCAGTAATGCTTGCACATTTCTGTTTGGCGGATGAATGTGTGGCGAGTTGGCGGATATCAAGTTATCTCAGAGTAATTCTCGGGTAGGTAAGTACAAACACGACACGCGACATTCGACCGCTGTGACGATGTCACTAAAGGTGGTAATCACGCCAAACAAAACTCTAATCAGTTATTGGAAGTCGGCAAAAATAATGCACTTTTAAAAGTCAAATTTATATGTATAAAAATGTTATGTTGGTTTGTGTACGCTTCAAAAACTCAAAAAGTACTGCACCGATCGAGCTGAAATTTTAGCATGATATATAATCCGCATCAAGGATTGATTTTATCTATTTTTTCATCAGTGACATATCAGCGAATGTGAATGTGCGAAGCGTGGAAGGGCACAGCTAGTATTTTATATTTGTTTGACGCAAAATACTCCCTTATGTTCGGCTACTAAGACGCGCAGGTGGTCTTGGATGATACCGCAATAACACTAAAATAAAACTAAGGTATAGCATGGCATTTGCCCAACATACACTGATTTTTCTTCCGCCTGGTTGGCACCAACTTTTAAATTCGTAAGTTACGTTTTGGAAACTCTTCTTTTATTTGGCTTCATTGTAGGAACGTAGAGCCACGCAAGATTTTGCAATCAAACATGTATTTGGTATTACAAGCTGATCAATATGAGTCCTGTTGAAATGAGTGCCTTGCTGTGTGTGTCTGCCTTCCGCCTCTATCATTAGATGAACTCTCTATAAACGCAACAATTTAACAAAAATGCGTGTAAAAATGAGCTGATATACACTGTTGTTGCGTGGGGATCTTATTTGAATTTGAATGTGAATCTCTGTTTTATTTTTATATTTTAAATTTTCTACTTTCAATAAAGTTTCCGACTTGACGTTTAAGGTTTCTGGAGTTTTTACAAATCAATCACTGATTTTAGAAACGTCCATCAGACTGGACAATAAGACTGCATTGTCAAAGTCTAGACTCAATAAATGAAACCACAGAAACAGAAGAAATATAGTACCACAGCCTAACTCATTATGATCAAACATAACAGCGCAGCTCATTTAATGAAAAACATCCACTGAAAACTTAAAGGCGTTGAATAACTCTTTCATTCTCGTAAGCAATTACAAATTTTTTAATGTTTTTAATAAAAAAAAATGCAGGACTCCATCTATTTTAAAATGCTGCCATCTGTCGTTACTATACCAAACTAGTTCTTAACGAACTCTACAGCGTCTTCTACAGTTTTATAAAATGGTTCTCCAAACTTGCAGCAAGAAGGAAAGCAAGAAATTCCGCCGGTAAAACATAGGTAGCGTTGTCACCAAAACATTTTGTCGCGATGTTATTTTAAGTTTTCAACCAAACCCATTCTGCATCCCTATTTTACAGTAGGATTAAATAGCTCTAGGTTACTACCAAGCGCATAGATCTGTCAATTTTATGTATAAATTCATTCTGCAATGGTTTTATTGTTAAATAAAACACGCAAAAAGGATCTCTGTTTTAAACAAGTAAACTTGTTTACTTACGAAAACATCTCGCAGAGGGCGCAATTTCAAATTTATGTTTTTAAATTCCAAGCTAAGCTGCCCGTTCCTGAAAATAGCGACATCTGTTGAGATATTTTTGCAGCAACCTCTCATCATGCCTACAACGATGCTGGTACTTCAAAGGCAAGGTTCAGTTTTCATTGGAAATTTGTGGAGCTAGAATAGTGTACTACGCTCATAGATGGCAGTTTTCAAAATGTAATATTAAAACTTTGATAGTACAGTAATTCGATTTTGAAAGAATCTTTTTAATTATTTATGCACAACATAAAAGAAAAAACCAAGTATGGAACCATTTTGGAGCCATTTTTCTAAAATTCTACCTAATTCTGCCTAATTATTGTTTTACTGGGAAACCAAATCATCATTTCTTGAATTTCAAGTCAAATTACATACTTCATTACTTATTATATTTTGGCTGTACGTTAAACTACTTCTAAAATCAATTAGCTATACAATAAAAAATATATAGGTGGAACCAACCCCGTTTGAAAACATACATACATTTCTAAAATGGGAGCGAGGCTATAAACAAAAATTCTGTTTTTCCATTAGAAGGCGAAAGAGCTCCGCAAAAAGCGAATTCGCACCACGATTACAGAATACCAAAACGAGAAACAATCTGCAATCAGAGCTCCCTTCAGCGAATAAATTAAAAGTTGCCAGTACTAAATTAGAGGTTTTCGAATAATTGAGATTGTTACTCAGAAGGTGCTGTAAATCGTGCTCCGGAAGCGAAATTCTCCGATTTCAGGGTTTCGCGGCCAAACGGCAAAAACAGCAACCCTATTTCATTAGAACCCGTCCGTCCGTCCTTCTGTTTTTGAAATGTCAAGCTTTGAAGTCATTAATTATGTCTTTTTACCACCTTAATGATTTTAAATAAGATAAATTAATAAAATACTCGTATGTAGGTTCACAGCATGAGCTCCAAGACGAGCACTGGCATGAAGGTGGCGCTAGACAGGCCAAAGTCGTGGCCTTTATGATCAGAGGCAAAAACCCATTTGGACCATTACGGCATCCTAGTTAGCTAGTTTATAAAGGTTAGTTTATAATAGTTTTGGATAACTTTTTTTAAACTTTGATTCAAGGGAAATTGTCGAATAGGATTTTGTATATGCTCATACAAAACCCAATCACGAAACCTGCATTTCACAAATTACTGCAGAACCCTACGTAATGGGTGGTTCGACAGGCCTTTGGGAGGTTTTGTATTTTTTTGCAAAATTTTAATATTAAGATTGACCGAACTTTTTGGAACAAGTGTTACAAGTTACGAACTGGGGAGTGAGTTGGATGCGAGTCGAGTTTAATTAGTAACTTAAAGAACAAAGAATTATTATTGAGTGGCAGTGAAATAAATGTAAAAAATACTAATTGAGTAAGTCAAATGTTATATTTCGAACCTTAATGAAGCTGAAGCTAATGAAGACAATTACTTATGTAAAACTTTCGCCAAATCTAGAAAAAAAAATCACAAAGATTATCCAAGGTTCAAACCCAGTGTAGTTGTGTTGTAAATCGCACGAGTAAAGAGCACAAAAGACATAATAGTATGTCGTATTACATATAGAATGGCCACTCTCTATTCCGCACAATCCGCTTCCCCGCACCTCCACCCTCAATCGGGTGGTCAATTGAGAGGACATTCAATATTCCGCACCCAAATGTAATGGACAAATTGTTTGTCGTCGCGGAGATGTTTTTTTTAGACTCCGTATATTTAGTGCATTCACTATTGAAAATACACATTATCATTAAAAAATATGAAGGTTTTCATATTTTCTATACATATTACTCAAAATGTAAAGTCTCAGTCAGTAAGTAGTCTAATCAAAATCGATTCAGTAATGTGGTGGGCACTTAACTGTAACGTCTTTGAGTTTTGTATAAAACACGAACACGAACACGTTTCTTGGGTGTGTATAATGTGCCCACACTCGTACACGTTAACGAACACTTAATTTATAATATTCCACCATGAACACACGAAGAACAACAAAACAAAGAAAAAAAACAAATTAGAGAACAAAAAACAAAAACATGAAGGTCACAGTTTCGGTTTTCCGCCAAAACGTCGTTTGTTTAGTTACACGCATATTTGGCACGTGAACAAACGTGATGTATACTTGAGTTGTCAATTCAGCTCATTTGTATGGCGTGTGCCAATCATCGACAACCCAAAACGTCCCACTGCTGGGCACGGGTCTCCCCTAACTTTCGTGAGGAGGATTAGGCCATAATCCACCACGGGGGCCCAGTCCGGATTGGTGGATAACAGACCTACCTCCGAAAGAATTCTCGGGTGGATATGTGGGTTTCCTCACGATGTTTTCCTTCACCGAAAAGCGAGTGATAATTACGTACGTATGTTTTACAGAAACACATTGGTACGTGCCCGCACTGGGATTTGAGCTCACGACCTTCTGATTGGGAGGCGGACGTTCTCCCACTAGGCTACCACCGCTTTGCCGTGTGCCAATACCTAAGTATATTCTTCATAACAACACAACCTAAAATTCCTTTTCTCACCGGTCGATATGAATTGATGATGCCGAATAAAAAGGCCTGGACAACGAGGTTGGAAAAGGTCTACAGATTGTCCCATAAATTTCGTCCGCGAGTACATTGCGGATAAGTGGAGTTTATTTCAAAAGATTTGGGTGAGTTCCTACCCAACTTCGCTCCGTACTGAAGTCGAAAGGTACGGCGAAGGTGAGATAGTGTGGACTGGATGAGTTATCGATAACGAATATCGATTATCGATACATAATCTATTTATAATACAAAATGTTATGTTGGTTTGTGTACGCTTCAAAAACTCAAAAAGTTCTGCACCGATCGAGCTGAAATTTTAGCATGATATATAATCCGCATCAAGGATTGTTTTTATCTATTTTTTTCATCAGTGACATATCAGCGAATGTGCGAATGTGCCACAGCGAAGCGTGGCAGGGCACAGCTACTTTTTTTAATATAATTATATAAAAAAAAAAAACGATCTATGCGTCAATCGATATCACGTCATGGTATTTTTCATGGCATTTGTTTAACGTGGAGTTAAGATATCATGGAACAAATTGATTTGAATCTGCAGATGATGTAACCATAAAAACCGATTTCTTTTACATTTTAGTTTGAGTCGCAGATTTGTTTCTTTTTTATAATAAACCGGTTCGCGTTTGGCCACTATCTCACCTGATGGTAAGTGACAATGTGGTCTACGATGGTATACACTTAGAAGTAACCTAGTAGCGAATTTTAAGCAATGCACAAAACAAGTTGTTAATTTTCAAAGCAATGATGACTATTATAATTATGTTTACTATTTGGACAATAATAATTTTAAAAATGTTTTTTATATTTTAATTTCAATAAAGCATTAATAAAAACCATGGTTTCTATTCAAGCAATGTTTATTTTAAGATAAGTATATTGATGTTCAATAACGTAACGTCTCATTATAGCCAATAAGGACCCACTTAGTTTTAGCACCCACTGAGTCTTAGTCTCGGGTATTTTGAGTATTCCATTGTCTCAGTTCAACTTTGAACTTAGAGTCCCTAAAGATGTCATCGATATCAGCCAATCGACAACCACGCACCACTCGAGCAACTTCAAGAGAACTTCGACAAGTTACAGTCTCCCACTAAAATATGTAGCGAAGCGATATTGAAAAGTTCTACTTTGTCGGAACAAACGCGCTTTTATCTGGAGTTACAGCGTGCTCGATCTTTTGTTCATTAACCGTTCAAACAGATATTTTTAACTGTTCTTTAATGGGATTTGTTAGAAAAATTGTTCCTTTTCCGCCGGCGTCTTAAGGTATGGGTGAATTTGTGGGAATGCGATTGGATTTTAACGAGCTGAACTGGGAATTCTGTTATCAGTTTTCTTTGGATGGAATCGAAAAGTTTTTAAGAATTCATTCTTGGGATTCAAACTTATCAATAGGGGCGTGTTTTTGTGATAATTCTCCTTTGTCTGGCATCAATCAAATAGATCCTAAGTATGATAATATAAGGGCCAGCAATGTTTCAGTCGATATATAAATATCAAACTAACTGAATAAATAACGCGTTACGATCACATACATAGCTTCTGTCCCTTAACTCCTTGTATCTAATCAGGGATCAGTGAAATCAGGGATTACTACAAAGACCCAGAATCAGAGCAAATACCTGTCGTTCACACAAATTTTTGTCCTCTGCGGGAATCGAACCCGCAACCTCAGCTTCACAGTCGACTCATTACCCACTAAGCCACAGAAGCCTTCAATAGCAATGTACTTCGTTACTGTGACTAACAACTGTGGCACAGTTTTCATTTCGTATAACCTTAATTTTAATTAAATACTTTCACAGTTAATTTATCTTTCCTCGGTTTCTTTAACAACAAATGTTTAAAAAGTTACAGCGATAAATAAATCTCCTCACTTCGAACCGGGAAACCATTTATAACCGCGGACATGCAAAATAATATACGAAGCAATACAAAGCTCGTCCTGTTTAATAAAATGTTACTTTCATCGTCAGCTTTAACCGCAAGATAGTGCGGGAAAAAGCGAAAAATTGCTCTCTGAAACCGGTTATAACCGGCTCCATGCAGATATTACGGTCGCCATCTTGTTTCAGCCAGACAAAACACGTATAAATCAAGTCTGTTTCGGTTTTATTAAAAGTAACTGCAGCTGTGTGATATGTGGCCCTTGATTTTTGTATTAAAGCGGGAGCTTTGGGAGTGTCCGGTCTGTCATTTTAATTTGCACCTACGTTTTTCCTGCTCCGCCGTTCTTTCTGCTCTGCTTCGTCGGAATGCTGATTGTTGTGTGTGTATGTCAAAACTTTTAACTGACGCAAACCGAACTTCTGCTACATTTAATTTAGTGTAGTATAGCCACATAATACAAAATAGACTTACTGTATAGCTTAGTATCTTAATAATACCGTTTTATTAGGCCTTAAATGTTTGTTTACATTATCTGTAACTTCTATAGCTCCTATGAGCTTTGGATCAGGTGCACGACTTGCTCGTCTCATTGCTCAGTATTAAAAAAATATACGGCCTTCGTGACGTAATGGGTTCGATTCCCACACAGGGCAAACAATTGTGTTAACTACGGATATTGGCTCTGAGTCTGGATTTGTAGGACCATGGTCCTCGTAGTTCTTGATTCCCGAGATACAAGGTGATTGAATTAGGTTTTAGGATACATATTAATGTAAGTGATAGTGACGCCAAGTTCTTATAAAAAGATATATGAATAACTTAAATTTAAAGAACAAACCTCGCTGATTAGATCTCACTTTGTGTACCATACTTTTTGGACCATATTTTTATCCATCAGTCAATCTGACTTTCTAAGCCCTCATTATTCAGTTCGAGATAGATAAACGTTTGTAAACAGCTGCTAAGCGAAAGGGAGTCGTAGTTGGTCACTAATCTTGGCCTTTGGAATTATCATTAGCATTTAAAATTCAAAACATATTATCTTTCAAGGATAAAACAATAGAGGCGTGAGTACTTAGCAGACAGCTCTTCCTACCTCTGAAACCTTAAACAATTAAGCTATACCATTCAATCTTAGTTAAGCACAAAACAGCGAACGTTAGTATTCCAGTACCGATTGAAAGTCCATTTACCGCAGTTTAAGCAAGCTTCAAAAGGCTTTCGGTAACAAAAGCGGTATACTGAAGGCTTCCTCACGAAAATGTAGATATGCATCAGCTATTAACACTCTGCCGTCATTCCATCCTTTGATGGGTCCTTTGCTACGTATGGCGTGGTATTTTGATGAAAGAACACAGTTATTTTGGATATAGCCCTTGGGACCTCAGGCAATTTGGTCGTTTGGCCCGATACGGTGCAAAAAATGCCTGGCATGCACGCAGTCTTTTACGGTTTTTTCGGCAGCGTAACCTGGATGGCTTTGAAGCATAGATTTTTATTTTCTTTCAAGGAATTGAAGAGGATATTGAATTTTACAGTCGGGTGCTGAAGCCCATCTGGATTGGGAGCTTGCATTTTTGCAGAGGCCAATTTCCTGGAAATAGTTACAAAAATGCGAGCTTTGCGAGTTTAGTGACGTTTTTGAATTTTATTTTCGTTCGATGTTCTGTCATTTCTAGTTTTGTGAAACGTTGAATGGATTGAAATAAATGGATAGTGAAATATGCTAAATGAATGAATGAATTCTTTGAGGTAAGATTTTTTACCTCCTAAAATTTTAAAAATACCGACAGCAGGATTGAGCATGTGTTATTTACATCACTTTGCTGAAGTGTTGGCTTGACTATTTTTGATGGTGCCGCCCCCGTTTGACTTAAAATGTTATATTGGTGTTTGAAGTATTATATTTCATTAACTTAGAGTTTGAGGATGTTTTATTTATGTAAATGATATACTTTGGGTAAAATAATTTTGAATTAATCATAGTTACTATTTTTTACATAAGCCAAACTAACTAAATGTATTTAAGTAATAGTTAATAGTACATAGATAGATAACTCTTTATTGACACCAAATTGTATATAGCACACAGATAGAAAAAACATAACTCAATAATAGGTACAATGGGCGGTCTTATCGTCTTAGCAGGTACTTGTTGTAAGTGTAGTGAATTGGGCAATGCTAAGTTCTGGGTGGCCGTGGCGCTTACCATCACGTGAACGACATGCACGTTTCATTACTGGCTACTTAAAAAAAACTAACAACGTAAAAAAAATACCTACATTATAATTCAGGGGAAAAAATATCTAATAAACTTATCAAAATTGGTAAAGCCTCCATTGTCACATTTTCATATGCCAAAACTGAAGCTCAAAGGATATCTTTACACATGGCTGGACCAAATCGTGGTTTACAGGTCAATGGGTGGACCGATTTTTGGATGGTGGCCAGTTGAGGAGTTCCTTTATTTTGTTACGCTTGTCCGGTCCGTTTTTAGTTATTTTATTGCAAACTTTGCGCTAGTACAACCCTGATTTTTATTTGGCACTAGTTTCATGTTGCTATCTTTGGAAATTTAGTACCAAAACTATCTGTAAAAATGACAATGTACCCACTTAACGAAGCAAGCACAGTAAAACAGCAGTTTTCCTAGTTAACAAGAGGTTCGTACAAAACGGTGGTAGCCTAGTGGGAGAACGTCCGCCTTCCAAGAAGAAGTCATCAGTTCAAATCCTAGTGCGGGCATGTAGCGATGTGTTTCTTTAACAAAAAAAATGGACGTAATTATCACTCGCTTTTCGGTGAAGGAAAAAATTGTGAGGAAAGCCACATACCGACCAGAGTATCATTTCGGAGGTTGTCCACCAATCCCACCCGGGCCCCGTAGTGAATTATGGCCAAATTCTCTTCACAAAAGTGAAGAGAGGTCCGTGCTCAGTAATGGGCCGATATGGGTTCATGATGATAATGTTGATGATTTATGATGAATCTTTATAATCCTACAATTAACTTGGTCTACGTCTTGATGTTTGTGGAATCATACAGTCTTCGTAGTTCCCGATTCCCTAATGAAGAAGGTACAGGAATTTCTAGTTACAAGTCAATTTCAGCTATGGTGTGATAATGACGCATTATTTTTACTAATTACATATTTAAGTCGATCAACATCTCAGAACCAATCTTGTACTCGTAGAAAAACCTCACCAATTCCGGATATCAATTCCAGCCAACCGACCATCTGGCACCGAGCATTACACAACACCTTGTTAAACTAGCTGTAAAATGTATCACTACAATCTACTAGGCAATAAGTTCTAGGCACTAGAGTCGACGTGCACCAAATGCATTACGGAATCGAGGATAGCATCTGTGCAAAAAGAGGACATCTTCTTTAAATCTTAAGTTTATCTCCGCCTAATGTAAGAACTTCAGATTATTGGAATAATATCCATAATTGCTTATCTCTCACCATTTTAATCTTAGAATATTAAACAATTAGGATTTTATCCATATCAAAATTCAGTCTATTATATCACGTAATTTGCCTATCACTTCATAGACCTTTTCTCAGAGAGAGGGAATGGGCCATAATCCACCACGCTGTGCCAGTTAGGACGTTTTATGTCCTAAAACTTTTAGGTTCTTAAAGATGCTGGTTCGTCACAATTTTTTCCTTAACTATTTTAGACTTATAGCATCGAAATCTGCTCATAACTATGACAATAAGTCAGTGGTACAGGAAAAGGGTTCGAACCGTTGGATTTTATATTTTACCTTTTTTTATTGCCAAATAGGAGTGACGACATGGTCGACTGGGTAGCATGCTTTCCTAGAAGATACCTCTTCACTCAAAAGCGAAACATCTAGATTATAGTTACCGGGAAAGAAAGACTCGGGTAATTTTTTATCTAAACTTTTAAGAACTACTCCTAGTTAATTAATTTTTAGTTCACGAACAAAACATGGCAACATTAGAGCCTCCTGCCTGTTATTAGACGGCTGGTAGTCGAGTTTGTGTATCCGACAAGCGAGGCCCGCCAACAACTCTCTGGAAGGCGTCCAACCACAGACCGTGGGATTTATTCGCCTTCAGTCGGTGCATCTACGTGGGCAGTTTACAAAATTCATCAGAACTATGCTATAGCGAATCTGGAACCGCTACTAAAATCAGATAGAGTTGTTTAACCCCAGGTTCAAGCGAATACGTACGTGTGTTAGTCACATTATATGCTTCGTAACAGTTGAACTATCTTGTTATTTATTATTTGAATCTCCACTATAGATTACGTACATTATACATGATATTAGTATTTTCTAAGTGTGATTATTATACATTGCGTTTCTCTAACTATAGGAGACTACATCTTTTAATACAATTTCGACTAAGCTATTAGTAGGTACTATGTAACCTATGCATTTCTTATATTTAACACTAGCTGTGCCCTGCCACGCTTCGCTGTGGCACATTCGCACATTCGCTGATATGTCACTGATGAAAAAAATAGATAAAAACAATCCTTGATGCGAATTATATATCACGCTAAAATTTCAGCTCGATCGGTGCGGAACTTTTTAGTTTTTAAAGCGTACACAAACCAACATAACATTTTTATATATATAGATTATGTGGACCTAGTACAATATTATGAAGTTAGGAACTAATGAGTTCATAATTATTATAAACCAGTGTTTTTTAAGTAATTTAATGATTATTTAAAGTTAGGGAGCGAATCAAATTTTCGGTCTTTGATACTTCATTGTAGTGTTTACAGATTCGTGACAATAGATAATGCTATTCTATGTTGCTATTGAGACTTCGTGAAACATTAAAAATATATTTAAAAAGTTATAATTTCGTAGATACTTGAAGTCAGAAGAACAGACAGTTACTTTTATGCACTTTTATTATAACCTTGTCGACCCAGAAACACACCCACCCACCCAAACAACTAACGCCCAACAACCCACCCACAACCCAAAAACCCAGACGCCACCCACCCCCAAAAAATCCACATACCTACCCGAAAATTATTTTGGAGGTAGGTATGTTATCCACCAATCCCCTATATGACCCTCCTCACGATAATGAGGGGAGACCCGTGCTCAGCAGTGGACCGGTATAGGTTGTTGGTGGTGGTGATTATAATAAAGAGGTAAAAAAGGATGTATGAGAGTTTATGTAAAGTAATCTTCGGAACTACTGGTCCAATTCTGATAATTTTTTAACCAATCGGAAGCTATAATATCCCTGATAGCTACAAGGTATGTATTTCCCATTAAAAAGCAGAGTTCCAGCAGGAAAACGGAAAATACGCGGGTGACACCGCTGGACTAAAAATCACTGCAATGGACAGGAGAAAGACAAAAATGAATGACATCTCGTTTTGGAAGTGACAGCCATTTCTGTTTTACACGAAAGAACAAAGGGTTTGTTGAACATTCAGCCTTAAACATGAAAGGGAACAAGTAGGTGAGAAACCCCTTTATCCACCACCAAATAGCTCGCGGCGATTGCTTACAAAGGCGAGTGTGCAATTACACTTACGCGTGTTGAACTAACCGCTAGTGTAAATACGTCATAACTTAAATATTTAATTTGAGTTTTTGACTAGATAACATTTTAAACTTAGGTTTTGAGTGGTAAATAGCAAGGAAGTAGTGTAGTAGGAAGCCTCTTCTACAAGAGACGGCCTGGGGAAGAACCCTTGCCAAATATTTATCCGCCAAGCAGTAGTGTGCAAACTTTTCTGTCGGGTATGAAGGGCGCTGTTTCTAGCAAAACTACAAGCCAAACTGGGCATATGTGACTTTAGAGCCGATATCTCAGGGTGATGAGCGCAGTGCAGTGCCGCGCAAGATTGTGCAATGCAGGGTTCTAGGTGGTGCTGTGACTGTTATGGGCAGGCGTAGCGCTTACCATCAGATTAACGACTTGCTCGTCACTCAGTCAAATAAAAACAATAAAACATATACTTTTTGTTAAAGCCCCATAGAAATTTTATCAAAACCAGTTCAGTCGTTAGATATAATATTAAAAATATGAAATCGGGTTTTTGGTTTAAGGAATTATATAATAAACATTATCCTTATAATGTCTTATCTTAATAAAAACTCAACGCGGCAGATTAAACACCAGTCCCCTACGCTACCCTACGCTCCCCAAGAATTCTCTTACAAATGCAAACAAAAATAAAAGAGGAAGAATCAATATTGTTACAGACACGGGCCAAGATCGCGTTCCATTTTATCAAGGGTGTCTATTATGCGAAATTATTTGACAGTTCTTGTCGTTAAGCCCATTGAACGTAGGCCCGAATGGCCGCCATTATAGCAGTTTTACAACGACTTCCGCTTTACCGATAAGCGAAATAGCTGCTATATTTTGTTCATTTTGTGTTGTAATAAACTTATTGTGTTTGGAAATGAAGTAGGTGGTGGCCGTATTGTTTTGGCCGGATTGCCGCATAATTATTGAAGTTCAATAGTTATCCGGCAATCCGGCCAATGTCGTTTATAATGAAAAGTTGAAAGCGGTAACCGTGTAGTTTTACTTCCGCCGAAAAATAAAAGTTATAGGTAGAGGGGTTAGTTTGTCAATGGGTTACGTCTTGTATTTTTTTCTTATTATCATGTTTTGACTTTTTTTTAGAATGATTTTTTTTTGCAAAGTTACGATTAATTCGTTGGACTAACATCGTTTAAACATAATATAAATTACCTAAATGCAGGAGAATTATGGTGAATTATGGCCTAATCATCCTCGCGAAGGAAGACCAGTGTTCAGCAGTGGGCCGATATGGCTTGATGATTCTGATATTGATAATGACGATAATAATCATAAAAAAATAAAATATTAAGTGCCAAAAATAGAAAACGCCGATTGGATACATATACCTAACATACATATCCATCAAAATTGATGAAGTACGAGCTTAATAATAATAATGAAGAAATAGTAAAAAGACATGGAGTATTATAACCGGATAGTTTTATAAAGTAGCCGGATAATGGCCGGATGTTTTATTAATCTCTACAATAAACGCAATATTGCTTACTCAAGCATCAAATAGAAGCTGCTTTGTCAGAAGAAAACCGGGTCGAAAGAAAACCGGGCTTAAGAAAAGTTGAACAAGAAAGTTTCCTAAAGAAATTTCTTTTTCAACTAGACTGTAGTTGGAAAAGCACTTTGATCTTGCATTTTATTGCAGAAATACGAGTACTTAAAATATGACAAGTAGCTTTCAAATGTGCTTTATATTTCTTTTATATATGACGACTTTTGTATTTAAAAGTCGAAATGTGTGCTGGGACACATACTCGTATTACGGTAAAATTTCATCTAAAAAAATACTTCAAAAATGTTTAAAAAAAGTTATATTAAAAAATATTCGACACGTAACTCTCCCTTTCTATATTCACTAACTCCCTCCCAACTTCCGTTCACCTCACCCGATCTCATATTTCGTAACGCATGCACCAGATTACTCCCGAAGTCGAGCGTGCGTAAAAAGTTTTACTTCAAAAATAGTGGTAACTCGCAATTTCGTTCGCATGGTAAGAAAACTTTTGAACCTTAAGAGGAGCCTATTCGAGACAAACATTCAGACAGACAGACAAAAGTTCTAGTAATGGTCATTTATGATTAGCCATCGTATAAATAGTAGTTTCTACTCGAATTTTGTCATTTATTTTGTACCCTTCAAACCGGAACACAGTAATGTTTGCACACTACTGCTTGGCGGATGAATATCTTGAACGAGTGGCCGTGAAGTTTAAAGGTTTTCAGATCACTCAAGAGCACTTTGCATTTAACATTTATTCATTAATTAATAATTTAATACCAGTTAACTACAATGTTGCTTTAATAGACGTTAATTAATCCACACTAAACTCTAATTTAATACTAGATTAGCGTAAATAATTAAGGTATCTAATCGCAATCGTGTCATTCGTAGGTAAACTAATTATGAAAGAAAAACTAAGGTCAGGTTTATGTACAGAATTTGAAAGAGTTTGTTTTGGTTGTCGGACGGCCTCTGTGGAGTTAGTGGTTAATAAGTTGACTGTGAAGTTCTTGGTTCGATTCCCGCAGAGGAAAAATATTTGTGTGAACTACAGGTATTTGCTGTGAGTGTAGGTGTTAAGCGGTAGTAGCGTAGTCGGAGAACGTTCGCCTTCCAAACAGAAGGTCGTGAGTTCAAATCCCACAGCAGGCACATACCAATGTGTTTCTTATAAAAACATATGTACTTAATTATCACTGGCTTTTCGGTGAAGGGAAATATCGTGAGGAAGCCCACATATCTACCCGAGAATTAATTCAGAGGTAGGTATGTGATCTATCAATCTGGATCTCACCCCCGTGGTGGATTACAGCCTATTCCTCCTGAAGAAAGTGAGAGGAGACCCGTGCTCAGCAGCTGCACGATATGGGTTGATGATAATGACGTATGTCAGGTGTTTGCGGGACCATGGTCCTCGGAGTTTTTGGTTCTCTAGAGAGATAATTCTACGTAGGAGTCAATATTTATCTATGTAATGGTAACGTGTTAATATAATTATTATTAAAATATGATTCTTATATGACTCTTCTTCTTATGACTAGAATAGAAAAGAATAAAAAATACTCTACTCTACCCAATACTCTTAGTTTAGAGTTTACAGTTTTTATGAGCACAGTGCAGTGCCAAGCAGCATTACGGAACTCAAATTCCTACAAAACTGCAATTCTTATAACTTTATGAATCCGAATCAAATATCAGCAAATTGAGTAAATGATTGACTTTAGATAACTCAATATATCACAAAGAAAACGTTGTAACGTATAATACAACGGAAACGCGTGGCACCTTACGTAATTATTAACTGAAAATGGGATAACGTAACCAGTAACGTTACCGTATGTTATAACGTATAACGTATAACGTATTTCGGCTAAACATGGTGTTAGCGGTCCCAAAATGATACATGAGCTACTTTATTATGAAACCATTTTGTAATACAGACATAAGGAAAATGGGTGATGTGAGTCTTATTAGGCCTTTTACAGACGATTGGTTGAGACTCTAACCAGTGATTTAGCATATTTATTTAGAACTAGCTGTACCCAGCCACGCTTCGCTGTGGCACATTCGCACATTCGCTGATATATCACTGATGGAAAAAATAGATAAAAACAATCCTTGATGCGGATTATATAGCATGCTAAAATTTCAGCTCGATCGGTGCAAAAACTTTTGAGTTTTGAAGCGTAAACAAACCAACATAAAAATTTTATAGATATAGATATATTGCATTTTTTACGTTTTTTGTTTTACATATTATTATTCGTATTTTTTCACGTATTCGTTTTTTTTTAATTTACTATTCGTTATCTGTAGCTAAAATAAATCGGTAATTAAAACAGTAAAAAGAATTGTAATTTGGTTAGTTCACACTGTTTCCACATTTTTTTAATAATGTTGCCTGCGTATTACTGTGACTGACTGTGTTTGTGTGTGTGTGGTTGACTGGAAGAGATCTGATCGCTTTTAGCGATAAGTTCGCCCATTGTGATATATTTAAAGTTATATTCTTTATTTACTATACCTTGTGTATTTCTGAACTGGTGTACAATAACATATTTCTATTCTATTCAATTTTTTTCTATCTACTGTAAGTAGGTTATTTACAAGCAGTCTTTATCTAAAAATGGTGTTAAAAGTAAAATGTAACAAGATATACAAATCCTGACGTATTAGCTACCTTGGGTGGTCCCCCACATATCGGTAGGTATGTTGATGAAACTAAGTTTTTTATTCGTATAGAGAAAATAGTACGTGTGCGATGCAGCACCTGGCAACCTGATACGGTTGAATCCTTTACTGTGGACGCTCAGGGCTGTCTGTAGCCAGCCTTATATCCCACGCGTTACTTAATAATATTTTTACTTATTTTTCGACTAAAATATCATTTTCTAATTGGAACTGTTTACTTCACTAAAAAGCTAGGGAATACCTGGTTAGGTATATGTGTGACATTGTTATTTTAATAATTATAATAGCCGTATATACCAAAACAGGTATAATATTCCGAACTTTCCAAGTAATAATTTCGTGATTTTGTATTTTTTGTGTTTCTTTTGGTTAATTTTTTTGTGTCTTCTTGTGTTTGTTTTAGGTTTGTTTGTGCTGTTGTGTTTCAATAAAGAGTTTATCTATCTATCTTAGTTAGGAGTCAGGATGTGTGTATGTGATTGTGACGCGTTATCTTTTTAATATTATAGGGTTCCGTACCTCAAAAGGAAAAAGGAACCCTTATAGGATCGCTTTGTTGTCCGTCTGTCTGTCTGTCAAGACCCCTTTTTTAAAGAGATACTATTTAATTTTAAGTTGTTAAAATGTTGCTATTGAAAAGTTTACGATCAGGCCTAGATATTTTATCTTTACCTAAAATTTCTTAAGCAGTAACCTAAATGGAAGCTTACAGCAATGTGAAGAAGGGCGCGGAAGTTGCCAAATTTTTGGCCCTATAATAACTGTAAAATTTCAACGTTTGGCAAGGGGAAGAACATCTAAAAAGTCGTATTTGACAATTAAATTTACATGAACTAACTCTGTCCGCGATTTCGTTCTTGCGACATTATTTCTATACATATCTTCTGAACCCTGTAAAATATCAAAACCTACACAAAAAATAAGTCCTAACTTCCGTTTTAATCGCTAAAATTTCAATTTAAATTTGTTGAACCAAACTTTCAAACAAAAAAATGACTTCAAATCCCTGTCTCTTTTCCTTCTTACTTTTCATCTCGCTCCTCTCTCTTCTTCTCAATTTTCTTCTTTTTTGTTTTTATTTTAAAAATATTTCCTTATTTATCAGATAGACATTTCAATTTTATTACTGGTGTAGATACAAATATAGATTACCTTTATACGTCTTCTGTAAGATTCATGTTTTTGGCGATATTTTGCTACTAAGATACGAGTATTACCGCGAGCGTAGCCGAATAAGCGAAGAATCTTTCCAAGCCCGAAACTTTCGGTAACTTAATATTACACCGTGTATTAGATTTACCGAAAATGGTTTATTGAGATGTGTTGGTTATTAAATTGCGGTATTATATACGTCTTTGGTACATGTCACTTTGGTGGAGCAAATGATAAGGGTTTTTTAATACCAAAGAGACTTACTATTAGATACCTCTTTTATAGGGTCCCTGAGATGATAGAATGAGATTGTCAATTGTTACGTGAGTGTTGCCATTTTAGCTCTATTTTAAAATTTTCTGCTCAAAAATGTATTTAGACCTACAGCTCCTTTTTATAGAATTTAGGCTCTGTTTTTGTTGTTGCTTGTTAATTATTTTTTTCAATTTTTTATCAAATTCTAAAAGAGTTTAACTGGTAACATTGAATAGCAATTGACAATGGCAATTGACCGTCTTGGAGACAATTAACAATATACAGGGTGTCCCAGATGCCTTGAGTTCTATTGTGCGTGATGTGGTAACCCTGTTTAGAGCACCATGTATTACCGCTTGACGCGACTTCGAAGACGAATCAACGAAAAGGCGTAAGCTTTTTTTCCAACTATGGTTTCTTTGGTCGTAAGTAACATTTTTCATGCTAATTTTGATCTAGTTTGTTGAATTAGGTTGATTTTTGCATGCCGGAAAATCAGATGTTCTAAATATAACCTTTACCTACAGTCACACTCAAGAGCAAAATAGATCAGACAATTCAATTTATCGAAAACGTCAACCGAAAGCCGAACTTAAACGCCTAATATCGTAATAGTTCAACAAAGTGCTAGCTCAAGTAATACTGGCACAGTATTTGACAGAACATAATCTTACAACAAAAGCCTGCATCGGATCACACACAGACACACGCGCGTAAACTCTATTTAGAGATAGAAGACGCGCAAAAAAGCAATCTAGCAGATCCCGATCTTTAATCTTAAATTCATATAAGAAGTGAAAACAACCTCACAACTTCAATTCATCGCTAATCTTCATTTTAACTAGCACAGAAATTTCTTTAATAAATACCACTTCTCATATTGTATAGACAGTATCAACAGTATGGCGACTATATCTATTTGTCTCACGCACACTGATATAGACGTCTGCCTAGTAGTGCGCAGTACTAAGTGACATTCGATAACTTTTTGTGAATAAAACCTACTTGTCTTTAACCTACTGTCACGGAAGGGTTGGTGTAACTTATCCAAACTAAGCGAATCTTTAATTTGTAATCCAGTTTAGATGTAACTGAGAATTCGTGAAAATCGCAAAAGACTGGCTACTGTTTATATTTGACCACCGTACTGCTGCGATGCTTAGGTACGGCCACCGTTGAGAAATTTAACTTTGTATTCAGCACAATGGCTGAAGTCCACTAAATTAATTTTAGTAAGTTAGTTTCGGAGGGAAATTCTATAAAGGGCCAATTTCGCTTCGAGGTCGGGCGTTCGAACGACTTGAAACGACTTGGTGATTTGGTGTAAAGATGGCAGGCCATATGATAAGCAGAAGGGTGCGAGAACGAAATAAAGAGTCAAATTCTGTGTAGGGGATGAAACTTGCCTTGTCTGCTAAGGCCATCTTCATTATGTTGATACTTGGAAGGAAGTCTGTTATAAAATTTATCAAACCTTTCTTTCTTCGTCTTTTGGAAGGACTGGCCGCAGAAGTCTCTGAACAGAGAGGAATGGAAGGAGGGTAGGGAGGCGTTTGCCCTGCAGTGGGATGACCATGGCTGATTATAATAATAATAATTATTATTATTATCCCTTCACTATTACAGTTAATAAATATAAAGCGTCCTTGGCCGTTATTTGCTATGACCACCGAGATTCGTAATGCGGTCATTTTGAACTGTCAAAATTAGCGCGTTTCAGGTGCGCTTCAAGAACGTTAGATGCTAAAAAAAATTATATAAGTAGTTAAAAAAACTCATAAACACGCTTAAAACAATTAATTTTATGGTAAAAAAGCGGTGAGTGCTTGATATCAAGGGGTAATTATAAATATAAAGAAAAAAGCACCCCAGGCTTTTTTACCATCAAAAATATTTTTTGTACTTTTTAGTTGCTATAAAAGAGTTTTTTTTTTTTGCTTTAATTTATCATCTTATTTTGATAAATTTTTATGAATTCAAATTGAATTTTTTATGAATGCAAATGAATGATGAATTTTTATTTGATAATGGTTTATTTTTAATTATTATTGTATTGTTAATTTTATTAGTGTCTTGTCATCTGACCTTGATAAGAGTGCAAAGTTTAAAATCAATCCACGTTTTGAAAGGAGTGAAATTCACATTAAAGATTGCGTTACATACATAGATACATACGTCATACATGCCAAGCTAATAAAAGCGAGTTAATAACTATAACGCGCGTTATGACATCACGCGTTTTCGCCAAGGAATCTCACGTGGCATAGCAAGTAAAGGCCCTTCATCATAATACAGTCAATTTGACGATTTCCGTAAAGGTTATCAAAACGCAGTTGTTATGTATTATTTAATAAGGCGAAGGAAAATATTGGAAAAGCTACTTAGGATAAATAAGAATTCAAAACAAATGACAAAACAAGTTCATATTCTAAGTACATATTAATCAAAAACATTCACGAACCCAATCAGTTCTAAATCAGCAAACTGAGATATAATAGTTGACTAAAACACGAAGATAAAATATAATTAATCTGAGAAACCATAAATTCGCGATCACAATTAATGGGTAAATTATCAGATTTAGCGCTCAAGTAAATGGAATCCATAAAATAATAATTTTGTTAATACCCCAAAAACCCTATCAATATCGCTTCAATTTCCATATAATTGAACTTTACACCTAACAAACCGTCTTCAGGGTATATCACATTCTTGTTAATCACCGGATCTTACCCTGGAGGTTTCATATAACCATGGGTATAATCGCTTTTGAACTAGGAGTCCATATAATGAATTCCTTACCAGTTTAATTTGACCCCTAACCCATCTCCTTCAAAACTGAAATATAAACTAGCCCAGAGAGGGTTATGTATTGATGAGGGTCAACGCAAATTGGTTGGTCGTTGTAAACTTCATAATTCAATCTAAATTAATGATAGAATGGTTATTGCGAGATATCAGTGTGACCTGTCGTAATGGTATCATAAATAATTGTAAGGTTGATGGCGCTTTTAGTACCCATTGTGTGTTTGGGCGCCGTTATCTGTGGTAATGTCAGGTACAAATATAAACACATTTGTACTAAGCACGTTAATTCTGGGAGCGTAATGATTTGCATCACGTAGAAAATATACACCTATTCATAATCATCGTCAACCCACATCGTCCTACTACTGAACACAGGTCTCCCTCACTTTCGTGTGGAGGGTTAGGCCATAATCCACCACGGGGGCCCGGTCCAGATTGGTGGATAACGTACCTATCTCCAAAGCAATTCTCGGGTAGGTATGTGGATTTCCTCACGATGTTTTCCTTCACCGAAAAGCGAGTGATAATTACATTATGCTTTACGGAAACACATTGGTACGTTCCCGCATTGGGATTTGAACTGACATACTTCTTCTTAAGAGGTGGAAGTTCTCCCACAACAATTAGTATGATTATTTATGTGAAGAGATCACTGCTCTGTTGATACCGCCTTCAGCTTGCACGCAAATTTGAAATAAAATGGCACTAAAATATTATAATTTGAAAACCTCCCGTCAATAACAACAAACCCTGATTACCATTTATCTATAAGTAATCTATTCATTGAGGTCATTCTAATGAGCCCAAGCACGATACCTCTGCAGTAAATTGGCGAGGAGTTAGATATCCTGCAGAATCCAGATAATGCAGCGTCAGGTCAAGGTTACCATGATCTTGCAATATCATTGAATCGATCAGACCTGTGAAAGTTGCTTACATCTTTTCATCAACTAGAAAAGAGCTGATGCTTTTTAAACAGCTGACTAGATTTTCTTGAAACTTAGCTAAGAACACTCTCGATGACGTCACTTTTCACAAAACAAACATATTCAAAATCGGTTCATTCGTTTAGAAGCTACTTTGCCTCAAGCAGACGCTCAGATATATCATTAATTCGTAATAATAACTTAAGAAAGGTCAACTCTATAATTAACAACTCTAAGTCTCGAAGAACTTGCAAACTAAATTAAAGACACATTTACGCTGTTGACTAAAACATACTCTCATTTACCTGACTTATCATTAACTTGGTAAAACTTTAGTCTCAAATGAAACCTAATATACCTATATTATGAATAGCTTTAGTATAGAAGTGTAGATACTATAGACTGCTTTCAGTTAAATACCTAGCCACAGAACCGGCAAAATTTAAATCAGTTCTTAGAATAGAATAGAAAAACTCTTTATTGTACACCAGAAACAAAATTAAACACAGGACAGAAAAATTACAATAGGTAAACAAGGGTAGTACAATGGGCGGTCTTATCGCTGAAAGCGATTTCTTCCAGACAACCTTTGGATGGACAGTAAAAAACATTTTTCGATAGTAGGGTGGGTGGCGTACTTACAGTATTCAGTTCAGTTTCAGTTCTTCTGAAGTTTGAAATATTAACGAAGTTTCTGTTAAAGTAATAGTATTATACCTATACCTGTTAAGACATATTCTTTCATCTTTAACTTTAATGGATCTCTCTAAACGAATGGATGGTTAAATTTCAACAATTAACTTGATAAAGTGAAAGTTTGAGTTAAGGCGCTGCTTCGTTTTCAGGACTTGAGAAATTAAGCTTTTACTAATTCATAGAAATGAGACAGCCATTTAATAACTTATCACTATGACCTTCTGCAGCTGATTATGCGTTTTCACGACGTACAAAATCAGATATAACTTTTCCTTATTTAGTTTTGCTGTCTATTTCTTACTTCTTACTGATATTTTTACTATCAACTTGTCTTAGATATATCTAAAAGTGTCTTAACTACTATCCTTCCTTACAGTTACTAATCTAGTAAATGACGCAATGCGAAAGTTTTCATGTTTGTTCCTGCGTATTTTTGTTTGTTACTCAGTTACGTCTAAACGGCTAAACAGATTTTAATCAAATTTGATACAAAATATACTATACTTAGGGTCATAACATAGTGTACTTTTTAGTACAATAACTTACCCCTAGAGGGATGAAAAAGGGGTATAAAATGAAACACTGAATTTGTAGCAAAAAATCGTACTCTGATAGTTTTATTTGTCTAACTTTGATCTATAGATTTTCAAACTTTAGTAACTTCTCGATGTAGACCTTTAAGTAATATAAACTGCAAAGTTAAAGTAACAAGGCCCGGAGTTTGTTTATGTTTGTTAATTCTAAGTTAGTACTACCTGAAACCAGATCCCTGATTGCTTTGATTTACGCGTCAACAATGTTGTTTACTTTGAGGAATTTGGTACTCAGATTCGCTTTTAGGACCTTATTGGTCGTTAAAAGTTTTAGTCTTATGAAATTATTCCTTTATGCGTCAACCACACTTTTTACGAGAAAAATTGAAGTATGTAATATTGGTGGTGACTTGACGAGTCCGCGCAAGGGTATTTATTTTGTGTCGACCATAGGACTATTCTGAGTGTAAGTGTTTTTATTAGCTAAATTACTGGGCAGGTGTGACTTTAGAACCGTTGTCTCAGTGTGATGAGCGCAATGTGGTACCGTTTAATATTCTGTAACGGAAAATTCTGGATGGCACTGTCGCTGTTATGGGCAAGCGTGGTGAGCGACTTGTTCGCCTCGTCATTCAACAAATTAAAAAAAAATATATTCAAAAATAAATACTAAAAATCCATATAAATAAAATTGCGTCCTAAAAAATATGAAACGAGTCCAATTGCCCAACTGAGGGTTTATCTGCCAACGATATTCCAATACCTGAATGAATGAACGAATTTGTCAGTATGTTTAATTTATTTTAATTAATAGATAGCCATCGCTTGTGTTTGGGCACATAAATTATTGCTTTGGTATATTTACTTGGCTTGCCGCAATTTAAATTGCTATCTTTTACTGCAATGCAGAAGTTTTAGCAGCTCATGTTCGAATTGATATTAGAGCTTACTTCGTTTTATTCTTATCGTTTTTTCAACCATTGGCGTCACGATATCATTGGTCCTGAGCTGATCCAAAAATAGGATTCCTTGTAAGTATATAGGGAATAAGGAACTACGAGGACCATGGTCCTATAAACACCCAGAGCAAATTCTTGTGGTTCGTGCTTCGCAGTCAGCTTACGGCACGGAGTCATGAGGGCATTGTGAAATGGATATGTCTAATGTTGGCTGCTACATTTAAAGCCCTTAAATGGGTATGATCGATACGTGATGTGAAATAGTGTAGTTACATTAATCAGCCAGAGACTACCAAGGCGTAGTCTTCAAAGTGAAGTCATAACCCGCCGATTCCATTTTCTCAACGACTATACAAGTTTGACAAAACCTTGTGATAAGACCGAAAATCTTTTTTTAAATAAATAAATGGCATTCGATTTTTAAAACCAAGGAGTTTTCAATTAAAAAGATTTTAATATGACAGGAACAGTGGAAATATTCCATTCCCGATACTTTTAGTGCAGCCCTCGTAAGTAGCTTTGTATTTTTTTGCTTTGGGTTGTAATTGTTGGTGTCACCAAAGAGTAGTCTGTCGGCGCTTCATCAAATCCATAGAGAATGACAGCTGACGTTTTTACCGTTGTCAGTGTCATGTCGATGGTAGCGGGGCGGCCATCTTGAAATTACACTTTTGGAACGAGTAGCCGCCAAACGAATCGCTAAATATCGACCTAATCAATTTGATTTGAGCAATAAATTAATCAAATGTAAAGAGTTACAGTTGTGCTTAGACCATTAGAGCGTATATTTCCGTACGAATTGCGATAATTATAAATTATATCGATTTTCTTATATACATGAGATTGTCTCTTTATGACTGCCGGAACACCTGTGTAGCTATAGCCGTACAACATTATCAAATTATATCGGCCTACTGCTGAACTCGGGTCTCTGGATCTGAAATTAGCCAGGTGGACACTATCAGTGCCTTACCGCCGAAGAAAACAGGAACAAAATGACCTCCAAAACGAAGACAAATCGTCGATGTATGTCAAATTATATTTTAATATTAATTTGGGTGCGAACTAAGCCCAGTTTTATCGAGTATATTTATGAATTCATTTCGCGAATATTTAATAACTTCTGCAACATGCTTATTCTTCTCAAATTAATACTGGGATCGAAACTTCATTTATACAAACAACCGATCGAAACAAAGAAAGTATTCAGAAAAACGGTTATTCAGTTTTCTGAATAATATTGAATATTGAATTGGCGCAACAAACTTTGCAAAATGGAAGCGCTAATACCGAAGAGTGACGTCATAACTCCCTCTCGAGATTTTTAATATCACCTCAATATCCGGCGCGATTACTTGCGAATAGAATTATTCTTTCTGGGAGCTTGGATGGAAACTGAAAGAGGTAATGTTCGAGTTCAGAATGCGGCGAACTTGTAAGCAAATTATCAATGTCTAATTTTTTTTAATTATTAGTGACTAGGTGGGATCAATTCTGTTTAAATTCTAGTTTACTTATCAGGGAGGTACGGCCACTTTTTGTTTTGCAGCAATTCAGTGGCGCCTTTCGTTGACGCGCGTCTGTATCACTACTTTTGACTGTTTGCCGCATTTGCAACTGTACGGACACTGCATCGTGAATGTATCGATGCTACATCGCTACAGATGTGATGGATCAACGACAGCATCGCGACTGTATCGTGGTTGTATCGCTACTGAATCGCTGCAAAAAGGAGCCATGGGCGACTACGCTTAGTTTAGAACTGTAAAATAATTTTTCTTCGCTTCTTTTTTAGGAATGTCTGTAATTCGTTAACAGTCTGTTGCTGTACAGTACATGGTATAACCACAGCTTAATAAATCCATTATCCTCCATACTACGGTATAATGTCACCATAACATGATTTTTCTTAACAGGATCTTTATTTTACTATGCTGTGGCACTGATAAGAATACCACTTCCTTGTCTTTCCACCTGATTTTCGAGATGTCAGTAATACCTAACTTGAAATCTGTATCTTCCAATTTTAGTCTCAGCGTCCTGAACAAAAAGTCCCTTCATTTCCATGGAAAGCGATCCGAGACCGAGTCGATCGCGTTTATTGAATTCAAATCACATCGGCCCGGGACAAAGGACTTGGCAACATCCGATGACTGCTGGCTTATTATGAAAGTAGTTTTTATACCACTTGGTCTTATGTCACTTCTTTCTTTATAAGTCGAAATTCAAAAATGAGTTTGAAATGGGATTTGAATATTTTTTTATATTTCCATGGAGTATTGGCGGGAAACTTAAACTGTATCGTTGTTCATTTTGAATTATTTTTCTAACATGTGTTTTTGTTTGTGTGTTATTTGCATTGGTATTTCCGCATGTTCTCGTTAGCATTTGCCCATAGAAACAAGAAATAATAATTAGTGATTTGTAATTCGACCAATAAGTGCATTCTCAAGTCGTTGACTCATACACACAAAAACAACAAATCGATAACAACAATAGAAACTCAACTCAACAACAACATAAACTCTACAACTTCAACTCAACGTCAACTGTTTACGAGTAGTAAAAACAAAAGGGCAGTATTACCATCATCGTAACCCATATCCGCCTACTGCAGAGGGCAACATTATAACAAAATATGAAGTTCTGAATTTGACACAGTAACAGTTTAAATTGGCGCAATAACTTTATAATGCCAACAATTTGTTTAACAATGCTTCCCTTGGTTAAAGTTTTGCTAAGCGGAACATTGTAGTTGCAAAGCTAGCTCTTGAGCTCACTTGCTTTGAAGACAGCGTTCTAGCTGACACAGCTGTTTGGGTTCTCATTTTTAAAAGCTTTCAGGTAACTGTTTGAGTTACATAGTAGCTACGTTAGTGTAGATGGATGTTTGTAAATCGAATACAAAATCGCCATGTGAAGCGGCTTCTTAAGAAGACACCCCTTAAGCCTTTTTTTAACCCAAATGTCAGATGTCCTGTGCGTCTTGAATTAGGACCTGTGAATATTTTTTCTCTACGCAGCGGTTGCGAGGCAGTCGCAATCGCATTCTACAGATGGTTGTGTCGCGTCAGGACTGTCCCTTACAGAACTGACGGATGAAGACGCTGATGGGAGGTACATAGTGTATCATCATCATCATCATCAACCCATAACATCCCACTGCTGGGCACGGGTCTCTCCTCACTTTCGTGAGGAGGGTTAGGCCATAATCCACCACGGGGGCCCAGTCCGGATTGGTGGATAACATATCTACCTCCGAAATAATTCTCGGGTAGGTATGTGGGTTTCCTCACGATGTTTTCCTTTACCGAAAAGCGAGTGATAATTACGTACATATGTTTTACAGAAACACATTGGTACGTGCCTGCACTATATACATAGAGTATAGTTAGGTATAATTTGTAACTTGATGTCGGACATTTAATTGTATTTTGAATAAAAAAAATTTATGATGTGTTTTGTTAATGATTTGATTTTTGTATGGCTTTTTATATCTGAAATAAATGATTGTTATTTTTAAAATTATGATTCTCCAGCCACCTGCACTGTGAATTCCGGAGCTAACAAGGTTTACCGTTGACATGTCAAAGAAAACATCATCATCGTGGATGGATGTTAGTGTCCAAACTTTGCAAGCCAGTTTTACTTGGTTGTCATTTTCTCATAAATTAATATAATTTTTTTTAAGACTTCTACGTCTTTATTTTCCATCGAAATGGTCACAGCTGTTTTCTGAAAAGCCACAACTGTGATAGCTACTTTACTAAGAAACTCAATTTAGCTGTCCAAGAAATAAACCTCCAAATAGCAGCTACAAAGGCTTATTACGACAGAGTTTTAAGGCTTATTGAGCCTCTAAGCCAGGATATTACCATGTCATCCACGTTACAACATTGTCAGCGAAAGTTATTTCTTGTGAGATCACGGAATTATGTTTGCGGTAAACGTTTGTTCTGAGCAAACAAAGACCCTTATCATGGGACAAAGTAGCAAATGCGCTAGGATAATGCTGCTCACTTTATGAGCTAATATTGTCTGAAGCTGTTTAAGCTATTAGCTTCTGGTATAACTGTCTAATGTATGGCTTAACGACAGCTAAAAAAAAAACTGCTGTTGCTTACGAAACAATAATTCAATTTGGTTGTGAGTGTGGTTTTAACCAAATTGAATTATGATAGCTGCACGTTTATTCTACGATGCGGACACGTTAAGTCGTAAGTTCCAGTTGTATCGATCAAAAGCAGTCTTTAAACCACGTCAAAGGCCCTTGAACGATCTGAGAAACCTTCTGCACCTACATCAATGGAGATCAATCGTTCAATCTTGTGTTAAGGGCCACGTCTGGCAATACGACTCAGAGCTCGGAAAGTCTTACTCAACACCGGACACAGTGTCGAAAAGTTTCCGAATCCGATTCTAATGATATTATTACAAATCCGACGCATTCGAAAAACGACTTTGTAATAGGAATTGTTAATAACGTTTTTCGATCGGCAATGAATCAGAATCGCATTCGAAAACTTTCCGATACTTGTGAATAGAAATGTTGGACTGCCACTGCGTTTGTCACCGGTTATAAATACCAAGCAACCATATCTCGTCCACACAGACTGCAAAATTTAATCTCACCCACCTCATACAGCCACACAAACGATACGACGTCTATTTATCCCAAACGTTTCATTCTGACGTCATAGCACCGGAACTTTTTACTGTCCATATTCGGACCCCCGTTTTAGCTTGGCTACAAAATGTTCTCTACATGGCCTTAAAACCTTTCCATCGTCAAACTATGTGGGTTTATTAGTGCCTATCAAGATAAACCGGCGGGGTGGGGTCAGACGTTTAATTAAGAAACCTTGAATCTGGCCACCCTGGGCTCGGACAGATTTATCGTGGCCTGTCGAAATAGCAGACTTAAATTTAGGGCGGGCCAAATGTATGATTACAGTTTCCAGCTGATTAGGACTTGAGTTGGAAACAATTTAATTTATGAATTATTTATTTACACCGCTAACCTTTGACGCTCCATTGCTTCTCTCCATCCAAAGAATTCCTCCCATTGTGCCATTTATTTAGTTAAGTATTCTATTTGATCCTTATTTATCTTGTGTATTTTTTTAAGCTGGCTAACTTAATGTATATTTTTCTTTAATATTTACAAAGCATATCCTGATTTTATAAAGCACAAATTAACATCACAATTTGTGTTAGTTACATACTGTCGTTTAAGGCGGAAGCTCGACCCTCTAGCAACCCTACAAGAAAGATTATAAACATTAATTGCAATCATTATCATAAGCCGAAAACCCTGTACACCACAATCCGTCGTAGCAAATTCATCAAAGCAAATAACCAGCAACGTTTCGCACCCAAAAGCTAATTCCCGCGCCAGAAAGTCAGTTACAGTAAAACTATTACCGAGGACAATGTCGCGGCGAGTTATCGCTTTGATTAAACCCAGACCGCAACTCTCACTTCGTCAGCTTGCAACTGGCAGTGTGGACACGCCATTATTCAGTCGAATGCTTTTGATGTGAAATTAATGCAGTGGTTGGAATAAATTTAACTTTCGCTGCTAACTACGTCGCGTTGCATCTATTTGTTATTTACTACTCTACGCAATTATTGTATTATTACTGGTACGAACTTTCTTTTCGCACGGCGGATGGGGGCTAGGCGAAAAATAGCTTAAGAGTTTTCCACCACGAGTATCCGACACCACTCCTTCTTTACTGTTGAAAGTTAAAAGTGGAAAATTAAATTAAATTATTATTTTTTTGACAAAAAACTAAGAAATAATTTTTTTTCCAACTGAGTGTTCCATGACACACACGCATTTTCTATTATTCGGCCAAGAAAAAAACCTAACAATTAATGCTAAGCCTTCTAACCTACCACGTGGAAGTCGAGTTTTACCTAGACCCAAGTGAAATTGATATACATCCCTACTTATATTATTAATGCGAAAGTAACTCGGTCTGTCTGTTGCTCTTTCACGCCTAAACTACTGAACCGATTGAAATGAAATTTGATACAGAGATAGTCTAGAGCCTAAGAAAGGACATAGGGTACTTTCTAATGCGAAAAAAGCATTGTAAGAGTTTGAAATAGGGGATGAAAGTTTGTATGGAAGTTTTGTCATTTATAAAGCTAGAAGCTTGAAATTTATTTTTTAGACTTATGATTAGATGTAAATAAATTTGGCATTCAAATGTAAAAATTTACCCTAGAGAGGATAAATAAAATATAGGGGATGAAAGTATGTATGGAAATATGTAAGGTTTCGGCTAAAACACTGCACCGATTTAAAAAAATATTTCACTAATGGAAAGCTACATTGACAGCGAGTAACATAGGCAATATTTTATCCCCATATTCCCGCGGGAAAAGGAACTACACGGGTGAAACCGCGGGGCGCAGCTAGTTGTATGATAAATCTCAAAATGGTTGATTTTGCAACCAGTGAGCGTTGTTTAAGTTTACGGTGCCGTTTGTAAAATGACGAATTACTTACATAATTTTCTGACAAGGCGACGACGCCGTTTGTAAAATGCCAACGACGTACACAAAGTGACACATTAATATTACAAAATGTCCATGTTTGATCCTGTCTGTTTCTTCCTTTAGTATTTTTCTGCTTACTTTGTAATTTTTTGTACCGCAGCAGGATTGTTTATTTTTATACGCCGTACACAAAACTCTCGTCAAAAATAAATGAATTATACTATAGCTACAAAGCTATTTGTTATTCTTCCGACCTCACGACCGCTTTCATTTATATTTTGTTGGACGCAATAATAAACATGCTCTTTACGACGATACACAAAATTTAACTAAAATAACAATTTCTTTGTCTAAGAAACGTCTATTTGTCTTAGCATTAAAGTCATTTTTTGAAAAGCACAAACTCGGATTCGAAGTTTCCGTCAAAGATTACTAGAACGCGTATACTGCGGCTCGCTCTGTAGTTTCCCTACGGCAAGTTCTTGTCTAAACTTTGCCTTGAATGTTGACAATTTTACACATTTCAAAGAGGCTCAATATAGCGAAAATGGAAGAGGGAGCAGCCATGCTGAGGTCGTGTGGCGTATTGACACTATCGCATGTAGAAACTATACAAAAAGAACGTAGACAATTTTATAAAATTTAAAACTACCATCGAACGCTTTTTGAATTTTGTTTTTATTACTACAATGCTCTTATTTACAAAATAATATGTGGGAAATAAGAAAGGCACTGGAAAAGACTACGTAGGTTCCAATCGATCTTCATTTGTTAAAAACCCCGGCGCAATAATGTTTGTATTTATGGGAGTTTATATAGCTCCATCTCGTTTTATTAATCTCTTATTCTCTGCAGTTTATTTTTGAGTGACGTCACGTCACGTTTGTCATTTATGAGTGTGTGGTGCCAATCTAGGCCGGTCAGTTTAAGGCCTTAAAATGAACTGTATGGAATAAGAATAAGTACGTGGTGACCCCTCACTTTGCATGTGACCGTGAAGCGCTGTTATTATTATTTTAAATTCGACTCCGATGTCGTTGCAAAGCGCACAAGTTACCGTTCAAATATCTACTAGGACACCTACACTCTCAAAAGCTTTAAATCTATTTTATAGTTTTGCCACCCGACGCGCCGTGTGATTGCGTCTTTACTCGGAACAGCCCTGCAGCCGAGGGGTAGCCTACCGGAACGGCGCCCATCTTTCTGCTAAAGTTGAACGGCAACGGCGGTGAATGGCACAGACTTTTTTTATAAACACATCTCACTAAAATTATAAAGCGAAAGTTTGTGTGTTTGTCCTCTCTGCACGCTATAACGGCTGAACAGAGTTTGATGTAATTTAGTACATACATACTTTAGGTCCGGCAATAGAACATAATTTATAATACTTTTTATTCCGTAAAAATTGACGATTCCTGTGAGATGATAACAAGCGCGGGTGCAACCACGAGGCGCTGCTATTTTCAAGTGAATCAATCGACTAAATTTTTGTTTCCGCCAGAAACATAACGGAAGCTGATATTTCACTGTTTCCAGCGAAATTGCTGGGTATATGAGACTTTAGAGCCGATGTCTTTGGGTGACGAGCGCAGTGTGGTGCCGCGAACGATTATTCAATGCAAAGTTCTGGGTGGCACTGTAACTATTATGGGCAGGCGTAGCGTTTACCATCAGGTGAACGACTTGCTCGTATCGAGACTCAGTCAAATAAAAAAAAAATTAATAGATTTCCTATGTTTAAGTTTATGGTTTCATTCAAATTGTAAAACATCTTAAGCAAAGCGCACATAGCTTGGACAAAAGCCGGTTGTTTATAGCTCACATTAATATCGTCGCGCTTGCAGACACACTAATTATTTTGTTTAAGCATTTAAAACTTGAGGTCCTACTGTATTCCAGCTAAATATTCTGCTAAAATTATAAAGAAAGATAAATTGAGGCGGTGGTTTTCTTGGATTAAAATTCAGATATTATTCACCAAACAGCTAAGTTCAAGACATTTATTTTCATATTTTAAATTAGGTAGGATTCTAGGTGCCTGAAAATGGATGACGATAGAAAATAATTAATTTTATTGATCATTCTTTAAAAAAATAATCTATGTATTTAAAATAACAGCGTACACAAACCAACATAACATTTGTATATATATATATGTTAATGTTATGTTGGTTTGTGTACGCTTCAAAAACTCAAAAAGTTCTGCACCGATCGAGCTGAAATTTTAGCATGATATATAACCCGCATCAAGGATTGTTTTTATCATTTTTTTATATCAGTGACATATTAGCGAATGTGCGAATGTGCCACAGCGAAGCGTGGCAGGGTACAGCTAGTTAAATATAAAATACATTTGAGTTGTGAATCTCCTCCATAACCGAGTCGGGTAAAATACCAACCGTCTATTTTGAGTAGGGTGTAATTTCCTTGTTATTATGTAAGAGGGTTAAATCAATTTAACTTTCAAACGCAGAGTTTGAATCATAATAATATTAATTCCATTGATCAGCAACATAAAAAATAAGACGTCACGGTACGATTATGCAACGCGGCTCAGTTTAGGTCCTCAACTGAACCGCTATAAGACGTCATGGTAGGCCTCCAGAACTCATTTTGGGTCATTCATGATCATCGTCATCAACCCATATCGTCACACTGCTGAGAAAGGGTCTCCGCTCACTTTCGTGAGAAGGGTTATAATCCACTACCAGATTCAGGTCCAGGTCCAGATTGCTGAATAACCTACTTCCGAAATAATTCTCGGGTGTGTAGGTGGGTTTCCTCACGATGTTTTGCTTCACCGAAAAGCAAGTGACAAGCAAGTAAGTAAGTGAGTAGCGTTTGGGTCATTGCGTCATTCTAATTAGTTAGTTAGTAAAAGTGCCTAAGGTACGCTGAGAGTTAAGTAACAGGGATCAATTTATTAAAACGCCAACCTGTAACTAAAGCTGACCAACTTAAGTATCAAAACAAGATCATATTACTAAATAGTCACAAATTCAGCGAATACCGCGACGAAAATAAACCCGAAAAGCTTATAACCTCCCTCCTCCGTCATAGAGGTTACGTCGTATAGGCAGGATTGTCGTCACGCCTATCACAGTTGACGTAAATCCATGTCAGATGCTGATACCAATTCCCGATAACTGTAAAAGTGAGGACCGCTCTCGTCACTCCATAATGCGAATAGTTGTCACCCGCAAAAAAGGATTCTAGGGCAGAAATGAGAAACGACCGAACTCCAATCAGTCCACTTGGAGAGAGGATGAAACAAATCGGTTGCGCGCGTAGCCCGCATACGATACCGACTGAAATATTGATGACGGATCTGCCCAAGGGAACGATTATTTGAATCGGATCTCTCTGTATCGGGAGCGATACGCAACTCACAATTGTAGAAGTTTTTATTACCCGCTGTAACTCGAAGGCTCTTTTTCTCTCAACAGTTATTCCTCTGGCGTAGAGTTGGAATTCCAAAGGCTTAAAATATTCGCGGCAAGGCGTATGGCACGATTTTCGACTATGTAAATCGAATACTCAACGCCTTTTTATGAGCCGTGACAGATGAGAATACCTATGAAGCGAGCTGTTTTTTATGTGCTTCCAAATTTTTTATAACAGGGAAAACCTTCACGAATTGAATCCGCCGGAGACGAGTAAATTTTGAAAGTAATATCGCCGAATAAAGCGTTGGGAAGACAGTAAATTGCAATTTAACTTTGATCGCGACTCGTTAAGTTATAAAACAATTCACCTTTCGGGGGTTCTTCAGTCAAGCTGGAAGGACATAATTTGCAAATCCGGCCCTAAATCTTCAAAGTTAAATTTCGTTTCGTGAATTTTTCTACCTTCGAAATCTCGACGATACTTCATAAAATTGGACACGGGACCAGCGACCACTTCGGTCTAATTGGCAGCGTCCCAAATCCCTGGAACTCTCAATTTATTTATGACGAATTTCTGCGCTCCGAACAGCAACCCTAGTGCCTAACTTTGACGACTTTGACTAGACGCGCGCTTACGCTTCACAGTCTTGATATTTTGAGAGGCTCAGTTAAATATAGAGCCGCTTTCCATGAACGTGTAGCATTAAATCGGAACTAGTGCATAATATCAGGACTCGAGCGTTTAGAAGTTCTCAAACTAGAGTTGTAGTTCGAGCTGTTGTTCGTGACTATTTTATTATCGATAAAGTTAATGCTATGCCTGAACGATATTTCGATATATAGAAGCTCAGCTATTGGATCCCGCTTACACTATTATTACATTAAAAAACCAGAAAGCAATAGAAGAATTAATATACGTACTTACTTATGTCATACAGAGATAGATGAACTGTTAATCTAGAACTGCATAAATATGATAATTATATTTTTGCAGTTGATTTTTTTGTCAACTTGATGGCTTTTTTTGTGCATTGAAGATGCTTTTCTTCCTAGATGATCACTTATCTGAGCTCTCCAGTTATTCTACGATCAAAAGTCACAGTGTCACGGCGGGTGGTACGGTATGCAATGGTCAATCAAATTAGAAATATGACGATCTCGGACGTATAATGCCTTCGACGTGGACATCAAGCGAAGGTGACGAACTAAAACTCTATCTCATTCTCTCCCAGGGTTATTACCTCCCAACTTTTTCTCCATCCGCAAAACCTTATCTTCAGAGTCGACTTCGTTCCGACAATTACTCTTCATTTACCACAATACCCGGTAAAACCGCGAAGGTGAGATATCCCTTTGTCAGCCTTGTGATAAATACACACGTAAGCCTGCGAGATTAATGCTGTTACGGCTATATTCTCCGGACGTGCATAGTCCCTTTATAGCGCTAAGTAACTTAATATTAATCCATGGCTCTACTGAAATGGGCTGAGGCATTATGTGAGTGAGATGGCGTACCTAAAAAATGGCGCTTCATCTCGCCGGTTCATATTTTGTGAGGTAGATTATTTTTGTTTTAGTGCTAACCCGGAAAATTGTGCCTATAAAAATAAAATTAGCACGCTTCGCACAATTGCTTTTATTACGGAATCTTGTAGCGTTGTGGAGATTGGTGTGCGTGGGTGAGTCGTTTTTGTGTACTCGGGTTGGACTTTACTTGCTCACACGAAATCGCATTTTTCTGTAACGTACTTAGTGGTGCCGCAATTTTCAATGTATTATTAAAAAAAATTGTTTTTTTGTTTTTTAGGTTCAGATAGATTATACTAAATAACATACATGTCATAATTACTATTACCATCATCATCATCAACCCATATGGTTCCACTGCTGAGCTCGGGTCTCCCCTCACTTTCGTGAGGAAGGTTAGGCCATGTTCCACCACGTGGGCCGGATCCGGATTGGTGGATAACACACCTGCCTCCGAAATAATTCTCGGGTATGTGGCTTTCCTCACGATGTTTTCCTTCACTGAAAAGCGAGTGACAATTACGTACATATGTTTCACAAGAAACACATTGGTACGCGCCTGCACTGGGATTTGAACTCACGACCTTCTAATTATTACCATATAAAGAGATTTTTTTTTACGTAACTATTAAAATTATGTTGAAGTCAATCTGTTTGTTTTGCTATTAAGTCGTAGAAACTTAAAAACGTAGAATATTATGCTAATAGTGTTCTGTTAAGTGTGCCAAATAAACAAATAAATAAAACCTGATCTATATTGAGAAAAAAATAATATTGAGAACCATAAAGAAGAACCCGTTTGCAGCCTAGACAACAATTCGTATTCCATGGTGCGAACTACACCCCCAAATTGAAGGAATCATTATCACCATGAACCCGATATCGGTCAAACCAGCCACTGCGTAAACCTGAGCTTCTGTTAAATTCATCAGTGCCCAGATTGAATAATCGTGCCGGTCACCTGCCAATTATTCGGTACGGTTCAGACGAAATTTATTGTGAAAGCCCCACGGCGCATCTATTATACGCCTCTTTTTCCAATATGAGGCATTTCACGGTCCGATGAGGGTACGAAGTTTAATTTCACTGATGAAAAAGGTGGTCGGGATGACGGGATAAAAATGCCTGGTGAAAGCCCGGTTGATAAGTTTAGGCGTTTAATGTGTTGTTTTTATATATATATATATATATATAAGAGTAAGAGTTTAAGAGTTTTCTAAGAGTTTATCTATCTATCTATCTATCTATCTATCTCGATAGATAAACTCTTTATTGAAACACCACAGAACAAAGAAAACTTAAAACTAGAACTTATAGACAAATAAATAAAAATTAATAGAATTAATAGATTTTTACTTATTTATAAACAATTTTTTTTTTTTTATATATTAGTCTATTCCTATTTTATGCCCTGAAATTTTCATTGAAATCCATTGAACAGTTTCGGACCCTATTTGATTCATACTTTCAGACAGATAGACACACTTAATATAAATACAATAAAGAGTTTTCTATTCTATAAATTGTGTACTGTGCTATGTATTTATGTATTGTTAAACTTGTCTTATTATTGGTGTAATTATCCTTATTTGTTTAATTATTACAAAAAAATATGAATAATTAATTATTATTATATTTTATTATTATTGATTTTCGACACAGATATCAACTTAAGCTGTTGCTTTAAGCGATAAAGCCGCCCACTGTACCTATTATGTAGCTATATTTTTTCCTTTATTATTTACTCGTTAGTCTCAATAAAGAGATTAAATCTATCTATAAATAATAATAACCCCAGTACCCCGAATGACCAGTAACTTTGTAGCTCAAAGTGAACCCAAAAAATAGGTATTTCTGTCATCCGCTAATCAGACTGATAAGGTACGATCCTAAATCAATATTACTCAATTACGATTACCAATCAAGCGGTCCTGTTTAATCAGCACTCGGTTCCGGTTAGTCTAATTGACATTACCATTCCAGCAAGGGAATCGAGCTGTGTTAGTCACCCGGTCTGTGATATATTATATGATTTTCGTAAATAACATACTTATCAAAATAATCTGTAGATTATTACTTTATTTAAGTCTCTTTGGATTTATAAAAGTTACGAAGTAGTAGTCCCCGACATAAACCTGGCTTGCCCCTTCTTAGCGCGTTCCCATCGGTTTATATCTGAGCCGAAATAAAATCAAAAACATTATTTGCGGCGACAAAATGTAAATGAGTTAGATTATTGTGTTGAAAACGGGGTCTTTATGAGCAAGAAAATGCGCACCCCAATTTAATGCCAAGCAATGAAGTTTTTTTCCTTTCAGTTGGAATCGTTTTATTAAACTCTTGAAGAAATGAGGTATTTGATCTAGAAGCTATTCTTTTGATAAAGAATCTTTATTTTAAAGATAAAATGAAATTGCCCTCTTTTAACAAAAGGTAGGGAAAGAGCTAGCTATCGGTAGCAACGCAGCAAGCACTTTGGAGGGCAATACGACTGTCATGAGCGCTTATCATCATTTGAAAAACCTGCTCGTCTCGTTACCTGTCGAAAAGCCTTTTGAAATATTCTAGGAGCTGGCTTTGAGATCCAGTGTTCTTCTAAGCCCTTCAAGCAATACTCAAAACAAATTATTCATAGGTACGTATGAAAAAATAAAGCACTTTTACAATCAAGCACTTAAGTTTAACTGAACTAATGAGTATAACTGATTATGGTTTGAGTTTTAAAAAGGAAATTCAAAAGAAGCATCAGGTTTAATAGTGGTCAAGCACTAGGCAGTTTAGAGGCAGGCAAGCGGACAGGCAGGCAGGCGGGCAGGCAGGCAGGCGGGCAGGCAGGCTGGCGGGCAGGCAGGCAGGCGGGCAGGCAGGCAGGCGGGCAGGCAGGCTGGCCGGCAGGCAGGTAGGTAGGTTTATCGGTTTGTTCAAGATTGTTGGACTCAATTGGTTAATTATAAAATACGTGTCTATTAAATTATTATTTCTTCAACAAACAATTATATTATCTTTCTGAAACTAAATAAAAATCTATTTTCATATTACTACAGTTCTCTATCCTCTATTATGATAGCGGTTGTGGTCAACACACTAGAAGTTTAATGGGGTTAATAGCTGAGGTAAACACTTGAGTGCACTCAGCGTTGGAAGGTTCGGTTGAAATATTACGCTTTTAGGATTACACGTAAGTCTCGGAGAGCGGTCGAGTGATGTTTTAACGGCTAATGCAGTAGATCTTGGCTAAAACGTAAGTTTGGCCGTAAAAGTGGAGGAACTCTTTAATATTTCGGAGTTTGACCGCGCTCTGCTGAGAGGGTATATAACTTGGTGAGTTATCACGCGTCTTTATTACATGTCGGGTATTTCAGGAGTTAAAATTATTATTAAGGAAGTTATATATATTAAAAATCTCAACCGGAAAAAGAGGCGAGATATGAATAGAGTCGTATTAATAGCCAGTTTTCTTTTGTATGAGTCATTTTCTTTTCTTTTCGTGCTTAGTAATTTAGGACGTGTTTAGTGACTTTTGTCGCTTAATGTACTAGAAATTCATTTCATAATTTTTACTTTTTTACTTTTTTAATTTTTACTTTTTTGTTTAGAGAGTTTCATCAGGAGCACTTTATTAGTCACAAACTAAAGTCACAACAAAAAGTTGTGTCAGAGACTTTTTGCTTCCATTTGATTATTTCAGGATAAAACAGATATTCTTCCACCAAGCAGTAGTGCGCAAATATTATTTACACAGATTTATACAGATTTAAAGAGCACTGTTGCCTGCTAAATTACTGGGCATATCAGACTCATATGTCTACGGGTCAGTACTAAGCAATTTAAAGCTCTAGGTGGCACTGTATCTGTTATGGAGATGCGTGGCGCATACCACCAGCTGAACGACTTGCTCATTTAATTACTCAGATAAATGAAAAAAAGCCCTGCTTTCAATCCAAAATCTCAACTACGACAGTAAAATTATTATTATCATTATTATGCAATTTATTAATATAGTTTTTGGTTATCTTTTCTACACTATTTCTAACTGAGATATATACAATTGAAATTATAAAAGAAAACTTAAGTTTAGGATACCACCGGTAGCGGAGCAGGGCTCAAACTACCAGTGGTTAAGGTTGCAAAGAGGGGAACCTCCTGACAATACGCGCCGTGTCAAGCAGTACTGCCTTCTGCATTATTATTAAACCTATACTGTCCCACTGCTGGGCAAAGGTCTCCTCATCTCCTTTCACATGTCCCGATTGTTCACATCTGACCAACTCTGTTCATATATGTTGAGATCGTCACGCCAGCTGTACCTAACCATAGCTCAGCAGAAATTAAAATATAAATATTATTGCTCGCATACACATCTCAAGTGTATTGAGGTTTCTTTCGGGAGAGGGCACCGTGGAGAAGGGAGTGATCCGTCAACCTCCGACCGGGACACACGGGAGTAAGCTCGAATAATCGCGACAACAATGGCTCCACCGAGAGGGTCTGATAAAACCACTTAACTGCGCACGCGCATCTGTTGGTTTCGCGACTCGCGATCGTAGTGAAAAAGTTTTGAGAATTAGAGTCCTTTCTTGTAATCCGTTTTAATTGCAGTGTTAAATAGCGCGGTCTAAATTATAAATATCTTAGAAGTGTTTGAGAGTAATTCGTTCTTACCTTAATTGCAAGTGTATAGTTAAACTAGTGAATTAACATAAGTTTTGATTCCTATTCTAGTATTTTAGTGTTTGTTAGATCTAGTGAAGTGGTGGTGTAAGGTGATCTTCAAGCTGAGGTCGTGAGTTGTATATTCTAAGACAAAGCCTTTTGGGATCGAAACGCATAGGGATCGTGATCTATTGTTAGTTCACTCTTATTGTTCCACTTCTATCGAAGCATTAGCTTATTAGTTAGTTTACCTTATTAAAAATAACACGCAATAATTATTGATAATTTATCATACCTTAACCCATGTGTAATGATCCGATTCGGCAGAGCCAGTTGAAATGGTGAGGGATATATATTCGTAGTTTTAAATTAATATAAAAATCACTCATTGTTCTCCTGGCAGTATTAATTTCATTATGTGTCCATTTTCAGCTTGTTCCTGTTATATTCGTTATTTTATCCCGTGCTATTTTCTCTATTTTGAGATTGCTATTTTCACTGATACTACCTTACGTTTTGTTTTACGTGTTTATTTTCAGCTTCGAAATTACGTGCCGTTCTGTACATAATTTACTTTTATTTACAGCTTGTTACGAGTTTTTACTTTTCGTCGACAACGCCTAATACTCAATTTATGTGTTCCTTTTCAGCTTGAAATTACGCGCCGTTCTCTACTTAATTTACTTTTATTCGCAGCTTTTAACAAACGATTATTTTCATCGATAACATTCCTACAGTTATACTTTAGTCATCATTTCGGATTGAATCTACGACACATTTCTTATTTTACTGTCTATTTACAGCTTATAACTAAACTTATTTACGTTGGTGCGCTTACTGCAAAGTTAGTCGGTGATTTATCTTCAGTTTCCGGAATCAATACGACCTTATTTTAGATCTATAAGAATTTATATGCGCATGGCGCCAATTATGAAATTTACTAACCAATTTTATCGAAGTAAGGCGTAATCGATTTTTCCGTCTGGGAGGGGTGGTCTCTTCGTAGTCATTACGTTGACAGCGACGGGCTTATCCAACCCTTCTAACTACGCGAGATACTGAGAACTGTCTAAATATGTTTCTATTGGTAATTTTGGTAGGGAGGTAAAGGTTTTACATTGTCCAGGTAACTTCCCCTAGCGTAGATTAAATATAAACAACCTTTAAAGGTACTAATTACTGATTTGCAGTAGTTCTACACGCACACACACACACACACACTCACACACTGACGGCGTTTTCATAACTAGTATGTGACTTATTGGGATTGTTGTAATGACCGAGGACTCACGCCCCTAGGTTATTAGAATTCTTCTATGGGTTGCTACTAGTGATCACGACTTTCTGCAAGCACAAACACTATACACGCAGCACACACATATTTCCCCACACTATACACCGGATCGGTGGGAGAGTGTTCAATTAGGCCAATTGTTCACCTCTCATTGATTCAACCCACACACACACTATCATCAAACACACACAGTAGATTGCTGCGAAATCAGTAACTTTTGATAGTGGGGCGCGACTCCTGTTAGCTTTCCTCCTCTTAACACTTTCACTGCGGGAAACACAACCATAGTGGTTTCCATTACAGTCTAAGTGTTAATCATTTAATCCTACCCAATCTCTCCGTTATTTCATCTCTGTTGTTTCAGTCTCGATGTGATTGGTGTAATGGTGATATTAATGATTAAAATCAATGTTTATTTAAATGAGTACTGTTAAAACGTATACTTACAACAACTTCTATCATATTATCTGGTTTCTTAGGTGAAACATATGAGATTGGGCTTCAATCATTTCTGTAGCTCTACAACCAGCACTCCTGGAATATCACGGTTGTACGGAGGATACATACCTGTGGGACCCCTGGGTGTACCTTCTGCTCTGTTTACGCATTACGGATTGATTGCGGCTTAAGCCATTGATCGCTTGACGAAATCTTTTAATAGAGAAAATGACCAATACTGTAAAGAACCATAAACGGTCAACTCTACATTTAATAATTATGAATATACAATATTTACACAACACATAATGATACTCCCATCATTTCCGCAGCTAGATAACCAGCACTCCTGGAAAATCACGATTGTACGGAGGATACATATCTGTGGGTCCCCTGGGTGTACCTACTGCTCTGTCTAAGCATTGTGGATTGATTGTGGCTAAAGACATAGTTCGCTCGACAAATTATTATAATTGGGAAAATACCCAAATATTAGAAAGAACCTAATAAGGTCAAACTTATGATGAACAATACTATTACAACATACATGATACAAATGAGTAAACAACATAATCCGGGAATGGGTTAAAAGGGGAGAGCATCAATCACATTGGACTGAATGGTGTTTCGCGGTACATATAAAGCCTAACCCATCTTTCCTTTCCCTTACACCTTGTCCCCGGGGGGTGCACAAAAGGATGGCACTCACAGGAGTAGGCGGGGTGGAGCCTACTCCGCTCCCGAGTGGGAGACTCTTTTTATATATAAAAAAAAGGAGTACCAAATCCTTCCTTTCCTTTCCTTGTTATCTCTGGACAATATAATTATCTTTTACCGTTTTATTATCTTTAGGTTAATTCTTTAATCTCAGTTTGTGTTCCTTTATAAACAGTCTCTGACTCTAAAAGTTCTAGGGTTACTTTATTTTCACAACGTGGGTGTAGACGATCACATGGCCATTTCTTCGTTTAAGTCTCCTTTCGTTTTAGTTTAGGTAGGTTAGGTTAGTTACAATTGGTGCCGCAGTAACCAGGATGTTTTGGAGTAGTCTTTAGATTAAAGTAGGCTTTATAGCCTACAATTGGTGTTCGTGAAATGGAGAGAGTTCATGAGACTGTTTTGGAAAATTCACAAACGTTATTATAGGTTCAATACTACAGCTGCGAAGCGTGAGGTTGTGGGTTCGATTCCCGCACAGGGCTGGGGTTTGTATGAAGCGCAGGTATTTGCTCAGAGTCTGGGTTTGATGTTCGTAGGGCTATGGTCTCCGTGGTTCCTGATTTTATAGATACAGGGAATCCTAGTTGAGGGTCGGGATCTATGTGTGCGATCGTGACGAGTTATTATTATTATTATAATAATCAACCTTAAATTACCTAGGAATCTTAAGGTTGTGGGGGTGCTGAGACCTGAATCTATGGGGGTGTTGAGACTTAAATCTATGGGGGTGTTCAGACTTAAATCTATGGGGGTGTCGAGACTTGAATCTATGGGGGTGTTGAGTTTTTAACCTATAAGGGTGCTGAGTCTTGATTTTGCGGGGGTGTTCAGTTTCAAATTTCTAGGCGTTTTAGTAAGGGTAAAATTCAGTTTCATGAACGGGAAATTCAGAAACAGTGAATATCCCTATTATTATTATGAATGTGAATGTAAGTTGTTTGTTACGCATTCACGCAGAAACTACTTAGCCTATCATCATGGAACTAGGTACGCACATTTTTGGACGTATTAAGGGTAACATAGGATTCATTTTAATGCTAAGAAAGAGGTTAAATAACAATAGAGGATGGAGGTTGTATTGTAGTATTTAGGGTTTCGGTTGAGCCACTGCACCGAATTTGGGAATTCTTTTACTAATGGAGGGCTGCATTATCAGAGAGTAACATAGGCCGTATTTTGCACCCACATTCACGCAGAAGCTAGGAATGCGCAGGTGAAGCCGCGGGGCGCAGCTAGTTTATTTTTATATAAACTCTTTCGATATGATGTTACAAAAAAAAGTACTACAATGTACAAATTAGTTTAACTAGGTTATTTACCTTAAGGCTAAGACAAAGGTATACTGTACAGCACAACGGCAATCTCGGCAATCTTCTATTACAAAGCGATACCGCATTTTCACGTCAGTAAATAAATATATGATTTACCTTAGGGCTCAGACAAAGATACACTGTATAGCACAACGGCGATATTCTATTACAAAGCGATACGGTTTTTAAACGTCAGTAAATAAATATTTTATCAACACTGCTGTTTATGTTATCGACTTATGAAAGGACCCCACAAAATATTTCAAGTGCCGACATATTTTGAAATAAAAGCACCGGCCGATGACAGCCGTCTTGCTTATGTTATTGTTAAGATCGCTTTGCGTTTGCAAACGTTGGCTCAAAGTACTTAACACACTAGGCACTGTTCGTATTTGAAGTCGTAAACTAATTCAAGTTCGTTATATCAGGCGTAAACAATTAACAGTTTTAATTTTATTATTTATTGTATTGTAAACATTTGACGAGTATTAGAAAGAATAGTAGTTTCTCTTTGTTCGCTTCATGAACAACGGGGGATCTCTATGATGAAAATAAATATTTGATCCGTTGCGGTTCGTTGTGAAGAGAGCTTACTCTGTAAAATAAATAATAGATTCGTGAATAATAAGATTTGAATATAAAAAGTAATAATAATTACCAGAGTTATAAATAGTGATCGGGTCCAAGGTTTCTGCATCAATGAAGTGACCATCTACTTCTTGCCTGAACCTTGAAGTATTTAGATAGGTAGATAGATGGTAACTCCTATTGGAGCCAACGATTATGGCCGATATCAAAGTCAGCATAATCTATTATAGGAAACGGGATTGTTACGCATAGGTGTAGTGGTCATTGGTAACAATCTGCACACTCCTCGCAAAGGAGCGACTAAGGCGATAAGGGTTTCGACTGCTTTCCGTTAAAAGTGGTTAGTAAGGTGGCCAGTCTTGAAAAGTAAAACCTCAATTAAATATTTTGCGACTTTCATTAAGTTGTGAATCCTAATGAAAAATTTTAACCGGATAGACCTTTTAAAATTTTTGGGGGTGAATGTACCTAACCATAGCTCAGCAGAAATTAAAATATAAATATTATTGCTCGCATACACATCTCAAGTGTATTGAGGTTTCTTTCGGGAGAGGGCACCGTGGAGAAGGGAGTGATCCGTCAACCTCCGACCGGGACACACGGGAGTAAGCTCGAATAATCGCGACAACAATGGCTCCACCGAGAGGGTCTGATAAAACCACTTAACTGCGCACGCGCATCTGTTGGTTTCGCGACTCGCGATCGTAGTGAAAAAGTTTTGAGAATTAGAGTCCTTTCTTGTAATCCGTTTTAATTGCAGTGTTAAATAGCGCGGTCTAAATTATAAATATCTTAGAAGTGTTTGAGAGTAATTCGTTCTTACCTTAATTGCAAGTGTATAGTTAAACTAGTGAATTAACATAAGTTTTGATTCCTATTCTAGTATTTTAGTGTTTGTTAGATCTAGTGAAGTGGTGGTGTAAGGTGATCTTCAAGCTGAGGTCGTGAGTTGTATATTCTAAGACAAAGCCTTTTGGGATCGAAACGCATAGGGATCGTGATCTATTGTTAGTTCACTCTTATTGTTCCACTTCTATCGAAGCATTAGCTTATTAGTTAGTTTACCTTATTAAAAATAACACGCAATAATTATTGATAATTTATCATACCTTAACCCATGTGTAATGATCCGATTCGGCAGAGCCAGTTGAAATGGTGAGGGATATATATTCGTAGTTTTAAATTAATATAAAAATCACTCATTGTTCTCCTGGCAGTATTAATTTCATTATGTGTCCATTTTCAGCTTGTTCCTGTTATATTCGTTATTTTATCCCGTGCTATTTTCTCTATTTTGAGATTGCTATTTTCACTGATACTACCTTACGTTTTGTTTTACGTGTTTATTTTCAGCTTCGAAATTACGTGCCGTTCTGTACATAATTTACTTTTATTTACAGCTTGTTACGAGTTTTTACTTTTCGTCGACAACGCCTAATACTCAATTTATGTGTTCCTTTTCAGCTTGAAATTACGCGCCGTTCTCTACTTAATTTACTTTTATTCGCAGCTTTTAACAAACGATTATTTTCATCGATAACATTCCTACAGTTATACTTTAGTCATCATTTCGGATTGAATCTACGACACATTTCTTATTTTACTGTCTATTTACAGCTTATAACTAAACTTATTTACGTTGGTGCGCTTACTGCAAAGTTAGTCGGTGATTTATCTTCAGTTTCCGGAATCAATACGACCTTATTTTAGATCTATAAGAATTTATATGCGCATGGCGCCAATTATGAAATTTACTAACCAATTTTATCGAAGTAAGGCGTAATCGATTTTTCCGTCTGGGAGGGGTGGTCTCTTCGTAGTCATTACGTTGACAGCGACGGGCTTATCCAACCCTTCTAACTACGCGAGATACTGAGAACTGTCTAAATATGTTTCTATTGGTAATTTTGGTAGGGAGGTAAAGGTTTTACATTGTCCAGGTAACTTCCCCTAGCGTAGATTAAATATAAACAACCTTTAAAGGTACTAATTACTGATTTGCAGTAGTTCTACACGCACACACACACACACACACACTCACACACTGACGGCGTTTTCATAACTAGTATGTGACTTATTGGGATTGTTGTAATGACCGAGGACTCACGCCCCTAGGTTATTAGAATTCTTCTATGGGTTGCTACTAGTGATCACGACTTTCTGCAAGCACAAACACTATACACGCAGCACACACATATTTCCCCACACTATACACCGGATCGGTGGGAGAGTGTTCAATTAGGCCAATTGTTCACCTCTCATTGATTCAACCCACACACACACTATCATCAAACACACACAGTAGATTGCTGCGAAATCAGTAACTTTTGATAGTGGGGCGCGACTCCTGTTAGCTTTCCTCCTCTTAACACTTTCACTGCGGGAAACACAACCATAGTGGTTTCCATTACAGTCTAAGTGTTAATCATTTAATCCTACCCAATCTCTCCGTTATTTCATCTCTGTTGTTTCAGTCTCGATGTGATTGGTGTAATGGTGATATTAATGATTAAAATCAATGTTTATTTAAATGAGTACTGTTAAAACGTATACTTACAACAACTTCTATCATATTATCTGGTTTCTTAGGTGAAACATATGAGATTGGGCTTCAATCATTTCTGTAGCTCTACAACCAGCACTCCTGGAATATCACGGTTGTACGGAGGATACATACCTGTGGGACCCCTGGGTGTACCTTCTGCTCTGTTTACGCATTACGGATTGATTGCGGCTTAAGCCATTGATCGCTTGACGAAATCTTTTAATAGAGAAAATGACCAATACTGTAAAGAACCATAAACGGTCAACTCTACATTTAATAATTATGAATATACAATATTTACACAACACATAATGATACTCCCATCATTTCCGCAGCTAGATAACCAGCACTCCTGGAAAATCACGATTGTACGGAGGATACATATCTGTGGGTCCCCTGGGTGTACCTACTGCTCTGTCTAAGCATTGTGGATTGATTGTGGCTAAAGACATAGTTCGCTCGACAAATTATTATAATTGGGAAAATACCCAAATATTAGAAAGAACCTAATAAGGTCAAACTTATGATGAACAATACTATTACAACATACATGATACAAATGAGTAAACAACATAATCCGGGAATGGGTTAAAAGGGGAGAGCATCAATCACATTGGACTGAATGGTGTTTCGCGGTACATATAAAGCCTAACCCATCTTTCCTTTCCCTTACACCTTGTCCCCGGGGGGTGCACAAAAGGATGGCACTCACAGGAGTAGGCGGGGTGGAGCCTACTCCGCTCCCGAGTGGGAGACTCTTTTTATATATAAAAAAAAGGAGTACCAAATCCTTCCTTTCCTTTCCTTGTTATCTCTGGACAATATAATTATCTTTTACCGTTTTATTATCTTTAGGTTAATTCTTTAATCTCAGTTTGTGTTCCTTTATAAACAGTCTCTGACTCTAAAAGTTCTAGGGTTACTTTATTTTCACAACGTGGGTGTAGACGATCACATGGCCATTTCTTCGTTTAAGTCTCCTTTCGTTTTAGTTTAGGTAGGTTAGGTTAGTTACAATTGGTGCCGCAGTAACCAGGATGTTTTGGAGTAGTCTTTAGATTAAAGTAGGCTTTATAGCCTACAATTGGTGTTCGTGAAATGGAGAGAGTTCATGAGACTGTTTTGGAAAATTCACAAACGTTATTATAGGTTCAATACTACAGCTGCGAAGCGTGAGGTTGTGGGTTCGATTCCCGCACAGGGCTGGGGTTTGTATGAAGCGCAGGTATTTGCTCAGAGTCTGGGTTTGATGTTCGTAGGGCTATGGTCTCCGTGGTTCCTGATTTTATAGATACAGGGAATCCTAGTTGAGGGTCGGGATCTATGTGTGCGATCGTGACGAGTTATTATTATTATTATAATAATCAACCTTAAATTACCTAGGAATCTTAAGGTTGTGGGGGTGCTGAGACCTGAATCTATGGGGGTGTTGAGACTTAAATCTATGGGGGTGTTCAGACTTAAATCTATGGGGGTGTCGAGACTTGAATCTATGGGGGTGTTGAGTTTTTAACCTATAAGGGTGCTGAGTCTTGATTTTGCGGGGGTGTTCAGTTTCAAATTTCTAGGCGTTTTAGTAAGGGTAAAATTCAGTTTCATGAACGGGAAATTCAGAAACAGTGAATATCCCTATTATTATTATGAATGTGAATGTAAGTTGTTTGTTACGCATTCACGCAGAAACTACTTAGCCTATCATCATGGAACTAGGTACGCACATTTTTGGACGTATTAAGGGTAACATAGGATTCATTTTAATGCTAAGAAAGAGGTTAAATAACAATAGAGGATGGAGGTTGTATTGTAGTATTTAGGGTTTCGGTTGAGCCACTGCACCGAATTTGGGAATTCTTTTACTAATGGAGGGCTGCATTATCAGAGAGTAACATAGGCCGTATTTTGCACCCACATTCACGCAGAAGCTAGGAATGCGCAGGTGAAGCCGCGGGGCGCAGCTAGTTTATTTTTATATAAACTCTTTCGATATGATGTTACAAAAAAAAGTACTACAATGTACAAATTAGTTTAACTAGGTTATTTACCTTAAGGCTAAGACAAAGGTATACTGTACAGCACAACGGCAATCTCGGCAATCTTCTATTACAAAGCGATACCGCATTTTCACGTCAGTAAATAAATATATGATTTACCTTAGGGCTCAGACAAAGATACACTGTATAGCACAACGGCGATATTCTATTACAAAGCGATACGGTTTTTAAACGTCAGTAAATAAATATTTTATCAACACTGCTGTTTATGTTATCGACTTATGAAAGGACCCCACAAAATATTTCAAGTGCCGACATATTTTGAAATAAAAGCACCGGCCGATGACAGCCGTCTTGCTTATGTTATTGTTAAGATCGCTTTGCGTTTGCAAACGTTGGCTCAAAGTACTTAACACACTAGGCACTGTTCGTATTTGAAGTCGTAAACTAATTCAAGTTCGTTATATCAGGCGTAAACAATTAACAGTTTTAATTTTATTATTTATTGTATTGTAAACATTTGACGAGTATTAGAAAGAATAGTAGTTTCTCTTTGTTCGCTTCATGAACAACGGGGGATCTCTATGATGAAAATAAATATTTGATCCGTTGCGGTTCGTTGTGAAGAGAGCTTACTCTGTAAAATAAATAATAGATTCGTGAATAATAAGATTTGAATATAAAAAGTAATAATAATTACCAGAGTTATAAATAGTGATCGGGTCCAAGGTTTCTGCATCAATGAAGTGACCATCTACTTCTTGCCTGAACCTTGAAGTATTTAGATAGGTAGATAGATGGTAACTCCTATTGGAGCCAACGATTATGGCCGATATCAAAGTCAGCATAATCTATTATAGGAAACGGGATTGTTACGCATAGGTGTAGTGGTCATTGGTAACAATCTGCACACTCCTCGCAAAGGAGCGACTAAGGCGATAAGGGTTTCGACTGCTTTCCGTTAAAAGTGGTTAGTAAGGTGGCCAGTCTTGAAAAGTAAAACCTCAATTAAATATTTTGCGACTTTCATTAAGTTGTGAATCCTAATGAAAAATTTTAACCGGATAGACCTTTTAAAATTTTTGGGGGTGAATGTACCTAACCATAGCTCAGCAGAAATTAAAATATAAATATTATTGCTCGCATACACATCTCAAGTGTATTGAGGTTTCTTTCGGGAGAGGGCACCGTGGAGAAGGGAGTGATCCGTCAACCTCCGACCGGGACACACGGGAGTAAGCTCGAATAATCGCGACAACAATGGCTCCACCGAGAGGGTCTGATAAAACCACTTAACTGCGCACGCGCATCTGTTGGTTTCGCGACTCGCGATCGTAGTGAAAAAGTTTTGAGAATTAGAGTCCTTTCTTGTAATCCGTTTTAATTGCAGTGTTAAATAGCGCGGTCTAAATTATAAATATCTTAGAAGTGTTTGAGAGTAATTCGTTCTTACCTTAATTGCAAGTGTATAGTTAAACTAGTGAATTAACATAAGTTTTGATTCCTATTCTAGTATTTTAGTGTTTGTTAGATCTAGTGAAGTGGTGGTGTAAGGTGATCTTCAAGCTGAGGTCGTGAGTTGTATATTCTAAGACAAAGCCTTTTGGGATCGAAACGCATAGGGATCGTGATCTATTGTTAGTTCACTCTTATTGTTCCACTTCTATCGAAGCATTAGCTTATTAGTTAGTTTACCTTATTAAAAATAACACGCAATAATTATTGATAATTTATCATACCTTAACCCATGTGTAATGATCCGATTCGGCAGAGCCAGTTGAAATGGTGAGGGATATATATTCGTAGTTTTAAATTAATATAAAAATCACTCATTGTTCTCCTGGCAGTATTAATTTCATTATGTGTCCATTTTCAGCTTGTTCCTGTTATATTCGTTATTTTATCCCGTGCTATTTTCTCTATTTTGAGATTGCTATTTTCACTGATACTACCTTACGTTTTGTTTTACGTGTTTATTTTCAGCTTCGAAATTACGTGCCGTTCTGTACATAATTTACTTTTATTTACAGCTTGTTACGAGTTTTTACTTTTCGTCGACAACGCCTAATACTCAATTTATGTGTTCCTTTTCAGCTTGAAATTACGCGCCGTTCTCTACTTAATTTACTTTTATTCGCAGCTTTTAACAAACGATTATTTTCATCGATAACATTCCTACAGTTATACTTTAGTCATCATTTCGGATTGAATCTACGACACATTTCTTATTTTACTGTCTATTTACAGCTTATAACTAAACTTATTTACGTTGGTGCGCTTACTGCAAAGTTAGTCGGTGATTTATCTTCAGTTTCCGGAATCAATACGACCTTATTTTAGATCTATAAGAATTTATATGCGCATGGCGCCAATTATGAAATTTACTAACCAATTTTATCGAAGTAAGGCGTAATCGATTTTTCCGTCTGGGAGGGGTGGTCTCTTCGTAGTCATTACGTTGACAGCGACGGGCTTATCCAACCCTTCTAACTACGCGAGATACTGAGAACTGTCTAAATATGTTTCTATTGGTAATTTTGGTAGGGAGGTAAAGGTTTTACATTGTCCAGGTAACTTCCCCTAGCGTAGATTAAATATAAACAACCTTTAAAGGTACTAATTACTGATTTGCAGTAGTTCTACACGCACACACACACACACACACACTCACACACTGACGGCGTTTTCATAACTAGTATGTGACTTATTGGGATTGTTGTAATGACCGAGGACTCACGCCCCTAGGTTATTAGAATTCTTCTATGGGTTGCTACTAGTGATCACGACTTTCTGCAAGCACAAACACTATACACGCAGCACACACATATTTCCCCACACTATACACCGGATCGGTGGGAGAGTGTTCAATTAGGCCAATTGTTCACCTCTCATTGATTCAACCCACACACACACTATCATCAAACACACACAGTAGATTGCTGCGAAATCAGTAACTTTTGATAGTGGGGCGCGACTCCTGTTAGCTTTCCTCCTCTTAACACTTTCACTGCGGGAAACACAACCATAGTGGTTTCCATTACAGTCTAAGTGTTAATCATTTAATCCTACCCAATCTCTCCGTTATTTCATCTCTGTTGTTTCAGTCTCGATGTGATTGGTGTAATGGTGATATTAATGATTAAAATCAATGTTTATTTAAATGAGTACTGTTAAAACGTATACTTACAACAACTTCTATCATATTATCTGGTTTCTTAGGTGAAACATATGAGATTGGGCTTCAATCATTTCTGTAGCTCTACAACCAGCACTCCTGGAATATCACGGTTGTACGGAGGATACATACCTGTGGGACCCCTGGGTGTACCTTCTGCTCTGTTTACGCATTACGGATTGATTGCGGCTTAAGCCATTGATCGCTTGACGAAATCTTTTAATAGAGAAAATGACCAATACTGTAAAGAACCATAAACGGTCAACTCTACATTTAATAATTATGAATATACAATATTTACACAACACATAATGATACTCCCATCATTTCCGCAGCTAGATAACCAGCACTCCTGGAAAATCACGATTGTACGGAGGATACATATCTGTGGGTCCCCTGGGTGTACCTACTGCTCTGTCTAAGCATTGTGGATTGATTGTGGCTAAAGACATAGTTCGCTCGACAAATTATTATAATTGGGAAAATACCCAAATATTAGAAAGAACCTAATAAGGTCAAACTTATGATGAACAATACTATTACAACATACATGATACAAATGAGTAAACAACATAATCCGGGAATGGGTTAAAAGGGGAGAGCATCAATCACATTGGACTGAATGGTGTTTCGCGGTACATATAAAGCCTAACCCATCTTTCCTTTCCCTTACACCTTGTCCCCGGGGGGTGCACAAAAGGATGGCACTCACAGGAGTAGGCGGGGTGGAGCCTACTCCGCTCCCGAGTGGGAGACTCTTTTTATATATAAAAAAAAGGAGTACCAAATCCTTCCTTTCCTTTCCTTGTTATCTCTGGACAATATAATTATCTTTTACCGTTTTATTATCTTTAGGTTAATTCTTTAATCTCAGTTTGTGTTCCTTTATAAACAGTCTCTGACTCTAAAAGTTCTAGGGTTACTTTATTTTCACAACGTGGGTGTAGACGATCACATGGCCATTTCTTCGTTTAAGTCTCCTTTCGTTTTAGTTTAGGTAGGTTAGGTTAGTTACAATTGGTGCCGCAGTAACCAGGATGTTTTGGAGTAGTCTTTAGATTAAAGTAGGCTTTATAGCCTACAATTGGTGTTCGTGAAATGGAGAGAGTTCATGAGACTGTTTTGGAAAATTCACAAACGTTATTATAGGTTCAATACTACAGCTGCGAAGCGTGAGGTTGTGGGTTCGATTCCCGCACAGGGCTGGGGTTTGTATGAAGCGCAGGTATTTGCTCAGAGTCTGGGTTTGATGTTCGTAGGGCTATGGTCTCCGTGGTTCCTGATTTTATAGATACAGGGAATCCTAGTTGAGGGTCGGGATCTATGTGTGCGATCGTGACGAGTTATTATTATTATTATAATAATCAACCTTAAATTACCTAGGAATCTTAAGGTTGTGGGGGTGCTGAGACCTGAATCTATGGGGGTGTTGAGACTTAAATCTATGGGGGTGTTCAGACTTAAATCTATGGGGGTGTCGAGACTTGAATCTATGGGGGTGTTGAGTTTTTAACCTATAAGGGTGCTGAGTCTTGATTTTGCGGGGGTGTTCAGTTTCAAATTTCTAGGCGTTTTAGTAAGGGTAAAATTCAGTTTCATGAACGGGAAATTCAGAAACAGTGAATATCCCTATTATTATTATGAATGTGAATGTAAGTTGTTTGTTACGCATTCACGCAGAAACTACTTAGCCTATCATCATGGAACTAGGTACGCACATTTTTGGACGTATTAAGGGTAACATAGGATTCATTTTAATGCTAAGAAAGAGGTTAAATAACAATAGAGGATGGAGGTTGTATTGTAGTATTTAGGGTTTCGGTTGAGCCACTGCACCGAATTTGGGAATTCTTTTACTAATGGAGGGCTGCATTATCAGAGAGTAACATAGGCCGTATTTTGCACCCACATTCACGCAGAAGCTAGGAATGCGCAGGTGAAGCCGCGGGGCGCAGCTAGTTTATTTTTATATAAACTCTTTCGATATGATGTTACAAAAAAAAGTACTACAATGTACAAATTAGTTTAACTAGGTTATTTACCTTAAGGCTAAGACAAAGGTATACTGTACAGCACAACGGCAATCTCGGCAATCTTCTATTACAAAGCGATACCGCATTTTCACGTCAGTAAATAAATATATGATTTACCTTAGGGCTCAGACAAAGATACACTGTATAGCACAACGGCGATATTCTATTACAAAGCGATACGGTTTTTAAACGTCAGTAAATAAATATTTTATCAACACTGCTGTTTATGTTATCGACTTATGAAAGGACCCCACAAAATATTTCAAGTGCCGACATATTTTGAAATAAAAGCACCGGCCGATGACAGCCGTCTTGCTTATGTTATTGTTAAGATCGCTTTGCGTTTGCAAACGTTGGCTCAAAGTACTTAACACACTAGGCACTGTTCGTATTTGAAGTCGTAAACTAATTCAAGTTCGTTATATCAGGCGTAAACAATTAACAGTTTTAATTTTATTATTTATTGTATTGTAAACATTTGACGAGTATTAGAAAGAATAGTAGTTTCTCTTTGTTCGCTTCATGAACAACGGGGGATCTCTATGATGAAAATAAATATTTGATCCGTTGCGGTTCGTTGTGAAGAGAGCTTACTCTGTAAAATAAATAATAGATTCGTGAATAATAAGATTTGAATATAAAAAGTAATAATAATTACCAGAGTTATAAATAGTGATCGGGTCCAAGGTTTCTGCATCAATGAAGTGACCATCTACTTCTTGCCTGAACCTTGAAGTATTTAGATAGGTAGATAGATGGTAACTCCTATTGGAGCCAACGATTATGGCCGATATCAAAGTCAGCATAATCTATTATAGGAAACGGGATTGTTACGCATAGGTGTAGTGGTCATTGGTAACAATCTGCACACTCCTCGCAAAGGAGCGACTAAGGCGATAAGGGTTTCGACTGCTTTCCGTTAAAAGTGGTTAGTAAGGTGGCCAGTCTTGAAAAGTAAAACCTCAATTAAATATTTTGCGACTTTCATTAAGTTGTGAATCCTAATGAAAAATTTTAACCGGATAGACCTTTTAAAATTTTTGGGGGTGAATGTACCTAACCATAGCTCAGCAGAAATTAAAATATAAATATTATTGCTCGCATACACATCTCAAGTGTATTGAGGTTTCTTTCGGGAGAGGGCACCGTGGAGAAGGGAGTGATCCGTCAACCTCCGACCGGGACACACGGGAGTAAGCTCGAATAATCGCGACAACAATGGCTCCACCGAGAGGGTCTGATAAAACCACTTAACTGCGCACGCGCATCTGTTGGTTTCGCGACTCGCGATCGTAGTGAAAAAGTTTTGAGAATTAGAGTCCTTTCTTGTAATCCGTTTTAATTGCAGTGTTAAATAGCGCGGTCTAAATTATAAATATCTTAGAAGTGTTTGAGAGTAATTCGTTCTTACCTTAATTGCAAGTGTATAGTTAAACTAGTGAATTAACATAAGTTTTGATTCCTATTCTAGTATTTTAGTGTTTGTTAGATCTAGTGAAGTGGTGGTGTAAGGTGATCTTCAAGCTGAGGTCGTGAGTTGTATATTCTAAGACAAAGCCTTTTGGGATCGAAACGCATAGGGATCGTGATCTATTGTTAGTTCACTCTTATTGTTCCACTTCTATCGAAGCATTAGCTTATTAGTTAGTTTACCTTATTAAAAATAACACGCAATAATTATTGATAATTTATCATACCTTAACCCATGTGTAATGATCCGATTCGGCAGAGCCAGTTGAAATGGTGAGGGATATATATTCGTAGTTTTAAATTAATATAAAAATCACTCATTGTTCTCCTGGCAGTATTAATTTCATTATGTGTCCATTTTCAGCTTGTTCCTGTTATATTCGTTATTTTATCCCGTGCTATTTTCTCTATTTTGAGATTGCTATTTTCACTGATACTACCTTACGTTTTGTTTTACGTGTTTATTTTCAGCTTCGAAATTACGTGCCGTTCTGTACATAATTTACTTTTATTTACAGCTTGTTACGAGTTTTTACTTTTCGTCGACAACGCCTAATACTCAATTTATGTGTTCCTTTTCAGCTTGAAATTACGCGCCGTTCTCTACTTAATTTACTTTTATTCGCAGCTTTTAACAAACGATTATTTTCATCGATAACATTCCTACAGTTATACTTTAGTCATCATTTCGGATTGAATCTACGACACATTTCTTATTTTACTGTCTATTTACAGCTTATAACTAAACTTATTTACGTTGGTGCGCTTACTGCAAAGTTAGTCGGTGATTTATCTTCAGTTTCCGGAATCAATACGACCTTATTTTAGATCTATAAGAATTTATATGCGCATGGCGCCAATTATGAAATTTACTAACCAATTTTATCGAAGTAAGGCGTAATCGATTTTTCCGTCTGGGAGGGGTGGTCTCTTCGTAGTCATTACGTTGACAGCGACGGGCTTATCCAACCCTTCTAACTACGCGAGATACTGAGAACTGTCTAAATATGTTTCTATTGGTAATTTTGGTAGGGAGGTAAAGGTTTTACATTGTCCAGGTAACTTCCCCTAGCGTAGATTAAATATAAACAACCTTTAAAGGTACTAATTACTGATTTGCAGTAGTTCTACACGCACACACACACACACACACACTCACACACTGACGGCGTTTTCATAACTAGTATGTGACTTATTGGGATTGTTGTAATGACCGAGGACTCACGCCCCTAGGTTATTAGAATTCTTCTATGGGTTGCTACTAGTGATCACGACTTTCTGCAAGCACAAACACTATACACGCAGCACACACATATTTCCCCACACTATACACCGGATCGGTGGGAGAGTGTTCAATTAGGCCAATTGTTCACCTCTCATTGATTCAACCCACACACACACTATCATCAAACACACACAGTAGATTGCTGCGAAATCAGTAACTTTTGATAGTGGGGCGCGACTCCTGTTAGCTTTCCTCCTCTTAACACTTTCACTGCGGGAAACACAACCATAGTGGTTTCCATTACAGTCTAAGTGTTAATCATTTAATCCTACCCAATCTCTCCGTTATTTCATCTCTGTTGTTTCAGTCTCGATGTGATTGGTGTAATGGTGATATTAATGATTAAAATCAATGTTTATTTAAATGAGTACTGTTAAAACGTATACTTACAACAACTTCTATCATATTATCTGGTTTCTTAGGTGAAACATATGAGATTGGGCTTCAATCATTTCTGTAGCTCTACAACCAGCACTCCTGGAATATCACGGTTGTACGGAGGATACATACCTGTGGGACCCCTGGGTGTACCTTCTGCTCTGTTTACGCATTACGGATTGATTGCGGCTTAAGCCATTGATCGCTTGACGAAATCTTTTAATAGAGAAAATGACCAATACTGTAAAGAACCATAAACGGTCAACTCTACATTTAATAATTATGAATATACAATATTTACACAACACATAATGATACTCCCATCATTTCCGCAGCTAGATAACCAGCACTCCTGGAAAATCACGATTGTACGGAGGATACATATCTGTGGGTCCCCTGGGTGTACCTACTGCTCTGTCTAAGCATTGTGGATTGATTGTGGCTAAAGACATAGTTCGCTCGACAAATTATTATAATTGGGAAAATACCCAAATATTAGAAAGAACCTAATAAGGTCAAACTTATGATGAACAATACTATTACAACATACATGATACAAATGAGTAAACAACATAATCCGGGAATGGGTTAAAAGGGGAGAGCATCAATCACATTGGACTGAATGGTGTTTCGCGGTACATATAAAGCCTAACCCATCTTTCCTTTCCCTTACACCTTGTCCCCGGGGGGTGCACAAAAGGATGGCACTCACAGGAGTAGGCGGGGTGGAGCCTACTCCGCTCCCGAGTGGGAGACTCTTTTTATATATAAAAAAAAGGAGTACCAAATCCTTCCTTTCCTTTCCTTGTTATCTCTGGACAATATAATTATCTTTTACCGTTTTATTATCTTTAGGTTAATTCTTTAATCTCAGTTTGTGTTCCTTTATAAACAGTCTCTGACTCTAAAAGTTCTAGGGTTACTTTATTTTCACAACGTGGGTGTAGACGATCACATGGCCATTTCTTCGTTTAAGTCTCCTTTCGTTTTAGTTTAGGTAGGTTAGGTTAGTTACACAGCGTTAGCTATTATTATTATTAAAATCAAATTGAATGACAGATAATACGAGTAATATTCATTAGGAAACCGCCTTCCATTTTCTTAACCAAATGACCTACCCTAATCCTTTAAATGCCAATTACAGAGGGTAGCAATCTTATTCATTTGAGGGTACTGTCGTTTGGTTGACTTCAATCGTGAATCGTGACGATAAATGGTAATCGGGTGGGAGGCCGTTATGGAGGCCGTAAGAGACCCTATCAGAGGTCATGAGAATATCTTGTTCACCAAGCTCACATTGCTAGCACTTAATTTGCGAAATGTTACAGAACACTGAACTTTTTTCACAATAAAGCTTATAGTTTTTCCGTTCACTTCAAACTTGTTCAGAAGAATAAAAAAACTAATTCAAATCATTTAGAAATAAAAAAGTAGGAAAAATTATGCACTTTTACAAGTCCAACACTTAACCCTTTGGTAGGTGTGAGTTTGAAAGGGGAAATTTTCCTTTTAAGTGGTGGTGGATGAGTAACTGATCATAGTTTTAGTTTTTAAAAGGCAATTTTCCTTTTAATGCTAGTTAGCGGTTGAATCTTGTACAGGAAATGGAAACTCCATTTACCCTACCAGTGTTAGCCCCAAAAGCGAAGCAATGAAATGGAACACCTTACCACGTCTGTGTTTCTCGAAAACTATAATGTGAAAGTCTTCAAGTCGAGAGTGAATAGGTATCTGCTAGGCAAGCATGCTTCATCCTCGACCGTGTCTACACTTACCACCAGGTGAGACTGCAGTCACATGATTGCCTTTTCTGCAATAAAAAAAAGAAACTCAATGTTTCGGTATAAGGTATCTATTTAAAAAGAAAATTTTTTGAAAAATAATTGAAAGCGACAGATTTTTGATACTCACCGGTTGTCAATATTTTGCGTAAACGTCTGATTCCGCTTAAGAAATCGGTGAGAATAGGCCATTTTGTCACGCAGTGAGATTCAAAAATCGATCTTCCGCGTCATGTAAAACCCATTCATAAATAAATCGGAAATCGAATAATCCCATCTATTCGAATGCTTATTCCACTTTTTTCCACTTCCACAGTATTGCAGGAGAGTTGGCAAGTAGCAGAACCACTCGCAGCCAACGATCGTCACGTCGCTGCTACGTGATAGGGAAACCGAATACAAATTATATAGAGATCCGTGTTGGATGTATATTTATTACTATTGGCGAGGTGGGCGTTACTAAGCTTGTCTTATAAGGTTTTTTTTTATTTGACTGAGCGACGAGACGAGCAAGTCGTTCACCTGGTGGTAAGCGCTACGCCTGCCCATAACAGCCACAGCTCCACTCAGAACCCTGCATTGCATAATCCTGCTCGGCACTGCACTGCGCTCGTCACCCTGAGACATCAGCTCTAAAGTCTCATTATGCCCAGTAACTTTCCTGGAAATAACGCCCTTCAAACCGGAATACAGTAATGTTTGCATACTACTGTGTGTTTTCCCGTAACCGTGTAAAGTTATAAAAAACACAATGTGTGTGTTTTAAGCAGTGAACATGTTAAAAAGAGATTCTTAATTTGATAGTATGTTTTTTATTTATTTAACTGAGTTACGAGAGGAGTAATTATCATTCGCTTTTCAGTGAAGAAAAACATCGTGAGGAAACCCACACATCTACCTGAGAATTATTTCGGAGGTAGGTTTGTTATCCACCAATCCGGACCGGGCTCCCGCGGTGAATTAAGGCTTAATCCTCCTCACGAAAGTGAGCGGAAACCCGTGGTCATTAGTGAGCCAATAGTGATAATGATGACAGGTTACAATCGTAACTGTTTTTTAAATGATTTGATTGTCCTGCAAATATATTCTACATAGGAAAATATTACTTTAATTTAATTTTCTCCTAAGAACTAACTGTTTCACCAGGCCTCTCATACGCATCTCTCAACAAACACTCCCACTCCAGAACACTCTAATTACAAAAGGATTGCAATATATATTATTCAGATTGAATCATGAAAGGGGTTGTTCTTCATATTCACACAATGTAGGAACTCCATTCATTTCCATTTCAATTTAATATGTATGAGAATACTGAAGAAAGTTTTGTAAGAGCGTCGAACTACCGAGTTACCTAAAGTATCACTCAGAACTTCGCTTTAAGTACTAAGGTATAACTTTAAGAGCTGTTAAGGAGAGAAAGGAGATGGCTTAGTTGGTAAATATTTTAATTCTCGTGGAGAAAGTAGGTAAGCGACGATTAAGATGTTAATTTTTGCATTAACAAGGCTAGAGGTATACAGGGGTGCAGAAATTTGGGTGGAGAGTATATAAGTCTTCCGAAATTAGGTCATATTTTTGGCAAAGGGAAATTCTGGACATTCTTATAATATAACCTGGCTGCCTGGGGATATTTTATGGAAAATGTAATAATGTTTATATTTTTTTTACTAATGAAATCTTTGTTGTTTAACCTTAGCCTTAACCTTCACGCCCATACAGTTAACGGATTTTGATGAAATTTAGTACATATATTTTTTGTTGTAATTTGTTTTTTTATTTCTTTATCGGTAGTTTATTTCATAATGTTTTACTTGTTATCTACAATATATATTATTTTTGTTATTAGTTGTGTTTTGCTTTTGAGTATTAGTTCTGTTCTATTTATTAATATATTGCATAATTATATTAGTGGCAGCTTGATTGGTTATTAATAATATCTATTATTTCAGCTTATTGTATACCTTGTGTGCCTTAATACGAATAAAATAAAATAAACAAATAAATATTATAGATAATTCCTACTTTTTCCCGTAAATACAAACGGTTCCCGTGGGATAGCGGTCAATGCGGGTGAAACGGTTAGTTTACAAAGCATTAAAATAAACTTCTTTATGTGAAAAAATATACTTGATACGAGATGTTGAATAATTACAACTTATCTTAACAACTAAAGCTAATTTAAGACATAGATCGATTCCACATTTGTTTTGTTGTTTTTGTGTTAAGATCATCATCATCAACAGCCCATAACGTCCCACTGCTGGGCACGGGTCTCCCCTCACTTTCGTGAGGAGGATTAGGCCATAATTCACCACTGGCCCCCGTGGTGAATTATGGCCTAATCCTCCTCGCGGATTAATCCTCCTCCGGATTGGTGGATCACATAGCTATCTCCGAAATAATTCTCGGGTAGGTATGTGGGTTTCCTCGCGATGTTTTCCTTCACCGAAAAGCGAGTGATAATTACGTACATATGTTTTACAAGAAACACATTGGGATTTGAACTCACGACCTTCTGCTTGGAAGGCGGACGTTCTCCTACTAGGCTACCACCGCTTGTATTAAGATACACGACTTAATTATAGTCCTTGCCTTGTTGAAATGATAATGTTACAGTCTTGTTTATACTAAGCATCTTGTTGAATAATTAGCCAAACTCAAATGCTTGTTGGCATTAACAGTTAGAATACATAATTACTAGGTAAACTAAGGTTTGGCGGCATTATTATTAGAATAACGATATGGTTAAGTGCTACATAATTATTACCTTTGATATTGCCAGCTGTGTTTGGTTATGGACTACATATGTTATATTTAATTCAAACATATTTACTGACGAATTACTCAACAAATTTCCAAAAATTAATTTTGGAAAACTTCTTCAAATAGGTCTCAAGTCTACCTTTTCAGAAATTAAAGAACCATTCAGAAATCCAATAGACACCAGATACACAAAAAACAGTCAAATAAATAGGACACTGTTTCCAGAGAAATTACTGGGCATATGAGACTTAAGAGCCTATGTCTCTGGGTAACGAGCGCAGTGCAGTGCCGCGCAGGGTTATGCAATTAAATTTTCTGGGTGGAACGGTAACTGTTATAGGCAGGCGTAGCGCTTACCCTCAGGTGAACGATTTGTTGGTTTCGTCACTCAGTCCAATAAAATATAAATAAAATCACTTCCTAGTTTTCTGAAGTCGGTTAACGGATCCATTCAATTAAAACAGCTTCATTAAAATAATTCTTTTCAAATCCTAAGAACAAATAAAACCATGGAATCTCCACTAACCGCTTAAGATCCATAGGCTATAGTCAAATACATTCCATCGTCGTCTCTATTGTAGTGTATAACGTGACATTGTTCCGAGTCCATTGTTGGCGTTCAGTTCTCACTAATGGAGGACGCATTGTCTTCAGCACCGCCTTCAGTGCACCGGGCTCCCAGACTCGCTTAATTGTACTGCACTTTCAAATACGATCAGATTCTCTATACGTCTCAATTCAGCGGTTATTGGCGAGCTGATTTCATTATCATTCATTAGGATGATGTAGGAGGAAGATGAACGCAGTGGAGAGATAGAACATGGATGAACACATCTGCATGTCAGGAAGAGAAAGAACCTGAAGTCTAGTGAAGTCGCAGTCAATGCCATGATTCATTATAGTAGTAGATGCCTTATTGGAACTTCCGGGGCAGCTTTAGAGAAAACATGAAATTACACTTCTTTTTTTCTTTGTGCACGATAGCGAAGAGTGGAGTGAGGTAGAATGGAGTGGAGTCGACTGGAGAGTGGAGTGGAGTGGCTTTACATTAGGACTAATGCTATTCCAAAATCAACCTTCGTGCCGTCCCTTTTCTTACATCAGACGTCTTATGTAGCGCAATGCTAACAAAGCCTTGAATCTATCTAAAGACACTCCATTGATTTGTTTCGACCATACTCCTTCGTTGACCATTTACGTCGCGTACACTCCATTACGTTTTAACTAACAGGAATGGCGGAACGACCCAAAATGAGTCTTGGCCTCTGGTAATAAGAGCCGCTACTTGGGTCTGTTTTACGCCACCTCCTGTCAGTCCTCCGCCTGGAGTTCGCGCAAGTTCTGCGCTACTTCATCCATCCAGCCATCTCAAGGACGCGCGCTTCACAGCACGATCCGCCCTGTTTGGTAATGTTAACATTTTTGGCGTCTAATGACATATCTCCGCCTTTGGGTCAGTTACCACCCATTTAATAAAGAACCAATGACCTCGTACTATAAAAATATGTAAAGACCTCGCACTATAAAAATCAGCTGCCGTTAACCCTTTTCACTGGGCACAATATGACCCAAGTCTTCATTATTTTACACTCCACTGTCTATGGTCACGGTTCCAGTTTTAATATTTAAGGATTTATGGTCCCACAGGCGACATTCATTTGAGCCTCACTGTACAGTACGGGCCACATAATTTTATACAATTACCAATATTGAATTGAATTTTATACTGTGCCGTTAAATTTATTACGTCATTTTTCATTTTTTACGATTGGACGTTGGTAGATAGATGGTTTTTATTGCAAACGGCAACTAATGTAAAAGTCTATAAAGGAATTCATATCAATGGACATGAACTGTTAAAATAGGTTTTTTTTAAGAATCAATAAAATAAACAACTCTTCTTTTGGCACAGTCAGGTAAAAATTGCATGAAAACTGGCCTGTCATTACAGTTATATAATTCAAGTATATCACAATGGAATTTACTTAGCCTGTCGCGTACTCAATTATTGTGTGAATTATATTGTATTCTTTCGTTTAAACTGTACACGTGACACTTGAGGAGTTAAATATGCGAGTTTTTTAATGTGACGCATAGCACCTACCAAGCACTCTTCTGGGTTAAACTATAAATATTATAGGCAGGCGTGGCGTTTACCACCAGCAGGACGTTTTGCTCGACCGTTTTTTTTTTATTTAACCTGGTGACGAGACGAGCAAGTCGTTCACCTGATGGTAAGCGCTACGCCTGCCCATAACAGTCACAGCACCACCCAGAACACTGCATTGCGTTATCCTGCGCGACATTGCACTGCGTTCGCAACCCTGAAACACGGCTCTAAAGTCACATATGCTCAGTAATTTCGCTGGAAACAGTGCCCTTCAAACCGGAACACAGTGATGTTTGCACACTACTGATTGGCGGATGAATATCTGGCAAAGTTGTGGTACTTTACTATGTATTTAAGTTTATTTTGTGTATATGTATCTATTTATTTATTTTACTCTATGTATATAAGGAGAGCCACCGTCCGATGGAATTACTCCTCTCCGTGCATGGTTGTCTGGAAGAGATCGCTCTGAGCGATAAGACCGCCCATTGTAACACTAATTGTAAAATTTGTTTTGTTCTAGTTTTAAGTTTTCTTTGTTCTGTGGTGTTTCAATAAAGAGTTTATCTATCTATCTACTTCCCCAGGCGGTCTCTTGCAGAAGAGATCTACGAAAGAAACCAAAATGTTGTCCATGTAATCGTGTCCTAAACTGTACTGAGCTATGTGTAGCAGTTACCTGCGGGACGACAGCTCTAATAGTATAGCAAGCAGTATCCCTTGGAGTGTGATACAACATTTTAGGGGTATATTAAATATGACCTCAAACTGACCTCTGCTTTGTGCTTGGGAATGCCCACATGAAGCATCCAGCTTATTTTCCGTGGCTATTTCTTTTTGGGGGTCCGAAATATTCACGAGTAAGCGGAACACTGATCGTCTCTTTGTTATTTCTTAATCAATAGTATTTACCAAGTTCATTGCAGGGATAAATAATTTGGAAAATGGAAGAAATTAATAATACACGCTACTCGGCATGTTGACTCGTGAGAATCAAGTTTTCAATTACTTATTTGCCTTATACAAATAAAAAATAACAACGATAAGAACGTGCTATCTCCTCTAAATTATATCAAGGAGATACAACGTTTTTGTCGCAAATGGGAAATATGTCTAATCTGAGTAATTCGTATCCTCTGATATCTAGTTATTTGGTATGTATCTGATCATCATCAACCCATATCGTCCCACTGCTGAGCACGGGTCTGCCCTCACTTTCGTGAGGAGGGTTGGGCTATAATCCAACACTGTGGATAACATACCCACCTCCGAAATAATTCTCGGGTAGGTATGTGAGTTTCCTCACGATGTTTTCCTTTACCGAAAAGCGAGTGTATACGGAATTATGTTTTTTATATAAACACAATAGTACGTGCCGACACTGGGATTTGAACTCACGTCCTTTTTGTTGGAAGACAGACGTTCTCCCCCTAGGCTACCACCGCTGATATCGAGATCAATTTCCACTCAGAATCTTTAGATTACAAGAACGTCCGGCGCATTCAGGACAGCTTAGACTGCATCATTGCAATCTAGACGGTTAATCCTGTCGTTGATATATTTTACCCAACCCCATTTCAAACCCTAAACTAATGGATCAAAGGTTTATTTATAGCCTGGCTGCGGTTTTAACCCCGTTATGTATTATCACTTGTGGTGGGAGGCTTCTTCTGCAAAAGACCGCCTGGAGAAGTACCACACATTTGCCAGATATTCATCCGCCAAGCAGTAGTGTGCCAACATTACTGTGTTCCGGTTTGAAGGGCATTATGTCCAATGAAATTACTGGGCATATGAGACTTTAGAGTCGATGTTTTAGGGTGGCGAGCGCAGTGCAGTGCCGTGCAGGATTATGCAAAGCAAAGTACAGGGTTGCGCTGTAACTGCTATGGGCAGGCGTAGCGCTTACCATCGGGTGAAAGAATTTCTCGTCTCGTAAGTCAGTCAAAAAAAACAAAGTACAATCATAAATTCTCGCAAGCATCATCTGAATTTGACATTTATTTCATTGTAAAAACATCAAAAAAATATGTTTACCATTACGATTTGTCTCCCCGCTCAGCCCCCGCGGGCAAGACTAAATATAATAGATCCAACTATTATATTTAAATTCACAGAATTTGATTCTTGAATGTTTACGAACTCTGATTCTTCGCATAGTTTCGGAACCCTTGAAGCAAAAGCACAGATTGCACTTGAAGGGCCTTTTTATTACAATAGGTCCATTTATGGGATGAGTCGCCGAAGGGTTTCTTTGATTAATTTATTCTTTGGTGGGTTTTCTGACAAGAGAGGAAGTTCTTTGCGCTAAATATATATATATATATTTTGCGTTTGCTTCTAGTTAAGTTAAAGACAACCTCTTAAGGTCTATTATTTTGCAATAATGCAAGTATATTATGTTTGTATTAGTGGCCATTACTGCCTCTTGTAACCAACAGGAGGCATACCATGACCTCTTATAGCGATTCAATTGAAGATCTAAACTGAACCGCGTCGCATAATCGTACCGTGACGTCTTATTTTTATGTTGCTGCCATTTTCAACCTAAACCGGATCCAGTTTAGGTTGAGATTGGCTTATTAGCGACTCAACTTAGGTTGCTGCAATTTTCAATCTTAATTGGATCCAGTTTAGGTTGAAAATGGCAGCAACATGAAAAATAAGAAGTCACGGTACGCTTAGGCGACGCGGCTCAGTTTAGGTCCTGAACTGAATCGCTATAAGACATCATGGTAGGCCTCCAGACGTCTGTTAATTTGTCAGAAACGTCGGTCGGATAAAGCCGGTTATGACTTAATAGAGGCGGAAAAATCTATCGCGATTTCAGTAAAGGCGTCTCCTGCGCGTGTATTGGTGTAGACCAATTGGTACGGCGTGTATTGGTATTGGATGTAGTGTAGACAGTAGTGTCTACACTACATCCAATACCAATACACATATGTGTAGACATAACATTGTAATATTTGACCATGTTTGATGTTTTCTTATAAAAAAAGATCCTATGTCAAAAATTACAATGTTTTGTGCAGAGGTTTTTGTGTAGTTTGTAGACTAAAACATGTGCCGGAGACACGGTCAACAAAAAACATCGCAGTGCTACTGGAATAGTTGTTGCTGACGTATAGTTTAACTAGTTGGCTATAGACTTATTTACAATCGATTACAATATAATCACAGTTCAACGCCATACATTTTCAACTGTAATCTTCATTAGAGGCATCCCTGACCAAATATTCATAGTTGGTTGTTCTCTTTTCGGAGAACCATCAGCATACCACTCGCTTAAGTTATCTAGCAATGGCGTGTGAGCCTTACTGTAGTAGCGCCGGATTAAACACACATATGAGTTTCACCCCAGAGCCAGCACGTAAGCTGCGCTAACACAACAGGTGTGTTTTCCCGCACCCGCGAATATTATAAAAAACAAAACGTCTGTGTTTTCAGCAGTGAACGTGTTAAGACTCTGGATTACAAATTCCCAAACACACATTTCATTTCATCTTCCCGCAATTACACAAAGTAGTCTACGTCGCAGTAAAACCCACTTCATTTCACTCGTCTAAATACTTTTTGCATTCATGTGTGCATTCCACAACAAGAAAACTAACATGACATTGTGAATAACTCCCTCTAATGGGTGCACACGAATGTACTACAGAACGCAATTATGATGCTTTTAACATCTCGCAGCATTGCATTGTCTACACTCTGTGGCGCAGAATACGACCGATGTAGGTACAGTCAACATCAAAAGTAAAAATGATGATCAGACAAGGTTCAAAAACCATGATCGGTGAACTATCTTTTATAATATAGAACAAAATATTCGTAAAAATCATGCTCTTGGACTCAGCAAGTTAAACGTTTTTTATATAATCATTATTTTCAATATAAGCTGATTCCTTGACAATGTCATTACTAGTTGTTGGTAGACTTCTTTCGCAAGAGATCACATGGGGAAGTATCACACATTTGCCAGATATTCATCCACCAAGTAGTGTGAAAATGATATTGTGTTCCGGTTCGAAGGGTACTGTTTCCAGCGAAATTAGTGGGCAGATGAGACTTTAGAACCGATGTCTCAAGGTAACGAGCGCAGTGCCACGCAAGATTATGCAATGCAAAGTTCTGGATGGCACTGTATCTCACTGAATCCTGTTAAATAGAGGAATAGAGCGGGAGATAGGAAGGAGACACCGTATGTCATTTTTAAGAAATAAAATTGTATGGAAAATAATTATGATAAGTCTTTAATGCACTAAATGCTGGCCATGGTTTTTGAAACTTGTCTGATCATCATTTCTTTTTGATGCTGACTGTACATTTGGCGGATTTGTTGATGCAATTTCTGTGGATATAGCGGGTTATACCTGAGGTTGGATAACGCTGGATTAGTCCGGATTTGAACTTTGATTGGTTGGTGAACTTTCGGTTATGAACCAACACGGTTGCAATCAAACTACTGGGTAATGGTTGTGATGTGAAAACCCTACCCAGTCTCTGTTTTAATTAGCTCTCAGACCACAGTGCGAAATGTTTAGTCTATTTAAACAACGACGCAAAAACGTCGGGGTGTGATAAGCTTGATGTCTTTCTCTCTCTCTCTCTCTGTGTGTGTGTGTGTGTGTCTGTGTGTGTGATAGAGAGAGAGTGTGTGTGGGTGTGTCTGTGGCATCATAGCGTAAAAAACGAAATTAACGGATGAATCGATTTTAATTTCAGTTTTTTTTGACTAATTACTTAAGATTAATACTATAGCTAATTACATGTTTCAGAGAAATAATTTATTCACAAGATATAATTAGAATAGAATAGAATAGAAAACTCTTTATGGTACACCAGAAACAAAAAAAAAATACAGTACAGAAGAATACACACACTCTATTGGTACTGGTGTATAATCAATTATTAACACGCTTTTATTTTCTTTTCTATTCTAAACACACTTAAATAGATATAGTTTTTATCTGGGTCAGAACGTATTAATCGTATTTCCATGTTTACGGAAAAAAAACCCACGCAGCTTATATTTTTTCCAAAATTTAGGTAATCGCGCCTTTTCTTTGTGTCCTTAAAATAACATAACCTACTCGAAACTCACATTTCAGTCAACGTATAAATATAAAATTAAACAGAAATGCTAAACAAACATCTTCCAAACATCCCCGTGTCTCCTTTTCAGATAGAAACAGAGCTAAACATCCAAAACCCTCGGGTAGCTCTCGCTTTGTCAATCATTATTCATCTTCTGTAAATAAAAGAAACAGGTCTTCCTTTTAAGCCCGGCCCATATCGGATATTCCCCTTGAGATATCCTTGGCTACCCCAAAAATGCTGTGAACAGAAAGGCGGCAGACGGCCTTACACGCGCTTGTAAAGCTAAGAACACATCTGTATAACGATACGATTAATATGTTTTTTATAAACTTGTAGGCTAGACAATACTAGACATATCCGGTCAATTTTTTTTTTTTTTTGTAATTGACTAATGTAAGAGATTTATAAATGGGTTCGAGATTGACCAGTATTTCATCTGTTCGGTGTAAGGTGGTGCACATTTACCCAGTTGTAATTTATTTCCTCGTAACTTGAAGACTTATCGGGATATAGACTCAGGTAAGGAGTTCCACTTCGCGTAACCGAAGTAAGAAAGAAAGAAAGAAAAGAAATTAAAAGACAGAAAGTTCGTAAACATCCCACTCTATAACACTTTCCCGTCAAGATCCCTTTATCCCAGAGGTAATGGGATTGTGCACACCGCCTAACGGTTCCCGCCCCTTCCATGTTACAAGCGCAGTTTGAACTGAGCTATAGGCTAGTGTAGACGCAGCCTAGAATAGTCAGTCTCAGCCAAAGACGTCTTACATGTATATATACTCTATGGATCCGACAAGTATCTAACTTAATAAACAAAAATCTGTCAATTTTGGCGGAGATTGCAACAGACGAGAAAGCCACAATACATAACACTGGTGAATGCAAAATCCAAAGACAACATCAAACGGTCGGAGATCGTGAGTTTACTACCGTTATACGAACAGTCGATCATATAACTTTGTGAGAGGATTTGTGAACGTGAGCATGCGTGGTCCTATGATTACATCGTTTAAGGTCTCAGCCTTAATAGCTAGTGGTTGTCTTGGTAGATGGTTGAATAATTTGATTTTATCGGTAACAAGCTCTATTGCCGGCCTGCCTTTGCCAATTACCTAAGGCCGCTTTTGTAGGGATTTGCTTTCCTCACTGAGAGCTTGGATTTTCCAATATAATTATTTTCGGTATAGTTCTCGATGATAGATGTTTCGGTAGAGTTTTCTGTTGGATTTTTGTGTAATTTATGAATTCTTGAATGAATGTAACTTTATATTTTTTTAATACCTTTTCTGTATTTTGCTGCTTAGCTTTTCTGGGTGAACTTTATAATCGTTGTAACTAATCAAAAATTAAAAACATTAAAACAAAAGTTTTTGATAATTCCAGCTTTATTAAGGTACTTTTATTTTGTTACTACGTAACAAGACGAGACGACATAACAGCTACAGTGTCGCCCAGAATTGTCCATTACAAAACAAAATCTTCTAAAGCACTGCACTGCGCACAACACCCTGATACATATATTCTAAAGTCTCCTATGCCCAGTAATTAGACAATTTTCTTTTTAGAATATTTCATATTAAGTATTCGAATTAACTTTAATCGCTTACTGTGAAATTAGCAGCCGTAAATCACTTTTTAGTGTTTTAATTTTCACCCAATCCTTCTTATTCAAAATTTCCTCAGACAAGCCAATTACGAGTGGCTTATTCATTAAAAAATCGGATCATTTCAAGGCGTTACAAGACCGTCTGATATTGTACCGACGTTCATAAATTAAGCTCCGTTGCTTCATTAAACAGGCAGTTAACCGGCCGTTTAAATTAGCTTCGCATTAACCGATATTGTCATTTCAATTATGCGTGGATTGTGGCGGTTGAATTAATATGTATTTGTTACGATTGCACGTAGACGGCGGAACGCAGTGTCGAAGCTTTGATCAAAATACTAGTAACCTACCTGCATTTTTTTCACTAACTCTGTTCAAAAAACCAGCCAGTGAAAGTCGACTGGCCTTAGAATTTATATACAGTCACGCCTTTTTCCCGTTGGGATAGGCAGAGACTACATCTTTCCACATGCTGCGTTCCCAGCGGAAAGCAGTATACCGACTCCCTGACGCCCTCTACTGGTTTCTGGAACTCCAGACCAATAGGTTATGTGGGTCCATGCGTGGTAGACTGTAAACTGGAAAATTACCAACTACTTCCAGCGGCTCTAATAAGAAAATTTACTAAACGATGCCGCTAAAAAAGATACAGGTACGATAAAATAAAAACTAACTGGTAAATCTCTACTTTATATTATAAATGCGAAAGTAACTCTGTCTGTCTGTTGCTCTTTCACGCCTAAACTACTGAACTGATTGAAATGAAATTTGGTACAGAGATAGTCTAGAGCCTAAGAAGGGACATAGGGTACTTTTTAATGCGAAAAAAGCATTGTAAAAGTTTGAAATAGGGGATGAAAGTTTGTATGGAAGTTTCGTCATTTTTGAAGCTAGAAGCTTTAATCTTATTTTTTAGGCATTTAATTAAATAAAATTAAATATGACATTCAAAGTTTGTAAAAAAATTACCCTTTATGGGGTAAAGTAAAAATAGGCGATGAAAGTTTGTATGGAAATATGAAAGGTTTCGGCTAAACCACTGCACTGATTTCAAAAATTATTTCATTTATGGAAAGCTACATTGACAGCGAGTAACATAGGCTATATTTTATCCCCATATTCATGCGGGAACAGGAACTACGCGGCTGAAACCGCGGGGCGCAGCTAGTAGAATATAAAACTCTTTAAATATACCAAAACACAACCCAACAACAAAAATAAACCGAATAAAAAGCATGGCGCAACTGATTTTTTTTAAAGGTTCTCATTTTTCCTAATTACGTAAATTTTGTCAATAACATTGCGGGGAGCTTTCTGTAGGTCACGCGTACCTATAATATTATGATTAAAGAACTTATAGCTTCGCGTGGTTACAGCGTGACCTAGGCGTCTAGAGTGACGGCTTTATTTTTTTATAACAGAATTGGCATGCATTTCACTGCGGTCTCACTTGATGGTAAATAGGGTAATACCTATATTTCTCCACTAATCTTTCTAAGTTAAAGTACTGTATAAATAATTGTGATGCGTCGTAGCACTGTAGCAGTGTAGCACCCAGTTTCAACCGGCCGAATCCGGGCCACACCAGTATAATCCGCCTCATGTCGGCCGCAAGAGGATTTGTCCGACTGTGTTACCCTCCATTTTAACAATTCGTAACAAATTACCAGTGACATTGTTCCGAGTTGTTTATTTCCAATAGCCTATTTCCGGTACACCCACCCAATAATGAGCATTAGTTTATTTAGCCCCAAAGCGTATTAATTTTGAAATTGCTATTAGATGAGATGATTTATTCTGGCTATCAGGTTTATTTATTGATATTACCTCGATAGGTTTATTGAGTAATTAATTGCATTGGGATACGTGTTAATTATGTTTTCAAATTGACGTTTCCTGTATATGAGGAGTACGTTTTCTCTTTTAAAGGTTTTCTGAAATAACTACGGTGGGGTACGCGGCGGTAATGCGGTGTCAAGGTCGGTGACCACTTAAACAAATCCAAGGATCTTGTAACTTCTGTTTGAAATGAGTTAAAACCCACCGTGACCGCCACCGCACTTTTGTAATAAAAGAACATACCGTCCCTCTTCCCATCTGTAATTTTTTCTCACACTGTTGGGTAAATATAAATAACCATTAAGTATAAATAATTTCACAACAAAATATTTACAGAAAAATGTGTACGATCCTCGCCTAACCGCAGCTCATGGACATTTTTATAAGTTTACCCGCGTACACCCTTTTACCTTCGTTACAAAAAAAGTTATCAAAGCATATGAAGGTTTCGTATCAAATTCTGCCCTATCCCCACAGGAGATTGGCAGTAAAACGACATCAGGCGACCCGAAACATCAGTGGATGAAAATTTCTGTCACGTCCAAATCAACTCCCATAAGGGATGAGTTTCTCGTCCAAGTTTCAATGTCGGCGGCGTTTAAGGGTTTAAGGTAGATTTTTGAATTGCACTGCAATTGTACTGGGTTTGATTATACCAAATTAGATAGAAGAAGAAATGAGATAGATTAAAAAAAAGTTATATTTAGAAAAAAAACAAAATGATCCGACTGCGAGCAAAACTTGTAATGCAGGCGTTGGAGTCAATAGTTGAAATGAAATGACGACATCTGCGTTTCACGTATCAGTTTTGTTCGTAGTCAAGTTTTTTTTTCTTTCTTCAGCAACGGTTGTTTTGGCAAGGCCTCTTCTGCAAGAGACCGCCTGGGAAAGTGCCGCACCGTTGCCGAATATTCATCCGCCAAACAGTAGTGTGTTCCAATTTGAAGGGCAATGTTACCAGAGAAATTACAGGGCTTCTGAGACTTTAGAACCAATTTCTCAGGGTAACATGTACAGTGCAGTGTTATGCAAGATTATGCAGTGCAAAGTTTTGGGTGGCACTGTAACTATTATAGACAGGCGTAGCGTTTACTATCAGGTGAAAGACTTGCTCATCTTGTTAATCAGTTATATATATAAAAAATGAAAATGTATATATTACACCAATATCTGAAATCTACCATTACTACCTAGCGCCTGTTTCCAGGGATTTTTTTCAGTGGCTTCGTACAGAAAACACACAAAGCCACACCGCGACCACTTTGGCTCTTTAATTTCAGACGTGGACCTCTTAAGAACGCGCGTGACGTAAATATGGAGGCTATTCTGTAAGCGATAGATATGTGAGCTGAATTTTGAAAATATTTTTTATAGAATGCTACCCAAAAATAGAAAAATGGATAAACTTTTAACAAATCGAACGCAAACAACCATGTTGGTTTATTTTTTTTGCTCGGTTTGTTTATAAGCAACGCCATGCTTTTTTAACCAGCTCAACGGTGTGCTTTCGGTAACAAATTTAATTTTTATCCTATATTGTTGGGTTCCTGTTATTTATAGGTTCATCATCATCAACACATATCGGCCAACTGTTGAGCACGGGTCTCCCCTTACTTTCAAATTATGTCATTATCTACCATGGTGGCCCCGTCTGGAGTGGTGGTGACGTCAAAGCTTAATCCCGCGTAATCAATCACCAAGCAGTTGTAGTTTGCAAATATCAGATTTAAAGTAAATATTTCCAGCAAAATACTAGGCATATGAAACATAATGTCGATGACAATGATCTTTGTACAATGCAACGCAAGGTTTTGCAGAAAATCTAAGTGGCACTGCATTTTTTATAAGCGAAAAACTCCATCAGACGAACCACATAATGTTCGCTCTATCGCTTTATTTAAATATCGAGCGATTCTAGAATTCTCATCCACAGACTTGATTAAGCGCTTCGGATGCCGACCATGAAATTCATTGAGACCATACACCTTTTGTACTAGGTCGTTGACCTTACAAATAAGGTTTATCCCGCAGTAAAGGATACACCCCTGATTTTACTGATATACTCATTTTCATAAGGTCATGATTTTATTCCGCTTGTGGGCGCAAAAGGAGGTATAAAATGTTTATTCCCTCATGAACTTTTGGCCGCAAATAAAAAATGTTGATATGGAATGCCATCAACTTTTTTCCGTGAATATGGTTTGGGAAAAGTTATCACGTCTCATTTTGCGCTATTGTAACCGATGCGTGCTTAAACCTTTTTCGACCTTGTTGTATATGTTATTACGCTGTTATTTTGGGTAATTTGAAAATATTTTTACAGCAGCGCCTTAATCAAATAGATGCTTGCCGTGAACTTGTTCACGGTGGTATTTTCTAATATATATAAAAAGACAGATTATATGCCAACAAATACTGAAAACCGCATCACAAGCAGTTCAGTAATTTTTACATGATGCAAAAACAATCAGACAAGGCAGATACCATGTCCTAAAAAGGTCAGTATCTGGTTCATTGGCTTATTTTAAGTCTTTTAGTCCATTTTTTTAAATACTGTTTTCCATGTACATTTTTTTGTCCATTAGGTGTAGGACAAATTAATGCGCGTGCGGCATGCGGCGCGCTTTTATGCATCTTTGACTTACAAAGTGTGTAAAAAATAAATACGGTCGAATTGAGAACCTCCTCTTTTTTTGAAGTTGGTTTAAATGGAAGCGCAGCGTAGCACGCCGCGCGCCACGCTGCATTGCTATGTCTCTCTCCTTACAATTTTATTCGCCTGAACAGTTCAATATATTATAAAGCAGCTGATATAGGATTTAAATTTCATTCTACACTAACTTTTAAATGAACTCAAATAAGTCACTCTTAGATTAGTTTCTTCAACCCACACTTCTTCAATGCGGTGATAATTCCACAGTTTCTAGTTTCAACGCGTAACTTACGGAAACGATAGTAAGAACTCTCGGAAAGTCAAACTTTCACGGTCTTCCATTTCTAAAGCCAAGACATACATCGTACGGTAAAAGTAAAAAGTTTTCCACTTTACACTCTACTTTGAGCCGTAGTGCGTCGCTTTAAAGATTGAAATGTATTTGAATATTCACGGAGCAACGTGCGTATCCTTTCGTTGAAACTGAGAGGTATCGTATTTATATCAGATTCAATGTTATCTTTATTCAGAATCAGAGGAATGTTTTCCTTCTATTATCTACCTGGAACCCACCTATCTTCGGATTTTGCCTTCGAAACGCTCGTCGATTTCAACCTACTGAAACCTTGGGTTTATCTTCATTATAATATATTAACCCTATTTGCAGAATAGAGGAAGCGTTCAGTCTTGAAAACTTTTTTGGTCCTTAATACTGCTTATAATAATAATATAAGAGATGAAAAGACAAGTAATAAATATTCCAATTGTAGAATCTGGTATAAAATGTAAAGGAAATAAAAAAGAAAAACGCCTTAAATAAGATCAACAGGATAGCTAGTGAATAAATACCATGGACCTTAGATGCATCTCTTAGGGCACTGAGTGATGCTGCGGCGGGCGGTACACGGGTCACTTCTATCACACTTCATCCACCGAGTCCGTACTGGTATTACACTGTATACACGAGTATAAACTCTATGCCATAGGCCATAGAGTATAATGTTGTAGTCCATGAAGACTACACCGTAGGGTATGGGCTGAAGACCATTCCTCGTCGCAGCCATGGGGCTACGGTGACGTAGGGTATACGGCTCGACTCTTTTGGTAATCTTCGGTGTAGCGCCTTTCTGTGGCTACGTGTAGATTGCAAAAGCTCTACATAGATGCCACGTCCACACCGTAGTATAGCATAGCTAACAATTATCATTAGATTAGATTAATTTATGTTCCTCATGTGACATTAAAAAAAAATTGTGACGAAAACTGAAAAAATTACATCTCTGTAGAGTTTTTTGGAACTGAAATCAATCAGCAGTGCAGGTTCACAGCCATGCGCGTTTTCGCTTGCCTTAAAATTATTAACACCGACGTGTGCTTTCAGCGGTGAACATGTTAAAATTACCAAACTAAGGCTTAGGCCCCCAATCTGTCCCCTCACTACGTTTCACGTCTTTCAGAAGGACACGAGCTATTTTACAGTCTGGTTGCTCGATAAGCACACGCTGCATTTTATGGTTGGCCTGGGGCAAGATGCAAATAATTTTTGTACATTTTTTCTGCGTTTTATGTGACTACGAACGTCGTTTAGACGACATAATTTTTAAATAATGGGCTTAGTAGGTGTCTAGAGGTCCTTGGAGCAAAGTAAATTGACAGAATTGGAAAAGTTTTGGAGTGGGATGTTGAGTTTAGTTCTTTTAAAATTCAATTTAGGCTTCACACGGGTATATAAATATACATATTAGTACCTTATAATTGGACATATTGTGGTATGGCGAATAATTTTGTTAACCCCTGACGCAAAAAGGACGGTGTGTTAAAAGTTTGACGTGTCTCTGTGTATGTCTGTCTGTGGCATCGTAGCTCCCGAACGGATGAACCGATTTTGAATTTGTTTTTTTTTTCGTTTGAAAGGTGAATTAGTCTGAAGTAGTTTTAGCTGTTTTTGTGTGGTGCTAGTCCAGTACTTTATAAGTATAAAATACAAATCTTTCCTCCTCACTATAAAAATATATATTAGTGTACATGTAGATTTGGGAAGCTAATATAGATCATACGTACTATATTATAAGGTTTAAATCCAATCAATTTAATCACAGCCAATGTCCTTAGACCATTACTTACACGGACATTCTCACATCCACTACCAGAAACTTTATAATCTGATTTGTCAAAACCGCTTCATAATCCGGGTTTCAATTTCCATGTCAATATATCACTCCTTGCTATAATCTGGGGAGTTACAACAAAAGCAATATGGGGATATTACGGCAGACATTATGACGTGTCGGTTAGGGATTACTCTGAAACATTAGGTACGCTGATTGAAACGTATGAAGAAATTGGAGTATGGGTAGGTATTCTACGTAATCTAGCACAAAAAAAAAATAGTGACTGTCAGTTTTTCAAAACACTGTTTCCAGAGAAATTGCTGGGCATACGAGACTTTAGAGCCGATGTCTCAGGGTGACGAGCGCAGTGCAGTGCCGCGCAGGATTATTCCATGCTAAGTTCTGGGTGGCAGTGTAACTGTTATGGGCAGGCGTAGCGATTACCTTCAGGTGAACGACTTGCTCGTTTCTTTCAGTGCAACTTGAATCAAGATGTAGACTTAACGACCTAATCTTAAATTTAAACTTAGCAAGTTTTGAACCAAACTTAGCAAGTGTTGAACCAGACTTATAAATTACCGTTTTTAGAGTTTATGTCAGTCTCCTTCCGAAGCGACTCCACGAATTTCAATGATATTTGAAATATCGATGCTTTAGATCCTGTAATAGAAAGGATATTTATATTTATACCGTAAAATTTTCTAGTTCCTGTGTGTTAAAGTCAACGCAGGTCAAACCGTGGGACATAGCTGGTCTGGAATTTGAGTTTTGATATGTGGGACATATTCGTGAATACGTCTTCCTGTGATTGCCCAATATTCGTTGTCCCTCCTGCGGCGTCTAATGGAGCGCAATTCTGACGAAATACATTTCTGATGAAACCTGGAACCGATGTACTGTTTGTGTGCATTGTATAATATAGTCTGTCGACGCGGCACGCATTGTAGGAAATTTGCACATCAAGAACTACACGACCTGATTTCCATGTCTCCATTCTGTCACCCCAAAACTAGACAAACGGCTGGGCGTCACCAGCAGTGGAGCTACCACTTTTAAGAATGAAGCGTCATGATTCTTCTTAATAAGAACCGTAAAGGAATGCTTTGCTTTGAATGCTGTGTTGTATTCAGATGGAAACACATACGATGTTTCCACCTGAATACAATACAGGTATGTTCAAGTTGGAGTGAATAGGTAGGTGCTTCACCTTCGGCCACATCGTCGCTTACCATCAGGTGAGATTATGGTCAAACGCTCGCCTAGTAAGTTATAAATAAAGTGGTTGATAATACAACTTTAGCAATTGTGTGTGATCAGCATGTGTGGTCTATTAGTTAGACGGACGGAGTTAGACGGACCATGTGTGTTTTCCAGCAGTGACGTGCCGTCGGTGTGAGCCGCACTATAGTAGCGCCGCGTTAAACACACACGTATGTGTTTCGCCACACAGCCGACACGCCAAGCCGTTGCTGTGCGGCAAGCTGCGCTAACACAACAGGTGTGCTTTCCCGCACCCGCCTGTGTTTTCAGCAGTGAACATAATTAAGAGAGAACTACAAATATTTCTCTAGATCTCAACTGAGCTATTATAATTATGCCATGTGCGGTGTAACATTCGCCATGTTTGGTTAATCCTGTAATTATCGTACATGACACCGTAATTACAGATTGATGTATTCACGTCAAAAGAGATTTAGAGTTTGTTTATTTTGTTTTGTTTTTGTTTGTTGTTTGTTTATATTTAGAGATAAAAAACACGATAGCTCTGAAAACAGAAGTAGGCATTCATGTATACTAGCCTAAATGTCGATGGATTTTGCGAAATAATAATTCTACCATTTGTTTGTTTGTCGAATGAGGTAGTTCCGACCTTTAGTGTCTAAGTTCTTCAGGCCGCCCCAGGGCCTCTGACGTGACTTAGCGACTGCTATCAATTGACAATAACCAAGGCAGACGGCTTAATGTGCGCTCCAAAGCACGGAGATATTGCACATAACTTCTGAAAGTCATTGGCACGGGGCCGAAATCGAACTCAGGGTCTTCGGAAGGCAAAGCACACAAGCTACTGCTCGGTCACCATCACTGACGGAAGACCGATTACTAAAGAAGACCCACAAAAGACCATAAAAATACCGTCCTTCGCTCTGGCCATCGAGCTTTCCATATTCTCACATCGTACCGAATTTTTCCTTTGAACTTGCGATTTGAATTTCAGAGTAGTTTCCTAAACAATCATTAATCATTCTGTCACCTTTTGAACAACAAGGGGTGAATTGAATCTAACACAAAGGCATAGAATACCTATTATGTACCCTTTACAGGAGGCAGCGCATCGTTACAAGCGCGAGCGTGCCACAGGTTAATAATTAATACGTGTAAAATATGTATAGACAACTTACTATGTGTAGGGTTATTTACATTTTTGGTGCGACGCTTTGTACTTATTATGTGGATGAATATAATTTAGCGTTGGCGCACACTGGTGGTAGTCACTCGTAGCCCAGCTGAGTCACTAAACGTGACCAACGCCGCCACTAGCGGCTACAAGTACCCACATTTAACAAAACGCTGTCACAAGTAATGAGCGGAGTCTGCTGCCACTCGAATGCGAAATTCCATCCGTAGCTTATGGTGACTATCGGTGTTCATCTGGTCGCGTCAAGTGGCCCAATGCGTACTTGCACTTACTATCATAGGTAAACGACAAGCGTAACAACGCAGGGCGAACCAGAAAAAGGAGCGGAACAAGACTTACGGAAACACGGCATCCATATTTATAATTAGAACAGCGAATGAATGGGACGCCTTACCGGCATCGTTGTTTCCCAAGAGCTTCAGAAGCTAGAGCTATCTGGAAGTCTTCAAGTCAAGAGTGAATAGGTATATTCTAGGCAAGGATGCTCCACCGCCGACCACGTCGTCTCTTACCATCAGCTAAGAATGAGGTCATATGCTTGTCCATACTGCAGTAAAGAACAAAAGCGTAAAACCAAGCTTTAGACAAGCTAACAAAAATGTAAAACCCTCCTATAGATCCATTCAAATTACCCCTATTAACACTAACGGCATTTCTCCACAATTTTCCGCTTCAGAAACTTTTTAATCGCCTAATTGAGTGTTGTGAACGGTTTTAATCCGGAACGATTTGAAACCGGCACTTTTACCGGATTGATTAACGGGAATGTCTAAGGGTCGAATAGCCCGAATCGGGCCGGGACACGCCAGACCCGAGCCTTGTTACTTTATGTCCTCTTATTGACCCCAATCGATTCTGTTACGTGGATACGCGCTACCTCTCCTACCTAAATTCCATGAAGCTGATGTATGAAGTTTCTCAAACGCAATGCAAGGAGTATTTGCAGCAAATGTAACGTCAAGGAGATTACTTACCGAGACTGGGTATTCAAAAGATGTTCGGTCGTACGTATCATAATATGTACTCGTATGTTATACAGTTTCGAACGTATACCCCCTTGCGGAGTGGCCACCGAAATTCATCGTATCAAGCTGTGGGCTGCAGGTTTGCCCCTTGAACATCATGGACCGGTTGCTATGAAGTTACTACTTACATTGGTTTTGATGTTTGGCAATGGCATTGCTTATAGTTTTCGGTGGCCATTCCAAAAACCGACTAGTATCGAGAAATCATTCACAAAGTGGATTGTGGTGCGTCCGTTTTCCTTCAATACTCACTCCACATCTAAAACAGGACTTCAACTTGACTACCGGTGACATGATAGAGGTTGCCAGATACTAATCTAAAAGCGTAAAGTTTGCCTTTGTCACAAACAAAAAGACTGACAATGTCATAAGCCACACTAAAATAACACAGTTACCCAAACACTGTCAAAAACAAGAACACGACGCCCGTATTTCTGCTACATTTCAGTCCTTACAGAGTAAATATAAACGTAACAACACACAATTAAGCTCTTAAAAGTACATAACAAAGTCACGCGTGTGGCTGTGTACATTCTCACGGCGACGCGCCGAGGCGTGGCTAACACGCTTTAATAACGAGTAATGGTACACTTAAAGCCCTTGCTTAGCAGCGACGCACATTTCAGACGGTAGATTTTTACGCTTGACTTTCTAATGGAAATTATTCGATCGTGAGAAACGAATTTATGCACCGTGGTTAAGTGAAGGTTGGAACGGAAGGATACTGGGTATTATCGGCTAGATTAAGAAGGAAGTGGTTTGAAAGTTTGGCTCAGAGGCCTCACCACGAAAATTAAATCTGTCCAGTTTAAAGCCTTAAACTGAACTGCCCTGCTAACTGTCACCACCAATATCGCTAAGCGTTCATAAGTCGAACAAAGACATTTATCCAAAGAGATCGTTACAATTTGTTTGCATTTATGAGAGTTTATATAGCTCCATCTCATTCTCTTTCTCTCTCATTCTCTTCAGTCTATTTTTGAGTGACGTCACGTCACGTTTGTCATTTATGAGAGTGTGGTGCCAATCTAGGCCGTTCAGTTTAAAGCCTTAAAATGAACTGCATGGAATAAGAATAAGTACGTGGTGACCCCCCAGGTTTGACCATTGATTCATCTTTTCAAAGGGCCAAAGCGTCGGTAACATAGATTTTCTACCAATTTTTACTTTAAGGTAGGCTGAAGGTGGATACTATTAATAATCCCTACCACAGGGCTTATAATGATGTTTTTTCCATCGAAAGTTTATTAACATTATTACTGTCATCAGTAAGATGGCGTTTCTACAGCAATTATTCCGTTTGAACTTTGTGGCTAAGGAACTTCTCTTCTTCGTCGTGTCGATGATCCACGGCTAGATTCTTTTGGACCAGTAATTGGCTACTGCCGCGCCGGGGGCAGAAGCCTCATAGAGGTCGGTTAAGGTGCAGGTGTTAGGGTACTGAGAACACGACAGCAAATGCTGCATCGTTTGTGCAGAAGCGCAGTCACATTGAGACGGAACTAAAAAAATATAATACTTCAGTAGTATAATCTTTTTTCAAGGTGTTGCCAATTATAAACTTTTTATGTAGCTCACTTATTATCATAGATTTATTCAGGTCAAATCTAGCAAGTTTTTGCCCTAGTTCCCGTTGTTTAATTGAGTTAAAATTATGCACGCCTTTCAAGTTTCGATGACAATACAACAATTATTATGGTGACAGCGAGCTCATCTGATTAGAAAGACGAAAGGTAGATAGAACACCTTATTAACTAAAGGTAATTATTATTTAGCCTCATTTTCATCAGCTTGCAGCCTCATACGTCTTTAATGAAAGCTTATTTACAAAAATAAATATCTTTCCTGAAACTACTGTATGAAAACTTGTCTGGAAAAATAAACTTTTCAACGACAACTTTCTTTCATTCTCAATTCTCCGAAATGGCAACTGACAACTGTATAGACAGTGAATTGCAGATGCTGTCAGGTAAGTCCAATGCAGCAGGGGTACTTTAGTACGATAAAAAGTTGACTAAGACCACGGTCCAACTTATAACGTTCCAGTCTCTTTGGGACCCTCTCTTCAGTTCGAAGTACTGTTTTATTAAAACTTTTATATGGCCGCTCTTGTTTTCTTGGCAGTCACTGGAAAAACGTGAAATTTACACACTCAGTTTGCTATATTTAGAAGTAAAGTTTTAGCACTGCAGTGGTTTATTTTCTTGAAGGTAAGGATTCAGTGCTCTCGTAAAAGGTGGTTGCAGTGGCATAATTTTTGACTTGTTTTCATTGGCGCCGGTGGCCTGGCGCCCGAGCTGGGGCTGATGGAAGAAGAGGGTCATCAGCACTGGCGGCCCCAATGTTGGCGTTTAATGGGGAAAAAAATATTTAGTCATAGTTTCAATAAATAATACTCTAAATTATACTTTAGTGATTATACTTTTTTCTTTTTTTTTTTAAAAGGAAAACTAACTAAAACTAAAAACTTATAAATCTAACAAAAGAGGGTTGTCCATGAGGTATGGTGCCAAGAACACTGGCTGCATTTCCACGTTGAATAGCAATAGCTTTTCTCTGTGCGAGAAATGAGCCAGCCCTCTTGTCACCAGCGGCGTAGACTAAACGAGGAAATAATTGCTTAAATGGGGTAAATAGCACAAATTTTGTCATTCAAAGTTTAAATTGTATAGTTTCAAGTGAAAATTGTTGTTATGTATCTAAATATTCTAAAGGTTTTGCGAGTGTATGTAAACATAATTATATACTGGTCACGACATCCACATTTACTTGGTGACATAATTCTGGCTTAATCTAAATGTGGCCTAGCTCTGACCTCACTGTAATCACACTGTGACCTATTATTGACCTATATATAGGTTTGCCAAACCTATAACCTAGATGTATTTTCAATATTGCGCATATTGACATTCTGTTTAACACTTCCATATTTATTTTTAATCTATGTTTTAATACCATTTTTGTCAAAATTTCCACGGAGTAGTCCTTAGTTTTGATTTAGGCATCGTATGAATAAAATAATTTTAGGTAAATCATCCTAATCTATCACAGTTTCCTTTTTTGTAGGTTTGTTTTCAATGACCAATGTTAATATTACATGGAATATTTAATTGTGATTTCTGTGCGTATCTTCGTTTCGGGCTTGTTTATTATCCGGCCGTTACTGTTTGTTAATTAAAAACAAACAATTGGGCTCAGCAAACTTTTTCATTTGCTTGTTTGCGAACGAGTGATCGTGCATATTTAACAAAAACCTCGTTTTTTATTGTTTACGAACTTCGTTAGTTTTCTAAATGAGTACGTGTCATCATAATACTTGTAATTTAATTTAAATTGTATCTAGTGCGGTTTCCCACGGCAGCGGGAGAACCGCCCGTGTAGTTTGGGCCTATAGATAAATAAAGAAGTGTTAATGACCAATTTATACTTTATTCCTTGATCATAAACACTGCTTTGTAAATCAAAAATAATATTCCAATGGCTAATAAGATAATAAGAAAGAAATAATTATAATAATAATGGTTCACTAACACTTCTTTACAAACCAGAAATAATAATTATTAGCTATTAAATTATTTTTTACTTTTTTACACAGTATACTTTAAAGCTCATGGGAAGCGTTCGGTGACGATGACGCGAGTTCCATGATTTTTGTTCAGCCAAAAAGTGCTCAAAGCGCCTGAAGAAGATTTCACATCAAAAATGAGTTTGTAAGATAAGATATATATAGATATATGATAATTATACGATAGCTGTGTTGATAAGACTTGAGCATTAAAACCACATCATGCACAAGACGTGACGAGTTAATGTCTCTAAGCGGCATATTATTATGTCGACGCCCTAACGTAACAAACCTCAAATACTTGGAAATTAAACAAAACAAAATTCTCTCCCAAAATAAAACACCCAAAATTGGCTAATAAACATGCGAATCCAAATCTTTTATCTCCATAAAGTCTTGCATCGCTGTCTAATAAATTCGCATCAAATTTGTAAATGACGTCGTTCCAGTTTTTCATAACCGCGACGTGACGCCGCTTGGCGTAGGAGCTATCAACGTTGAATCTTGTAGCATGTGGGATGAAAATCTTTTCATAATATAAAGAACAGTAGGTTAGCGGTTGAATTCTGAGATAAAGATACTTTTGTGAAAAACAAAACGAAATGTGTACTGAGACACATATTAGAAGTAAAACTTCAACTAAAAAATTATTTAAAAAAAAAATGTGTCTAGAGATAAAAAAAAAAATCAAAACGTAAGCCTCTCTCTTTATACCTTCACTAACTTATATCTCCCTCTCAACATCTGTTCGCCTCGCCTTATCACGATAAAAAAATGTAATAGTTTTTTTTTTTAAATAAAAAAAAAAAAAAAAAAAGCGAATGCATCTAAAGAAGAAGAAGAAAAAAAACAATTTGACTCTAGATAAAGCTAAGACCTTAAAAGCTGTCATCTTTCACGAGACAGCTAAAAAAATGTCTGTATGCGACGAAGCTAACATCTTAACTTAGCTGAATAAACCTGCAAACAATGTTAGGTTTATACACGCAAAACAAATTCCCTGAGAACACTCCAAAGACGGGCGTTCATATTTCAGCTTGGAACGTAAGAAATGCTGCGTTGAAGTTTGCTGATTTTGTGTGGCTATAGAAATGGCGAGAAGGATTTCTTCTTTTGGGTCGATGTTTCAAACATTGTCATTAAGATGGGTAATTTTAGTTGAAACATCGTGATAATTTTAGGTTTCTTTACGTTGATGATACTGTATTTTTAGGTGGCTTAGTGCCCTAGAAGTTTTTTAAGAATTATAGAGATCGATTTATTAAAATTTCCTCGAGAAAATGTAATTATTATTAATCCAAGTAATTAATGAAGATGGAATGTTCTAAGATTCACATTGATACAGTACCAATTACGTCAATTATTAAGTACACGTGGAGTTAGGATTGGATGACTATATTAAAATTGTGTGAATAATTAATAAATTTTAATAATTAATTCACACAATCGTATAATTTTAATATGGTCATGACCAATCCTAAATCTACAGGGATCAGATTAGTCATGACCATGGATAGAATTGAAGAGGGTAAATGTGTGCAGATACATACAAACCTAGCTTTGATATTGATTATGCCATATCTAAATTAGGGAAGTTATAATGTAGTTCTGGCTGAATTTTCCTCAGTCACCTATCCATAATTTATATACTTCCATTAAAGTTTACCTATTCGAGTATCAGTACTGTAAGAATCTAATTCGCTTCTTTAAAGGCCTTTACCAAAATTGGTGTATGAGAACAAAGGCGGTGAGTAAAGCTTTTCCAACGAAATATGAGACAATGTAAGTAAGTACTTAGGTACCTACCTAACTAAATTATATAATAATTAATTATCTTGACAAAATATTTGAGCCCATCATCCTTATTAAATCAATGCTATATTCACAAGGATATGTGTGCTTGAGTAAGTACAGTCGGGTTTGTTCCGGGACGCACCCAGCGGAGAAAGAGGCCCAAGCCTCACGTGCCGAGCCCGAGAGAGCACCCGCAGAGGTGGTCGCGGAAGCGTTTAGTCGCGGATGCGTGATAGCGATCCCGGGACCATCCCAACATGCGGAGAGAAGAACACCCCGGGGTTTTTAGTGGGTAAACCCCGTCAGGCGCGTCACAGGACGCGTTCTGGCGGGGGAAACCCACATAACCAACCCGGCCTCCTCCGAGGCCGGGGGGGTATGATTAAAGACATTTACCCCGGGCAAAAAAAAAAAAATACAGTCGGGTTCGAATATAGATGAACTAATAAAATACTAATATTTCGCCTCGAATAGTAAATCGACAAAATTTAAGATGCTCAGCTACTTTCGTTGCTGACTGTACATACGAGTATATTATACGTGGTTGAAAAAATCGAGGAAATGACCATACACGACAATAAACATCGAAAAATGTTGACTTCGATGTAAATATCGAAGAATCGCGGCCGCGGGACTAAGCCTTTGAATAAAAAGGATTTTTCCATTTAGGATGCAATGTGTAAAAATACGAAGATGCGACTTTAAGAAACAAACGTTCGCAATAACGCCATTTTATATTTTGCGCATAACCCCATAAAAATGAAGCTCGTTACAAATCTGAAACCCCAAAATACATTCAAAGAATATGAAGACATCGAAATTACAGTTACGGAACTCGCGCAAGCTCATAAAGAAATAATATGAAATGAAATCAGCACAATTCCACCCACATAAATATATTGAATTACAGGGCACTTGTTGATTCGAGGGTTTCATACAGTACCTTGAAGGTACAAATACTTGCGAAGGGACCGTAACAAGGGTCTTAAAGGGACAGCTGACGTGACCACAAGGGCACGAAGTAATGACGCAGACAGTGCTCCAGGACTGTGGAAACCTGATGCCATGGATTAAACTAAACGTGGAGGATGGATTCTTTTGCAAGACTCCGTGGTAATTCATAATTTTATATAATCAACTATGATGGAATAGAACCTGGTATAAAATATTTTTTCCGTAAATGTTGGATAGTATAAGGTGATCCTTTGCCAAAATCCACATTGAGATCCTAAGTTGTCAGAAATAATGTGAAATAGGATGATCGAAAGAAGACCTCATCCTAAACTAACCATTTACTTATAATATAGAAATCTCTAGCTTAAAGCCATATATTTACACTCCATCTTTTAATAACAAGTACCTGGATGACCGAGCTTTGCTAGGTATTTTTTTTATTTTTTTATGACATTTTCTAAAAATGATTCCTAGCTAGATCGATTTATCGCCCCCGAAACCCCCTATATACTAAATTTCATGTAAATCGTTGGAGCCGATTCCGAGACATTACATATATACATTAACACATAGAACAACATTACATTACATACACAACATAGAACATTACATTACATATATATGGGGGGGGGGGTATATATATGGTGGTATATATATATACATATATATACAAGAATTGCTCATTTAAAGATATAAGATATACATATAAAAATACTTGTTAGTGTGCGTGTCTTAAATGTATTTATTGAAAGCTTACGTACTGTTTTCACACCGCAACAAGGCCAATAACGTACGGAGCCAAACTTGATGTGGGACTTTTAATATTAGACCGAAAATGTCAACAGAGTAACTAGGCGGTTGTAATTCGGCCAGACAGTTCGGTGATATGATCTTAGAGTGAGGTGAGCAATAACTGTCAACTGATTTTCACATCAATGGGTCAAAGTCGTATCATGGTCAGGGAGATACGCAATATCAGAGAAGAACGTTGGATATTGAACTTTAAAGTCTTTGATGTAAGTAGACAAGTTATAGTTACGTTACTCGTGAATAAGACCAAACGCGGGTAGTTGGAAACAATACCTTACCTTACCCAATACACGTCTTCAAGTCGAGAGTGAATAGGTATCTTCTAGGCAAGCATGTTCCACAGTCGACCGCCTTGACATTTGCCACCACGTGAGACTGCGGTGAAATGCTTGTTAATTCTGCAATAAAATAAAAATAAATATAGGTACTTACTGTGAAAATAATTATTTTCCTACATTTTAGTGCGGTTTGCTATTAAAGTACTACTTTAAGCGGGGGTTGCTTGATATCAAAGGTTAGTTATAAATATAGAGTAGAAAGCACCCCACGCTTTTTGCCCCACGATTGCACGATCAGCAGCATGGTACATAAAGCCCTGCCCGTGTTATGTTTTTTTTACCCATAAATAATACTACTTTTTTTATAATTTTGTTGTAAACATGACTTTTTATTTAATAAAATAAAGAATTAATAAATAAGCTTCTGAAGCTTAAAGTAAAAAATGAATATTTTAATATTATTTCTGTGTACTGATTTGCGTTTCCTGGGACTTGGAAAATTACGTGTAAATGAAACAGTTTTCCAGAAAATGCGGAATCGCTTTTAGCTCTAATAATAAAGCTGAAAATATATATTTTTACAAATGGATACTCTTCTTCCGGGTCTAATATAAAGGGAGTCAATATTGGTGATTGTAATATTTTAAGCACATTAAGAAAAAATATATTGTTGATAAATACAGATAGAATCTATAGACAAAGAGAGATAGATGTTTTAATTAGTTTATTTATTTAAGTAATAATATATAACGGTCTTTTTTACTTCATATAAATAAATGTCACATACTTAGAATATACATTTTTTTTTTAATTTTGGTGGCCAATGCGTCGTCGGCGAGCGCTGTCGTTTTTATTGACGGCCAGGACTTTATTGAAGCGAATTGCATCCAAACTTTTTAAACAGTGTTCCAAATTCAAAATTCATTTCGTCACTGTTAGTAAATGCGCTGGAATGACTCACTTTGTTCGCACTTATCGAGGAGGCAAAGGCCTCTTTTGGAATAGATGGGATGAAAAAGTATTTCTATACTTACTAAATTGCATAAAAAATTGAGATGTCATCAAAAGTTGTGAACATATTTTACTGATCGCATTCTCGGTTACAGTTTCGTCCAGTTTCAATCCAAAAACAGGTTCGCTGCTGTTCCTACCGAAAATCAGCTGAAACTTGACCTGAACTTTTCCAATGATGATTTGTTTGGGTTTTGTCAGATGCATTCGACATCGGCGTAGCCACAGATCTTTATTTTACTGGCTAGCAATATTAGTTGTCACAGTGTATCGATTTTTATTTGTATTGAAGTTTATTTAAAAAAATTCAAGATTTGAAGTATAAATTTTGTTCTTAATACAAAATATTATTTTACCAAACCCCATTGGTTGTATTATTTTCCACGAACAAAGACCCTTATTTGCTTTGTAGCGAAATAAGAGATTAGCCAGCGTCAATTTTACCCTAGAAATTACAGGACACAATCTTATAGGGTGTTCAACAGCCAATTTGGATTCAACACACTAGCTTTTATTTTAAGGAAGCAAGGTTCAATGTTGCCTGCTCCATACTTTTGGCTAGTATAAGGCTGGATTCCTCTGACCTGATTCGTGTACATGGCGCCAGGAAATTCAATTTCAAACTTTCTCTGGGTATTTTTGATGAAGCAAAGCGGATCATTTCGTTGGTCATTGTCTGGTGTCCTTATATTTGAGATTAGATCGGCCTTTCTTGGAATATCTGCCATTATAACCAACCTTCTTTATTAGGATATACAATAATATGGGCCCCGAATTTCCAGGTAGGACACTGGGGCCCGTATTGTTCCTGATATGGGTACTTGGAGTTGAGTACGGTATCAAGCAACTGTTTTATATTTTAATCATAATAAAAGTTTTACTATCACTTTGGTGGAGTATTTGACGGCCTCCATGGTGTTTAAGAGAACCGACTGAGAAGGGTGAGGTTTCCGGTTCTACTCTCGCACAGGGAAAATATTTGGTTGATCACAGTTCTGTTATTATCACTCATAATCAGATCAGCTTATTGAACAGCAGAAACTTGGTCAAAATTGATTTTCTAGATTTGGCATACACACACAACAACAACAACATCAACAACCCATAACGTCCCACTGCTGGGCACGGGTCTCCCCTCAGTTTCGTGAGGAGGATTAGGCCATAATCCACCACGGGGGCCAGATCCGGATTGGTGGACACATATCTACCTCCGAAATAATTCTCGGGTAGGTATGTGGGTTTCCTCACGATGTTTCCTTCACCGAAAAGCGAGTGATAATTACGTACATATGTTTTACAAGAAACACATTGGTACGTGCCTGCACTGGGATTTGAACTCACGACCTTCTGCTTGGAAGGCGGACGTTCTCCCACTAGGCTACCACCATACACACACATACACAAAAATACTAATACGAGTGAATCTATAAGCTATAATAACATAGTAAAAACAAAGAGTGTGCGTTGAGAGTAACCAACCAAATCACAAATTATCGGTCTATATCCCGAGACAATTCTATTAATTTGATTAAGAAGTTTCGGTAGGCACTCATCGTTAACAAGATTATTTTTGACACTATTCGCTTTCCTAGTAATAACCGAGATAGTAATATGTTGCGAAACTTTGCCGGCGAATGTGTTGATCGCGCCTCATTCTTCTTTGGAGTTTACGTATTGTCAACTTTTCATCAACAACCCATAACGTCCCACTGCTGGGCACGGGTCTCCCCTCACTTTCGTGAGGAGGACTAGGCCATAATCCACCACGGGGGCCATATCCGGATGGCCGATAATAGATCATATTTTGGTGGATCACATACCTACCTCCGAAATAATTCTCGGGTAGTTATGTGGGTTTCCTCACGATGTTTTCCTTCACCGAAAAGCGAGTGATAAACTTGACTTTTAAACAAAGTTATTTATTTTAAGCTCTTATTGAAGGGTAAAGGGGTCCTGCGATAGGAAGCATGTTAGCTTGGAGCCTTAATGTCATTAAAACAGACGTTTAGAATAAAATAGAAGAATAGAAAAACTCTTTATTGTACACCAGAAACAAAAATAAACACAGTACAGACGAATTACAATAGGTAAACAAGGGTAGTACAATGGGTGGTCTTATCGCTGAAAGCGATTTCTTCCAGACAACCTTTGGATGGACAGTAAAAAACCTTTTTCGATAGTAGGGTGGGTGGCGTACTTACAGTATTTAATAGACACAATACATTAATCTTAAAGGTTTTGAGGGTCAAATCTTGAGGATTTTTTTACTATTTTTCAATAAGTTACGTTAAATTTTCGGATACCTTTTTGTTTAATTGCGAATAGACAAGCGTGATAAAGTCTCATCTGATGATCGACGTTAACTTGATTGATGATGAAGCGTGATTGCCTAGAAGATACCTATTCACCCTCGACTTGAAGACTTCCAGATTATAGCACTCGGGAAACAAATGCGCTGGAAGAGCGTTCCATTCCTTCGCTGCTCTAATTATTAAAATGGATGTAAATTGCTTTCTGCGGTTAGTAGGAATATCCACTATATACGGATGCCGTGCTTACGTGCGATACCTTCCAATTAACAGTGTGTCGATCTGATATTAGAGACGAACAACAAACTCTTCTATGAATAACATACGGTTAATGAAGACTTATCTTGATCAGCCTGGGTGTGATTTTTTAATCTGAGCTATTTTACTATAGTATGGCTTTACTGTTTTTAAAACACTTTGCAATTAAGAAGACCTCTTAAAGTTTCCATTGCACTCCAGTCCTTCTGGTTCCATTGCTCTAAAGCAAGAGAAGTAGAAGAAATGAAAAAAAAAAGCATTATTTATTTCCAGAAATATTGTCCTCAATTTCGTAAATCCAATAGAGCCTGTTCATCACGTAATAGGAGCGCTTGTCATAAACCACGATAACTTGGCGTGCTATGTATCAGCGTCAAAAATTCCAGCCACCGCGAAACGATAACACGGAACGCGACAGATGAAAAATCTCCAAAGCCGATTAGGCTTGTCCGACACCCCCCGACGCTTTATGATTAATTCAAGCCACGGTAAATGCGTTTGTTTCGTCACCGGCGGCGTTGACAAAGCGGCCGACGTACGTGATGAAATTGGACGCACGTCCGCTCACGATGCCTGCCACCGAATAAATGGCTTACGTGAAAATTTAACGGGCTTTAACCGAAGTTTAACTCTCGCGATCAATGTCGCTCGTGCTACATGAATTGTGGATCGCGGTGAATGAATTATGAGATGATGATGTTCAAGTTCTTTGGTTTTAACACTTTTAATGTGTAGGTGGAATGTTTACTGGTAAGATTTACTTCTGGATTCCATCATTAGCTGGGCATGGGAAGTGTAATGCAGCTAATTATTTAGGCTGATGCTATATACGTTCACTGCTGAACCGTTATTTTTGACACTTTTGCAAATCTTTACGCAACGTGTGTAGTTACTGTTTACTGGCTTTGTGTCTGGCTGTTTACAGTGCGGGTTCGTACGCCAGGCGTTTTCGCTTGTGATAAAATTAACAAAAACACAAAGTTGTGTATTTTCAGCTGTCGACGAGTTAAAAGTAGTATTGATTTTGAGCTTAAAAGAGTGAGTAAAAAAAAAAACAGTTTAGAAAAATATGATCAAATTGACACATAACACGTCACGTCACTATTATACAATTGAATGACATTTAAGTCAAATGTAAGTTTATAAATCACTTTAGTTAGTGCCCAGTACAATACATGATCAATCTAGATTGCGATCCTGATTGATCGTATATGAAGCAGATTGATGGATTGATATACATTTTGATCACAAAATTATCAATATTTTTTATATTCGCTTTTGCAATGCGAGATTAAAAACTGAACGAACAAATTAATATATAATAAAAAAAAATATATTAATCATGTAAGCTGTGATAGTTTAGTGGGAGAAGGTCCGCCTTCCAAGAAGAGGGTCAATTTTGTTTGAAACAGCCTTCCAAATTGGAACGCAGTAATGGTAGCACATTACCGCTTGGCGGATTAATAGAAGAAAAATTAAGAGGTTTAGAAATATGTGAAAATTTTAAGCGGCTTTAGTACAGAGTAAAGCAAACTCCAATTCTCTACTTCGTAAAGGCGGAACAAGTGGTTTTTCAGAGAAGTATGACGTACAAACATAGAAATTCCATCCCGACACGAACAATAGCAAGTGGAAACCTGTTCAAATACCGGCATCCGACGTAACTGTGGATCTGTTGAAACTCCAACAGGAATTCGCTATTCATAACTGAGTTAAAAACTTAAAACTGAATTTCAAAGTTTCCGATCCAGTGAAATTTTCGCACCGCCCACTTTCAACGTGTTTGCTTGTTCGCAACTCAGAGGGGAACTTTTAAAATGTTACTGATACGACAGTTTTGGGGGTAGCAAAAAAAGTATGCGAATATGAAACTTGTGAGCGATGAACGTGAACGAATGCGGAGGACTTTTAATTTTGTGGAAATAGACTAGGTATCTTGTGGAAGTTTTTGAAGGTTGTCTCTAGATATATGGCTTTTGCGTTAATTTTTAACAACTAAAACAGAAAGTGTAACAGAATCAACCACCATTTCAATTTTTATACCTTTTTTTGTAAGGTTGTTAGTTTAATTACTTATTTATTCGATTAAGTTATTGAAAATACATAAAAATATAAAAACATTATTCAACTTCATAAAGATAAAATTAAACTCTGTAGGTTCCAAGATGAAGGCATCAGTACACTTCAAATCCTGAACCGCAATTCTTTAACAAAGCTTTTACGCACAAAACAATTAAAAAAAAGGCGTAATGCAACAACAGTTAATAATAACAGTATACACGAATCTCAGCAAGAATTACTCTACCCTATAGCCAATGAAGATAAGAAAGTCTCCATCGACCCTTCTTCCAATCTAAACTACTAACATTAACGGATAAAAGAATTCCGTCCCATTAAAACAAACTTATCTACAGTAATACAAAAGACGCGTATCTACAACACTGACATAAATCGAGAAAAAAAAAGAAGAAATAAGTAAAATAGATAAGTTAAAAAGGCATTAAAACAGACTGGGAGCTCTTGATTACTCCCTCCCTTTGAATTAAGTCAGAGAGTTGCAGGTGTTGAATATTTAAGAGCCACGGTAAAAAACCCTGCTTAGTGTTTAAACCTTAAATAAGGGGGCTTACATAATGGTGTTTCGATAATTTTCAAAATTATAAATGGTCTATTGGAGTATAGATTATTATTTTAATACTGCGCCCTGCGGCTTTGCTGGTTTTGCTTATTATCACACAAGAACCGTTTATTTTTACGAGATAACGTGTATCCTATGTGTTAATCCATTTAATAAACTGTCTGAGTGCTAAATTTCATCTAAATTCATTTGCGCACTACTGCTTGGAGAATGAATATCTGGCAAGTGGTACTTCTCCAGGCGGTCTCTTGCAGAAGAGGCCTCCCACCACTTCTTCTAAGTTTTCTTTAATTTCCTGAGAATTTCTGAACTAACCCAGGGTTTAAAGTGCTGTTGTGTCGAACCACCCCTTTAGCTATATAGTATCTCTTAACACTTTTATAAAGTAAACCTTTGCCTCTTCTATAACGTTACTTGTACAGTTTGCGTGATAGCAGTTGAAAACTCCGTTACCTTTTATAATTTTCATTTCTACAAAGAAAATTTAACATTTACAGAGTAGAACACTGCTGGCTGCTAGTCCATTCCACTCAAACTTCAAACATCTGGTTAGTCCGCGCTAGTTCTAGCCGACAATGAGGCTAATCGGAAAAGTTCAAACCACACGACCATAGTTAAAACAGATAAGTAGGTTGCCTTTATAAAAATGTTCCAAACGCGACCTGTATGCCTGTACGCACACATGCACCACGCAGACAAGCATTGCAAAATTATTTTCACTAGCAGCACTAATGACAATAAAAAAAATTCGGGTATGGCCACAGTTGCTAAAATTATTTGTCCTAGGTGTGCGTGAGAGACGCGCATACATTCAAACTGCGTTTGGACTCATCTATGAAGTTGACTTACTTTTTTATTTCAACTGTGATAAGAGTCTCCAACGAGAAGGCTCCCTAATAAAGGCCCTTACATTTTCAAATCACGTTGCAGTATTCAGGGTTTTAACTAATTCCCGTTTTTGGCGTATCGCCTCGGAAGATTAAGTGCCCGACTTAAAGACGTGTAGATTTAAAAGCTTTGGAAGAAATTACGCTTAGTGCGGTACGAGAAATAGAACATGTCGGTGTCTGAGTTATTTTAGGAATTGGCTTGGATCGTTGGAATAATATTTAGCTCACTAGTGAGTTGAGGAACAAAGAAGTCTTTGCCTTTTTTCCAATTTGGTTTGGCATGTTTTGTGCATTTATGATTTATATATTCACAAAATAGCGCCTTAGTCAGTAGATTTGATTCGTCAAATTCTATGATAAGTTCTCATCATCATCATCAACCCGTATCGTCCCACAGCTGGGCACGGGTCTCTCCTCACTTTCGTGAGAAGGGTTAGGCCATATTCCTCAACGGGGGCCCGGTCCGGATTGATGGATAACATGCCTACCTCCGACAAAATTCTCGGATGGGTATGTGGGTTTTCTCACGATGTTTTCCTTCACCGAAATGCGAGTGATAAGTTCTAAGAAAAAAAAATAGACTAAGCCAACATAAAGTTAAAAGCAGCCACGTTTGGCGTTGCTTATAGTCAAAAAAAGTCTATCTATTGTTATTGTGACAGTTGATAGATGATTCCGCATTCAAAAAAGAGAAATGTCAAAAAATTACCTCACTTTATTTTGTTATGTCATAGAGTAGGCGTAACTTTTTTAACGGGTAAATTCCTAAACTAATAACTAACCACTACAGCGTAAGACTAACTAAGTACTAGGTACTTGCGAAAGTTAGGAACCCTACAAACCTACAAATTTACAGACTTATAGGTAACCCACTACCCACCCACCCATTCTAGCCCACTAAGTAGGCGGCGCGGCGTACCCAACATTCTGACACCATAAGTTGATATAAGGTTACTGATATTCAAGTTACGATTAACACTCATTTAACTTTCATCCGTATTTGACCACTTTTATATCAATTTAAGTTTAAAGTCACTCTCGGATTAACACTTGTTTGAAGACATCAAAACAGAATACCACACGGGTTTGGAAGTATAATGATTGGCAAAGACAAACATCCGTGCGTTTAAGTTTCTAATTGAAAATAAACAAATTATAATTAATGTTTACCCTTACGATGAAATATAAAACTCCCATGGGGAGTATACAATATACTTGTATATCGTAAACGAACAGTATTCGAAATGTTCATGTGTTCTGTTCATTGTGAAGTGGTATACATAATATCTATGTCACTGGTTCATTGTATTCATAAAAACGAAAAGAATGATTTACGGTTGGCGCGAAATACAGTCTCGTTTATATTAGTAAGATGGTGTAGCTCTAAAAATGGAAAAACTGTTTGAAATTTAAAGCTCCCACGATAACAGAAACGAACAACCAAGATTTGAAGTTCAAACATTTTCCGATAATAATAGCTAAAATCTATAACTAAATCAAGACAACTGGTTAAAGAAAAAAATAAGATTATAGAAACTAAATTATTTACAAAGTTAAAAAATTAAAAAAAAAACTACCTACCACCATAATTCATAATTATAATGAGCAAATAAACATTTATCGTAATTAACGCAATACAAATAACGTTGTGTACCGTTTAATTAACAAAGTTCCAGCTCTTAACCTAGATATTTAATCCCAAAGCTAGTTGTTAGGTCAAAGAGGGGTCATAATAAATGCTAATTCCACACTTTGTACAGTCAAAGTGGAAAGTGCTTGGCTATTTGCTGAGCTTTGAGAAATGACGAGTTAACTGCTATGTCAGAGATGTCTACTGAAGGTCTTCCACGAGATTAGATAAACGATAGCTCAAACTCGGTAGCATAAATAAAATAAATATAAAATCACTTTTGCACTGAACTGTACCGAGGTTAAATTCATAATATTAATTGAAAAGGCCTATTTTGGGGGAATTTTATTAATTAGTAACACAAGAAAAGTAGGTATCAAAATAGTCGGGTTTTGGAAATAAACTTTCCATCCAGCTACTTTCATTCATAAAATACTACAAGCCAAGGTTGGGAACAAAATCATGAGTTTTGAGTTTTGATGGTTTTTAATTTATTTTTTTACTTACATCGGTAAATTAAGTTAGTAAAGTGCTTACATGTTCGTGTAATTTTATCCCAATTAAACTACTGTTCCTCACAGTATTATTATCATCCAACAAAATCACAAATCGAAAATCCCGGACAGTCACCAGATTGAATTCCCAGATTTAAGGAGGTGAAGATTCATGAGCAAAACTCCCGAAGCGCGCGGGATTCCATCGATCTTTTCATAAGTTCCAGAATTTGCATGATTAATGATAGGAAAGGCTTGCTAGTAACTCTCGCAGTTTAGTTAGCTTTTCAACGGCGGCTTATTTTATTTTTGCTTTTACTTCATTCAGGTTGCGATTTGTGTTCGGTTTTCTCGGTTTTTATTTATTTTTGACTCTTTAGCTGGTCTATTTAAGAATTAAATTCTCAATGCAGCCTAATTATAAGATACTAGCTGTGCCCTGCCACGCTTCGCTGTGGTACATTCGCACATTCGCTGATATGTCACTGATGAAAAAAATAGATAAAAACAATCCTTGATGCGGATTATATATCATGATAAAATTTCAGCTCGATCGGTGCAGAACTTTTTGAGTTTTTGAAGCGTACACAAACCAACATAACATTTATATATATATATATATATATATATATATATATATATAAATGTTATGTTGATTGGATTTGATTGAGGATTGGAGCTATCAGATTAGCATCTGATAAATATCACATGTTATCAAATCTATATATATATATATATATATATATATATATAGATCCTCCAATCCTGATTATACATATTGTTTAGTTTTAGTGACTTTTGGTAACAGTGCAATGGTCTTCAAATTGTAAAAATCTGTTATTTTAATAAAGTTTTATCTAACGTTGACTTGATCACTAGTAATCACTAAATCATTTAACAATAAATATACCAATCTCTTAAGTTTGGGTTCCAAAGTTGTAATATAGTGGAATGCAGGTAACTATCAGTCGCGTATCACACAGTCACAAAACACACATAGAAAGGAAATAAACAATGAAAAATGTTAATTTTTCAATTGCTTTAACTGCACTGGACGTCAATCAAGCGATTCAAACAGAGAGGCAGTCGAGATCACAGATAATATTTCTAAACGTTACCAATACAAATCATGCAAGCTTCCATAGCTCACTTTACCAACTACACTCAAACATGCAAATCATTTCCGCGAACCAATACCACTGTGGGCGAATATTCCACAAACTTAGTAGAGAAATCACAACAGTCGGCTCGGTTGATATCAGAATAAACAGACGGACAAAACTATTTATTATCTCTTAACTCGGAACTGATTTGCATATAACAACGATTTGGAATTGTCCATGTGTAATACCGGCAGATAAACATTTGTAATTGGATTAGCAGTTAGGATAACATGATTATAAATGGTCCATGTACCTACCTAATGCAGCCACGTCATGCTTATAACATAATGTTACGTTATGTTATTGATATTAGATTATCATTCCTTAGATAAAGCTCAGATAAAGATATCTATATGTAATACATTTTTTTTTATTTCGCTGAGTGATGAGACGAGCCAGTGATTCGGCTGATGGTAAGTGCTACGCCTGCCTATAACAGTTACAGTGCCACCCAAAACTTCCATTCCATTGGTATATCCAATATTCCATTGGTAGTACGATTTTACGGAATAAAACCTTTACCTGAGTCATTAATTCATCAGCTTCTTCATGCCTCAGATAAACTTTTTGACGTTTGTTGACATTTGATTGATCACTCATAAGTTTAAATATCTTATTTGCACTGGCTGAAATAAAAACAAACCTGTACCTATATCTGCCCTTCTGTGACTCGTAAGATAATCTATAAGTGTCCCGTTTACGTATAAATAGGCGTGCAGTTGGTTTCTTCAAGATTGCATGCTACGGAATAAAACTTCGAATAGCTATCTGCCTGCTATCCCCTGTATGTGAAATTGAAACAAAATATTCATCTCATAAAAAAGCCTAGTAACTTTTTCGTCCAACAGATATTGAATCGCTTAGCGGAGCATTTCATTGCATTAACTGCAATTGTAATTCAAACATTCTGAGCATTAACATTTTCCCCCAGAATTAACAACATCGTTTTACGCACCTGTTTACAAATCAGAATCGCGGTAAGTACAACCCCGACACAAAGTTTGGCAATCGATTTGGATATGTTAAGGGAAAGACAAGAGAAACTCCTTTGATTTTATTGAGAGTAAGGGAAAGCGATTGGAATCCAACGGCTCACTGACAGGTTCGCCTTTTGATGTACGAAAATCTAAGAAAATACATTTTCTCGACTCTATCGAGGTTCATTCAACAGCCACACGACGAGATTTGGCACGTTTTGTGTTATCAAATCAGACAAACATTGGAGTTGTGTTTATTTATTATGGGCTTTTGTATTGAAAAGGTTTGACTCGTGACTTGAAGCTCGTGACTCGTGAAGTTGCTCTTATGCAAATAAACAATAATTCAGTCAAAAATAAGTATGGATTGGATAAAATTCTTAAATTGTCATTGTTATTGCATGCAATTTCTGATTAAAAATATTTTTAATAAGTTAAGCTTGTTTTATCCAAAGAAAAAGCAGTTTTTCTTTCGAATAAAACCGGAATCGCGGAAACGTAACCGCATGGTGCAGCTTGTACATTATACAATACAATACAAAACAACACAACATAATACAATAATTCTTTATTGAACACCATACAAACCAGCCGATTACAGGTAATAGAACAATTAATGGATTATATCACTTATATAAACACTGATATTGCTACAATACTGCGTCGTCAAACTTGACAATGTCCTGTAATAATGGCCCAAGCTTTCAAATACTCGTTTTCTTACGCTAAGAGGCCCTATTCTTGTTTTAAGGAGCGTAAGAGCGTACACAATTTGAGATCGCGTCTCTTACCTTCGCCATAGAAGACACACAGAACTACATACAGAATGGACACTCTAACCTGCGCAATCCGGAGGTCATTCTGGAGGTTCTTTTTTTTATTTGACTGGGTGACTAGACGAGCATGTGGTTCACTTGATGATAAGCGCTACACCTGCCTATAACAGTTGCAGTGCCGCCCAGAACTTAGCATTGTATAATCCTGCGCGGCACTGCACTGCGCTCGGCACCCTGATATATTGGCTCTAAAGTCTCATAATAAGTATTATACGCCCAAATGACAAATCACAAGCGACAAATGAGTTAGCTTTGGAGTTTTTGGGAAGTGGCCGCGTGAACCTTCATTCTAGCAGGCTGTCTTTTGTTTTGATAGCGTAGTACATTTGAGTGCTTACACTCACACTTGGCGCGTGTAAACATCATTTATATTCGGATGTTGTCAACCCAGCTTTTGTATTGAGTGTCTGGGGTCTGTCTTAGCGTCAACTAAGTAGACTTTTCAATTTTGTCGAGTGCCAAGAATTTGTGCTGCGAAACATTGCAGTGTTTTCTTTTCATTTTCAAAAGAGCATTCGTTTCGTTTGTAGTGAGGTGCTGTTACAAAAAAGCTTTACTATCGTTTGTTTGAGCTGCTTGACTTCGAGTTTCGAGTCTATGTGATTGCTGCTTCACTCTTTGCATAATGAAACTGGGGAGGTTGGAGCTAGAGATTTGTTATTATTAATGTTTTAGGAGACTTTATTGATATTGAATGAAGGCATCCTTTAGTGTTTAAATTTATCAGATCAATTACACACCTCTGAAATGACTCTATGATCCGATAATCTGATGGTAAGGGAGCTTTTTTCAAATCCTACTAATGTTATTAATGTGAAGGTTTGTGAGGATGGATGAATGGATGTTTGTAACTCTTTCAACCAAACACTACTAAACGGATTTAGATGAAATTTAACACACTGATAGTTTATTACCTGGATTATTTTAAAGCATACTTTATTCCCGTAAAAATAAATGGTTCTTGCTGAATAATACATAACGCGGATGAAACCGCGGGACACAGCTAGTAATAATATTTCAACTGCTAGCTGCGCCCCGCGGTTACACCCGCGTTGATTGTTATCCCACAAAACCCGTAAACGTAACCTATAGATAATATGTTAATCCAAGTAATAAACTATGTATGAGCCAAATTTCATCAAAATCCGTTCCGTAGTTTTTGCGCGAAAGTGTAACAATCATCCATCCATCCATCCTCACAAACTTTCACATTTACAATACTAGTAGGATTCTTTTTGTAAATAGGAGCCAAAAAGGACAAGTTTCAAATCGCATTTTTACAAAATAGAAAGAGTTATATCATGCCGCCTTATTAAAACAAACATTTGAAAAAATAAAACCAAGCTTTCCATGAAAATCTCGGGGATAAGAATCTGCGCTCGACTCTGAATGATCCGCAAATCTACAATTCGCATTCACTACATACATGAGAGCAAAAAGTAAGATGGCTCCCGATTATAAGAGCGATGCAAGAAAAGCAAAAGCCGTGGTCGTACTAAGGTTGAAATGAGAAGGGGGCTACAACCCCTGTATCACTTGGGCCTAGATTTTATGTAATGGTAGGTATACATACTTCCAATCAGAAGGTCGTGAGTTCTAATCCCAATGCGGGCACGTACCAATGTGTTTCTGTAAAAACATATGTACGTAATTATCACTCGCTTTTCGGTGATGGAAAACATCGTGAGGAAACCCACATACCTACCCGAGAATTATTTCGGAGGTAGGTATGTTATACACCAATCCGGACTGGGCCCCCGTGGTGGATTATGGCCTAACCCTCCTCACTTTCGTGAGGAGAGACCCGTGCCCAGCAGTGGGACGTTATGGGTTGATGATGAGGAATACATAAATATCTCCTAGCTGCACCCCGTGGTTTCACCCGCAATGAGTATTGTTCCACAAGAAAAGTTATTTTTTACGGGATAGTAAGTATTCTATGTAGTAATTCCAGGCAAAAAACTATCTGTGTGGCAAATTTCATCCAAATCCGTTTTATATTTGTTGCGTGAAACATCCATCCAGCCTTGCAAGCTTCAAAATTTTTATAATGTTAGTAGGATTACTATGTGTAGGAACTAGGATAGGATAGGCATATATAACACACAGGGAATCTTAGTTAGATTTCAGGATCTATGAATGTGATAGTAACACGCTATTTTTGATACCACGACAAAACTAAGGGCTTGGATCTAGTGAAAATATCATGTTACGTGTCTACTATAATCGTTTATATCTTATAATTATGTGCTCTATGAAATAGTATTTGCTATTGTACTATTAGCCCTGAGAATGTCTTGATTGAAATATTATAGTGACAATCAGCAAGCTACTCGTAGAGTTGCGTCAACTTTTAATAGATATGCCCCTTTAAACATGACCCTAAGTCCGTCTAAAACGACGGCTAAGTGGAGTGTACAACTTGAATGAGTGCGTCTCGCGATGTTTGCCTCAGACGCAATGTACACCCCATTTCGACTTGATATGAACGTTCTTTCCCTTAAAAGAGTCTTTCGAGATCTTCAGACGTTTTTTTCTTTCTGAAAGCAACGGGATTGAGTAACAAAGTGTGCTTTTTGATTGGCTTTTGAGAGCGTCTGCTTTTGATATTCTTTTTTTACACAGATGTGGTGTAAGCGGTCGGGAGTTTTTAAAATCGCCTCTTTTTTTTTAAAAAAATAGTTTCTCTGTAAAGTTAGTTTACGGGCGATATTTTAACGTGACAACGTCATAACAAAACATTGATGAAATGATTGCATACTTTTATGAATAAAATTGAGTTATTTTTGAATAATAAAATAATAAATACTGGAAATTATACTGGTAATCAGATTTTTATAATGCAAGAATAATTAACCTGTCAAGAAGAGAAGAGAGATAGATGCGGCGCAAGCGTACAATGAGCGTAATGGGACTAACGGGACAATGTGTCAACTTTTTCTCGCATGCAGCCGGCGTTCATCGATTTATTAGACGTTGTCACGTCAAAATGTTACGTGCGTTGTTAACTGAACTAATAGAAATCACTAAGAGCGTATAGTTACTAATTAGTGATAGCATTAAGCATTGTCAAAATTGAAACAAAAAGGATGTACACTTAGACAACGAAACGCAGAAAAAACAGAATCAATTAATAAACAGTGTTAAAAAACAAACGGCTTCTAAGCCGTAAACACGGGCATTGTTAAACAGGCCCGTGTAGTCGACCGGTAACATTTCAGGCGCTGTTCAAACTTCATCCGCACACAGTGGTTCGATTTGAACGAAAGGCATTGGGAGCGGCGTCCACAGAGTAAATTCATTTAGTTACGTAAAGAGCACGGGAAATGTGGGCTGGACTGATCACGGCTGCGGTTTTGATTTAATGGCGCTGGCGGAATGGACGCTGTTTAAGTTACCCAGTGAGTTATAGATCACTCGTGTTTTACGCGCTGCTTTGATCACGTGGATTTTCTAAAAGAATTACAATCGATCGACTCCTTCTCTTACACTACCTTTCTCGTACTCCGTATACTCTTCTTCTCTTTTCTTCTACCTTTTTCCTCCCTATTTACTATGATTTCTGACGTAGTTTAATGACTGTTATAAATCAATAGCAACCAATACCGATAGTTAACAGGTTTCTGAGGGTATTTCAGAATAATATACTTTAAGTACGCACCTGGAGTTTTGGTATTACTGTTTTTTTTCTGTTTCTTTGAAAATGCTAAATAGAAAATACTAAATCAACGCTGATCAATCCATCATACATCATCCAACAGACTTAGAAAAAAATACACACATATTCCCATACACGCCGATGTCTCAGGGTGACGAGCGCAGTGCAGTGCCGCGCAGGGTTATGCATGCAGTGTTCTGGGTGGTGCTGTAGTATGGGCAGGCGTAGCGCTCACCATCAGGTGAACGACTTGCTCGTCTCGTCAATCAGTCAAATGTAAAAAAAAGCACGCACTCATACGCAACACATACGATACAGAGAAAGTGTGGGAACATTACCTTCGCTCACAAAACTCCCAATTGCAATTTACCCCTTGAAGATATTTTTTGATTCCGCCTCAGCCGCGTCGATCCCGTGTGTCAACACGGTTTATTTGATCCCACGAAAATGAGTACATCGTTTACACAGCGGATACACCGCGTTCTCGTTAACTGATTCAATTTTATGTTACTGGTAGCACCCTTGATTGAGTATTTTTAACGGATTATTGTTCCTTTTTTGATTGATGCGAAATTTGAACGCGCGTGACTCGAATGGTTTAAAAATGGTGTGTTAGAATCAATTCAGATTCTGCTATTGGACACTGTATGTTCTGAATTGAACACGTATGTTATTTAAATTTATGTTACATACTCTCGCTCATCCATCGCTTGTGGTTTTCTTCCTCTTATATACTATACTAATATACTAGTACCTAACATAGTACCGAATAAATTTTTTTCTTTGTTTTTTTTTTCATCAATACAAGGACCTACTAAAAATACATAGTTTTTTTTTAGTGTGGGAAATGATTTTATTCACAAATAAACAAAAATCGATTCGAAATCTCGTAACACTCCTGATTGTCTCGATTACAAAATAAATCGCACTATTTGTCATTTTTTTTTTATATAACCGCTTTTTTGCGAAATGTCAAAATGGCGAGATAAAGTCGGTTAAGTATCGATAACAATCACATATTTAATGTTGAGTATACATTGATATGTAAATATAAACTTTAAGGTGGTACGTTTCACTTACGGTAGCCATACATGGTAGGGTACTGACAGGTTTGCCTGTACAGTTACGTTACGTTTACGCGAAACGTTCCACCTTTAATACTCATAATTTAATATACTTAATATATTATTTGAACTGAAATCACGATGAGAAAATTGTCAATTGAACGAATACGTATGTCGATTGAAATCGTTCATGAATTGATTATATCGCTTAATTTTGTACGGGAAAATATTCCGATGTTCATAATGTAGAGAAACGATATTAACTCGACTGTAAAATCATTTAAAGTAATTTTTGGTGGACATTCATCAATGATATTGTTATTACTATTATTCAGCATAATAATTATGAATAATAATAATATAATAATATATAATATCGTGCTGGTAGACCGGTCCCAACGCCGGGCAGTGCTCGTTGATATAACCGTCCCCCATGATGAGAACCTCGTGAAGGCCGAGAAAGACAAGCTCAGCAAGTACCTTGACTTGGCTCACGAGGTGACCGCCATGTGGGACGTTGACTCAACGATCATTGTCCCGATAGTTGTTTCGGCGAATGGCCTTGTAGCGAAGAGCCTCGACCAACACCTTAAGAGGCTTTCGCTAGACGGCTGGATTAAGGGTCGGATGCAGAAGGCAGTACTCCTCGACACGGCGCGTATTGTCAAGAGGTTCCTCTCTCTGCAGCCCTAACCATCGGTAGCCTGGGCCTTGCTCCGCTACCGGTGGTATCCTAGGTTTAAGTTTATTTTATAATATTTTTAGTAGACTGAATTTTTATTAGTTTTGTAAATGATTGTAAAAGAAATTTAAATTTAAGAAGTTAAATAAATATAGTGAATAATAATTAAATAGTATTTTCATATTTTGATATTAAAAATATTAATCAAAATTGAAGAGCTACGTGATTGTGATTCTCACAAGCTGATTTATTATCAATTAATTACACTGATAATTTTTTATAACAATAAAAAACTGTAGAAAGAAAAAGTATTTAATATCTAGAACCATCATAACTTATAATTCACCAACAAGCACAAAAGTCTGTATAGGTATTTAAAAAAAAAAACGTAAAGTTGACAAAAGAAGGTATAGTTGAAACATAGTGCTTGTAATTTTTTTTAATCCTTTTTTTTATTAGACTGGGTGACGAGACGAGCAAGTCGTTCACCCCATGGTAAGTCCTACGCCTGCCCATAACAGTCATAGCACCACCCAGAACCCTGCAAACCAACTCCTGCAACCCTGCCTGTAATATCGATATAATAAAATATTATTGCGAATGAATTCGCAAATAACAGATAGTAATTTTTACATGTATACTCGTATTTTATTCTTACCTTGTGCCATAAAAACAAAATCTCTATATAGAATAGAATAGAATAGAATAGAAAAACTCTTTATTGTACACCAGAAACAAAAATAAACACAGTACAGAAAAATATCTATAATAGAAGGTTCTCATATTTATTCTATGGTATAAAAATATCAAAAATACACGTAGATGCAGATAAAATTGTCCAGTTTGATGAAGTGATGCTGATTCGACTGCATAGTTGACCCAACCCCTAAGGCGTTCCATAGTAAAACAATTCCCCATCCCACAGAACATAATATCTACTTTGTCCAATTTGCCAAAGTTTGGAACATTGCCTCACCAAGCAGCCTCAATCATCTCATCAAAATCACGTCACACCTCCCAAGACAAGCGCGAACAAACATTATGATAAATATTCTCACTTTATCGCCTTTCTTATTCGGCGATGAGGGCGCCTAATGACCAATTTTAAGGCTTATGAACAGCAAATTCAGTGTCGTGAAGCGAAATGAGACATTATAATATCCAATTTCGTCTTCAGAAAGAATATAAATGACGAACGCACCTGGGACGGGGTCATGCTTGACGTCGTTTTGTTAAGGAATACACTTTGTATGGATCAAAGAGATGAGAGTTGTTTAAATTTTATGATTGCTTTTGAATTTTGGTTCCTATTGTGTAGAGCTTACTGTTTTAGTTAGAGTCAATGTATGCTTGGGTCAATTTTGACCCAGTTTCTTTTGTTCAATTAAATTGAACAAAATAGTAGCGGTATATCTGCTGGGCAGATGAGGCTTTAGAACTGATGTCTCAGGATGACCAGCGCAGAAACAGTGCCGCAAGAATTTTGTAGTGGTAAATTGTGGGTGGCGCTGAAGCGCTGTTATGGACAGGCGTTTACCATCAGATGAACGACATGCTCGTATCGTTACTTTCATGCATGTCAAGTATTTAACACAATAACATATTTTGGCACTACTAAGCTGATTTGATAATGACGGAAGAAAAACTACGCAGTATTGAATGCATATTTTTTAAAAGCAGGACTGTCAATTTTAGCTTTTTAATAAGTTACTTAATTGGTATAGTATATATTTTATTTACAAGAAGCGTGTTATCCATTACCTGTATTATAGTCTGCTCATAACAATTTTTGAATCCATGAAGAGCTTCAAATTGCTAACTACATCATCCAGAATGGACTGCTCGATTAACTTTAATTAACTAACGTCTTTGAGTACAGCAATCTTAAGGGCATTATGTTTATCTAGCATGTGATCTGACATGTTTCTATAAATGAAAACTTGAGATATCAATATCGTAGATTTAGAATAGAGACTTATACTTTTTGAATAAGGGTTCAATATTTGAGACCCGTGAAAGATTTTATTACTTACCAACTTTTACATTACTTTACTTACCAAGTTTTACATATTACTTGACTGTTGTTTGATCAGCACAGTAGCAAGGTCAACTTCGGGATCAATTTTACCCAATTATTTTATGTCTCGGATAAAAAAACCTAACATTTTTAAAACCATTATAAAGAAATCTTTTTGTAAGTTCTATCATAATTCTACCAGGAGTTTATGAATTCAAAGAAGTGGAGTGGGTACCTAACATCATTTCCTTTGGAGGTCCGACACGAGTTGGACGGAAATGAGAACCTTCCACCCTTTTATCAGGGACTAATCGCGATGGAACTTAGCTGGGCTTAGATATGAGGCTAAGGAATGATCAAATGTTGAACCGATATTTAACGGAACTGTTTTATCAATGGGTACCGTTTAACTTTTTAAATGCTTTGTAATGGAACCTGAAAATTTGTGGTAAACAACTAGTGGTGAAACATATATAATTAAATCTTTTTTCACTACATAACTTTGGAACCGTGATCAAGGACTTTTTTTCACGGCATAGCAATTAATTAAGGAACCTTCTAGTTTATCTCTTTCATGTGTCGTACAAAATCAAATTCATTATAATTTCCGTTTCAGGTAAACCCATGTCTTAGTCGGGTGTGAGGTTCTATCAATGTATGTGGAAGTATACTATAATTATATTCAATACGATTTTCCGATATTATTATTTCGTAAAAGATATACATGAGAGCCATTTTCGATTGCTTTCTACCAAAGACTAGAGCTTGCCGCAAAGTCATTGGCACTTTTCATAGCAGTAAGATCCCGAGACACACAAAATAACCTTAACATGTATACCAGACTATCAACAACTGAATGGAGATTCTATTTTCTGGATTAAAACTCAAACTTAAATTAACTTTGCCAATCAAAATTGTGTCCCAAAACAAAAGTGCAACGATAACACAGTCTTGCTTGCAAGATACCGCAAAATACGAGTTACTCCATCCTTGCTGGCTTCCTCTGGCAATAAGATCCCAGTGCCCGCAAAATAAACTCGGCGTGTTTGCCAGACTGAGACCTTTTTAAACATTTGTTTGCGCCCGCTTTATGTTGCCTCTGTGCATTTGCGCGGCATATTTTTGTAACAGCTGTTCGTTAATGAGCTTTTATTTGTATTGGACGGGTTGGGAGCTCTGGATTTGAAGGTTCACGAAATTTGGTGGACTTGTGATATCTCTTTTTTTTAACTCTATGGGACGATTCAATGTGGATGCTTTTACAATATTTATAGGATCAGGCGACCCTTTGCGTAAATGAAGGTGAATTTTCTATAAATATAGCTGTCATTTTGGGTGGTTAATGGGTTTCTTAATTTAATTGTATAACGGTTCGCATAATTTCACTTACTGGAACTGTTCCGCAGAAGTAACCACGTCACCAGCCTTACTTGGTTAACGGTGAAAAAATGTCGACGCAAAATAGCAACATACAAATAAAGGTCAGCTCTTTCTACATGAGAAGAAAGCAAGTGAAAAAAGTAAAGTCGTTTCATCAGGTCTATTAAGCCTGGGATTCAGAGAACCAAACCGAGTAAAATGCCGCGGGACATCTCCGTGAACGTCTCAGGAACAACGTTCTTGTCTTTATAGTGAGCTAGTACTTAACATCAAGACGGTAAAGTAACTATAAAACTTAGCCCTTAAGCCTCATCTTTACGATCACCAGAAAGCCAGCAGCCAATCAATAGCCAATAAACACAGAATAGACACTTGGTTTCAATGCTCCACACATAAATCCCGCACTCCAATTAATGATCGCTAAACCGCAAGTGACTACGCTACACTGTGCTACGTTTTAGGTGATGCTTCAGTCACAGTACGTGAAAGCTAGTAGGGAAACTTTACCTAATACTAAATATGCTATTTTGTTTTTTTTCCTAAATTATTTTTATTCGTTACTAAGTTACGAGTTGAAGAAGTCGTTCACCTGATGGTAAACGCCACGTCTGCCCATAATAGCACTGCACAAGACTGTCATCCTGAGACGTGGTTATAAAGTCTTATATGCACAGTCATTTCTCTGGAAACAGTGCCCTTTAAACCGGAACACAATAATGTTTGCACACTACTGCTTGGCGGATGAATATCTGGCAAAGGCGGATTCTTGCAGAAATAAAAACACCGTACGCTTGGAAATTGTTGGTCAATGAATCTATCAGGAAAAATCTATCATGAATCATGAAAAAGAATCTCGTTTCCTGGCATATCATGGCCAATCCTCACAAATAAGGTGATTGGGCAACTCTCACATATAAATGATCTTTGTATCCGCCCCAATTCGTGTGTAACAAAACATACTACGCGACCAAAATAAAAGACATCTCCCTAGTATGATGGTTCATACAAATCGTTTATCTAAGTCATTTGGGCCTGTAATATTGACTATACCGTTGACTATCCCGACGATTGCAGGCATAGTTGCGCGGGATGGACGGTGTCCATTCTGTATTGATACTATATTTTTATTCTGTGCTCCCACTACACTTGTTACTAGATCACCTACTAGCTCAAACTGTGACCGAGGTCGCCTAAGGTCGTAAAACCGGGTATTTGCCCACTAAGCCGATTACTGCATGTAATCTGCGCCGAGCGCGTCACAGGAGCGAGGTCCAACGTCTTCAATTAGCTTTTACTGTGTCACTCTCCGGCTGGTTATGTGAGCTACTGTATTAGTCGACTTGATTTTCGTCGGGAAACACTTTTTGTGGCGGTATTACCGCTTTTATACCTTTTTCTTTTGTATAAGGATTAAAGGATCACCTGATATATTGTCCTAGAAGTTTTGTGGGAAGAATCAGGCAAGATTGAGTTGGATACGCGTATTGTCAGAGTTCCGTAGGGTTTATGATCAGTTTTTTTGTAAAGCGTAATACAAGTTTCTTTCAAATAAAACGTCATCCTACGTCTATTTTATTTAAATAAATTTGTTTTTCATTTTGTGTACCTTGTTGTATCCATCAGGGAGGTCACCACGAACAGTTAAATCCATCCAGCTTAGGGCCTTAAACTTAACTGCCCTGCTAACTATCACCACCAATATCGCTCAGCGGTCATAAGTCGATTAGAGACATTTATCCAAAGTGATCGGAACAATTTGTTTGCATTTATGGGAGTTTATATAGCTTTATCTCGTTTTATTTATGTCTCATTCTCTGCAGTCTAGTTTTGAGCGAGGTCACGTCACGTTTGTCATTTATGAGTGTGTGGTACCAATCTAGGCCGTTCAGCTTAAGGCCTTAAAATGAACTGCATGGAATAAGAATAAGTACGTGTTGTCCCCCTTGAAAGGTAAAAGTAGACAGATTAGTTGCAATGTGAAAATAGAACTGACAAACAAAGGGGTAAAAAGATATGATAAGACTTCCGTTACAGGCCACGGAATCCTAAAACAGGGGACAAAAGATATCTAAATTTTTGTGAGTGAAAGGACTGATTTTGCATTTTTTGTTTTTGCTAACAAGAAAGGGACGGTGGATGGCCACCTGATGGAAAGGGTTCCTTTGTCCGGATCTAATACAATACCTTTGGGTTTATCTAAATGGATGAATGTAAATATACATTGTTCAGTTATCTGGTTCTAGAGTTTATATTGTCTTTATCAAGATCTCTTATATCTATACAAAAATAAATTTTCCTCTATTTAACGAGATTTTGTTTATATATCTTGTGCCGTTTCTTTGACGCGACACGACCACATAGAAATGAATCCCTAATCAGGTTCTGTTTTTTTTTTGTGCCTTAGAATCAGAAACTACGAAGTCCCTGACCCATCAAACACTTACCCTCAAGACAAACATCTACAGTTCACACAAATATTTGCCCAGCACGGAAATGCAACCTGCACTTCATGCTTTACATTCGACTCATATCCAACTTCCGTAACAGCTGCCAAAACTCATACCCACCTCTAAGGCCAGCGTGGGAAATACCCCAACAGAGATAGCTTGCATCACCAGTGGGTTTGCAGAGCCCCTGTTTCCCATTACTGATTCATTACCTGAAACTGTTCAATTAACATACCTCGGCACCTCTACCCTCGTCATTCAACGTCAATTTCACGTTCCTCGGCTATTTCCTGCATATTACCTACTGAAATACTTTAGGATAATCAAGAGCAGAGTACTACTGCGAATTAATTTTGGAAGGGTTACGCCGCGTACTCGCTAGGAGACGTAATGACGAGGCACATGTCTGGGAGATTAAGATGTCATACAAAATCGCGCGTTAAAATCAGACTTAACAAAATAACTGTGTGGAGTGCAAAAGTCGAAAGAAATTGTCTGGTAACGTCGCAATCATGATGTCCTGTAACCAGTCATAATAATGTCCTGATGGACAACAATTAAAAATCGAGGTATAGTGTCTGGTAATGAGACAAACGAAGAGGTAATGAATACGCAGCATTAAGATGATCCAGGAAGCGCTAGAGGGACGGCGTTGAGGATGATTTATAATAATAAAGCATCATGATCATCTAAGATTACATCATGGAGACCAGAAACGCGAGCCAAAACAAAGCGGAGGAAGCTCGATGAGGAGGCCAAGGCCCACAAAGTGTTGTAGCGCGGCAGGAAGTAAGTAAGGTGTAATAGAAATCTCAAAAGTCAACCAAGTCTCAAGTATAGGTCATCAATCAAGGTGAACCCCAAATCACGCAATCACAAATATCTGTCCTAAAGCAGCATTGTTAATGTTGAAAATGAAACGCACTCCAGCTAGCCTCTTATGATGTCTGCACGGATCAAACTACGTTAAGTATGCAGTTCTTTCATGGTATCCCGAAAAATAACGACTATTTTGAAAATCCAAGATAGGATTACATACCTTCCATGCAACAACACGTCCCTACAGCAATGACATAGAATTACGACTGCGTCGTATAGAAACAGATTATTTATTATCTAGTCCTAAAATGTTAGTATTCAAAATATTGACACGCCAACTCCGCTTATTTCAATTCCTATGAATTGGGATAAAATCGGTCGCAGATGCAAAAAAAAACGTTTCACGTATTGCTGAATTGGCGAAAATAAATTGATATTCAAAAATATGCTCGCGGCACATGTTAATACATGTACGAGTAGAATGAAAACCGTGTTATAACAAAAGTTATGTATTCCATCGAAATAAAGTGTACTGTTTTTATTGTCATCTGAATTCTGGTTTCAAAGGTAGTTTTCTGGTCGTGACGTTTACTTTAAATTTTAGTTTCAATTAGCGATTTAAGTAAATAATTGTCTAGCGCAGTTGTATTTGTGTTCAAGGAATATGCTTTACTTGCTAGTTCTATCATTAAACTTAAGTGTGAAATAACAATATTTTCCTTTATCTTTCATATTGCCGTTTGAATTTATTTTTTTATCTATGCCATTTCCTTTAAGTTGTTTTCATGAGAGGGAGATAGTACACAATTTTTTTTTATCAAATTGCGTCTTGGCACAGACCTACACGAAGTCTATTTCATGAAAACCGCTCGGCTCTGAATGTATAGTGACGTCTACAGACAGCTATGCATGGCCGTGCGTGTGTTATGACTGAACTTCCAAGCTAACGCTCATGTGCTCATAGGTAAAAGCAGTCGCATTCATAAAGACTCCATGAAATGCAATAACTTGTACGTCTTTAACTTCATCAGCTTATGATCCCAGGAAGATCCTGACTATATAGATTACAAAAAAAATGTCATCAAAGATCAGACGACGATCGACACTCCACGTAGCATCACGTATCAAAATTGCCAGAGCAATATCGGATGCCGAACAGCTAAAAGTAATTACCAGAAAGTAGCGATGGGCGAATCCGAGGTGTTTAAACAATCGAAAGCAATCGCATTTACAATCGAGATACGCTCCCCTACTGAACTGTCGAGATATTTTTCAATTGTTCTTAGTCGACTGCCTTTTTTTTTATTAGACTGAGTGACGAGATGAACAAGTCGTTCACCTGATGGTAAGCGCTACCCCTGCCCATAACAGTCACACCACCACCAGCGCAGCACTGCACTGCGCTCGTCACCCTCAAACATCGGCTCTAAAGCTTCATATTATGCCCTCTTCTAACCGGGACTGAGTAATGTTTGCACACTACTGCTTAGCGGATGAATATTTGGCACTGCTGCTTTCTTCCCTCGCTCTCACTCGCGGAGTATCGAGCGCGGTCTAAGCTTAACAGAATCGCAGCGGCACCAACCGAGTTAATACCTTTCGGATGTTTCAAAACAAATCGGATTAACTGAAATTTGACTGCGTGAGAAAAGCATCATGAACCATCGATATGTTTGAATGATTGAAACAATTGACTAAAACATTTCGGACTCGCTCATCTCTACTCGAAAGGAGTATCTTGAAAATGCTGTTCCCTTTTACGACTTTGGCACTCATAAATATAACATCCGATGGAGTGTCTACAATATTATGTTTCCAATTTAAAATGATGAGCTGGGAGCCGGATCGTTTCATACGCATCTCAATTTCGCTATATACGTACGATGTTATTATTTTAATACAAATAACTTGAATAAACTAAAGCCTTGGTTTACTCTGTTTTGCTTGAGCTTTTAATGAGGCCTGCTGCCTGATTTTGTATAGAGTGCCATTGAATTCCGTTTGGTGAGTTCTTTGCACTATTCAAAGGGGAGTTGATCAATCTCGCATGGACACAGTCACAGTTTAGGCAAGTATTTGGTACTCAATTTTACGCAAAGCATCGAATGAAACTCAACAACTTTTTATACGAAATCTGGTGGTTGATAACATAAATTCAGTCACGCTTTTCTCCCATTGGGATAGGAGGAGACCACATCTTTTCACGTGCTACGATCCCAGGGAAAAGCAGAAGGTATACAAACTCTCTAACACCTTTTGCTGGTTTCAGGAATTCCAGACCAATAGGTTGTGTAGGGTCCATCCATTCCGCCTTGTCTCATTCACATAAAGAACATCAATCCGTCTTTTTCTCATCATTTCGCATACTTCCCTAATATTATCTTCTTATTTTTCTTGGTTGATATCGCTGATGTAAAAACTTATTTAATTTAATTTGTAGGTTGCTATAGCTGTGACCGTGACGACTATGTTTAAGGTCTAGTAAATTCCACTAAACGATGTTTCAACCAGCATAACCTACAGTTAGTTAGATACAACAGTTGAAACTTCGATACGGTATTAATAAACTTTGTTGAACAAAATCCAACATCTCACAAAACCTACGATTTCAAAATCCATAATATCGCAAAAAAACAGATTGTTCAAAGCAAAAGTGTAATTCCATTTGCTATGTAGATGTATATTAAAAGCTTTATCCTTTTACGTCATTTAGGTATTAATGGATCCAATCTCGTACGGAGTCAGAAGAGATTACAACTTTTCCCTAACTTACTGAAGATGAAATTTCTTTCGTCGGTAGGTACCTACCTTAACTTGTCTTATATTATAATAAAGGAACTTTTGGATCAGATTCGAATTAAAATATCAAATTGAGTTGTCAAGAATGATGAAATGATTTATACTTGATTTTGTTATAAGTATTTATACATCCTTTAATATTATAAAGGATGTCTTCAATCACGTTTATGTTAGCCTAATATATTTTAGATGCTACTTGGGCGGTTTTTGTTTGGTTTTCACAAACGAGTAACACGATTTCCAAGGAAGTACTTACCTACTTTCGCAAGTGAGGTTGTGAGACGCAGCTGGTAACTAGTAAAACAAAGATGTTTATTAGGTCAAAAGCCAACAACAATGTTTTGAAAAATACATTTATATCATGAATATAGAGCTCTTTAAATGGAGCGTGTATCATGTTAACCCCTCAAAAAGATTCTACACAATAAAACGACGTTCGACGTGTTAAAGAGCTTTAAGTTTGGAGCTACCTCATTTTACACATACCCATAAATAATTTCACTAAAGCCTGTTAAAATCTAACGGTTCCATTCCTGGAAAATATGTTGAAGATTATATGGTAATGCATGTGATTATAACAAAATTATACGGAATTACCTTAATGTAAATTTCGACCCTGAAAAAGGTCGAACATTTAACATTCAGCAAAAATATAACATGATTTCATTGTTGGAATTTGACTCCGCGAAAATTATGAGCATGGGCTCAGAACCGTACCCTTTGGTACATATAAAGCATCAGCCATTGTTTACCCAAATCCTGACCTCCCCAAATATCCCAAGTTTCTTTTTTGCCATGACCATTCACTTGGAAATGGGACAAAAGACCTTCGGCTCAATTCAAAGGATAATCAAATAGTTTACGGTTGAGAAACATTTACGTTGCGTACTTTCTGAACGCAGGTTTATTTACGTTCACAATAGCTTTGGGGCTTTCTTTTTCTCTTTGACAGGTCATTTGTGGCAAATGAAATCGAGTATGAGGCTTTACGATGTGATTGACGGGCTTTTCTCATGATGGACTTAGCAAAGGGTTCATACCAAGAGTCTTAGTGGAAGTCAATGTAATCAAATTTCTCCCGATAGATTGGCGAAGCTTGATTTTTGGACCGTCACCTAATTGTGATAGAATTTTCGTTGAAATCCTTTTTGAAGTAAAAGTTCTTTACGCATGCTTGACTTGGGGAGTAAACTAGTGAATGCGTTACGAGAAGTGTGATCGGGCGAGGCGAACGGAAGTTGGGAGGGAGATATAAGAGAGGGAGAGAGTTACGTTTCGTTTTTTTTTTAAATTACTTTTCCGAAACTTTTTTTTGATATATTTTATTAGTTGAAGTTTTACTTCTACTATGTGTCCCAGGACACATTAAGTTTTTTTTCGTGTTATTGAGTAATTAGGGAAGCAAGTTGTCCATCGACAAGTTTCGTATTTCGTTTACAAAAAACTGTCAAATTCGGTAACTTTGCAGCAACAAAAGCAAGCCAAAGCTAGCCAACAGAGCCTAGCTAAAGGTAGATTATAAATTCTACGGTACTGCTATGTCCTTTCTGCAGTCCGATTGAAATTCTTATTCTTTAGGTTGCGTTTGACAATGAAACACTTGGAAAAGTGACGCGGTGGTGCCTCGAAAACTAGAAACGTGAAATGTCATTCACACGGGCAAGCGCCTTAATAGCTAAGAGACTTGAGGAATCTTGAGGCCCAGATTGTCACGGTTATCCATATCTAGATCTATGTTCTACAATCCATCTGACGGTGTAGTGGCATCGGCAGATTGAGTGATGTGCTTATCCCGTTTAGCGAAGTACCGCACCTGGTCCATCTCGGCAGATCCTCTAGTTGCGTAACCGGTATACGACTCTGTGGCAAATGATTAAGTACTTTGGTTGCGAATTGCGATAGTGCTGGTATAAATAATAAGTCATGGTGAAACTTTTATTTTTATCGGTTATTTTTAATCAAATAAATAAATGCGTGACGATCACATGCCTAGATCCTGACCCCTAACTATGATTCCCTGTATCTAGAGGACCATGGTCCTACAAACAAACAGACTCAGAGCAAACACCTGTAGTGCACACAAAGCCTGTGCGGGAATAGAACTCGGGGTCTCATGCATCGCAGTCGGTTCATCACTCACTACGCCACGGAAGCCGCCGAAATTGTGTCAAGTTATTTTTATTTGTCTTTCTATGTAATAAAAACTGATTCGTTGAATGGTATCAAAGTAAACATGAGTTAAAAGTTACCTACCTTGTAAAGTAAATGGATCTGATTTGTTTACATAACTGTCTGAACATCCTAATAATAAATTATTATGTTGAAAAATATATATTTGTCAAAACTCGTATTGAATCATAATATATTTGGCACTGCAAGCTTATAAAAATAAGCCTAAACACTACCTATAGTATTTACTATTGTTGACTGAGAAATTCGATTGCGTAACTTCCGTCACTATTATCAGATCAGCTCCCTGTTAAGTTGAAGCCTGTCTGTCTGTCAAGGCCCTTTTACTCAGGATCGCGTAAAGGTATCAAATTGAAATTTATATCATATACTAGAGTCTACAATCTCTCTTCATCATCATCATCATATGCAGCTCATCCAACCCACTGCAGGGCATAAGCCTCCTCCCTCTTACGCCATTCATCCCGGAAATCGTGACAATCTCTCTTAGCAGTGAAAAAATCAAATTTGTAAGTGAATGCGATCAAAAGATGTCACATGCCCTTTATGTCACATATTTTTGCGTAGAAATCAAAACCAATAGGGGTTAAAACTTCCGATTGACCTAGAATCATGAGATTTAGCAAGGAGCAATGGCTTGCAGCATTTGTAAAGAAAAATATCTGAAAACCGGAAAAATGGGAATTTACTATTACAAACTTATTATTTGCGGTTGATGCACTAATCGTGTCTAGAAATCGGACGGCAAAGTTAAGTTTGTCCTTTAACCTAGTTTGTCGTTAGACGTTAGTTCTAACGTTAGACCTAGACGTTAAGATGCAAAGAGGACCAGATTTCAACAAAAAGTTAAAATTTTGGTTGCTAACGCAAAGTTTTTATAAATTAAAAGAATACTTTTCTATATAATAACTACTTTTTTAAATTCCTAACAATTTATTTAAAATATGGTTTATTGTTTTGATTTCCAATTTTATCTAGTGTATAAGTAAGTTAATTATTGTGCGCCCGAAATGGGCAAATTGTTGAAACTTCTTATTGTAATAACAACAGCATAATGTACACAATTTAGACAGTAATAATATTCTGATTCTGATTCTGATTCTGTCTTTTAGTTAGTTAGAGCAATAATGTTAGATGCTTTCTTAACATTTACAAGTTTTTACGGTACTCTTGGTTCGTCTAACGCGCATTTAGCTGTTTTTTTCCTCTGGAGTCTTTAAATGAGTACAATATTTAATTTACGTCATAAAATTTAGGATATTTTGCGCCACGAAAGCAACTTAAAATGAATGTTCAGTGGTTGGCGTGGACGTTACCTTACCATACTGGTCATAGCAATCAGTTACCAACACCCGAGCAGTCACATCCCTAACTGTTATTTGATCCATGGCGTAAGTGACATAATGCAACGCTCGGTTGACGTCTATGATAGATTGATTGAACCGCACCAAACAGTCTATCTACATAATATCAGCGATACTGTAGTGTTCAGGTTTATTAGTGTCCGTCAATTTTGGTAGTATTCATTTATAGGCTGAATAACCAACAATAACTCACCTACTCGATATAGAATATCCTTATCTATGTTCTCCCGTTCTCGCTCCGCACCCTCCTTCTGCGAAATCACCTCTTCGCAGAAGGTTTCTCCGGCTTGCCAGGACCTCTCGTCCCCGACCATTGACTTAATCAAGGTCGTGGTCGGCTCCCACCGCTGCGGCGAGTACACGGCGCTCGCTTGCCCAGCCTGGGCACTCCTCAAGCGTATGCTGCGCCGTGTCTTCGTCGCAGCCACAATGGTGACACTTGGGTGTCGGCTCCCTTCCGGCTATGCGGTACAGGTACTTCCCGAAGCACCCATGCCCCGTAAGCACCTGCACCAGCCGGAAGGTGAGAGACCCGTGAGCCCTGTCCAGCCAGTCCTGGAGGACCGTGACTCAGAGGCCTATTACAACCTAAACAATGAACATTATGTTAGGAACCAAAAACAGAACCTGACAGAGAAAATAAAACAGAGATAGATATAATCCTCTTATGATGAACTATACTCCATGAAAGAACAGTCCCCGTCCAGTCCATCCATCTAATTACTGATACTGTCTTTACTGGAAATAGTGATGTTAACATCCGGCTTAATCTGATAGCTTCATAAAGCGAAGTGGGATTGCGATTGCAAATATAGCAAGATAATTATTGTAATGACATTAATTAAATAACCCGTCAAATTTAGAAGGGAATAGAAGATGCCTTATTGCAGATTAGACCATGAAATCGTAATCACGAAGAAAATTATCATCATTCAGGCTATGTTTATATAAATCGTGTTTCAAGCTTATTAAATATATTGATAATAATTCTGAGTTGATAAATCTTTCAAATCACTTTTAAATGAAAAAAAGTAACAGAATTAGTAATTTGAATTTTTATTTTGTTTACTTGTAAATCATGCGTTGCTGCGCTTATGGCGAGCTATCCGGCCATTTTATCCGGCAAAACATAATTACTTGCAATCTCTAGTATAGTGAATGGGTTGCCTAGATCCAGCACGTAGAGAGATTATACTGCCATTCCAACAGAGACGATTAAATCCGATCTCTTAATGAGCTGCCTGTTAACTGAGTACCTACTTAGTGACTTAACTATTTAAAAAAATATTATGAGGATAAAAAACGCACCTTTAATCTTGAGCCAAAGGCATAATGGGCAAAGCAAGTACTGTTTCTTATTTATACTCCTTTTGTTTTTGTATTTCTTGTAGGTATAGATTTTTTACATTTTGTCGTTAAAGCTAAACAGATTAGCTAATAGAATAGCAAAAAGCGCTGATGTATCAGCCAAAAACACTGATGAACTAAAAAAAAGCGCTGCATCACTAGCAAAAGCGCTAATGGACTAGCAAGAAGCGCTGGTGGCGAAGCAAAATATAAAATTTGACGTCGGGTATAACCAAAAATGAAAATACAAGTCACTAACAAGCGTTACGTTTCTCTATAACATAGCTTCCTATTTTTCCACAAATCCAAAAATCAAAAAATTTACGCGTCTCTATCACATAGTTACATAGATTCTGACCACTAACTAGCATCCATTGTATCTAAAGAGTCAAGAACTAAGAAGACCATAGTCCCACAAACACCCAAACTCAGAGCAAATATCTGTAGCTCATAGAAATCTTAGCCCTGACCGTGGGTCGAACCCACCTTACACTTCGCAGTCAGCTTGTCACCCACGCCACGGAGACCGACTTTGTCATCAGCATTACCTACCCATATCTCCCCTCACTTTCGTCAAGAGGATTAGGCCATAAGGCACCACGGGGGCCCGGTCCGAATTGGTGGATCGTCGTCATCATTTGCCAGCTAAATTCGATTCACAAGTTCAAACAAGCATAACATTGTTTTGTCTCACGTATGCATGAGCGTGCACTGGCGGTAACAACAAATTTTCCGGCCCCGTATTACCATCTTTATTAGTCCGGTGCCGGCGTAATTTGTCCGGAGCCGGCTACCCGGCTCATATTCCGGACGCGGTTTATTTAGGCATCATTAGCATAACACTGCATTAGTGCTCCCGTATTCGCTGCGCTGTCAGACAATATTTCGGTGTTGCTTTGTTCAGTTGCTTTTTTTTGTAGGATGTATTTTAAATCCGGGACACATGTTTTGTATTACGTGGCTTGCGGTAAAAATTATTGTTGTTGGAATGTTTTATAAGATTTAGTGGTGAATCCTGTTGCGTGTTTCGTATGTATTGCGTATTTAGTTGTATATATCGTGGTGCTATAAATTAATATAAGGGTCGACCATTTTTTTTAAAACTTGCAAATGAAACAAACTTACCTAGTAAAGTTCGGTCGTTATTATGTGTGATTTCATAGTAATTATAAGGTTTCAAAGTAATATGATCATTTATATTATCAAAAACTAGTAGCTAGTGAAAAATGGATGAAATGGGAAAGAAAAATGCGAAGAAAAAAATAATGTTATCTTTCTATCTAAACGTTTCATTTGTAAGGTAAAGAAGTAAGTATTAGTAAGTATTAGAAAAAATTTACTTACTCTCAATTGACGCGAAGCCGATAATTTGAAAACCGCGTTGTTAATCACCAAAAGTAAAAGCCAATCACCAATTCCAAGTCAATCTGAAAAAACCTCGAACACCTCTGAGCACACTGTGCGATAATGGTTCATCAACCCCAGAACCATTGACATCTTGTTAAAGAAAAGTTCCTCTATCGAAGAAATCTGGAACTATCCATTATTTGATTCAAACCTATCCCGAGTTATTGGTTTGTATTATTGGTTTGTCAGTTCTAGAGGTCCCACTGGGATGCCAGTCAAAGCGGGGTCTCGAAGTTTCTCCGATGTTAACTTAGGGGGCTACTCGATACTGTCCGGTATTATATTCTTTTCCAGTTCGAACGTATCCACTATATTATTTATCTTTAGGACAGCGGCTCGCTTTGCCAATAAAACGGTGCCACTTTCATTTGTCAAAGAGAATCTGCACTTAGCTGCATAAAGGTGCTTTTCAATTTTATTGCTCGCGTTAAAGCCACAGTTTGGTAAAAGCTTGGTATATGGCGATAAAGAGCTTAAATGAGCATACATGAAATTAAATGAGTGACACAGGTTAACAAATTTCAAGTAGTTATGATTTCATTATTACTTACGAGAGAAAACCCACATACCTACCTACCCGAGAATTGTTTCGGAGGTAGGTATGTTAACCACCAATCCGGGCCGGGCCCCCGTGGTGGATTAAGGTGGAGCGTTTTGCTTACGGCGGGAAATATTTCAAACAGTTTTCTCGTTTGTAAATTATAATGGAATTTGCGATAATTTTAGACTATCTTGAAATTTATTTCATAGATATTATTTAGCAAATGTGCACCTGATTACCTATAAAATATCTTAAATAATGATTTATTACATTGGCTAATTCCATTATGATTTAAATTAGTTGCTGGTCGAGCATCAATAACCAAAATCTGTGTAAAATTTAATTTTCCCGTCATAAGCAAAACTTACCTCCATAAAACTATCCTCAGCAGTGGGCGGAAATAGGTTGATGATGATGATGACTCCTGAATAAAATCTTGACTTATATAATGGCCAAGATTCCATTGATGGTTGAGTTCCTTTGACGAAGCGTGGGGTTCTGTATCAATCAAATATTTGAGTGAATATAAGCATTTGCTCTGAGGAAATCCTAATTAGTGCAAAGAATAAATAATTTAGTACTTACATTAGGGTTGCGATCTGTATCGTGTGTGATCGTAATATGTAATTATAATAATTCACAGCGGCATCATGTGCCCAAAGGCAACCAACATTAAAAACCCGCGTTCTTACTAACAAAAGCTATTAAAAATGACTCGTTAAACATTTCTATTAATCCATTGAATCAATTTGCTAAGGGAAGCTGGTGAGCCCGTAAATTGTTCGCAAAGTGTCCCGACAACCGCAAACCTTTGTGGCAACCCTCGAAAAGCCTTCTTGGTAATAGGCCGAAACTGAACAAAGTCGGCTACAAATTGGATTTCATAATTCAAATTCATTATCAAGGTGGATTGGTGTTTTGGAAATCGATTAGGAAGCTATTAATGGTCTTGAGAAATGATTAGGTAACCAGCTTAACGCGTTGTCGAACCTTCGGTGGTAATTCGGTTTTCAGATACTGCATTCCGTATTCTTTCCTAATTCTCTAGTAAACTAGGCCTTTTTTATAAAACGTTTTCTTTTGATTAAAATAAAGACGTTGCACAGTGAACGTATTGTCGGAAGTTTTGGCGAGAAAGCAAAAATGTCCGACTTCATAATTTTTAATACTGGACACTGGCTAAAAAGTACATCTCTAGCGGAGCCAAAAAAAAAATAACAATAATATATCAGCAGTCAGCACCAGTTATGCAACACAACTCCAAAAAAAAACTCGTAAAAAGTTTTTCATTGATTTTTTGAGCAAAATCATCTAAAACAAGAAACGTAAGTATGGCCACGGGCCTAGTGAACACGTCTCGTTCACAGCTCTATTCAGCTCCCGGACCAAATTACCATAATGTAACATTGCGACGCCAGCGACGATTTTGATTACATTCCGGCCTGACGCGGTGAATGCTAATACACTGAACATACACACACGGCATGCTATGGCGAATTATACGAATTATACTATCGACTGCAGTGCTGTGTTCGCGGATGGTTAAGTTTTTAATATTCATTTAGGTAGTGGTTTTGAGACGTTGCTTTACTCGATGCAAACGTACATGAATAAGACTTCTAGGTATAATGGCTTTAGAAATGTATTGCATCAAAGGAAATGCAGCTATGAATGACAGAGTTTCCGTTTTCCGATTTTATTAGAATCGAACACGGTGGTTGAAATTGGAGTGAACTAGTGTCTCGATTCTGTTGAGGCTTCTCCACTTCTTTGCGCTGAATATGTACCAATATATGATGTACTTAATAGTATAATTATAAATCAATGAAATAACCAGATTATAACGAACATCTTTTCAAATAATTATGTTAATAAATAATGGTAGTAATAGGTTACGATCACATACATAGAACCTGGCCCTTAACTAGAATCAGGGACTACGAGGACCATGATCCTTCAAAAACCCATACTCAGAGCAAATATTGGTGGTGCACACAAATCTTTGCCCTGTGCTGGAATCGAACCGGCAACTTCACGCTTCGCAGTCTGCTCATCACCCGCTACGCTATGGAAGCTGTCAATATAACAACCTGTTACGACTTATAGATTGTCCAACTCTTTTAGATAAAGATTATTATAGTTTCATACCGAAAAGGTCCGATGGTAAAAGCTAACAATATCCAACGGTCACTTAATAATGTCAAGAGATATTGAAAGTATTAATACGATGTTTTAACCTGGCGATCAAATCTAGTGCGATACGTCCCAATAGTTCAATTCTAAAAGCGGCTCAAAATAATCTACACAGCTCAAATCCAGGACTTGATACTACACTCGGTACAGTCGGCACAAGTAACTTAATAAATGAAATGAACGAAAAAACGAAATGAACGAAACGAATGAAACGAATGAAATAACCGATATGAACTGAATTAAAGAATTGTACGAAATCAATGAAACGAACGGAATGAACGAAATGAACGATATACACAGAATGAACGAAATTATCGAAATTAACGAAATAAACGCTATGAACAAAATTAATGAAATAAATCATCATCATTATTATCAACCCATAACGTCTCACTGCTGAGCACGGGTATCCCCTCACTTTCCTGAGGAGGGTTAGGCCATAATCCATCATGGAAGCCCGGTCCGGATTGGTGAAAAAAAATAAACGAAATAAATGATTGAACGAAATTAATGAATGAATGAAATGAATGAACGAAATAAACAAAAGGAATTGCAGTCACCCTGAGAGACGGGAGCCGACCGGCTGAAGCATGCATTTTATAACAAGTAAGAAATGGCGTACTCAGTACGTCATTGCATTAAACTCATGCCTCCACTAATTCACCATCATCAGCATCTTCATCGTAAACCCATATCGGCCCACTGCTGAGCACGGGTCTCACTTACTTACCTGAGGAGGAATTTTATTTTATTTTTTCCATTTATTTATTCTACTGAGGCAAATTCTGTGTGAATTAGCTTATAATCCAGCACGCATTGAGGCTCGGTCCAGATTGGTGAAACACAGTCCTGTGAAATAATTCACCGGCATATAAGTTTTCTCACGCTGTTTTCCTTCACGGAAAAGCGATTGATAATTACGTAAATAAATATTTTTACAGGAATCACCCACCCACCGGTCTGTTTATTCATCAAGGTCACGAACGTAGATCACACTATCGCCAAATGATGCAATATAAAATTATTGGTTGAAAATAAACTGCTATGGTAACAGACGAGGTACTTACTATCAAGTACATGCTCTTATCGTCACTCAGTTACAAAAAAAAATTAAGAAAAATAATTATGTCGCTGACTGTACCATCACGGGTCTAAAATTACCTCGCCGTCCGCTGCTGGCGTGAAATACCCTTTGAGTCGGAAACTGCAGCTTACAGTTTAGGCCGCTTAACTTGACAGCGTTTTCGAAATGCTTCCAATTTTTAGGTCTCGCTGTATGAAGTTTCCACACAAAAAAGTTTCAAGCAAACTAAATATAGATCCTTAACATAGATACAGGATTGAAGTCACTGAAGTTAGTGAAGTTACCGAAGTACACTGTGGGCATGTCTGACTTTGATTGTAACGTTGCAGTACGAGATGTTACTATTCCAGTCTTGGGTTTGTTGAATGAGGTAGTGAAGTCTTGTGTCAGCGTTTTTTTTATATTTATGACTGTGTGAGTTTATCAGGCCGCATCAGAACCTCTGACGTGTATTAACTCCTTTTATGTCTCGCTTCCAGACACACAAAAGATATTTTGGTGTTGTTCTAGATGTAAAATATTGGTGAGGTCACAGAACACTACCTAACTATTGTGACCTCTAAATAACCTGTTAAAGTTTATCAAAATAAGTTTACAGTTTTAGGTAAACTAAATTGCGAGTTTACATACGCTCCGCGCAGATCAAATCGAATGTCCCAAGTTTCCGATGTCGTGTTGAAGTTATGCGAATTCGCGAGACGGTATGGTTTGAGAGCTGACACAGCTGAAGATTCGTAACTGTAGGAGGAACTGATTCTCAGTTTATGTAAGTTTATCAATATTGCTGTGTCAAAGTTTTACAATTTGCTGTCCAACAGCTAACGATGAGCTAGTCTGAAATGTTGAGATAGTCTAAAGCAGACATGGGCAACCTTTGAAAAGTGGCGGGCTGACTTGTGGACGATAACAAAAGTCGCAGGCCGTAGTATATATAAAACTTGCAACATGCAATACATATTCGTTGCATGTATAATACACCGCAATCTTATATACAAAAAGTGCACAAAACAAGCAGCGGACTTCATTTTAAACAAAAGGTATCTTTTTGTCAGTATCTATCTAGTTTTAATATCTCTTTCATTGGCGTACTTTGTTTTAGGCGCGCGAATTCAAAATGTTTTGTGAGCCGCGGGCCGGTTCAAAAGCCGGGGCGGGCCGCATCCGGTCCGCGGGCCGGGCGTTGCCCATATATGGTCTAAAGAATCGCAATTTGGTGCAGAACTACAATAGAGTCTACAAATATCTCACTTTACGGCTAGACCATGGAGATCTTATTCGATTGGCTTGCGCCGCTGAGATCTTCCCTCGCTCTCTGTAGGCCTAAATTTGAAAGAATTGCACTTGGTGGGACTATCCGAGATATTTCCTTTCGAATATTTATAAACATAGGATTTTACACTGTTGAGTTCCTACGAGAGTAGAATATTATGGCGACAGCAAGTTGATGTGATGATGAAAACTGGAAGTAGATGGAAATCTCCAGATTTTAACAGAAGTTCGATAGTGGTTGAGTTCTTTTTGATCGGTTATGAGTTTATTATTGAACAAAAATAAATTTATTTTATAGATCTTATAGGGTCGCTCTTATAAACCGAAGTCATCATCATCATCATCATCAACCCGTATCAGCCCACTGCTGAGCACGGGTCTCCTCTCACTGTTGTGCGGAACCACAATGGGGGCAGCACATACCTCCGAAATAATACTTAGGCATGTGGGTTTCTTGGTGATGTTTTCCTTCACCGAAAAGCGACTGATAATTACGTACATATGCTTCACCAGAAAGACATTGGTACGTGCTCGCACGGGGATTGGAACTCTCCTTGTAATGCGAGCGTTTTCCTGCAAGGCTAACACCGCTTTTAATCCGTAATGATATTAATTAATATAATAACTCACCACATTATAGGAAAATATAAATCACAGACAATTTTAACTAAAGCATTAATGTCGGAGCGGATGTAACTTTCATACAATCCGTAACTTATGGCCGATATCAGGGTTCAGTGTGGAGTTAATCCCGTAAGAGCCGATATTGCAAAAGTTCGCAGCGGATTTATTTACCAGCCTTATTGATTATCATAGGACGTTATTTGATCTTGAGATATTGATTGTGCCGCTGAAAGTTGCGATGAACCACGTGGCTCAGTCGGTCTGTCAAGAGAAGTGCCCTTCGTTGTGTGAAGAACAAATTTGTCCTTATGAAGGCATTTGTCGAGAAGTGAGAATTTTTCTACAACAAATACTATTTTGTGAATAGGACCGTTCATTGTGAGTAGAACTATGTATTTTGACGACAGCTGTTCGCCATAAAAAATACCAGTTTAACAGTAGAAGGTTTTTTTATGACTAAGCCTGTTTACTCGAGAGAAGTATTAATGGTTGTCTTCAGTTGCTTCGTCTGTTATGTACGATACTGTCGTTATTCGTTTAGAGTTATGTAGGTAGTCGTAGAAACTAGAATTCAGCTCACTCAAACAAACAAAAAAATACATTATAACGATAAAAACAAGGAAGGTTTTTCTTCCTTTTTTTTACTCTGTAGGAACAATAACACGCATATACGTATTTAAGTATGCTTTTCCACAACCACCCTAATTATAAGGTAGTTTAGTTAAGGAAATGATGATCAAAACCAATAAAGTTTCCATCTCAAATGAGAAAATACTTCACTCCAAACCTGAATAAAGCATTCCAGGGCCTAAGCTCTCAAAAGCCACCTCATTAGGACAAAATTTCATTAAGCGATATTGCGTTACAGGTGCAACGTTTAGGGGACAATAGTGCAAATGGGTCAAAGTTAACGTCAACGTATCCACAACGAACGCTTAACTGTTGCGTCTATAGATGTAAAGTTTAACTAGAATAGCTGGATGGACAATTACTTGTTATTGGTCACGAGAGGAGCTGTGGAAGACCTCAAAGGATACCTCAAGTTTTCAAAATTCAGGAAAGAGAATAGAGGAACTGTGGAAGATCATAGGACCCAAAAATTTTAGATGACATCAACTAAGGAAGATCTAAAGTAGACTGCTGTAGACTGAAATCCGATGCAATAGGAGGTGGTTTATGTCTTGTCGTGAATGGAATAAGCTATGCTAATGTTAATCAAATGAACAGTCATATTTTATTTATTTATTTCTTTGATGTGGATGTTAAAATATTGTGATAAGATGAAATATAAAATTTTCTAGAACTGGAATCCAATATTTTTATCGTTATTATTAATATGTTCGCGTTCACCTGATTTTAAGTGACAGTGCAGTCTACCTTGGTGCACGCTTACCTGGAAGTAACCTATTCACTTGTAACTTGAAGATTCACGGGTTGTAACTATTTGGCGACAACAGGGTTGCTGGTATTCGATGCCATAACACAAAACTGCGTTTTTTCTAAATTTTCTAAAACTGTTTTTGATAGCATTTTAATCGTAGTTATAATGAAACGAAGCTATCATTGCTTCACAGTCAGTAACTCAATTATTTGGGTGGGCAGCTCTTACAAATGGTTGTTTAAATAATTGTCTTTGCACAAACTATCTATTCACTGGGGATACAGCGGCGTCCTACTGCTTCGCTTGCAGTTTATATTTTCTGTAGCATCAAAAGTATTTTAATCATCATTGACTATCCATATCGGTCCACTGCTGTCCTCTCACTTTCATGATTAGGCCATTATCCACCACCAAAGGGTCCGGCCGGATTGGTGAATCAAATCCCTCAAAAATTATTTTCAGACATGTGGGTTTCCTGCGGGTTTCCTCACGATGTCTTCGTTCAGTGAAAAGCGAGTGATATTTACATGCATATCTATTTTTTAAAGAAACACACTGTTACGTGTCTGCAATGAGATTTGAACTGACGACCCTCTCTTTGGAAGGCGAACGTTCACCTACTGTTACCGTGCTTGCAATCATTTATACGAAACAGTACGTAATGTTATGGAACAAGCATCCTAACCTTTTGCATTTAAGTATATTTAGATCAGAGCCAATCTTGCTCGTTTGCCGCACTGCTTGGATATTCTCGAACAGGGAAACTTTTCGGAAGCGATTCTATTTTTGATTCCATAAAATTACAAAGATTTTCAATGAAATAGAACCATTTTCAAGGAGGGCAGTACCGATTTATCCTAGGCAGATTTTGAATAGTACAGAACACAGAGTTCTCTAGTAAAAAATAGCTGTTGTTCGGCTCTCTTAATCTTCAAATTTTTTTGGCACGTCCCAGGCGTTGCTAAAGGATCTTATTAGGCCAACAAAACATAATCACTTAGCGTCAGATTGGCCGCATGCTTGTTCGCCAACTGTTTAATAAAAAAAAAAAAAAAACTAAAATCTTGTTCTATGTTAACCATGCCCACCTCTAGCCTTGACCACGCATCGGAGTTCCGCAACCAAGACTTCTTCTAACTCACCCTTACTCATCCTATCATTAGCTCCATGCTAATACTTTTCTTATTTCATTTATAGCGCATGTGCGGATTTCCATCCCTGTTTGTTTCGGCTGGCAATATTGGTTGCTATAGATTGAGAGGAGTCATTAAGCTTAGGTATCTTGGCAAACTTTATCAGCATCAGACTCTACCTCATTCGACAAACAAACACCATGAGTATTTCTGAGTCTACTATGGCCAGTTCTAGTAAGCTCACCCATATATCTGAGCTCAGTCCGCAGTACGTCACAGCTGTAATTAAATGACTCGGTTGGATAACTCCCAGCGTGAGTTCCTGTACTAGTTGTGTTTCTGCTTTTGTGTGCACTGTGTCAAATGTTGCGCTGTAGATTGTGTTGTATTTAACTTATACCGCTGATTAAAGTAGGCAACAATATGCATACTTTGAAAAAGAGAGAAATAAATAAATCCTTTGACATTAATACGAAACGCATTTGCCTGCTTCGGGCGAATAAAAGTTAGCATTGCACGCTCTTTATTTATCTGTCCAGCCATTCGTAGCATCATACCGCTTGACCGGTTCTTCAAAACTATGATTAATACATTATTAATGTGAGAAATGTGAATGTGAGTAATTATTATTATTGACAGCAAAATTACTGGACTGTCTCAGGGTGACGAGCGCAGTGCAGTGCCGCGCAAGATTATGGAATGCAAAGTTCTGGGTGGCGCTGTAACTTTTATGGGCAGGCGTAGGGCTTACCAGTGAAATAAAAAATGTGACATAGCTTTGTGATTAAGCTGTCAACAATATAAATCATTGAACATCTTCCTGTGAAATGTCATCACATATTGATACCAGAATAGTAGTGGGAGGCCTCTTCTGCAAGAGACCGCCTGGGGAAGTACCACTTTTTCAGGTATTCATCCGCCAAGCAGTAGCGAGAAAATAATACCATGTTCCAGTTTAAAGAGCACTGTTTCCAGCGAATTTACTGGGCATATGAGACTTTAGAACCAATGTCTCAGGGTGACGAGCGCAGTGCAGTGCTGCGCAAGATTATGTAATTAAGTAAAAAACTTCAAAAATTCGCAATCCTCGCACTTATTCCTTTAATAAAAACCGAAAAGCGCCCAGAACCGACATCCCAAACATAAAATTGTCCCCACGTCCACCCTCTTAACAAAATTAAAATTAATTGCGCCAACGTGTCGGTACATTAAGATACCCATTACGTCAGTCCACCCACGTAGAAATCAATTATTTTGATGGGTTTGACGACATTTCGGTGAGTGCCTGTTAACTATATCAATCACGTTTTTTTAATCTACTAAATTGAATTTAACCTTATTCCAGTAACAACATATGGGACCAATGGGGGACGTACAGAAACATGTTAAAATTTCAGCACAGGTGGATATTTGGATTTCTTAATGAATTAAATTGACCAAGTACATTTTGTGCTTGGATTAGATCGAATGGAGTTTTGTCATACTTCAAATTATATCTCTACGAGTTCCTTAATATCATGCAGTGATTTTGTTGAACTTAAGAGTAGGTAACCCACCAAAAGATTTCTGAAAAAAAAAAATGCAAGAGTATTATTGTTTTCTCTCGTATTATTTCTATTGTTTATTTGATTAATTATGTTTGATATAGCTGGGTATTGCACTGGCAATGCCGTTGGCGTTGCAGATGTCCATGAGCGGCGTGAATCACTTACCATGTGGGTCGAATGTTCGCCAGCTACTTAGTAATAAAAAAAACATTTGGAAGACGCTACTTACAAATGTTCTATATCCCAAGCTGGAACGCTAGAAGTGGAAAGAATTGTAGAATTCAAAGAAGATACTTCCTAACTAGAACGTAAATAGCGATTAAATTGCTTTAGCACTGAAAACTTCATTGAGTATAATATCAAAGTGCTCGAATTACATTAAAAACTGATGAGACAAGCGCGCAGTTTCCATTGCCAAAAATCCTTGCAACAATTTCACTGAAACGAGAACGTATTTTAAGTCACTAAACTGTGTTTGACACGAGTACATAGCAAAGTGTATTTGGCACCCAACTGGGTGTGCTTGTGAAATACGTAGCGACTGCCGCCTAATCTGCGACGTAAGCTTTCTGTCTACGTTCAGTGTGAAAACACGAATTTACAGCCACCGTCCTGCCACGAAAGCCTTTGGACGTCGGTAACAAATTACGCAAAATTGCTGACGATTAGTTTAAACAAGAATCCCATCCTAGCTGTTTTTTAATCTATCTGTACGTCTAAAGCCAGCGCCGACATAAAGATAGACTTCCGTTCGTGCGACAGACGCGCGTGAGCTGTCAAATGTGTCGCGCGCTTCCTGACGCCACACATTTTTATTGCCGCGCGTATCTCTCGCGCGTGTCAGTCGCTTGAGCCACGATGCACGGAAATCCTCTTTATGTTAAGTGTCGTGGCAGGTGATAATTGATGTTAGTTAGTGACCTAGAATATTTTTTATTAAATCTTGATACGTTAATCTAGTGGGCGTATTGAGGATCAGGTTTATAGAAATCTTTACATGGATTAATAGAAAACGTAAAAAGGCAGAAAGGAGTGCGTGTTCGTTCGTTTGTTTGTTTGTCGAATAAGGAAGTGCGGCCTCTGGTGTCAGCGTTTATGTTTGTTGACTGCAAAATCTGCAAATCCATTTCATTTCCATTTGGCTGTGTCGGAGTCCAATAATGACAAAACGCATAATCAGGCCAAGCCATATACAATCGGGCATTCATCTACTAACCACTCGTCAACCCCGAGTTAGCATCTAAATCGAATCGTCGAATAGCGAGATACATCGAACATTACCTATCTGTAGATCTGGAACATCACTTAGTATTTACTCACTGAGTCCGATTTTGGGATCGATTATTCTGATCTCGAATCGAATGTTAACGTCTTTTGATACCGGACTGCTGACAGCAGAGGACATTTAATTCATTACTCAAAAAAAACGCCAAAGTTTCTTTCAAACTTTACGTAAACTTTTGCGTTACTCGACAACAGAATAACCATCAAAGCAATGGATTCCAAATTATTGGACTTCAATTCTTCTTTCAATTCTTCAATTGGAATTTTCTGAACAAGTAAACAGACTCTTGCTCAAGAGTTATACTACCTGGTGGTATCCAGATTATACGTGGAACGGATCGATGGTATTGCGTCACAGACCTTGGCAAACTCATGAAGCTTGAACACTGCTGACAATCGTCAAACGCATATGAATGCGGCCAATTTCCTGCAGTTCTACTAACTTTAGCAAATGATGGTTCTGCATAGCAGAAAGGGAAGCCGAGCAGTAGTGTGCATATATTACTGTGTTCCGGTTTGAAGGGCAGTTTCCAATGAAATTACTGGACATATGAGACTTTACAGCCGATGTCTCAGGGTGACGAACACAGATTATGCAATGCAAAGTTCTGGGTGGCATTATAACTGTTATGGGTAGACGTAGCGCTTACCATCAGGTGAACGACTTGCTAATCTCGTCACTCAGTTAAATAAAAAAAAGGGATAGAGCTACGGAGAAATGCGATTTCGTGCGACGAGTTAAAGTCTATATAATTTGGCTTTCCGCGATACCCGAAAATAATTATGACAAATCGTATCAGCCTTTGTGAGCAGAGTCCTTAACAGCTATGCGCATTGCAGCGCTTAATGCATTTCGGTAAGCCGAAGGTACTCCAAGCTCAGATCCCGTCTGAGGTAGGATTTATGCTCGTAATATTACTATCTCAGCGTTTTACTACCCAGGCCAGATGTTGCCCTGGTTAGCGTTATAAGAAGTTTTAGAGGTGATGCGAACAAGGGATTGCAATTACGCTCGGGGCTGGCTGAGTCATCCACACGGGTTATATCGTGGAAATGATAGCATAATTATTCTAATTCTCAATATCCTGACGTGATTATGGGGAATTATTTGCGCTCTTTGGGAAGGGTTAGGTTTAAGCAGTCTGTTCATAGATGAGGTGGCAATGGGTTTATTATTATGATCTGGGGAGACATAAGATATTTTTTAAATTTTGACCCAATTCCGTTGCCGGGCTTAAGTAGTTTGTAGACTATTGTTAATTACAATGTGTTGTTAATTTGAACGGATGGCTACCTAGATGTTTGGAAGGTTAAATCTAGCAAGTCAATTTTGATCAACTTTCCATAGTTCAAATGAGGTAAAAAGTCACCCGAAATCTCCGAAGTCAGTCTTCTTCTGACTTTTTCTTCTTTGCAAAAGCTTTTTATGTTTATTCGTAGGAAAAAAGTTCGATGGATCGATTATTGTTGACTTCCGTTCTACAAGTGAGATTATTGTGAGTTACCACTTAAGTTTTCTTTTTTCTTACCCGTTTCTCTCCCCTTTATTCTTCTTGATCTTTTCTTCATCTGAAATCTTCTGTTTCTTTTTACCTGTCATTTTTGAAAGTAATACAATATTTTAATGTTAAGCAACAAACTAACACATAATTACTAGGATATATGATCAAACATGATTTCAGATCATGAATCTATCCCTAAATCTAGAGACTAATATTTGTAACCTAACTTACCCAACTAATGTTCCTGTACTGAATCAAAACACGTCATAATTTCAACTGAACTTACAACTTTCCGTCGTCGGGGGAACGATTTATCGTCCAATATAACGTCGTGAGAGGTACACCGCGGCTACACGTAGCTATACGATATTAAATACGTTATGGTCAGAAGGGTTATCATTTTCTCAATGCTTGGGTACTATAACAGTATTATATTTGTATTTTTATTCCATGTTCGAATTTAAGTTAACACCTTCAGTGCTAAAAACACAGCTGTCGTGTTCTTCATAACTTGCCACGAGTACGGGAAAACACAACTGTTGTGTTTGTTATATGGGAAAAAACTATGGAGTGTGCAGAGCCGCACCCGCGGCTAGACAAGCAAATTGGATCAGCAGTGAAAGTGTTAAGACGGCCTCCTTGGCGTAAGTGCGAAAGCGTGAGGTTTCAGGTTTGGTTCTCGCACAGGGCAAAGATTTGTGTGACCCACAAGTCTGGGTGCTTCTAGGTTGTTCTTCGTAGTACCTGATTCTCTAGATACAGGGAATTTTAGTTAGGGGTCAGTGGGGTAACCACGTACTTATTCTTATTCCATGCAGTTTATTTAATGGCCTTAAACTGAACGGCCTAGATTTTCACCACACACTCATAAATGACGCACGTGACGTGACGTCACTCAAAATAGACTGAAAATTGAAAGAGAGAAAAAGAGAATGAGATGGAGCTATATAAACTTTCATAAATGTAAACAATTTTTTACGATCTCTTTGGATAAATCTCTTCGGTCGACTTATGAACGCTTAGCGATATTGGTGGTGACAGTTAGCTGGGCAATTCAGTTTAAGGCCTTAAACTGGATGGATTTAACTGCTCGTGGTGAGGCCCTTGGATCTACGTGTTATCGTGATGTGTTATTATTATCATTATCAATATAATACGGTTTCGTTAACAAATTAAGTTATCCGTGCTATTAATGGCAAATCGGATTATTCACATGGCAAATGGCTATAATTGTGTGTTTATTTGAGTTTGGGAACACCCTGTTCGCTCCTGTTTACCCTTTCGCTGTGAAAACAAAAATAAATATAGACATGCAAAAAGTGGTCCTGGTTGAGTTGTTTCGAATAACAATAATAATTGTTATTATAGAAAGCAGAATGAATTCGTAAAACAAGTATTTTTTCTTATAAAAACATAATCATCACTCGCTTTTCGGTAAAGGAAAACACGGAGGAAAGCCATGTGCCCGCCACCAATTCACCAATCTGGTGAAAGGTTCCGATTGGTGGATTCACCGAAATGGTTCTCGGCACAGAGCCATGGTACAGAGCCTGCCCTGTCGTGGATTATGGCCTAATCCACCACATTAAAGTAAGGTGAGATCCGTGCTTAGCAGTGGGCGGATATGGGTAGATGATGAATTGATAACAAATATTCTGTTTTGAAAGGAAAAATTCAATTTTAACGTATCTACGATCATATTATAATATTACCACGTAGGCTATTGAAAAGAAAAACATAAATAATACGGTTCTCATAAACAATGTACCTACAACATAAGAGCGCGTTCCGCATTCGATGTTCATCAACTAGACTATTTAATGAATAATTTTCTATACTTAGTTATTTCTGAATAAAGTACCTGAAGCGTACACTAAATTAACTTAAAACTTTGTGGAAATAAAAACTTTTCTTTGAAGCCGACGGCTGCAGCTACGTAGCCGGGAATATAAAAACAAAAGTCCACTTAACTTTTCAATGTAACTAAAATCGACTCCAAGCTTAACAAAAGCAGACACGAAGCAAAAAACACTATAAAAATACTTCGGAGCTTCCAAGAACACTTGCTACCTACAAAGGTGCTTTTTGTATAACCTGATATTCAAGAAACTTTACAGAATATAAAGTGTTCAGAAAAATACGCAATTAAATCCCGTTCTTACAAATCTAAGCATCGCCAAGATTATGCTCGGAATTTGTGAATAAAGCATAATAATCATTGCAGAATAAATACCATTTACATCCTTACTCTATACTGTCCATCAAAAGGTTACCCGACTGTATCTAGCGAAATTATGCCCATATGAGACTTTAGAGCCGATGTCTCAAGGTGACGAGCGCAATGCAGTGCCGCGCAATGCAGTGCCGCGCAGGATTATGCATAATCCTGCGCGGCACTGCAGTGTTCTGAGTGGCACTGTAACTGTTATGGGCAGGCGTAGCGCTTACCATCAGATGAACAGCTTGCTAGTCTCGTCAATCAGACAAATAAAAAAAGGATATCGCTTTAAGAAAAAATACCACTTAAAAAGGAAATTTTAAATAGTTTCTTTTCATTGTTGAAAATGAATAAAACATAAATAACTTAATAACTTATAAATAAAAAAGAGTGCTTACGGCATACAGTGAAGATCTTCTTTGTATCTATTATAATCATCATCATCATCAACCAATAACGTCCCACTGCTGAGCACGGGTCTCCCCTCACTTTCGCGAGGAGGGTTAGGCCATAATCCACCACGGGGGCCAGATCTGGATTGGTGGATCACCTACCTACCTCCGAAATAATTCTCGGGTAGGTATGTGGGTTTCCTCACGATGTTTTCCTTCACCGAAAAGGGAGTGATAATAACGTACATATGTTTTACAAGAAACACATTGGTACGTGCCTGCATTGGGATTTGAACTCACGACCTTCTGATTGGAAGGCGGACGTTCTCCCACTAGTCTACCATCGCTTCGTTAGATAATCATTATAATACAGGTCCCTAAACACTATGCATAACGTACCTAGATGAATCCCTCAGCAGAAATATATAAATATACTAGCTGTACCCTGCCACGCTTCGCTGTGGCACATTCGCACATTCGCTGATATGTCACTGATGAAAAAAATAGATAAAAACAATCCTTGATGCGGATTATATATCATGCTAAAATTTCAGCTCGATCGGTGAAGAACTTTTTGAGTTTTTGAAGCTAACACAAACCAACATAACATTTATATATATATAAGATATAATCATATTGGTCGATACTATCAACCGACAATATCACGTCAGCGTGAGAGAAGCTAACAATTGAACCACAAACTCTTTGAATTCCAACTGGATTACAAATCGAAACAACCTCTAAAACCGGCTTGCGCGGATAAAATCGTGAATTTAGTTACGATAGAGCGGACGGCCTTTGATCCTAGTGACGAACCAAACAACCAGCTCAATTCAATCGGAATTGGGTGATACTCGTACAATTCTTTTCCAAACTTACCGATTTAGCCGACCGCTAGAACTCGTACATTAAGGGCGTATTGCAAACCTCAATATTTTTTTAATTCGATAATCAATTCTAAACTCAGGGTTAGTTACCCTGAGTTGCCTCTAGGTACGCATTTTGACGTTTTGTTAAATTGATATTTACTTACAATCAATAGGGTTCAATTTGGGTTCATTCTATATTAAATTTAATGAGATGAGGCGAGTCACTCTACTGTGAAAGACAGAAATACAGCACGGCGTGCGGCGCGCCCTGCGGTGTCGTTTTCATACATTTTGTATGTAAAAGCCATCGAGTGACGTTATGCAGCACGCTGCATCACCAAAAGATTTTCAAGAATTATCACATGAAATGGTCAATGAATAAAAATATTGCCAATGCTTCTAATATGCAATAATCAGTTCAACCAACCAATCAATCGAACATCAGACCGATTGTAGCGATGGCTGCTGGTAAAATTTACCGTTTTTCATCAAAGTAATCTACGCCTACATAAAAAAAATGTTTCCTGAACATCATCCTATCCAAAAATATGTTACGAAGATAAAAATATTAGGTATAACCCATTGGAGTACAAGATGGGATAGCGTGAAATAATTTCCGGTCGAGTGAACATTTTTTAAGGAAAGTTTTCCTAGCATGCAAAGCTTTGACCCTTCTGTTTTTACTTCGTCTGTGCCCGACCTTTGCATGTTTGTACTATACGGTGCCCGTTGAGTCCGGTCCATCTGCTCTCTCGATTGTTATTGTATCTCGTGAATTCCGCTTTCTTTGTGCAGATGTTCAGGTAGGTATTTTTAAAAGACTGCAAAAAGGGATTCAATTCTATTTCAATCGTATTTTATACCTTCTTATATCCAGGAGTTATGAACTGCATTGGATGGTTCATTATCACTTAACTTCCACTACTCGGACAAATTAAAAAGTTGACCGAAAAAGTGGATGTATCGAAAGTATCAAGAGTTTCTAAGGAAATTATTTTTAACTGCGTCTTTAATAGTATTCAATTGATTTGCTATCCTATTTCCTACTTTTATACTTTTGAATCATTCCACTTCTTACTATCCTACTAAACATAAATGTGAAAGTCTGGATGTGATCATTGTGAGTTTGTTTATTATTCAATAACACCAAAACTGTTCAATGGATTGAATAATATTTAGTTCAAATTTTTGGGTTATGTTTGGTGTTATAAATTGAACACATTTTATTTCAGATAACTAAATATACTCAAAGGTTGATCTGAAAAATGGGATACCAAATTTATATTCGAAAACGTTTGGTAGAAACTTTTAATAGAATCATTACAATTTTAAGTGTAAGTTTTTATTTCTATTTAGTTTTATCTTAAAAAAAAAACGGAGAGTCTGGTTTGTCATTAAAACGGTTTATTTATTTATTTATTTAATATTTTATTGCACAGATTAACTAACTAGTACAAATGGCGGACTTAACGCTAAGCCATGGCTATGGCGGTTAGCGCCACATTAAACATAGTTCTTAAGGCAAGTAGAATTTAATAAAAAATCTCATACAATAGTCGTTATTATGTAAAACTCTCATCGAATACCCAAAAAGCATACAAGAGTTTTTTAATTCCGAATTGAATGAATGAAATAAATGGATGAAATGGGTGAAATTGAACAGATGAACGAACGGCCGTCACAATAGCTTCGGCTCGACAAATCGGTGTCCATAAATTAAGTGCCTATACATTTTCCCTGTGATTTGTACGTTGATTTATATCCAAACGGAAGTAGGGAAATATTATTGATGGATTCAAATGAATGTTTGTCGGGAAATGCATCGTGTCTTACTTTACTTAGGTAGTATATTAAAATGTGACAGTTATTCTGTGTGTATGTTTGTTTCAAGTCAGTTTTGGTTTGTCTGAACGGATTTTGATGAATTTTCGTATTTAGATATTTTATATCTTGGGTGCAATGGATGCCTGAAAAGGGGCGTAGGCGCCGGGGCAGGCCAAGAAAACGCTGGCGTGACGATCTTGATACATACGAACCAAGTTGGTCCGACGTGGCAAACAATCGCGACATCTGGAAGGAGATGGGGGAGACCTTTGCCCAGCAGTGGGACAGTATAGGTTATTAAAAAAAAAATATCTTGGGTACATAGAGTACTTTGCATTACAATTTATCTCCATAGTCAATGTAAGTAAAGTCACGGGCCCAGCTAGTAAACAAAAAAGATTTGATATTTCTGTATTATGTATAATCAAAATTACTAAAACTTTGCTTTCTCCATTCACTATTTTAATTATTATTTTTTAATCTTAAATCTACTATTGTTTTTAATGAAGCAATTATTATTAGAGAGCCGCAATTTAAAAAAATATTTAATGATGTTGGTGACAGAGCTTGGATAAAAAATCGACCTAACTATTTTCTGCTTAATGACAAAAAAAAACTATGTTTTTAAATATAACATTGATATCAATGTTATATTTAAAAACATAGATTTTTTTTAATTCTCTTCTCTCTTCCACTTGTTATACCTACACGTACTATATTGATGATATAAAAATGACAGTAGTAAGATGCTTTTAATTTAAGTAACCAACTTAATTTTGTCACATTCTAGACACAAATACGTGACAATCACATCTCAAGTATCAAGAAATCCGAGAACCATGGTCCCACAAAAACCCAGAGACAAGCGAATATAAGTTGTTCCCACAAAAAACAAATAACGAACACAAAAAAACTACTTACTTAAAAAAAATAGTTTAAAAAGAAAAATTAAGATACCTTTTTCTTTTTTTAATTTATTTTACTCTAGGAAGAAGTTGAACCGACAACCTCACGCTTGACAGCCCGCTGATGGCACTGTTCATTCAGACACACCACGGAAGTGGTCAAAGAAATTAATTGTCATCATCATCGACCCATATCGGCTCAGTGCTAAGCACGGGTCGCACCTCATTTTCATGAGGAGGATTAGGCCATAATCCAGCACGGAAGCTGAGCTCAACTTGCCTTACTATCTACATTTGTAGATGGTCTCGTTACTCGGCTCACAGATTGAGAGTCGCTCTACTGAATTATTGATGGGTCGCTCAAAGCGCCTCCGTAATGACTAGAGCAATATCCACATGTCACAACACGCCCTCTCGCCCTCATTAGAAGAGTTCAATTGAAGAAAAATAAAAGAGAAAAATATATTTCTCTCACTGCCATTGCACCTAAAGTTTTCTTGTTTCTCGTGAACACACCCCGACTCCCCATACAAATAACTGCTTTGACATTCCACACATAATAAATGGCTGTTTTTTAATTGTATTCAAGTTTTTTTTTCTTTAAGTCAAACTGTCGAATCCCAGTCAGTAGTTCATCATCATCATCATCATCAACAACCCATAACGTCCCACTGCTGAGCACGGGTCTCTCCTCACTTTCGTGAGGAGGATAAGGCCTTAATCCACCACGGGGGCCAGATCCGGATCGGTGGATCACATACCTAACTCTAAAAATGTTTTTTACTGTCCATCCAAAGGTTGTCTGGAAGAAATCGCTTTCATTGATAAGACCGCCCATTGTACTATCCTTGTTTACCTATTGTAATTCTTCTGTACTGTGTTTATTTTGGTTTCTGGTGTACAATAAAGAGGTTTCTATTCTTTTCAATTCTATACCTATTAGCTAACACTAATGATTAATATACCACCAATATCACAGGTGAACAAACAAAGAAACACAAGAATGAAAAAAAAAAATACAAAATGAATAACGTCACATTTTCGGTTCCCGCCAACACTCCATAACGACGCTTGTGCAAGTGCTAATTGCCGGTGTAATTACCTAATCACAGATCCTACGCGACCAAAACAAAAGATAAGGCGCTAGTATGAAGGTTCATACCACCCCGTCTGTCTATTGTCATTTGTTATTTAGGTGTGTAACATTAACTGATCTCCTGGGGGGTAACTACGTACTTATTCTTATTCCATGCAAAAATCAAACATAGACAAAAAAAAATAGGCTAAAGAGAATGAGAGAAAAAGAGAGTGAAATTGAGCTATATAAACTCCCATAAATGCAAGCAAATTCTTACGATCTCTTTGGATAAATGTCTCTGGTCGACTTATGAACGCTTAGCGATATTGGCGGTGACAGTTAGCAGGGCAGTTCAGTTTAAGGCCTTAAACTGGATGGATTTAACGGTTCGTGGTGAGGCCCCTGGTTTCTCTCCGGATTGCGGGTAGTACTATAAGGAAGAGTGTCCATTCTGTATATCGTACTAAAATATGTCTTCTGCCGCGTGGGTAGTTTCCTAAAATACATTACTAAAACAGGCTCTATAGATATTCTCTTACAAACGGTAAGAGCGCGTGAAGATAGAGAAACAAACACACGTGTTACTTACGTCATCACACCCACACGATTAACCACATCGATGGTACTGAGCAACATCGACTATAGACTGTTCAACGTCGGTCGATTACTGCATGATATTGCACCACAGGGATCAACCATCGTATAAGCATTGATCGGGCGTCGAGCGTTGTCAATTGATCATTCTGAGCTATTACCTATGCGGTCGGCGTTGACCAAGGAGTCAATGTAAAGTCGACCGTGTAAGTGTATAATAACCCTTATAATATTGGTATGGAACAAGGACGTTTAATATACTCTATAGTATTTAACTCTACGATCTGTGCTGTCACGTACAACAATGCATTTACTTTTGTATTGTCTGTGAATTGGTGTACAACACTATTAAGCATTACAGGACGGCATTGTGAAATAACTTTGTCTCGTTCATACGTAGACACGCTTATGAGCGTGAAAGAGACTAATGTATGTTACTGTTACGTCTTTTATTGCCAAATAAAATAAAATACAGACTGATTCTTTATAAAAATGGTTCGTACTGGTCACAAAAGACGTGAGTTTTAACTGTTACGTTTTACAATATTTCATGATTGGAAAATTTTGTTCTAAAGCTGCGATTTTTTAGTTAAAACAAATAGTCACCCTAGTTTTTGGAAATTGAATTGTGTAGTCAACAAAAAATTTCCCGTACATGTCCTAATGGCCTTCAATTTGATATGTAATACTAGCTGCGTTCCGCGGTTTCACCCGCATTGAGGATTATCGCACAGTAAACGTTAATTTTACGGAATAAAAAATATCCAATGTGGTAACCCGGGTTATAAACTATCCGTGTGGCGAATTTCATCCAAATCCGTTTAGCAGTTTTTGCGTGAAAGACTAACAAACATCCATCCATCCTCGCAAGTTTCACATTTATAATATTAGTAGGATTTCGGTCGCGTATAACGAAATGGTAAAATGGTCAAAAATGTGGTGGCCGGGTGGTTAACTTATACGCCTTACAACCCAACGAAACTGTCCTAGATCCTTGATCGCACACAATGACATTTTCTGTCAAATTTTCACACCAAAAGATGGTACTACCTCATCGGAAAAAACAAAAGGAACCCGTTCAGCTACTTTTTCACAGACTTCATAAAAGGAGGAGATTCTCAATCCGATTAAACTTTTTTTTATGTTTGTAACGCTGCTTGTACCATCCAAAATGAAGAAGTTATTTCACTTATTCCGCTTTTAGACATAAATACGTAGCTTTAAAAATCTTTCTCCTAAAATATCAGGAAAAATACGTGGAACAAAAATCAGTTTCCATTACGGTGACTGGACCCAGGGTTCCGTTCAATAATTCAGAGTGCCACCGGTGTGGTACTACCTTTACGCCATCCGTCTTGTCTTGTAAATCGGGTTAGCAGTCTAGACTGGAAATAAATGCTAAGAGATTAAAAATCTAGCTATTGTTGGAAGTGCGAAATTGGATGATAAGATGAATACGCTGTTGCTTGAATTTTTTTTCAGTGTACTATTTATTTAAGATGTCAAGTATTTTGAGCTACTTCTTTTCTATCTATATAAATAAAAATGAATGACTAACTAATCTATCTCTATACATAATTATCTATTTCCTTTGGTCATGCAATAACTTAAGAACGGCTTAACCAATTTGGCAATTTTAAGTTTTAATAATTCGTAACAGATCCGATGGGGTCTTTAGAAAAAAAAATGGTATAATGCGGAAATTTGGATAATTTGGGAAAAACTGAAAGTGTTTCTTACTAGCTGTGATTTTTGTGTAAACGTACGATTTGACATTTGTTTTCACTTAGGTATATTTTTTTCGCGGTCTTCAGTTTGTTTTCATGGGCTGTTTTTTACCTGATAAATGCATTTCTTGCGGGAAAACTGGATTTACGTGGGTGAAACCGTGTGCAGTTAGTTTAAAATAGGATATCATCATTGAAGTAGGTACCTACTGCTTTGAAAACTGTTTTAGAATAATATATTTTTATGTAAACATAACCCGTATGCCGCGCTCAGCAGTGGGACGATATGGTTGAAGATCATGTAAACATTTGAGTACTAATATTAATTCTGTGGTAGGTATAATATGTTCATTAGATAGATAACTCTTTTTAGACACCAAAATGTATAAAACACAGAGATATAATAAAACATATAACTTAATAATAGGTACAATGGGCAGTCTTATCGCTTAAAGAGATCTCTGACAGACAATCTTACGAGACGTAAGTTTATGTTCAAATTTAGTTTAGGATAGATCTAATACCACTCTAGACACAGATTCAATATTAATTACAGGGTAACGCCTCAAATCTAAGAGGGCCACCAGGAGTAATAATTTATGCACCAGATCTGCTACCATGCCACTGTATCGAAAACTATATCCCAGCTATAAAAGATAAGAAATATCTTAGGATAAAATAAAGCGTCCAAACCAAATCCAGGCAGGTAGCAAAGGTAAATGCACTCACTGCAGTAAAGAAAAAAGTTTTAAAAGCTTTTTTCATACACGCCCTAAAAGTGACTTTGAAAGGACAACCAAGACTATGCCTATGTTTTAGGAGTATCGGCTTTCAAAGAAGCGAAAGTGTAGCCACAGTGGAAACAGAAAAGTAAGCTATCTTCATAAAATTGTACTGAAGGCGCCTACACGTACACAGAGACTATCATTTTTACTGGTGTGTGCTGTATTCTTACCGGTGTGCACACATACAATCTGCGTTTGATATCGTTATATGAAAATGTCTTAGAGTTTTGATAGCAAACCGAAAATTTGGCTTTTTGTTTGTATATTTCATTCTCAAACTTTTTTTTCTTCATGTGCTAATAAGTAATATTGGTGGAATATTAACAATTAGTTTGGGAAGTGAGTGAGTGAGTTTGGGAAAATACTGAAAACCCTAAAAAAACGTGTCATTTCGTGTACTCTCCAATACTCCTAAGAAGTTTCAGTAAAGCACCCACCACTTTACTGAATCGTGACTTTGACTGTTCTACCTACTGACTCGACATTTTAACAATGTCGATTACAAATATGAAACTTTCACGTTCACGTTTTTAATATAAAACGTGAAAAATTTGTAAATTATTTACTCACATGATACAGGCTAAATGCACTTACCGTGCGAAGCAAAAATGAAAATAAAAAAAAATTGCTTTCTTTTATGTTTGCACTATGGTGAAGCGTTTTGACTACCACGGAATAAGCACCTGCTTAATTATGATACTCAGTGCTAGTTCTAACGGTAAACAACTTCAGCAAAAAACTGCTAAAAGTATGGTCATTTTAGATTTCGCCTTTTCATACTTAAAAAAGACGTCGTTTTGAGAATTCTGAACGGAGATTTTTTTGCTAAAAGCAGCTTTATTTAACTTCACCTATAATGTCCTGGAATTTTGCTAGTAAATTTTGACCCAGTTCCTGTTGTTGAATTGAGTTGAAATTTTGCATGCCTGTCAAAATATATTTAAAAAAATTTAAAAGCCAATAATTAATAAACGGTTTTATTTTTCTGAATTATTGACACTACCTGTAATTTTGAATCACATAACCTCAACCTCAATCTAATAATTTTATTGAGCTTTTAACTAATGTATACTTCAACAAAAGCATAATTAAAAACACAAACGATGTATTTACCCAATTATTCATACCAACAAAACAGCCAGTAAGAAGTCCTTTAAATTACAGTAGCATCATAAAACTGAAATAAATGAAATGCACGGACAAAGGTAAAATAATTTTTAATTATACTGTTTTCCCTTAAATAAAAGCCAATTAAAATTTCATCGTGATTCCGAGAATATCAATTTCTCAACTTCGTTAATTGCTGTGATTAATATTTCTTGTTTAATGTCAGAAGGGCAATTCTAGCTTACGGTACAATCTATACCAACAGACATTTATAATACTCAGAGAACCCTGTATTCCTATGGCAACGTGCTTCGGTATTGGTGGTACTATATAAGAAGACTAGTGGTAGAGGATGTCAGGGAGTTGGTGTACTGCTTTCCGCTGTGATAGAACATGTAGAAAAATGTAGTCTCTGCCTATCCCAACGGGAGAAAGGCTTGACTGTCTCTATGACCAGTGGATTCTAGAAATTACACAGTGCAGTAAAGTTCTGTTTCCACGAATACGGAACTAGGCACCGGCATAGTGTTATGATTGCACTAGCCTTAATTACTGATGGCAATCTGCATCCAACTGGAACTGCATACATCTGTCAAACATTTATTACACCAAAGAGCTGCACTGCTTTAGCAACTGGCATCTACTTTGGATCCACCAGCTAGACAAAGACTTGCGGAAATCGGTTGGCAGAGACTGGATGAGAAGAGCTGAAGATCAGGCTCAGTGGCGTTCACTAAGGCCTTCAAATAATAAACAAAATTTAAAAAAAAATGTAGAGCAGTAGGTAGGATGTAGCTTACCTATGTAGAGCAGTAGGTAGGATGTAGCCTACCTATGTAGAGCAGTAGACGAATATAGGCTAATGGCGATGATAATGGTAATGAGACAATGTCTCTTTAATTAAGAAACTCAAAAATCAAGTCAGCTGAAGATTCAAAAGGCTCTGTTCAACAGTTTTACCAAACTTCTGTCGTGTTGATTATAAAATAAAAGGATTTTTAAAAAGGTTTACGTACAAAAAAGTATACAACTTATTATGTTTAATTTTAGTTTAGATTGAAATATACTGAAAATAATAGAAACAAAAAATAAAAAACCACAACTGCAAACAAAATTGAATCATGAAATACAGAGGCCAAAGTTGAAATGAAACGGTGATGCCTCCGTCTGCATTTCATGATTTAATTTTGTTCGCAGTTGGGTTTGTTTTTTTTCAAGAAAATGCTTTGTATCCTAAAAGTCCGTGAGTAGCTGTCGCATGGCATTATGATTGCACCAGTTCTAATTACTGATAGTAATCTGCTTTTAGTCTGAGAAAGCCGCAGTTTGGTTCGGGGTTTAGGCTCAAAAGAGATCGCGTCAAAGGATGCCGTGAAAAGTTCGTATGAGAATCTGAGTAATTAACGCTTGTATGAGTCGGTGATGGAAAAACCGAACATACGTAATACCACATCACAGACACTCTATAGATATGAATCAATTTGACAATACACACATGTAAATGACGTTTTTTGCGATCACGGCTTCACCCGCTTGGACAATGATAAAAGGCCAATGTATAATTTCATGATATTACGTATCTATATGAAAACTAAAAAAATATGAAATTACTGGGCATGCGAGACTTTAGAGCCGATGTCTCATGGTGACGAACGTAGTGCAGTGCCGCACAGGATCATGCAATGCAAAGTTCTGGGTGGCACTGTAACTGTTATGGGCAGGCGTAGCGCTTCGCTTAGCGTCTCGTAACTCAGTCAAATAAAAAAACCCTATCAAAACCCTTTCAGTTTCAAAATTTTTTCAACATTAAAATTGAGTAAGTACTAACAAACATACATTACAAAATACTGACATACTTTTCAATTCAACATATTATAATGGAATAAGCTACTTAGCAATATTTTAATTCAAGCAATGAAACCCCAAATCGGCTTTGTATAACGAACATTGAAAGGTAATTCCAAACTCATTAAAATTTTATAAAACACACTCTCAATTTTTATAATAGACGTTTCGTTCACTGTTATAATCGGTAAAGCGATTACGAGAAATAAACGCTTATTAGTGCTTATGCGAGGTACACGAGTACACCTCAGACGTAACACACACACAAATAAGTTGAGAACTCACACATATTAATCACGTTTACGTACACGTGACAAATGTGTGTGTAAGTACACAAAGATACTACGCGACCAAAACAAAAGACAATCCGCCAGCGTGAACGTTCATAGAAACTGTTTGTCTATTATATTTGGGCGTGTAAGGTTAACTGTCGTCCTGGTTGTCCACCCGATGGCGGGTAGAGGTGCAGAGAAGTGGATTTCGCGGGATGGAGAGTGACCAAGTGACCATTCTGTACCTTGGACTCCGTAGTATGTGGCATAAGTAACGTTTTGAGTTTATTCTACTAATAATACCCCGCCACAAAATTTATTGCCAGTCGTTGCCAAAACATACTCAATTTTGTAGACGTGAGGCACAAATGGAAATTATTTAATTTCGTCAGTTAAAACCAGTTTTAGGAGTTTGGGGAGTCGCGGGTCTAGTAGTTTTAGCCATTCGCGAGTTTCGGCGAGTGCTTTTGCATGTTGCATGGAGTACGTTTTAACAAAATGGATGCGGGTAGTCGTAAAACTCGTAAATCTTGAAACGGTGACGTCTAGTCCCTGGCCAGTTTCACGTATCCCCGAATACTGGGGACTCCTGACATTGTCCTGACTAATGTGTGGCGTGGTTGTTTAAAATTTTATCACGAACTCAGTGGTCCGTTTTTGTCTTTACTTAATTGGGGTGACTGCAAACGGACAACTATCGTGTAACTATCTCCTTGTCGCGGTTGTGCCTTAACTCGTCGTATGACTTGCGAGTTATAATATAATGTTTAATTGTTGTCAGCCAATAGAAACTTTTTACTCAGTGCTTCATTTTCTAACGTTGTGTTGAACGAAGCAATAAGCTTTTAGACCATTTTTGCGTTGTACTTAAGCTTAGTTGAGCCTAGGCCGCTTATAAAAAAGTTGCTTAGAGGTTTTTGTATCTCCATATCCGATCACCTGACTCATATATTATGCAAAATGTTTCCAGCTATCGATAGCAGCTCAAAGTTTTTTTTAGGTTGTTAAGTAAGGATACGAGCAAGTCATTCACCCGATTGTAAGCGCCACGCTTGCCACTAACAGAAAAGGAATAGTTAAGGGAAATAGAAGAGAGGGGGGGGGGGGGCATTGGGGGGACTAGAGGGAGTGTAAGGATAGTGGAATCCTGTTTTTCACAATCTATTACCATACAAACACATTCAAACCTTTTCCTCAAACGTGTCAAACCAACACTGTACTATAGAAAAAATTAGAAGCAGTAGGTATGCTAGGTTTAAATCGAGGTGTGAATATTCCCACTGTAACTGTGATAACGATGTGGCCACCGCGAAACTTTTCGTTTTAGTTCTAAAACAAACGGGCATGATAACCACAGGTTGCGATATTTTTGCCAAAATCGGTTTTTATGTCGTGGGTGAAAATAATCACTTTAGAAGTGATTCTGTGCTATAATTTTCAGATCACTCCACAAAAACTACCATACAGTTTAATAGCTTATTCTCATAGATCCACAATTTTGTTCCCACCAGATCCACGGCTCTTTATAGATGCTTATAGAATTAAAGTCTCAAGGACATCCAACAAATAATTATTATAATAGGTACAGTCAACATGTACAAAATTTTGGATTTACTTAACAACTTTGTGTTTTTGTTTCATTTATAGAATACTGACAGCTGCCCTAATCTCATATCTCCCAATAATAACTACGCGTTATAAAACTTTGAATATCCATTTAGAAACCTTTAATTTAATAGCTCCACAAAGTTAATAATCCTACAAAATTAAACCTGAAACCCATTTGGCGTAGATATATAATATATGGGTCAGAATTTTCATATGAAATCGTAATGTTAGGCACTATTATCCAAATGTAGATTTATTTTTCGATTACTCCACATTGCCGAGTAAATTTGCATATTGGTGAAATCGGAGCATTTTCAATGCCGTTCGGAGATTAATCTCTGCAAACTTGGAATAATTCCGCTGGTAAAAATGTTTTTCATCTACCTATTATTAATTCGGATCAATTTTTCATTGTGTCACACTTTCGTCCTAAACCCACAAATAAAATATAAGAGCTTTATAAATTTTAATGGTTTACTTTTTACGTTTTACTAAAATATTATTATGTTGAAAAAACAGTGAATTTTGGCTGTCATTAGCAAAAGCTACTTTGTGATAAAATTATATGAAAGCAGTTAAAAGTGCTTTGATTAAAAAAGCATCCTATAACATTAATTACTTTATCAATGACAGAGATACATGGTCAAACTGCTCAAGCGCTACCTGGCGACTACTTACCATAGTCCTTAGCTTAAGTAACATCATTGTATGGAAAGGTCACAATATAGATTTTGTTTAAATGTCAACGATTTTCTTCCCGGTTCGTCTCGGTTGGATGAATTCCGAATCCCATGGTGGAGTCAATAAAGATATTTTACTTTGACTTCGACTTTGAGCTCACGCAAAATAACTATGCACTTAATACTATACTATGCTTGCTAATACTATGTTTTGTGTCTTCTGTACTATCACTAGAAGTTCTTAATCTTTTGCGAACTGAATCCATTTTTACAAGACAAAATGATATTTTGATATTAATTTAGACACTAATTAGACCCGTTTATGTATACAATATATACAATCACTACTGTAAAACGTTTTTCATAAAACTGTAACCAGTGAGCATGTCCTTTACCAAATGGTAAACGCCCTTTACAAATGCAGTGCAACCTAAAATTGTACAGTCATTGACATATTTTATGTACTGCGCTTATTACCTTAAGATCTAAGACACTGCTTAGTTATTACATAAATACCTAAAGTCCTTCATGCTTCAAGAAAAATCACCAAGTTAAGGCAAATAAAGCTACATCACTTAAGTCTTCAACTGTTTTAAAATAAAGGTGATAAACGCAAAAATCACACTTCCGTTGTCGAATATTTTTCAAACGGCTATTTTATTCAAGGTCTGATTACGTTTCTAATTAAGAAACTTCCAAAGTGTAATTTCAACGTGAGATCTTTCCTCGAGAGATAAAAACTTGGTTGATTATTTAAAACTGTAAATACTGTAAGGGGCACGGCAAACGCGAGACTTGTAATCGTCTTCTTTCGTGGCGATGTTTCAATATTTTTCTTTTAACGTGGATTAATTTGTATGAGTAAAAATTTATAAATAAAATAATTGGCCAACAAGATAGCGAAGACAGATAGATATAGCTGTTGAAGGTGCTCTGGGAATTTCGGGATAAGGATCAATTTATTCAAATGACACTCGAGGAGGCTCATGTAGCTCACACTATGACTTGGGATGACCACCAAACATTATAATTGACATTGTTTCTACTAATAAAAACAAGATACTGTGCATGATATACAGTTGGGGGTACGAATCGGGAAGTCATTGTGTAAATTCCAGAAATTCATCTGAAATTAGAAACAGACACAACGTTACAAAACTGGATTTAGTTTTACTCAGTGAATCCCCATCGTAAGCTATAAGTTAAAAGCGAGCATTTGTAGCGAGGAGCAGCTGCAAAAAGTGGCGCGTCTAGTTTATCCGCAAGCAACCAAACTCGACAAAAGTTTGTGATTTATTCGCGCTATTAATTATTTGCTCGCCCGGAGACATAATGTAATTATTTTGTGGAGGCGAAGTGAAATCCTACACAGGAGGAGGGGAACTAAGGCGTTATTTATTTTATGAAAGGCGATTACAAATTTTGTTTACAACGAAACGGTTAAATCTATATATATATAAAAATGTTATGTTGGTTTGTGCACGCTTCAAAAACTCAAAAAGTTCTGCACCGATCGAGCTGAAATTTTAGCATGATATATAATCCGAATCAAGCATTGTTTTTATCTATTTTTTTCATCAGTGACATATCAGCGAATGTGCGAATGTGCTACAGCGAAGCGTGGCAGGGTACAGCTAGTTTATAATAAATAATGTTAATCAAATTTTTATAATTTGGCTGTTTAAGATGCTGAAGTTTGCGCGAATGGATGGATGGATGTTTGTTCCTCTTTCACGCAAAAACTACTGAACGGATTCGAATGAAATTTGGAACACAGATAGCTTATAACAATAACTGAGTAATAGGGTACTTTTTATCCCGATAGTATGTTCCCGTGGGACAAAACGGGAACTACTCGCGTGAAACCGTGGGGCGATAAAGATAAAGATTTACCATCCTTAAATACTTCTTAACGGGCAAGTACATTAAATAGTGGACACAATATTGGCTCTTATTGATATACAATGTAAGGAAATATATCTTCCAGTTACAATTTTCCTGTAATGTAACGTTAGACAGAAGCGGTGTCAACAAGCGAAAACGCGGTTGCTCCAACTTCAATTTCATTTACCTCAACTAATTTAAACTAGTCTCACAAACATTTAACTGCTGGTACTCGCTTATAAAATAGGTAGATATCGTGTTCAAAACAAAGTCACGCAACAGAGATGGGAGAATCCAGTATGATAAGTATGATAATTATAAGTACTTTCAATGTAGCTAAGATATTACTAGGAATAAGATTGCTGCAATCAGTTCTCTACCCTATCTTCCATCTTCATAGAAATAACTAATTTTATATTTCGCACAAATAAATGACGTTTGCACACACGTCAGTTACGTGTATAAGTACCAAAGATCTTATACTTTGATAAGTACTTAAAGATACTACGCGACCAAAACAAAAGACTATCCGCTAGTACCAAGGTTCAGACTAACCCATGTGTCTATTGTCATTTGGGCGTGTTATATTGACTGACCTCCTAATTTCCCTCCGAATTGCGCATAGGGGTGTGGGGAGCAGATCGCGTGTGGTAGTGTCCATTCTGTATTAGTATTATATGAGTTCCTATATATAAAAAATCTAAGTTAGAGATGATTATCTAAGTACGTGGTCGTGACGCGTTATTATTATTAACTATAAAATGTGAATTAGACATTTTGACCATTAGATATTTTGAGAATTTTTCATATCGAGGAATGTTAATTTTGAGAATTGTTCACTCCAAATGAGAATTAGGCTGTTCCATTGTAGAGTTAGCCATTTTGAGACTCATATGTCATTTTGAAACTCTCATGTCATTTTTAGACTCTCATGTCATTTTGTGACTCTCATGCCATTTTGAGACTCTCATGCCATTTTGTGACTCTCATGTCATTTTGAGAATCTCATGCCATTTTGAGACTTTCATGTCATTTTGAGACTCTCATGCCATTTTGAGACTCTCATGCCATTTTGAGACTCTCATGTCATTTTGAGACTCTAATGCCATTACAAAAGTCATGCGGAGAGTTGGCCTTTTTGAGACGTATAGGTATGCGTCTCAAAAAGGCCATTTCTCAATGTCATTTTGAAAATGGTCCTTCTTGAGGCTCATATGCTATTTTATTGATTGGTCCTTCTAAAACCCCTACATTGTCCAATCCTGAAATTCTACTCGCCTAAGCCCTGTATACACTGTGGTTGCGGTCTATTCGACGTTGCACTCCGCATTGAGGGTTAACGAACCGCGTTGCCGAGACAAAAACACAATGCAGTTTGTCAAAACAGTATGATATATCGTTTATTGCGCAGATTCGGGCCAACTCGACCATGCGGTTCGGATGCGAGATATAAAACACAATTTTACGGTGTACGATTTTGTTTAGTTACGTTTTTGTGGCGTAGTCGCCGTGTGAATGGGGTGTTATACTAAATACTCTTGTGTTCGTAATTTTTTGTGGATTTAAGGGGATTTGTGTTTTTAATGTATAAATATAACAGTTGTGGTTCAAATAATGGCCATTGTAATAAAAAGTTTTGTGAGGGAATTTTTTTTTTTTTTACTGTGCCAATTCTGTAGTTCAAATGTTTTGTCACTTTTCAACCCCTTAAAAATAAAAGGGAAGGCAGTAACTTTAGAGCTATAAAATTAAGTTTTAATTTGTGCTAACAGAATCACTAAGTAACGAGACGGGCAGGTCATTCACCTGATGGTGAGCGCAACGCATGTTCCTAAAGGCTACAGTATCACCCAGAAATTTAAGTTACAAAATCTTGTGCAGCACTGCACTGCGCTCGACACTCTGAGACTTCGGTTGGAAAGTCTCATATGCACAGTAATTTCCCTGGAACCAGTACCATTCAAACCAACCGGAACACAGTAATGTTAGCACGCTACTGCTTGGTCGATGAATATCTGACATCGGTGAGGTACTTTCCCCAAACTCTTGCAGAACAGCCTTACTTACAGAATTGGTGCAATTTTGTATAGTTCTTTGGAGGCGATAATAATTGCAAGTTCACTTCTGAAAAAGGCGTAACCGACATTAGCCGGCGTAACCGACACGTGTTCCACTAACCAGAGATTTAGCTTCAAATTTCATAATTCAAACCATAATTATTATGATTGTTCAGAATATTCTCCGCTGTGTCATTCCAAAAAGTACTTACCTACCCAACAAACCCAAATCAAGATAACAAGATGGATCGTCGAAAAGTAAACACGTCTCGCAAAAGTGAGCGAAGAAAACAGCTCGCAAATAATTTTGTCAATGTCGGACCCTTCAAGCCCTTACATTCCAACCCTTGTAAGGAAAAATCAATCAATCACTTAAAAAATTTGTCCATCACGGCAACTTGTTAACTTCGATCTGAGGCGACCTTTTTCGGCAGTGCCTTCTCCTTCCCTGGACCATCGTGTGGAGAGAGTTCGGGAAAAAGTTTAATAAAACTTCGGAATTAACAGGCGACAGTCCTTGCAAAAATGTAGGTACTACATTGTAGACGAAATTAACCAGATTTAGTCTTGGACTTGCTCTTGAGCTACCAAATTTTACAATAGAGTAGTTACCTATAGAATATCTTTATTGGAAACTGGTGTATGAAGGGTCTTAATACCAAATTAATTATGTTTGTTCATTGCGAACATACAATAAATTGAAAATATAAATGCAAGACAACCTATTTTATTTATTGGTAGGTATATTTCTCAGGGCGTCACCAGTTCTCCGCCTATCGATCGATGTCATCAATGACGTCGGCTGATCTCATTCTACCATCGATTGATTGTTAAGGTAGCACCCTCACGATCGCTCCATCGCTGAATACGTTTATCTAAGATCATAAATATCCGCAAAATACAAAACTTTTATACCTGTATTCAGTAAAAACGGAATAACAAATGAATGTCGGAAAATCAAGGACATGCATTTGGCTATAGACAAGACAACATTATGTAACATTATCTTAGCAATTTCTTATACTACAAAGTAACCAAACGGGACGAGCTGGAGAGAGGCTGGCTATTTAAGCAAATCTTGGTATTTTCTTCTTTACGACCAAGATACAAACTACAAAAGCTGGTACTTTTTGGATCTATCTAAAGGATTTTCAAGAGCATAAAAATCAATGTGAAATGTGCTGGAAATTCTTTTTTTTTGGAATGAATTCAAATTCCTAGCGAGAGCAGAATCCGAAATATTCAAGTCGATGGTTTCGATTGTTTCAGCATCTCGGTGGTTTTTTGTAATTTTTTCTCGCAGTTCGAATTTACGTGAATCCGAGTTATTTTTAAACATCCGAAAGGAAATAATTATCTCTAACACCCTTGATAAGATACGTGTGAAGAACGCAGCGGTGGTCAATCGACTCGGAACAATCGAAAAAACATCTCGATTGTACATTCGGGGATTGAAATGTTGACATACTCGATTGTAACTTTGCGCCGAAAGCGATTCCTTCGATTGTTTAAAAATTTCAGACTCGGCCGTCGCTACGAATTCCCAAGGTATCATGACAAGAATAAGTCATTCACTGAACTTCTCTTCTCCATTGATCCCGAACTTGTCATTCCAGCCGCCTCTGACACTAAACAGAGATGTTTCCAAATAAAACCACCGTCGTCCCATGTCAACGTGAACTTAAACTGGGGATCAAGTGGCAAAGTCTTTCTGTGAGGTACTTAAGTCGGTACCTCGGTTGAATCTGTAATGGAGTCGTGAGTAAACTGGCAATATTCCTGATATTTGGGTCGGTTTGGAAGAGTTTTTCGCGGTAGGTCAATGAGTTTTGTAATGCAGTATGTAAACATGGTTATGGGTTAACCAGCTGTTTAAAAATGAATTTGGTATAATGGACTTTTTATTGCTCATATCTGAATGTTATGTGAACTTAGAAATAGTGATAACTTTGTGATTACACACCTACCTGTATCGAAATATATTATGGAATCAAAAACAACGAAGGATGACTATTGACCCACAAAAACACGAACATAGATCAAATACCTGTGGTTCACAGAAATATTGTATGGAAACCAAATCCGCAACCTCACGTTTCGCAGTTGGCTCATCATCCAATCACGCCATGAAGGCCGACATCCCTATTTTTTTATTGATTTCTTATCTACAACTTCACAAAAAATCGGATGAATACACCCAAAATTTTTGTTGGATAAGCGTAAATACAATCAATTCAAAAATGAACCATAGACCAGTAATTCGCTCCATCAATTAAAATATAAAAATAAACAACCTTTAAAACAAAATTGAGAAAACACGCTCCCTAGCGAATATATTTTATTGTTCACTCTAGCGGCATCTTTGACAGCTGACATAAGCTGTTTCTGTTCCCAAATGTTGCCATTACTAAATTGGCTCCGATTCCCCGGTGCATGGAAATTCAAAACTTAAAGCCAGTTATTGAAAGTCAATAAGGCCTCGCCTCAGCACTCACACAGATTGGAGGCATTCTTGAAACTTCTCAAGTGAAGAGATGGCGTTCAGAAGAATTTAGCTGCTTTTTGTTTTTTAATTATAGTTTATTTATTTATTCTTTAGCACACAAATGGAGTACAAGGAGTACTTAATGCTAAGTGGCATTTTCTACCAGTCATCCTGGAGGTGTAACTGAAATGGTGGTGGTGTGGCAAAACGAGAGATTGTTGGTTGTTCTTTTTCGGAAAAGATATTATAGTTCCAGGCTTTAGTGTCAAAGTCCTTAACGATTGCTACTCGTATCGATTGATACAAACAATTGGGACTGACAGCTTTTAACTATTTTTTATTTTATAAATATAATTTGAAGAACTAATGGGGTTGTCGAGTTATAAAGTGGAGACTGCGTTTAGGCACGAACCAAGGGTAGAACGCGCGCCAGCTAGAAGAAATGACGACATGCGGAAAACCGCTGTTAAGGACTGGATTAGGAGATCCGAAAATCGAGCTCAGTGGCGTTCATTAGGAGAGTCTTCATCATCATCATCAACCCATAACGTCCCACTGCTGGGCTGGGTCTCTTTTCACTTTCGTGAGGAGGGTTAGGCCATAATCCACCACGGGGGATAACATTGGTGGATAACATACCGACCTCCGAAATAATTCTTATTCTTATTCTTTAGAGTATAATAATATAGGCTGAGAATGATGAAACATAATTTTAGGTTTTCATAGGACATTTCATTTATTCAGTGTCACAAAGTTTTGAGTCCCAGTCAGTCAATTATAGTCAAAGTTACGATTCAGTTAAGTGGTGGAAGCCTTAATTGAATTGTCGTGGTAGTTTTGGAGAACTTACTTTAAGAACATCCGCCAGCATGACTTTAATATAGAGTTTTAAGCGAGTCTATAAAATTAAAAATACCTGCGACAGTATTTCATATTCCTAAATAAATCATATAAAGTTCGCTTCATTTCAATTTTTTTTTTTGTTTTATTACACGACATTTATGTCATTGTATTTTTACAAGCTGCAAAAAACACCACGTTCTCTATACTTTGTTACAGGATGAGGATTTGAGAGATTTTCTCGTACATTTTGCATCTGCTAAAGCGTATAAATGCAAAGGGAAAGTCAACGTTAACTTCGTTCAGTGTAATTTAACTTTTCACATAGTTTATTTTCGCAATATATTGGAAATTATTTTTCTCAATAAATTTAGCTTCAAAAGCAAATGACTCTTAGTCTAAAAGCTTTCCAGTACCGATCGTAAGCTCTCCGGCTATTTCACATTTCTTCCAAGCGGTATTGGTTTTCAGATCCAGGGCTGCGGAATGTTTTCTTTATATTCTAGTAAGGAGTCTCACAGGTTCTTTTTGTGGATGAATAACGACAGCATACGTTACTTCTTTTATATTTAGTATTTGGTGAATTTTGAGGTAATTATTAAGATAATAATACTATCCCTCACCCGTGTAATAGTAATCCCAGTCAGCAATAAAATAACTAAACGCGTTCTAATATTTCTGTGAACAAGCAAAATATTCAAAATTGCATAGATCTCTCTTTAATACAATTAATGGCGAACAAGCTTGCAGCCCACTTGATGCTAAGTGGTTACCGCTATCAACGGATATTCATTACACCAGAGACATTGCTGATGCGTTGTCTACCCTTATTAAGAATTACCACGTTATCGCTGCAGTCGCCATTAGAATAAATAATAATAATCCTTCTTCTCCATGCAAGGTTGTCTGGAAGAGATCGCTCTCAGCGATAAGACCGCCCATTGTGACACTAATTGTTAAATTTGATTTGTTTTAGTTTTTAAGTTTTCTTTGTTCTGTGGTGTTACAATAAAGAGTTTATATAATCTATCTATCTAACGCTTCACGATCACATTGCATAGATCCTGAACCCTAACTTTGAATCCCAAGTGTGAGGGTTAGTGGATATATTAAAACTGTCACGATCAGTGACTTTGACAGGGATAATGCAGTTCAATGGGTAGCAGAATTGAGTCCCTGGATAATTTAAAATAGGAAATAAAAATAAAAGTTAAAAGTTCAATTCTGAGAAATGGAAACAGATGAGCACATTTTTGATGTATTGATTAAACATCCCATTAAAATTATTTAATAAAAACAACTGAGCATCGTCCTTATATCAAATGCACTCGCCGTTAAGAGTCAATATTTATGAAATTAAAATTTGCCCACTCCATCGAACGATACATGAATTTAAATTTCATAAAGCTTTATTGTACCCGGCCGTAATAAAGTAGGAACGAGCATAATTTTACAGTCGGTTGGCTTTTGAATTTTTATTCAGCCGACTTCAATTTCGTTCTTATAATGTTGAAATTAGGGTCGAATTTGAATTTAGGTGTTTTTTTTAAAGTCCGTTATCAGTTTGCGGTTTTATTGGGTCAAGTTACGTCCATTACAGGGTGCCCTAACACGGAATGGGCGTGTATTCTGGAGTTATAGAGGTGGGTTATACGGTTTCGATAAGTTGAATTAAATTACCTTGGAGTTATCGACTTTTCACCTAATGTCCTGGGATTATGCAGCGAATTCCGAGTGTTGAAATTGATTTTGACTTGCTAAGTTTGTAGAAATAGGCGCTGGTTGTTGAAGGTTGGTCTAAAATATATACTTCACTGTTACTAAATAACTAAGAAGATGCTATGCTCTATTCAAAACGGATATCTGAAGGGACCTATTTAAATCTAAAACACTAAATTAGTATAATAATAATGTTCAATTGATGTAGTAATGCTCAAACCCAACTGAGTTTTGATATTTTTATCAACGTTTGGTACAAAATACCTTTTTAATATAATCATATTTTGTATTTAACCGATAACATCTCTAATATTTGAGTATATTTTCTTGCAAATAATATTGTTTGAGCCCATGATGAGTTATACGAGATATTGTGTGGGTGGAGTTTGTAATGATTTTCTTGTTACAGGAAGCAGATTCGGTAATAAAAACATTTACTTAAAGACAACTTTTTTGTTCAGTATTCTTACTCTGTTCTAAAATCATACAACGCACTCTAAGTAGTCTATTTGTTCCTATCACTACGCTGTTGCAACCAAAACTGCCCAATGCTTGAAACATAGACAGAGTAAATCATAATTTAGAAAAACAAAAAAAAAATTACACGCTTTAATAAGAAACCGAACCAAATGTAGAAAATAATTAATTGAATGGTAAAAAAGCGGCGAATGGTGGCCACGTGTGGGTAAGCGCAGCCGCGGAAGACCGATACAACGGTGGGTCGACGACATAAAAATGTTGTTGGGTAATGCATGGACCAGATCGGCCCAAAGCCGGGATGAATGGCGTAAGAGGGAGGAGGCTTATGCCCTGCAGTGGGTTGGATGAGCTGCATATGATGATGATGATGAAAAAAGCGGCGGTTCCAACCTGAAAATGCAGTTCTTGCGAGAAAACTAGAATAACACGGGTGAAACCGCACAAATAGGAAAAAAAAGATGGATTTTTCCCCTATTTTGTGTAAAACATCCCTAACCGAGAATTATTTCGTAGGTAGGTATGTTATTCACTAATCCGGACCGGGCCCCCGTGGTGGATTAAGGCCTAATCGTCCTCACGAAAGTGACGGGGAGACCGGTGTGTGTCAATTTGATGATGATGATGATGATAAATCACGAGTTAGTATATAAGATACGAAAACACTTTCAGATTTTGCTTGAAATGCCTAATAGTACAATTTAGTCAAATTAATTCTAATCCAAAACCTTTTTCGAGATACTTAGCCGTTGGACAAGCATTAGCCGTTAATTAGCAAGGCATTAGGGATTAGTCCAATCTTCAAGGGTATCAGCCTTCAAGGGTATTGCGCGATGCTAAGTAGACTCTCCCAATGAACGTCCTAAGAAATTTATTTCAACGTTACGTTAACTTTTCTAATTGTTCCCTGTTTTACGTCCGGAATAAGGATTAAGTGTTGATTTTGGCTTATCGTTTCGTAGCATGCGACTCCTAAATTCTATAATAACACGTTATTTGAATTACATTGAAGTAAGAGTTTAATAGAAAGTCTTAAGGCATATAAGCTCTTCGAACTCTGTCTGTTTTTGAAACACTTTTGTTTGTTTACGCAAATTTACAATCTTTGATTCTAACTTTTGTTCTTAGATTGCTTTTGCTCGCGATTTCATCCGCGCGGACTTCAGTTTGTCGCAATAAAAAAAAATCATAAGTAACTATTTATATATCAAATTTTACCAATCTATATCTATACTTAATATATAAAGCTGAAGAGTTTGTTTGTTTGAACGCTAGGATCTCAGGAACTGCTGGTTCAAATTGAACAATTGTTTTTGTGTTGTCCATTTATCGAGGAAGGTTATAGGCTATATAACATCACGCTACGACTAATAGGAGCGGAGCATCAACGAAGAATGTGGCAAAAACGGGGAAAATATATTGCTTTTAATAGAGTTATTGCGGGAAAACTTGAATTATGCGGGTGAAACCGCGGGGCGCAGCTAGTATAATGTATAGTTAAGCCGTGAATGGAGAGCAAATAGATATACCTTTTGCTCAGGCCTTGTCTGACATCACTGCGCGCCGGCTATCTGCGTACGCTATTATGTTCATCGTGTGTTTTCATTCTCTTGTCTTGTCTCTAAATAAGTACGTTGTTCGCTGTTGTGTGCAGTTGTGTCAGAATAAATGTTTTTTCTTTCTTTCTTTCTTTTTACTTTTATAAAATTCAGTTGGGTTTTTAGATAGGATTGACGTAGGAAAATATTGTAAATAAAATAAGTTGTGTGCTGTCGCTGTCTTTCTTCTCTTCGGACGCAAAGGCCAATCGAGTGAAAGAGAGATAGATGCGGCGCAAGCGTACAATGAGCGTAACGGGACAATGTTAAGGGCGACGACAAGGGCACGCTATTGAAAGTAAAGTTCTAAAAATCGAGTTTTTTTTACCAGTAATTTAATTAAGGGTCTCTAATATGGCTGGACAGTGGACATGGCTTAAAAACCAAACGAAAATTATTTTCTCCAAATTTTGATTATTAGTAAGAATTAAACAGAAACCAATGCCCTCAGTAAGTCAACATAAGGTACTTAATATACAGCTAAGTCTAGAGCATCCTTAGAAACCGCTGTAACCACGCGATTTGATTCCTGTTCATACCACAGACCGTCGTTTTGCCAACGGTATTAGAGGAATTGTTTGATACTTGTGGAGTGAATTTGAAATGTTTGGTTACGGCTTCTGAGACAAATAAACTTGGGCGCAGATTCACTAACAGTTACTACACACGTTTGGGTAACGAGCTATCTACTTGGGAGTGCAAGTAAAGCTATACAAACAGTATGTGTATTACCAACAGACGATAGATAAGTAATGGTTGAACTCGCTGTCCAGGTAACGTATTTTATTCATAATACAATTAAGTACTTATCGTTTGGTTTTATTTAAATAAAAACCATTTTTTTTTTTATAATATTAAATTGTAAAATAAATTGTTCTCTGACGACTAAAGCAAAGACAAAACAATAATAATACAAAAGAAACGTAATCCGGAAGTGATACAAAAAGTACTGAAACCATTTTGTATATTTCGAAAAGGTGAGCCAAGAGGTAAATGGTGAGATAAAACTGAAAGAAGTGGCTACTCAAACGAAATAACGATCACAAGACATGTACAGATCCTAACTTTTTAATAATGTTCCCCGTATTTACGACATTAGAAATTGCAAGTAGCAGTCTCACGTTTCGCATCTGGCAGCCACGCGAGATACCGCGGAGGCCAGTACTACACTTTAATTTCAGGTAATTTGTACATCCAAAGTTATCCATGACATCTATCACACTTTTTTTTTATTTGACTGCGTGACGAGACGAGGATGTCATTTACCTGATGGTAAAGGCTACGCCTGAAGTTTGCATTGCATAATCCTGCGCGGCACTGCACTGCGCTCGTCACCCTGCGACGTCGGCTCTGCAGTCTCATATGCCCAGTAATTTCGATGGGAACAGTGCCCTTCAAACTGGAACACAGTAATGATTGCACACTACTGCTTGGTGAATGAATATATGGCAAAGGTGTGGTACTTCTTCAGGCGATCTCTTGCAGAAGAGGCTTCCCACGACAAACTACTGCTACTTACTCAATTACCGCCTTTCCTACGTCGAGAATAATTGTGGGAAGATGAGTTACTGTTCATAACAATTTAATGCAGTACAGGAGGCCTACCATGACGTCTTATAGCGATTCAGTAAACTGGATATAGGTTAGGTTGAAAATGGCTTATAAGCGACTCAATTTAGGTTGCTACCATTTTCAACCTTAACTGGATCCAGTTTAGGTTGAAAATGGCAGCAACATTAAAAATAAGACGTCACGGTACGATTATGCGACGCGGCTCAGTTTAGGTCCTGAACTGAATCGCTATAAGACGTCATGGTAGGCCTCCTGGTAGTAGTGTGACGTAATTATCCAGCTCCTTGAGTGCTGTTTGGTTTTAATCAGCTGCTAGGCGACAAGTGTTTGTGTTGGGGGCATAAGATAATAAGCTCTATAATATATTATTATTATACGAAATTTTAGAATTCGTGTGGATTCATTAGCTGTTAAGCGCGATTTTAACTGCGCGGAAAAAATGGCTACGTTTTATATTAAACTAGCTGCGCCCCGCGGTTTCACCCGCGTAGTTCCTGATCCAGTGGGAATATGGGCCTATGTTACTCGCTGTCAATGTAGCTTTCCATTAGTGAAATAATTTTTCAAATCGGTGCAGTGGTTTAACCGAAACCTTAAACATTTCCATACAAACTTTCATCCCCTATTTTTACTTTACCCCATCAAAGGTAAAATTTTTACAAACTTTGAATGACATATTTATTTATATTTAAGTAAAAGCCTAAAAAATAAGTTTAAAGCTTCTAGGTTAAAAAATGACGAAACTTCTATACAAACTTTCATCCCCCATTTCAAACCCTTACAATGCTTTTTTCACATTAAAAAGTACCCAATGTCCTTTCTCGGGCTCTAGACTATCTCTGTACCAAATTTAATTTCTATCGGTTCAGTAGTTTAGGCGTGAAAGAGCAACAGACAGACAGAGTTACTTTCGCATTTATAATATAAGTAGGGATTATTTTGATTTTATTATTAATCGCGGATTCATTGGTATGATATTTTTAAGCGGTCCCGGAAACGGCAACGGAACGGTGGGCAAAAAACGTTTCATATATTCCACCGGGTTAATTATTAATTTTAAAATGTAGTTTTATGTAGTATGGCGTTACTGGTTATGTTTTGTGTGGACCAAGTTTAAACCCTGGGTTTCAAACCACCTCCGTACAAAGTTTTGTCAAGATCCATAGAGTCATATATGCAAGAAAAGAGCAAGTTACTTTCGCTTTTGCGAGTATGACGTCAACAGAAAGTAGTGTAATTACGCGAAAATTGTTTTTTTTTTCATAACATTTGATAAAATATGATTTTTAGAATATCATAAGTGCTCTGAAAATAAAGATAAAAACAAAACGTATTCTAGCTTACTGCAAGAAACATTACATGCTTCTTTTATTTATGTTTTTACCTAAATATTTTAAGGTTTAAGATATAGAACACCTGCTGCCTACTTTTCTAAGTAATGCCGCTCTTTTTACATGTCTTCACAGTCTTTTTTGTTATTATTATTTGATTGTTAATAAATGTATCTAACTATTCAGATTATACTTTTGGGTATTTTATATGCCTTCTTTGTTTAAACGCTATTTTGTTCTGTTTGTGTTCATGCAATATGAATAGGACTGTTACATACTGTCACTGACTGTGTGTGTTGTCAATGTTGTCACTGTTGTGGGCAGGCGTATCGCTTACTATCAGGGGAACGACTTGCTCGTCTCGTCACTCAGTCAAATAAAAAAAAGTCTGGCGTTTTTTTTATGATAATACATTTTCAAAGACAAGAAAAATATTTTAAATAAGAATTTAATGCCACCAAAAAGTTCTGTTACTCTGTTTTACTAGGGTTACATCTTATTGCCAGCTTTTGTTCGCTTGATAATATTTTTATTATTTATTTATTTATTTTCATATACAGTGCCTTAACAGGTGTTTCCAAATTGACACCGTACTTACATGTAACTAAGAACCAACACATATAAAGCCAACATCCGCAAATGTCACTAAAGAACATGTAAAAATGTCCCTCAGCGCAGATTCGATTCAAGAATCGAAGAGCCTTAGTAATAGCATTTTTGGTAGGTTTGAAGCTGCATAATTATCTTTTAAAGTTTTTTGACAGCTATATCTTGCTGTGTGAGTAGGTCCGTGTATGTTTGTCTTAGTTCAAATCTTGCAAGTTTATTTTGAACCAGTTTAAATTGTATATTGCGTTGAAATTTTCCAACTTCCAGTGACAATTCTATAATTATAGTGACAACGAGATGATATTCTGATGATAAAGACGGAAGGTAAGCAATGGAAATTTTCAGTGACTAACAGTAGGTTGATGGTGTTTAAGCTTATTTTAATCGGACTGAAATATCATAAATTTATTTTATAAAATGTGGCCTGACAAAAATATATTTTTTAACAAAAATCATAAAATTATATACTATGTTAAAATTTTGACCAAGTAGTGAAATCTATAGCCAATATTATTAACTTTATTGGAGATCATGATCCGGGATAATGCAGCAAATTTGCCCTCGAGCTCGGTTGTAAATTAATGGCTATTAGAGCTCATCCTCTCGATGCCATATCAATGCAAATGGGAGGTACTGATGGAGCTTGGTATAGATAGATGAACGTACGAGATAAAACCATATGATTTTGATGATGATGGTAAGCGCTAGGCCGGCCCATAACAGTTACAGTACCACCCAGAACTTTGCATTGCATCTTGCGCGGCACTGCCCTGCGCTCGTCACCTGGAGACATCGGCTCTAAAGTGTCATATGCCCAGTAATTTCGCTGGAAACAGAAACACAGCAATGTTTCCATACTGCTGCTTGGTGGAAGAATGTCCGGTGGGGTGGTATCTAATATACTTCCCAAGCGGTCTCCCGCAGAAGACACTTATCACTAAAAAAAAATTAAATTAATAAAGAAGATTATCCTACCAAATTCAAAAATCACTTCATTTGTGCAACAAAATGTAGGTACCTAACACGTTCAAAACATGCACTCAGCCAATCAATCACCAAACCTGATGCTTTCGATTTTGAACGATCAAATGCATTACTCTTCCAAAATAGATTTATTCCGGAAAATGTTCATTCGGGAAAATATTTTTGAATACACGGCGTCAGAAAGGGGCCATTAATCTTGTTCCGAACAAGAAATGCTTGCGCGTCAATCTTTTGAGCTTTATTAACGTACGTGGAATATTAAGAAACATAGAGCTTCCAAATAAATCGTTTTCTTGTCATTTTTTGACAAATTAAATTACGATGTATTCCATAATAGAATTCAGAATTGGTAATAAAGAAAATAGGATTGTGTTTGATATACAATTAACCTCTATATAAACTCATCAAGTCATCAGACTCCCATACATACATCTTTTGAGGGATCAAAAGTTTCCAAGAATAAAACTCAACATTTTCTTAAAACCAACCGAAGATAATCACGTTGCCTGGGTCATCCAAAATTGCCTCCTAAGTTTCAATCGTCAGCTCTCTCAGACATCTGGCAACAATCGATGATCAAAATGAACAACTGAACTTCCATAAAAAATCAGTAAAAATAAAGAAAATTAATCTCGAATTCAATGCACAGATTGGGCGCTTCCCGACCCTCAGTTCCATTATAATTTGGCAAATATTTCCCTAGAACGGCACTGTAATCTTTTATGGAGACAATGTCTTGTCCTCGAATCGTTCTCCTAACTCCCAACAAACTTCAACTTTCTTGAAGGTACAGAACTTTCAAAGCAATCGGTTCAGTGAGTTCGCGTATTACTTTAAGGTTGGTTTAATTTTCTTGTTCGGAGAGTGCGTTATCAAGCGTTCTATTGCCAGTGTTTGAATAGTCGTGATCGTTTTGATGTTTGTCTTTCTTTTGTGACCTACTTTTTTATCGAGAAAGTTCCATACAAACCTTTCTTCAACCCAATCGTCATTATCATCGACTCAATTTTGAGCCTAATTCCATTGTGTAATTGAGTCATACATCCTATTTTGACTTAATTTTGTTGTTTTAGTCAATATATTAATTATTAGTGTATTAATTAATATTATATTTTTGCCTATTTACAAATAAATGATTTGAGTTTTTGAGGCGAATTTCTGCATGTCTATTAAGTTCCGATGGCAATGGAGTCAAATCGTAACCTTAAAAATTTGAGTCGAATGGTAACATTAAAATACTTTCAATAGATACGAGAATGTGGCAACTCTGTCAGCTATAAAATTCAGAGCTATTAGAATATTCAACGCGCTCCGAAAATCACAAGATAATTGTAATAGTTGAGAACAGGGTTGCCTTAAGAATTCCCGATCCTTTGCGGTTCGAATAATAGATGTTGCAGACACGCTTATTGCATGTAAGTGGAATGTCTGAGAGGGTGGTACCTACCTCCCTGAACACGTGCGTGTAGTACCTTAATGAAAAATTCATTTTATAGCCTACTAACTGCTCTTTACGGTTTCAACTAAATAAAAAGTGATTCTACAGGAACCTTACAATACAACGTTGTGTATGTATACTGTAAGTACGCCACCCATCCTACTATCGAAAAATGTTTTTTACTGTCCATCCAAAGGTTGTCTGGAAGAAATCGCTGTCAGCGATAAGACCGCCCATTGTACTGCCCTTGTTTACCTATTGTAATTTTACTGTACTGTGTTTATTTTTGTTTCTGGTGTACAATAAAGAGTTTTCTATTCTGTTCTATTCTATTTTAGAATCGTATCTTCAAACTTAACTTCATTGAATTCCGGGTTTTCGTTTTAGCGCTGACTTGTGACAAACGCACACACATTCGCATTTATAATTTACTATTTTTTTTTTTTTTTTTATTTAATTTGTTTTGTTCTAGTTTTTAAGTTTTCTTTGTTCTGTGGTGTTTCAATAAAGAGTTTATCTATCTATCTATCTATCTATTATAGATGTACCCGGCACGCGTTGTAATGCCATATAAAGTACGCGTAGATTATCGCAATATGTGACGGCAAAAGTCTTTCTTGCTGTTTTTAGGATCCATTATTTATTTATTTATTTATTTAATACTTTATTGCACAGATTAACTAACTAGTACAAATGGCGGACTTAACGCTATGAGCATTTTGTACCAGTCAACCACCCATAGTGAAGGAGAGAGAGGTGTAGGCGTGCATCAAAATATCATTAAATATCATTAGGTCAGGATTACATATTATTATTATTTATTTTACCTTACTTTTAGCTTTTAAATTATTATTATAACAATGTAAATTTATACAATAATAATTATTATCCTAAATTAAGAACAATAAATATTATGTTATTGTTATTAATTATGCATTCAATAATTATTATTCTTCACCATAATAATTAAAGGGCTACTCAGAACTTTAGCTTCCTTAGTATAATATTACACTGTACAGTACGCGTCATCTTGAGGAACCCCTGCTAGAAATTGATAGAACTATAAAATTATAGTAATTTATAAACTATCACTACGAAAAACAAGCGCGGAAACGAAATAAAATATGCACTAGTGAACATAAAACATAGTTACGGAGTAAATGGGCCAGCAAGCTTACAAAACTATTCATACTTTTCCCCTTTACATATTTAATGAAAGAGCTCCAATAGAACGGAAACTGAGTTTATAACCGCATGACGGGGATGTATCACGGAAACGGCGAAATAAAATCTCTCGCGCGCCGGTGCTAAGAACGGTATAGTGATGTTCGTATGGAGCGGTTCGAGTTTTATAACCTTTTTCGTCTTATTTAATGTTATAGCGCCATTTGCTAGTACAAATTATAAATATAAACGGAAAATTTAGTTTGTGGTTTTTAGTTTTTTTCATTTTCGTCACAAAAAAAAATTTTTTTTAAATATATCTAACTCTAACTATATTACGTATTTTTGGAAAATTTACTTGGTTATTTTGTATGGTTTTGAAATTTGATTTAATTTAAATTGGAGTTTGAACTATTATAAAAATAACCATTTATTGCAGGCAATAAACCCATATCACAAATAATAACGAATTAAACATAAAATTATGTTTACTTTATGCTACAAAGTAACAAGACGAGCAAGTCTTTCACCTGATGGTAAGTGCTACGCCTGTATATAACAGCGACAGTGTCGTACGGAACTTCCCTATATTGCTGGTAAAGAATTGTGTTGAAAAGTATTGTGTACTCTTCGATTTATAAGAAAAAAAATTACTTATTGATAAGTTTATATTTTATGATATGGCGCATCCTTAGAAATCGGAATACTTTCTCGCAATCGTTACTTCATATTGCACTTTGCTCGCAAGTTGCAACGCTCCGAACTGCGGAGGCAATTCAGCTTCGTACATACTTTTGTGCTTTATAGTATTAATAAGCCTCTTTCTGGCGCAGTCGGGTAAAAGGTACAAGCGCGTAGACTTTCTTGTGCAAACTTTAAATTAACCTTATCCCTTATCTATATCCCTTATCGTATATCCCTTTACGTTTTACCTTTAAGTTTTTTTTAATAGACAATTAACCTATTTTTCTTTCTTTTTTTAAACAAACAAACTTATAAGTTTGTCTGTGTGTGTGTTTGGCTGTGGCTCCCGAAAGGATGAACCAATTTTGTTTTTTTTTTTGTTTGAATGGTGGATTAGTCGGGAGTGTTCTTTCTTAGCTATGTTTGATGAAAATCGGTTCAAGATGGCCGCCACCACAAAATGGCGGATAACATTTATTTTCCCAACTCCCATTTTCATTATCGTAGTTAAATCCATAAAAACTCCTAAACTAAAATACCTATACTAAAATACCTAAGCTCTTTCATGTGGACTACAATTTAACGTTGTAAAATCTGGCCAAATGCACAAAATAAGCCAAAACGAATCTACAAAAATAATCAAAAAGTGAGTGAAATATATTCTCTTTTCAATTATTTTGCTTTCATTCAGGCTTTGATGTGAACAACTTTTTGTCTTGTTGCAAGTTTTGTTATGTTGCCGTTGAAAAGTGTTGTATCAACCGTTTCAATGTTTGTTGGAATTTGTCCATTACACGTAGCAAATGATAAAGAATAGTGTGCAAAAAAATCTGTATTTTTATTCAAACCCAGCTATGCACGCGATTTTATTTAACACTTTAGTTTTATATAAGTGCATAGAGAAGGATAAAAAATAAATCAAATATGATTAACTAAATTAAGAAAACAACATCATCAACAAACAAACATCTAAGACTTCATTCCTCTCCATCCAAAGGTTGTCTGGAAGAAATTGCTCTAAGCGACAAGGCCGCCCATTGTACCACCTGTTTATTAAATGTTTATTGTACTCTGTCTACTAAGCTTATAGTGTTCAATAAAGAATTATTGTATTTAATTGTTTTGTAAGAAAAAAAGTGAGGGGAGACCCGTGCCCAGCAGTGGGACGATATGGGTCGATGATGATGATGATGATTAATCTAAGGAGTCTGATTATGGTCAGAATTTGAAAAAGGCTATTTCCTTTTTAAGTGGTGATTCATGGCCGTATCTCAGGCTCTACCGTTTCAGAACATACTTCGAGACCAACTTTCAGACAAGCACAAAAATTCAAAAAACGTTTATTACGATTAGACAATGTATGTACTTTAGACATTATTTTTAAATCACAAACATTCACATTATTTTTAACATCGGCTTACAAAAACAGAAATAACGTCCCAGTTGCTCTTGGGCAGAGTTTGAAAGTAAAGACCACATTCCGATGAAACAAAATAAAGTTTCAACTTACTTTAACTTAAAGTTGGGTGCACTCTAGACTTGGTGAAACCTAAGTTTTGGGTTCCAATAACAGTATTAAATACTTTGTCTATGAAGGTTACGCGGTGAATAGATATATATAGTACCACATACAGAATTGACACTCCACCCCCCGCACTTCTACCCACAAAACGGAGGGCAATCAGGAGATCAGGGGGCCTCACCACGAACAGTTAAATCCACCCAGTTTAAGGCCTTAAACCGAACTGCCTCGCTAATTACCACCACCAATATTGCTCAGCGTTCATAAGTCGACCAGAGACATTTATCCAAAGAGATCGTAACAATTTGTTTGCATTTATGGGAGTTTATATAGCTCCATCTCATTCTCTTCAGTCTATTTTTGAGTAACGTTTGTCATTTATGAATGTGTGGTGTCAGTCTAGGCCGCTCAGTTTAAGGCCTTCAAAAGAACTGGATGGAATAAGAATAAGTACGTGGTTACCCCCCTGTCAATATAACACAGCCAAATACCAAAGTCAAACGGGTTAGTGAACCTTCAAATTAGCGGATTGTCTTTTGTTTTAATCGCGGAGTAGTTTTGAGTATATTTACACACACATTTGGCGCGTGTACAAACTTTTTTCATGTGAGTTGTCATATCAAGTTTTGCAAGAAGTGTGCGGGATGTGTCTGCGAGTAAAATTTCATCGAGATCAATGTTATAAATCTAAAGTTATTTTCAATAGTAAATTCTTCAATAGTCTTAATAAAAAAATGTTTAGGGTATCGTAATTACGAGTATATTTGGATTTTAACGAATGTAGAGATTGAGTAAAACCATAGGTTACAGCTAATAAGCTATAAAAAAAACTCTTAAACATATTCTAACGTAACAAAATGTGCTGAAATTGTTTTACAGCACGTTTGGCTTTAGTATGAGGAATTCTACAAGCAAAAGTGTTTTATTTTCCGCTCTACTAGTATTCCTTTGAAACAAAATCTGAATAGTGTTCTTTTTGTTAGCGTTGTTTCATGGCGTCTACTTATTCGTAACAAGTTATGTTAATATTTTTTCTGTAGGAAAATTGGGTTAATTTCAATAGGCCGAGTAGAGGATATGAAACTTACTATGAACATATTTGAAGCAAGCATGAGCAGAAAAAAACAAAATGACACAATGCAGTTTTGAATAGGACGTCGGTCCGTTACGGGCAACGGTTTGTAATGAAATTACTTACAATTTTTTGTTTATTTCACTGAGTGATGAGACGAGCAGTTTGGTCACCATAACAGTTACAGGGCCACCTAGAACTTTGCATTGCATAATCTTGCGCAGCACTGCACTGCGCTTGTCACCCTGAGACTTCGGCACTAAAGTCTCATATGACCAGTAATTTCGCTGGAAACAGTGAATAGTTATTTTTCTGAAACCCGTGAGTATCTACTTAACGTCACAAATGAACAGTAAAAAAACACGGAGAGTCTAATTGAAAGCCTCCTTCTTTTTAAAGGTTATAAATAAAAACCAAGGTAGAGTAAGAACTAAAAAAATACATCTATTAAAACAAAGCATATACGTACAACTTTACAGACTGACGGATTGAGATGGCAAAGGAAGAAGGTTTTTCCAAAGATGTAAAACCTCGATATCATGAATTTATTTCAGAGTTGCATACAAGACTTAAATGCAATCTTTTATTCATAGCTTTCAAGTGACGACACGTATCAATCTATTTGCATTTATATTGAACTACAGCATTCAGAATAATATAAGATCTAGCACTTTTACAATATTATAGTGAAATCAGTATTAACAGTTTTAAGTAATTATAATACTACCTGCTGTTATCTCAATGACACAAAGTAGAAGAAAAAACTTTAACTAAAAATTAATAAAAAAAAAAATAAAAAAAAAGAACAAAAAAAATATTGAATAATAGATTTTTTTTTTAAATATACGAAACGTAACTCTCTCTCTCTCTTTCTATCTTCACTAACTTATATCTCCATCTCAAGTACCTTTCGCCTCGCCCGAGCACACTTTTCGCAACGCATTCACCAGCTTACTCCCCAAGTCAAACGTGCGTAGAGAAGATTCACTTCAAAAATAGTACCAACCTACTTAGTACTATACTAGTAATTACGGTAGTAAATAAAAATCAAACGCTTTTCGTTTGTAAGCGCATCACTTCAGAACGGTTGGACCGATTTGAATTTATTAACCGACTTCAAAGAGGAGGGGGTTTTTTATTTGGTTGTATTTTTTATGCTTTATATGTTCGAATGTTGAAATGCTTGAATCGGAAAATAGGAAAATAAAAAAAAAATGGGTAGAAATTGATAGTTTTTTCTATGGGATTTTCGTATGGACTCGCGATTTCACATATGTTTTTATGTAAGTTTTTTCATGGTTTGAAGTTGTTACTTCATCGCTTCACTATTCCCTCGATACAATGCAGAGTTCTTGCGGGTAAACTAAAATTGCGTGCGTGAAACCGCAGGGCGCAGCTAGTTAATTATGAAAAACAAGACATTTCTTTATCCGTACAAATAGGTTGATTTACTGAGAACATACTCTGTTTCCATTTTATTGCTGACTGTACCTAACTATGATTTATCGAAGAAGGTCAATATAAGAATTCGTGAGGCTAAATTCACGGGTGCCGAGATGGGAAACTGCCGAGTCAGGAATAAACCAAATCTTTACGGAATAATGCTTAGGATTACACAGTTTTTGGGATAACAAAATATGTTTATTAATTTGAAATTTTTATTTTTGTATGTACCTAGTAGACAATTCAGTATAACACAATGTGTACAAACAATAAAAGCTACCCTATTCCCCACCGTTACTCGCTATATTAAGATGGAACACAGTACCTACGAGTTAGCAAAGTCTCCCAACTTCGCCCACAAAATAAAATAAGCATAAACGAGACTTAAATTTTCCGAAACTGCCACGCATAATGGCGGCTCCTCGTAAACAAAAGATAAAACAGTAGCGGTGAGAACACTTTGGCGCATTGAAAAGAATTCTTCCTTCAGTGTGTGGTGGCGTTTAGGGGTTGGTTTTGTTCGAGTACAGTGGAAGTTCTACAATGACACCTTACAATAATAAAACAATAATCTGACTGTGAACAAAATTGAATCGTTAAATGCAGCCGCAGGGCATTTCACGATTCAATTTAATAACATAAAGTTGGGGTGCGGGCCAAGTAACCTCCACGAGTGCCCGGCTGTTGTTCGTCCCTCTTGATGCGTTGCATCCGGAGGGAAGGGCAGCCGCTGGGACGGTGCAACCTGGGGTTCGGTCAGCAATTCCCAATGCAAGTCCCCGGAAAAAAAAAATGGTAACATAAAGTTTTATTTTTAATTGATTCAATTTACCGTTGGTACATAAATTAGTTTCATAACTCACTTACGGGTACTACTATTGTTTTCTTATCCAAATAAAGTCCACAAATAATTTCAAAGTGTCTAACTATTCACAAATGTTCGCGAACATCTTAAATATGTTTGGGAAACTTTGAGATGAATATAATCCAATTCTGCTACCAATATTACTTGTATAAAAATCTCTTTATGTGAGTTTCCATTGAACGTTATTGGCAAAGTTTGAGAAACATTATTACATTTAGCGTCCATGTTGGGAATTTTTGAAATATTTCTTCTCAAAAGTTATTGTAACGGTGAACATCTAAAATGCGTTGAACGTAAAAAGATGAAAACTAAATGTAATTTTTTTAAAAAGTAAAAAATAAATTCGATGACTATATTTCAATTCATTTTTTTCACACAGTTATAAACTGTATGATCACGGTTTTTGATGCGAGCTAAGCCAATAATGAAAATACAATAATTATAGTTTATTATTTACTAATAAAATGTGCAGTTTTATTTTTTTAGAGGGAAAGTAAAGTTGTATTGATTTCAATCTGATGTTTAGGCATTTTGAGCCTAATCGTTCCGAATAAGATTAAATACAAATCAAATTTTAAATTTGAATCAATATCGGAAGTTTTGGCGAAACAATAAATAAATAATAAGTGATTAATGTACGAATGATACTGTGTTAATAATGTATTGGACATTACCGTGATTCGACATTAACACAAACCCAAACATAATGTGCCTAAACATAGCTTAGATCCAATTTACAGGGTGTTAAAATTATTGATGAAAAATTCAGCATTTCACCTTACTAATAATGCAATCGCAGTTTCACATTCACACGAAATGGAAATAGTCTGGTGCGGTTTATCTGATTTTACTCGAATGAAATCCGATGAAAATGCTCAAAACTATCAGCATTTTGGAGAGAAGAGAGATTTAAATACTTAACAGAAGTGATAACATAGGTACTCGTACCAATCCGGACACTCCACACAAAACCTGATATGACAACTAACACATATATAAATGACGTTTGAACACGCGTTAACGCATGCGTAAGCAGTCGAAGATACTACGCAACCAAAACAAAAAGACAATCCGCTAGTATGGAGGTTTATCCTAACCTGTACGTCTACTGTCATTTGTCATTTGAGCGTGTTATATTAGCTGACCTCCAGATTGTCCTCTGGATAGCGGGTAGAGGTGCGGGGAGAACGAGTCGTAGGTGGAGTGTCCATTCTGTATGAAGTATTGTCTGTGTTCTAGCTTGAGATTAAGTTCTAACCCACACATACGAGTTTGCACCGCCATTACAACTTGAAAAGGTTGTCACCTGAAGAGGGTAGCAAACCCGATAGGAAACGCGCCAGGTCTAACATATTGATAGCAGTTTCATTGAGAACTACGATGCTTGATACACACGTATTGTCAAGAAAATCGTCGCAGATGATCAGTGACAATTCGACATAGAGGATTCAGCCCCAAGCATTGCTACGTAGTCAAGTTTATTGGGAGCTTTTTGAAAACACTTTTAAACTTTAAAAAGTATTTAATCAGAAAAGTGATATTCTATTATAACTAATTACAAATGAGAAGTCCGAACAAAGTTATATGCTCGAAGCGACTGCTTAATAATAATCTTAGTACTAAAAAACATCGCACGACATCCCACGCGCTCACCGGAGGGCCGGAGACGGCCCAGACGCTACGATAGCATTCTAGTTAGGGCTGACTGTTATCAAGCGCCCAGGTGCGCGCATAACTCCTCCCTCATCAAGTGCGAAATTATCGGGTTCCGTTGAGATCTGGATCGGGTTCCGATGATTTCGCATAAACATATTTTTAAAACGATAAATGATAAAACTAATGAAACCTATGGCTAAAAACACATATAATAAGACGGTTCCTAAACTAATGCTTTTTGTGTCAATTCCACTGAAATTCACTATTTCACTTTCACCATAATGCCCTTCACTATACACTTCACTTTCTTTTAATTTTAGAATACGCGAAAAATGTCTCATTTCTTCCAAATTGATGTTCTTGATATTGATTGAAGTTGAAGGAGGCGAATTAGTAGTTTTCAATTCAGGTAGGGCTATAATTGGCGTAACTTTGTATTGGAGATTTTCAGCAAACGTGCGTTGATATGATAATTTCAATTCATTCAGGTAAACTACACAATTTTCAGTAGTTGAGACAATATAAGTACCACATAGGGACTCCTTCATATTGTCCTCCTCACATTTTTCTGCTATTATAGTCGGTTTTCGTGCAAATACAATCCAGCTGTCCAAACTGATCCGCTGGACCTTGATGTCTTCCACTTCGACGACATACGGTACGCAAGTAGTCAGATCTGTCTGAAACTCCAGAAGCTGTTCTGCACAGGTCGGTGTTTTGAACTGTATTACGTTATCATCGGTACATAGGAACTTATCAGCATCAATTTTCTCGCATGGCTTTGTGACAGGCAGGTATTTAGAACTTTTCGCCAAAAGGTAAGGGAATTCGGGAAATATTAAAATAGTTTTGTTAATCGAACCTTGAAAATTTGGTATAGAATAAATTTTAAAATAATTGTATATATTTTTGTCAGTCAACGGTATTTCTAAAATAAATGTTATCTGGCTTTCCTTTACATAAGCTTTTACTTTAATGATTCTCTCGAATTTTAACAAATTGCCTTCACTTACTTCATATATTAAATTATGGATCTGCTCTATGGATTTAAGAATATATAATAGCTCATTCGGGTTTATAATTGATTCATGTAGTACAGAGACCTTAGTAAATGCCAATGCTGTTTCTATCTCATTAAGCGTTATATAAGTAGTCCTAAATGTACTCATAAATGTGTCGAACATATTTAGAACATGTGTGAGATATAAGCAGTTATTTTCTTTATTATTTCCGGACTTTATAATTTCTTCAATTCTTTTCAATCTTTTATCTAATATTAAAATATTGTCATTTGAGGTTTCTGTACTATTAACAAAGTTATCCAACATTTTAGTTACCAAAGTCATCTTCTTATCCAAATCGTTTTGCCTAGAGCCAATCTGTGAGATTTTTTTATCATAACGAATTGCATCCTCATAATCTAAGTTTCCTGAAATCCCTTTTATCAATGATCCGAGAGGATTAATCAAGCCTCTTTTGACTCTACGCGTAGGAACCAATTGCCAAAATTTAGAAATTGTTACATTATTTAAATATTCTACCTGAGTGCGTATACCTAAAAATTCGTGAATAAATGGTTTGTGTGAATCTACTATTTTTATAAAATCCTTAAATTTCTGCGTATTCATAGTCAAATCATTTCCCAAGCCATTTAAATCTAATCTCTTTACTATAATCCACTTGTCTTCCTGTTTATAAGCTTGTCCTTCCTTAACAGGTAATATTCCTGGGTTTCCTTCAAGTTTTTGTAGATGAAGGCCCAGGCTGCGGGGTAGTAGAGCCATTACGAGCAGGCACCACCTGTGGACGTTTAATATTTTTTATTGCTACCTTTGTTTGTCTATTACTTATTTCTACTGGAACTATATTTCTATCAGCTTTTCCTTTAACCGTTGCTTTTCGGTACCTAGCTTTATCCTTACTTTTTCTTGTATTAATATCTTTAACGAATACTATATCTCCTTCGCTTAACTCTACATTCTCTCCTAATCGCTTTTCCTTAACTTTCTGCTTTTTCTCAAGCATCTTCTCAGATATGTACTGATAAAGGTGCTTGGTACGCTTAGCATGGTCCCTCAGCAATTGTTGCATGTAACATTTCTCGAAGTCACCTTCGAACGCAGTATTTGAGTCCGTATGACCAAAGACAACTTCGAATGGAGATAAACCCGTTGTTGAATGTATGGTGTTGTTATAAGCCATAATAGCATAGGTCATTACTGAAGACGCGTCTGTACATTTCTGATCATATTTGGCCAAACGATAAATTTCTATTAACGTCGAATGAAAGCGCTCGACAATGCCTGTTGAATTAGGGTTGTGTGATGTACATATGTGTAATTCAATTTTGTACATTGAAGTTAATTCTTTCATAAGCTCATTATTGAACTCTGAACCAGGGTCGCTGCTAATTTTATTCGGTACGCCGTACATGGAAAAGTATTTTATTAATGCACGAACTACTTCTGCTGTTGATTTATTGTTAATTTCTATGGCTTGAGCCAATTTACTGAATGCGTCTACAATTGTTAAATAAATATGACATTCTATTGTAAATAAATCTATAAAGATTTCCTGAAACGGAGCATCCTGTGTCTGAGTCAACTGCATAGTTGGTTTTAACGGTCTCCTATCATACTTCATCTTTCTACAAGCCTCACATCCATTTATGACTGATGATACTAGTACTGACATGTTGTTCCAGAAATAGTTCCTTTTTATTCTTAGCATAGTTTCCTTTATCCCTCTATGGCATGTTTTCCCTTCATGACACCTTACTATAATCGCTCTCTGCTCATTTTCATCTTCTACATTTATAACTCTCTCAGTACATTCATATAACTCTACCATACCTTCCTTAAACAAACTTATGATGACGCGGTTAAACTCCTTCCTATGCTGCTTATTTTCAAAGTATATGAAGTACTTAGCCTTCGGCTTTATGTGTTCTTTTAAGAACTGCTTTACTAACTCTTCTTTGTTCACAGGCATGAACACTTCAAGAATCTTCTGCTTTTCTCTAGACGTATCTCGCACCTGCAGGTTATTCCTAAGCCACGTAAAGATGATAATTTGATTGGGCTTGGTATCAATAGCCTCATTGAGGATGGGAATTCCGTTGTTTTCTAGTTCTATGGCTGAATGTACTGTTTCCGATTTATTAGAAAGTGATGGTACGCGAGGGTAAGTTTCAGATAGGTCACTAATCAGGATTGTTTCCGAGCTGTCCGATACTGATAGAGTCTCTTCACTGTCACTTCGTGCCCGTAAAGTTTCTATCTGATCGTCTGTTTCTTTATGAATGTTATGTCGTTCAGTCTTGTCTAAATGTACTTCCATTGATACGTCATCGAGGTCACCTAAAGCGTTCAGTTTTATACGAGAAAGCGCATCTGCATTTGTATTTTGCTTTCCGTTTTTATAGATGATTTTAAAATCATATTCCTGTAAACGAAGTCTCCAACGCGTCAATTTGCTATTGGGCTCTTTCAGGGAGTACAACCAGGCTAGGGGTCGATGGTCAGTAAAAATAGTAAAGGTGTTACCGTAAAGGTAAGGCCTAAAGTGTTTGACTGCCCATATTATGGCTAGCAGCTCTCGCTCGATGGTGCTATAACGAGTTTCTGTATCGCTTAAAGTTCTACTTGCATAAGCGATAGGCTTGTCGTTACCGATTGTACCTTGGGATAATACGGCACCTAAGGCCACTGATGAAGCATCGGTTGTCAAGACGTACGGTTTTGATGGATCAGGGTACTGAAGAAGGGGTGCGTTCGTCAGTAATTCTTTGCAACGTTCAAAAGCGTCAATGTAGTTTTGGTCTATTACAATTTTGTGTCGTTTCTTTAAGCATGAAGTCAAAGGTTGTGTCGTTTTTGCAAAATCTTTTATAAATCGTCGATAGTACCCAATTAACCCTAAAAACCTTTTTATTTCTGTCGTAGTTTTAGGTAAGGGATAGTCCAAAACTGCCTTGATTTTTGCGTCGTTAGGTTTCAGTCCTTGGTCTGTAATTGTATGTCCAAGATAAAGCACTTCTTTACGTACAAACTCCGATTTATCTAATTGAACTTTCAAATTTGTCGCTCTAAGTCGATCAAATACAGCTCTTAAGTCATTTATGTGATTTTGGAGACTAGGACTGAAAATAATCATGTCGTCCATATAAACTAGGCAATGATGACCATGCATTCCTCTGAGTACGTTATCCATCGTCCTCTGAAAGGTTGCTGGGGCTGTTTTTAATCCAAACGGCATTCGAAGAAATTCGTAATGTCCGTTTGCACTAAAAGCGGTTTTTTGTCGGTCTTTCTCTTCGATCTCAATTTGGTGGTACCCGTTAGCCAAATCTAGCGTCGTAAAGTACTTACTCTTACCTAACCGATCAAACAAGTCTGTAATATTTGGTAACGGATACTTGTCATCAACAGTTATTTCGTTAAGTCGTCGGTAGTCTATAACCATACGGAACTTTACTTCGCCGGAAGCATCCATTTTTTTTGGCACGAGATGAACAGGTGCATTCCACGGTGAATACGATTCCCTAATCACATTATTCTTCAATAGTTTCTCTACTTGATCTTTTATCTCTTCTGCTTGTGCGGGGGGTTGCCTATAAGGCTTTACGTAAATCGGATCGTCGTTTTTTGTTCTTATTGAATGTTTAACTTGGTTGGTAAACGTTAACGGTAACTGATCACTATAAAATATATCTTTATATTCCGCGCACAGGTCACTAATACACTTTCTTTCTTCCGCATTCATATGATCCAGTCTCAGTCTATTCAAATTCTCGTTTAGTATTGTATCAACTTCCACATCTTTCATTTTTACCTCCGTACAATTCATACTAACAAAATCTTCCTTATGTTCCGTAACCTTAAAAGGTTTTGTGATTGTCAAATTCATTGGTTTGTCTAAAGCATTTTGAATAACGGTGGTAGCATATCCATTGTTACAAGTCACAACAGCTGATGGCATTCTAACTCCTTTACAAAATGTTGTGAAGTTTAAAATCGCTTCACCTGCAAACTGATCGGTGGGTAATTTTACTATTTGTTCTGTCCGCGCGCCCAATTCGATAACACAATTACTATTGTTAACAATTGGAAGAGTTACTGTCTTAGTTCTAAGTTCAAGATTCTTTAAGTCGATAACGGCTTCCAACTGCATCAAAAGGTCATTACCTATCAACCCATCATATTGCTTATCTACGTCATATAAGTAAAACTTATGGCTGTCACTGCTATAAAAAGATGGCATTAGTGGAATTTGGACCACTTCATTATGACTGCTGGAAGCATGCGTGCTAATAACAGTGAACGGTTCACAATTTATATACGACCCGTAGAATTCGTAGGCCTTTTGCGGGCTTAAGAATGATCTAGTACTTCCGGTATCAATCATGAGCCTTGCGTCAATTTCCTGTATGTATACGAATGGCAATTTTAGTTTTACATTGCAATTTAACCGTATTATTTCAGGCTGATGTCCGAGGCCTGTATGTAAAAATTTTCGATTTCCTCTTGCGTAGTATCATCTTTCACTATCTCACCTTCCATTTCACTCACATAATTTTCATTCTCCATAAAATCAGCGCAGTAATTTTTTTCACCGTGTTCCCAATTTTCCTGACTATCGTATACACGTGCATTATTATAACCGTCATAATAGTTTGCTTCGCCTAAGCCTAATTCGTTCAGATGAAACCCTTGGGGTTGTGTCTGCCCTTGCGGCTTGAGAGGCGGTGCAGTCCGCATAGAAACGTCAGCGCTACCAAATTTATTTATAGGCTGAGAATGCCTGTATCCAATTTGACCTTGATTAAATTGAGGCCGGTAACCGAACTGCTGTTGAGGTCTCACATTAAACTGAGATGGTGGCATAAATCTCTGTTGTGTACCGAACTGCTGACCAAGGTGGGGCCTATATCCAAACTGTGGCTGTGGAGGTCCATTGAATTTATATCCAAATTGCGGCTGAAGGCCATTCGTCCTTTGACTGAATTGGGGTAACCTTGGCTGATTATTAGGAATTCCAAAATTAAATCGTGGCGTGAAAGATGTTTGCAACATAGGTTTAAAACCACTGGGCTGTAGAGCCATGCTAGGCAGGTTAGTAGCGTTGCCTAATTTAAACGGTGGAGTCGCTTGTACTGTTTGTCTATTTAACTTGTTTTTCATGGTGTACTGCTCATGAAAATCCACTTCCTCTAACACAAACTCTAATGCTTTTTCTAACGTAGCCGGTGCTTTAAGTCTAACACTTCGAATCAAATATTCAGGCAAATTGTACATGAATACATTAAGCGATGTATTGTTGTATATTATAATTTTAGCTTTCTTAACTTCATTATTTGGCAACTGATTGACCTTCGATATTAACACTGCTCTCACTGATTGAATCCGATTGCAAAACTCAAGATAATTTTCTGTCTGTTTAATTTTTAAGCTTTCTAATTGAATAGCTATGCATTCTTCACTTCTTTGTTCGCCAAAATGTTGGATTAGTAATTCTTTAAATTGTGCCCAAGTTTCAATATCCTCCCTTTCACTTATCAAAGTTGCTGCTTCATCTATCAACCTACTTGTTATCGTATGCATAATGTACGCATTCTGCTCTTGATCACCATGATATTTAAGAATCAGATATTCACACTTCCTTAGAAATAAATTTAAGTGACGTTTATCTCCACCAAAAAGCGGGATAAGCTTCAGCATCTCATTAGGTATCATTTGAATAGTAGTCATTTTATAATAATAATTATAATTACTGCACTATTCAAAATAGTCAACTAATAAACTATTTCACTTTTAGTAAAAAACAAAAACTATTTAATTTTTAGTCAACAACAAAAACTATTTAATTTTTAGTCAACTAAAAACTATTGTCACAATTGACATTAATTATAATAATATAACTCATTTTATTTTTCATTTATATTTTAATAAAGTTAATTAATTTAAAACGGAATTTAATTGTTTCGCTAAAAGGTCAATTTATTTTAAACTGGCTTTACTTTAATTACTTTATAAATTCAATTGATTAATAAACTGGATTTAATTTATTTAGTTAAAACTAACACTTTTATAAAGTCAATTTATTTTAAACTGGCTTTAATTTATTTACTTAAAACTAACACTTTTATGAAGTCAATTGATTTTAAATTGGCTTTAATTTATTTACTTAAAACTAACACTTTTATAAAGTCAATTGATTTTAAACTGGCTTTAATTTATTTACTTAAAACTAACACTTTTATGAAGTCAATTGATTTTAAATTGGCTTTAATTTATTCACTTAAAACTAACACTTTTACCTATTTTGAGGCAAAACCAGATAAGTTATAATGGACAAGGTTCGATTCCAACTATAACGAAATACGGGAAAGGATAGCGAAAAATTCACTCACCAGCCAATCACCATCATGGTCTCCTTATATCCTTGACGAATTTTTATTTGGTTCGTGTACCGCACACACGCCGAATATCCGCGAATTTAGCGTATTCTTCACACAGTTTTCGCGAAAGATGGCGCAGCAAACGCACGATACTACCGTCTGCGCCAGTCAAGTTTATTGGGAGCTTTTTGAAAACACTTTTAAACTTTAAAAAGTATTTAATCAGAAAAGTGATATTCTATTATAACTAATTACAAATGAGAAGTCCGAACAAAGTTATATGCTCGAAGCGACTGCTTAATAATAATCTTAGTACTAAAAAACATCGCACGACATCCCACGCGCTCACCGGAGGGCCGGAGACGGCCCAGACGCTACGATAGCATTCTAGTTAGGGCTGACTGTTATCAAGCGCCCAGGTGCGCGCATAACTACGTTGCTTTGTCGTTTTTGTGTTGATGTTATGAAAAATAGTGACATAAGATGAGCTGCTCTGACTGTGTAGTTTCAATGTTATAAAGGAAAATAAGACTAAAGAACATAATAGCCAAAAATATAATATTGCTAGTTTTAGTATAATTTTAATTGAAATAGAGCTTAGAATCAGTTAATGTCGTCGAGAGTCTAGACGAAACAGTTCTGCCTGAAACCTTTGATCCTGGAAATAAATATATAATATCCCATCTGATAGTTCATTATTATAATTCATTGTTATTATGGTACGTTTTTCGCAAATGTAAAATGAAATTCTACGAAATTATTAAATCACAAAGAAAATATATGGTACAAACGGGTTTAAAATAATGTCATAGTTTCGGGAGAAATAATGGGGAAATACACGCGCTGTTACCTAACGTACCTGACAGTGAAATACTTATATACAAGTGAGTCACTGATAGGTACGTTATAGATTTAAGATACATAGTTAACAAGTTACATACATCTTATAATAGTATAAATATATTTGGTAGTGTGTGTGTGTTTGTTCCCACTTCGCGCCGAAATGGCTGAACGAATTTATATTAAATTTAGTATACACATACTTTAAGTCCTGGAATAGAACAAGGAATACTTTTATCCCGTAAAAAATAACGCTTTCTGTGGGATAATACTTAACGCGAGTGAAACCACTGGACGTAGCTAATATACTATAGCGACCATTACCTATACCAACGCTCAATTCATTGCTCACTAAGAACATTATCAAATCCAACGTTAAAGAATAATACAATCGTGCACTGATGCTTTCAACACGCCCAAAATTCGAATTGAGCTCATGATTAAAGCACTTTTCGACGGTGGCACCCTCCTTCACGATTATAAAAAGTCTTGTAGGAATGTACCTAAATTTAACTGCGCACATTGTAAACTGAGGGCAGCAAACAACGAGCAACGCAATCTGCGCGCGTCAGTGGCTATGCATTTTGTATGAGACGCTGTCACAGTAGGAACAGTTGCAGTAAGTCGAATGGTACCAAATACAGCTTTCATGTGTGGCTGCTATCCATGGACCCAGCACACGTCTAACTGTGCAAATAAAAAATCGGATTATTTTGACGGGTCACGTGGAGCGTAGAAGATACATTACATTAGTGATTGCGAAAAACAAATACCGATTAAAATGATTGGATATCGCGAGTTTACTACTGTTTAAAATGGACGGATTATGTAACTTTAGCAGCGTGGAAGTGCGTGGTCCCTCGGTTAGTTTGTTTAAACTGTCACGTGTCAAACTTTCAATATTAGCATACTTTTCTTGCCTAGATGTTGCATTAAAACTTTGGGCTATAAAGTACGCCGGTCACATAATTGTTCTTATGAGCATGAGGTGTGCGGGTGTACAGGCGCACACACATACAAGCGGCGTTCTATGAAGATAACCTACTTACCTGTTTTTACTATGGCGCCGTAGTGAACGAACCTATATGTGTATGTATATTAGATGACGGTGTAACTGAGTGGTGTGTGATGTCGCGAATATCGTTCGTTAGGTGTTTATTATGCATGCATTGAGCCGGGTTCGAATGTGTCATTGAATCCATGTATTATTTTTTCACAAGCTTTTGTTTTCATTACGTGAGCCGCTATGTGTGCTAGGCTTTAGTGTGGACAATACGTTTAGGTCAAATCATGTCAGTCAATTTTAATGCAGTTACGTTTTTTGTTAAATTCAGTCGGAATTTGACCTGCCAGCAAGCTGATCTGATGAAAGTGATGAAAACTAGACAAAGGAATTTCTTAGGCACATATTTTAATTGATAGTGTCTGGGTTCATTTGGGTTCATTTATTTCAACCAATAAATACATCAAACCGTTTACAGCAGAAGAGATTTGTCATGAGCAACTAATATTTTTTTATAACATTATTTTAATACAGTTATTTCTAGCTTTAACCCCTTAGACGCCAAAAAAAGAGAACAGATGTCGGCTCTCACCCATAAAAAAAGCTAATTCTACATCGGCATCTGCCTGGAGTCCAAAACATTCGGACGCATTACCGACCCTAAGGTGATGGACCCAGAGAGGGGGTTGGAGGGCCAAGAATTGATATCATCACGATCATAGGTCCTGATTCCTAACTAAAATTCCCTGTACCTAGGGAAATAGGAACCACGAGATCCATGGTTCTACAAACTCCCTGAGTCAGAGCAAATACTTATGGCTTACTTACTTATGGCAAATACTTACACAAATCTTGGTATCGTAGTGTTTGATACTTGTATACTTGTACCCGGCAGAGACACTAAAATATTGTTGTTAATTATATTACTGGCCTTATAAAACTAATCTCTTATAAAAACAACCACATATCAGTATTTGCAAAAAAAAAGCTATCCGATGTCCTGTTTCACACGATATCTAGTTATTTTAGATGGATAGTGATTACCATTGTGCAAATAACCTGTTAGAATCAATGCACAATTGTAATAAAAAAAAAAGAAATGCGATTGGAGCCCGAGATACGGCTAATTCACGTTAAGAATGTTAGTAAAGGTAGTAAATGTGTTGCCACGATAGGGAGAGCCCCCTATCGTTCTGCCCCCAAAATTACAGCCTTGTTACGCCCATGATAGTGGATATTACAAAACTTCAGTGAATTTCGCGCTAGAACGGTTTTATATAGGCTGTTACATACACTCGGCTTGCCGGCTTAGTGCTTTTATGGGTGGCTCATAAAAATGATAGATCACTGGTGAGGCCTACGCCTTATATTGCGTCTATAGCGGGTTTCATTTTCCCGTTTTCCCCCTATGTCATTTTGTGTTTGTGCTCTTCGTAGTGCCTTTTATTTTCTGTGAAGCGTTTACGCCTTTTGATTAAAGTTTTGTTTGTAGTTGCTGTAGCCATAATATTCGTAGTTGAAGCCGTGACTTCGAGATATTTTTTGTTATTTAAGTTAATTCTTACATTTACAGTTTGAAGCTATTAGGGTTAATTGAAGGTAGGTACAAACTAATAATTCTAAATTCAAGATTAGATGCACGCTCAAGAAATAAGCACGATATGGTTTAAATTATAGTTCTAGTCAGTGATAGATGCCTGGGAATATAATTTACAATGTTTCTTTTTTTTGCTTAATACCAACTTAAGCTTATGTTATAGAATAATAATTGTCAACACTCTTCGCCTGGACGAATGTAACCAAAACCATGGTTACAGTCACTAACCTCTAACGACTTGTCGTTATCGTGTAGCCAAAGGGATCTTTTTCGCGATTGCAGTCGGCAGTGCGTATGCGTAGTCGAAAAATAGAGCAATGCAGCGTGGCGTGCGGCGGGCCGCGCGGCGCTGTCAGTTTCATAAATTTTCATTAAAGTGACAGTGCCGCGCGACTTTGTCACTAATGAAAATGTTTCATAGTGATAGCGCCACATGGTGTACGCACACGTCCCGTTGCATTGATTTGCCTGTCGCCTGACTCTCCGTCAGATGAAAAGAAGCCAAATCAATTTCGCACACAAAAAATCATATCAGGAACACCGAAAGGTATTCCAAGAACTTTAACCCAGTCAGTACGCTGCATACGTACAGTCCATTCTAGTCATTGCCAATATCCAACACTGTCGGTTTAAAAGCTCAATCAATCACGTGAAAAGAATTCTCGGTGTCAAACGAAGAAATCAAATTTCCGTCGTTGGCGGCGCTGCGAAGGCAAAAGTTACCGGTCAATCGTAGTGCAGCATATTTCAGTTGACAGTATATAATGTTGGATTATTTTAAAGATTATGGTCAAACACGATCGCTTGGAATAATTTGATAATTTTGGATGTGAAAAAAATATACAATTATTCAGTGTTTCATCCCGTTCCTGTTTTTACCTATGTATTTGAAAACGAAAGTAATGTCAGCAACAAAAATGTTTGACTTTATTGATTGGTGCTAACATAAATATACTAGAAATACCAGGGCAGCATAGGAGACAAGCAGGCATCAGTTATTGTGCCATGCAGTATGGTTTTGTTTTGGAGGTAAAATATTTATATACCAGAAGTACTAGGCTAGCATAAGAGGCCACATCTCTAGAGTTGACTAAGTATAAAATAATACAGGTTCTGAGGTCTGGGTGATCCAAACATGAGGAAAGTTAGGATGAATAGTCTTAATCTTGGCTTTTCAGGTCTTAATTCAATCCAAAATATATTAATTCGCATAGCCCCCAAAGGGGCACTCATGAAAGCAACTCACTCTACTACCGGAATCGGAACACATCCATTCGAGAAGAACCCGCTAAAACCTTGAATTTGTGTTCGTGTAAAAGGCTCCGCAACCAGAGACGTGAGTCGGCAAAAATATGTGATTTTAAAGCAAAGAGAAAATTTTAATGACCTTCCTAATTGTTCCAATTCTGGTGAGCCATTTTTAATGTTATTTTTTTATTTTAAATTTTTTTAACTATATTTTTTTTAAATAGAGTTTTAAATCTGTTGGTATCAATTGAAAATTACTTTTTACACCGTTGTGATATTTTTCATAACCAAAATTGTATCAAAACAAAAGAGAAAAATATATTCACACGGACTACCCTACTACACTGCTGAGTATACATGGCTTACAGAGGATGCGAGGGGATCAGGGTGGAATCATTGTTTCCGTCAAAACGAATTTTGAGCTGAATATTTTTCTACACTGTTGTTACTGGGCAAAACACGGGTAGTACCATAAAACCGTAGTGTATACATAATTGGATGATAGCTATAAAACTTAAACGGCTTAGTTCGTATTTTGATCAATTTTGATATGAATTTCCTTCTCTAGAAATATATGTTCTTCTACACCATGAAAATGATTGTTTTAGGAATGCGGTAGTGCCAACCCTGCTTTTTTTGAGGGACGAAATGACTTCGAGCTAGCCCCACCATCATACCATTTTTTTTTGCATAAGTATTTTTGAGGCACGCCTGCACCCCTCTCTTCTTCGCTATGGGTGGTTGACTGGTAGAAAATGCTCTTAGCGTTAAGTCCGCCATTTGTACTAGTTATGTAATCTGTGCAATAAAGTATTAAATAATAAAAATAGGGGTTACGGTGGGAACTTGAACTCACTAAAACCCTCGCGTGAGCAGTCCTCCGTCAAGGTGGGGCAATATGGGGTCGCGCTAGCAGTCACCATGTTGTACATCTATTTATGTATGACGTACGAGTATGTATGTATGTATGGCAACATCCCATACTGTCTTGCACTGCACAGTGACTGCAAATGCGATGCGGAAATCGATTCCGATATCGCTGGTGATATTGCAATGCTATAAGAATACCGGCCTTATTGCGGCAAACGGAATGAGTTTAATTTTATCATTATAATCAGACCTTTCGTGGCATAGAAAGTTCAGTAATAGACTTACTTTTTCAAGTATTTTTTTTTTCACTTATGTATGCAAATAGTGGCAGGGCTCTTCAACAACTGCACCCTGATTATTCAAGATGTGACTCTGCGATTATTATGGGCAGGCTAGTTACCATTAATTGTACAACATGCTCTTCTCGTTTCATGGCAAAACAATTCCTACTTCCTTACCTATATTATAAATACGAAAGTAACTCTGTCTGTCTGTCTGTATGTTGCTCTTTCACGCCTAAACTACTGAACCGATTGAAATGAAATTTGGTACAGAGATAGTCTAGAGCCTAAGAAAGGACATAGGGTAATTTTTAATGCGAAGAAAGCATTTTAAAAAGCATTTATTTTTTAGGCTTATGATTAGATATAAATAATTTTGGCATTCAAAGTTTGTAAAACAAAATATAGGGGATGAAAGTATGTATCGAAATATGTAAGGTTTCGGCTAAACCACTGCACCGATTTAAAAAAATATTTAATTTATGGAAAGGACATTGACAGCGAGTAACATAAGCTATATTTTATCCCCATATTCCCGCGGGAACAGGAACTACGCGGGTGAAACCGCCGGGCGCAGCTAGTTAATCATAAAAAAATAATGTTCTTATTTGAGGGTTAAAAGGATATGGAGGAATCACTCTGTACAATTCCAATACACGCTCACCAAAATGTGTCCTGCAGAAGACTGGATAGCCAGCCAGCAACGATGTATATTCCTAATAGCTCTCCAAAAATCTAACATAAGTTGCTATTCCATAAAGAAAATTCAAAAGTACTTATGCAAAAGCATGTGTATTATGCGTGTTAAACATGTCAGATTTTATTTACGAACATGCAAATAATATTTCCGTAAATAAAACTCGCCCCATTGTCAAGACAAGATGTCCTTTTCCAGCTGCTAAAATTCCACTTCTCGATTTTGCACCTCAGTGTACCTTGTTACTTTAGTCACAGAAGACGTAAAGCATGTAGTGTACTCCGCACAGAATGGATACATTCCATCCCATGCAAACCACTTCCCCACGCCTCTACCCGCGATTGGGGGGGCAATCGGGAGGTCAGCTAATATTACATGCACGAATGTAATAGACAAACGGTTTGTATGAACCTTCACAGCGGGTTGTCTTTTGTTTTCGTCGCGATTTAGCGCGCCGTGTAGGTGACTTACTACACACTACATAGTATTTACATTATATATTCTAATTATTTATAAACACTATACAATTCATTTATTATATAGTATTTCATAACTATTTATACATATACTTTCACACTACATTCATACAAACCGCTCCACACATAATCATACATACAATAATTTACAATATCATATTAATATTAAATACACGCGCAAAGCCAGGCGAAACCCGTAGTATGCAGCAGGCATTGTTCTACCGCTGGGAGGCGGCGTACGCGCACCGCGCACTCGGTCCCTGCCGCCAGTCGAGATCCGCTACGCGACGTGATACCCGTGTCGCTCCGTACTTCACGCGCGCTTGTGAATGCCAATGTTTAGGTGCTTTCAGACTTTGTACTATCTATTCTGTGCTTCCGTATCCTATCGTGTGGTGTATCTAATATCTGTGTCTCTTCATCTATCTTTCCTTCTTTCTTTAATTGTGTGGCTCGTGCAATAAACGAACTTGTTTACCGTGGATTCGGACTTGCTTATTTGTTACCATCTGCACTACCTACCTACCACTAGCAGCACACCCTAGCCACCAAACTGGTGACCCCGACGAACACTAAAAGCGAAGAGTCAACAGTGATGTTGTCTGCTGAAAGCGATAACGACGACCCGCAAGCGAACGTCGCCACGCGGTCACGGACGCGGGCAAAAATGGCGGAACAAAGCCCGGACCGTATGCCCTCGACGCCCGTTCAGATCCGGATCCCTCCATTCTGGCCAGAAAAACCGGCGATATGGTTCGCGCAGGTAGAAGGTCAGTTCGCAATAATGCGAATTACTGACGATGCGACCAAATTCTACCACATTTTAGCCACGCTGGATAGGCAGTACGCCGCAGAAGTTGAGGACATCCTCACCGGGCCAGCTGATTATAAACGCCTGAAAAGTGAGCTCATCAAGCGATTGTCGGTGTCTCGGGAGAATAAGGTAAAGCAGTTACTTATGCACGAACAGCTGGGCAGCCGCAAGCCCTCGCAGTTCCTACGGCACCTGCAACACCTTGCCGGACCCGAGATACCCGAGGACTTCCTGAAGACAATCTGGACCAGCCGTCTACCAGTTGGAATGCAGCCGATCGTTGCGTCGCAGCCGACGTTGACTCTGGACGCACTGGCGGAGCTCGCCGACCGGGTCAACGACATCGCGATGCCATCGCAGCAGGTTGCTGCGGCGTCATTACCGTCATCATCGTCATCACCATCATCACCGATGGACGTGCTGACGCGCCAGGTAGCGGAGCTGACCAAGCAAGTGAGCGCTCTCACAGCGAGGTTCAACCACCACGAGGTTCAACCACGATCCAGAGAACGAGGACAGGAGATGCGCGGCAGATCATCATCATCGCGCAGGTCGCAGTCTAACTACCGCCGATTTCCGATCTGTTGGTACCACTACAAGCACGGGACTAAGGCAGGCCGCTGTGTCAAACCCTGCGACTACAGATCGGAAAACGCTCCGGGCAGTCAGTGATGGCGACTAACGACTGCCACAGCTCATCGGGTCGCCTCTTCGTCACGGACCGCGGAACCAACACCGAATTTTTAATAGACACTGGTAGTGACATTTGTGTGTATCCGGTATCCGCTTTACGTGAGCGCCGTTGTAAAACTTCGTATCAGCTCAGTGCAGCCAATGGTTCAGCTATCGACACATTTGGGTATTTACAACTGAATTTAAATTTAGGCTTACGCCGTAGTTTCCCATGGCGGTTTGTTGTTGCTGACGTCACTAAAGCTATAATCGGTGTAGATTTTCTTTCATTTTACCGCCTCATAGTGGACGTCAACAAACAAAAGCTTGTCGATAGTGTAACCAGTGTTAGCATTGTAGCCACTATAGCGAAACCCGATTGTCTTGTCTCGAGTGTAAAGGTCTCGACTGGTGGTGATAGTAGGTATCATAAAATTTTGTCTGAATTTCCGGAAATAACACGTCCTGCTGGTACTCCGGGTATCGTCAAACACCACACTACACACCACATTCGCACTATACCAGGCCCTCCTGTTTCATGTTCACCTCGACGTCTCGCCCCGGACAAACTTAAAATTGCCAAACAAGAGTTTGACGCCATGTTGGCTAACGGAACTGCTCGTCCATCTGACAGCCAGTGGGCATCAGCCCTTCACCTCGCGTCCAAAAAGGACAACGGGTGGCGTCCATGCGGCGACTATAGATTATTAAACGCCAGAACCATACCTGACAAATACCCAATTCGTCATATACACGATTTTTCGCACAGTCTGTCTGGTTGTAAATTCTATTCTGTCATTGATTTAGTCAAAGCTTACAATCAGATACCAGTAGCTGAGGACGACATACCGAAGACTGCAATTACCACACCCTTCGGATTGTACGAATTTCCTTTTATGACATTTGGACTTCGTAATGCAGGTCAAACTTTTCAGAGGTTTGTTGACGAAATGACGCGGGGCCTCGATTTCTGTTATCCCTATCTCGATGATTTCTTGATTTTCAGTAGAACAGCAGACCAGCACGAAGACCACTTGCGCCAACTTTTCACCCGTATGAAAAACTACGGCGTACTTGTCAACACCGCCAAATGCGTCTTCGGTGCCTCAGAAGTCACGTTTCTAGGGTATCAGATCTCAGAAAACGGCACCAAACCTCTGGACAGCAAAGTGACAGCTATTTCCGAATATCCCCTCCCAAAAACCGTCAGAGAGTTAAGACGATTTTTGGGCATGATTAACTTTTACAGGCGATTTTTGCCCAACGCCGCCCGAATTCAAGCTCCCCTTCATGCCCTATTGACTGGCTCAGTCAAAGCTTCCCATCCCGTTGACATAAAAGGAAATTCGTTGCAAGCTTTTGAAGATTGTAAGAAAAGCCTGTGTAACGCAGCTCTATTGGCTCACCCTGACATGCAAGCCAAGTTAGGACTAGTCACCGACGCCTCCGATACGGCGATAGGTGGAGTTCTACAGCAGCGTAAGGACGGAGCTTGGCAGCCTCTAGCATTTTTTACTCGCAAGTTGAGCCCATCGCAGACGAAGTATTCCCCGTACGATCGTGAGCTCCTTGCGATCTACGAGAGCATCAAATATTTTCGCCATATGCTAGAGGCCACTAACTTCACAGTCTATACTGACCACAAGCCGCTATGTTACGCCTTTCACGAGCGAAAAAGTAACTGTTCGCCACGTCAGTATAGACATCTAGACTTCATCTCGCAGTTCACAACAAATTTAGTGCACATTTCTGGAAAGGACAATGTGGTTTCAGATGCACTTTCCAGAGTCGAAGAACTGCAGACACCAGTCAACCCAGAAGTGATGGCCAAACTCCAAGCTACAGACTCAGAGCTCGTAGAACTTCTGCAAGGAGAAACTTCCCTACGGCTGATCAATACGAACATCCCTGGAAGTCGTACCAAATTATACTGCGATGTCAGTACCCCGACTCCCAGGCCTTTCGTCCCCAAGCAGCTGCGTCAGCAAGTATTCAACTGCCTCCACTCACTCAGCCACCCCGGAGCCAACGCTACAGCCAAGCTCGTTGCACAACGCTTCGTATGGCCCTTGATGCGTAAGAACTGCCGTGAATGGTCTAAGGCATGTTTGACGTGCCAGCGCACGAAGGTAAACAGGCATGTCGCGTCTCCTTTAGGTACGCATGATTTACCTTCAGCGCGTTTCAAACATGTCCATATAGACCTGATCGGACCATTACCACCAGCTGGTGACTATCGGTATTGCCTTACAGCCGTCGATCGCTTTACACGATGGCCGGAAGTTGTACCTCTTACCGATATCACCGCCGAAACAGTGGCCAAAGCGTTCGTTACCAGTTGGGTATCCCGCTACGGTTGTCCAACGGAAATTGTGACCGATCGCGGTGGACAATTTCAGTCGGCGCTATTCCAGCACCTGTCCAAGTCCGTCGGTTTCGATCACCGCAGGACAACCGCATACCACCCACAATGCAACGGTTTGGTTGAGCGCTTCCACCGGCAGCTGAAAGCAGCTATCACCTGCCATGCTGATGCTAACTGGACCGAGTCATTGCCACTCGTACTTCTCGGAATAAGGAGTGCCTTTAAGGAAGACCTCCAAACTTCATCGGCTGAGCTGGTGTACGGTGAGCCGCTTCGTTTGCCTGGCGAATTTTTCGGCCACAACGTGGCAAGCTACACCACCGACATCACCGATTTTTCAGCTCGTATGAAGTCCTTCGCCGAGAACATACGTCCAGTCCCAACTCAGCACCATTCCAAGTACAGAGTCTTCGTGTTCAAGGAACTTGCCACATGTAGCCACGTATTCCTCAGGGAAGACGCGCTGCGTGGCTCACTGCAGCCTGCTTACACAGGGCCGCACGAAGTTCTGAAGAGAGGTGCCAAATATTTTAAAATCTGCGTCAAAGGCAAGGACGTGACAGTAAGCATAGACCGCCTAAAGCCAGCCTATATACTGTCCGACGACGTTACACCGCCACGACGCGACATACACCTCCCAGACCCTACACAGACACAACCTCCCGACGCCCCGGTAACTCGGACTACGCGTTCAGGAAGGCGTGTCCATTTTCCCGACTACTATCGCCCGTAGACACGGTCTCTGGAAGGGAGAGATGTAGGTGACTTACTACACACTACATAGTATTTACATTATATATTCTAATTATTTATAAACACTATACAATTCATTTATTATATAGTATTTCATAACTATTTATACATATACTTTCACACTACATTCATACAAACCGCTCCACACATAATCATACATACAATAATTTACAATATCATATTAATATTAAATACACGCGCAAAGCCAGGCGAAACCCGTAGTATGCAGCAGGCATTGTTCTACCGCTGGGAGGCGGCGTACGCGCACCGCGCACTCGGTCCCTGCCGCCAGTCGAGATCCGCTACGCGACGTGATACCCGTGTCGCTCCGTACTTCACGCGCGCTTGTGAATGCCAATGTTTAGGTGCTTTCAGACTTTGTACTATCTATTCTGTGCTTCCGTATCCTATCGTGTGGTGTATCTAATATCTGTGTCTCTTCATCTATCTTTCCTTCTTTCTTTAATTGTGTGGCTCGTGCAATAAACGAACTTGTTTACCGTGGATTCGGACTTGCTTATTTGTTACCATCTGCACTACCTACCTACCACTAGCAGCACACCCTAGCCACCAAACTCCATAGCACATAGCAACTCACAGCCACGTCTACGTATACGATTTTACACAAAATGAAAGATGTCAGATGTATGTTTGAGATAAGCTCAAAGAAATTGTAGACGCGGCCATGGACGTGCACCGCTATGTGTAGCAGGCTTTACACACACATTTGGCGTGTGTACAAAGAACATTTAATTTTATATGCATGAGTTGTCAAATTAGCTTTTGTATGGAGTGTCCGAGGTGTCATTTAGTACCTACTAATATGCAGTGAAAAGAAATGTTGGATAAAGCAGAAACAGAATAAACAGCGTTTCATTTTTAAAACCGCTTAAATTATGCACTGGACGTAGAGAGAAGCTTCTTTTTTGCATTTTGCACGCTCTTTGCAGCGAAGAAATTTATCTTTTTTTCACAAAAACGTTAGGTGGCGTTTCAATAAGCGCAACTTAGACCTTTTTTATTATCTTTTGGATTTCCACTACTTGTGTTTTAACAGTTTTCTTTATTAACTTATCTGATCTGTTGGGCAAAGGCCTTTCCCATGTCTTTCCACTGATCTCTCTCTCAATAGCTCTCTTTGGAAAGTCACTTAGGAAACCAGCAAGGTTTTTGTCTGTTTTATAGATAGATAGATAGATAAACTCTTACCATCTTCTTCTTCTCTTACTCTCTTCTCTTTGATCTGTGGGTTTACCCAGCATCAAGTATTACTACATTTCAATTGATATTACGAGTAGTAACATCTTGGTGCTTGATTGGATCATTGAATTAGCAATGCGCTTAATCGGGGCAAAGCCGTTAGAATATTGGTAACACCGCCATCTAGTAGCGGGTTAAAATCCGTATATTCGTATTCTTGCAGAAATAAAAAACTGGTAAATGTTTACGTAGGTTGACCTATGCTAGATCGGCCGCAATCACAATAATGTTTGATAAACCGACAGCAGTGCAGAAATATGGAATGTTTGTTTGTTGTAGACGCAACAAACAAACATTCCATATTTCTGCACTTCACTACCCAAACGAAATATTTCAGCCAAAAAGTTCCAATTTTTCCAACACGTAAAATCGTATTTTACCCTTGAATATAATATTCAAAAATGGAAAATTGGGCGCAGTTCCACGTCAATATATTATATACAGAGCGCGTCTGTATGACACTGTGTAAACTTTATTACACTCGATATTTACGTTATACCAATTTGTTTTTTGTAATTGATGAATTGTAACTGCGGCTTTAAAGTATGTTTTGGGAATTCAATATGCTATTGCAAATTTTAATTAACTAATGATTAAAAAATTTTTTTTTTAACTTTTTTTTTTTTAAGTTTTCTTTGTTCTGTGGTGTTTCAATAAAGAGTTTGTCTATCTATCTATCTATCTTTTTTTTTATTTGACCAAGCGACGAGACGAGCAAGTCGTTCACCTGTTGGTAAGCGCTACGCCTGCCCACTACAGTCCCAGCACCATCCAGAACCCTGCATTGCATAATCGTCACCCTCAGACATCGGCTCTAAAGTCTCATATGCCCTGTAATTTCGCTGGAAACAATGCCTTTCATACCGAATCCAGGAATACCAGGCTCTCTAATCTTGATTTCAAAATATTTTATGTCTACTTTAAAATACCTCGCCGCTTCCTAAGCAAACACGTGTGAATAAGCTATTCTAGGGATGTCGAGCCGCCACCGAGGGTTGTTTATCACGCGACCTAATACTATCTCATCACAAGTCTACCAAAAACTCCGTGTTTTCTTAAAATTCGGTTATTTTCATACCTTCTCACAAAATGTTTACGTATTCAGTGTTATCGAAATAATCAAAATAACGTGATGATTTTTCATCGCTGAAAATGGTAAACAAAAACACCGAATTACTTGATTCGGATTGCTAGTAGGTAATAAATCTAAGGACACACTGACATCACAAAAACCTAAATTGAGAGCTAGATAAATAGATAGATATACTCTTTATTGAATACCACAGAACAAAGAAAAATTCAAAACTAAGACAAATTAAATTTAACAATCAGAGTGGTGGATTAAAGCCCTCTATGAGAGAATAGAAGGCCTATTTCCACATTATGGAAACGATGAAACTGCTATTTATTACCGTTTATTTTACATATTCAGAAAAGTGGTGCCATATAACGAAGATTGTTTACGTGATCGTGCGTATTTGGGGTTTGTCACGGCGTTCTGTGTGTCACGATTATCCGGCGCGTCGCCAGCAATCTTACGACAAACATAAAAAGACGACGCGATGTCAACACGTTGGGTGTGCAACTTTAACGTGTGTTTAACGTGTGACGCCTGACTTTCACAGTTGGTTTCTGAAGAGACTAATGTGGTTAGGGATTTGGGGGTTCGCACAACTCATATAGTTTCAAATCAAATTAAACGACGTAACTGACTGAATAAGCAAGTTGAAGTGGCAGTGGGCTGGTTACGTATGTCGTAGAACAGAAACTCGTTGGTGTAGACGAGTTTTAGAGTGGAGACCGTGACTCGGTTAATGTATTTTTGTAGAAGCTCCAGCTGATAGATTGACGATGTGAATGTGCAAGGTTTCCGACAGTTATTGGATTAGAGGACCCGAAAATCGCGGGATGACGTCCAGCTTTAGACTATTGGTACTTCGAATGACAAAATAACATAGTTTCATGGAATGGAAGACAGAACGAAGAACAGGGGGCCGTTCTAAAAAATAATAGTCTAGTTAAGAATAGTCTAAAGCTGGACAAGGATCTTCGGATCTTCTGGATCTTCGGATAAGGTAGACTGGTGACCTGGTGAGAGTCGGAGGGAACCGCTGTTTAATAACAACTACTCGAAAGGTCTACATTCAGCAGTTGGTATATGTTTTCCAACTAATGATGATGCGATGTAGGAACACACAGTGAAGAAACTGACATTGCCAAAATTCTGAAAATTTAAGTAAATGGTGACATCAACTCTTTCTTGGTCAGCATAGTCAAGTACAGTATGTTATCTTTTACTTAAAGAAGCATTGTATCCAAGCAATGGAAAGCTGGGAACATAACTAATAATTATGATGACGTGACAGGTACCGCAAACGCAGTTACCGGTACTTTTTTTTAAGATTCAAATATATATCTGACTATCTATATCTGGTTTGAATTTACAAAATACAGGCTAGCGTTGGCTTTCATATCACGTTCGAGCCAATTCCGTATTTTGTAAGTCAGGTTTTACATAAGAGCTGTAGCAATCTGACTAACAATTTGATACGGAGTGTATTATGTACTACATAAAATATGAATTTTTGGGTCTTGCCAAAACGACGCGAAGTTTGGATTTCATAGAAATGCGTTGTATTTTTTACAATGTTTAAGCTTCGCACGGCTCATACATTTATTAGCCAGTGTTTGTTGTATTGTATTCCGATTTTTTGTTTTGAATAGTCAAAACTTTGAGCGACTGTAGCGTTGGAACGTCAATCATTATTAATTATTTCACTGACAGATTAGTTACATTACAATACAATAATTCTTTATTGAACACCATAAGGCCGGTTATAGTGCTCGACCGACCGTCGGTCGCGCTTGTCATTTGTATGAAAATTAAGCAATATAAGCGTGCGTACGGTCGGTCGAGCACTAAAACCGTCCTAAAGCTTAAATAGCCACATTGTCAGTAGTATAGTCAATTTGTAGTCGGTCTAGTGAAGTTGTGACGGTTTTTAATAATTTCTCGGGTGGTTTTAGTATAATTTACTCATTCGCCATAAACTATGCCTTTTTTATCAAAAAGCGCAAATCACATCGAAAAATGACTTTATAGATCAATTTAAAAATTCCAAATGTTTGTTTTAAACTAATTTTTGTTACTCAACAATTACTCAGAAAATAGTTCCAGTAAATTTAAGTTTCGTAGGTACTAAAACTTAAAAGTAGTTTTTATTTTGTAAGCTACTGATTTTTGCGAAAGTTGCATAAAAATAGCTAAAGCCTAGCAAAGCCGACATAGTTGTTTAACATTAAATTAGCAAAGTTGAGGGTTGATGACCTATAGCTTTCCTTCGTGGTCGTTATGGCAGTTCTATGGGGAAAGTTTTCGCATTACATCACGTAAGGTATTTCGGTCGGATTCTAAATTGTGGTTGGTGTTGGTATAAATTAATTTATGGAGTGATAATTTAGAGTCCAAGATAGGGCTTTCTCGAGCCATGATAAACTGTTTTATATGATTTAAAAAAATATGATTTTTGTCCCCACCAGGCTGTCCCCACTGGTGGACACAATGACAATTTTCAAAAAAGTTCTGTAGTTTTCCCAATAATAATTTAAATGCTGGTTGGTGGAGATTATTACAACTCTAATAGTGTTATTCTCATATTCTCCACTAGGTGCCCGCTAAAATAAAACAAATGTTCATGAAGTAATTAATTATTTATTTATTCAGATCATAAATCGAGGTGTGTGTAACACAGTTTTTTTTTAAATTACTTTTTCACTTCAATAATATGATGCCAAAAATACGCAATAATTGACTAGACTAATCTTACAGGTCGAAATAGGTTAAAGATGATGATGCTAATTAAATTCAGAAACATCATCTTCACTTTCAAGAATGACCTTCGCAAAGCCAATAACTTTGCGGATGAACCTTTGTAAAATATTTTACCGTGTCAATTTTCCACGACTCCCATTCACCGTCCACTTTACAGCATCACGAAATACTTCAACAGAGTTTAGCACAAAGGATACAAGCATTGACAGTATTGCTGCACTATTTCTTTTTGTTGGACCTATTTTCTGAGCTGCAGAAGAATTGCTAGAGCATTTTTCCGTGAACTGAAATACTTGGAATATTACATTGTACAGTGGGCGGCAGTGATTAAGGTTTCTTCTCAGTGCACGCTCAATTCAAGCGTGTGGCGAAGTGGGCCTGCAGCGTTCGTGTTATGCGTGGCGCGTAATGTGTGTGGACGTAGGTATAGAAACTATAGCATCGAGCATAGGTTAATTACACGCGTGGAACGTAGCCTTGAGTAGTAATCCGTGGTAAGTTTAATACAAGCATTATAATATGCATATACGTGTCCTGAGTACTGTGATTTTCTTATTCAGATTTGATTCAGAGTTTGCGCAAATTGTCTGAATGGATATAATATAATAACTTTTTGAAATTATTTTATTTGATTACGGGTAAAAAATAGCATAACTGAAAGCTTGTTGGTTAAAGAAAGATATCTAGTCGCTGATTGGACTTAGTTTTTGCTGGTTGTCAAGACTGGACTTCTGCAATTCGTAAGCATAACCTTTAAACTTGAATTTACCGGAACCAAGGTACTGCTTACAATAATACCGTGCCAAAATACTTGGGACACAGCCACTTGTGCGGCAACCAGCGTGTTTGAAGTGGACATGTGACGTCACGCTCACGTTCAAAGAGCCAACGAACCGTGGTGCTCCGACGTCCGATGTCGTATATTGTCTATTTCACTTTTTCGCTCGAAGGTATCGCGAGTGAATTTCGGAATTCAGGGGTGTTTTTTTGGTTGGTTTTACTCGATCTCTATCGGAATTCCGTGTCGGTTGTTAAGCTGAACGTGAGTATTGTGTTTCTGGGCGTGATCGATTTAGACATTTGAATGATTTGAATATCATACAATGATCCAGCACAGTCTAGTGTGGGCTTAAGTTTTATCCGAATACCCTAAAGGGGGGTTATGTTTTTACTCGCTCTCTTTCTCTCTTACTGTCTCTTACTATGTCTGTCTGTCTGTCTTGTTGTCTGTCTATCTCTCTTAATCAGTCTAAGGAAGAATACCCTAGAAATTAAAAATTAATTGTTTTGAAACAGTATAAAAAAAATGATATTTAAACAGTCTGAAACATTTTTTTTTAAATTGTGAATGTGTGACTTAAATATAAAAAAAAAATTGCAAATCAAAAAAAAACATTACCCAATTAAAATAACTCAGTAGAGTTAAGTTCCGAGAACTATCCACTTCTATAACCCTTCATAAAGCTCCAACTACTGAAACATAAAGTCATGATTCTAATTGAAGAATTTCCGATTGTGAAAAGGAAATCGTTCCCATTTCTTGTGCCATTCGTACGAAGCAATTTGCAAACAAAACCGCATTAGATAACGCGTGACCACCAACCAATTAAAAGTTATCGGTCCGGTATTAGCAAAAACTATAGTCACAATATAGGTGAGTGAATAAACAGAATCTCAACTTGCATCGACACGGAGTTTTTTCATTTTTAGTTTTGGCTCCGCACGATTCGTCCATTTAGCCTGTGTCTTGCTAGGGTCGTGGCAGAAGACAGAAGGTCGTGAGTTCAAATCCCAGTGCAGGCACGTGCTAATGTGTTTCTTGTAAAACCTATGTACGTAATTATCACTCGCTTTTCGGTGAAGGAAAACATCGTGAGGAAACCCACATACCAACCCGAGAATTATTTCGGAGGTAGGTATGTGATCGACCAATCCGGATCTGGCCCCCGTGGTGGATTATGGCCTAATCCTCCTCACAAAAGTGAGGGGAGACCCGTGCCCAGCAGTGGGACGTTATGGGTAGTTAATGTTGTTGTTGTTGTTGTCAAATATCAGACAGTAGGTAAAGTCAAATTTTACAAGTAAATATTCACCCGGTTTCCGTGGATCAATTCAATTGAATTTTGGCATGCCTGTCAATATAACAGCGAGATCTTATGATATTGACGTATGGTTGACAATGGAACTCTTCAATGACTGACAGTAGAATTATGGTATTTGAAGTAATATTTTTTTTTTTTAGGTGTATTTTTCTGTAAAATACACAGATATTTGTCCCGAAATTACTTATTTCAATTACATAAGATCTCTTATTTATGTAAATGGATTATTATCAATTAGCATGTGATTTTCTCGCGGCCATTAATAAATTGTAGATTTTTTTTTTCATTAAATGCGTAAAGCTGTTTCAAACAAAATTGTGTTCTATAAGTCGATATTTTTTACCGTAATATGAAATATAAGTTACCAAGCAAACTTTACCAATTTGGGCATAGCCTGGTCTAATTTTATAGATGGGATGGGGTATGGGGAATGCACGGTAGGCGTTTGGTTATGAAAGCTGAGCGTTTAATCGCATTATCCATGGTGTAATCCGAAGCAACACGCGTATGTATGGGTAATCCGTTTTGTATGTTTTTACGTTGTATTATAATTTTTGTAGATCTATTTACTCATATTATGTACTTTGAAGAGACATTTTTAATTTCAACTTTCTAATTTTTGTATACATCGCTATTATAAAACTAAAATTAATCAAAATATACATTTTTAAACTTTTATATATTGAATAATCAGATACATTAAAATACAAAAGTTGTACTGGATAAAGCGAGGAGGATAAAATAACAAACAAAAATTAAATAAAAAAAAAATTACATCACAATATTATTATGTATATTACCCTTCAAATTAGTTTAATATCAATAAAAACATGTTTAAATGTTTTATTAGAAATTATGATAAAAATAATATGGACAATAATAAAACTTAAAAAAATAAATTAAGAGTAAAAAACAACGATAAAAGAATAATTATCATTATCATCATCAAAATAAAAATACATTATACAAAAATTGAGTTACTGGTACAATTCTGTACTGTCGCACACTGCGACAAGCAAATTGTATCGACAGGGTTCGGAGATAAACGAGAATAAGTTTTAATTACTTTCGAAAGGTCGGTTTTCCGGTTTTGGCTCGTATTAGCCACACATGGCTACACAGAATATTTGGACACTTTTCACTGTAGCTATCAACACGTACTATTTTACTGGAATGGACTGCGTTATGTAGTTTTTCTTTTTTAATTTAAAAAAAACTAACCAGAAGCAAGGACCCAAAATTAGTCTTGCCTTTTTTGTTGTAAATACTATTTTTCAGTAAACACCGATGAAAGCTTAAATAAAACTCGACTTATGCCTCATTTTATATTAGTATTTGATCGACTAAATACATTCGTTATCACAAATTTCGCCGAAATACTCATATTTTGGCGAAATTTGTGATAACGAATGAAACGGGCTGGGTCTCAACCCAGCCTGTTTTATAGACCCCTAAAACTTAATCCGAGATTTTCGTAGAAGTCGTTAGGCGGAGGCTACACGGTGATCTAAATGGTGGTCTCAGTTATATTGAAACTAAGAAACGTGATCCGTGTGACTCGTAAGCAGTACGAGTCACACGGATCACCTTGATTGTATAGTCGAAAACATAAATTTATGCCTATTTTTAATGTATTATATTAATTAGAAGTTAAAGCCTGTTCAGTGATTTTAGGCACTGTACGCGACATTGTATTCAGTCACGTATATTGTTCGGACAGAATGACTAGGTGTTCCCTACAGATGACGCAGCTCTTCCAACATCGCAAGCTAGGTTTTTGTGACTTGCGATCACGATTTCGATCAGTCCAATTCGTCACCTTAGAGCAGTGATCGCGATTCTTGAATTCTTTATCCTGATCGCACGTGTAGCTTACCCCTTATAAATGTTAATGTAATGCCCGCTAATAAAACAGACATTTATCCATGACCTTATGAATTCCCTGTATCCAGGGCACTTCTTGGATATAGGGAACTGTGATGAATTTGTTTCCGAAATCCATGAAACATCAACAAAAGATTGAGGAGGTCATCAAAGTCACAATTCAACTTGCCCGGGGGCCCTGTCCGGATTGGTGGATAACATACCCACCTCTGAAATAATTCTCGGGTAGGTATTTGGGTTTCCTCGCGATGTTTTCCTTCACCGAAAAGCCAGTGATGATTATGTACATATGTTTTAAAAGAACACATTGGTACGTGCCCGCACTAGGATTTGAGCTCACAACCTTCTTGGAAGGCAGAGTTCAGAATCAGTAAAAACCTGGGGGGTAACCACGTACTTATTCCATGCAGTTCATTTTAAGGCCTTGAGCTGAACGGCCTAGATTGGCACCACATACTCATAAATGACAAACGTGACGTGACGTCACTCAAAAACAGACTGAAGAGAATGAGAGAGAAAGAGAATAAGATGGAGCTATATAAACTCCCATAAATGTAAACAAATTGTTCCGATCTCTTTGGATACATGTCTCTGGTCGACTTATGAACGCTGAGCGATATTGGTGGTGACAGTTAGCAGGGCAGTTCAGTTCAGGGCCTTAAACTGGATGGATTTAACTGCTCGTGGTGAGGCACCAGAACTGCGTAACAAACTCGCTGCATTATACTCCGTAGAATTATGAAAGCACATTAACCCAACAACACGGACTCAGTTGCTGTAATTGAAACTTATATTTTCCATTTTCATTCTAAATTCTTACTAAGCCGGAACGTAAGTATACCTCATTAAGCATACCCGGAGGTAAACATGGCGAATTTCTTGAAAGTGCTCTTTAGCTTGTATTTGCCGTCCGAGGGTGGAATACCAAGTAATAAATTATTATAAACTGACTTCATGAATACGGTATCTTTGCAATAGAGTTCAAAGTAAAATGGCATTCTAACAATACAGTCCACTACTTAAGGGCCGTCCATTAAGCACGTGATGCTTTTGATACGTGATGAGGTTTAAGACTACCCCTACCCTACCTACAAAGAATTTAATTTTTTTTAGATATTATCTTTTTTTTAATTCTTAGATCTCTTTTCGGTTTAGAAATCGCGCGTTTGACATTAAAATAAATACACGTGATATCGTTTTTATTATTATTATGCACAAAAAAATCAAGAAGTTAATTACAATCTATACTAATATATAAAGCTGAAGAGTTTGTTTGTTTGAACGCTAGGATCTCAGGAACAACTGGTTCGAATTGAACAATTCTTTTTGTGTTGAATAGTCCATTTATCGAGGAAGGTTATAGGTTATATAACATTACGCTACGACCAATAGGAGCGGAGCATTAATGAAGAGTGTGACAAAAACAGGGAAAATATATTGCTTTTAACAGAGTTATTGCGGGAAAATTTGAATTATGCGGGTAAAACCGCAGGGCACAGCTAGTAATCAATAAAAATAGAGGTAGATAGGTACTTAATTTTAAAACAATATAATTAAGTGAATCTAAATTTTAAGACATTTTTATTTATAATCTTTTTTGTTAATAAATTTAAACTTGAGTATCCCACTACGTTTTTCTTTAGTAAAAAACATCCAAATTATACTCATAAAGGTAAACACGGCTAGCTCCAACTCTCTCAGGTCCTAAATAATTCTTTGCGAAGCTGAAACGTCTGTTGGCCTCCTGGGACTCCAGATTTTTGCCAACGACAACGGTCCATTAGCAGATCTTTTACTTTTTCTATTTACATGTTTATTTTGCTTTCCTTTACCCTCTGTGTTTTTAATTAGACTTGATTCTGTTAAGGCTTTTACTTAGTTATAGCATAAGTGTCTGTGTGGGCATGCTGACGTGTTTTGCTTAGTTGGAATATTCGTTGTTGTTTTTTGTTAGTCACAAGTCTAGACTTAGTCTTCTGTTTAATATTTACTTAATACTTGATAGCACTATGAAATAGCTAGTATAAATGGCGGACTTAGTGGCGATGAGCCGACTGCGAAGCGTGTACCACAGGTAAATTCAGGGAATCCTAGCTAAGGGTCTATTTACGTGATTAGTCAATAATCCGAATAGGAACTTAATCAATTCGCAATCCAAACTCTTAAGTAGTCAGTTGAACATTTATTTAAGAATTTGACTAAACAAAAATGTATTAGTAACTTATAGATTAAATTATATAACTACCAAGCCGCTACAAATATACAAATTTTAGTATATTATCTACGCTTCCTTAAGGCCAATTTACATTATTAAAGTATTTAGCAGAGTAAACTTAACTTTAGATTTATTGTAAATAGGCAAAACTAAAACACTTTTACAAGTCAATTACTTAAGCCTTATTTATATAGAAAATGATATACTAAGTCAAATCATCATCATCATCATCATCAACCCATAACGTCCCACTGTTGAGAACGGGTCTCCCCTCACTTTCGGGAGGAGGGTTAGGCCATAATCCACCACGGGGGCCAGATCCGGATTGGTGGATCACCTACCTACCTCCGAAATTATTCTCAGGTAGGTTTCCTCACGATGTTTTCCTTCACTGAAAAGCGAGTGATAATAACGTACATATGTTTTACAAGAAGCACATTGGTACGTGCCCGCATTGGGAATTGAACTCACGTCCTTCTGATTGGAAGGCAGACGTTCTCCCACTAGGCTACCCACAGCTTCTAAGTCAAATAGGAACAACTAAATCAATGATTATGGGACGAAAAAGGAAATTTCCCTCTCAAGTGATGAACCATGGCTGAATCTCGCACAAGAAAAGGAAACTCCGTTAACTCTACTAGTGCTTCGGGAAAACGCCCGTCAGAGAAGACAGCACCATGAAACTCTACGAAAATGTCATTTTTATGCCACATGCAAGAGGTTTAGTTGATTACTTACTTTAGTGGGTACCATTCTATGAAACCAAGCACTTGCCTTCCTAGTTGAAATAAAGCACTATACTAGGAGGCTAGCGTAATGTAAACCGGCTTTTAGGTCCATTAGGCCACTGTTCTCATCAAACTTATTGGCCTCCCAATGCAAGAGAGCGATATAGGAATAGGATAGAATTTATTGATTTTCCGTACATTTCAAAAGCTTTTATTTTACTTCACTTGTATGTTCTGGATACACTACGCTTGCCTAAACGCGGTATCCACTCTAGAAGTCGTCTACCTCATGAGTTGTCGGGTCTTCTGTTTTACGTAGTAGGTAGTTAGCTAGTATGACGTTCTAGAAGTTATTTCACAAAAAAGGGTTGTAGCCATTTTCCCGTTAAAAAAAATATGGAAAATTTGTAATTAATATGGGTAAGCTGTTTTCGTATCCACCTCGTAGATGCCCTTCCTGTAACAAATAGCGCATTATTAATTTTTTGCTTACCGAATGTATATATTATATTCTATACCTACTCATAACTGGTTCTTACCAGCGAGTACATTCTCGAATCTCACCAGAGTTTTTTATGTACACTTGAAATCGTCTAAATGCTAACGTCTAGTACAAAGTTTTATAAAAATGTGAAGTGTGCCCATCTATATATATAAAAATGTTATGTTGGTTTGTATATCTTCAAAAACTCGAAAAGTTCTGCACCAATCGAGCTGGAATTTTAGCATGATATATAATCCGCATCAAGGATTGTTTTTATCTATTTTTTTCATCAGTGACATATCCGCGAATGTGCGAATGTGCCACAGCGAAGCGTGGCAGGGTACAGCGAGTGTTATATAAAAAAAAACATAAGATTTCAAAGAAAAGCTAGAAAGGCGTGGTAATTCCCGCGGGTTCGATTCCCGAACAAGACAAATAACATATTTGTGGGAACCAAAGGTAATCCTAGTCTGGGTGTTGTAGGGCCATGATCCTCGCAGCTACCTGTTCCCTTAAGGCTCTGGTTTGATGCGCTTGTCAGTATGAAAACGTTACCTCACCCCCCATAAATGTTTCGAGCACGTAAAAATGCAACGAGTTAATCCTAATTACGAACCAGTAATGTATGTATGTGAATATGACGAGTTACACTAATCGTTTAAAAAATTCACTAACGTCTAACCTTCTTCTTCTTTTAATCCACCAAGCAGTAGTGTGCAAACATTACTATGTTCCGGTTTTCAGAGGCACTGTTTCCGGTGAAATTACTGGGAATATGAGACTTTAGAACCGATGTCTCAGGCTGACCAGCGCAGTGCAGTGCCGCAGAGGATTTTGTGACGGAAAGTTCTGGGTCGCGCTTATCATCAGGGATTTGCTCGTCTCGTTACTCAGGGAAATAAAATAATAAAACTACTTACTGAGATTTCGACAGATCCGACGTTCCAACCACATAAGGTTCGCCGTCGCACATTTGCGTCCTCGCTTCGGAGTAAGAACTGCATTTTCTAGAGATAAAATGTCCCGGGAATCTGATACTAATAGCGTAGTAAATTACACTTGTCACGTGAGAACAAATGTTGCTTCTAGGGATCATTGATAGGCAAGCGGGCTGGATTCCTCCACCGTTGAAGTAGGTGTCGGCGTCACCACAAGGCAATCTGTAGCCGAAGAAAAACCCATCTGTGTGGATGACTTCAACGTATTGAGCGTCCGTAGGTTGCAGTCTTCTATTGTCGGTGTACCAGAGAGGTCCAGCTGGGTCTAAGCCTGGAAAATGTAAAGACAGTTGAGAAGTGCCAAAACAATGCCCTAGTCGAGACTTGACATAAATAATAGCTATTGCTATTCAACGTGGAAGCCAGTATTGCTAAAACTATGCCTCATGGATACCAACTTTAGTTTATTTTTTTTAAGGTTTAGATGTGGTTGTTAATCTTGATAATTATTTAAAAAAATCGTAACCGAATTTGTATTCTATTATACTATTAAGTAGAAACGGTGTGTTGACTTTAAATGTATACAAATAATAATTAAATGGCAAAAAAATGCTACTTTACATTAAGTAGAATAGACTAAAAAACTCTTTATTGTACACCAGAAACAAAATAAGCACAGTACAGAAAACCTACTACACCACACTCCTCCTCCACTGTACTCCTTGTACATTTCTATTGTGTGTTAAAGAATACATAAATAACTAGCATAAAAGGCTAAAAAACAATTTATATGTGTACCTCTGTCCTTCATTAGTTATTTTTTGTAATTTTTTTTGTTACTATTTTTTCTTTTGGTACTTAAAAAGCAATAATGAAATACAATTAAAACTAAACCTAATAAATCTAACAAAAGTGGATGCCCATGACGCAAAGTTCCAAGAACTGGCTGCATTGCCACGTAGAATAGCAATTTTCCGTTTTTATATCTGAACTAGCTGCGCCCCGCGGTTTCACCCGCGTAGTTCCTGTTCCCGCGGGGATATGGGGTTAAAATATAGCCTATGTTAGTCGCTCTCAATGTAGCTTTCCATTAGCGAAATATTTTTTTAAATCGGTGCAGTTGTTTAGGCGAAACCTTACATATTTCCATACACATACTTTCATCCCCTATATTTATTTTATCCCTCAAGGGTAAATTTTTACAAACTTTGAATGTCATATTTATTTTATCTAATCAAAAGCCTAAAAAATAAATTTCAAGCTTCTAGCTTCAAATATAGCGAAACTTCCATACAAACTTTTATCTCCTATTTCAAACCTTTACAATGCTTTTTTTGCATTAAAAAGTATTCTATGTCCTTTCTTAGGCTCTAGACTATCTCTGTACCAAATTTCATTTCAATTGGTTCAGTAGTTTAGGCGTGAAAGAGCAACAGACAGACAGAGTTACTTTCGCATTTATAATATAAGTAGAGATGTAATTGCTTCCACTTACCAGTAATTTTCCTAACTCTGCCACCCGTCACTCTTCCAGCTGATCCCATCAGGTTAGCTCCAAGACTAAGGCCTACTAAATGGACGTCATCATACGAAACACCTAAGGTGATGAGCCAATTGACAAAATCACCAACTAACTTCCCAATTTCGGGCGTCTTCGCTTTAGCACTTACATATCCGCTAAACGATATCGGAGACCAATCTATAGTAATAACGTTAACATCGTCGTTTTCCAAAAATACTGTAAAACATACAAACATAAAATTATTCAGAAAACGGCATATTTGGGTAAAAATTGCAATTTAATTAAAATTAATAAAAAATAATAGACTAACTTAAAAATTGCGTAAAATAAAACCAACGCTAATCTAATACACTGCTACGTTCCCAAAATGCTGGCAGCATCGCCACGATGTATGGAAATGCATAATCTTTGGGCAATATATAAGCCAGCATTTTAGTCACGTGTTTCTTCTAACGGAGGCCCAGATAAGTATGTTTTTTAATAAGATAACGACGGTTTCCGTGAGGTCTACTAAAACTTTCAAAATCCGTTTAGCCGTTGCAGCATGAAGAGGGGACAGTTTCAGCCACTATGAACCTAAGCAGGTCTATCAACGGAATTTTCAAAAAGAGGGTTAGGTTTTCACAGTGCTTACCAACAACCAATTCATTCATACCCTTGTATGATTGAGTCCATCCATGGCTTATAAATATTGTCGTTTTACCAACTACAAAGTTAGATCGTACCAAACTAGCATTGTCTTGATACGATAAGATTTGAAGATCATCTAAATTATTCTCTCTGAAATAAAAAAAAACAAATATATAGACATGGTGTTTACTTTAAAAAAAATAACAGACCAGATCAGCTCGCTGTCACAATTTTATTGAATTACCATCAGAACGTGAGAACCTAAATCAAAATTGATGACAAACAAGATGCAGGCCCGTCTGATGGTAAACGGTTACCATCGCCTATGGACACTCGCAACACTCAGGGCGTTGTCGATGCGTTGTCTCCTCTTAGGAGCTCTTGCAACAATGCAAGACACTAAGACACTAAGATACACTAAGACACATTTCCAATATCCATACTATGCCGCACAAAGAGCTTTTATTTTAAATAATGCTTATTCAAGTTTAATAGTGTAATTGCGTATTACCTTGTCACAAGATAAAAAGTGGTAGCAGCTCTTACATCGAGGGAGAGGATATTTTCTTCTATCGGTTCCAGCAAGTCAGCAAGCCTCATGCTTCCATTTGCTTGGGGTACATTGACAAATCTATATTCTATTGGAAAGTCATCTGTCGTGTCATTAATTTGGGAGCACTCTGCAAACATTTATAAATAATTAAATTCCAAACAACATGGCAATGTGTCAGCAATAGGAGGCAATAGGAGGCGGCAGCTTCTTCTTCTTCTTTTTGAGTTAATGGTCGTAACTCGTAGCACCTTGGCTATAAACGTAGCGAACCACAACGTCACCGCGTTGTCGGAGGCTGCGGAAAGGTCCTCTATCGTGCAGGATGTAGGGCACGAGGAACATGACAGCAGGAGGGACAACGTTTGTTTGAGGCTCCATATGCCAGCAATAATAGGAGGCAATATGGCTGCCGTGGTCATCGTGGCTTCAGTAACCTTCGCTCGGGCCCCCGTGTGTATCTCTAACATCGCATCTACGTAGCCGTGTGAACATGTATGGAAGTTAGAATCGAGTAAAGCTACGTAGGTACTCGCATTTAAAGTAGCCGTGCGCCGCTTTATGTGCCCGGCCTTATGGGAAAGTTGCATATTGGATTTATTCTGTGCCATTGTAATTGGCATTGGAGTTGTTGAATTAGAAGAGTTGTATTTTTGTTGTCATTTTATTATAATAATAATTTAACTTGTTAACCTCAAATTTTATAATTACATTTTTTATAATATACAAATATATTTGATTTGATTTGATATATATTTTTTGTATTTTGATTACATCGTGAGGAAACCCACATGCCTACCTGAGAATTATTTCGGTGGTAGGTATGTTATCCACCAATCCGGACTGGGCCCCCGTAGTGGATTATGGCCTAACCCCTGCTCACGAAAGTGAGGAGAGACCCGTGCCTAGCAGTGGGACGTTATGGGTTAATGATGATGATTTGATAGAGAAAAAAAAAAGATTTACGAAATTATATTTTTCAGCTACAACCCATTTGGTGTCAAATTATTAATTTTCTTCGTATTGAAAATTACCAAAATTAAAAAAAAATGCTTTGTAATATACTCGTACCTGAATAAATTAAGAGCACATTCACTAAAAATATTATAAACAAAAATCGAGTAGAACGTAACATTTTCTTGCTACCGACGTCGTAATAAACAGTAATGTGAATCAAACAATAGCGGCTCATTTCATTTTATACGACACACCTTTAGTTCAATTAAATTTATAAACTGACAATAAATCATTAAAACAAATAGTTACAAGAAAATCACAAATGGTGAAAAAATATTAATTAATTTACTGTCACTCTTTGTTCTCAATCGTGGTTTCAAGGTGTGATTAAATAAAAAAAATATATTATAAAAATTTATCTCTCATTACTGTTGAAGATTGCGGTGGTAGCCTAGTGAGAGAACGTTCGCCTTCCAATCAGAAGGTCGTGAGTTCAAATCCCAGTGCGGGCACGTACCAATGTGTTACTTTAAAAACATATGTACGTAATTATCACTCGCTTTTCGGTGAAGGAAAACATCGTGAGGAAACCCACATTCCTACCCGAGAATTATTTCGGAGGTAGGTATGCTGTCCACCAATCCGGACTTGGCCCCCGTGGTGGAATATGCCCTAACCCTCCTCACGAAAGTGAGGAGAGACCCGTGCCCAGCAGTGGGACGTTATGGGTTGATGATGATGACTGTTGAGGATGTTTTAAAGGCTCAAAATGCACCAGTGATATTTCAATGAGTGGTTATCATTTATTTATATATGCCATATCTTTCATAATTAGTTATTTAAAATTGAAAATTAATATCTTTTCATGTTTTACCTACTTAAATGGATTTATCATAAAAAATAACGTATTATTACCAGGTCATTCATTCTTTTCGTTTATAAATATAAACAAGAAATAATCCAACGCTTGGTTTCATACAATTAGTGACAATCCTTGTCCTGATTGAGTCAGATTAAAAGGCAAACACACTGACACAGTGGCGATGACAATGAAGATTCACACTACGCTGTCTTTTGTTTATTAATTGGATAGATGGATATAAACACGTGCGCGAACATTGACGCGTTTTTTCTTGTTAGTATTTGTTAAGCTTTGTTAATAGCTTGACGAATTTGACGCTAGCTGCTTTTAAATTAGGATCCGAGAAACTTTCGCTCCGAAGGCTGAAAGGCACTAATGGGAATTGTAACGACTTGTTAATTTAAACTATTATACATAATATATTCAGTGTTCTTGAAGTTTTATCGTCCCTATTATAGTTTTAGTGAAACACTTTGTATATTTTTTGTAAACTCAGTTTTAAAAAAATGACGAATGAATGAATAAAATAATATGAATGTTCAAATTTTATTATTTCTGCCGTGGTTTTCGTGCACAATTTCAGAAGGTCTCCATTCAAGAAGAACCAAAAAAAACGCGACTGCAAATTTTTTCAAAATTATTATTCTAAAAAAAAAACAGAATCTTTTTAAATGTTATTTGATACTAAGCGAATTATGGCCTAACCCTACTCACGAACGTGAGGGGACACTCGTGCTCAGCAGTGGAACGATACGGGTTGACGATGATGATGATATCTAAGAGGCAATCAAAGAATTCATTTAACACGTTCAGTGCTCAGAACACAACTGTCGTGTTTTTCATAACTTGCCGCGAGCGCGGGAAAACACAACTGTTGTGTTTGTTGTGTGGGAAAACACTGTGGAGTGTGCAGAGCCGCACCCATGGCTAGACACGCAAATCGGCTCAGCAGTGTAAGTGTTAAGAGGCAGTATGATTCTATGCATCTTTATAAATTACCTTACTTGTGGCATAATAATGTGGTGTCAAAGAATCAATAAGTCAAAAAGCCAACCAAGTTCATCGAACAAATTAGGTACCTACAAACAAATTTGGAATTCGACCGACAGAAGTTGGTCTCCATTATCAACACATTAAAAGCGGGCAGGGAAACTTCCACATGAGGGAATTAACCAGTTTTCAATCTATGCCCTCAGTATCGCAGCTTCTGAGCCAAGAGTTAGGTAATTAACTCCGATGTTCGTTCGAGCTAACAGGTTTGCTTGTCAGTGATGGTAGACCAAAATCCGGGCATTTTTTTAATCCGGCCAGTTCAATATTTTTTTCAAGAATTTTTTGGAAATTTTCTCAGTCGCTGATTTTTGTTTAACTTAACGAGCATAGTGTAAAGAGAGGGGATATATTATTAGCCTGTGCTAACAGGTTTCCTTGTCAGCGACAGTAGATCAACGTCCGGCCATGTTTTTATTCCGGCTGTTTTGAGGTTATTCCTTCGGGGATTTTTAAAAATCTCCCAAAAATCCCTCAAGAAAACGTCTCAGAACGGCTGGATTTGAGAACAAGTCAATGGGTTTGTTCTTGAGTTTCTGAAAATTGCCACTGAGTTTCTTTTTCCTGAGTTTAGGTTCAAAATGGCAGCAACCTAAATTGAATCGCTAATAAGCCATTTTCAACTCTAATTGGATCCATTTTAAGTTGAAAATGGCAGCAACATAAAAAATAAGACGTCACGGTAAGATTATGCGACGTGGTTCAGTTTAGGTCTTCAATTGAATCGCTATAAGATGTCATGGTAAGCCTCAAGTACTTCAAGAGGAAAAAAGCAGAACACATATGCGGAGAACAACAACGAGAATGAAAATTTGTGTCCTTTTATGTATACTCATAAATGCGCAACAAAACTCGGACCAATTAAAATGCCCACATACTCGTAACTTACGAAATCAAGTCATTGACCGATATTTAAAATCCAGTGCCATTAAGTTGTAAAGCCACACGTTAGCCACATTCGTCTAATTTATCCGGCAAATCCACTATCGCTACTAAGTTGTGAAGCCACACGTAGGGCACCTCCGACCAATTTATCCGGCAAAACCACTACTGGCACTACACTTATCGACTGCCAAAAGTTTAAAATTCAATCAATTTGCGTTTCTCGGCCTCTTTTCGCGGTTCAGTGTTTTGTTGCTATAATTTTACCTGTACAGCGATGCTGCCATCCCCGAATGTTGGTTTATGTAGATTACTAAACTTGTTTATGAATAATTGCGTGAGACCTTTTAACGATTTTAAGGGATCGCTTTTGACGAAATGGCTGGATGTTTAATTTTAGGGCGAATTGTTAACTCTACTAGATCTTTACTGTAACGACGTTCACTTACATTTTTACTAAGAAATAGTGAATTAGTTCGATAAATAACTTTTTATTGACACATGTATAAAATAAAGAAAAAGAAAAAGAAACAGAAGTTAATAATAAGTATAATGGGCGGTCTTACCGCTTTAAGCGATCTCTGCCAGACAACCTTTGGATGGACAAGATAGAGAGCAGGAATAGGAATATATAATATACATATCGTGATAATGGTAGACCACCCCTTTTTAAAAAAGTGCAAAACCGCTGGCCTGCTGACCACCGGCTTTGCTATTGCAATGTAAATGTCTACCTAGTTGTTAACTTTACTCACAAGGCTAACAAAACACACCCTGGAATTTAGTTTGAAATAAAAGCAGATGAATCACTGAACATTATAATTATTTTATTGAATTAATTAGCAAGGATTTACTCACAACGTTTTCGCACCGAGAATCCAACTCAAAGTGCCGTCAAGAAACTAGCTCCGATAGTTCCCAGCCACCATTTTTTGCGCCAACCAATAAGATGGTAGCGACTTACAAGATATGAAGATAGATGGCGCTCATGGCGGCTTCAAACTATCAGAACTAGCTTATTGAATTAGCAATTACTAAGCAGAAGCTTTTAATAAGCATTACTAAGATTATGAAGCCTAGTACGGCTAGTAAATAAGCATTACAGCAATCATAATTTTAAATAGGAATAAACTTACTTTGAAATGACGATAGGAAACGATCGAACTGAGAACTATTTTAAGTTAGGTAATCATTTTGAAGGTTTTAACTGGATACAACGCAATTAGAATTTACTCTTAGATTTGATGTCATTCAAGCATACAGATTACTGATATTCAAAAACAAATCTTAACTTAATCGAGTCTTTTCGACTCGATGACGTAGGTGCCTGATTTATCATTGCGGCGGCGGATATACTCAAACATAACTCTTTTAGCTTGATAAATTAACTTAGAGATTGTAAATTGACAAAACGCTATTAAAATGGATGTTAAGGTTTAACATTATTAAAGGTTACAAATTGATAATCGTCATCTTAAAAATAAATCGAAGTATCTTTGATCAATGCCGGAGATTCCCGAAAGCTCCCGATTCGTCCTTGCGGCGACACGGCCATTCTGCGAGGCGGTGCGTGCTCTGCACCTGCCGCGGTTTCTGGAATTTAAAGTTTTCATTTGAGCTAGGCATCCGTACACCGGTACGCTAGCTGATAACTAAGTTTTACGATCGCTTATTTTCCGCCTGTTATAACGTTGTATTGAGAATAATACTCGGACATCATTGTCGGTATTTGTTAGTGTTAAGGTAATGACAAAGTTATCAGCCAACTTTTTAGTACCATAAAATATTTCCATAAGCAATGTTTATGAAGTGATTATCACATGTATTCAAAGCATTCATTGTCTTGCTAAGGAATAGATAAAATTGATTTGCAGTGCTGTACGTAGGAATGAGCTGAGTTGATGATTTGCTTGATGCAAACACTCCACGCATTTTGCACAAGTAGTTTTGTTATTATGTTAATGCAAATGCTCCACGCATAATTGCATTACTTTATATAGGTACTCGTAGACAGGGATGATGCTGTGGTCTGGGCGGTCTTGTACGCCGTGGTCCACAGAGGCTCTAAAGGAAATGGGACTAGGTCGATGCTGTGGTCTGGGCCTTAAGTATTATGACCGTGGTCCACAGAGGCTCTGAAAATGACAGAAATGGGAAGGGATACCAGCAAAGTACAGTACAGTCACAGTCACAGTGTACAGTCTTACCCACAAAATGAAAATATTATTTTACCCTTCTCAAAGATAGGTAAATAGATGTGCGATGTGTTTTAGTGTATGAATGATGTAGCAGAGTAGAATGAAACGTGCTCACCATGATTGTTATAGTAGTGATGCGCAATGTATGTTGTGTTATTCAGTGGCGGCGACGTCACCATCAGTGTCGTCAACCGCTTGTAGCGTCACCGGGGGTAGAGCAGCTTGCTGGTGATCTTGAGGCGACACGGCCGCCTGGGCGACGTCTCCCGGCTGAGGGGCGCGCCGCAGTTGATCGTGCGCGACTTTGCGGGGCCGCCCATGGTGGCCCACCACCTTCTTGACGAGGTAGCGGTCGTTCTCTAGGACTCTGTAAACTTCATAAGGCACGCTAAATTTCAAATCGAGATTGTTTGTCATGGTATTGACCGTCAATGGATCTGGATTCCGACTGAGAAAGTCGGCATGCTGCATCCGCTCGCCCTTCCTGTATTCTATTTCGAAGTCAAAATTTTGTAAATACGCCCACCATCTATGTATGCGAGGTAGCAGGCCTTTCTTATGTTTGGAAGCCTTCAAGGCGTTGCAATCTGTGATCACTTTGAACTTACGTCCGTAGACAAAGTGACGAAAGTGCTTGATCGCTCGCACTACGGCCAATGTCTTCAGTTCGTAACTATGGTACCTACTTTCTGTGTCCGTGGTGCGCATGCTGAAGTAAGCGATCACATGTTGTCTGCCGTTGATGACTTGGACGAGAATTGCACCAAATCCGAGACTGCTGGCGTCAGTGTATAGCTCTATAGCCTCTCCTTCTTGGAATATAGTAAGGACAGGCGCAGAGGTGAGATGATGGATAATCTTTTGACGTGCCTCCTCATGAACATGAGTCCATTGCCACCCAGTGCTTTGTTTAGTAAGATCGTACAGGGGAACCATAGTTCGGGCGAAATCAGGAATGAAACGGCGAAAGTAACTCGCAAGCCCGTTAAATTGACGCACCTGTTTAACTGTAGTCGGCACGGGAGCTTTTAGAAGGGCCTCGACTTTTTTTTTTTTTTTGGGACTTGGACGAACCTGACCGTTTTCTACCACATTACCGAGGTACTCAATAGAGTGCTTGAAAAAGAGGCATTTTTCAATATTTATCGAGAAACCTGACTCGCATAACGCAATCAGAATTCGCTCTAAGTATGCCAATCCACTAGTAAAATTACGGCACTTACTGATGACATCATCAATATAAACCTGCGCTACACCGTCGTTATTATTATTATTATTATTATTAGCGTCACTATTTGCACTACCTGCGTTCAACAAGGGCCCTAGGGCGCGATTTATGCATCTCTGGTACACGGAAGGTGCGTTGCAGAGACCAAATGGCATCGTGAGATACTCATACAACCCGTCAGGTGTTACAAAGGCTGTTTTCTCAATACTGTGTTCAGAAATCGGTATTTGGTTAAAGCCGGATGCCGTGTCAAGCGTCGAATAGAACCGCCCGCCTGCCAGTTGGTCAATTTGATCCGCGATCAGTGGAAGCGGAAAATGGTCGCGTACAGTGTTGGCATTTAACTCTCGATAATCTACACACATGCGATCGTTGCCGTTTTTCTTTTTAACCAAAATAATTGGACTAGGATATGGCGATTTACTTTCACGGACAATGTTATTCTCAATTAACTCACTGACGATCTGTTTAACTTTCTCGCGCTCGACCGGGCTCAATCTATAAGGCCTTCGCTCAACATATTTGTCTGGGTTCTTTAATCGAATCTCCAATTCACCAGTGTTGACGCGAGACTTAGCAAAACCGCGGGTAAAAACATGCGAGTACTTGTTAAGCAAAATCATCAGTTCGTCAATTTCAGATGTGTTCGTCAAGTCGTGGTTAATGTTCTCAAACAAAGGGCAGTTCGATCGCACGTGCAAGACGCGGGGCTGAGATAACAAAGTTGCACTATTTTTTGTTACTATAACACTGAGACCGGTCTCGTGAAGTAAGTTCGCACCAATTAACACGTCTGACGTCATTTCGTAGTCTGACAGGACATGGAACATGATTTCAACATTTATATTGTCAATGATGCAGATCGCAGTGAGGGTACTTGTTGAAACAACAGGAAAAGGACCTATTCCACGTAAATATTGAATGGCCTGACGTCTTTGCCCGGGCAATCTGTTTGCGACAGACTCTCGCATCACAGAGCATTCCGCACCGCTATCAAACACAGTATCTAGAATTTTGTCACCAACGCAAATACGCATCGTATTCAAACTGGATCTATCGTTAGAGACCGAATTCACGTTAGAAACTACCCGTTCTTCGCGACGATAGCAGGTGTCAAACGTGTGACCTGGTTTTGAACAGAATGAACAAATCTTATCACTAACCGGCCTAGGCATTGTAGCGGATGACATCGTGGAACTTTTATCGGTCGGCTGGGCATTTGAATCGTTTCTGTTGCGACAAATATTGAAAGTATGGCCGCTCCTTTTACAGAAAGTGCAATAAAGGGGATTTCGGTAATCAACATTAACCTTGTAACGTTTCAACGGTGGTTGGTTGTTATTACTTTGAATCGGGCGCTTCACGCGAATAGAAGAGGCAACAGATATCAATTCGGGCACTGAGATAGCTCTGGCATTCATTAATTCAATACGGAGACGCTCGTCACTCACCGTTCGAATCACCGCCTCCACAGCTTGATGTCGTGACTAACCAATTATCAGCCCATATTTTGGCACGACCCTTTAGCAAGCCGGTTACTTTCATCCGGATGTCGTAGTCGGTGAGGTTATACGTGCTTTTAGCTGTAGATATGTGATTGCACCACTCCCGAACTCCGACGTTACCGTCCGGGTCGTACGAAGGCAGAAATACGTCCGTAATCTTGACTTTATCGACGGAGGTTTGTTGCATTAATAACCGATCACTCATATGCTGCATCATCGTCATCATATTTGAGAAAAAAAAAATCTGGGGGTACATTACCAGATTGTAGTAACATTGCCGGTGGTGCTGCAATCGGGGCCATGGCAGGTCCGCTCGTCGCTCCGCATGTCGTAGACACGTTTGTACGTACTCGCTGGGGCACCAGGCGCTGCGTGGTTCGGCTCAGGGGCATCCATCCTGGAGCCCATCCGCTGCTCTCGGGGGTGTGATTAGGGTAACCTGAAAAATTATTATGAACGGACAGAAAAGGATCGTTGAATTCCATCCCACTTCTGATATCGTGATAATGGTAGACCACCCCTTTTTAAAAAAGTGCAAAACCGCTGGCCTGCTGACCACCGGCTTTGCTATTGCAATGTAAATGTCTACCTAGTTGTTAACTTTACTCACAAGGCTAACAAAACACACCCTGGAATTTAGTTTGAAATAAAAGCAGATGAATCACTGAACATTATAATTATTTTATTGAATTAATTAGCAAGGATTTACTCACAACGTTTTCGCACCGAGAATCCAACTCAAAGTGCCGTCAAGAAACTAGCTCCGATAGTTCCCAGCCACCATTTTTTGCGCCAACCAATAAGATGGTAGCGACTTACAAGATATGAAGATAGATGGCGCTCATGGCGGCTTCAAACTATCAGAACTAGCTTATTGAATTAGCAATTACTAAGCAGAAGCTTTTAATAAGCATTACTAAGATTATGAAGCCTAGTACGGCTAGTAAATAAGCATTACAGCAATCATAATTTTAAATAGGAATAAACTTACTTTGAAATGACGATAGGAAACGATCGAACTGAGAACTATTTTAAGTTAGGTAATCATTTTGAAGGTTTTAACTGGATACAACGCAATTAGAATTTACTCTTAGATTTGATGTCATTCAAGCATACAGATTACTGATATTCAAAAACAAATCTTAACTTAATCGAGTCTTTTCGACTCGATGACGTAGGTGCCTGATTTATCATTGCGGCGGCGGATATACTCAAACATAACTCTTTTAGCTTGATAAATTAACTTAGAGATTGTAAATTGACAAAACGCTATTAAAATGGATGTTAAGGTTTAACATTATTAAAGGTTACAAATTGATAATCGTCATCTTAAAAATAAATCGAAGTATCTTTGATCAATGCCGGAGATTCCCGAAAGCTCCCGATTCGTCCTTGCGGCGACATACACAACAATAAAACAGTATTGAGGAAGATATGTGTACGAGAAATATATGTGTGTGTTAAAGTATAACATAACATAACTTGTTCGAACAATAGAATCTCACCGTAGAGTAAAAAGGAAGACAGTTAGAAATTGCATTTTGAGTATGAATTGAACTTTTTAAGTGAGATTTATTCGTTTGCTGCTTATTAGTTTGAGAAGATAGATAATTATATAGATGCATAAACTCTTTATTGGAACACCACAGAACAAAGAAAACAGAGACACACAGAAACAGGGGAAGATATTCAAGTCAATTTAAACCAATAGGCCGTTAAGATTGATTACTGAATTTCTTTTTAAGAGGTGTGCGATAACCATAGACGAATTCATGGTTTCTCATCAGGGTTGCATAGAACAAAGGGTTTTTACTTTCAGGTATATTTTCTAAGCGTAGGTTAAAAAATGTCTGAAAAAAATTGGCCGAGAAATTGAGAAGGGTACGACATGAAACTTTGCTATAGACGCATATAACTAGGGTTCGGTATGTTTCTGTTAATACCACTTAAGCTTACTCTTAACACGTTCCCTGCTAAACCGTTGTACTTTTTTTAGCTCTTTTGCAAATCTTCACACAAACGTGTGTTTACTGTTTACTGGCGTTGTGTCTTAACTTAACTCAATCAGCTGAGCGGGTGCACACAACTGTTGCGATAAAATTGTCAACACAGAAGTGCAGGTTTGCACGCTAAGCGTGATTTCGCTTGCCGTAAAATTATAAAAACACAGATGTGTGTTTTCAGCAGTAAACGTGATATCAGTTACCAAAACCTTAACGATCTGAAACGACCTCAATCTTCTTTTTATTTGACTGATTGACGAGACGAGCAAGTCGTTCACGTGATAGTTAGCGCTACGCTCGCCCATAACAGTTACAGTGCCAACCAGGACTGCATAATCCTGTGCGGCACTGCACTGCGCTCGTCACCCTGAGACATGGGCTTGAAAGTCTCATATCCCCAGTAATTTGGTTGGAAACAGTGCCCTTCAAACTGGAACACACATGTATGCACAAATTTTTGCCATGCGATTTCTTGCAGAATAGGTCACCCACTACATTTCTCTACACTCCCAATTCCCACTATAATCCCACAACCTTCAACTGAAAAGTCTTTCAACGGCGTAAGTAATATTCATAACGGTTACAATAACAGCTAAAGCGATAATCGCATAGACGTGCCACCGTTTATCGTCACGTAGAAATAACGTAACCGTAAACGTTAACGTTGTGTCGCTAATGGTCTTCTAACTGATGTATACGTTCAAATGTTGCGGGAAAATGTTAGAAAACAATGTGGGAGAAACGGGGTAATAACGTGAAATGTGAACTCCTTTGTTGTTTACGGGGAAGATAGAGGTATTATAAAAGTTTGGTTTCACTGGAATTTAAATAATATACCTGGATGACCGAGCTCTGCTCGGTATTTTTTTTTTTATGACATTTTCTAAAAATGATTCCTAGCTAGATCGATTTATCGCCCCCGAAACCCCCTATGTACTAAATTTCATGAAAATCGTTGGAGCCGATTCCGAGATTCCAATTATTATATATATATACAAGAATTAATCATTTAAAGAAATAAGATTTTAGTTGAAATATCAAAACTCACCAAATTAGCGACTTTCACTGCTATAACGCTATTTAATAGCTAACAGATGTGAGGTTCTGAAGATTAACCAAATTATTGAAACATTATTTATAGAATAAATTAGAATCCCTATTTCCCTAGGTCACACCATAATTTGATTACAACTGTACCAATTTAGCATTTATCTTTTTCAAATATTCGTTGAGTTCCGAAAAAGGTTCCTATGAAGAGAAAAATTAGATTTTTTTGCCGGGAAATTTTAAAATTTGGGAAAAACTGGAAATTATTTTTAATGAACTTACGATTTGACATTTGATATTGTCGCGATCTTCAGCAAGTCTTAAGTAAAATGGTGGTTTTGAAGCTGGAAAATGCAGAGTTATTGCGGGAAAACTGAAATTACGTGGCTGAAAAGGGTGCAACTAGTATTTCATAAAAAACATAATAAATAAGTACTGAAAACTGATCAATTTTAACTAAAACGTCATAATTCTACAGTTGGTTACCGAAGACTCCAGATTAAGGCCTCAAACTGAACTGCCCTGCTAACTGTCGCCACCAATATCGCTCAGCGTTCAGAAGTCGACCAGAGACATTTATCCAAAGAGATCGGAACAATTTGTTTGCATTTATGGGAGTTTTCATTTCATTCTCTTTCTCTCTCATTCTCTTCAATCATTTTTTTGGAGGACTTTATTTTTATGATTAATCTTTAGCCTTCTTTGGGTTTTATACATTTTGCTTTGTCTTAAAAGTACGTACAATACAACAGTTTCAATTAGGTAGGAACGTGTAAAAATGCAAAATATCTACACCGCAAAAATTCAAAGCTAAAACTGAAAATATAGAAGTTTATTTTACAGCGGCAAGTTTATTTCACCGAACACCGCGGTCCGTGATTTCAGCCGGTAACGAACCGAGCACGCCGGTATTTGTGCAACAATGTCTGCGGCGCGGGAAAACTGACGGGTAAAAGTAGCGGGTAACGCAGGCAAAACTAACAATACGTGACTCGTTGTTTAATTTTAACAGGAACAAGAGATTCGTGGTTCAAACTGTGCAAAGGAATAGATGAGTTAATTGTAGAGAAGAACATTCATAGAAAAACGTTTAAGAAACCCAACAGATAAACTGAATAATGGAAACAAAGACTATTACCATATTTTTTTTAGTAATGTGTCACTGTAAGATACTTTTAGTTAGATAAATAGAGCTGACACCTTACTAGAATTCCTTTCATCTAAAAAATCAGGAAGCATGAGGACCAGCACCCTCAGAGCGATTTCCTATTTTTCACACAAACATAAGTCCAGCGCGGGAATCAAACCACAACACTCACGCTTTGCAGTCAGCTCTTCACCAACTTCCGCCACGAAAGCCTTCATTTCAAATCATTTCCCCTGTTTTCGCGAAAAAAAAAGGATAGCAAACTTGGCACCCATTAACAAAGCACCGAGTTCGTAACTATTTTGTCAAATTGATTGGGCAGTGTGAAGTGCCTAATCATTTTGACAAAATAGTTACGAACTTGGTGCTTTGTTTCAATATGAACACATCTCTGGAACGTGTCCAAATGTATCAACCATGATCATATTTCTGACGTCATCCTGGTCATACCGCTGGTTCACTGAACATCATTGGTTTTGTGTTTACATATACTGGCAAATGGTAGGCTATTTTGTTGGCTAGTACACGATAGTTGTTAGTGGCCATTATAATGGCTCTGGACAACTGTTACTGTACATTCGAGCACAGAACTGTAAACGGATTTTCGAAATTTATGTAAACACTAGCTGCGCCCGTCCCCGTGGGAATACGGAGATAAAATACAGCCTATGTTACTTGCTGATAATGTAGCTTTCCATGAGTGAAATAACTTGTAAAATCGGTTTTGTAGTTTAGGCGTGAAAGCGTAACAAACAAACACACTCACATTTGCAATTAAATATAAATATTATATTTAAATTTATTATTGAGCTAGGAAACTAGGATTAGGGCATAATATTAATAATATTAATATTAATATTAATATTTAATATTTAATATTTACGAAATAATTCTCGAGCATGTGAGATTTTTCATGACGTTTCCTTTAGTGAAGATCGAGTAATCATAAAGCCCTGTCTCCTGCGCCTTATTTGGACTACACACTATATAAAAAAGAAAGTATTTTTCGAAAATAGTTAATATGGTGTTGTCAAAAATTACATTGTTTTGTGTAGAGGTTTTCAAGTAGTGAGTAGACCAAAACACGTGCAGGGACACGGTTTTACGAACATAAAATATTTATTTATAATGTTTTCACAAAAAAACGTTGACATGTGCACGTTCGGACATTGAACTCGCAACCCTCTTCTTGGAAGGTGGACGTACAAAATCATAATGCTAGAAACCCTTAAGGCAAACGGTACCGTCGACATTGTGACCAGAAGGAAGATCCATTAGTTTAAAAGTAGGAATACCGAGAAATTGGAAGCAAAACAATAAGTAAGAAACAACTCTTCAAGAAAAGCCTTTGATTGCTTCTGGCACTGGTTGTGGCAACTTTTTCTGGCGTGGTGTAACACATGAGCGAAAATTCATCTTTTTATTATCTCACTAATATTAAAAACGTGAAAGTTCATGTGTTTGTGTTTTTGAAGCGGTGATAGTTAAGTGGGAGAACGTCCGCCTTCCAATCAGAAGGTCGTGAGTTCAAATCCCAGTGCAGGCACGTACCAATGTATTTCTGTGAAACATAATTATGTACGTAATTATCACTCGCTTTTCGGTTGAAGGAAAACATCGTGAGGAAACCCACAGGGAAACCCTACCCGAGAAATATTTCGGAGGTAGATATGTTATCCACCAATCCGGGTCGGGCCCCCGTGTTGGATTATGGCCTAACCCTCCTCACGAAAGTGCCCAGCAGTGGGACGTTATGGGTTGATGATGATGATGGTGATTGCTTGTGTTTTTATGCGTTTGTCTCATCTTCACAATAAGTCGCTATTTTAACATCTTAACAAAACGAGCAACGTTCCCTTGATGGTAAGCGCCACAGCTGTCCATAACAGATGAATTTCAGCCACTTGAGAACTATATTATTCGTCATCCTGACACTTGATTCTCTTTATACTCAGTAATTACGCTGGAAACAGTATCCGTACTGTATCTCGATTATTTTTGCTTACCATTGTTTGGCAAAACACAAAACTCAAACCGTTTATTGCAAGTCGGCAAAGCTAATGCATTTATAAGTCAAACCATTAAGTCTCATATACATAGAGAAAAATAAAAAAGCAACATTATAATGTACTAAACAATGATTAACTGATTATGGTTTGAGCTTGACAAAGGACGTTTCCGGCAGTTCCACATATCCCTGCTTATCTATCCCTACTGGTCCCTAACAGTCTTTGTCTTGCATGTCTACCATGTCTTTGTCTTGTTTGTTTGATAAAATTCCATTCTTCCCTAAGAATGGATTTTTTTTACTCCTATTACTACTAGGGGGGTTACTTTTCCACTTATATCCACAGTTGTAATCAATCCAGAAATAAGTATCATCATATCGAAAATTTCAAAAATGTTAAGTCTGCTTTTTATAATTGGAGAAAAAAAAGGCAGGCACAAGTAAAATGTTATTCGAAAATATTGAAGAGATAGAGGTGCCACCAGTTTATAGGAAATTACTGTTTGCTTCAAGTATAGAATCTACACCTTTTCTCGCCCTCCGTTTACACCTTAGTGATTGCTTTTACAAGCGTGGTCTCACACAACGGCTAAGTTGACAACACGTTGCAAATATGTCGAGACAAGATAGTAACTTTTAAAAACTTTTGCTTGTTCGCTTAGAGCGGGCGGTTCGCTGCCGCAGCTTTTTAATTGGCTGCTAACTATGTTATATAGCATAATTCATCTTTTTATAACTTTTTTTAGGTTTCGGCATTGCTCTTTTCGGCCAGTAACATGTTTTTTTTTATAAATACATATGCCAGTCAGTCAAGTAGTCTAGTCAAGCTGCAGTCAATGAAAAAAGAGAAAAAAAAAAACATGAAGCATGAGTAAATGAAGAGTGAAGTGGGATGTTTTATTGAAAATTCCTGAGCAATAAAATTTTGGAGGGGACGTAAAAAAGTTTCTTTTTTTTGTGTTAGGCTAGTTATACTGCTTTGATTACAAAGCGCTCAAAAACCAGCTTCGTGTAAAGTTCGAACATTTATTTCAAAAAGGTTTCCACTCAATGAAATGTTTCAATATGCTTGCGCATTTCCCCTTTGAAAAATGGCACAGTTATTGGATTTTACTTTAAACTAAATCTAGGAGCTTACATGAAACTGGCTTAAGTTGCTTCTTTGTTTGGGATCAAAATTGTAAAATTCAGGAAAAATGGAAAGCATAAAACTGGAATGCACTTTTTGATTGAAATATCTACATTATGTTGACGTGGCTTTGGACAACAAACGTGTTATAAAACCAATATATTTATAAAAACTATATTATAATAATTATTTTTATAATACAATCATAACCTACCATATTCCAGTTGGAGACACAAACCCGGACACAATAAAAAAAAAATGTTGTGGGTACTTCTCCAATTCACAATCTTATTTGGCACTGCAAAATTCCTAATTTATAGGAAGCAAAAGGACACATGGTAAGTATTACCTAAACCTCGTATCAAATAGCCAAGATTTAAAAGTAAAACGCGAACTCACCGTCAAAGGAATCGTGATAGTCGATCCAAAAACATACTCAGACTCGAAAGGAAATATATTCCATGAATAATTCACACGTCATACCGAACTGAATAGGACCCGCGTTCTCACGTTGACGGAAAGAAGTGCGGATGAACGCGCGCGTTTACGTCCAGTTTTGAAACGCTATGGTTCTGTGGAATCGCTTAATTTGTATAACAATGACTCGTTTGAAAGTCAACCTTTTGAAATAAGGTATTAGAGCTACCAGTTGATATTGTCAACTCCAGATTTCAATAATCAAGAAGAATAAGAGGTATCGAACAGAGAAAAATATATGAAAAATTAAGAATGAGTGAACGTATACTTGAATTATTGTTCTGTTTAGTATTCCGTAGTTGTAGTTAGTGAAACTTTGGCGTTAAAGTTGTAGTCACTGCATTTCTTAAGTTTTGCGCGGCCGAGGTCTGGCAAAATCCGACACTACTCTCGATACTACCCTCACCAACAAGCTTTTGCGCTATTCTGATTGCTGATTCAACATCTTGAAAAGCACTCTGTACTTCTCTAGATTAACAACTGCTCCTTTCTACTTTCTTTCAGAAAACTACCATTTTATCGCCATAAAAAACCTAAAGCAAAAAAGGGCAGCTTAATAACAGTTTTTTACTTAGTCCGACATCAGTAAACATGCCAACCGAGCCCCAGCTGCATCCAAAATAAAATAGCGGGAACTGTCACCAACAAAGGACTTACCTTAGCGACCTATTTAAATTACTGCAATTTTATTTGACGATTACAATAAAAAAGCGGTAATGCCTCCCCGGCCGCGAAGCGAGCGAAACATTTTTGATGAAATTCAACGCTCGCCATTCGAGTCACGATTCTGTTAAATTTCCCTAAAGATAATAAACATTTCCTGGGTAAATTAAACAGTTGTTTCGTACGGTACACTTTTCTGCGTTTCAGTTGTTCATCTGAGAGCTGGATCGGTGTCTACCTGCTTTTTCTTCATTGTTTGCATATAGAATCTGAATGGAGCGTAATAGATTTTGTATGGTTTTGTTGTACAAACAATAAGCAATGATTGTTTATTGAATGATGTAAGTTTGGCTTCTTTTGTCATCATCATCAGCCCACCTGAAAGCTTCCGATGAAGCATGAACTGCCGTCAATCGGTAACAACCCTGAATAATGACTTAACGTGCTCTCCAAAGCAAAGAGCGATGAAATCTTTGATGCAAAGCTGAGGTTTCAATCTTTGTGACATCGGGTTGTCGTGTACCACCCGCACGGATGACAGCTCAAGCCCTACTACCAGTATTGCAGGAAGTTTTCAACATTCGTCTTCTGTTTCCCAAAAGAGATTCCCCTAATATTTTAAGCCAAGTGAATAACACTCAACGGTTTGTGGTGGCGGTACTGCGTAATGCTACCAGCGGTAATTGCTTACGGGGGTACCTACAGTAATTACATTTGTAATTAAGGTAAGTGCTAAAGGTATATTTGCCGAACCGTTTAGGTTAAAACTGGTTCTAAACTGGAGCTTCAAAAACCGCAAGCAGTTTTGAACGGGAATTACTTATTTTAATTTGTGTTCTGTGGTGTTCCGTTATGGATGGCTGCTCTTTTGGGGCGTTATTCAAAAATGTGGTTTTCATTTCGACAATGAACGTAATTACATAATTTACTTTCAACATAGAAATAAAATTGATTTATACATTTGATTATCATCTTTCATGCAAATAGTTTGTTATGAGTAATTTGAAGTTTTTATTTAAATCGCATATCTTCACCGTGAGAATCGAAACTTCTGAGATTCCAGAATAAATCATAGAGTCTAATAACAAAATGCAGAGAAAATATTTTTGGTGTCAATAGTTAGTAGTCAATAGTTAATAGTCTTTTGTTTCCAAAAATATTTTCTCTTCCCGAAAGGCCATGGCGTGGGTCTGGGTGTTTGTAGGACCATCGCTTTTCGTAGTTCCTGATTCTCTAAATACAAGAAATCAGGATAGGAGTATGTGATCGTGACCCCTTAATATTTTAACATCCAGTGCACTCTGACCAGCTAAAATTCGTATTTCATCATTGCAATTGAGTTGGTTGTGTCAAGATAACTATCTGATATCTTAAAACAAAGTTTAAATATAGAAGAGGAACAAAAACAGATTGTCTGTTTTTACAAGAAAATAATAATACATTGTAGTTACCTTTTCCTGGAGTACAAAGAAGGGAAGAATCTTTTATGTTGACGTGGTGCAGTGCCATGCAATCTAGCGCGGGCGATTGGACATATTGCAATTGTTATGGGCAGGCTTCTGGCAGGTTCTGATCTACATACAAAAACCTGGTACGTCTCTCATATATAAATGTAAGTTATTAAATTAACCGTTTCTTTTATCCAAAATCAACACCACCCAGACATAATAAATCACTCAAAAAGCCAATAAACAGTTGCCTACCAAAGCTGACCTCTAATTGACCTCTCTTTTGACCCTGGAATAGCCTTATTAAATATCCAGTTCGTTCGCCATGGCTATTTTTATTATTACAATAGGCACATTTTATGGGCGGGCCCCTCGAAGGGTTTCTTTGATTAATTTATTCGTTGACGGGATTTCCCGACAAGGGATGGACTTTGATACGTTAGAAGATTAATCTTTATTCAGCGTTGGATCGGAAAAAAGGTTATTGACAGATATACATGGTCTACTTATAATGTAGGTAAGTAAATATACTCTATGTAAGTAAACGATTTATACTTCGGAGAGCACGTTAAGTTAAGTCATCGAGGTGGTGTTAAGCCTTGTCAGAGGTTCTTGGGCAGCCTGACCATCTTTTAAACCAGATGACATCATCATCATTTTAAAAAATGACATCGCCGTAGAGTTTCTTGGTGCTATCTTCTCTAACGGGCGTATTTCCGAAGCACTGGTAGAGTCAATGGTGTTTTCCTTTTCGTGTGCGAGACTCAGGCATGGGTCACCACTTGAAAGGGAAATATCCTTTTTCTAACTCAAACCATAATTAGATAATAATCATTAGTTTCGTAGATCATAAAATTTGACTTATTTTTTTTTGTATTTCTATACTTATGTATAAGATATTATTTTTTTTTGACGTGTAAAAGTGCAATATTTTGCCTATTTACAATAAATGATTTGAGTTTGAGTTTGAGTTTGATCTTTTTATTTTTATCAAACATCTTGTCTGAACTATAACCTTCGATATCTGGGATTGTGCTGAAACATCTACTATTGCGTTCAAAGAATTGTCCCGTCTGTCACAATTCTTCTAGTCTTTGACAGTATCAGATCAAATCAGTTGACACTGTTTACTCGCGGAAGCATCTCGTCTGGTCTCAATGCCATTGTTTTTCTTATAAAATAGAGCAAAGTGCTATAAAAAAATTTACTACAAAGTTGTGAAAATTGCAGTGCTAGTGCAGTTCTGTGCCAATCCAGTGATGATATTATTTATATTCGGGAACAAAATTCAAACGGTTGCTTCAATCTCAAGGTCCTAATGCAGGCATCTGTAATAAAGTGTGACATTGTAAATTTCTTGCGACAAGGCAAAACAGTCCTTCTGTGGTTCTGGTAAGTCCTTTATTTACTCGAAACGATTAGCTCTGATCAATTAAGGACGTCTGCATGGATGATGGCCAATTGGCCATAGAGTAGAGAGTTGAAGCTTTTATAGAAGCGAAAATGTCAGCTATAGCAATTGACCCATCACCAGTGCGTTTTGATGATGAAACAGCGCCAAAAATATATTGTTTATTAGTTTGTTTAAACCCCTGTGGAACTTCGAATCAAAAGACCTACCTCTAAATTATATAACAATGATGGCTGTTACATTTTTGCGTAATTTAATGATATCATTGAATTTTCAATTAAAACTTATATTAACAAGATCAAATTCCCCAAGAGAGTTACAAATTAACCTGAGTTAACGGTTACAGCAATGAACTTTATCGCCAATGAATAATTGCTTGATGAGACAGATGCACGAACATAAACTGAAAATTGCTTAGTTATTAATTTTAATAAAAGCAAATATTAATTTATGAATTTGAAGCTTACATAATCCACTTCAATTAGTTCACTAGATGAATTAGAAATAGTCAGAATAACGCTACATTAAGCCCCAGGAGCGGGGAAAAGGTTGCGCAAGGGGTGGTTTTAGCAATGCCTAGGTATTAGTCGAAATAGAAAATGAAGTTATCTTGAGACAACTGTACCAAACGCGGTTTGTATGTGTGTGGCGCCTGTACGTACGCACACATGTACAATTACCGGTAAGCCAAGCAGTAGTGTGCAAACAATAGGATCCGGTTTGAAGGGCACTGTTTCCAGCAAAATTACTAGGCATATGAGATTTTAGATCCAATGTCTCAAGGTAACGAGCGCAGTGTAGTGCCGCGCAAGATTATGCAATGCAAAGTTCTGGGTGGCACTGTAACTGTTATGGGCAGGCGTAGCGCTTACCATCAGGTGAACGACCTGCTCGTTACCCAGTAAAATCCAATAAAAATATTCTTGCACCTAGGCACAGAAAAAAATAGTACAGATTACGCACTGCCTTAGAATACGCAACCATACATGTGACCTAGGGCTGCCCCCATAATGTATTTATCGTTGTGTGCACGCTGTCCGCAATTAATGAAGAATGAAGATACTTTTATTTTCTGTTTCTACTATAGCCTTGGTCTAATGACCACATCAAGACGTAAATACTGCAGTTGTACTGTTACTGCTTAACCCAATTTTTTGTCAGTACCCATATCTTTGTTCCTATTAACGGCCTTGCTCCAATCCGATACAATTTATAGGCCTAAAACCCTAATTAACACAACCCGAAAAAGGGCTGAGTCCCTAACCAATGTCATTAAACAGACTATAGCCCCAATACATTCGTAGAGACAGTAGATAATCTTTTGTGATTTTTGGATGACTTCATAGCTGATCAAGCCTTGCTTTGTTCTAATAAGTTGGGAACGGACAACGGTCAACCCTATTTCTTTAGGTGACTTTTAGTCTTGACTTACAGTGGGAGTCACATCTTGCTACTTGAACACGTAGGGTTGACACCATCACTCTCTTAGTCTTTAATTCGAAGAGCTAAAAAAGTACCATAACTATGAATACTCGTCGCATCTGTCAATAGGGTTAAGCAATTGAGAGGGCATTCAATCAATGACGTCATAGAATAGTTTTAGTCTTTCTTAGTTCGTGATAAATTGTTTCTCCTCTATTATTATTTTAACAGGTTCATTGCCGAAAACATAGACCTAGTGATTTTTATAACTTTACGCGGGTGCGGGAAAACACACTTGTTGTGTTAGCGCAGTTTACGTGCCGGCTGTGCGGCGAAACAGAGACGCGTGTGTTTAACGCGGCGCTACTGCAGAGCGGCACACAGACGGCACGCCACTGCTGGAAAACACACACGGTCACATGTAAAATCCGGTTCAGCAGTCAACGTTTTAAGAATTCTCTAGAACAAGAAGTCTTAAAATCGAGAAACCGCCATACTCGTTTAAACAAAGTCTTATTTTGAACATACGCGGATGATCTCACTGTCCCCACTGGCCAACTGTTTTAAGCATCAATTAATTATCGTCACTCGGCATTATGATAGCGAGCCGACTACAGTTGCCAATTATAGTAGCGATTCCCTTGTGTCTTTGTCATGCGATACTATTTACTAGCAATATGAGGTATTCAAATCCAATCCTACTCTTATTATAAACTAGCTGCGCCCTGCGGTTTCACCCGCATAATTGAAGTTTTCCCGCAATAACTCTCATAAAAGCAATATATTTTCCCCGTTTTTGCCACATTCTTCATTGATGCTCCGCTTCTATTGGTCGTAGCGTGATGTTATATAACCTTTCTCGATAAATGGACTATTCAACACAAAAAGAATTGTTCGATTCGGACCAGTAGTTCCTGAGATCCTAGCGTTCAAACAAACAAACTCTTCAGCTTTATATATAAGTATAGATATAGATACGAAAGATTGTGGGTGTATGTTTGTTACCGATCGGCGTGGATATCGCCGAACGGATCAAATGGAGTGGAAGATTTGATATGCCTTGAGTGACGGGCGATATGTTTTAGTCGATTGTATCGATTATAACTCTTGATAATGTTATCTCATAGTCAAATTTAAGTGGTTCCGAATTGTTTTCAAACACCTGAGGGGTAACCACGTACTTACTCTTATCCCATGCAGTTCGTTTTAAGGCCTTAAACTTAACGGCCTAGATTGGCACCACACTCTCATAAATGACAGGTGTGACGAAATGTCACTCAAAAATAGACTGAAGAGAATGAGGGAGAAAGAGAATGAGGTGGAGCTATATAAACTCCCATAAATGCAAACAAAGTCTTACGATCTCTTTGGATAAATGTCTCTCGTCGACTTATGAACGCTTAGCGATATTGGTGGTGATAGTTAGCAGGGCAGTTCAGTTTAAGGCTTTAAACTGGATGGATTTAACTGTTCGTGGTGAGGCCCCTGAAAGGAAACAATAGCACTTAGTGGTACCGACGGCGATCAAAGAAGTGACGAGCATAGCGTCAGTCAACTCAGAACAATCGAAATACATGTCGATTGTTTATTCGGGGAGCGAGTTGTTTATAAACTCGATTGTCGTTTTGCTCAGAATGCGATCTTTTCGATTGACACATCTCAGACTCGTCTATCGTTGAGCAAAATTCATAGTAATAATTATATTAATACAATCAGTAATCCCTACTTCCCTATCCCTACTTATATTAAATGCGAAAGTAACTCTGTCTGTCTGTCTGTCTGTCTGTCTGTTGCTCTTTCACGCCTAAACTACTGAACCGATTGAAATAAAATTTGGTACAGAGATAGTCTAGAGCCTAAGAAAGGACATAGGGTACTTTTTAATGCGAAAAAAGCATTGTAAGGTTTTGAAATAGGGGATGAAAGTTTGTATGGAAGGTTCGTCATTTTTCAAGCTAGAAGCTTTAAACTTATTTTTTAAGGTTTTAATTAAATATAAATAAATATGACATACATATGTCCGCCTTCCAATCAGAAGGTCGTGAGTTCAAATCCCAGTGCGGGCACGTACCAATGTGTTTCTGTAAAACATATGTACTTAATTATCACTAGCTTTTCGGTGAAGGAAAACATCGTGAGGAAACCCACATACCTGCCCGAGAATTATTTCGGAGGTAGGTATGTTATCCACCAATCCGGACCTGGCCCCCGTGGTGGAATATGGCCTAACCCTCCTCACGAAAGTGAGGAGAGACCCGTGCCCAGCAGTGGGACGTTATGGGTTGATGATGATTTGATTTGATGACATACAAAGTTTTTAAAATTTTTACCCTTGATGGGGAGATGAAATTATGTATGGAAATATGTAAGGTTTCGGCTAAACCACTGCATCGATTTAAAAAAATATTTCACTAATGGAAAGCTACATTGACACCGAGTAAAATAGGCTATATTTTATCCCCATATTCCCGCGGGAACAGGAACTACGCGAAATTTATAAATACAGTTAGTATAAGTCAGGGGAGATCCGTGCTCAGTACTGGCCCGGTATGGATTGATTATAAAGATGATTAGCGAATAAAAGCATGTAAACAACCTGTATTACTGTCTAACACTTACACTACGCTCTGGCCTGTAGCTAATCGAGCTTGTTAACGTAGAAGGGAATATGCAGCCCTTGAGAGTGCTAAATACGATCCGATGCCTACTAGTCCTAACTATTAATCTTTTTAACAACCGACTTCGGAATTGTGGCCGCCATTATTTCTGGGGCCTAATTAAAATAGCTCAATTTGTTTCAGTCTTTAGGAAGGTTTTTTAGTACCTATTAAACCAAAAGTTCGGTGGTATAGCGGAATTGCGGGACGAATTGTGGTGGAACACGAGATCTTCCAAGACCAAGCCCTCTATGACTCTCAAATTAAAAAAAAAACGAAAAGATATTCATGTAAATTTTATAATTGTTTTTTTTTAGTTATATGGCTTTGTTATTTAATTATTTGAATACTATCATTGAACACAATGAATGGATCAAACATGGGTTGAACTTTTAGGAGCAGGTGTGGCGCTTACCATCAGTGAACTTTCTCCTCGTCTTGTTACTCTGTGGTTTAAAAAAAAATCTTACAGCTTTATTTATAACTCTACTCTTTCACGATTTCTAAACAAATTAAAAAAAATATTGATTTGTGATATTACATTACATAAAAAAACGGATCAGTAGTTTTATAGTAAATCAATATGAAGTAAGGTTTTTTTTGTTACTAAGAATTATTTCAAATAGGCCAAAGATAAGCCGAGGAATAGAGGAAACTGCGCCCCTTTTAAAAGCTCCTAATATCTCTGTAAATATTTAACAGAGTTTGATAGCCTTTTACTGTTGTGTTCCTTTTAGCATTTCTTATTAATTTATCATGAAAAATAAACAATTTAACAGGATTAGTATAACTTTTGAAATCATAAGAAAGTACGCAGATTTATAAGTATCGGACCATGCCTTTTTGGTTTAATTACAAGACTACGGGCCGCCCTTAGACCAGATGTTCTATGAAACTTTTTTACTGGACCTAGCGACCAAGTGCATGAATCTATATATATAAAAATGTTATGTTGGTTTGTGTACGCTTCAAAAACTCAAAAAGTTCTGCACCGATCGAGCTGAAATTTTAGCATGATATATAATCCGCATCAAGGATCGTTTTTATCTATTTTTTTCATCAGTGACATATCAGCGAATGTGCGAATGTGCCACAGCGAAGCGTGCCAGGGTACAGCTATTAGTTTCATAGAAAGTCTAAGGTAAGGCTAAAAGTCTTAGTCTTGGACTAATACTCCGCAATCTTAACAGCTGATATGAATTCAATTTGATAAGCCTGTATATACTTGCTTGTACTTATTTGCGCAGTGCAGTGCCGCGCAGGATTCTTCAATGCCGTGTTCTGGGTTTTGCTGTGACTGTTATGGGCAGGCGTAGCGGTTACCATCAGGTGAACGACTTGATCGTCTCTTCACTCAGCCAAATAAAAAAACTTTAACAATCCATACGGCTATTAATATTTTTTTTTGTCCAGCAACCATATGCCACCACCTATGAATTAAAAATCTATCTATGAACTCAAATCAAAAAGTTTCCACCCGCTTTTTTCGTTGGTTCATCGTTAAACTTTTCACGATCGACGCCCATCGGCGACCCACCGGTCATAATAAATTTTTCGCACAGATGTTCTTCTAAGGCGTTATTGGATCCCTACAATATAATATGGGGTTTCATTTTCACATATTGTTGGTACAATATTCGCATAGAATGATGACTGCTTATTATTTCCTGTTAGCTCCTGCTTGGTAAGCGATTCTAATATTGAGCACAGTGCTTCGTTTTCCTGGACTCAATTTTGCTTCGGGAAATTGGTAGGATAAGCAAAGAACATATTGCAAACGGGATGAAGGAAGTAATTTGGCGTACTGCTGGTACTTCTGTTCGATGAAGAGCGCTACAATTATTAAGACTGGTAACGATTTAACGCGCAACAAGTCAACAAGTTGCGCAAAAGCTTGCAACGTTGCACGATGACGCTCGTCTGATTTTGTTTATTGTTTGCTTAATTTCATCTACATTGTTTTGACAAACTATGACATAAGGCGCTGGCACTATCTCATTTGACAAACAAACAAACATTTAAAATTAATCCTTACTATCGCACAGTTTAAGTGGTTTTTAGAATCTGCACGTGACCAAAATAATGACCTATATTTAGGACAAAGCATTAGCCCCACTATACAGCGAGGCAACGCCGCCAGCATAATGAAGACTAGAGCTTCTGTTGGTGACCAAAATATTTGCCTATGTTTCGGACAATGAATTATTATTCATCATCATCATCAACCCATACCGTCCCACTGCTGAGCACGGGTCTCCCCAAACTTTCGTGAGGAGTATTAGGCCATAATCCGGATTGGTGAAAAAAACTTAAAACATAATTTATATTTTATGTTTTATGTTTTTATTAATTTTATTTTGTAAAGATTAAGGTCGCCATGGACTTCTGGTGGGTACTTTTGACATCTTAATGGCCCAAAGAAGCAGTCGGCAGAAATAAAATTATACTACGGCAAACATCAAGCGAATTAAATTTTAAATACCGCTCTTGCTCCTAATAGCATACTCTCAACGAAATCTGAGAAGAGTAGCCGAATTATAAATATAACCTTGGAGGAAAGTTGGTGATTTCAATTATTATTATGGCCCCGGAGAAGAAGCTTTTGTTCTTTAATAGTATTATAGTATGAGTTTCATGACTACATTTTGGTATAAAATTTTGAATGATATCTCCTATTAACGACTTTGACTGGGTTGTTTCTAACTTAGTATTAGATACAGAGGTAACTTCTAAACAAAATTATTAGTTGTGTTAGAAGACGCTCCCATGTCACATGTCATTTCATATAAATAAGCTGATTTGACAATTCAAACATGAATTCAAATGAAGTTTTTACTAACGTTAACCCTAAGAGCCTAAGCACACGGCGTTTTTTCTGCGCGCAGAAGACGCGCGTTTCACGAACGCGCGTTTACGGTGCCGTAGATGCCCAGAAAGCTGATTGTTGCATTTGTATTGATTAAAACGCGCGTAAAAAGCGATACAAACGTGCGCGAGAGGCGCGTTCGTAATGCGTTTGAATGGATTCTAGCGATTTTTAAACTTTGTATTAAAATGAAACCACAGTCTTCTTTCACTCGTAAATGGGTCTGTCCAATAGATTCGGTTATAAGCGTTTTTTTTTCTTTTTTATGTAGTAATAAAGTCAACCGACGCCAATGTACAACTGACGAGCGATGTATCTTCGTTTGACGAACGCACGTTTACAGCACCACTCATTTTTAATACGCTTTTTTTCACGTGTGCTTAGGTTACAAGGTTGCGTCTGAGCTGCGTTTGAATTAGGTATACGCGCGTCGTCTGCGAGTATAAATAACGCCGTCTGCTTTGGCTCTAAAGTTATCCCCAATATAATTTAAGATACTATAGATATAATTTTGCTGTGACACGACAAATCTTAGACGCAACGTCACTTCTATGTTCACACCCGCACATCGAGAGTGGCATATCTTAAAAATATTCATATTTTACGAGACCGCACAAAAGTTGGACTGCCATTTTTGCATAAAGCAATTCCAACCGTTTACCGTCGTAAAACAAACATCCCGATCCCTCGCTACTCAAATCAAACAACAAATCCGCGTTTAACGGGTCTCCGTTTACATCGCGATATCGACTTCGCGACAAGCTTTGGTCAGACTCCGCAAACAAGTATCCAACAGTTGCTGATGCAGTATATAAGATTGTTTGTTTTAGCCAAGAGTATATAAATAACAGTACGAATATACTCAGAAGACGATTTAAGGTCTTATTTTTTTAGGGTTCCCTACCTAAAGGGTAAAACGGGACACTAAGGCTCCGCTGTCTGTCTGTCCGTCAGTCACCTCGCTGTATCTCATGAACCGTTATAGTTAGATAGTTGAAATTATCACAGATGATGTATTTCCTTTGCCGCTATGACAACAAATACTAAAAACAGAATGAAATAATGAAATATTTAAGGGAGTTCCCATACAACAATGTACGGAACCCTTAGTGCGCGAGTCCGACTCGCACTTGTTTCTTAAAGATGATAAATGAATGCATGGAAGCTCAAGCTCAAACGCCTTCTTTCGACTACCTACCATAGTCCTTTAACAACATGTACCTATGAAAATCAAATAGATATCGAAATATTGTCTTGAAAAAAAAAAAACATTTAAATATGCAGGATTATGCAATGCAGGGTTCTGGGTAGTGCTGTGTTTGTCATGTGCAGGCGCAGTGCTAAACATCAGATGAACGACATGCTCGACTCGCCGCTCAATCAAAAAAGAATTGATTCTTTTTGATTCTTCTAGAAGGAACAGATTCCAAATCCTTTGATAGATTTAGTTTACTTCATAAGTGTTGCCTTGGAGTACATAATCGCATTAATCTCACTAATATTATAACTTGCGAAAGTTTATGTGTGTTTATCCTCTCTTTACGCCGAAACGGCTGAACGGATTTTCATGAAATTTAGTGTAATTTACTTCCGATCCTGGAATAGAATAAAGGAAACTTTTTATTCCGTACAAAATAAGGGTTCCTATAGAATAAAGGATAATAGTTGTGGCAGCCCTACTCTGTGCTGCTGAGTTCGGCTGTCTTACAAGGAAGTAACACGAGCATCAAGTGAAAATAATTATTAAGGTTTATCCTACATGACGGTTTCAAGGGAGGTTCCTGTGGGAGAATAGTCAACGCGGGTGAAACCGCGGGGCGCTGTTAGTTATGTATATACTCGCTAATATTAGAATTTGGGAATCCATGAGTGAAATTAAATAGAGCAACGAGATTTCTATAAAAAAAAAACATCACTTCGCATTCAGAATTACTCATTAATCTTTTTTACGCCAACTTGAAACCCACTGAAAGCGATAAATATTACAATTTCTAAGATACTGTCTCCACATACACTGCGCCAGCACACCGCTAAGCCTGAATAAATTCAGCAAACTTCGTAAGAAGGGCATTAAGCCCTGAAAAATGTCTTGCGGAGTGGCGCTTTAACACTGAAAACGCTGCAGAGAAACGGTGAGATGACTTACACTATTTTAATCAATGTGAAATATAAGGGTTGTGTTTGGTTACAGGGGTGGGAAAAGTTTTTATTTTTTAAGGTTCCGTACCCAAAGGGTAAAACGGGTCCCTATTACTAAGACTTCGCTGTCTGTCTGTCTGTCCGTCTGTCACCAGGCTGTATCTCATGAACCGTGATAGTTAGAGAGTTGAAATTTTCACACACGATGTATTTCTGTTGCCGCTATAACAACAAATACTGAAAAACAGAATACCATAAATATTTAAGGGGGGATCCCATACAAAAAAGTACGAAACCCTTCGTGCGCGAGTCCGACTGGCACTTGTCGGTTTTTTTTTAACCTTTCTGGGCGTAGTGGCTCGACTATAGCCCTTGAGCTAACATACTTGGTTAACTAAAATGATAAGAGAATAGTTCTTGATAATTCTAACTAAAAACAATATCTATGACAGGGTTATATTTCATGCCTTTAATGCCCTCTAACCTGATCAGAGGCTTTATTTACAGGTTTTCATATACAAATACAGCTTTTATTTATTTAAATTTATAGAAGTTCAATCTATCGGTTCACTTTCTGACATACTAAGTTTTACTCTATACAATTAGTTAATATATCTACTTACATTCTGTGTTCCGGTTTGAAAGGCACTGTTTCCAGCGAAATAACTGGGCATTTGAGACATTAGAGCCGATGTCTCAGGGTGAAGAGCGCAGTGCAGTGCCGCGCAGGATTATGCAATGCAAAGTTCTGGGCGGCACTGTAACTGTTATGGGCAGGCGTAGCGCTTACCATCAGCTGAACGACTGGCTCGTTTCCCTCAGTGCGACTTGAATCAAGATGTAGACTTAATGACTTAATCTTAAATTTAAACTTAGCAAGTTTTGAACCAAACTTAGCAAGTGTTGAACCAGACTTGTCAAGTTTTGAGCCAGACTAGGTAAGTTTTGATTAAAAAATGGCAAGTTTCGAACCAAATTTGGCAAAATTTACACCAAACCCGGCAACCTATAGCCACAGAAGAACTATTTTCACACTTCTCAAACAGCGAATGAACGTTCAAACTTAACAAATAACAATATTTCTCCTTCATACATTACAGTTCATTCCGTACGGCAATTCTTTAAATTACGCTGGTACAAGCGAAGTTGGAAAAACATAAATTTCATCCTATTCAACGGTGGAACTTTTTTCATTCCCTCACAGTTTAACATATTTCAGCTTCAGAGGAATACAATCCTGAATACTTCGGGTTGAAATTCTATTTTGCCGAGTGTAATTTATTTCATACTTGTTTGACGGAGAAGGATTTTATGCAGTTTGCGTCAGATTGCGTAATTCGAATAGTTGAAGCTTTACTCATAGAAACTTTGAGCCGACTACGATACACAATAGATTATGTGGGACTCAGGACGTTTAGCGTTAGCACAGTGGACTATAAAACTGCTGTGATATATAAATTAAAACAAATATAAGTAGCGCGGGAAAGCGGTGGTAGCCTAGTGCGAGAACGTCCGCCTTCCAAGGAGTAGGAAGTGAGTCCAAATCTCAGTACAGGACTGTACCAATGTGTTTCTGTAAAGCACATGTGCGTAACTATCATTCGCTTTTCGGTAAAGGAAAACATCGTGCACGTGCATTTCATATACAAGGCCTAAGTACAAAATTGCGTTTAAAGCTATAATTTTAAGCCTAATAATGAAACACCGTCCTTCAGTGGCAAAAATCTAAGCACTAGTATCGTAAATCAATTCGAAGATTTGAAATTGCCAAAATACTTGATTAACTTTTTTTTTGAGTTTTTAAGAACTCTACAATTATCAAACTCATTTTTCAAAGCCAATCCCGGCATACGTAGGCTTTATAAGTCACATCGTGACCACTTAAATTGTGTATGTGACTCATAAGTACTAAACATGCATATTCTACATAAATCCTTATCTAGTAGTAAAAAAATAGCACTCGTAAAATCCGCTTCATTTCCATAACACATTTGAGCACCAACCTTAAAACCTTGCGTACGGTAAACATTTCATTGCGGTCAGAAACCGTTGCGTATCAAAAAGGGCTATATCCGTTACGGAGACCAACTTCATAACCCCGAGTTCCCCAAAAGACCTATCTCAGTCCATAAAAATAATGACAAACCAAAATATCAATAACCATGGGAAATAACCAACTTGTGGCGTTACATCTGGCAAACGAGCGGCTGGTCGTTATATTACGCTTTGCCCAAATATGAGACACGATGTTACGACTATTTTGGTTGGCGTCAGTGGGAACGCAGTATTAACAAAAGAAAAACCGAGAAATATAGGATATAAAACTCTTTTGCTAGATATTCATCACTGAGGTATGAAGGAAAATATTTTCAGAACTACTGAGTACTGAAACTAAGTCATTCGCCTGATGGTAAGCGTCACGCCTGCCAATAAAAGTTACTAATAAGATAACTTAGTAAGTAAGATAACTTACTTTTCTGGTTTTACTCTGACTCAGTGCCGCGCAAGATTTTGAAATTTGAAGATCTGCGTTACATTGCTATTATTATAGACAAACGTGTCACTTACCACCAGGCAAAGGACCTGCTTAACCAGCCGCCACAGCAGGACTGTATTAACTTTAGTAAAACATACCAGTACTAAATTGAGAAGTAAACTTATGCTATTTCTGGTTCTAATTTGAAAGTTCAAGTTTATTAACCTCTACCTTTAAAGTTTTAGTTAAGACTAATCCGAATGACTTGAATTTAAGACAAGCCCACGCACGTATCAAAATTTGCCCTTTGAAAGAGATTTCTCTAAAATATCTCATTCAAGTTTCTAAATTCAAATACCGTTACGCTTCAAGTGATATTTGAAAATTTCACGTAGCTAGCTAATTATTGTAATTAGTTTAGTAATGAGAACCGAAAAGCTGCTACAACTAAATACAAAATTGTGATCTAAATCCGTATTTAGATCACAATATGTTATTATGTTGTTTGTTAATTGTGTTATTTTGTCGTTATGTTATGAAGTCACATTCCCGTAAATGTGGCTCGGAGTCGAACATACATACATATGATTATACAGTCACGTCTTTTTCTCGTTGGAGTAGGCAGAGAGTAGTCTCTGTGGGATTGTAGCATGTGGAAAAATATAGATCTTTCCACATGCTACGATCCTGACTCAGCTCTTCCGAACAGCTATAAGACAAAAATGTGGTCAAAGAAATAAAAATCAAGATAAAAAGATAAAATTAATAAGTTACACGGGTTTTTTTATGCCACAGACTAAAAAAACGAATACGTCAGCTTATAAAAAAATGCCAATACACAGTTTCAGACCTAGCGCATGTTGTTTATACGAAAACTTTTGATTACGGCGACCGGCAGTTATGAAAACGAACAACTGTAGCAATATTTTGACGTATAAATAGGAATAATATACGGAGTTTCTAATATTTGGGCACCCCGTTTTATTAGAAACCTAAACTTTGTAGGCTGGACTTTACGGCTAAAGTTTTTAGCACTGGCAGCCTATTTTTGGAGTAATTGAATAACGTATCGCAGAAGTTTTGTCGGCATTGAAACTTGTAATAACAATAGCTAATTATAATTATGGTTTTGCAATTATCTGGATTGAAGCGGTGGTAGCCTAGTGGGAGAACGTCTGCCTTCCAATCAGAAGGTCGTGAGTTCAAATCCCAGTGCAGACACGAACCAATGTGTTTCTGTAAAACATATGTACGTAATTATCACTCGCTTTTCGGTGAAGAAAAACATCGTGAGGAAACCCTCATACCTACCGGAGAATTATTTCGGAGGTGGGTACGTGATCCACTAATCCGGACTGGGCCCCCGTGGTGGATTATGGCCTTACCCTCCTCACGAAAGTGAGGAGAGACCCGTGCCCAGCATTGGGACGTTATGGGTTGATGATGATGAATTATCTGCATACTCGTGTTCATTCATATTAATTCGGAACACTCTTCCATTGGATTCGGAATAACATAGGATAAGATAACAACTCTTTATATCTCTCTCGTGTCTCTCTCATTCTATTTTTGCTCTTTATGCTTATTCGTTCCTTTGGAATATTTTCTTTTTAATGAAGGGAAAAACATCAAACGGTTTCCGTTATTGGAGCTAGATACGTAACTATTGCAAATGACAATAGTATTCATGACAATCGCATATCTTTTCCGTACGTTATTTTGTGACATATGTTATATTGAACCGGTTTGTTTGTTTTTGTTTGAAGGTCAGATTTCCGATCATAAGAAAAATACCCGATTCCGAGTGAGAAGTGTTCCGAATGAATTACCTGTGCTGAAAACTAACTGACACTTATGAATACGAATATATCTGGAAACTAGTTTTTAGAATAAATATCGTAATTATTATTATTATTATTCATTTATTTATTTACACGGCCGTGGCCAATTACAATAATTAATAAAATGAATCAAATAAGTAATGGTAAAACGTCATCATTGCGCGTTTTCTAGATGGACAATATGACAAATTGAATATGCTTACCATTACGATGTGTATTGCCAATGTGTTTATTCTTTGCCATGTATACGATTAAGGAAACAAAGTATATTTAAAGAAGTTTTTGGTTAAAATTATATCACAAACGCGGTCCCACGCGTTGTTTTTGTAACGATATAATATTAATTATGAGTACGTATTAATTATGAGAGACGGATTCCTTACATCAGCTTATACTAAGACCTAGAGCTCACTGCCGACACGTGAGTACGGTACACTACTGAAAAGTATCCATCGCCCGCCATACCATGACAGTTACTGGTCTTCTTCCTCCAATATATCAATTATCTCATAATTTAACATAATTTTCTACCTAGACTGTGAGGTTGCAGTAAATGTAACACAAAATTAAATATACTTGTGATAGGTTAAGAAGGTCAGAACTCATTTTAGGTCGTTGCATCATCTTAGTTAGTTAAATTGTGATAAGTTAAAATTAAAATTTCACGATTATGTTAATACATTGAAGTCATTTAAGTGCATATTACTTGTATTATACTGAAAACAAATAATAACATATCTTCAAATGTAATTATCTACGCATGTCTAAAAGCGTCCACGAAACTTGAAGGAAACGGAAATGAAGACAATAATAAAAACTTAAAATAAGATGTTATGATGCGTTTAAATTATTCGTTTAACTAAGTAACTAATATAAGTTAGCGTTTGAAAAATAAACATCCTTTAACGTGCTGATTTGTAACTGAATCTTACACAGGAAATTAATACCAACGCTTAAGAAATATGCCTGTTAAAGACAATAGCGCTTAACAAAACTACGGGGATGTGATTTTATTACAAAATTTTTTTTACGGTCGACAGACTATTTTCATTCCTATGCCGTATCATCGTGTCAGTGAGCGCCGGCCCTTAGTTCGCTGAACGTATGCCGCGTCAGTCTCGCTTGAATATTCATTGCACACAGTATTAGATGCCTCGTTTAGCTGAGAAAGCGTTGCAGTGGGAATTATTGGATGTACCTATAATATTTGATATGCTTCTGAATTTTGATTACTTACCTACTTATTACTTTGTACCTACTTATTTTTATGTACTCGTATTTTCTTTTAATTGTTAAGAATTATTCGTAAACGCAATACCTATTCAAACAATCTGAAAATTAAAACCTAAAATCTATGTAACATAGACGCTACCGATCTGTAACTTTGTCAACATGGTGACTGCATTGCTACATTAATACTTAATTAAATGCCTACCTAAATTACGGTTTATTAAAACTCTTTTAATTGTTTGTAATGGTTTCAATAATAAAAAATGTATTGAGAAATCAGCAAATCGTTATAAATTTATGACGTTTAATTAAAATAGATAAAATAATAAAAAATTGCCTGAAGACTGATAACTTTTTATTTTAAACATAAAATCAATTTTAGCGAAACTAGGCACCTAGCCAAATACTTATTTAAGAACATATTTATATTTTCTTAGTCTGCTGATTTTTTGGGAAAACATTTTATTTTTAATATCAAACTTAACAATTTTATTGCAATGCAATAATTTTCATAAAAAACAATGAACTTATTTTTTGTTTTAATTAAAATTACCATTACCACTGTATAAAGACTTATCATGCTGTGCCATTACAAATATTCAAAGCGTGACAGACGAAGGAAATACAAACCATGTCCAAAAAAGACGCTGACCTCAGTAATCAGTAAGTCCATAATTACAAGCAACGTAGGTACCTAATGAAACTTACCCTTAAATTACACAAGTCACAACATTCAACGTTTACACGCAGCCTAAATAATTGGGTCAGAATTAATTTAGGATACGTACGCTGTAAACCAACTTCGTTATTATTATAAAGAATAACGGCTACTGCACACTTGCTACTTTCGAATCGCCGAGCAATTTAGTTGCTTAACCTTTGACCAGTAAAACTGCAACATATTTTTCCACTGCGTTGATTTCGATGAAGCCATAACGAAAAAAAAAAAAAAAAAACGATAATTAATTACTGACCTTACAAAACTAAAATAGCGATATAAAATAAATAAAAAGGTTAGAAAACTAACTAAAACTAAAACTTAAAAATGTAACAAAAGATGGTGGGTCCATGAGGCATGGAGCCAAGAACACTGGCTGCATTTTCACGTTGAAAAGCAATAGCTATTCTCTGTGCGAGAAATGAGCCAGCCCTCTCGTCACCAGTGGCATTGACTAAATGAGGAAATAATTGCTTAAAAAAATTCCTCGTACTTTGACCATTAATTACCATTTCTTTATTGATTAAATCGCAGTGATGAATAATTATACGAGTGGCAGGTAAGTGGGCTCGATGGGAATCCAAATTCTCAGGATACCCACTAAAATTCTTAGAAAAAAAAAAAATTATAAATAAATCCAAATTAATTTAAAAAAAAATCTTTTATTGGAATAATAATTTCCAGCGTACCCACTGTAGGACAGTTAGTGGGCACGTCGGGAATACAACCCAAATAAGGTCAGAAGGTGCATTGAAGAAATTTTATTGCTACTATAATATTGAATATTGATCCTCGGTTCAGATTGTTTGATGGAAAGTCACTGAGTGTGCGGAAAATCTGTTTACCCCATACATTATTGACTACAATTATTAATTACGCTGAAAAACGTTTAAATATTGTAGTTCTAAATGGGAAACCAAGATTTTTAATCAAAACTTAAACAATGGATACAAAAAGTATCTATGCCGATTCAGAGCCGACATTTTTGTAAGTAGGTCGTGTACAGTTAGTGGCATTCACCACTTGAAAGGGAAATCCTTTTTCAAACTCAAACCATAATTAGATAATAATCATTAGTTTCGTAGATCATAATATTTTGACTTATTTTTTTGTTTTTCTATACTTATGTATAAGATATTATTTTTGCCGTGTAAAAGTGCAATATTTATGCCTATTTACAACAAATTATTTGAGTTTTGAGTTTATTAGATCAAATGAATCCAAAGAAATAAAACAAAAACAGTACGTAGGTCTCTCTACTTAAATTATATGTGATACGCGGTTATTTGTTATTAATTATACTGATCACATTAATCGATTGTTCAATATATTCGAGTTATTCGATTATCTACTTGATTGATGAATAATACTATACCACTAATTTAGCCGCAACGGTCGACTTAGCATCGTGAATTCAAAGATGGAACGGCCAATCACTAATACATATCCTATTCATGTCAATAACTGAATAAGTAATTATCATTCATGAATGATGAATGAATGAATGAATGAAGTTGTTTTAATTATTATTTCATATGTAATAGGATTTGATAATTACATTATAGGTACATAATGAAGTACATTATGCCATAAATTTAAGTAGGTGCCAAATTTTCTTCGTCAATTTTTATTCTTACTCCGATCGACAACTCAAAGTTTCAGGCCAATATAATGCTACATTAGCTTTATTAAATTTATCATAAGTACATAAATACAATCTTTAGAAATATTTTAAATCTATACAAAAAAAAAACCGCATAAAATAAACGATAAATTAAAAAATACAAAACAACATTTTTTTGAAACGTTACTGACAGTTAGAGCGCCTTTTATCCTGCCCGGAGTTGTAACCCGTCCGATGCAGCATCCAACAAAGTGCTGTATTATGAAAGATGCACAATACAAATGGAAACAAAGAACGTGTACCGGGGACGTCACATTAAAGGCTATCTTCAGCCTATTTCGTTCCCTCTACTGGGCTCAATGAAGATGATATATCAGCGTAGTAAAACTTAAAGCTTAGAAAATGCCACTGCAAAGGTCTGGAAGGATTACACAATGCAGGGTTCTGGGTGGTGCTGTTAGTGTTATGGGCAGGCGTAGCGCTTACCATCTACTGAACGACTAGCTTTTCTTGTAATTCAATGAAAAAAAACTACTTTTTAATTCGGCTTGCTATTAAAACGTGTTCTTTAGTTTATTTATACTTTAAGCGGATCTACAATTTTTGTGACCCTACAAATTACCAAGTTCAAGGGTCAAACCATTTTAATTTTTAGACAACTTCGTACTCTGTCACAAGAACCAATGTTTCGAAAGAATTCATATAATGAAGGTATTAAGTTCTAGTTATTATTATGACAAAGTGTTAAGTAGAAATAGTTTGTTAACAAAGGCACACGCGAGTTCACAAACGATCGTTAAATTAATTTATGTACGGGCATATTAATATGAATATTGTAGTTCATAAATTTATTGCGAATAACTTCTAACAAGTAAATTGCCCTTAATTAAACTCTACTAGTCGATATGAAAATACACACAGTTGTAAAAATCTTAACCGCATGATACACCTGCTGAAATAACTATAGGCCTACAGTCAAAGAATAGAACAAATAAATAACATTATTGCAAATGTTAGCATAACCATCGGAGTAATAGAAAAAAAGTTATCTTCCCAGACGATACTAAGCACGGCTTGAATTTGTGCAAGTCTGCATATACGCTTAAAGCACGCACCAAAGACAATTAAGGTGATCGCACACATGCTGGAACCGAACGCACCGAACGCGCCGAAGTCATTTCGACCTCGCACACCTGTCCGCAGCGGAAGAAAAGCAGGGGTCGACCGCTCCGTCCGTTTTCGGCTCATCTCGTGCCCATCGCTTCTGATTACGTTATAAAAATTCTCACGCCTTCCGATTTTTTCCGGCGATTTGCTGCGTTTGGCTCCTGCAAACGTGAGAGGTTTCAAACAATTCTAAAATTAAATTCTTTCGATGCGTTCAGCGCTTTCGGCTCCAACATAATGTGTGCGACTACCTTTATTTTTACTGAGGTAGCCAAAGACGCCAGACTAGTTGTTTTTGTGTGCGTGCACACAATAAAACTGTATTTGGTACCGTTCTATTAAGGTAACACAATTTTCGGTTTCTACTATGACATTACTTGAAATGTTAGCAGAGTTCTAGAAGGTACAGTATCTACTGTAGGTAATTAACTTACGTTCACTACAAACGCGTCTCTCAAAGTTAGACTAATTAGCTACTCACATTCGTAGCTCTGTACTTACCTCACGCCTACCACATCCATTATTCATCACGCAAAATCGCGACATTTGTCAACGATACAATAAATAATTCCTTCGAAGCTGTGATAAGTGAAAACCGCCGCCTCTAATGGATGTTTAATGAAGTTGATTAATTGCCCCCCGTTATCGCTTTGCTAGCACAATGGAAGTACATGACAGTGATCTAATTACATCTCAATATGTGAGTGCTGCACTTGTACCGAAGCCAAAGTTAGCGTAGTTCTATAATTACCACTTGTAGAGCTAAAATGCAAGCCGCTATAGAGTATTGTTAGTGTAGTGATGAGCGAGTCCGAGATGTTTTAGTCGATTGTTACAACATCTCGATAGTTTTCAGTGAGTTTCCCTCGCAGTCGAGTTTAAGTGAGAACGAGTTGTTTATAAACATCCGAGTGGCAATAAGCCTGCTCGGTGTCACCGACGGCGATTCATTCACGACACGAGCGACAGAGAGCGAGCGACGAACACAACATCGTCCAGCCAGTCGACTCGGCACAATCGAAAAGTATCTCGATGATTCGGTCAGGGAGCGAGATGTTTATAAACTCGATTGTAATTTTGCACTGAGTGTGATTCATTCGATTGTACTCATATCTCGGACTCACACATCACTTACTGCTGTACCAACTAAAAAAGAGACAGAGTTATATTATTATATTTGCATACGCTGGCATATCTGAAAACGCTGGCGTGACAATCTCGACGTATACGAACAGAGTTGGTCCGATGTGTCGAACAATCGCGACATATGGAAGGAGACCCTAGCCCAGCTGTGGGACAGTAAAGTGTTTCTAGACCGCGCCAGTATATGCCATGCCATTGAGCTTTGGTAGGAAATTCGTTTCTAATATCGATATAAAAAAGAGCGTGAACAAAATCGCAAAAAAAAACAAAACGTTTAACCTTAGCTACTGCATCCGTCTACGCTATAACTAAACTTCCTACTTCCTAATTCATCATAATTACTTGATGGTGTCATGGTATGGCGGTTACCTCGTGAACTATTTGACATCAATAAATTTTCGCTAAGATATGAACTTAATCGAAGTATTTTATGATATGGAAACTTACCTTTATCCAAGTCTATAGAATCAATAGTATAACTAATTTTCCTCTATATACAACACTACTACTTTCGAATTGAAATTTCCCGTAATTTACCCATAGTTAAAATTTTGGCGATAAGTAAATTTCACGAAAATTGGTTCAAAGTTTTTTTTTTTTTAATGTTGGCTAAGACTTCCCCTATATACGTCCCTTGAAAGGCCCGAATGGTCAATCTACATAGCTTAACATAATCAGTCAGATACTCCATCTAGCGGTCAAAATCAAAGTCAGCTAGGTCATTATGACGTTCCAAAGGTTGACTTAACTCGTTTGTCTGATGAGTCACAAATAAATTGGCCATTCGAATTAATGAGAACCATTCCGAATAGTTTTGATTTACAGATAAAGTTAATTTCGTGTTGTTCAAAATTGTTCCATTCTGATAGATTGCCCAAGATTTTAATCAACAATTTCGTATATATTTAGAGCAGCTAGAAGTTATTGTGAAGTCTGTTTTTAGTGAAGTTAATCTACTCTGTTGCGCTTTGAAGCGATATTATTTAGACGTCTAATCACAAACTTCTTCGTTTCTTAAATTACTAACTACGCGCTCTGTTGTTTTACCCGTGGATGAAAAATATATTTTAGATAGATAGATAGATTGGTGGCCGCGTGTGGGTAAGCGCAGCCGCGGAAGACCGATACAACGGTGGGTCGACGACATCAAAATGTTGTTGGGTAATACATGGACCAGATCGGCCCAAAGCCGGGATGAATGGCGTAAGAGGGAGGAGGCTTATGCCCTGCAGTGGGTTAGATGAGCTGCATATAATGATGATGAGATGGATTATTGAAACGCCACAAAAAATAAATAACTGAAAAAAAATTGGTTGTCTGTAAAGTTGGTTTACGGACGAAAGTTTAACGTGACGTCATAACAAAATATTAATGAAATGACTGCATAATTTTATGAATAAAATTAAATATTTTTTTAATAATAGGTAAATCAATAATTTTTACTTCACTTTATAAACAGTCGACGAAACAGTTCACGTGTAGATGTAAATAGTGTGCTGCTGCTGAATTTCTTCTCCTCGGATGCGCAGGCCAATAGAAGGGAAGAGAGATAGATGCGGCGCAAGCGTACAATGAGCGTAACGGGACAACGTGTCATCTATTTCGTTCATGCAGCCGGCTTTCATCGATTTATTAAACGTTGTCACATTAAAAACATAATAACAATAGCCGATCTTTTCTGTGTCATATCAAGATTTGAGAACAAAGTACCTGTTTACCAGATTTCATCAAAATTCTTCTACAATCACATACATACTTACACATTTGCACACTCACGCACACTTTCACCCTTCGCATTTAAAAAGGATTCTAATAAAAAGAACGCAACAGTGCTTTCATACCCCCTCCATGGTAGCGTTAAACGTTTAACGCAACCATGTAGGAATTCGCATTAGAAGCATTTCCTATCTACATTATTGCGGCCGAAGCTACAACCGATACGTAATCTCTTCTTTTTGAAATCTTATCTTGAGCTTTTGAGATCCACATTTTTCTAGTGGAAGTTATTTTTAATAAAGCAAGTAGCGTCCATTATATTACATTTTAAAAAATATTTCTCTCTGCCAAGAAACATTAACTATTCATTATTTTTTTAAATACGGTCATTGTTACCTTTTTTTTATTTGACTTCGTAACGAGATGAACGAGTCATTCACCTGATGGTAAGCGCTACGCCTGCTAATAACAGTCACAGCACCACCCAGAACCCTGCATAGCATAATCCTGCGCGGCACTGCGCTACGCTCGTCACACTGAAACATCGGCTCTAAAGTCTCATATGCCCAGTAATTTCGCTGGAAACAATGCCCTTTAAACCGGAACACAGCAATATTTGCACACTACTGCTTGGCGAATGAATATGTACTTCCCCAGGCGGTCTCTTGCAGAAGAGGCCCCTACTAACCATTACTATTTTACCTTATCTGTTTTTCGCCTTAGGTTTCTCGTAGACAAATAAATAACAGGATTACTGAAAATATTTCCACAATTTCATCTTTGTCAAAGGTTGTAATGAAATTGCATTTTACACTGTTTTAAATTACAAGCAAAATATTCGACTTTCTACTCATAACCTTGTAGTGCAATTAAGAGGCGCTCAAAGAGCAGCTACTGTACAGAGAGGTTATAAATAAAGGAAATGGACGCAGAGGATAACAGAAGGCAATAAAAGTGCCTACTTCATTCCGAATGCCCTCTACATTCGCGTTACAAAGATTGCACGTAACGATATGTCCGAGAATCGAGCAAGCGTGGGTACGGGGAATCATATCCAGCTAGAATGGTAGATAAATAATTAAAACTTACCATGGAGCCAACTTTGACATAAACATACCTACTTGTGAAATAATGTAAGTTATTTTTTATTTGACAAGGGGCGAGATGAGCAAGTCATTCGCCTGATGGTAAGCGCTTCGCCTAACTATAACAGTAACAGCGCCATCCAGAACTTTGCATTGCATAATCAAGTATAGTCATGTCATAATCTTTGCATGTTTTTACTCAGCAGCATAATCTTAGGACAGTATCGAAAAAGTTTATATAATTATGTATTATTTTCAAATTTCATTAAAATCTAGCTATATTGTGAAGAAATATAATAAACGAAAAGCAGTCTATTGTACTATCAAAATCAGATATCTAAACTGCTTAATTAGACGTACAAACAAATTCGTAATAATAATCTTATAATATAATAATGGTATCACTAAATATGAATGTATTAAGAAATATAACAAAAAAATAATATTTATTATTAATAAAAAAAAATTCAACATTCGCCCCGCACCAATCCACGGCCAATTTGCTGCGCGCAAAGTACGTCATTTTCCCCACGCGGGTTCATTCCATCAAGTTCATTCAATGGCCGAGCAAATGTCGGTATTTCCATAAGCGTTGTTCGCAACAACGTTCTCTCGGATCAAGTATCTGGAATCTCTGCACGGGATACCGTATCTTCAAACGACGTGACCCTATTTACATAAAAAGAGCCCGTGGAGATGTGTTTTTTTTTTACGGACGAAGAATGAAGGCCAGATGATTGATACGGAGGTTTTCGAAAATGATTTATGTTGCGGTCGGTGTATCTTGAAGTGCTTGGAACGGATTGTTTGTGTTGGGTGGGATTAAGGAGGCGTTTTAGTATATTTTATTGAAATAGATAAAATATGGTTTTAAGGTTTGAGTAAAACATAAGTATGCGTTACACCAGACAGAGAAAAGGAATAGCTTTTAGCACACTATAATATAGATAATACGGTAACCGTTCAGTAATCATCATTCTTTTATTAACAGATTTAAAAAAAGAAGGATTTTCTACGTTCATCATTTTGCTTTTTTTATCTCATTTAATATTATAAATGCGAAAGTTTGTGAGTTTGTGTGTTTGTCCTGTCTTCATGCCGAAACAGCTGAACGGATTTTGACGAAATTTAATACATAATATACTTTAGATCCTGTAATAGAACACAGGATCTGTACGCCATAAAAATTAAAGGTTAATAGTAATTAACGCGGGTGAAACCGAGGGACGTTGCTAGTTTTTAATATATTTCGCAAGCTGGACTTTATAACAAAAAAAACAAATACTTTTAAAAGAATCTTGCGTTTATTTTCAACAGATGTTACCCTGAATACAAATAACAAGGCATCATAATTCATATTACCAAGACGAAATAATATTAACTATTGTACTTTATTAGAAAAAATATTATAATGTCCAATTTTAATATTATTAAGTAGTTAATGAAAGATATTAAAGTCTCCGCGGATAGACTCACAAAGCGTTCGGTCTCGAGAAATATATTTGTCATTTTTGTTAGAAACATTTATTAGATTTCAGTTTCGAGTGAAGAGCAGTAACTCCGCTAATTTGCTGAAGACTTTTCCAGGTTACAACGCTACTTACAGATTAACTCCCGGCTTGTTTTAATTTCACGTCAATTAATCTTTCTTATTTTATTTTTCATTATGTTGAAAGCAGACAATTTTAATTATCCAGGAAACAATTTCGTTTGAATGCAGTCTTTGAAGTCTACTTCAATTAGAAGACTAGGGACGGTTGAGGAGATAGCTATTATGCCGTCATTAAACCTTTTATGAATGCAGATTTGTTTTGAAACCTTCGTAGTTAAGGTGGTTCGTTTCTGTTATAGCGGTAAATTTAAATTTCACACAGTTTTTTCGTTTGTAGAGCTACACCAGGTCACTAATATAAATAAGACTGTATTTTGCGCCAACCGTAAATCATTCTTTTCGTTTTTATGTTGAAATATTTAGCACTAGTGCAACGTATCTTAAACGGTCAAACTGATGATTTCAGTGTTTATTGACATATTTGAGCGATACGGTGCACTAGTGCTAAATATTTCAACATAAAAACGAAAAGTATGATTTACAGTTGGCGCAAAATACAGTCTTGTTTATATTAGTGACCCGGTGTAGCTCTAAAATCGAAAAAACTGTTTGAAATTTAAATTTCCCGCCATAACGGAAACGAACCACCTTAAGCCATGTTGTTTATTAAAACAACCATAATAAAGCAAAAACAACTAAGCAGTGACAGTAATAGATGACTTATTAGCTGTCTAGTTTTGCACATAATATGCGAAGTATTTTAGAAATTGCCTTTCTATTATACTTTAAGCTTTAACGCCCGTTTATTCATGTCTCTGAATAATCTTAGACGTCATTTCGCTGACGTTCTAAAACGTCTCATGCACAAAGCACTATTGTAATCGTGGCAGCTGACAGGTGCATATTCCCTCATTAAATCTGCGTGAGCTTCACGCAAGGACGTTTTATTACGCTCCCTGGACCTGGCACACATCTAAAGCTGACCTTAGACTGATGACATAATTGTGCAATAACTCTATTGTACAATAATATTTAGTACCAAGACCTACCAAAGCAATCTTCAATATTAACCTTAAGAGATCCAAAATATTTCACAATATTATTGTAGGTCTAAATAGGCCCAAGCTCCGGAAACAAAAAAATATCTCAATTTTGGCGAAGGTAACTGGGCAGGAAGACTCATTGCATTAGTTATTGCACAAAACAAGGACCAATTAAAATAACACGAGTTTTGCCACTGTTATATGAACAGTCGATCATATTATTAGGAGAGTAGCATGTCTGGTCCTCTGCTTGGAATGTTTAAGGCTTCAAGAGCTGAGAATAATGGCTAGAGTTAGAACATCTGCTGTTAACCAGACGATATTAATGATAATATTATGACTGATGTTTATGAAGAGTTATTATTGTATATGTGACGTTTTGATGAATTCAAGTAGCAACCAGTGCTAGAAATGTTTACAGAATTTCATAGCTGATTACATTTAATATTACTATGTTATGATATATTCAAATTAACTATAAGAAAAATGCATGCCCGTGTTATAACATTAAGTACTAACATTCCTTTCTATTAAAATATGTAAAAACTTTGCGTTCTCTCTACCCTTTTTTTCATAGAAACCTTTTAACAAGCTCTTTTATACTCATTTTGTTTTCACTGAAACAACCCCCACTTTTGCGAAGTTCATAAACATAATTAACCCTTGAAATATGAGCCATAATTATTATTATTAACATAAATAATGGCCACTTAGTGGCATACATTATTCACCGATAAATTAATTAATTTCTTGCGCGAGCAAAACATTTTGTGGCCGTCGTTTCGGGCTATAGGATGACCTTTTTTATCTTTTGCCGTGTTCCGACCAAATCTGCAAAATGAAAACAAGAAAATACGAACTGGTCCGATTTTGCTCTGTATGTTTCCTCACATTTTGCAGTTGGAACAGGAAAAAAATAAATTTTGAGTGGTTTCCGCAGTCGAAACTAAAAGTGCGCCTGGTCGTGTTAAAACAAGCGACTGTTCTATTTTCCTGTTCGTTTTTTATTTTATTACACGCCTAATTTAAACTGTAGGTATAATGAAACAATTTCATTCCACCAAGCTCATTCCATTATCAAACAACAAGACGTAAGGCGATCCGCCACTGGTACATGGTGGACATTCCACCTTAACTTTCACAGTGCGCACCGCAAAGGAGTGGAATTCCTTACCTGAGTCTGTGTTTTCTGATAGTTACAATCAGGGAGTCTTCAAGTCACGAATGAATGAAGTTACTTTCAGGTAAGCGGACACTATCGTAGATCGCATAGCCGCTTAACGTCAGGTGAGACAGTAGTCAAATGTGGCACTATTAAAAAAAATTGCTTGAATTTGGTAGTAAGGATTTTATTGTTATTCTTATAATTCAAATTAGCTGTGAAGCTAATTTACTTTTTAGGCGGATCGCTCGTTTTTAGGCGGATTTCACACTGTACTATATGCCGCCGCAGTGCACGTAGATGCCAAAGCCAATTGTACGTATACGTCCATACGCCACCCGTCCTTAGCTTTCCAAGGTAGCTTTCGCTTCTCAAACTCATCTAGTGAGTGAAGATTGCTCAGACGAGCGGATGCTGTTTAATTACTTGGTGGATTGTCCTACAGCGCAGGGTGACACTGTGATCCATTTGACAGCATACTGCAAGGTCACGTGGTGTCATATAAGGTGCACCTTAAGCTGAAAAACACAGTGTGCGGCGCCCTGCATAAGCTCATGCGCCGCGGAATGAGGTGCATCTTAAGCTAAAAACCTCACTGTGTTACGCTCTGCATAAGGCCATGCGTCGCGGAGCATAAGGTTGATGCTATTTTCATAAATTTTCATCGAAGTGACAGCGACGCGTGGCGCTGTCATATTGTATAGAAAGTATCAAACTGACAGCGCCGCGCAGTACATAAACACAGTACTAGAATCTCTTGACGCCGATGAATAAACAAACCAATATAAAGCAAAACCAATATATAGTAGTGATAATAATGTGATTGAGTTGCGAGGTTTTCAGAAAATAACGCAAGCCCTTGTCAATTTGACTATAAAGAAAATATTCCCACTTTTAAACATTACACGGAAAAAAATACTAAAAAAAAAAAATAAGAATTTGTGAAAAACTGTCTTTTGTTAGAAATGGTCATAAAATCGCAAATGATCTAAATTTGGCTTTGTAAATAACTGACGTCACTTTCCATCACTTCACGTCACTTCTTTAAAATAGCATCAGTTTTACTAGGGTGACCCATAGCAAAAACTTGTTGTTTCCTCATGTATGACGTCAAGAGTTACCCCTTGACGTTAGACCTTGACGAGCATTTTGATGAAAAGATTCTTAATGATGATAAAGTTTAATAAAATGTCCACGTAGTCTATATTTAGGCGTTTTAATTAAAACTCCACTACAAAAGTTCACAGATACAAAGGCTGGAAATGATGTCACAGCCGTAACTACTTCAAAAAGTGCTTTAATCGCCATTCGAGCGCTTTATTCAGACGTCAAACACACTTGCAGCGAGGTGCGTTCGCCGTTCGGAGAGAGAAGCGAGAACGCTGAGCTTATATGCAGCACAGAAGTCGCTGTATTGAAGTGGCTAGATAATTTAATTTAGGTACTTTTCATAATTTTCTTAGATCTTGACCCCTAACAAGAATTAGCCGTAGGTATAGGAATCAGAATTAACGAGCACGATCCTAAAAACGTACAGATTCGAAGTTCGCTGATTCACGCAAATCTGAATTGACTATTTCGGTTGGAAAGTAGTGGATATGATAGCTGGGCGTGTTGTGGACGTATTTAGCATAATTTGTATCGATTTCTAAAAATGCCACAATGGAAAGGCCAGGAGGCCTACCATGACGTCTTATAGCGATTCAGTTCAGGACCTAAACTGAGCCGCGTTGCATAATCGTACCGTGACGTATTATTTTTTATGTTGCTGCCACTTTCAACCTAAACTGGATATAGGTTAGGTTGAAAATGGCTTATTAGCGACTCAATTTAGGTTGCTACCATTTTCAACCTTAACTGGATACAGTTTAGGTTGAAAATGGCAGCAACATAAAAAATAATACGTCACGGTACGATTATGCGACGCGGCTCAGTTTAGGTCCTGAACTGAATCGCTATAAGACGTCATGGTAGGCCTCCTGATCATTAATTGTATTGCAACTGTCAAATCTTTTTTTTCAATCATGTATCTTTAAGGACTTCTGAACAATATGTTTATGCCAGCCCCATACATCCTTATAATATAATACCTAGTACTAAATTATGACGATAATGTAAGAGCACGCACGCATGCACCCGCACTCACCCCACACACACACTTCTAATGAATTTTAAAAGTAAATAACAGAATGGTAAATTAAATAGTATTACAAAATTAACTATATTATACTTAAATTACACGATATCTTAATATGATATGTTAAATACTGTAAGTACGCCACCCACCCTACTATCGAAAAATGTTTTTTACTGTCCATCCAAAGGTTGTCTGGTAGAAATCGCTTTCAGCGATAAGACCGCCCATTGTACTACCCTTGTTTACCTATTGTAATTCTTCTGTACTGTGTTTATTTTTGTTTCTGGTGTACAATAAAGAGTTTTTCTATTCTATTCTATATCTTAATATGACTTACTATTAAAAATCACTGAAGAGCTTTATAAGTTTCACATTACTGGGCATATGAGACTAAAACCAATGTTTCAAGGAGGCGAGCGCAGTGCAGTGCCGCGGAAGATTATGCAATGTAAAGTTCTGGGTAGTGCCGTAACTGTTATGGGCAAGCGTAGCACTGACCATCAGGTGAACGCCTTATTCGTCTCGTTACTCAGTCAAATAAAAAAGAAGTTTCTTTTCATTTTTATTTACTTCCCGTCCATTCTGTTTCCTCTAGATCTACGGTCAATACATATTGCGGCCGCGCTGGGAAATGCAAAATGAGTTGCAAGTGACAGGCGCACCCTTGCGGACGCTTCAAAAGATGGAGCCACCAGCGACCCACTTCAAACAATGTCGGCAATATCATATGTATGGTAATGCAGCTGCTGTATTTTCAAGGAGGGAAAATTAGACTGGTTATTGAAATTGTGATTGAATGGGTTATTTGAGGAGATGCAGTAAGGGGCATTACATGGCACGTCTACACAGCTAGGCTCACACCAAGACGCTTGCTGCCGCGATGCGCGGAGACAGAATTTGTGGATGTTAGCATTGCACTGTACTAAAATGTACTACGCGTGTGGAACAAAATTCGTCCGCAAATTGCAAAACAAACTGCGAACTGTTTGCACGAGCGCAAACAATACTGAATTTCGGTTTGAAGGGCACTGTTTTATACGATATTACTGGACATTTGATACCTTAGAACTGATATGTCAGGGTGACGAGCGCAGTGCAGTGTCGCGCATGATTGTACAATGCGATGTTCTGGGTGGCACTGTAACTGTTATAGGAAGGCGTGGCGCTTACTATCAGGTGAACGACTTGCTCGTCTCGTTAATCAGTCAGTGCCACCCAGAACATTGCATTGTACAATCATGCGCGGCACTGCACTGCGCTCGTCACCCTGAAATATCAGTTCTAAGGTCTCAAATGCCCAGTAATTTCGCTGGAAACAGTGCCGATCAAACCAGAACACAGTAATGTTTAAACACTACTGCTTGGCGGATGAATATCTGGCAAAGGTGTGGTACTTCCCCAGGCGGTCTCTTGCAGAAGAGGCCTCCCGATACATAAAAGTAGTGACTCCTCAGCAACTAACAGTAGATTGATGGTGTTTGGAGTCATTATGACCAGCTTGCCGTAAAGATCACGTATTATAAAGAAAGCTCTCTTTTATTTTAACTTCGCAGCAGGAGAATTTATAGCTAGTAGAATAGTTCCCTCATTGTTCCAAGAAACTTTTCCTCTAACGCACCAGGGAACAGTGTTAAGTTGTGTCATTGACATATTGAGTGAAAGCGTAATGGATACAACGGATGGATGATGTCTAGAAATGAACGAGAGAGAAAACAAAAAGGAATTTGTAACTTATTTTGAAAATTGTAATAGATTCTTTAGGAATACGAACTTGGTGTGGGCGTAAAATACTTGGGTGCGGATTGAAATGTGTCAATGTTAACTTAACCTGTTCCATTGACAAAACTTTGGGATACAATTTATCTTAACTTAACTTTTTTCTTGTCTTTCGATGTGTACGTGTTCGCTGTTGTGTGCGATTGGGTCAGAATAAAATAATATTTTTTCTTTCTTTCTATAAAATATAAATATATACCTAGTCCTTTTTCGGTACTATTATTAACTTTATGGACGTAACAATTAAGTTCAAAATAAGTGATCATGTTATTAATTTGATTTATTAATAAAATATTATAATCTGTATTGCAGCAAAAACTGCTGCTTGGCACCTAACTATTTTGTATAGTTATGTTAGCGAATGCTTGCTTCACGCAATATTCTTATAGCGATAAAGATATTAAAAACCGGTTATGAAATTCTGGATATAAGATCTATATTAAATCACATACTTCAATAGGTCAGCCACCTGGAGAGAATGGAGAAAAACCAAGCAAGCGGTAAAGTCAGGTGCTTTGGCGAAATGGCTATCGACCGTCTTAGGTTCTAAGTAGGAGAGACTAAATCGAAAAAGGTTTGAACGAATTCCAACGAAGTTCAACGGTCGATAGAAAAATTAATACCTAAGTCTATTGTTAAGTGACATATTTTTCAGACATGCTTTTGTGAAATACGTATTTGGTACCTACTGAAAGCTATCATAAAGTCGGGTCGCTGTCACCATATTAATATTTGATTATCATCGAAACGTGATAGGCGTGCAAAATTTAACTCAATTGAACAATGGAAACTGGGTCAACATTGTCTTACCAACTGACAAGATAACTTGGAATAATGCTTGTGAAAAATTTATTATGGGCACTGAAAAATATGTAAATTTTTTTTTTTATTTAACCCCTGACACAAAAACGACGGTATGTTATATAAGTTTGACGTGGCTGTGTATGTGTGTCTGTCTGTGGCATCGTAGCTCCCAAACGGATGAACCGTTTCTTTTTTTGGTTGGTTCTTATGTTTTTAAATAAGTATTAACAAGGCTTTGTTTATTATACAACGGGACCTTATGCATCGATAGCACAACAGTGTGTATTAGCGATCTTTTCGTATCTCTCCACCTTTCTCCATCTTAATTTTCCTCCTTTTTTTATTTTTCTTACACTAAAACCAGAAGATGGCATTATCTTATTCACCAAACAAGAAACATCTCACTTTCAGGTTGTCCATCTCGTGAAATATCATTCTTATTTAACCTTAACATCCATTACATTCAATGAAACATCCTTGAGAATATATCCTCGAAACCCCTTCCACAAAAAAGAAAGGTTCCCCATCCGACCGCAAAAGTGGCAATTTCCTAAAACCAAAGCTCCATTAGAATCTCAATGCAGTCGACAGTGCGAGATTTCCTGGTGAAAAAGGGGTTTTATTTCAGACAGCCACTCGCGAGGGAGTACTCCGTCACGTAGAGGTGTCACAGGAAACGTGCTCGACTCACACGGGCAGCCCTAATGTGACTACTCGGACGAGCCACAGAATCTGAGAACATAGTAGGCCAAGTATAAGGATGATTGTCGAAAAGATAACATCAGCAATAAGGCTAGAAAAGAAAAAAAGACATGACAAAGTAAGACTGGAGACAAGAAGACAACTCGAGAAGACTAAGCCCGGCAATATACGTTCGATTTGAATTCCGATTGTCTGATCAGATTACCGGATACTTACGCCTTGGAGTGCTTCAGACTCGGATGTCCGATCCGACTATCGGATTGGACGTGGATTGCGTGTTCAAGCAAATGTATGTGACGAACGCCTTCCAATAGTCGGTTCAGACTGTCGGATGCGAAAATCGGACGTATCTAAATTGAAATACTAAGAAAGAAGTAAGAATAAAGGAGAGATAAGATAATGTTCTACATACTAATAAGATATAAATAAAATAAAGGTACTTGAGACTACACGGGTTTTCATTGATTATGATCTAGAAAGAGCCAATAGCGTGATGTGGATCTCTGATAATCCTGAGGGTTAGATGAAATTGAAGGCCAAGATATTGATTTTAGGATGTAATAATAATAAAAAAAGGATGGAAACGGCCACTCAGGTCTGAGGATTTATGGAAGGATTAGTGAAAACTGGAATGCTACATTCACATCATGAATTTAATAGAAAATACTGAAGTCAACAATAAATCCTAACGAAGACTTGGAATTTGACTTCAAATCCTGTGATAAACTCCACTATACCATCTAACCTCTGCTAAATGCTCTGCCCTGGGAATTCAACTGATAGGTATGTATCGTGTACCAATTCCATTGTCGCTCAACGCAAAACGCTTAATCATTATTTATCCGCATTTATTTCCGGAATAGTCCATAGGGAAAGCGATCCGGCTCTACATTATCAGGTCGTTACTGTTCAAACCTGAATGCTAAAGGAGTGTGTTGATGAATATGAGAGTGGGTTATTCAGCACAGGGATATAGTGGCCGAGCAAAAACACGTGCGTTATATAAACCAACGGTACCTACTTGGCTTAAACCCTAGACCTATAGCCACCTACAACAATAACTTTTTATAGTTACTTGGAGATTTCGATTTCATTGCTCAGAATCCTTACTTATATTATAAATGCGAAAGTAACTCTGTCTGTCTGTTGCTCTTTCATGCCTAAACTACTGAACCGATTGAAATGAAATTTGGTACAGAGATAGTCTAGAGCCTGAGAAAGGACATAGGGTACTTTTTAATGCGGTAAAAGAATTGTAAGGGTTTGAAATAGGAGATGAAAGTTTGTATGAAAGCTACAATGACAGCGAGTAACATAGGCTATTTTTATCCCCATGTTCCCGCGGGAACAGGAACTATGAAACCGCGGGGCGCAGCTAGCTGAAATATATTGAGAAACGTTAAAATTTAAAGACATTGGACGTCCATCAACTTGAACTGGTGATCATAGCCCACCCTCCTATCTTTGAGAGAAGGTCTATGTTCCAGCAGTGGCAGCATCATAGCCAGATGATGCTGATGATGATGATTCTCAGTGCTGATGCAAACGATTTTCAGCCAAATGTGATTTCTAACCTGACAGAGTAATGTGCAAATATGAAATGGGTGAAAAAAACAGTTGTTCAGTTATTACTTCTGACCATTCCCATGCAAAATAATCCACAACCAAGCTAAGATTCCGAAATAAAACTAAGCGATGAATTCGCTGAAATGACGATATACACTGAATTTTTACTATTCTTCCCATAGCTGCATTTCTGAATAGGCCTATTGATTCACCTCGTAATAAAGCGTGAACTTATCTGTTAGGCGCAGAAGCTATCTTCTTACAAATTCTTCAAGGTGACCGCTAGCTTCTTCGCAGTCTCAATAGTTCGGTCGAGTGTATATAACTTGTTATATATTTTATCTTTTCCCTCGGGTAAGGACTGTCACGCCTGTTTATTTAATGAGCAACGTTTACACGCTACGTTTAGCGACTCAGCTCTGTTACTTTCATTCTTCTTTTAAACATTACTATCATATTTATAAAAGCGGAAGCGGTGGTAGCCTAGTGGGAGAACGTCCGCCTTCCAAGCAGAAGGTCGTGAGCTCAAATCCCAGTGCAGGCACGTACCAATGTGTTTCTTGTAAAACATATGTACGTAATTATCACTCGCTTTTCGGTGAAGGAAAACATCGTGAGGAAACACACATACATACCTACCCGAGAAATATTTCGGAGGTAGGTATGTGATCCAACAATTCGGATCTGGCCCCCGTGGTGGATTATGGCCTAATCCTCCTCACGAAAGTGAGGGGAGACCCGTGCCCAGCAGTGGGATGCTATGGGTTGTTGATGATGGTGATGATCATGTTTATAGGACTAGGAGATAGGAGAGTGTTTTATCTGACTGGCGAAACTGGATTGGGTAGTGTTTTTCATTCGTTTACAATTATGTATGTGTGTATGTTCTTTTGGCGCGTCCTATAACTTAAACGGCTTGATGGATTTATGTAAATGAGGTATAATTAGATTTGTCATAATCACGTGAGTTACATAGATATATATTGGCAGGTTTTTGTTTAATGTTTTTTTTTTTTAATTATTGCATTTATGTAATGGATTTGCTTTTGAGTATTTAGAGAGTATTTAGAAAATTGTAATCGTACTCCACATTTGTCCTAATTAGGGTGTTATCTTAATTTTTTTTTATAATACCAAGTAACGAGACGAACAAGCCGTTTACCTGATATTCAGCGCCACGCCTGCCCATAACCAGAACTATCCATTATGGCACTGCACTGCATTCGTCACCCTGAGACATCGGGTCTAATGCTCAGTAATTTAGCTGAAAACAGTGCCCATCAAACCGTAACAGAGTAATGTTTGCACACTACTGCTTGGCGGATATATCTGGCAAAGGTGTGGCTTCCCTAGGAGGACTCTTGCAGAAGAGCCCTACCATTACAATCTCTCTAATATAAATCTCCCTAAGGATACAACTCAAATGAATAAAATAACAGACCATATAATTTTTTATTTTGAACATCGCATTTCAATAGTACTGTGTTAATTAAAACCATAAGCGTTTTATTGTGGTTAACCACAGCTCATTTTATTTATAATTGGCCAACTTTTATTGCTTACGTTTCAACAAAATATTGAATGTGTTATTTATGAAAGTACCCACCTAACCATTAAGTTTTATGTGAGAGACTAATTGTGCTATTGATATTAATGTGATTGGTGACATTATACTATACATTGCCAGGCATAAACATAATTCTTATTCGCTTCACCTAAGTCTGATAAAAATGGCATTGTCTATTATTTTTATGAAAGTTACTAGCTGTACCCTGCCACGCTTCGCTGTGGCACATTCGCACATTCGCTGATATGTCACTGATGAAAAAAATAGATAAAAACAATCCTTGATGCGGATTATATATCATGCTAAAATTTCAGCTCGATCGGTGCAGAACTTTTTAAGTTTTTGAAGCGTACACAAACCAACATAACATTTATATATATCTTATCTTATATCTCTAAATGAGCAATTCTTGTATATATATAATTGGAATCTCGGAATCGGCTCCAACGATTTTCATGAAATTTAGTATATAGGGGGTTTCGGGGGCGATAAATCGATCTAGCTAGGAATCATTTTTAGACTATGTCTTAAAAAAAAAAACAGAGCAAAGCTCGGTCATCCAGGTACTATAGATTATATTCGAAAGCTAAACAAGGATTAACAAACAAAACTATACTAAAAATCAGTCTATTTAGTCTTTAAACTCAAAAAAGTTTAACTTATTATTATTTATCGTTATAAGCAACCATAATAATAATTTGAACAATCATTACGATTATCAAATCAATTTATTATACGAGTACTTTGATGCAAAGAACAAATACGGAAGGCGTAAATGGCATTCAATACATAGAAAGCTATTCAGCATTCATCCTCCAAGTAAACTGAAAAACCAAACGCTTCCCCTCATCAAAGGTCTCGTGAAACTTACAATTGAATTTCCTCAGTCGCTCCAAGAATAAAAGTCAAAGAGATAGTTTCTATGTAAAATCCTCGCGTTATTGTCCCTTGAATGCAAATTGACTCTATGTCGATGGTGCTTTTTGAACCGAGGGACGGTAAGGAAGTATAAAAAGTATTTCTCGTCTACTACGGAGAAGAATCGACGCAGGCGTAAAAAAAATGTTGGTTTCCACCAGCACTTTTCGTAGATATTCAATCGTCGACCAGTAGTATGCAAACATTACCATGTTCCAGTAAAATTACTAGTTAATTGAGACTTTCGAACCAAAGGGGAAGAGCCCAGTGTAGTGCTGCGCTAGATTCCAAAATGGAAAGTTCAGGGCGGCACTGAAATTTTTGTGGGCTGGCGTAGCGCTTGTCATCAGGTAAACGACCTGCTCGTCTCGTTGGTTTGTAATATAAAAAAAACGCAAAATACATATTGACCACGATGTTTACTCAAGAAGCCTAGAACTAGCATAAAACTAAACTAGAGCCGCACACAGTATGAAAAAGAACGCTTCTCTATAATTATTTTACCAAGAATTAGCTTTTACGTGTATTTTTCCATACCTCAGGTTGTGTGCTCAGCATTACCTCGAGAGCCACTTGACCTGTACTACTGTAGACATCAAGGACGTTTTATGCAAGGACCCGGCATGCATCTACCTCTTCAAAGAAAAATATTGTCAGATTTGGCGCGTATTGAAAGGTCGAGAAAGACACGTTAAGCCTTGTATTCATTAGGTGAAAAATGTTCCGCAACACGTATTGCTAGAAATATTGTGTGACGATGGGCAATGTCGACTGACGTCGCCAGACATCTTGTCTTATGATCATTTTTCATCCATTTTCTTGAGTTGAAGACGAAAAAGGTCGGAAGATATAAATATGTCTAGCGATGTAAGTCGACATCGCCCAACATCTCTAGGGACTAGTGTGGAACATTTAATTTTGTTTCCTAATGAATATGAGGCTTTACACCAGGATTTGCAAAAAACAAAGAAGGTCTAAAATGGTCGAAGATCGCGAGTTTACTACCGTTATACGAACAGTCGATCATATAACTTTGGTATAGAGGGTAAGCATGAACGTGCGTGGTCCTTTGGTAAGATCGTTTAAGGTAGACATGTGTAAAAGCATTAGCCAACCTTGCATCCTTATGTCAACTAACACTGGCTTTGTCTGTGGAAGAAAAATACATAGTTCCGTCTCCCTCACTCTTACTGCGTTTTAACGGAAAGAATAGGACGGATGGTAGAAATGCTCAGACTGGTTGATGATACTTCAGTTAGAACAGATATAATATTAAGTCTTTGAGGTTTTCTCAGGGGTCTCGTTAAATACTGAATTAGATTTTTTTTAAATACTAAATATTTTTAAGTGTTGTCTTTTGAAGTATTCCTATACCTACTGTTACTTATGTATTAGTGACTGGTGTCAGAGTTAGTTAGGCCATCCAAGGGTATTTAAACTAGCGTAGCGATGGGTATCAATCGTTAGTAATCTATGTCGTACCCTCCAAAACACAGAGCGGTGAAAATCCACACAATTCTAACATAGGAAAGAAAGTAATTCACCAAGGCCGAGGTTTCGAAGCCGTGTCGTTGGTTCTAAAGTGCAGCCACCACGAAAACTGACGTTTTCAGGATATAAACAATGGTTGACGAATCACGCATTAAAATCAGTTCATCCTCAAGCAAAGAAAGTTTCATGCAATCCACATTCCAAATGGAGACTAAAGTTCACCAACCAACGAAATGCACAATAAACACTCCCAAAAATGCACTGCACATTCATGCTCATGCATAACCCACAAATTGTTTTAAGTTATGTTCTACATTAAAACCTTAGTAACGCGGACATAAAAGCTATTTTTGTACAAGTAAATGGGCGTATTTACACAACACTATTTTCACTTTACAGCCTTGGAGACTTTATGGACTTTATGGCCCTGTCGACTCGTACAGTCCATTATCATAAATTGGAATTTATTTTGTCCCCAATGACGTTTTTAAACTTGTACCTGAGGACGAAAGTGCCTTTCTGAACTTGGAACTAAGTTCCAAATTAAATTAAAAGTTTAGACAAGTCAAGGTTGAATTTATCAGGGTTTTAAAGAGGTTTCAGCTTCCTTAAGCGATGAAATTACTTTTTAATTTTAAAGCGAGGGCTCAGTCGGTGCGTCTTCGTAATAAAAAATTATTTTGAAATTTGGTGCCTTGCTCGGGATGCGGGATCGTGGTATGACGCCGAAAATAAAAAAAAAACCTGATGCAAATCGACTTTTTATTCTTTGACTTGTCACTGAATTTCAAGATATAATACTAAATAAATATCTCGTCACGATCACATACACAGATGCTCTAATCACGATTTCCTGTATCTAGGAAATCAGGAACTATGCGGATCTTGGTTCTACAAATACCTAGATACAGAGCAAATACTTGTGTTTCACACAAATCTTTGCTCTGTACGGGAATCAAACCCGCAAATACACACTTTGCAATCCGCCCATCAGCTAGTTTCGCCACGAAAACCCACATTCGCCCACTGCTGGACGTAGGCCTCTCCAAATGAACACCACTGAGTCCGATCTTCGGATCTCCTCATCCAGTCTTTACCAGCCCCAAGTCGTCACTCCACCTTGCCGGCGGGCATCCTACACTACGTTTGCCGGAACGCAGTCTCTACTCTAGAACTCTTCTACCTCTGCGGTTGTCAGTTCTTCTAGAGCTGTGACCGGCCCATTGCCACTTCAGCTTGCTAATCATTTGCGCTATGTCAGTTACCTTGGTTCTCTGTCATCTCTGTCTTTGAACATCTTGAAGCTACATAAATGAACTTTCGAATACACTATATTAACAATTTGTTCACTAGTTACGAAAACGCTTACAGAGTATGCACGTCTGTTTGTTTACTGAACCCTTCATTTGCTTGCTCTAATTACGAAATGTTTGCGTTTCGATGTTTTCCTTATGCTTTGGGAGGTATAATTAAGGTGGTGTTTCATTGGGCAGCTTCTAATTACCGCTATTGTTGTAGGGACCTTGTTAAGGGAACTACGTTCCGTGAACATGTAGGGATAATAGGGTCCCTATACAGGGCTATTCGGAATTAGCTAGGTAAACTTTGTAGGTGTGATAGGTATCGATTACTTACTTCACTCAGAATGGAACTTCTAATCACAACAATCTTGACTATTATCTTCGATGTGTGTCATTGTCTTGTTTTTAGATGTGTACGTTACGTATTTAGTTATGTGTGCGTTTGTGACAGAATAAATGTTTTCGTTTCTTTCTTTTACATCCTATCAATGTTTGGAAAAACATTTTGGCATGTTTTTAATTTGACAAAGTTGATAATTACTGAGATTAAAAAAATCAGTACAGATTTTCAGTTCACTGTTAATGGTTACAATAAGATTTATACAATTTACTAGCTGCGCCCCGCGGTTTCACCCGCGTAGTTCCTGTTCCCGCGGAAATGTGGGGATAAAATATAGCCTATGTTACTCGCTGTCAATGTAGAAATCCATTAGTGAAATATTTTTGTAAATCGGTGCAGTGGTTTAGCCGAAACCTTACACATTTCCATACAAACTTTCATTCCCTATTTCAAACCCTTACAATGCATTTTTTGCGATAAAAAGTAGCATATGTCCTTCCCTAGGCTCTAGACTATTTCTGTACCAAATTTCATTTGAATCGGTTCAGTAGTTCAGGCGTGAAAGAGCAACAGACAGAGTTACTTTCGCATTTATAATATAAATAAGGAAAAGTAAGGATTATTTAATTAATTAACTGTTAGTAAGTTTCACAATCAAACCATGATTAGTTAATCATTAGTTCAGTAGATCATAACTATATTTGATATTTTTTATTTTTCTGTGTTTTTCTGAAGTGTTTAACTTGGAAAATTGCATTATTTTTGCCTTCTTGCAATAAATTATTTGAGTTTTTAGTTTTGAGTTTTAATTATTTGTTCAGGTGACATCTTGGGAATCAATTTTGGACTCAGTTCCCGATACTTAATTTTATTTAAATTTGCATGTCTATTAAATTCCGATGGCAGTACAATATGACAGTAATTTGACCTGACAATAGAGCGAGATGAAATTTTTCATGGAATTTGTCATGGAAAAATAAATAAATTTCTACTTTACAAAGCTTATAGTGCTCAACCACCAGTAAATTAACTTGCTTGTTTTTCATTACTGTATTATAATAAAAGAGGAATTTCAGCCTACAACGCTTAAAGCTCTAATCTAAAAATAAGCTTGAGCTTTAATACCTACAGCTGTTCAAAATTGAACTGTAGGTACTCCAAACAAATAATTATAAAGTGCTTGGTATTGGGTTTAGAGAAAACAATTTTCAATTTGCTCTTGAATTTTTGTTCTCTGATGCCTATGAAAGGGTTTGTTAATTAGCTCTCAAAGTGGAACGTTTTCATAAAACTTAAAAAAAGGGTTTACAAAATTTACTATACAGAAGTATGTAGCCTTATACGAGAATTATTTCGGAGACATGTGATCCACCAAACTGGACCGAACCCAGTGGTGGATTGTGGCATTTTATTGCCTAATCCTCCTCCAAAATTGGGGGGAGACCCGTGCTCACCAGCCGGCTGATATGGGTTGATTCATCATGATTGGTGGGCTGATGATGATATTTGTACAAACATCGCCCCGCGGTGTCTCCCGTAATAACTATTATCCCACAGGAAACGTTAATTTTACGGGATAATATGTACGCTATGTTCTATTTCAAGATCTAAAGTATAACCATATACTTCAGTTTCAGCGTGGAGAGACGACGAACAAACAAACACACAAAGTTATGCATTTATATTATTCGTCCCACCACGCACAGCCTATTGGTCTGGAGTTCCAGAAACCACTAGAAGATGTCGGGGAGTTGGCTTATTGCTTTCCGCTTGGATCGCAGCGTATGGAAAATGTAGTCTCTGCCTATTCCAACGGGAGAAAGGCGTGTTTGTATGTGTATAATATTACTGACATTACATAGCTCTTTTTTAAGTTAGACACACCCAGAATCGACACACCTTCATGGTAGAAAAATAATAATAAAAATAACTGTGTATAACACAAGTCATTATTCATTCAGATAGCAGAAACAACGGCTTAAAACTGCGTTCGAAGATTCAGCAAAGAAAATTATTTGTGTAACAGATAATGTTGCGAACTGATAAATAAGAACAGGTGAACTTTGACTTATTGTGAAACAGGGTTGCCAATTTACAAGTATTTGAACGGGCCGTTATCCTAATGTTATCCTTTGCGTAAACAATTTTAAATGGTGCTGATATATCTTATCTTATATCTTTAAATGAGCAATTCTTGTGTATATATAATAATTGGTATCTCGGAATCGGCTCCAACGATTTTCATGAAATTTAGTATATAGGGGGTTTCGGGGGCGATAAATCGATCTAGCTAGGAATCATTTTTAGAAAATGTCATAAAAAAATAAAAAAAAATACCGAGCAAAGCTCGGTCATCCAGGTACTTATATTTAAACCCCAAAAAAATGTTTCTCAGATAAATATTATCTTTATATTATAAGGGCTAGGTACACTGTAGTTTAATTGACCGAAAAAGATCTATATGTTGAAATCAACATTTAAAAAAAATATACATATTTTATCATCACTTTATATGTGACACGAAATTACGTGAAATTTCAAATTTCAAATTATTCAGATCTTTTAAGAGGTGACTGATTCTATACAAAATACAGTACACTAAATTATCAAGTGAACGTGTTAATAAATAAAATTGGAAGGGTTTGATCGCTTACTATAAACTGAAAAGAAGGCACGCGCGCGGCTTCTAGAATTTGCGGCTGCAACTCTATCAAAAGCGATAATATTTTAGAATACGTTGTAAAAATCTACTAAATAAGCTGGTGAAGGTCGATTGAAGCCAGTAGGTACGTTAACGTTTCAATGAAGACATTAAAACTGCCTAAAACGCGCAAAACAAAAAGTGCCCTAAATCACTTTTTCAAAGTTTTTAGCGACTTTCTTATTTCAACACTTCCGCCCGTCCCTACAACAAGCCATTACTTTAAGTGAGATCTCCTTAAAATTTAATTTTCAAAATGTTTACTGCGAAATAATTTTATTACCGCAGAAGGCAGCGCTAGGTGATTAAAATGACAAATGTTCTACAAAAGCGGCCTCCTCCACAGTTACAGTTTTTAAATGAACAAGCTTGGTCGAGGTAAGCTGAGACTTGACTGATTCTTTGGGGCAAGTTGGATTGTTAAGGTGGAACGTTTCGCATATGGTGCAAAATTTTGCTTACATTTTTTTAGGGGTAAACCGTGTATCTGATGTAAATAATAACTTTAATCGCGACAATCGTACATCACTGCTCAAATAAGCCAATTAACTACTAAACATACGATTGTAGTGTTCCTAGATCTATTTGAATAATTACTTAGACAAATCTATTTTTTTTTTCATATTTCTTTTGAACCGTCCAAAATATCAATGTGTTGCATTTCCATATTATTGATAACTTTTTTTCCCTTTTCGTGTATGTACGTGAAAATGTAAAATTGAATACCGATTTTAATCTATGAAATTTAAATTGAAATCCGTTAAGCCTTTTCGGAGGCTATTCGAGACACACTTTCAGATAGACAGACAAAAAAATCTAAAAACAGTCAATTATGATTACACTTTTTTTTATATTGCAAATTAGACAAGCATTTGACCGCAGTCTCACCTGGTGGTAAGTGTTGACACGGTCAATGACGGAGCATGCTTGCCCAGAAGATGCCATTCACTCTTGATTTGAACACTTTCAGATTATAGTTTTCGGGAAACATAGATGCTGGTAAGGTGTTCCATTCTTTCGCTGTTCGGATTATAAATGTGGATGCAAAACGCTGTGTGCGGATTGGAGGAATGTCAACCATATTATTATGCGGAATGTCGTGTTTCCGTTTTGTCTATTCGTTGCAGCATCACGTAAAATCTACAGCACCGATTGCTAGCTGTAATCGATTGACAGCAGTCGTTATGCCGCGATAGACACCCTAGAGAACTGGTACGAAAAGCCAGCTCTACCTCATTTGATAAACAACAACAAACAGTGATACCAAGGGTACATAGCAATATAATTTATCCTCGTCTGGTGGTAATATCAGCAGCTTTACCTTCGAGTTTATGAGGGTATTTTAAATATTTATTAACTTACAATTATTACCTTACAGAATACCTAGTATAATGCGTTACATGGGAATACTAATGAGAACTTATATTTCTCCATGGAATATGCCGATCTGATCACATAACTTATCAATTTAGGGCGTTTCTAAAATATGCCTTTATTATTTTAGTGTATTTATTGTGGACCCCTTGTGCAGTGAGGGCTTCCCATATTTTCTCATGTTTCAGCGAAAAAAATATGCCACCAATGCAACAAAGCAACACGACGCGACGCAATGTAAAAACTTTTTTTTTAAGTGTGTCTTGAAGTATTTTTGTGTTTGTCGTACAGTGGGACACCTCACGCAAATCCGCATTTGTCATGAGAGTATCATGTTTTTTCAAATGCAGTGTTTCGTCACATTTAGACGAACAAATCGTGGGACGAAATACAGAGTGAGCCGTCAGAAGGCACATTCACTCACTCACACCACCACATGATCATCTGACTCGCTCGTTTTTCACGCTCGCCTTGTTTGTAAGCGCAACGTTGCACACAAAATGAATTCTTGTAGCAAAACGTCGACCCCAGAAGCTCGTGCAAACGTTTTATTAGTTCAAGTATTATTAACAGTTTGGTATATGGATGTGCTAAAAAGTTATGACTGAGTTTTTTATCAGGCTTCATCAGTCAAACGGCACTCCATACACTTAAGCAGATTTGGTTGCTCACACATATAAACGTTTGTCGTTTCAAGTGTGTGTAAGTAGAGAAATATACTACGCGACGAAAACAAAAACAACTCGCTAGTATAAAGCCTTATATAGACCGTCTGTCTATTATATTTGGGTGCGCAGTGTTGACGGTCCCGCCAATTGTCCCGCCGATCGCGAGTAGAGCTGCGGGGCGTATTGCGCGAGGTGAGAACTGACCATTCTGTATATTTATTCTGTGCTTCAGTACGAGATGGCAGGGAAATGGGGCCGTAAACTGTAAATTTTAACAAGCTTGTGTTAAAACTTTGCTAGTTTAGGTAATGTTTTTAGCGAATGCTACGTTAAATAGCACTTTTAAACTTACTCATTAGGTATTAACTTTCCGGGAGCATTTTTAATCAAGCTTTCAGCGTTGAAAATAGCTGCATGGATGAATCATGACTCATGACCGTTGACTACTATCTATATTGAGCTCCAGCAGTATATCGAGCTGAAGCAATATTTTATATAAAATTTACAGGTATAGGTTATGTTCTAAAATCGCAACAATTTTGTAATAGTCACCTACGTTAGCTAACTACAAAATTAACTGGTAACAAAATTGGCAGCTTAATAATTGCGCCTGAAATTTACCTACCCGATTGGCAACCCCAGCTTATTTGTATTCAAAACAGGTAACACCGAGATGCAGAAATACTTGTAGCTGAAATGGCGCGCTTTGAATGTTAAAGTTTAATAAAACTCTTTAACGGGTCCCTGGATCAGGGACTCACGGATAAGATGTTTTGCAAATACTAACTAATTTTGAATTCATTTTTATGAGCTTTTATTTGTGGTAGTTAGCATGTTTTTTTTTTAATGACCGAGTTACGAGACGAGCATGTTTAACTGATGGAAAGCACTACGCCTGCCCATAACAGTTACAGCGCCACCTAGAACTTTGCACTGCATAATCTTGTGCGGCACTGCACTGCGCTCGTTGCTCTGAGACTTCGGTTGTAAAGTCTCTCATGCCCAGTAATTTCCCTGAAAACAGTGCCTTTAAAACCAGAACACCGTACTGTTTTCACACTATTCTGCTTGGAGGATGAATATCTGCCAAATGTGTGGTACTTCTCCAGGCGGTTTTTTGCAGAAAAGATCTACCTTTCAAAACGAGTTGATGTATGATGTTTGATTTTGCAATTATATTTGAGCTCAGTTTCCAGTTCCATCCACTTGAATGTTTGCATTCCTATATGACAATACAATATTATAGAAGAAATTAGACAATAGAATAATTCCTCCAGAATCTAGAGGAGTTGTTCTGTTACTGCACTGTACTCATAACTGGTGTCAGCATAACTGTTTAAAAATAAATTGTTAATACGTTTCAGTACTAAATAAATACGATGGTTTCTATTCTTGATTTAGAAACTAGCGGTTTCCTTGCTAACTCAATGTTTGGAGCGCTCCAGCGTAGTTTGAAATCGAATTTGAAATGCTTGACATGAGCGTAACATACAATGTAGAAGGTATTTGGAGGTTTATGTTAGATATAAAGTCTGACATGCACGGTGGCAAAATCTACACAGAAAATATTATTTTGTAGATTTTGGACTAGTTTTGGTAAAGACACGCCAGGAACGTCTGCAGTCGTTATGGTACCCAAAAATGTAGAAGTAGACCCAAAAATGGCATTCTCATCCATTTTTTTTTTCATAGAATCGTAGAAGAAGACTACAATTTAACATGTAGTAAATAACGATAGCAGTTTGTAATTATCGTTATTGACACTACACTCAAATATCAAAGACTTTAATTATGACCTGACTTCCAATTATTATTGAAGTTTACGCACGGAATGTTAGTTTTAGGACTCTTCTGCAAGAGTCCGCCTGGGGAACTACCACATATCTGCCAGAAAGTTACTCGCCAAGCAGTAATGTGCAAATATTACTGATTTCTTGTTTAAAGGGCACTGTTTCCAGCGAAATGACTGGGCTTATGAATCTTTTGAACTGATGCCTCAGGGTGACGAGCGCAGTGCAGAGTCGCACAAGATTTTGTAATTTTGATATAATTTGAAAAAAAAATTACAGCTCCAAATATATATAACTTTTGGAGCAATCGACTTTGGTCCTTTGTTGACATCCCCCATTGTAACGTCTGTTACTTGACAAAACCTGGAGTTCCAATTAACGATTCACATGCTTTTGTGAACGAAAATTGATATTTTGTTATATCAACCTATATCAGTAACCAAAATAATCTACCGATTTACCAGACGAAGTCAATACCTTAAAACGGCCGCCCTGCAAATTAACATTTTAGACATGTCAAGTTATTCCCGCCAGCCATGGAACTACTATAAAGATGCTTACACACGTTCTTATCAACGCAGTCGCCAAGTGATGCGGGATACAGTACGTACTTCGGCACTACTCGACAGAGTTGAGACACGCTCTGGAATATGAATACTGTCAATATTAGCATAAGTTCACGTACCTGTTCCAAACTTGGAACAATATGAGTGTCTGTAGTGTGAGGTAATAAAGTTACACAGTGGAATCCAAATATTTTACCTATACCAAGTTGTATTATTACGAGTGAAATATGAATTAGCAGTGGTTATAAGCCTACACGTGTGTAATACGTGTGTGTATTGTGTGATTGATAAGCTCTATACGCATAGGTATTATGGTGCAATATGGAATGAATTTGAATTTTCTGTAGTGTGAGGTAAAAAAGTTACACAGTGGAATCCAAATATTTTACCTACACGAAGTTGTATTATTATGAATGAGATATGAATTAGCAGTGGTTATAAGCCTACACGTGTGTAATTGATTGATAAGCTCTATACGCATAGGTATTATGGTGCAATATGGAATGAATTTGAATTTGAAGCTAAATTTGAAGTTGAGGCTGAATTTAAATTTGAGTTTGAAGTCATATTTGAAGTTGAAGTTTTTTTTTGTGGAAAAAAATGTTTTCTGCAGGCATTCTTCTATAAAATTCTAAAGGTAGTGGGACATGATTAAAATATACCATAATTCAAATGTTCAGCCTCTGACTACCTTCTGCCTCTATCTAGTGATAAAAATATGATAGAGCTAAAAGTACTCGCAAAAGTTACTACCATAGAAGTTATATTAAACTTCCGAAGTATTAAAGGAGAGATTGCAGTACTTTTTCAGTTTTTCACAATGTATTATTATTTATTTTTTATATAAAATTATATTATTTTATTAAAATTAAAGCAGCAATTGATGCAGATAAAAAATTAATCAAAATTAAGTCTAAAAAATATTTGAAGACTACAAGAGTTCCTGTCATAAAACCATAGATAGATAGATAGATAAACTCTTTATTGAAACACCACAGAACAAAGAAAACCATGTGAGGGATTATGCCAGTTAAGGCTTGTTTCTTAATGATCGTTAATGATCGCTGTCGCTTTAATACTACTATCGCTACCGCAACGTTTTACGTAATCAGACCACCGGTTCCACGTAGGCTGCGTAACGGTGTTCAAGCAAAGCATCCCTGTTTTTGCGTCCCTGTTATCTCCACACACGTCTATAGCGTAAAATGGCTATGTATTTATAAGCTAAGGGTATATTAGTGTAGTGTTGTATGAGACAATGTTGCCTTAGACGGGGCCGTGAGGCGGTATGGCTCATTTAGCCTGAAATAGGATTTTCTCATTATTTGTTGTGGAAAATAGGTTGCTCAGGTGGAGAAAGGACGGTGGTTCGATTAAGGCTGGACAATGATAAGGTAAACATTTGTGTCAAGGGATATTTATAGCTGATAGCTAATATTCTAGGAACTATCAGCTTAAGTGTAATAATTCAAGAGTATTTGTGGAATAATAAGAATCATCATCATCATCAACCCATAACGTCCCACTGCTGGGCACGGGTCTCTCCTCACTTTTTGAGGAGGGTTAGGGCATATTCCACCACGGGGGTCAAGTCCGGATAGGTGGATAGCATACCTACCTCCGAAAATAATTCTCGGGTAGGTATGTGGGTTTCCTCACGATGTTTTCCTTCACCGAAAAGCGAGTGATAATTACGTACATGTGTTTTTACAGAAACACATTGGTACGTGCCCGCACTGGGATTTGAATTCACGACTTTCTGATTGGAAGGCGGACGTTCTCCCACTAGGCTACCACCTATTAATAATATTAATTATTAATAATAAGAATATGAAGCGATAATTATGATCGTCTTTTTTTTCCAAAATATTCTTAATAAAGTAAATCCAAAATGAGTGCGAAGTCTTCTAATGAGTTTTAGAGGTATTTGTTATTACGTTTGTTTAACACGTTGACTGCTGAACAGTTTCACTTTTTTTTTACTCTTTAGCATATCTTCACACACCGTGTGTGTTTACTGATGTTGTGTCGTAAATAAAATCAATCAGCACTGTGGGCGCACACATTTGGTGTGATAAAATCTACTATACAGCGGTGCGGGTTCGCTTGCCAGGCGTGTTTCCACTTGCCGTAAAATTATAAATACACAGACGTGTGTGTTTTCATCAGTGAATCTGAATGATAATAATATGTGAAAATTTTGAAATGAATTTAATGAAAAAGCTATTTTACAAGCATTTTAAGTTTTGTTCGTTCGTAAACTTGAATCTGAATTTGAGACATGTCCTGCGAATTTTATCGTTGACTTTACAAATTAATTAAGTAATAAAATTTCCTTTTTCAACTAATTATTCAAAGACAGCTTAAATACCAAACACCGTTCTTTGATTGATAGGAGCTATATTCCTCATAATAACATTAGACGTTATTACAGTTAATTAAAACTTAATGAGTTTTTTCTCATCCGAAAATTAAATCTTCCAGTCTTTATAAAGTTGTAACATGTAGCAGGGAATGCCGAGATTCCCGTCGGAAACTCAATTCGGCAATCTCACATAATTAACGTACAGCAGCCTACGACTGTTAATGTTCCGTTTTTACCTTTCAGGCACGGAACCTCAATAATTTAAATTATAATGCTACTGTGAATTCTACTGTACATTTCCAGCTTTGTTTTTTTTATGGCAACGTAATTAAAAATTTCATTTTTTTTCCAAATAATACGAATTGCTCGTTGGCAGGTCCAAGTAATACGGATACGGTTGTAAGTTTTTTTGGTGTTTTTTTTTTGGTAAGTCCGTTTTTATGTTTTTAATATTATCACTTAAATGTGACGTTTCCTTGCGGCAAACGACCCGTGGCACAATGAGATAGAAGTTAATAATGTATTGTGCTTTCCAAAGGAATATTAATTAATTTCAGGTTGACGTTAATTTTCATAGATAGATAGATAGATAGATAAAATCTTTATTGAAACACCACAGAACAAAGAAACTAATTCTAGTAAGTTCAAACAAAACACACTAGCCTAATTCTAGTAAGTTCAAACAAAAATCTCATAGAAAAAAGGATTTACAGTTTTTCCCAAAATTCTCCAATTTTCCGGGCGACTTTTCCAATTTTTCTCTCCATAAGAACCTTGGACCTCAACGAATATAATATGAAAAAAAAAATCCGAATTAGTCCAGTCGTTCTCAAGTTAGTTAAAGGTACTGCTCGTATTATAAAAGCGTATGGAATAAAAATACTAATACTTTTTTTTGTTATAAAGTCGTTTTATAAAACCGCAAGTAACCAAGTTTGTCTGTCTGTCTGTTTTGGTTCTAAATGACTAAACGGCTGAACCGATCTCGCTGAAATTTGATACGTAGATACTTTGAACCTTGGGGAAGAACACTCATACTAAAGACCCACTAAGACTAAATCGTAGGCAAGAGCTAGTCAATAAATAAAGTTAACAAACGTTCCAGCAACCCTCTTCAAATATCACCAAATTCCAATTGGCCAAATTCCACTCACAGTCAGACACCCAAGTGCTTGTCAAATTGAAGGCAGTGAACCTAGTAATTGACGACACACAGCAGGTCACCTGGCTGCGCTAAACCTAGGCTCCCAATTGAATAAGGCAATTAGACAAGGCAAACCTGAAATGTACGTCGAGCTGCTGGTAGTTAACATTAGGTTTATTATCATGTTTCTTGAAGACTAAGAAGAATTAGAAGAAGAGAAGAAGAAAATAAAAATAGAAAATTAGAAGATTAGAAGGAGAGAAGAAGAATAGAAGAATTTTGTAACGACAACAGCAGTTACAAGAATATGCCTGAACATACAAATTCCCAAAGTCAATTCAAAGCTCGAACTCTAAACGATTCCTTTTGATAATATTAAAAGAAGAAGTGACCCAGAAGATCTATTTTTGAATTCACCGGGTGACAAAATTCACCAAAATGTACTTGAGAAATTGATGAAAATTAGCCATTTTGTCACACGAGAAGCTTTAAAAATCGGACCACAGTAGTCAGTTAATTTGCCAAATTCATTTATTATTTTGGAACCTACCTTAAGGACCCAGTGCCTAATTAAACGTAGAAACAAACTCTGCATAACACGTACATAATTATAATAAAACACACACACTGTCAATATACTAATAGCATAAAATTACACTGCTCCCTCATTTACAACCATAACCTTCTATTTGCTATTGAAATTGCTCTTGCATTATAAATTGTACTTAGGGTAGTCTATAATACCACATCCCCGACATTCCCAACAAATAACCCGATTTGACAACTCACAGATATGAATAACGTGTGTACACGCGCCAAATGTGTGCACACAAACACACTACACGACTAAAACAAAAGACAACCGTAGTATACTAAGCCCGCTAATTTAAAGCTTCATACAAACCACTTGTCTCTAAAGCCGCCGTCACATTTGTCTGACGTGTCGTATCGTGATGCATCAGAAAGGGTATTATCGGTTTCATACATTTAATATGGTGGCGTTCACATTTCTCAGATGCAGTGTGTTGTGACGGCCTGTGTAAGTGTATGAAACCGATAACTATCTGATGCATGACGACACGACACGTCAGACGAATGTGAATCTAGCTTTACTTTCGGGCGTGATGTATTGACTGCCCTCCCAATTGGCCTCCCGATGCGGGCAGAAGTGCACGAAAGCGGTTTGAGCGGGGTAGAGAAAAGCCATTCTGTATGTAGCTGTATATTTATTCTGTGCCCTTACTCCCAGCTCCCACAAGTCATTCAACTCACTAAATTGCCACCAATCGCTCCCCACTCGATTTCATATGCGTAAGTACGAGGGAAGTATTTAGTATAATAATGACTCCTTCGCGCCATTCTAATAGATACTTTGTTGCTTTATTTCAGGCTATCACGCGAGTTTGTGAGTTATTAACTGTTAAGATTTAAAGCGAAAGGGGGTAATTAAATGTTTTAGAGTGGAACGCTGGGGGAAATTATAGTTATTGTCAAAATAGAGGGTAATTATATAAGTCCCCCGATGGCGTTCTTGGCTTAAACTGGTGATGAGACAATTGCAGGATGTTGGATTATTTGAATGACTCACACGTAATTTATTCTAAATCTTTTTACCATTTATTCTATTTGTTTTGGATTTCTAACTCGCGATAACACCAGTTTAACATTTCCGAAATACCAGGTATATTTAATTTTGTGGATAGTTATTTAATGCTTACACCCCTATCTCCTTCACTATGGGAGGTTGGTAGAAAATGCTCTTAGCGTTTAGTCTGCCATTTGCACTAGCTATTTAAACTGTGCAATAAAGTATCAAAACGTATTGATCTACTCATGTTCTCTCACGCTTTTCACGCTAGTCACTAGTACCACTATACTGTAGTATATTTACACTCAGTATAAGCAGACTCTGAAATATCTTTACCCAAGCATGATTCCATAAACAGTGCATGAACCAACTAGCTCGGAGTCAATTACTTATTCAGCCTGGAGCGTCAAACAGTTGTTCTAGCTTAATTAATCTTCCTTGTGGCTCCTGCATGGAATAATGCACCAGGTTTTTAAAATTTCTGGGGCCTCACCACGAGCAGTTAAATCCATCCAGTTTAAGGCCTTAAACTGAACTGCAATGCTAACTGTCACCACTGATATCGCTAAGCGTTCATAAATCGACTAGAGACATTTATCCAAAGACATCCTTACATTTTTTTTGAATTATTTTATGGGAGTTTTTATAGCTCTATCTCATTCTATTTTTCTCTCATTCTCTTCAGTCTATTTTTGAGTGACGTCACGTCACGTTTGTCATTTATGAGTGCGAGGTGCCAATCTAGGCCGTTCAGTTTAAGGCCTTAAAATGACCTGCATGGAATAAGAATAAGTACGTGGCTACCCCCTTGAGCTGAGTAGATGGTTGTTAAGTGAAAATTGCATTTGAAACTTGATGAGTTACATAATAAAGCTTCTTTTAAAAAAGCTTTCCTAAAATAGACCTCTTCGTATAGTTTTATTAAAAGCACCGCTTAAACAAAGAGTCAATTACTCTGGTCGAAGCGTCAAACTCTCGTTCCAAGCTCCCGACTTAATCAGTTTTAGCCGCTGAGCAGGATATCGCTCGATATTCAAAGCTCTCAGCTGCATAAACGTTCGCAAATGGACACCGGTTTAAAATTTAGAATTTTGTTCTGAAAGCTTAGAGATTGTTTTTTTTAACGGGGCAGTTTGGCTAGTAATAGTATTTTGTATCAATCGGCTTTGACTTAGTTATTGAATTTGAGTTAAATTTTGTTAGACCAAAGTTTTGGTTTCAATAACCATCGGCGAATAAAAATTTGGCCTGGTCGTTATTTATTTATTTATTCTTTAGCACACAAATGGAGTACAAGGAGTACTTAATGCTAAGTAGCATTTTCTACCAGTCATCCTGGAGGTGTAACTGAAATGGTGGTGGTGTGGCGAAACGAGAGAGCAGAGAAAAGTATATCAGCAAAGAGTATAATAGCAGAGGAAGTCGTTGTTTCACTTTTGGCCAAATATGAGCCGAAACTGGCAAAAAACACATTAAATCTTGCACATTCGGTATCAGTCGGGTAGACATTTATTTTGTCAGCTCGCAACTAAGTTTTCATATCTCTTCTCAAGCATAAAACAATAACTAAAAATCTTAACTCCATGCTATTAAACCTTGAGCCAATGTACTTTAAGCTTTATACAGACCTAAACAAGTTTCTGTTTCAGGTGTAAACCTGAAACCGAAGTTATAACTACAACTTGGATTTGTGCTGATATTCTAACTCACGAAGATCGTTCACCCCAGGATGTAGTTGCTAATGGGACATTTTGAGAATGGAATCTTTGTAATGGGACGGTCTGCGAATGGGACGATATGAGAATGGGGCGGTCTGTAAATGGGGCGGTTTGAAAATGGGACATTTTGAGAATGGGATGGTCTGTGAATGGGACTTTTTACGAGTCAACCGTAGTGTAGAGACGTGTATAGACAGATAAACGGATTTGTGTGCGTATTGAAAAAATAATATGCGTAAAAGCCACAGTCAAATGGACTTCGTCGCACACCCACACTCAGATACTCTCACTCGCACAGAGACCCCTCGCCTCTTTATTTCAGTTCGTTTAATATCCCCCCAAATACACCGTGACTGCACACCTTTGTAAATTCAGAATAGGCCACCATCGCTCGTAGTCGCGCAATTTACCGCTTCGTTGTCAATTAGGACAAGGCCCAGTTCCTTGGTACACTTAACCACATTTTTGAGCACTCAAAAAGAAATTCTATTCCTATTCGCAATAAGGAGGAGTATGAACTGAGTTTTATCCTGTGCTGCTAACTGTACAGCGTTTTAATTCTCCCCGTGAATTGGACGATAATCTGTTAGGTCATTTATTGAAGTGACGAGTTTGTTGAGAATTTGTTTTTTAATTAAATTTGAAAGGTATTGAGTTAATTAACAAAAATGTTAGGGTAATAAGTCCCACTTACGGTGATTTAGCTTAATAACCACAATCTTAAGGGTTTATTTGAGGGAAAGTTTGTATCCTTGATTACAGTGCCTATTTTACCGTCAGAATTAAAATGGCACATCTGACAGTTTTGCCAAAATTGCGTAGTAGGTAATTTTATATACCACTGTAAACAACAAAATGAAAAGGAAATCCCTTATCTTCTTATATACACAAGAACATTATATCATCATCATTGTCAAGAACCCATATCGTCCCACTACTGAACTCGGGTCTCTCCCCACTTTCGTGAGGAGGGTTAGGCCATAATCCACCATGGGAGCCCGGTTTGGATCGGTGGATAACAAATCTACCTCACAAATAATTCTCGGGTAGATATCGATCACTGAAAAGCGAGTGATACATAGGTACACATGAACATTATATATATTTATTTATTAATAAATATAATGTAGAAGGAGGACTTAATACTTAGTAGCATTCTCTACCAGTCATCCACGACATATAGGTGAAAGTATTAAAAAAGCGTGGTAGTAAAAATACTTCTGATACTCAAAGAACTCAAAACTCAAATTATTTATAGTGAATAGGCAAAATATTGCATTTTTACACGTGAAAAATAATATCTTATACATAAGTATAGAAATACAAAGAATAATTCAAAATATTATGATCTACGAAACTTGCTTTCATGACTAGCCAGTAGGCTATCTGAGTGGCGTGCCCATTCATTAATTGATTCCGGTGATTCTAAAAGCGGCCAGCACTACGAGGCCAACCGGACAGCCTTATATTCTATTATTTAATCTATGGTGCTATAGACTAATCCTGTATTCACAAATGGAACGAAAATTATTTTATTTGACTGAATGACGAGACGAACAAGTCGACCACATAATAAGCGCTACGCCTGCCCATTACAGTTACAGCGCCATCCAGAACTTTGCATTGCATAATTTTGCGCGGCACTGCACTGCGCTCGTCACCCTGAGACATTGGCTCTAAAGTTTCAGGTGCACGTGTGTACGTATTGTATTATCGCAAGATATACTGTGCTTTGTTATCGCGGTTCGATCTTACAAACAGCTGTTTTCGCACCTATCTGTGTAGAAGATCGCATAATTACGGTTTGATTACTAAATAAAAAGGGTGTAGTAAAAACATAAGTCGTGATTTTGATAACATTAAGTAAAAGTATATTTAAAGTACAAATAAAACCTAATTTGCGTAAGTAATGAACAATAATTTAATTATTATTACAAGATAATTTGGCGCTTTAAAAAAATGCGCAGACTATATTTGCGTCCAACATTTCTAGAAAATCACAATTTCTAACAACGGAGAGACTGTTAATAAGTTTTTCTACCAAGATAAAGAATTTAACCATTTTTACCATAAACAAATTTTCAGCATTTCAAACGTATTAAAAAGAAAATCCACGTTCCCGTTAATTTTAATTAGAAAACTTGACCAATTAGCTGCTTTGCTTCACCCGCTAACTAGCCGGCATCGGAGCTGGATAAATTGGAATTGTTTAATTTTTCGCCTCTGTACTATTCCAGCGTCGTTAATCTATGTCTTTCGAACGGTTAATTTAAAAGAAATATAGCACTTTTTACTTTCGAATACGGTTGTTGAGAATGCAAAACATGATAGCGTTTATGTGTGTGAAAATACTTACTACCAAAGCATTCTTTTTTAATTTCGTATTCCAACTGTTGGAGAAAGGCCTTTCCAATTCCCTCTTAGTTTTTTTAAATCTGAAGTGACCTATGTTATCTAACTAATCGCACCATGTTTCTTAAGCTGTATAATACTCCAAACTGTTATTATTAGTAATTTTATTGTTATAGTAAGGGCTTATGTTTGAATTTTACATATTTTTAACACCTGGGCTTTCAAAGACCCCACGCAATTAGCGGCGGGTTAAATAAATAATAGTTCCCAACCCTTTCGACCTTCGACAATGACGCGCCACCAAAATCCATCCACCACCTCTTTTGTTCCAGACAGCTGTTCCTCAGTCATTCGTAAAGTATTAATTACAAAAGATTGAACGTCCGCCTGTCTCGTTCCTAATTGAACCGACCTGTGGCTTTATGAATTAACGCCAATTGGAGCGTCAAATGCTTAGCTTTAAATGGGAATCCCTTATCCATGTCGACGACGCCTTAACATTGTCAAACATCCATTACTTCTCAAGCTATGGCTTGGTAGACATTATGCTTGGGCGCGCAGCGATGGATTTTTGCATGGCCAAATGATGGAACAGTATTCGAATTCTCTGAAGAATCCAATACTGGTTTTGTTATACTATCGCACAGGAAAGGCGAGACGTGGAGCAATGTATTGTGGTAGAGGACAATGGCTGTATCAAATGTGAGTAATAATTCGTCTGGAACATTTAGCACCTGCTAGTGGGGATATGAATCATGGGTTAATTTTAATGTAGGAAGGGGCGGCAGAATTCAAGTACTCCTTTGACTGCTTTAATATTGAGTTACTTGGTGATTGAATTATTATGAGGGCATTTCTGGTTTTATGTTTAAAGGTAGGATAAGTTATTGACTGTGATTTTATCTGACGGAGAGGAAGTCATTAATAGCAATTGTTTATCTATTCACATTATTTTAGAAGCCAAATACATTTTGAATTTTTAGCAGAACCCGGAAAAGTTAAAACTCACAAGCTATGTTGTATGAAAAAAATAAGATAAACGGACTCAGAGGAAGTTCATAATAGTTAGTTGGTTACATTTTGTATCTTTAACATGTATGTTTTAAGTTTTTCCATGGCAAAACCACACAACGTTTTTATTTTAAACTCTGAAAATAACTTTGATTCCAAATTAAGAAAATCTCCAATAAATTTAAAGATAATACACGCTAAATTTATAATTACGTAATGCATCGCATAAGCTTAATACGGGTAAATGTACAAAGTTAACCATGCAGGCACGTAACGTATAGTTGAGGTGTTATGCTACTTGCTTTGCCTCCTGGCTGCTAAGTAATTATTAAGTCAAGTTAATGCCAGCTTAGCCACAGAGCAAGAACTTTGAAATACGCCGACTTCATCATAATTTAAAGTTTAGTTTTGCCAAAAATTTGCTTTAAGTGTAACCTAGTTGTCAACTTATGTAGCTTAATGAAAACCAAATGGAACTTTTAACTTTCGTTCTTTATTTTGAGTTATTAAAGCAGCGACCTGCGGTTTCAGCCATGTGGACAATAATTCTGTAAGTCTCTGACAATTTTTAGGAATAAACAATATCCTTTATGTTAATTAAAGACAACAACACAACACAAAACAACATAACACACACAGAAAACATCAAAACACATAGCAAAACTTCTCTATATTCCGTTCAGTTGTACATACCATTCCAGGTAGGTTATTATAAAAGGGTGGATTGATCAATAAAAATAGTTGAAAAACGCCATTTCATGTCGGCGACCCATGCTTGGGTACTATAGATAAACACCCACACAGACTATGATTTTCATAATTAAGATTAGTTTAAATTAGATTAATGGGAATGTGAATCGAAACAGAGCGAGCGTTCTGTGTTACCGATTTAGTTTATATTGAAATACCTATCTGAAAGTCTCTCTACTCAGTCGCAATATTATTGCTCGTTATCATCTAAGGAAGCATTGAGGTGGAGTGATTAGGTTTGATGTGATTAACTCAAGTTATGGATATTTGGTAGGTCTCTGGTAGAACGATGATCACGTGTAGGAAGCTTTATCGTGGAAGACCGATATAGAAACCGATCCATTTGTATAGGCAATAGAATGTGTACATTGTAGTTACGCTTGAAACAACTAGATGGCGCTAGGGTCGTTTGTAGCAACTCTGAATTGCGCAAGCGTTATTCGCGGTGCATCGGAGATACTCGTGTCATATTTTTTAAGTAATCTTTGGCTACTAGAATGAAGGTGCGATCCGAATAAAACTAACCTTTATTCTGGAAAGTCGTTTTAAATGCCTTGTACACCAGGACCTTCCAGTTATTTATTTTGTGCCGACGGTCTGTTTTTTTTGAGTAACTGTGATACTAAATGGATTGAAAAAGGATACAAGATTAAAACGACACGTAATGGATCCTACAATCCCACTATACTTCTGACATAGAATAAAACTGAACTTCTACGTGTGTAATATTATAGATGTCATGCATTTTGGATGTCTGTTTTTTATCTACTTGTTATGCGACAGTTGAATAAATTTATTGCAAAAAGAGACTACATATGAAGCTGTAACATAAAGCACTTTTTATTTCCAAAATTTACTTCTGAAGGGTTGAAATGGGAGGTTTGAAAGTTTATTATGGAAATCAAGAAAACTATGAATGACAACCCGACCCGTAGTTAGTGACACATTAAATTAATTAGATGTAGGCTTCGGTACCCTACTAAGTGCATTGTCTGGGAAGCACATTAATTTTTAAGTTTATGTTTTAGTAGTTTGAAAATGCCGAAAAACGTCTCCGAACCTAATAGCAAGAGAACTAGATACCCCTTTTCACCACCCAAGGTTTGATAACAATGCTTATTGTGACACAGTACAAAGGAGTTTCGTTACAAAGAATGTTCCGCCAGCTCGCACACTTAGCAGCATCGTAGGTGGAAGTGCGAAGTTTCCTAGCGCTCGGTTTAGTTTGTGCAATGGCTGTGGTTAAAAATATCCACAAAAGAATTTATCTACGTAGTAATTATCTACGTAGATTATTTATAGTTTATTTTAGAAAAAAGGCAAGTGATTTCCTTATGTAAGCGCTTCTAATTTTAAGTAAACAGGTATGCTTGATTTGCTTTTACGAATCAATCCGTCTATATCTATGTAACACAAAGGAACTGTTAGTTTTTTTTTGTAAAAATATTAATGTCGAAGCCAAATTCTGTAATAATTAAATTCTGTACTATCGAAAAATGTTTTTTACTGTCCATCCAAAAGTTGTCAGGCAGAAATCGCTATCAGCGATAAGACCGCCCATTGCACTACCCTTGTTTACCTATTGTAAGTTTTCTGTACTGTTTATTTTTGTTTCTGGTGTACAATAAAAAGTTTTCTATTCTATTCTATTTTAATAATACGCCGTATTAGATAACGGCTAACCATATTACGATACGGAGTCATTTATAGCCGACTTTAAAAAAAGAGGAAGTTCTCAATTCGACTGTATTTTTTTTTATGTGACGGTGGATCAACGTTTTGCTGTATTGTCATTCTGATACGTTCTTCAATACGGCGTCATGTTAAGCCACATGCAAAATAAGGGACAGTTTAATAAAAACTATGTCTAATTGAACGAGTCTAGGTGGACATTTGCGCGGTAAGTTAGAAGGCAAAAATGGAAGCGAAGCAAAGAGGAAGCAAGCCGTAATACAAACCAGCTCAGTGGTATAAAATAGCTAGCCGTTACATAATAGGATGAATTCAACTATTTGGATTTAATATAATACACCAGTGTATAACATAGGTACATAGATAGAAACCATGCCCTACTGCAGCCTTTACTCTACACCCGGGTGTAGCAACATTAATTAGCGCCGAAGTTCAATCTATTATGTAGGTCGGACAGGTTCATTCTCAAGCTCGATTGAGAAGTTTGTCAGTTACGGTTTTAAAGCTGAGATTACTACAGCGTGGATGATTGAGAGCGATTTGAGGCCTTTGATTTTAGACCATTGAAAGGTGTTTGTTAGTCTTTATTTGGAGTTTGGTTGGCTTTGACGCTTGATACATCGTGGGTTGGCTACGCTGCCTTGCGATCAATATTTTTAGGCTGTTGATTTGTATATATTTTTTTTAATTTATACAGTCCCACTGCTGGGCAAAGGTCTCCCCAATCTCCTTCCACATGTCGCGATTATTTGCCACATCGGACCAGCTTGGTTCATATTTGTATTTACCTTTTTTTTTATTTGTCTGTGTGACGAGTCGATCAAGTCGTTCACCTGATGGTAAGTGCTACGCCTGCCCATAGCAGTTAGAGCGCCATCCAGAACCTTGCATTGCACAATCCTGCGCAGCACTGCACTGCGCCCGTCACCCTGAGACATCGGCTCTAAAGTCTCATATGCTCAGTCATTTCGCTGGAAACATAGTAATGTTTACCTAGTATGGTACGTGAGCGTTATTTATCCATTGGAGGGTTAAGATATGTTTCGCTCTTTTCAAGTGGACAACAAAATTCAAATAGCAAACCGTATACGTTTGAACGAATTTAATAGACACCAAATACTGATTAAATTCAGCACGAATTTAAAAAATAATAGTGTTTCGCAGAGAATCGTTGCGAGAACTCACGATGTATGCAAATTTGTTGAGGCGTCCCACGAGACCGGTCAGTCCACTGAATTCATCCCAGCTTGGCTTAAACAGTCTCCACGATCAGAACCGACCATTTTCTGTCTTACAAAACATAGCATAGAGTCCACATTGGCTTATTGTACCCATTACAGTTTTTGGACGAGGATTGAATACTTTATGCTGTTATTTTACATGAACATTGTGATTTCTGTCAGAATACTCTATGAGAAAGATTTCGTTGATTTATAGTGGTTATATAGGGTGTATTAGAATAAATATAAGGCATACTTCAAGATTTACGGAGTTATAAGTTGTGTGCAGATGTTTCAATGAATCTGGATTACGCATTGTATTTTTGCGAAAGTCAATATGGAGTTTTTTTTTTAATATATAACTGACAAGTCGTTTACCTGATGGTAACCGCTACGCCGGCCTATTACAGGTACAGTACCACCCAGAACTTTGCATTGCATAATCCTGCACGGCAATGCACTGCAGTCGTCACCCTGAGATAAAATCAAAGAGCTGGAATGATCAGCAGTCATACCTCTAAGACAAATCGGCGTTTGTATATTAGTATGTATTGTAAATTTTTTTCGATGACAATTTGCATACCGTTGATGCGTTCTTCGTGAAATTTTGTAGGGTTGTTGTTCATATAAATTGTATTTTGAATATGAGCCAAATTGGTCCAAGGGTTGTTAAGATATATAGGTATATAACTCACAGTTTCAGAGGTTACCTTTGGTTCTTATAGTGGTCTTCGTAGTTCCCGATTTCCTACATTCAGGGAATCTTAGTTAGGGGTCCGGATCAATGTATTTTATAGTAACGCGTTTTTTTTATGTATTCAGCTATGAAAATCTATTTAAAAAAGTTAATTACCCAAGTCTATTTGAAACAACGACCAGTACCTAAACAAAAATTATTGTTAAAGAAATATGTAAACTGAGCGACCTCCTGCCAATTCTCCATCTGGAGCTCGCGCAAGTTCTTCCCCACTTCATCTACCCAGAGCCACTTGGGACGGCTCACTCAACCGTCCCAAGTACGAACGTTTCACAGCAAGATCCTCCGCGTCCTTACGACGTGACCGAGCCAGCGAACCCTGTGTGCTTTTATCTCGCCGATGATATTTGACAAACCGAAACAAGGCAAGACAAGCCGAAGTGGCGGCTCTTATTATCGGAAGCAGACACATTTTATTATTAATATTATTATTCTCTTTATTTATTTTAATTCTTAAGTAAGTTTTTTTACAATATTTCTAGAAAAACCTATATAAATATCATAAAAAAAAACTTAAACCTAAGGTACCACCGGTAGCGGGGCAAGAACAAGGCTACCAATGGTTAGGGCTGCAGAACCTCCGAACAATACGCGCCGTGTCGAGGAGTACTTACTGCCTTCTGCATTATTATTATTAAATTTTGGGGTTAATGCGCCATCTTCATCCTGATATTTGCCAGATATTCATCCGCTAAGCAGTAGTGTGCAAGCATTACTTCGTTCTGGTTTGAAGGGCATTGTTTCCAGCGAAATTACTGCGCATATGAGACTTTAGAGCCGATGTCTCAGGCGATGTGCAGTGCCGCGCAGGATTATGCAATGCAAGGTTCTGGGTGGTGCTGTGACTGATAAGGGTAGGCGTAGCGCTTACCATCAGGTGAACAAATTGCTCGTCTCGTCACTCAGTCTAAAAAAAAACTTAGTTATAATAGGCTAAGGAGATTTAGAGTCTCAAATGGATTTAGATGGCTCGATTCACAAAACCTAAAAAAAAGACCTAAAAAAACCTAGTGCTTGTTTATTTTACTTCCCTAAAGACTCGAGGTTTGCCCGAGTCTACAAAACAGCAGCGAGTGCAAGCAGGAGTCTAGTGGCATATAAATAATAAACTACTTATCCAACTGCTGGTGCAAGACGCAAATCCAGCCTCTTCTCCCAAAGTCCTCGTATAAAACCTAATAACACGAATATTTCCTACTAAGGGAAATTCCCAGACGCCAGTAAAACATTGCCTTGCGACTGCAATAGTCCGCGACTTATGTACGTATCCAGGATTTGGTTTGGGGGTCAAATGGGGGGAGATTTAACTCCTGAAAAGAGAAAATCTGGAACTCACCCTGAGGAAAGCCATGATGATAAGCATTGTTGCCTAGATAGATACTATATCATATATAGGTGGATAGATATCACACGTATTCTACGATAAAGTGCTTTTTAATCGACTTATATTACATTTAATCGTTTTTTTTTATGTATCGTTAATTATTCTTAACACGTGTGCAAAATTTAAAATAATTAGGACGTTTCGAAGTGGGTTAAAATAGAATTGTAATATCTGAGTCCATACATACCTACATCATTCATAACAAAAAAAAAATACTTTATTCATACAGTCATAAAATTCAAAATTACGAACAATGGATTCGTTTATCTTATAATTACAGGCTGAGGAAGATGACTTGTGCAATGAACGGTTGTTTCCGAAACTAGACTTAAAAATCCTGTTTTATCAGAAACAGAAATTTTCAGAAAACAGGATATTTGGAACTATTTCTCTTAGGAATAAGGTCCAAGTTAGTGTACTACGAGGGTGAATCAAAAAGTTCTTAGAAGTGCATATATATGAAACCTTTTTGGATCAAGTTCGATATTCAAATTAAAGAGTGTCTATCACACTATATTTATGCAGACTGTCACTTGTTTTTGTCAGTTCGTTCGCATGTAATAAATTTTTTTGTGCAACGAGTTGCTAAAAAGTCAAAATTATGGATAAAAGTGAGTTACGTGCGGTGATAAAATATCTCAGTTTGAAAAAAATGTCTACGAAGGAAATTTTTTTGGACATTCAGCAGACATTAGGGGGTGATGCTGTACCCTATTCTACGGTTGCGTACTGGGTGGCTGAATTTAAAAGAGGTAGATCAAGCTGTAAAGATGACCCGCGTTCTGGGCGGCCTTCAACCTCCGTTACAGAAGAAAATGTCAAAAAGGTTGAGAATCTGGTTTTGGAAGACAGAAGAATGACTATAAAACATATAGCTGAGATCCTAAAGATATCTTTTGGTAGCGTTCAATCCATTTTAATTGATTCACTGGGGTTCAAAAAAGTGTCTGCAAGATGGGTGCCACGAATGTTAACCGACGAAAACAAAAAGCGACGTTTGGAAATTTCCAAGCGTAATCTCGAAATGTTCCAGCATGATTCGGATAATTTTTGCCGTCGTCTTGTCACCATGGATGAAACGTGGGTCCACCATTTTGATCCTGAAACTAAAAGACAAAGCATGTCTTGGAAACGACCATCCTCTCCATCCATTAAGAAATTTCGAGTTGCTCCTACCGCTGGCAAAGTTATGGCCTCTGTGTTCTGGGATAGTGAAGGAATCCTTTTTATTGATTACATTCCAAAAGGCCAGACGATTACTGGACCCTATTATGCAAATTTAATCCCGAAAGTGCGTGAAGCGATTAAAGAAAAACGTCGTGGAAAACTGTCGTTGGGCGTGTTGTTCCTTCAAGATAACGCTCCTGCTCATCGATCGGAAGTTGCGCTCAACGCAATCCGCTGTGCTGGCTTCAATCTCCTTGACCACCCACCATATTCTCCGGACTTAGCCCCAAGTGGTTTTCACTTATTTCCAAAATTAAAAGAGGAAATTCGTGGAACAAAATTTCACGATTATGACGCGGTTATAGCTGCCGTAGAGGACTTTTTCGAGAGTCAAGAAAATATTTTTTTTTCACAAGGAATAAGGAAGTTAGAAACGCGTTATTCTAAATGCATTGCATTGGAGGGAGATTATGTAGAAAAATAAAATATTATTATTTAAATCTTTGCATTTTTTAATATTGATTCCAAGAATTTTTTGATTCACCCTCGTATAAACGCAAGAATCGAACGATCCCAAAATTCTTTTTAGAGGGGGATTTTCTACCCCAATAGCCCTTCTCTGACTACGCCCACGCCACGATTTATGTCACCAAGCGACCGCTGTGTGGACCCGACTTTACTAGCAAATGGAGTTCTCAACTAATTTACATATGCTTCCGGGGAGATTGAAGATCTTTCGCTTAATGTGAGACTGCATTAATACAGTCTTTATAACTGAGACTTTCAACACTTTCAACTTGTGTAACTTAAAGAAGATACGAGTGTTAAGGAATTGTCTTTGAGATGTGGTAACAACTCTTTGTTAAGTCGGTTCTGGTTGTTGTCGTTTGATAGCAGTTGTTAAGCCACGTGACAGGTCCTTGGGAGGCCTGGTAAACTCTGACATCAGAGGCAGGCGCTACCTCTATTTTTTTCGTCCAAGTTTAATACACTCTAATACAAGTAAAATGCAAAAAATACAAGTAGCAGTAGTACTGGGCATATAAGACTTTAGAGCCGGTGTGTCAGGGTGACGAGCGCAGTGCAGTACCGCGCAAGATAATGCAATACAAAGTTCTGGGTGGCACTGTAACTGTTGTGGGTAGGAATAGCGCTTACCATCAGGAGAACGACATGATCGTCTTGTCATTCAGTCAAATAAAAAAAGGAGGGAACAATGGCCTTTCTATGAGACCACAGACTAAATAAGCCGCCGCTTGATCCCGCATGGGCAGAAACTGCGTTCAGCGGGCGCCAGCGCGGTTCGGTTTCATACAAAAGACGGCCGCGCGTGTCCCCGCGGCGGAGCACTTTGTATGAAACCGCTGGAGCGCCCGCGTAATGCAGTTTCTGCCCTAAAGGGATGTTGAGTTCGGTTCGGCAGTTTGATCAGTGTCTAACTCCCGACCCCTGAGTGTTTAGTCTGAAGACTTCAAGTCGAGAGCGGATAGGTATCTTCTAGGCAAGCATGCTCCACCATCGACCGTGTCGACACTTACCACCTGGTGAGACTTCGGTCAAATGCCCTTGCCTATTTTGTTATAAAACAAAACGCAAAAGAGGGGTGTTACAAGTTTAATGTGTAGGCGGTTTTTAAAAAGCTAATTTACTATAACAAACTTTTTATTTGCGGGTGGTGCAATAGCCGACAGCCGTGTCTAGGGATCGAACGACCACATTAAGTTAGTCCTTTAACTTAGTTCGTGTTTTAGTTAGAGCAATAATGTTAGATGCTTTCTTAAGACCTAGAAGTTTGTATGTAAACCTCGGTGCGCGAGTCCAACTCGACTGGCTTTTTCTCAATCGAATAAAAAAAAATAAGGTAGGTGAAGGTAATTTACCTACTTTTTTTAATGTTTACCTTGACGCCTACCTGAAGGACTGGACAGCCATAGCTCAGAATAGGCAAAAATGGAAGGAGGGTAGGGAGGCCTTTGCTCTGCTGTGGGACATCTCGGGCTCATAATAATAATGTATGCAATGAAATACCATGGACTTATCCTATGCTTTTGTAACTCATGCGGTTGTCCCTGGCATATCGCCAAAGAATTTGACAGAGTATAGACATGGAGGACCCAGAAAATAATCAGCTGCATGCATCATCCGACCACATTAGTCCTCGGGTTAGTTTAGGTCAATACAATTACTCTTAATTTAACCGTCGAGTGGGTTATTAAGCTCGTACTTCAACGTGATACAACTTGTTAATACTTAGTAGCTTGTTGCGTCTTGTTGTGAAGTGTTCTGTGGTACTGTGGACATTGGACACGTGTCGAAACTGTGTGGAATTTAGTGGTCTTCAGTTCGTTCAAGTGTAGAGATGTTCTATCGTTACACTTGAGTCAGCTTTGTAACAGTTGCTTAGTAAGTATTTTTTGAAGTAAAGCTTGTTTACGCACGCTTGAGTTGGGGAGTAAGCTGGTGAATGCGTTACGAAAAGTGTGATCGGGCAAGGCGAAAGGAAGTTGAGAGGAAGATATAAGTTAGTGAAGATAGTAAAAGAGAGAGTTACGTTTCGTTTATTTTATAAAATATTTTTTTTAAATATTTTTTTAGTTTAATTTTTACTAATACTATGTGTCCCAGTACACAATTTCGTTTTTTTTCTCTTAATTATTTCCTTACTTTTCAACCGATGTACAAGGAATGGTTTTTTAGATCATATCAAGCGTAGACACGTGTTTTACGGGCACTGTTTCCAGCGAAATTACTTGGCATAATATGAGACTTTAGGACTAATGTCTCAGAGTGACGAGCGCAGTGCAGTGCCGCGCAATTTTATCCAATGTAAGGTTCTGAGTGGCACTGCAACTGTTATGGGCAGGCGTATCGCATACCATCAGGTGAACTATTTGCTTCACTCGTTACTCAGTCAAATAAAAAAAAACACCAAAAATGCCTTTTAAAATATTTTGAATTTTTCACAATTTCTTACCGATTCCAACAACAGAAACCCATCACATCCATCAATGTAAGTACCAAATAGCAAAAATTTAATTTGAAGGGTGCTACCGCATTAAGAATGATGTGTTTGCTTGACGTTACTAATGGGAAGGGTCACTCGATCATAGCCGATTGACGTTAAAGAATTTTCGATGTCGGTAAACAAAGTCGATTATTGATTATAGATTTAGAAGCGTTCTTGGAAGATCTATTACGATGATTGTCCCTTCAAATATGTAACAAAGTAACTTTTTTTTCAAGGGAGGGGGGAAAAGTGCCGCCACACTATTCCCTCCGCCACAGGGGCGATGGAGTGGAGGGTGTGGGACTTGAACACAGTAAATGTATGCATTTCTCTATGTATTTGAAGTTTATAGATTTATTTAAGACTTAAATGTTTGACTTGTAAAAGTGCATTATTTGCTCTGAGTCTGGGTGTTTGTAGGACCATGGTCCTTGTCCTGATTACCTAGATATGAAGTAGGGGTCAGGAATAAAAAAAAAATAAAAAATTGGGTAGCTGTTAAACAAAATTACGTATTTTTCTTAATTGGCCGATTAACATCTACTAAGATGTAGCTAAGGTACTTAAAATGAAACGGAACTCAACTTTAATACAGACTGTACAGCGGATATTTATTTAAAAGATTGCAATCATGTAACAAGGGGTTGTTATGGTAATGCAAAGTAATCTGCAGTAAAATTTTAACCTAAAAATGCGCCAAATTGTAATATGGCGACGCGTCGCCACTCGTTTTTTACATTCAGGTCAAAAGTCAAAAAGTTACACAATTTTACAGAAAAACTGCGTACCAATATTTGTGATATTGCGATGTACATTATGTACTAAAAATCACCCTTTTAGAAAATAAAAATCATTCAAATCGGCTCCAAAATTCTCTAGTCAACATTCATCACAATTATTATCATCATCATCATCAACCCATTATCGTCTTACTGCTGAGCACGGGTCTCCCCTCACTTTCGTGATGAGGGTTAGTCTATAATTCACCACGCTGTCTGAGTTGGTCGATAACATACCTACCTCCGAAATAATTCTCGGGTATGTAACATATGTGGGTTTCCTCACGATAATTTCCTTCACCGAAAAACGGGTCATAATTGCGTACATAATATGTTTTGCAAAAAACACATTGGTACATGGCCACGCTGGGGTTTAATCTCAGGACCCTCTCCTTGGAAGGCAGACGTTCTCTCACTAAGCCATCAGCGCTTCAGCTATTAACATGCATCCATGAACATAGTCAAGTATTATTTACACTAATACTTGAAATCGGTTATTCCTCTTGTCAGTAAAAAATGTGGTCTTTATTTTTTAAACCAATGAGAAATAAATATTACTGCGCTACCAGTATCCCTCAACCAATTTAATTATCCGAGTAACGATTACCTACAAAAAATATCTATTGACGTCCATATTTATACGCTTGGTTAATTGGAGTTTACATTTTAAATTATGCATCAAGCGCTCAGATTTAACGGATAAATATATATTAAATAAATTAATATTTATTTACTTAAAGCGCATCGCGGTTTCACCTGCATTAACAATTTTCCAACAAGAACCTTAATTTTTTATGTTACAGGGTAAAAAGTATCTGTATATAAAATTTCATCAAAAGGTAAGTAACCAGACGACTAAGTCGTTTACCTGATGGTAAGCGCTACGTCCGCCCATAAAAGTTACATTGCACGGCATAATCTTGCTTTGCTCTGCACTGTGCTCGTCACCCTGAGACATTGGCTCTAAAAGTCTCAAATGCCCAGTAATTTTGCTGGAAACAGTGCCCTTCAAACCGGTACACAGTATTAAAAAAAAACCGCGACACTTCACATTGGTCTACGAAATTAAATCCCCTTATTTTAGTGGAGTAGTGACGCAGATGAATATCGTGCAACTCCAAAATGACCCACTTGCGTGCCATGGACGGGAACGTGTTAATTATTATGTCTTCTATTTTTCATTAACTCCCTACAGCGAATTCCAAACAAAAGTCAGAGCTGTATCATCCTTTACATTTTTTTTGCTCCTGTCGTAGGGTTTTCTATTCGTTCTTTTTGCTAACAAAGAGACCCGACAGACTTTACAAAGAACTCAACCACCACCTGATCAATTCAAAGTAAATGAAGTTTCACCAACCGTGTAGGTACGGTGACAGCGTGAGCAGTATGGACTTTTACCTGAATTTATGATCAAGCCGTTCACCTGACGGTAAGCGACGGTACGTGACGGTACGCCTGCCCATCACAGTTACAGTGCCACCCATAACTTCATCATCAGCAGCCGGAAGACGCCCACTGCTAAACATAAGCCTCCCCAATAGAACGCTACAACGTGTGGTTGCCAGCTGTTTGCATCCAGCGGTTCGCACCAGTTCTTTGGTCGACCTCGTGGACCCAGAACCAGAACCCTAGAAAGAAGAAGTACCCATAACTTAGTATTGCATAATTTTACGCGGCATTATACGGCGCTCGGCACCCTGTGACATAGGTTCTTAAGTCTCATATGCCTAGTAATTTCATTGGAAACAATACCTTTAATACAGGAACACAGTATAACTATGTGTATTGCATTTGGACGTGCTAGCCATGCGCTGCATGCATATTGATAATTGTGCACATTGGTAGTTGAAGGCCGCTTCTGCAAGTCTGCTTAATGTACCAGACCTTATTTTTGCCAGATTTTCATGTGCTAATTCATTAATGTACAAATTACTATGCTCCGGCTTGAAGAGAACTGTTTCTAGTGCAGAAGATTTTGCAAATGTTACAGTTTTAAAGATTTTTACATTTATAATATTACTAGCTGTGCCCCGCGGTTTCACCCGCGTAGTTCCTATTCCCGCAGGAATATGGAGATAAAATATAGCCTATGTTACTCGCTGTCAATGTAGCTTTCCATTAGAGAAAATTAAGCCGAAACTTTACACATTCCTATACATACTTTCATCCCCTATATTTATTTTACCCCTCAAGGGTAAAGTTTTACAAACTTTGAATGCCAAATTTATTTATATCTAATCAAAAGCCTAAAAATTAAATTTCAAGCTTCTAGCTTCAAAAATGACGATACTTCCATAAAAACCTTTCATCCCCTATTTCAAACCCTTACAATGCATTTTTTGCGATAAAAAGTAGCCTATGTCCTTCCCTAGGCTCTAGACTATTTCTGTACCAAATTTCATTTCAATCGGTTCAGTAGTTCAGGCGTGAAAGAGCAACAGACAGAGTTACTTTCGCATTTATAATATAAGTGAGGAAGTAAGGATTTTATGGTCATATATTAGCGGGAGCTAAGACTGGGTTCGGCTGGTACAGGTGTAGTTGATATTGTGGACCATTGTCCACCCTACTACGTTTATTTTATTTGAAGGATTTAACGTTTGCTACTGCTCTTAATTTCACTGTAATCTGTTGGGATACCGTTGGAACTATTCAATTTCAGTACGATATGTGCCTTTTAATGTGATTAAAACGTCTCCCGAACTTTTTACAAAAACGTTTTACTTTTAAGCATGACTTATAAAGGTTAAAGCTGCCATCGTATAAAAATGTTTTTTTTTTAACTATTCCAACATAAATTACTTCAACTTTGATTGTATATTATTAGTTATTAGAGTTCCTTACCCCAAGGGCGCACGAAGGGTTCCGTGCTTCGTTGTATGGGAGCCCCCCTTAAATATTATTTTTATATTTTTTATTTTTAAAGTGAAGATATAATTAAATATTCTGTTAATATTTCAAGCGTCTAACTGTTTCCGTTATCAATATCGAGCAAAAATGAGCAAAAAAACACATTTGCTGTATGGGAACCCCCTTAAATATGAATTTTATTCTGTTTTTTAGTATTTGTTGTTATAGCGGCAATAGGAATACATCATTTGTGAAAATTTCAACTGTCGACGGGACTTAAACACGGGATACTTCATATCTCGGAAAGTTATACGGTTCCATAAGGATCCACATAGTTGAAATCGCGGTAATAACTGGAAAATTAAAAAAACAAAAAAAACCTATACTTTGATGGATAAATAATATTGTTATAATTGAAATTATTTACACGCGCGAGGTATAGTTTCGTTAAAAAATATAAAAACATAATACATCACTGTGTATTGAACAGAAATTCTCAGTAAAGCTTACAGGGGTTCACTTGAAAATCTTCTCCGTACGTCGCACAAATATGTCTTCGTTACGTCTACGTCTTGGGGTTACAAGCGAAGTTATTTTTAGTATTTATTCAGAAGATACCCGGATATTGGATTGAAGGTAAGCCGGTTTATAAAATGGTTGAGAGTTGCGAGCTAGGACAGGTGAAACACTCCGTATTGGAAACCGATACGGTTTTTTTTCTATGCGATTATATTACAACATTGTAGCAGTCACTTTTTTTTTAATACAATAGGTGGCAAACAAGCATGCGGCTCACCCGGTGATAAGTGGTCATCGCCCCCTATGGACATTAGCAACGCCAGGGGCATTGCCAGTGCATTGTCTACCCCTTTTAGCAAGGACTCTTTTAACTTTTGCTTCAAAATTCTGCATGCTGTACATCTGAGAGGAAGCCTCGGGTGGAAGATCATTCCATATTATCTTAATTGTTGCACTTGTTTTAAATTTGGTGAACTTGAATAATTGTACCACTTAATGAGGGGACCCTCGTAAAATTAAATAACACTGGTCAAAATTTTTGAAAAGCTGTCATATTTCTCACCCGCTAGCGCCCCTTAAAGGTCACCCATCCAAGTGAGTGCCGCTGAGAACGTTCCTTAATGTTGATTATTGGTTAGGTTGGATCCCTCAGTCAAACTGTGCCAACGAGCGCCCGTTCTTTCCAAAATCTCAGGCAGTTAATTTTGATGAATCGGGACATTGATTGCGACTATACTGGACTGCTGACTACTTGACTGATATGGACTCTAAAATTACACCGGTTTAACTTTAAAATACTTAGCCCTGGGTGAATCCACAAATCGTGCGAAGCCAAACACAAAAAAAAAAAAAACCCGTGACACCCTTGCGGTTGAGACAATCGATCCAACAGAAGTGAACTTACAGGAAACATAGGTTTCACTTTAATCCGGCACTAATAAACAAATGCGGCTTTAGTAAATGTTCAATTATTTTAAAACCTTTTATCAGAAACATTTCTATTGGCACCAGTAGTACCAAATTACGGTACCATTCACACGCGTCACCTCTGAACTGTCTCGAGCAGAACCTTGTCGGGGAAATATTCAATTTTCTCCACTCAGGTGTAATTAGCTCCGACTAATAGTTTCATCAGGAACTTTATAGGTAACATTTTACTCGGAGTCACATTTTACTATTTTAGCGAAATACGCTCTCCGTACGCTCACTGCATTTTGTCGCTATCATCATTAATGTTAACGATTTAATCACTTTAGGAGTAAAATCTAGCGAGTAAAAGTTTAATTTTAATAGCTAGAATGAGGTAGCAGCTCCTTCTGGATAATGAAGGCTTTTTTTTTGTATACAATAAAGAGTTTTAATGTTAGGAAAAGGCGTGATATGAAGTCAGTTACATTTAATTAACCCCATCAGCGATAAAATGACAATCACAACATAATTATTATGTAAAAATTAGGAACTAAAGGATTAAAAAGTCAGTTAGGTGTTAACGGTAACGTGCTGGGCGGGTGATTGTGCGGGAGGAGCGGTGATGACGCTTGACGTTGTCCTCACGCTTCTTGAGATGGCGCTGGCGGACGCATTATTTTGGCGGAAAGTAACGACGGCGGCGTGGCATTGGTCGGCTGGTTCGCAGCGTTAGCGCGAAGATTTATTATTGGAGAAAATACTTAAACGGCTGTAAGAGTGAGCGCTACAGAGTTTTCTATTCTATTTTCATCATCGTCATCATCATCATCATCAGCCGGAAGACGTCCACTGTTGAATATAGGCCTCCCCTATAGAACGCCACAAGGACCGGTTGCTGGCTGTTTGCATCCAGCGGCTCCCCGCGACTCGTACCAAGTCGTCGGTCCACCTCGTGGGGAGCCGTCCTACGCTACGTCTTTCGGTCTGTTATTCCGTACTACCCCCGTCCCGTATTAGTCCGTAATTCTATTACTATTTAATCTGTGCTTCTGTCATCAGTTTTTCAGGTTGTCCTCTGACATACTGGTGAGACATCATTACATACATTAACATCAAACGCGAACCAATTAGTTAATACAAAAAAAAAAATACCGGGATTGAGTTGTTATGCTACTAAATATTACCCATCCAAGTGAGGAGGAGGACCCCCGTTGGGGAGGATACTTAACTTTTGTGATCACTTAAAATCCTTAAAAACTTAAAAACATAACTTATTTTAAAATAATATTTACTTGATTTTAAGCAAAGATATACAGCACTTAACGTTTCCATCCATCCTTTTTCTGACATTTTTAAAGTAAATAGTCTAGTGCCTATACAAAATTTTCAAAAATAAAAGCGTCGAATTTCAGCAATAGGTAAAATTCTCCTTGTGGCAAGTCTGCGAAGGGTGTTATACTTTCAACGATTTACAGAAATAACGGTTAGCTTAAACTTTATGCTTTGTAATCGTCGCAAAGTAAGGGAAATTCTAAAATTTATTTCTAGGAGCTTTTCTAAACGGGTGTGTTCACATTGTGACCGACGCGCGACGTGAGTCTTCAAGGGTAAACTTTTAATTAGGTAGTGGGCAGTTATAGGGCGTGTGCCTTAGGAATGACCGCTTTACCTTGAGGTCGATTGTTTTTTAAACACCGGAAATTAGGTTTTTATTATAGGTACTTTATACTATTTTAAATGGCGCCGTAACCGAATAACGAATGTAGTCCTTATTACAACTTGATTACCTGCTTTCAGAAGAATTTCGAAGAAAAATAAAATCCGTCAAGAAAATTATCTTCGAAATTATTTGATCATTGCTTAGATTTCTTTTCCGCGACGTTCTATTGCTTGTGATTGCCTGTATTAGTAATTTCCTTATGAACTGTGGGTATTTTATTGGGAGATTTTTTTGTGTTGTCAAAGAATGCGTAGGCCTAACACAAAACATTGCCAGATTTAAATATAATTAAACAACATTCTTGGAAGAAATCTTTGTGCTAACAAAAAAAGTTAATTATGACTATTAAACGATTAAATATAATATTTTTTAGGTTGCTGTTTTTAGGAGCTATAAAATTTAATGTAGAATTTAGGCCACTTTCAGAGTTGAAATGCCAGTCCCATCGTCACCTTAACAAATGAAACAGTGTGTGTACGTAACGTACTTTCTTGGCTTTTAAGGTGGTTATTCTTACCGAAACAAAATGTTTTCTTACAAGTTAACAGGCTTCAATGTTCAAGTGAAAATGTTTTTGATGGTCAATGTTCTTTTTTTAATAACTCAGTTATTTAAATCCATATTATACATATTTTAGGGTTTCTCTGGACTTGTGTAGATTTTTCCACGTTAGAAAGCTTGAACAATATCATAATGAAACTTCTGAAGCGGCTAACTGATAATAATAGCTAATAATTATAATAGCGGCTGTAGTTGTTATGGGCAGGCGTGGCGCTTACCATCAGGTTAACGGCTTGTACGTCTCGTTACTTAGTAAAATAAAATAAAAAAGAAAATAAAAACTAATTCTGCTGCTGTTTTTCAAGGTACCAGTTTTTTTTTATATCAAAATATGGTGGTACCCAATTATGGCATAATTGAGTGTTTTACTTAACATTTGATTATCTTTGTTTGTTGAATAAACAAATATACCTAATTAACATTCAATACTGACACATTGTACGGAACCCCACACGAGCAGAATCTATTAAAACCCCGCCCTCCGGTTCCTTTTTATTATAAATTACAAAACGTTTACAAAATGAATGAAACCGTCAAACTTTGACATTGAATAATAACGATAGGAACCCATGCAATTTGCGATCACGCACTTACCAGCCACATTCGTTCGACAGCGTGAATTCATTGGAAAGGCAATTTTCCGAGTAATGACTCATTTCACTTAATGTTTTAATGGTACTTTATATTTACGAGCTTCACTGTATGTCGTGGTCACATAACGTTCTCGCAACAACCATCAAGAGCCTATATTTCCCCTCGTTGAATAGTAGAAAAAAGTACTTGAGCATAGCCACGCCTAGTGTCGGATGTATCATCAAAAATGCCATTTGATCCAAGTATTCACAATTAATAGCAAGAGTGAATCGGTATCTTCTAGGCAAGCATGCTCCACCTTCGACCACGTCAACACCTATACCCTCAGGTGAGACTGCGGTCAAATGCTTGCTTATACTGCAAAAAAAAGTTGAAAATCAGTGGTAAAAGTATATAGGACTGTTATTTGTCTTAACTGTGGAAACGTAAGGTTACTATAATTGTATGTATGCCTTTGGTTGTTACTACTGAAGCTGTAAATAATTAATATAAAATATTTCCCTCTTAAGGCAAAACAGGAGTTATTGAAGCCACGTACAAGCCAAACACAAACCACAAAGCTTACGTTACGTTACCCCTGACTCTTACGTTAATCCCCCTTACGTTATCTTTTACGTCTTCATTTGCTTCCTAATATGTTTCTTTAAGACATCAACGCACCTACCGAGTCAACTCATAAAACGCGTTGTATTTATGTCGCAATACCGACACATAATATTTTAATATCGTTATAACCAGCCGCATCGTTTGAAGGGAAAGTGGCAAAACATAAATTAATTTAGTCATAATTTATGAGTCATGCGGGCTTGTTCCGTCAAAAACCCGTGGACTCCCGGCGGGATTTGGTCGTCTCTTCGTTTGTTTACATTGTTTAAATTTTCAGTAGTTTACGCACAGTACAACTCAGTTTACATCGTGTTATGCTGATCGACCTACTATTCGTGCCTCCTGCTCTAGTTTTATGCTCACAGCTGAGCATCGTGATGACCCCGACCAATCGTTTCCTTAACTACCTGTACCCCTATTCATAAGTGTTGGGCTGTTTTCCAATGCGATTCCGACAAATTCATGCCCGATAATCCGATAGTCGTTGCCTGATAGTTGACTATCGGATAGAAATGGTGAATGATGTTTTTCGAATGCGTCGGATCTGGAATGAATTCTTCGGAATCAGATTTGAAAAACTTTCCGACATTAGCGAATAGGGATATTGGGGTCACCGCAGTAGATGGCATCACCCAGCTTGGTGCCCAGCTGTTCTGACATTTGATCGGACCATATTTTTAGGTTTCTACCTCTTCGCCCCTGGTTCTACTTTCCGTGTCACTAGGAGCTTCTCGAGGTTATCAGCAGATCCTCGCCCAATATAGCCAAAGTATTGAAGCAGCCACTGGAGACTATGATGGTGTACTGGATGGTTTAAAGCTCAATCGAAAGGATTATAAATAAATTATCATCCCCGTACTTTACAGACATAATGTAAGTTGGTACAGTTCCAAAACTCCGCAGACTAAATTTAGTAGTCGAAGGTATTCGTCTCAATGTCGACGATTGACGAAGGTACCAGTAGTGACAGGTGTGTCGTCTGCGGATCTCACGGGAATACGGGAAACGGGATATCCCTGTTATGTACGAGTGACCGAGTTTCCGCAAAAATGGGGACCGTTTCATCTCTTGGTGACGCTTGGAAGTGTTCTGTTGGTAATATTTAGGGGCTTTGGAAGTGTATCTCGTAATGTTTATTGTTTTTGAGAATAAGGTTTTATTGAAGAGGAGTTTCTATAAAATACGTGTTTTGTACTGAAATTTGATCAAAATTACCTTAAACACCGTCAATTTCACTTAGTCATTGAGAAGTCTCGTGATCTACCTAGCATCTCAATCATCAGGTTAGCTTGCTGTCACAATAATTTGTGTTGTCATCGGAACCTGAAACTAACATATCCGCTCAATTGAACAAAGGAAACTGGGTCAAAATGTGACTTAAGCAATTTTACCTTAATTGAATGATGAATGATATTAGAACATCAATTGTATCTTTAAAAAAAAAGAATAGAAAAATTGTATCTTTTCTACGGTTGTTTTTTTTTCTCAAAAAATCACGGCACTTAATATTTTAAAAAATGAATTGAATATTGAATTGATATAATTCGAATGCCTGAATAAATTCCTACCGAACTTTCATGGAAAAAACCTAAGTTAGTAATCAAATCAAAAAGTAGAACGACCCTAGTCACCAGTTTTGCCAACAATTGACGAAGGTAACAAGAGTGACAAGCGTGAGGCCTGAGAATTTTGCGGGTTGTACCATGAAAACGGGATGTTTTGCGGGATAGTGTCCCAACTTTGTTTTTTATCAATTATTTATATCACCAGTATTTGGATTATTGTAACCACATTTACGAGCCGCCGACCCAAAATAATGGTAACGTTCCTAAAAAAATAGGTAACGTTCCCAAAATGATGGCATTATGTGTTTTTTTTTTTAGTTTTCTTGCTTAGTTGGTATTGGTATTGGGTATTGAATGGGTATTTCTTGATATATATGAAAATTCAAGTTAAAGTTATTTTTGGTATCTATGACACATTTTTTTGATACGTCACTGTCACTTGATGTCATCTGTCTGGCCCAGCCTTTTCGTTTCTTTTTCGCTTGACGTTCAGTTGTTACTATCGTCGAAGTAAATTGGTAATTATCTATATCAATAATTAATCTAAAAGGTAATAGGGCCCAACAGTATTTATTTACCAAACACATCCACAGTTACCAAATGATGTGAAAAGTTTTAAATTTTCCCTAATATATTTCTGGCAACCTCATCTATAATATACAGTGTAACGTGCAGTAATATTAAGTAAAAAACCGTCCCGTCAACAATTGACGCAGGTAAAAATAGTGACAGATGTGCCGTTCAAGGACCTTTTGGGATCCCAGTTGCGGAAACATGATATTTTGCGGGACGATCCCAGTTATGTGTACGAGTGATCGAGTTTTGTCAATATGCGGATCGGTTTATTCAATGTTACTTCTTAGGGGTCTTCAAGATACTTTGATCGGTTAGAATTCGTTTACTAAATTTCTAAGGATAATATTACATAAGAATTAGTTCAAGGAAACGACTCTCTATTTTACTTTCTGATTATTTTCCTCCTATAAGAATAAAACTCAATCCCCTATGATAATATTACGTTTAAAGATAAACTTTAGAATAAGGGTGTTTATATTACGTTTTCTGTTTCATAGTCATTGCTATTGTTAAAAACAATTGTCGTGCGGCCCCATGGAATAATTCCAATTGATCTATTCTTTGTCGTAATAAATAAACCCGCATTGATAAAGTACCAGCATTAAAAAGCAATAACCAACAATATTCCAGTAATAACCATTCAACTCTTTAAGAATGCACCATCATTTTCAATGGCTCAGTAAATAATAGACTACGTTCCGAACTTAGACAGTATTCATAAAAAGACCGAAATTCCTAAAAAATACGGAACATAAAGAGAAAAATTTATCACGTACATTTTTACCGGTACCTACATTATTAATTTAATTTGAAAGACACATTTATTAGATCTTCATATTATTATACAAGTGAAGTGCCTGTGTAGACCGCCGGGATTTGGTGGGAAACGAGTGTTTCTCGTAATATTGAAAAAAAATAACCTCATCATCAACCCACATCGTCTTACTGCTGAGCACAGGTCTCCCCTCACTTTCGTGAGAAGGGATAGGCCATAATCCACCACGGGCGCCCGATCCGGATGATTGATAACATACCAAAAAAAACCTACCATTAACGAATACGATGGTACAAAATAAAACTTTGATAAGGTTACCGCTATTTATACCCGTGGACCACGTTTTCAGTCCTTAGCATTCAGTATTCAATACCATTACCATGACGAATTCCCATTACGATCATTAGTGTTATACTAATAATGATGTATGACCGATATTGACGTGTTCGACCGCAGTGACATGTCAAAACTGAATTATTGAGGAATAGCAAACGTGTAACGTGCGATAACGTGTAACCGTGCGTCATAAAATTTAATGCGGTAGCTCGTAACAAAGTATTGAATAAAAATGCTTAGAAGTTGGAGACACAGACTTTGTATTACATATTTTATCGAAGGATCTATAAACTGCTTGTCAGCAGTAAAAGGTGACAGTCAAAAGACACAATTTTAATTTCTACACTTTAGAGTTGAAGATAGATAGATAGATAGATAAACTCTTTATTGAAACACCACAGGACAAAGAAAACTTAAAACTAGAAGTTGGCTTGTTAAGGCTAATCTCTAAATATACTAATCCGATCCCTGAAAACTCTTTCAATGTTAGAAAGCTAAACTATTCTCAACTGCAACAGTTTATTTTCCCGGAAAATTGCAAAGTTCTTGCCGGAAAACGGATATTACACTGTGAAACCCCGGGGCGCAACTCAGTGTGATATAAATTTTCATAATCTACACTAATGTTATAAATAGTAAATATTTGTATTTTCGTATGTTTGTAATAAATAAATTAAAAAACTACTGGACCGATTTAATTATTTTTTTCACCAATACAATAGTATTACTAACACTGAGTAACATAGGCTAAATTTTATTTTCAAAAATATGTGGGTTCCTTACCAAAATACCAATAATGTAACCCAAGGTGTAATAAAATTACCCATGCGCTGCGAAAATGGTTGACGATAGAAAAAAACAATCCTGAATTTTGAGAGAACATAATTATCAATATATCTACAGTAAGATTCGCAAAACCATAATGATGTCCCACGCGAAGCCAGGGCGAATCGCTAGTATTATTAAATCGTATTGTCATATCTAGCGATTTAGAGATCCATACACGCTTCCACTCCTTGCTCGCTCGTTGCGACCACCATAGACCAAGGCTTTAATTCATCACACCCATTAGCAATTCGAAGGGAAACACTGTTAATTGAATTAAAACCCCGGCTTCGTACCAAGTCGGCATGATAGGTACGTTGGTAATAAAATTACCATTAATATTAAATCAATAGAAGCGACGATATCAGGAATTCTGTTAATGGAATTTGTAATACATTGGTATCTAGTGAATTACACCGACTGTTGCTATAGATAATTTGAATAATTCAAATGTACCTTACAATAATAATTCATCAACGTAAAAGCAAAGTAATAACAGTTGTTATTTCTGTGGTTATATTCCATAGAATAATATACTATAATAAAATTATTTTGTATATGTTGGGACCCATAAGGACAATGGTGTACAAAACAGCGCAAGGCTTATTAATTTAGATTAAAAATTTGGCGCCCAAAATGGGACTAAATGAAATGGCTCGAAGAAAAGAATATTCGACAAAAAGATCGTGTTGGGAACGGTATTATAGCTTAAACCAAAAATAATCCCAACAAAACAGTCTTTGAATGGATAAAACTAGCATTGAAACGGAATACATCGGAACTTTCAGCAAAATTCCTCAAACGAATATTGCTCACACCGAGTATTCCAAAGAAAACCACCAGCTTAGGCTAGTTATTGCCTGGCCAAAGAGAATTATAAACAAAGGCTGAGATTGTAAGGGGATCAAAAGATCCTGGTGTGACGGCGTATCGCTAGGTTCGGTGTTATGACCTATGATCCAAGTTTAATTTGATAGTTGAAGGCCTGGCAGTTTTATGATACCGCACTGTGGACTACATAATTCTATTAAATTGATTTTACGTGTTAATAATTACGAGACATCGATATTATAGCACCATCGTCTTAATGAAGTAGATACCTCTATTAAGACAAACTTTAATGATGCCCACCTAACTCCGAAGTCATTAAAATTATAGCTGTTTAATATTATTCGGACATGTTTTGAAATTTTATACCTAGTCTATTATATTATATGATGTTATATAGCCTATAACCTTTCTCGATAAATGGACTATTTAACAGAAAAATATTTTTTCTATTCCAACCAGGCCTACCATGACGTCTTATAGCGATTCAGTTGAGGACCTAAACTGAGCCGCGTCGCATAATCGTACCGTGACGCCTTATTTTCCATGTCCAGTTAAGGTTGAAAATGGTAGCAACCTAAATTGAGTCGCTAATAAGCCATTTTCAGCCTAAACCATATCCAGTTTAGGTTGAAAATTGTAGCAACATAAAAAATAAGACGTCACGGTACGATTATGCGATGCGGTTCAGTTTAGGTCTTCAATTGAATCGCTATAAGAGGTCATGGTATGCCTCCAGTAGTTCCTGATATCCTAGCGTTCAAACAAACAAAATTTTCAGCCTTATATATTAGTATAGATTTATTATGCGATTGATGTGTACTCTTTCTATTGTTTAATTAAAAAACAAATAATATTTGTTTTGTAAACCGATACTGTTTTCAAACTAATATCATAACAACATTATCATAGCTGCGTTATTTATCGTTCGCTTAAATTATGATTTATTTGTTCTAAAAGTATTATAGATGTGTATACTAAAATCTAAACTAAAGTTAACCTTAAAACTGTTTGGCCATGACGCATGGGTCTTGGCACACTGGCCTTAGAGCATTCTTGCATGAGAAAGCACTAGATTATCTGTGCGAGATATAATCCACCTCTTTATCACTAGAACTATTAAAATAATAATAACCTATGAAATGTTAAGTCATTTGATAGCGATACATGTTTACGCTGCTTAGTGACTTTTGCGCCTTCCACTGACTTCGGATCTCAAGACACACCCGCTGAGGCGAGAATGGGTTAACTTATCAACACATTTCGTGTCTCAAATGAAAGCCCTTCGTCGCTCCCAAAGGATCAAAAGTTAGGCTCTAAGAGCGCTTGCCATCATCGCGTACCTTCCTTACTGGTTCTGAAGCAGACGGATTATTAATGGTAGAAAGCGCCCGTTTGATGATTTCATTGATCGAGACATGGAAATAAAATCAGCAGCACGTTTAAAGAAGTCAATGGAATCCATTTCTAACAATTTCGCTGCCCCATGATTTTGCAATTGGAGATCGTTATTAATTTTACAATGGCAAAATTTTATCAAAGCAAGCAGTAATGCGTAAATATGTACCGTATTCTATTGCACTGTAATGTCCAAAGAGCGACGAGCGCAGTGCAGTGCCACACAAAATTTAGCAATACCAAGATATTGATGGCGCTTTAACTATGGTGTACAATGACTTTCAACACAAGCATGTCGCTTACCAATTGGACGACCAGCCCGTCTTAGAGCTGTGCAAAATGAATAAAAAACCCATTGTTCGCGCCACTTACATTGGCACTCATAATACCTTCCTACCTTCCTATTCCTATCATTTCTTGGCGACTATCTCTGTCGCTCATATCGTGGTATCCACGAGAAAACTGCTTGCCGCCGCAAGTAGTCTGCGATCGACCCTCGTCCTTCGCGGCTGCCGCTCTCGCCGAATCCAAAAAGTACTGGATCTGCTGCTCCTCTGTAGTGGTCCACGTGAATTCGACGCGCAAATATAAACAAAACCCGCTATAAACCCGCCGCGTAAACGCTCCTTGCCGACACGCACCAACCGCCAAAAATACAGTCCACTACATCGAACGTCATAACATCCTGAAGGAACAAGCAGCTTGGAGACGGACCCGAACCGAGGTGATTGCAGTTGCATGGAGACCAGGTTAGTCGCCAAGTTCCTTTGTACTACTCTTCTACCAGCCATCCTTCCCCCGCCATTGGAGGCGCGCTCAGCCTATACAGCTTAGCTGCCGCGCTAACATATTGTTGGTCCTCCGCCGCCGGATCTTCTCTGGTCCTCCCGCTATTCTCTGGCCCCTCTTAGGCCTCATATAGTCCTCTTTATAACCGCCCGCAATTTTATATTGGTATTTTTACCAACGATAATTTCCTATAATTATCGTGTTCCCGCCCGCAATTACAGTTCAGATAGTACCCTGTACTATCCTACTACGCTCTTATATACTTATTTCGTGTATTCCGCATTCCTAAATAGTAAAAATAACGATTTTTCCGTAATTCTTAATTTTTATTAAAAAGTGAAGGTATTCCTAACGACCGCCCGTGCGTCTCCACGTGGGTATTCAATACGCCGCGCGCGCGGCAGGTAAATGCTGTAGGCAGTTGCAGTAAATTAGGAATTTCATACTTTATCTAGTTTTTTATACTTTGTTAAGATGGCTATGGCTACTCGTTCAAAAGACAAAGATAGTGAAGTATACGAGGACGCAAAAGCGCTCGATACGTTACAGATCGAACGTTTGACCTTGATAGGTAAACGTGACATTATATTTTCTCGCTTACAAGATATTTTTAACCGATCTTTAAAGGCTTTCACTGATGATACTGAGAAAGATTTATTTCTATGTGGAATGATCTCGTTAGACCGTTTACGCTCCGATTTCAATGAAATTGTGAACAAATTAAATGTCACCGAGTTGAGTCTCAACGCTTCGTACACGGTAAACTACCAATCTATAAACGTCTTCGAAGATATGTTTTGCCGTTGTCAGTTTGTTTATAATAAACTTAACCCGCCTTTAAAAACCGCTGATTTCAATGTTGCCCCGCAACGTAAATCTATCAGAATTCCTGAACTCGATTTGATGGTCTTCAATGGAGATCCGATGACCTGGAGGATATTTTATGAGTCATTCAAACGCACGATTCACGAAAATCCCGATCTCACTGATCACGAACGCGTCCAATATTTAATTAATAAATTGTCAGGCCGGGCCCTTGCAGTTTGTTCTGGTATCGTACCTAACGCTGATAATTATCCGATCATATGGCAGACGCTCGTCGATAGGTATAACGACAAACGTAACCTAGCCTCCGCTTATCTTGATCAAATGCTTGATTTTAAATCTTTTAACACCGCGACGAATAAAAACTTAGAATTATTCCTAGATAAATTCTGCACGGCTGTGTCAAGTTTGAAGTCTCTCAAGCTCGATAACGTGTCTGATTTTATTTTACTATCGCTCGCTTTGAAGAAAATAGATTCAAGTACTGCACGGTCGTTTGAAATGCACATGCGAGGTAAATCTATGCCTACATACAATGAACTTTTAAAATTCATCCGCGAACAAAGCAAAATATTGGAACGCACTACGACCGTTTCTCTTAGCCGCAGTGATAACAGGCCGGGTACTGCAAGGTCTACGCAGTCTTTTGCAGCATCATGCGTCACTCACTGTCCGCTTTGCAAACAAGCCGATCACGCTAACTTATATAGATGCCCTGCATTTGATAAGCTTTCTATCGACGACAGGTACACTTTTGTAAAACAAAGCAAAGGTTGCACTAATTGTCTAAGCACTACGCATATAAATACTGCTTGCAATTCTAAATTTAATTGCCGTTATTGTGGATGTAAACATCATTCTATGTTATGCCGCAAAGTATCATCTTCCCGTGAAGACAATCGCCCGTACCCTAGCGCTCCGTCACAGGCGCACGCGCCGCCTCCGCGCGCGCGAACTGGCAACTTCTCCGCCGCCGGGGATCACATGCCGCCTTCGGCATCGCCGCCGCCCGTCGCGGGCTCCGCTAGCGCTCAGCTGACGAACTTACCTACAACTGCTTATCAGTCATCACAACAACAGGTGTCGCTGTGTAATATACGCCCCGCTTCGCAGCCTAATGACACTACTTGTTTACTGGGAACCGTACAAGTTTATGCTACGGATTTAAATGGTCGCCGCCATGTAGTACGCGCCTTAATTGATTCGGCTTCCCAAAGTAACTTTTTAACTTCAAAATGTTGCGCTAAATTAAATTTAAAATGCAATAAGGTGACGAACACCGTTGTTAAAGGGATAGGTTCCGCATCTAACCCAATCAAGGGAGCAGTTTCTGCTACTTTATCTTCCCGCCTAAATGATAATTTTATTGCAATTGACGCCTATGTTATCGACCGCATAACAGACAATTTACCGGCAGTGAAAATTGACGTATCCTGCCTTTCATACCTGAACTGCCTGCCTCTGGCAGACGACAGTTTCGCTTCGCCTTCCGAGATCGACATACTTATAGGCGCGCCGCTCTTTTCTGAAATATTGCTATCAGGCCGCGCCGCTGGTCCGCCTGGTACTCCAACCGCTTTTGAAACCATTTTTGGTTTTATCGTAATCGGGACCGCTCCCGTTACTCCCGCTCATGTTGCTCCCGCTCATGTTACGCCCGCTCATATTGGAACCGTTGTTTCTATCACTGACCCCTTGGTTGAAGATAGATGCCGCTCTCATATTTCCCTCTGTACCTTTACGGAAGGACCACGTTTAGATAATCTTGTCCAACGCTTCTGGCAGCTTGAAGAGGTGCAATGCACGCCGACTTTGAGCCCAGACGCTATAGAATGTGAACGCATTTTTACAAATAACGTTTTCCGCGATCGTACGGGACGCTATTCTGTAGCGTTACCTTTCTCCCGCGATCCCGCGACCGCTCTGGGTAATTCTTACCCTATCGCTAAAAAACGCTTCATGTATCTCGAACGTAAGCTTGCCGCGACACCTGCTCTGCGCTTAGAGTACGATGCTATAATCAAAGAGTACATTCAGAAGGGTTACATTTCACTGATCGACAATGATAGTCCTTTTACTGGATATTACGTGCCACACCACGCCATTGCGAGACTACAAAAAACAACAACTCGATGGCGTATGGTGATGGACGCCAGTGCTGAAACTGACTCAGGCCTCTCCTTGAATCAAGTTTTATATACCGGGGATAATTTACAAAACGATCTTTTTACAATCCTCTTGGATTTCCGCCACTACCCAATCGCTTTTACATCCGATATTAAACAGATGTACCTACAAATTTTGATAAATAAGGACCACCGCAAATATCAAAAATTCCTGTATCGATTCGATCCCGTTTTTCCGCTTGATACCTACCAATTCAACCGCGTTTGTTTTGGTCTACGTAGCAGTCCGTTCCTTGCAATGCGAGTGTTGCGACAGCTGTGCGCCGCCGACGGTGCCCGCTTCCCACTCGCAGCATCTCTTATCAGCGACAACACATGCATGGACGACGTGTGCTACTCCATGCCTACTCTGTCTGCTTGTTTACAACTCAGAGACGATCTCCGCGAGTTGCTCAAGGCCGGGGGCTTCGATCTCGTCAAATGGGCTAGTAACTCACCCGCGCTCCTTGACTCCCTTCCCGTCTCTGCGTTAACGGAATGCGTTAAAAATGCGAAAAATGCGTTAACGGATCTTTTAAATTCCGACGAATATAATAAGTCTATCTCAGATGAGTTATCAGCTAATCGCATACACTGGAAATTCAATCCACCGCGAAGTCCTCACTTCGGGGGGAATTATGAAATATATGTGAAAGCGTTTAAAAGTCATCTTCATAAGACGATCGGTTCACAGTTACTCACCTATGAGGAAATGTTAACCGTACTCACACAGATAGAATGCGTTATCAATTCTCGTCCTATAACGTTATTGAGCGAAGATCCGTCTGAGCCGACCGCGCTGAGTGCTTCACATTTCTTAATGACCGCACCGCTGAAGCATTTACCCGCTTGCACGGTTCCCGATGAACCTGGACACTTATTGAAACGATACGCTTTATTGGATCAAATGGTACAATCATTTTCCAAACGGTGGAAGTTGGAATATCTTCACTTACTTCAATCTAGAGGAAAATGGAATACACCTTCGAATCCCATTACAATAGGTTCTATTGTTCTTATTATCACTGATAATATTCCCCCGCTATCCTGGCCTCTCGGCGTCGTCGTGGCCACTCATGTCGGCGGCGATGGCATCTGTCGAGTAGCGTCAGTAAAAACGGCGACCGGCGTCTACCAGAGACCCGTCGTCCGTTTATGTATCTTACCTACCCAATAATTTAACCCCTTGCTCCCCGGTCAACCGCTATGTTATAATTTAACCCGTTGACCGCTTTAGAGTTTAACTCTTATTTTTATTTTTTTTATTTCCCGCTTTCTTTTAAAAACCAATGGTTTTTAGGCCGGGGGCAAATGTTCGCGCCACTTACATTGGCACTCATAATACCTTCCTACCTTCCTATTCCTATCATTTCTTGGCGACTATCTCTGTCGCTCATATCGTGGTATCCACGAGAAAACTGCTTGCCGCCGCAAGTAGTCTGCGATCGACCCTCGTCCTTCGCGGCTGCCGCTCTCGCCGAATCCAAAAAGTACTGGATCTGCTGCTCCTCTGTAGTGGTCCACGTGAATTCGACGCGCAAATATAAACAAAACCCGCTATAAACCCGCCGCGTAAACGCTCCTTGCCGACACGCACCAACCGCCAAAAATACAGTCCACTACATCGAACGTCATAACATCCTGAAGGAACAAGCAGCTTGGAGACGGACCCGAACCGAGGTGATTGCAGTTGCATGGAGACCAGGTTAGTCGCCAAGTTCCTTTGTACTACTCTTCTACCAGCCATCCTTCCCCCGCCATTGGAGGCGCGCTCAGCCTATACAGCTTAGCTGCCGCGCTAACACCCATCTAAATTATTTTTCCTCATTGTATTTTAGCTCCAAATCCCAAATTCATTTATTTTACAAGGATCATATTATTGAAAGAATATTACCCCAATTTTAACAATGAGCCCCTTTTTCTGGGAAGTTAATAGTTTCCTCTAATAAATGTCTATTCAGCTGAAGTGAAACATCTTGCCTCTAGGTTTATTTGATAATATTTTCTCTAAAGTTTCGACTCGCCGTGGGAGTAGCTAAATTTAATTCAATTTACAGAGTGATTAGCGGAGCCGGTGGCTAAGGCGGCAATTAGCGAATAGAGGCACCTAGTCGAGGGGTAGACGCTCGAGATTAATTTATTAAACACCTTAATTGGTTACTTCCCCACGCTTGCGGGAAATTTCCAAGGGCCAAACTTCTCAAGACAAATATTTTATCAAGCATGACAGATACAGGGGGTTGGAGAAAAGTTGATATATTAATTAACTCGTGAATAAGTCCGTCAGGGCAAAGAGTCACTCTGCTTAACGCAAGCGCACTGAGGATCTCTAGTTACGCCCTTACGTAGTGCGAACGCGGCATTCGGAGGGTGCACACGGACTGTAACTAAGCTCGTAGCGTACGACGTATCATTAACCTATAAAGCGTAAAGAATTTGTTGACCGGACGGAGAAGAGAAAAAAGTTTCGTGACTATGAATGAATGATGAAGGGGGTAAAGAGTGATATTGATTCAGCGTGTGTGTTAGGAAACAGTTTGGAGTTTATAGAGTTTTCTTTTCCCGCGGTTGTGTTTATAGTTGTGCGTGTGAACGATGTGGTCGGCGTTTAATGCGGAATGTTTGTTTCGGATTACGGTGAGTGGGAATTACGGATTGTCTTGCGGTGTTTTGGCATCGTATTTTTAAGTGGTTACACTATGATACCTTTGCATATTTTTGTCACTGATTTCTTTAGTCTATGTGTTTATTATATATTTTTAAGAAGTTTTTATTGGTGCTACGAGTTTTATCGTCGATTTGTCGGTAGCGTAATTATTGGGCTATTTTATTTCAAAGAACAATAAGTATTTTAAATTTTTAGAGTGGTTTATAAAAAAAATTTCATAGTTTGCAAGTCAGGAATTGGTTAGAATAAATTATTTTTATCCGTTCTCTAATATTTTATCATGCCAGCTTTAAGTTTATTACCTTTCGGAGATAAAATACGTACGCTATTCAATGAATTTTAAATGTCTGAAGTCATGAATATTTTGCCACCGAAATAGTGTGCAGTGAAAGCAACAGCCAAATATAGTTTATAATAAGATTATCTGTCGATGTTTCAACATCGCTTCATCAACATTTTTAACCTCATCTTTCCTTCTCGTGTACTTTTAGGCTCAATAAATCGTACTAGCTAATAGTCAAGGAGCCATCCGCCAGAACGACTTCAAGGCATATAACCCCCTTAACTATATTCAAGTGCCTCACTTTAACTTTCTCATTATAAATATTTTACAAAAGCGACCAGCTCCGGCAGTATACCTAAACCTTCCTTGTGAATGAGTTAGTGAAGGATTGAAACTCCATCTCTGGGTTTTGTGGTTCCCCATAATATATATAATCTGGGAATCTAGGTACGAATAGGCCCTTTCTAGGTAAGCGTGCACCATCGTAGACCGCATCATCGCCTAACATCAAATGAGATAGTGTTTAAACGCAAACCTATGTATAATTTTAAAAAGTCTGTCTGTCAAAATGTATGCAGTTTTTTTTTCTGAAATTAGCGTGAACAGATATATATGGATAGACAGAATATATGGAACAGAGATATAATAATATGGAATTTATATTGTGCAGTGATGAGCTTACTGCGGTGATATAACAAGAGTTATTTTTCAGCTCAAAACAGCTAAAAATAACGATTAATGAATTTTAAAGTGAATTCTAATTACTGGACATAGAATACAACCCATTGCTGTCTTGACGTGACAAAATACTGCAATTCTTAAGAGTGAATTTGTATCTTATTATATTACTCTAGATTAAAAAAAAATGGTGCTGATATGCCATTGCGGTGGTGGTGGTGATATGCATAAGCGGTGGTAGCCTAGTGGGAGAACGTCCGCCTTCCAACCGCCGGTCGTGAGTTCAAATCCCAGTGCGGGCACGTACCAATGTGTTTCTGTAAAAACATATGTACGTAATTATCCCTCGCTTTTCGGTGAAGGAAAACTTCGTGAGGAAACCCACATATCTACCCGAGAATTATTTCGGAGGTAGGTATGTTATTCACCAATCCGGACTGGGCCCCCGTGGTGGATTATGGCCTAACCCTCCCCACGAAAGTGAGGAGAGACCCGTGCCTAGCAGTGGGACGTTATGGGTTGATGATGATTTTTTTTTTTTTTTTTTATTTTTTTTTTTTTATTTATTTATTTATTTATTACACGATAAAATAATTATAACTTTACAGATGCGATCTAATGCGCTACAATTATTTAAAAATAATGATGATGATATGCCATTTAATTACTGTCGAAATTTAATCAATTAGATTATCAGCTGACACCACAAACATCTATTTAATATTTACACGTTACGAAGCATAAGAAACGAGATGAGCAGACCATTCACTTCATGATACGTACCACAGCCCATATTAAATGACATCATCACCATATTCAATTGTCGTAAAGAATTCAAATCTCTTAAAGTGTCATCAGTCTAATTAAAAAGCGTCTATCCACAAACAATCACCATAACTTCAAATTCAAAATTGGAACAACAAAGTTTTATGTTTAAATGGGACAGCAGCGGACTTGGGCTCAAACAGTTGTAAGTCATGTTCATTACCAATAATCAAAACGGCTTTACAGCCAAACATAATCACAAGCCTTACAATCATAAAATATAAAAATTGAAAGATAAAACTGTCCATGCAAAGGTAGTCTGCCAGAAATGGCTTTAGGTGATAATACCGTCTATAATAGTACCTTATTTTCACCTTTTGTTGTATTAATTTCTGCATTATTTCTTTTTGGTGTACAATAAAGAGTTTTTATTCTATTCCAATTAATATATTACATAAGTTTTATTGGTCTATAAGTACATGTTTAGCATTAACATGAGGTTAGATTACTAGGCGTATGAGACTTTAGAACCGGCGTCTCAGGGTGATGAGCGCAGTGCAGTGGCGGAACAGAATCTGGGTTGCACTGTAGCTGTTATAGAAAGGCATGGCGCTTACCATCAGGTGAATAACTTGCTCGTCTCGTTACTTAGTAAAATAATAAAAAAAAAACATGTTTATAACGCCTATATACAAACTACAATAATATAATATCCAGCACTGTAATAGGAGCAAGATACAAATTAAGTGTCTTATCTCGTAACACACTGACATAACTTTTAATTTAAAGTGGGTCAACAAAGCAGTGGCCTAATCCCCCTCACGAAAGTGAGGGGAGACCCGTGCCCAGCAGTGGGACGTTATGGGTTGTTGATGATGATGAACCAAGCAAGTACGGATAATTTGTGAAGAAAATATGATTTTCGGCCTCGTAGGAAAGTCGTGCGTCTTGTCCATTAATAATAATGCAGTCATCTCGCGCGAATGTCTACAAAGATTATCCCCTTAATCTTAATTCGGTGTCTTGGTGACAGTATATTCCCATGATAAAACATTTTTCATAAGCAGCTGGCTATTATCTGGATATTTTCGAGCCACGAGTGAACAGGTAACTTCCAGGTAAGCGTCCTTTACCATCGACCGCATCGTCGCTTACCATCAGATGGTAGAGTACTGTCAAATTCTTGATTATTCGCATTTATAAAAAGCTTTATTTAATGGCTATGCGTTGTTAAATATTATGCCTATTAACATATTTACATATTCAATAATATATTTACATAAAACCGAATATGATATTTAATTGGCACACACAAATCTTTTTAAATATGATCGCGTCTACGTACAAACATACGACACGCATTTTGTACCATATTCTCACATTCCCTAAGGAGTTCTGCATTTTGTCGGAATGAAAGACGTCCCCTGCCGCACAGGTTAGCTTGCCACACAGCTATTCAGGGCCATCTAGCTTCCATTAGTGAAATAGTCTCAGAACTGGATCAGTAGTTTCGAAAATCACCATTTAAAAAGAAACAAACTCAAAAATAAAACTTATTTTAAACTCTTTACAATATAAGTGTAGAGAGTGTAAAAGTGTAGAAGCGTAGATAGCGTAGAAGTGTAGATAGTGTTAAAGTGTAGAGAGTGTAAAAGTGTAGAAGCGTAGATAGCGTAGAAGTGTAGATAGTGTTAAAGTGTAGAGAGTGTAAAAGTGTAGAAGCGTAGATAGCGTAGAAGTGTAGATAGTGTTAAAGTGTAGAGAGTGTAAAAGTGTAGAAGCGTAGATAACGTAGAAGTGTAGATAGTGTTAAAGTGTAGAGGGTGTACAAGTGTAGATAGTGTAAAAGTGTAAAGAGTGTAAAAGTGTAGACAGCCAAACCAATACAGAGACATGACTTGGAATTTATAAGTGGATCAACTAAGTACGGGTCACGTGCGAAGTCGACAGGACTCTTGGCCTCAAAAGTAGTACGTTCTATCCATTAATAATAATCCGGGAGCCATCTCACCAGGACGTCTTCAGGGCTAATCCCCTTAATCTTAATCAAGTGCCTTGCTGACTGCGGACTTTGTAGAAATTATATCCTCTCTATAAACATTTTAACTTGAACTTGGTCTGAGTGGCGGGATTAGACGTCAATTGTTTTTGAAAACGCTTTAACTTAATGAAGAGCTTTATTATAATTGATATTTCAGTCGACTTGTTACTTGAGACTCGCGAGTTTAGTTTTGTTTTTGTTTTAATTTTCAAGTAATGAGTTTTATCGAACTCGCTTTTATTAAGTACGAATTTAAATTCGAAGTTAATTATTGAAGCTTTTATTCGTAGAATCGATAATTGGAAAACTCTTTAGACATAGGTAGGTTTTATTTACAAAACGATGTTTATTTTTGTCTGTTATTTTATCTTCTAATATTTTACAGCTTAATTTAGAACTGACTTTGAAACGCAGAACAAACGAATAACTTAGCAAAGGCCTTTGTACTACTAACTTTTTTGTTTTAATGAAAGGCAGTGCAACTGCTATGGGCAGGCGTAGCACTTACCATCATGTGAAAGACCGGCTCAACTTATTAATTTTCTTAATAAAAAGGTCAAAGGAACAATGCAATAATTTGTGGACTATGATTTGACCTGATGTTATAGAAAGTGACGATACGGCGGAAAATTCAGCAAGCTTACTAATTTATATAGACTTGAAAACACCCAGGTTGAATTTTTCGAAAAATACACTTTATACACTGGACTTAGGTTACTTTCCCCCTCCTTTTGGAGAACATGACCGACGTAGAAAAATTATCTTCTATCGAAAAAAAAAAAAATTATCATCAATGAAATAAAGAAAAAACACCTCACTTATGGTAGATACTAAGGAAAATGCTTTTGATGGAACATCCATTACTTACCTATTCTTAGTATCGACTTCATACATATATTATTTAAACATTAGCGATACAAATAACTTGACCTACCATATATCGTAGGCCTACCGCAGGATTCAATCAATGATAGAACCATAGTCAATGAATGAAGGACCAAATATGTGTTCTTTTATTACCTTACAAACGCACTATAATTAACTAAATTATATTATATTATAACTAAATTATATGTCACGTAAGTGAGGGGAGACCCGTGCTCAACAGTGGGACGATATGAGTTAATGATGATGAGGTTATGTTGCAATGATTATTACGAACCTGTCTAAGGCAAGGGGCAGATTAAGGGAGAAGAGAGCAGCGTACGGCAAGCCGCACGGCGCTGTCACTGATACATTTTGTACATTTTGACAGCGCCGCGCGGGCTGTCACTTTCATGAAAATGTATTAAAGTGACAGCGCTGCACGCTGCACTGCATTGATCTGTGTTTCGTAAAGAACTCCAAACGAGTCAAAAATTGTATATAAATGATCTGAATGTTCAATAGAATGAATAAAATAAAAATATAATTAATATACAAATGTATGTATGTGTATGTATGTGTTAGAATAGAATAGAATAGAATAGAATACGTTTATTGTTAAAAACTGTGTAGGTACAAAACAATATTGTGGTCTTAAAATTTAAAAAAGGTCCAACAGCCTGTCCATTTATATATATAAAAAAAAATACATATATTTGTTATTTTTTTTTTTTGTCCTGTTATAGTAAAGAAACCCGCACTATCGAAATATAGCATTTCTCAGTTAAAGTGTCACCTTGTCCATGGTTGATGAAAACAAGCGTTAGTTTCCGATGAAGGCAAATCTCACAGAGCGGATTTTTGAATTATGCGATAGATAGACCCAAAATGCTCTTTTTCTGTTTAGAGGAAACCCGTGCGAAATGACGGATGCTAGGTATCGGTGGATTACTTTCCGTAGAACTTGGCGTTTTTACGCCTATCGCAGCGGAGTGTGAAACCATCTGTGATTCACCTTCTCTCCTTACAGAACACAAAATCGTGATTATACATTTCGGGAAGAAAGATCGTTGTGATAGAACCCTTGGTGAAACTAAGAACCTCTCGGGCTAATAAAGTATACTAGACATGCTAAAATAATGAGTTCTATACCTTCGTAATTAGAGTTTCCATTCAGATCTTACAGCGCCTTGATTATAACAAACGAGTTCCTATTTAATTACACCCAGGGGTCTTCATGGAAACTACTCCCCCCCCCCCCCCCCCCCGAACGGCTGAAGCTCTATTATACTCATTTTTGGGGATGAAATTAAGCTTTGTGTTAGTACTAAAATGTGTAGCTATTTATCATATTTCATGTTAATATTCCAAGTACGAGGAAACTTTTTAAGCAATTATTACCTCGTTTAGTCGATGCCGCTGGTGACAAGAGGGCGGGCTCATTCTCGCACAGAGAATAGCTATTGCTGTTCAACGTGGAAATTGAGTTTTAGTTTTAGTTAGTTTTCTTTTAATTTATTTATATTGTTATTTAAGTTGTGTCGGTAAATTGAATTTAGATTCCTTGCTAGAGAAATAAGGTCCATTGACCTAAGGCATAAAACAGGTTAATGTCGAACGTCGCGTCACTTAGACAATATTTAGTGGGGTGGGAGGCCTCTTCTGCAAGAGACCGCCTGGAGATTGCCAGATATCCATCCACCAAGCAGTAGTTTGCAAACATAACTGTGTTCCGTTTTGAAGGGCACTGTTTACAGCAAAATTACTGGGCATATGAGACTTTACAGCCAATATCTCAGGGTGACGACTGCAGTGCAGTGCAGCGCAAGATTATGCAATGCAAAGTTCTGGGTGGCACTGTAACTGTTTTGGGCAGGCGTAGCGCTTACTATCAAGTGAAGGACGTGCTCATCTTGTAACACAGTCCAAAAAAAAAAATTGCGCTTCCAGAGTCGACTCTCATACATAATTAATTATGTAATACCCAGTGCCCGTAGTTTCACCCGAATAATTCCCGTTTTCCCTCAGAAACCTTACATTTTCCCGGGATAACACAAACCCAATAGCACTCAGCGATGATGTGGGACGTTGACTCAACGATCATTGTCCCGATAGTTGTTTCGGCGAATGGCCTTGTAGCGAAGAGCCTCGACCAACACCTTAAGAGGCTTTCGCTAGACGGCTGGATTAAGGGTCGGATGCAGAAGGCAGTACTCCTCGACACGGCGCGTATTGTCAGGAGGTTCCTCTCTCTGCAGCCCTAACCATCGGTAGCCTGGGCCTTGCTCCGCTACCGGTGGTATCCTAGGTTTAAGTTTATTTTATAATATTTTAAGTAGACTGTATTTTTATTAGTTTTGTAAAGGATTATAAAAGAAATTTAAATTTAAGAAGTAAAATAAATAAAGTGACTAATAATAATAACGCATTACGATCACATAGACCCTGAGCCCTAACTAGCTTACCTCTGTTAAAGAATTTTCAGGACCAATTTCAATCAATTTGTAGTTCTGGAGATTATCTCTTGCTTGAAGAGAGATACGTGAGTTTATCTCACATCTCTCTCTCGTCAAAATGATGAATAGGTATAACCGAAATAGTAAAAAAAATATTATCATCTTCATCATCAACTCATATCAGCCCACTACTGAGCACGGGTCTCCCCTCTCTTTCGTGAAGAGAATGAGACCATCATCCACTACGAAGGCCCAATCCAGATTAGTGGATCTGCCTCCAAAATAATTCGCGGGTTTTCCTACGATAAACTAGTACTAGTAGCAATAATATAGCTTTAACTCCAGATGAACGTAAGATAAGAAAAATGAAGGAAAATCGAATCCTTATTCCAATAAGAAGGTCGTGAGTTCAAATCCCAGTGCGGGCACGTACCAATGTGTTTCTGTAAAACATATGTACGTAATTATCACTTTTCGGTGAAGGAAATCATCGTGAGGAAACCCACATACCTACCCGAGAATTATTTCGGAGGTAGGTATATTATCCACCAATCCGGACTGGGCCCCTGTGGTGGATTATGGCCTAATCCTCCTCACGAAAGTGAGGGGAGACCCCTGCCCAGCAATGGGACGTTATGGGTTGATGATGATTCTAATCCAACCTGTATCGAAAATAATTCTACAGTAATTAAAACTAAATATATTATTAAGTTTTTGAATTATTTTTAAACTGATTTCATCTTGTTAAATTCTCCATAATATCAGTTATAGTTATGTATAGTAGATATAAAGTTTTCTTTGCAATGTTTCTTGAAACGCAAGCAATGTACCAATACGCCACAATGCCCTGTGGGTTTGCAACTAGAGTGAACACCCGCAGTATCGGTAAACCCGTCTCAGTAGATACAGTATTTGTTGCGGTTTTACCGAATACCTATAAAAATCTTGGATTTAAACTTACTATCTTTTCAAATTTTATGATTTAGAAATAACGTAAGAGGTTTTCGATAAAAGCTTTCAGAGTTGGATATAAATGACGTTATACGTTTTGGTGCTGTCAAATTTAATAAAAGTCATGCAATATTTTTTTATACCAATGATATTTTTTAGTTATTATGAATTATTATTATGTTTAGTTACGTTTTTTTCTCTCTCTGTGTTTTATACACTTTGGTATCAATAAAGAGTTATCTATCTATCTATTTAATTATTTATTTAAGTGGTGGTAACCTAGTGGGAGAACGTCCGCCTTTTAAGGGCAGGGTCGTGAGTTCAAATCTCAGTGCAAGCACGTACCAATATGTTTCTTGTAAGATAACAACAATGAAAAGCGATTTCTCGCGAATTTCTGTTTTCTGGCATCGTCGAGCGTAACAGAAAAGTGTGACAAAAGGTCGATAAAAAAGTTAAACTTCAAAAGCGTTGCAGTGATGGAAACCTGAGACTCATAACTTAAAACAAATATCTTTTAAACTAGGGTATAACGGTGGAGCGTTTGAACATCACCATCAAACATTCACCCAGATCTATAAAAGAAGATATAAAATAAGAGGTTTTACTGTGTCTGCACGCGAACACTTCCATAAACTCTGTTTTGACAAAAAAAGCGGCAAAAATACAGTGAACGAAGCCAAGTGTGATAAGAATATAATGGCATACGAGAAATATGAGCATGGAAACGACGCTTTATTTTTGTGCCAGTTTAGTGGAAGGAATAATATTACTGCTATCGACAATTCCATATCGCGTTCTGAGGAAGTGGGTGAGAAGCCTTTCATTTGGAAGTTGTGTTGCGACCAGCTTAGGTTATTTTTTGTGGGATTTTTAGCGTATTTCCCAGTTTTGGGATTCAGCAGACTACATTTCAGATCAGCCATTATTTAATATACAACACTATCATTGAAAAAAAAAATGTTCTTAAGTTTTTTTTCATAAGGTTTGATAGAGATCACAAATTCTCTTGCATCAGCATTTCATATCGTCCCACAGCTGAGCACGGGTCTCTCATCACTTCAGCGAGGAAGGCTAGGCCATAATCCGACACGGGGGCCCGGTCTTGGTGACCGGGATGGTGACCTAGGTGACCTTTATGACACGAGGATTGTTGAATAACATACCTACCTCTAAAATAATTCTCGACTACGAATGTGGGTTTCCTCAAGATGTTTTCCTTCACCGAAAAGCGAGTGGTAATTACGTACATATGCTTTACAGAAGCACATTGGTACGCGCCCGCTATGGGATTTGAACTCACGACCTTCTCCTTGGAATGCAGACGTTCTCCCACTAGGCTACCACCGCTCCAACTACATAGGTACTCGCAATTAGCACTTTATTGTGTGTTATTTTGTTGTTGCTTGGGATATGTAATGCTTATATCTCTTCAACATTACAGTGGAACGGCTTCGCATTATTCACAATATCTTGAACAAGATCAAAATGAAGTTTCAAGCACATATACCTATGTTGGATGAACATGACTGTGAAGATCAAATTTTCTCCATTGTACAGAAGTTTCTGACCCTTCTTGAACCTAAAAGTTTTGGCGTTCGGAGTTTCTTATAAGAAAGATAGGGTTGTGCGGAAAAAAAAGGAAATTATTCTTTGAAATACCAAATTTATGAGAACCCTGTAGTTATTGAAGAATACGAGACCCATGTATTAAAAAAAAAAACAAAAGCATCATCATAACTAAACTATTTTTAATATTACTAGGTAACCTAATGAAGTTCACCTGATGATAAGCGCCACGCTTGGCCATAACATCTATATTGCCACCTAGATTTCCCTGTGTGGGAATGAAACCCACAACCTTACGCTTTGAAGTCGGCTCATCCTAACTAACGCGATGGAGGCCGTCAACATACATTTTCCATACAAAAACCTAACAACACTTTCGACATTAACTGTGTATAACATTTATTATTGTCTTTCGAATACAGGATAAAAATAATCGGAAAATTAACTAACACTTTACTTATCTGATCCAAACGGTATATTGAATCTAATTAAATTCAAATAACGATGACACACAATTTCCTGCAAAAAGTGAAAAATAAAATGCTACCTAATGGAGTTACTCGTATAAGTCCCAATTCCGTATTTTTCTATCCATCCAAAGGTTGTCTCGAAGAAATCGCTTTCAGCGATATTGTATTTTTTCTGCATTATGTTATTTTTTTTGTCTGGTATAAAATAAAGAGTTTTCTATTCTATTCTATTCTATTCCCTCTTGTTCTCACCAACAACATAAAGCCCAAAATCATATCCTGCCAACTAGAAAAGCTGCTTTCAATGGCCTAACTGTAGCTAGGTACATAGCTTTTAAGACTATAATAGTAAGTGCCTATATCGTTTGACCGAGACCCTTTCAGTGTCACCAAGAATAACCCTCATGTTCATAACAAAGTAGCCTCAGCGGAGTCAGCGGTGGCTTTATAAATGTGCTGGCTTATACGCCTACTACACAAAGCCGATATAATTTAGCGGCAGTTCGTAATTTTAGGGGGTCATTAGGGTAGTGAGGGTAGTTATCTATAATGTGGTGTCGTAGGTATTGCATGCTAATATTAGAGGTGTGTGCGGCGGGAGTGTTGATGACGGAATGGGTTTGTAAGTTATAGTGTAGCATGGTACAGTCAGCGATGGAAGTGTATACTTGCCCTTAGTTATGATAAAAATATATTGTATTGTGTGAATTTCAAAAAGTTGCTTCTAAAAGCTATTCAGAAGGAATCTTATGTAATTTTAATGAAGAACTTTGCAATGAATAAGAAGCCAAGGCTCACGGTCACACCAACATTTAATCGAGTTTTATAAACTTTTGTGAATTAAAATGAACCTGAAAACAATTGTATTATGAATTGTTTTTATGGCTTCGCACTTTCTGTATAAGTGGTATTAAATTTATTATATTTAATTTCTTTTTTCTTATATAGTGCTTACATAATTATTTCCCAGCTAGTCTACACGCAACGCAGTTTTTTTTAAATAACTTTTTATTTATTCTCTGGTATCATATAAAAATACAAAACAGAACGCAAAAATGCAACAAATTGTTTTATAAACATTTATTTAATTCACTGTAATGTCGGATATCGAAGTGAAATGTTGCAGTTTCTGTAGTTCAGTGGAGTTGCAATTTTTATTGCTTGTCAATTTCCGATAATGGTTAAATTTTACCGTGACAGCGGTGGGATCTGTTAATAGATACTGAAGGTAAACAATGAAACCCATCACTGACTAATCTCATATATTATTGTTGATTTTTTGGCTCATTATAATCATCTTGTATTTGTAAAATTTTGTCTAGAAAATATTATATTACTATTCCGCGACAAATTTAATTTATTTAGATTAGAAACCAACGGGTTGAAGCGCCATTGAATTGAAAACAAGCTACACAAACAGTGAATGGAAACCCAGTACCAAATCACACGCTGTGTTTACCGCGCGCGCTGGTTCCGCAACTGCAGTGCCGGTAATCGATTAAAAAAATAATCGAATAATGCACTCGATTAACTCTATAGAGCTTCCCGATCGCCCCTAAATAATTATTAATGACGCTCGCACTTGTATTCCAATTGAGAACCAATCTAGAGTGCACTTTAAATTTCCTGTTTCAAATTTATTGTTTGGTATGTCACAATTGTTATTTTATTTCACTTATTATCAGAAATCGATTTCCAAGCTATTTATCTTCTATCAAATGCGAAACAAAAAAATCTATATAAAAAATTATGTAAAAAAAAAACCTATTTCCCTTGGTCACGCCATAACTTGAGAACGAATGGACCAATACGATTTTTTTTTCAAATATTCGTTGCTATCCGAGTATAGTTGTAGTGAAGAGAAATGTTGGAAAACCTTCCCAGAAAATCGGAAAATTTGGGACAAACTGAAAATAGTTTTTTTGGGAGATTTTTGTATGATCTCATGGTTTGACGTTTGATTTATTCACGATTATCAGCTAATCCTAAGTAACTTTATGGTTTTTAACTATAGCGACAAATCTGAAATTACGCAGGTGAAACCGCGGGGCGCAGTTAACTTCTATACATATTAACTTACTTTTGCAACATGTTACAAAACATGTTAAAATCGACAGACAATCCTACTAATATTATAAATGCGAAAGTATGTGAGAACGGATGGATGGATATTTGTTCCTCTTTCACGCAAAAACTACTGAACGGATTCGAATGAAATTCGGAACACTGATAGCTTAAAAACCAGAATTGAGTAATAGGGTACTTTGTTTCAATTGTTCAAATGAAATTTGTTTCATTTTACTGGTTTATGGTTCAATAAAGCTTACCTTTCAACCAGATATTTTAGAAGCGAGACCTAACGACCTTTCACAGGCGTAGGCGTCAAGATTATTATAGAAATCACATAAGCATTACGAAAACCCGAAAAAGCTTCGTGATCCATAATTTTATAAATTTATTAAGCCGATACCGAAATTTGCTATTATATTTAGAGCCAGCTACCTGCCTGTCTGTTTAGATGATTATAATATTCTGGGAATCATCATCATCAACCCATAACGTCCCACAGCTGGGCACGGGTCTCTCCTCACTTTCGTGAGAAGGGTTAGGCCATATTCCACCACGGGGGCTAAGTCCGGATTGGTGGATAACATACCTACCTCCGAAATAATTCTCGGGTAGGTATGTGGGTTTCCTCACGATGTTTTCCTTCACCGAAAAGCGAGTGATAATTACGTAAATATTGTTTTACAGAAACACATTGGTACGTGCCCGCATTGGGATTTGAACTCACGACCTTCTGATTGGAAGGCGGACGTTCTCCCACTAGGCTACCACCGCTTATTCTGGGAACACTGATGGCGATATCTTTCTTCTACATTTTTCTTATGCGTAGGAGTTCAATTTTAAAATATGTTTCATTGAATGCTTTCAAACGGAATTATTTATTTTCATTATTAATAGATTTCTATCGCATATTATAAATATTATGTGAATGAATTTTATAGACGAGTAGCATGGATACTAAAACGTATAAATACGGTCAGCAATAAAAGTTGCCGAGCATGTTCAATTTTGAGCTATTTAGTTATTTCTGATGCCAACTGTACATCACAAATACCTAATCACTAAACATGTCCCAAAGCATATCAAATAGATTCTTCAGGTTTATGGAAAATCACTGCTAAATGATCAGTAATTAAATATATCCTTATATTTGTAAGTACTTTGATCTTCTATCTTCTTTATTTACCGTGTTAAATGTTCAATATTTGATTGGGCATTTCTTTTCGCCATATTGAATGAAAAACGTGTGCGATAGTTACCACGCACGAAAGATGAATGAGTAAATGTCAAGATGGCAGACTAGGGAAGGGTGAACCGGAAAAAGGTTTTAGATTGTTTTTAATCCTTAAAAATCGTGCGAGGTTGCCTAGCAAGTAGAGGGACTACCTGGTAATTATATCATATCTTCGAATGAAGCGACTCATATAATAATGATCGAACTTCACATCGGGGAACTTCGTTTGATCATATATTTTAAGCTATTTAGTTATTTCTGATGCCAACTGTACATCACAAATACCTAATCACTAAACATGTGTTGAAAGTAATTTCACAATAACGCTCTTTTTTGTAAAAAATATGTATTATTCCATGTGACTTAGTAATTTAAAGTTATACCACATCCACATTAAAATATCCTCATCAACATCGTCACCACCGTCATCCTTGGATGACATCATTATCATCATACTCGTAGTTGTTGCGATTGACACCGAGGATGACGCAGCTAGTCGAAAATAAACCTTCGAAATTGCGTATTAAAGTTAACTATTAAGCCACGTCTTTTGGTAAAGGCCACAAAACCCTTTGACCCAATTTGTCGTATAAAACTCAGTTTCCATAAAGGTTGTCAAAAATCTGTCATGTCAAAGCGACCAGCGTAGGATAAGTGAGTTAGCGGCTGGAATCCATTGCTGTAGTGATTTTTTAGAAATAGAATCGTTTTTGAACTAAAGCTCCTTTAGGCACGCCTGACTTGGGGAGTAAACTAGTGAATGCGTTACGAAAATTGTGATCGGGCGAGGCGGAGGGAAGAGAGGGTGAGGGAGATATAGGTAAGTCAGTGAAGATAGAAAGAGAGAGTTACATATTTTTTTTTAAATATCTTATATGAATTTTTTTTTTGGGAATATTTTTTTGGGTAATACACATGACTGCTTCCAAGTATTTGTATGGATTGCGACAGCTACTGCGGTCGCCATTACAATTATAGGGTTTATAGTTTATACGTGGGTACTCCAATTGTGGGTTCGTACGACTATTCCATTCTTATCGGCACTCTATCATATTGTTCTACAATTTGGTTTGAATTCCTTTCATTCCAATGCAGCATGTCATGCCTAATGAAATTACACAATTCAATGTTGAATGTGGAAATAAAACACAAATTATATACTTAAGACGATTTTTTTATATATCACGCTATATTTTAATGGGTAAAAACACGATAACTTAATAACATTTGCAGTGTCACCAATAGATATACTGATTTACGAAGCAAATTTAAGCATCTAATTCTTATTGAAGAAATTAGGTAAAGTTATGATGATATTCCGTTGCCTAAGTCGATACAGATTATGCCTCCTGAAGTTTATATAATCGCATGTCTAAAAATACTGCAAAGATTTTCATTCCGTTTTCACCAATTATAGATAGAATAGAATAGAAAACTCTTTATTGTACACCAGAAACAAAAATAAACACAGTACAGAAAAATTACAATACGTAAACAAGGGTAGTACGATGGGCGGTCTTATCGCTGAAAGCGATTTCTTCCAGACAACCTGATAACTTGACTAACGAAAAAAGCAGGAAGGTTTATGTAAGTATACGGATTGCTATTATGAGCCTTTTTTTTTTTTCCCGGGGAAATGCATTAGGCATACCACCCGGCCCCGGGGGGGGCGGGGTGGTTATGTGGGACTCCCCCGCCAGCTGGTCTGGCGGGGTTTACCCACTAAAACCCCGGGGTGTTCTCCTCTCCGCATTATGGAGGTGGTTACGGGTTCGCACGGCGCTTCCGCGACCACCTCTGCGGGCGCCCTCCCGGGCTCGCCACGTGAGGCTTGGGCCTCTTTCTCCGCTGGGTGCGTCCCGGAACACACGGGCCGCACCTCAGCTCGGGACTTCTAACTTGGGCGTTGGACCCCCGATCCGCGGCCCAAAAGTCCCCGTTATTGGTCCCTCGCTGTGCCCTCTGCTGATCAGAGGGACACGTGAAGGACCTCTTCTCGCCAGGTTATTTGCTACGGCCACCAATTCCCCTAGGAGAATTGCTGACCGAACCCCAGGGTGCACCGGCCCAGCTGCTGCCCTTCGCTCCGGATGCAACGCATCAAGAGGGACGAACAACAGCCGGGCACTCGTGGAGGTTACCTGGCCCGCACCCCTGCTATTATGAGCCTTTTTTTTTTTTTTTTTTTTTTTTGCCCGGGGGAAATTACCTTATTGATACCACCGGCCTTGGGGGAGGCCGGCTGGTTATGTGGGGGTCCCCCGCCAGTGCGCATCCTAGTGATGCGCGCTGACTGGGTGTACCCACTAAAAACCCCGGGATGTTCTCTCTCCGCATGTTGGGGTGGGCGCGGGCTCGCGATTGCGCTTCCACGACCACCCCTGTAAATCACGGGTTCGCACGGCGCTTCCGCGACCACCTCTGCGGGCGCCCTCCCGGGCTCGCCACGTGAGGCTTGGGCCTCTTTCTCCGCTGGGTGCGTCCCGGAACACACGGGCCGCACCTCAGCTCGGGACTTCTATCTTGGGCGTTGGACCCCCGATCCGCGGCCCAAAAGTCCCCGTTATTGGTCCCTCGCTGTGCCCTCTGCTGATCAGAGGGACACGCGAAGGACCTCTTCTCGCCAGGTTATTTGCTACGGCCACCAATTCCCCTAGGAGAATTGCTGACCGAACCCCAGGGTGCACCGTCCCAGCTGCTGCCCTTCCCTCCGGATGCAACGCATCAAGAGGGACGAACAACAGCCGGGCACTCGTGGAGGTTACCTGGCCCGCACCCCCTGCTATTATGAGCCTGTAGAAACATACTGCAACCCGCGCGAAGTCGGGAGGGTTACTAATCACTACATCATCAAATTTGATAATTAACATGATTTAATAGCTTGTCCAGATTATATTTCAACAAAAACTTATTTGAATTAGTCCTAGAAACCTACATTGAAGAAAATCTACAAATTTCCAAGACGTGTTTAACCAGGCGAACCGATCTGCAGCCGACTTCGGATGTTACAATCGGATTAGACAGATCCTCTTCGAGAATACGGCTTTGGATTATCTCTTTAATGCAGAAGTAGACATACCTACGTACCAACGTATCTACGTACTGTTGCTTACGTCTGGAGTTGTATATTTCCATCTTAGGGTAATGGATAATAATATGGATATGCCAGCCAACTGGTGGCGGCTGTAACATTTTCTAAAAACCTACGCTGCTTGTAGGTCATTTCATATCAGTAAATATTTTTATTCCATAACGGGCTAACACCATGAGGAAACCCAAATACCTACCCGAGAATTATTTCGGAGGTATGTGGACCACCAATCCGGACTGGGCCCCAGTGGTGGATTATGGCCTAATCTTCCCTTTAAGTGAAGGGAGACCCGTGCGTGCCAAACTCAAACTCAAACTCAAATCATTTATTGTAAATAGGCAAAATATTGCACTTTTACACGTCAAAAAAAATAATATCTTATACATAAGTATAGAAATACAAAAAAAAATAAGTCAAATTTTATGATCTACGAAACTAATGATTATTATCTAATTATGGTTTGAGTTAGAAAAAGGATATTTCCCTTTCAAGTGGTGACTCATGCCTGAGTCTCGCACAGGAAAAGGAAAACTCCATTGACTCTACCAGTGCTTCGGAAATACGCCCGTTAGAGAAGATAGCACCAAGAAACTCTATGGCGATGTCATTTTTTAAATTTTAGTCATTCTTTTTTTTTTTTTTTTAGAGTCATAATATACAATATAAAAATAAATTATTCTATTGACAATATTATGATATACCATCATTACCAAACTATTAAATTACATTATTGAAATTGTATAAATTACGTTACTTATCATTATCATGGAGATTGGGACATTGAGGCCATGCATTTTTGTCTTTAACATAGTCATTAATAGTATAATAGGCTTTCTTTATGAGATTAACCTTAATAAATGTTTTAAACCTCTGCATGGGCAATTGATCAATTCCCTCTGGTAACTTATTATAAAAGCGTATACAGTTCCCCATAAATGAACCATTAACCTTCTGCAACCGAAATCTAGGTACATTCAGTTTATTTCTATTTCTAGTATTAAAGTTATGAATATCGCAATTTTTGACAAAGTTGTTGATATTTTTCCGAACGTACAATAAGTTTTCATATATGTATTGACAAGCCACTGTAAGAATATTGATCTCTTTAAATCGTTCCCGGAGAGAATCGCGGGATTTCATATTATATATGGAACGAATTGCTCTCTTCTGTAGCACAAATACTGTTTGGATATCCGCGGCTTTACCCCACAACAGAATACCATATGACATAATGCTGTGAAAGTAACTGAAATATACTAATCTTGCAGTGGCTTCATCAGTAAACTGTCTAATTTTGCGTACAGCAAAAGCTGCAGAGCTCAATCTTCCAGCTATAGACGATATGTGAGGACCCCACTGCAATTTTGAATCTAGATTAATACCCAAGAATGTAGTTGACTGTATGAGGTCCAAAGGCTCGTCATTCATAAAAATACTTAAAGTGGGGTCCCCTCTGACATTGGGCAGCGAAAATTTTATACATTTGGTCTTTTTAGAATTTAACACTAAATTATTGGTTGTGAACCAGTTAAGAACTAGTGTGATTGCTCTGTTAACATCGTCAAAATTGTTCTGAGTTCTGTCAATCTTAAAAATAAGTGAAGTATCGTCAGCAAACAAAACAATATCACATAAGTTTTTAACAAAGAAGGCAAGATCGTTAATATAGACCAAGAACAAAAATGGACCCAATATTGAACCCTGGGGGACACCCATAGAGATGAGAGATCCAGATGACCTCTCTCCATTCACATCAACTTTCTGAATTCTATTACTAAGATAAGAGAAGACAAGATCGAGAGCTTTCCCCTGAACCCCGTAATGTTTTAATTTACAAATTAGTGTTTCGTGACTAACGCAATCAAATGCTTTGGAAAGGTCACAGAAGACACCAATAGCATCCTGTGACTTCTCCCAAGCATCAAATATATGCTTTAAGAGCCTTATCCCTGCATCTGTAGTAGACCGCCCTTTAGTAAAGCCATATTGCTCACTATGAAACAGACCGTTTATATTAAAATGAATTAATAATTGGCTTAAGATAATTTTTTCAAATATTTTACTTAGAGCGGGGAGTATCGAAATTGGTCTGTAGTTAGTCGGGTCATTTTTATTGCCGGACTTATATAAAGGAATAAGTTTACTATTTTTCATTACATCGGGAAAAACTCCTTCATCGACGCACTTATTAAAAATGATAACCAAGTATGGAGCAATTGAATCAATAATACAAGTTAAAATTTTGGTTGATATTCCCCAAAGATCCTCGGTGTTTTTAATATTAAGCAATTTAAATGTCTTAACAATCGTATCTACATCAATATGTCTGAATTTAAATATATCCTCACATTTATCAACATTATTTAGCAATATGGAAGCGGCCTCAGCCGGAGATGAGTCTAAGGCCTGCGTAGTAACGATGGGTATTTTGTTAAAGAAATCTTCAAATGCATTGGCTACTTCACGATCTTTAGAAATTATTTTATGGTCTATATTAAGTACAAATTTCCGGTCCCGAGGTTTAATTTTGCCAGTTTCTGTATTAATTATTTTCCATGTTGTTTTGATTTTGTCCTCAGCTTGCTTAATTTTCCTACTCAGGTGAAGAGACTTTGCCGTACGGCACACTGATTTGAATGTTTTTGAATATTGTTTTAAGTACTCTAAAAATTTAATATCGTGTGCATTTATGCATCTTTGTGAATATAAATCATACAATTTATTTCTGCTTTTATAAATACCAGTTGTAGCCCAGTCATCAAAACTCGCCCTGAAACTACCTCTACATGTTTTTAATTTAAATATATCGTTGAACTCTTTATCTATCACACTGAACAAGGAATTGCAAAGGTCATCTGGATTCTCGACAAACGGTACGTAATTAAGATGCTTAACAATGCTTTCTGAAAACTGTTCCATACGGTTGGTAGTAATGGGTCTGTAGGTGAACTCCAGAGAGTTATTTTTCAATTTACATGGAAACACAACACTTTGCCCACAATGATCCGAGCTAAGCTTGTCACATATAGCCATGCTTTGAGGTTCACAGTTACAAAAAACATTGTCTAAGCAGGTTGCAGATGAGGTTGTGATTCTGGTTGGCTGATTAAAAAGATTTTTTAGATCAAAGCACAAAAACAGATTTAGTAATTGATCACTTAGTGGACACTTATCCAGTATATTAACATTAAAATCGCCACAAACAACTAGGTATTTTGAGGTATTGAAAGATTTTCTGAGAACTTCTTCCATAGTAGACTCAAATACTTTAAAATCAGCTGATGGGGGTCTGTATACACAAACAACTATATGTTGATCCAGCTCTACACATGATAACTCTATAGTACGTTCAATAGACATTGACACAATGTCTTTCCTCTCTTTAAATTGACAATTATTCGTAACATAAATTAACGACCCGCCATGTATAGCTTTTTTCCTATTAAAATAACTAGCAATTTGGTAATTCTTAATATATGGTAACAGGGTATTATTTCTAAACCAATGTTCTGTTACACACATAATATTGACTTTACTAAAATCTAAAAACAATTCTAATTCTAGTGTTTTGCTGGAAAGACCCTGAATATTCTGATGGAAAATATGAAGGTAGCCAGGCCTTTCCATTGTCTTGGCAATCAGTTTAAATCAACTGACCTGCCCGTCCTACCTATGTCCCCGTTAATCTGGCTATTAACTGGGTTGTCAGAGTGATCAGTTATACTATGTATAACTGGATCATATATATTAAATGCTAACAATTTAGCAATGGTCACAATGGGACTATATGAGTTGACAATGAATAGCGGGCAAAGGCTCTATGATGACTAATAAATATTGAGGTTTGATAGATAAAGACTACAAACTGAAAGCTTAGCTAAGCTTTTGTGTATATCAATTATTTAGTATATAGTCTACTTTGAAAACCATTTGCACTGCAGTTTCTTTGTTTCGAACTACATCGGAGTCTGAAAGAGCTAAAATCACCATTTCCCTAAACAATGATCCATCAAACAAAACAAAACCTTACTAAATTTGTAATACAACTCAAAGTTAGTTAAATACAGAAACTTTTGCAAAAACCTATCGCTTTTAATCAGGGGTCAAGGAACTAGGTCTAAAAAACGTGTCCTATGCACGGATCGAAGGTGGTCTTGAGATTTCCCCCAGGCATTGTTCCTCATGGCTTTAAGTATTCCTTGTGTCAACCAGTTACCTAAGAGCTTAGCTGAAAAGATTCTCCCTCCGGTATAGTGGGGTTTTAGTAAAAATGCGGCAGGTTTACTCAGAGGTTTTTTTTTTTTTTTCTTCATGAGATATTTTGATGCACGCCTACACCGTCTCTCCTTCACTATGGGTAGTTGACTGGTAGAAAATGCTCTTAGTGTTAAGTCTGCCATTTGTACTAGTTAGTTAATCTGTGCAATAAAGTATTAAATAAATAAATAAATAAAACTGGCATGTTTGCCCGACTGTGCTAGAAGGAGGGCTATGCTTTTTAAGCATTGTAGAAGTACTTTGACCATTCACGGAGCATGTTGTTAACGATAAAACGTATGTATTTACTAGACCCGTCTGTTTCTTGTAAATATAAAATCAGGTCGCTAAAGTTTAATAACTTCTAAAATGTATGTAAATAGCAATATTGATTACAACAGCGTTAGTAATAAATAATTGTAGAGACGTTTGCTATTAAACTGTAGAATACATAAATCTCGCACTGTTTTCATGTTAAAAGTACCAAAAACATGTTAAAAAATTAAAACTGACATAATTATTAATTTTTCTCTGTATATTATTTATATTGGATACTAAAAATAAACATAAAACAAAGTCAATATCTCGTGTCTAATGAACAAAAAAAAACTGGTTGTCTGTAAAGTTGGTTTACGGACGATAGTTTAACGTGACTACGCTATAACAAAACATTGATAAAAAAGATTGTATACTTTTATGAATACAATTGAATTTTTTTTAATAATAAAGGAATAAATACTTCTTTGAAATTATACTAGAAAGATTTTTAAAATGCAATAATAATTAACCTGTCAAGTGGAGAAGAGAGATAGATGCGGCGAGATAGGTGCAAAAAGATGTATTGCATAAGAACAAAAGTACATAACAGAATATTATTTTTATAACTAGCTGTGCCCTGCCACGCTTCGCTGTGGCACATTCGCACATTCGCTGATATCTCACTGATGAAAAAAATAGATAAAAACAATCCTTGATGCGGATTATATATCATGCTAAAATTTCAGCTCGATCGGTGCAAAACTTTTTGAGTTTTTGAAGCGTACACAAACCAACATAACATTTATATATATATATATAAATGTTATGTTGGTTTGTGTACGCTTCAAAAACTCAAAAAGTATATATATATATATATTTAAATGAAAAGCATAGTGCAGAAAAAAGGGTAAAGGGTAGTTAATTGTGTTTGTGTTGCGTACACGTTTTCATGCGTACGCAGTACGCAGCGCTATTTTTCAACTTACCACCGCAAATTTTTCAACTGACTTTTATATGAAAGCTCGCTAACCCTTTATATTTTACTACCGGCACAGTACATAAAGTATGTACCTCATACTTTATACTGTACCTGGACAGTGACTTATTTTATATGTCACTTCTGCAAAAAGGAATCTTTTTATGGAAATGTTTATTTTAATTTCCATTTTCATTTTAAATTAATGTTTCGTGTTTTTATTTGTTTAGCTTGTTCTTTTTTAAATAAATGTTGAATCAATTCGCCAAATTCAACTTATAAACTTTATGTTAATACTTACCTATCTTATTATAAAATCGCAGTCAAAAGGCTCGGAAGTTTCATGAAATCATCGGGCAAATATGCATTCATTTACTCGTACCACACCAATTTGCTGAAATTGGCGAAAAATCGCTCCGTTCGGTCAAAAACATGAACGAAAAGAAAATATTATTATTCAATTACCTGTATTCCACAAAAATACGCGGACTTATATTAAATTATTATTTCATTTACAAGCCGAGTATAAACAATTCGAGGTAAGGATAACATTTGGAAAAATTTTAATAATCTTTTTTCGGATACCTTGAAGAAATAGGTATAGGTAACCTGTCAAAAACACTTGAACCCTTGTTTGGAAACAAATCTGTTGTAATAGAAGGTTATTTCGGTATCATTCGGAAATATTTTTTTTATTTGACTGAGTGACGAGACGAGAAAGTCGTTCACCTGATGGTAAGCGCTACGCCTGCCCATAACAGTCACAGCACCGCCCAGAACCCTGCATTGCATAATCCTGCGCGGCACTGCACTGCGCTCGTCACCCTGAAACATCGGCTCTAAAGTCTCATATGCCCAGTAATTTCGCTGGAAACAGTGCCCTGCAAACCGGAACACAGTAATGCTTGCACGCTACTGCTTGGTAGATGAATATCAGGCTATGGTGTGGTACTTCCCCAGGCGGTCTCTTGCAAATAGGCCCTTCACTACAAATGACCTATACTTACATACTACTGTTAAGCTATAAACTTAGCATATGGTTATTGTGCGAAATGAAATTTCTACGAGAGGAAATCTGATGCAGAGCTAATTATCTAAACGTACAGGCTAAACTAATTAAGAAACTAAATGTTCCGTCTCGAATTCTGTATAATAGAAACCACGAGTAGAGTAGGTACGTGTAGCCACGAAACCTGTATTTCCTTGTGACGTAATTTGATTGTTACAATATTGTCTCTTGCTTTATAGAGGAATGAATTGCGATGATAATTATTGCTGGTAGATTTCACATCCCAAACTGCTATTTCTGAGAGTGTATTTTGAATCTCACTATTGGAATTTTTTTTTTAATTTGAGACGAGCAGGTCCGTTGCCTGATGGTAAGCGCTACGCCTGCCCATAACAGTTAAAGTGCTACCTAGAACTTTGCATTGCATAATCTTGCGCGGGACTGCACTGCGCTCGATCAAAACCAAAAATATTAAAAAAATTGTGAGAATCAGCGGTTTTGTCACCTAGTGAGATTCAAAAATCACCGCCCCGGCCACTTAAATTAGTTATTAATTAGTTGGCTAATTAGTTTCTACAAGATAGATTTAGCTGTAATAATAATTATAACATTGCACGTCTCAAATTCTACGCTACCAAACTTTGAAAACCGCATTGCAATTGCTTCTGCAGTTATTACGTGGTGTGGAAACAAAGAGACAGGCAGACAAACAGACATACACCAAAACCTATTTCAATTTATAAGCACGGTCAGTAGTGATCTTATGAACATAATGGCAACGGTAGTGCAGGCTACATTAGGCACCACTCAATCTCTCTTTTGCATGCTACCCTTAAATAACTCACTCTATGTAGATAAATACTTATTCAATAGCCTATATCATTCACTCTTAATATTAACACTTTCAGTGCTGAAAAAACAACTGTCGTGTTTTTCATAAATTGTCGCGAGTGCGGGAAAACACAACTGTTGTGTTTGTTGTGTGGGAAAACACTATGGAGTGTGCAGAGCCGCACCCGTGGCTAGACATGAAAATCGGCTCAGCAGTCAAAGTGTTAAACACTCACATCAAGTAAACAGATCTTATATAGGGTGGTATTATAAAGGTGTCCCAATAAAAAGTTGAACTACTTTCTCATCTTGTTACTTAACATAAAAAAGTTAACTTACCATCAAGTAAAAGAGTGAGGTGTGTGAGCTATTACTTGCCAGAATATAAAACTTTAAAACGTGTAGTTTTTTTTTCACATTTGTAAATTATTTTAATGTTTTTTAATTTATTTATTCGTAGCATGTAGAAAGATGTCTGCAATTAGTTTCTGCCTATCCAAAGGGCAAAAAGCGTAAACGGTTTTGTCTATTTATGTGTGTGTGTATGTGAAATTAATTGTGAATTCACGATTTGACATTTGTTTTTCTTTTGTTTTTTGTGTTTTACATGGGCTCTTTTTAACCAGTGGTTATAGTAATGATTGATACATATTTGTTACATTCTGTATATTAGTTTGTTGATAAAGAACCGATAAACCAGTAAAACATTTTAGGTCCGTCACGCACGACCCGCAATAAATAGGCATTCGATAGGTCTTGACTCTAAACGTGGAGATGACAAATCCGGCCATTTTTGTGGCCGGTTGAACAGCCGAGTGGGTTTGTTTCCCCTCTTTCGAGAGATAACTCTTTCTCTCCCTATGTCATGTATCTTACTTCTTACTAATATTATAAATGCGAAGTTTGTGTGTATACTTTAGGTCCTGAAATATAACTTAATATCTGGTTGCTGTGAGATATCTAGTGATACTTTATCGTAAAACTAACATTAATTTTATATGTATTATTTTGGGGTTATCGGCCCCCGTGATGGATTATGGCCTGATCCACCTCACGAAAGTGGGGGTAGATCCGTGTTCAGCAGTGGGACGATATGGATTGATGATAATGATGATGATAAAGCCTCGTTTAAACAAACTGACAGATGAAAGCAAATGTTGCTAGACTTAAAACAGAGGCGCTTCACTCGCTCGGTTAACAATCATGTGAGAATCGATACCAGTTACAAAAGATGCCGGAGTTTTTTACGGCCAAATCAATATTTATCGCATCTCTAGTCTTAACCTAGATCATTATGCAGGCGCTCCACGGAAGTTCAAACTTTTCCCTGAGCGACTTTTCAAAGAGCTGAACTGATAATACCATTTGATATTACAGCTGTATTTAAAATATATTATGATAGTAACTTTGTGGTGAACAAATTGTTTACTTTACGTTTTTTGAATTCACCAAAAAGAAAAAAAAGATAAAAAAATACATATTTAAATAAGATAAAATTTCATTAGTGAGCGTTACCGCTAATACTCATATGAAATTTCTTGGATTACAAATAAAATTGCCCAAAAATTTTATTAGACTATCTTACCATTATAAAAGTTTTAGATGGCACTGTAATTGTTATAGGCAGGCGTAGCGCTTACCATCAGGTGCACGACATGCTCGTCTCGTAGCTCGGTTAAGTAATAAAAAAAAAATGTTTGTGTGTTTGGATGTTCAGATGTTTGTTGCCAAATCATGAAAAACCATGATTTATTACCTGGATTTACACATAGAATAATTTTTGACCCGTGATAAAAAACTCAACGCAGGTGAAACCGCGGGGTGCACACAGTCTTAAATAATATACCAAAGTGTTGGCTACAAGCCTTTGCATAAATTTATTATAAAAAAACTTATATAATATGAAAAATCTTCTTTATTTCTATAACTCGTATTTTAAGCTTACCATGCATAAGTATCGTAGAATTCGCCAAACCAACTTAACCCTATAATCTTACTTTAATCAAGTTACTTGAGTTTGTTTTCCTAATTTCCAATCTCATATATCTAAATAACCGTATCCACTTTATTATAGTATACGTAATTATGAGATTACAAATTGCTAAGTTATTTTTTCGGAGGTATGTGATCCACCAATCCGGATCAGAGATTCGATTTTTTAACACGCTTTATTTATTAATCTCAGCAGGTGATAAAATTTGACTTAACACTTATACGGTGCTGAGAAAACAACTGTCGTGTTATTCGTAACTTGCCGCGAGCGCGAGAAACCACAACTGTTGTGTTTGTTGTATGGGAAAACACTATGGAGTGTGCAGAGCCGCACCCGTGGCTAGACACGAAAATCGGCTCAGCAGTGAAAGTGTTAAATGTATAATTTGGAAGTGGATATGGTTGATGATGATAATGATGATTATGAAAGAGTTAAAAACTATTTTTTCAAGGCTTATCAATATATTTTTAGCCTTAGAAAATAAGTTTACGGTTCACAACGATAACTCTAGTGTCGCAGGCAAACGTTCAAAATATATTTTTGCTATTATCACGCGAGCCGCCATATTTGACAGTTCTCTATTTATATTCGAATCCAATATGGCTTTTACTAGCTTTTACTTAACTCACTGTATTGACACAGTCTAATAAATCCATTACATTGCGATATTAGTTTCTATTGATAGTTTAGTATGAGTCTGGGTAGATCTATTACACTGTGGGTTTAGTCATTATTGCTAGTTTACTATTAGGTAATTAATGTTTGTGAAGATAAAACTTTGCGAGTCAATTTTGACTCTGGTCCTCTTGTGCAATTGAGTCGAAATTCGTACGTCTGTCCAGCGCCGAAGAAAATACACTATTATGGTGATAGCGAGCTGATCTGGTGATAGATATGAAATGTGGGAAACGGAACTGCTAAGTGGATGGCAGTAGATTAATGGTGTTTGAGCTCATTTTGATTAGCTTGTATAACCAGTCATATAATAAAAAATATTTGGAAAATTAACTTATTGTTTCTTCAAAATTTGGAATTATGGTTGCTGCTCAGTGATGTTTTCCCCAAAGCCTATGTAATAATATACCTACAATAAAAACATTTTAACAAAAGATTAATAGTTTATAAATGTAGATAAGGAAGTGTTCCAGAGAAGAACAGGCGAAGTTTACCTCATAATAATGTTAGTAGAAATAATAATAAGTTTTCTTCGTAATCTTTTGTTAGATCTAAGCCGTAAGGTTTCTAAAACACGAAGAAGGTAATTTACCTAAATAACCTTGTAACGCGCATAGACAGGAAAGTATTTTTATAATATCCAAACCCTTGGGGTTAAAAACGCTCCGCTCCTTTTTAACGCAAATATTTTTAAATAACAAAAGCCGTATTCTCGCAAAATTTTATCCTAAATTGAAATAAACATTCGTTCAGATTAAGGGTAAGTAACTACCGAGGCGGATTTTCGGTTAAGCTTGAAGATCGATTTTTTTTCTTAGTAGCCGTACCTTTTATAGGGAGCTATAACCTCTCATTAAGTGCGCATTAAGTCGAAAAAAATTCTCTTTACTTTCAATTATGAGGATAAATACGCGTTATCTACAACAAGCAGATATTTTAATTTAAAAAAGTTTGTACTTAAATAACATTTTCTTCTATATAGGTACGAATATTTATGGGACGCGGGTGCACAATCAAAGCGTCCTCTTGTTTAAATAGTTTATTCGGGTATAGAAGGAGTAAACAGATGGGTGAGCGTGTGACACAGTTATCGCCAACTAGTCTGTCGCTGACTGAGGGCTAGCGCGGGGAAGGCCCGGGTCGCGGCGGCGGCAACTGGTCGCGAGCGGGAGACGCGCCCGAGCTCGACTACTACCGCGTAATCTGTGTCGCGCGAACCGTAGCACAAACAAGGTAGCCAGAGGAGGCTACCGCTGATTCCAATGCGCTTACCATCAGTGTCATAATGCATGTAAATATTATTGTGTTATTATTGCAAGTTGCGTATTTAGTTATATAGGTTTAGTTTGGGTGTATTATATTTTATGTTTATTATGAGTAATTTATGTATTGTTAAATCAGTGTATTATTTATTATTTATTTATACAAATGTATTATAGATATTTTATAGTAAGTAGGGAGATATATAGAATTATATATTTGTTGTATGTGAGTAGCCCACATCACCCCCCTTTCAGAGTCCGTCACTACGGACGATAGTAGTTAGGGAGTCGCACTTTACGTCCATAGCGAGTCTCCTTTACTACATCCTGCGCCGGGACTGGGATTAAATTGTCCTGTTGCTGTGTTGGAATGGGATCGGGTAAGACAGTGGGAATGGGGGATGGGGTGGGGGTAGGAGTTGGATTAACCAGCATGTAGGCCGGCTTGAGCCGATCTATAGACACGGTAACAGTTTTACCCTTGACAGATAATTTAAAGGTTTTGTCACCGCGTTCGAGCACTTCGTAGGGGCCGGTGAAGGGAGGCTGTAAAGCGCCTCGCACTGCATCGTCCCTTAAGAAAACGTGGCTGGATGATGTCAAATCTTTGAAAATGAAGATTTTGGCTTTAGTGTGACGAGAAGCTGGTGAGGGCTTCAGCTTAGCTGCAAAATGGCGCAGGCGAGTGGTGAAGTCTGATATGTCGGTGGAGTCTGGCACTGTCGCCTGGAAAAATTCTCCCGGCAGACGTAACGGCTCGCCATACACCATTTCTGCTGATGAAGCTTGAAGATCCTCTTTAAATGAGCTTCTTATGCCTAAAAGCACCAAGGGTAATGTATCAACCCAGTTGTTGTCAGCGTGACACATTATCGCTGCTTTTAATTGACGGTGAAAACGTTCCACCAAACCGTTACACGCTGGATGATACGCGGTTGTTCTGCGGTGTTTGAATCCGATCATTTTTCCAAGGTATTGGAAAAGTGCCGATTCAAACTGACCGCCGCGGTCAGTCACAATGTCGGTTGGACATCCAAATCTGGATATCCACGACATCAACGCCTTGCCAACAGTTTCGGCTGTCATATCTGCCATTGGCGTGACTTCGGGCCAGCGTGTAAAACGGTCCACTGCTGTTAAGCAGTACCGATGGCCTTGTGATGAAGGCAGTGGTCCGATAATGTCCACGTGGACAAAAGCGAATCGGGCGCGAGGTAAGTCGAATGTGCTTAATGGAGATGACACATGGCGACTTACTTTAGCGCGTTGACAGGCCAGGCACTTTCGTGACCACTCTCGGCAGTCTTTGCGCGCCCCCGGCCAAATAAATCGCTCTGCTATCATTTTAGCGGTTGCGTTTGCGCCTGGGTGGCTGAGATTATGAAGGCTATCAAAGAGTGGTTTTCGAAATGGTTTCGTAATGAAAGGCCTTGGTGATTCTGTGCTAATGTCACAGTAAAGTTCTGTGTGGGTGTTGGGGATTTTCAACTTCTTCAGGCGGAGTGAAGATTCACCACCCAGAAGTTGAGCGAGTTCTTGGTCAGATGCTTGAGATGTGGCGAGCAAGGTGAAGTCGATTGATGTCTGCAGTTCTTCTATCCTGGACAATGCGTCAGAGACGACGTTATCTCTGCCTGAGATGTGTCGGATATCGGTAGTGAACTGCGAGATATAATCGAGGTGCCGGTACTGACGAGGGGAACAGTTAGCTTTTCTTTCGTTAAAAGCATAACTGAGAGGTTTGTGGTCTGTATACACCACAAAGTGTCTTGCCTCCAACATGTGCCTGAAGTGTTTTATGCTTTCGTAAATGGCTAACAGCTCGCGGTCAAAGGCTGAGTACTTCTGTTGAGAAGGACTGAACTTCCGTGAGAAGAACGCGAGGGGTTGCCACGTACCATCCACAAACTGCTGCAGAACTGCTCCCATCGCCAAATTTGACGCGTCTGTTACCAGCGCGAGTTTGGCTTGACAATCTGGGTGAGCGAGCAATGCAGCGTTAGCCAGGTTTTCTTTGCATTGTTCGAAGGCCAACAGTGTATCACCAGACAGGTGGATTGGATGCGATGCTTTTACTGATCCAGTTAGTAAGGCGTTTAGGGGTGCTTGAACTTTGGCGGCGTGCGGTAAAAATCTCCTGTAAAAATTTACCATCCCCAAAAATCGTCTCAATTCACGGACCGTCTTTGGTGGGGGGTAATGCTTGATGGCCTCCACTTTTGATTCCAGGGGCTTCGTACCGGAGGCTGATATTTTGTACCCCAGAAATGAAACTTCGCTAGCTCCAAAGACGCATTTCGCTGTGTTTACGAGGATGCCATATTCCTTCATGCGGGTGAAAAGCTGCTGAAGGTGGGCTTCATGGTCTACTTCTGTGCGGGAGTAGACGAGGAAATCGTCCAAATAACAATAGCAGAAGTCGAGACCTCTGGTCATCTCGTCGACAAACCTTTGGAATGTTTGACCTGCATTTCTTAACCCAAAGGTCATGAATGGAAACTCAAACAGTCCGAAGGGTGTCGAGATCGCGGTCTTCTGTATGTCATCCTGGTAAACCGGTATTTGGTTGTAGGCCTTAACTAGGTCTATTGTTGAGTAGACCATACAACCAGCGATACTTTGAGCGAAGTCTTGTATGTGTTTTATTGGATAACGGTCTGGGATAGTGCGTGCGTTGAGCATTCGATAGTCGCCGCATGGTCGCCAGCCGTTATCCTTTTTTGGAGCCAGGTGTAAGGGCGCGGCCCAGGGACTGTCAGATGGGCGCGCTGTACCATTACTAAGCATCAGTTCAAATTCTTGCTTAGCAATTTTAAGCTTATCGGGAGCTAGTCTGCGAGGTGTGCATGATATGGGTGGGCCGGGTGTAGTGCGGATGTGGTGTTTGGTGGTGTGCTTTGGAATCAGCGGTGTGCCTGAAGGGCGGGTAATTTCTGGAAAATTATTTAAGATATTGTGATACCTTGTGTCACCCGTCCAAGCCTTAATAGAAAATACATCAGTCTTAGCAATAGAAGCATTTGAAAACAATGTTGTGGTGTTATCAATTAAACGCTGATTACGGCAATCTACTATCAGATTATAAAAGCTAAGGAAATCAACACCTTTAGTAACATTTGCTACAATGAAGCGCCATGGAAAGCTACGCCTTAAGCCTAAATTTAAATTTAGCTCTAAATAACCGAAAGTGTCTATTGTAGTTCCGTTAGCCGCGCACAGTTGGTAGTCGGTCTTGCTGCGACGTTCCCGAAGTGCAGATCGAGGGTATACGCATAGGTCACTGCCGGTGTCCACCAGGAACTGGGTGCTCGAACTACGGTCGGTAACGAAGAGGCGACCTGAAGAGGCAGGGCAATCGTCAGCCGCCATTAGCGACTGCCCGTGAAGTTTCCCGCCTTTTTAACAAAGTCGCATGGCTTGACACAGGAGCGTGCGTCTCCTCCGTGCTTTGAATGATACCAGCACAAAGGGTACTTCCGGTAGCTGGAGTTGGATCGCGTCCTCTGGGTCTGGCGTGATCCTTGTGATGGCGATTGACGTCTCTGTGGTCTGGAACGGTTGTTATAGTGTGAGCGATTCGAAGTGCGCGTGTGTTCGTCTATTTTCAGCGCGAGGCGCTCCACCATCTTCCTGAGCTCCGCAATCTCACTAAGAGGGTTAGTGTGTGCGATATTTGTCGATGTTGATGCGACATTATATGGCGAGGTCAGTTCGTGAATACGGTCGGCTAAGTCAGATAGCTGGTCTAGCGGTTGGGTGGTCTGTGACGCTAATACTGTCTGAATATTATTCGGTAGGCGGTTGCTCCAAATTGTTTTGATGAAGTCTTCGGGTACGGAAGGTCCGGCCAGATCCTGAAGATGCCTCAGGAACTGTGAAGGCTTCCGGTCTCCTAGTTCTTCATGAGTTAACAATTGTTTAACCTTTTTTTCGTGTGAGGCGGACAGGCGTCTAATCAGCTCAGTTTTAATTTTTTCATAACGGTGTCTCGCTGGAGGACAGACAATAATATCTTTAACCGCTTTTGCGTGCTGCATGTCCAAATTTACTATGACGTTATTAAATTTAACTGAGTCTTCCGTAATATTAAAATTTTCAAACTGACCTTCGAGTAATGCAAACCATATCTCAGGATCGTCCGGTGAAAAGGGTGGCACTTTAAGATTCATCCTACGAAAGTCGTGTTCGCGTTCCGCGGAGACACGTACTCGTTGGGCACGGCGCACAGTTACGTGCGGTCCGTGCGGCGTACTTCCACTAGCGCCGTCTTGAGCCGGTATCGCTGTTTTCACACTCGAATCACTACTATCACTCATTCTGCTTGATCTTCGTGTTCTATTAGGGGTCACCAGTTATGGGTGCGCGGGTGCACAATCAAAGCGTCCTCTTGTTTAAATAGTTTATTCGGGTATAGAAGGAGTAAACAGATGGGTGAGCGTGTGACACAGTTATCGCCAACTAGTCTGTCGCTGACTGAGGGCTAGCGCGGGGAAGGCCCGGGTCGCGGCGGCGGCAACTGGTCGCGAGCGGGAGACGCGCCCGAGCTCGACTACTACCGCGTAATCTGTGTCGCGCGAACCGTAGCACAAACAAGGTAGCCAGAGGAGGCTACCGCTGATTCCAATGCGCTTACCATCAGTGTCATAATGCATGTAAATATTATTGTGTTATTATTGCAAGTTGCGTATTTAGTTATATAGGTTTAGTTTGGGTGTATTATATTTTATGTTTATTATGAGTAATTTATGTATTGTTAAATCAGTGTATTATTTATTATTTATTTATACAAATGTATTATAGATATTTTATAGTAAGTAGGGAGATATATAGAATTATATATTTGTTGTATGTGAGTAGCCCACATATTCAGACTTTGATCATCAAATAATATATATTTCCTCTATTAAGCTCAGTTTCTCTTTGCAACTTCCGAGATATTCATAAGAACATTTCGCACAGATCAAATCGTGAATCGTTATTGTAAAAAATATTGTAGAAAAAGAAATTGAAAAATTTGAATATCAAATTGTATTTTGTCGGACAGTCGGCGACAAACATTGCTAAATAAATAGTTGAAAACAGACATAAGGAAAAGTGAAATACCTATATTCTACCTTATTGCCTTAATTGTGTAGTATATTATAAATATGTGTATATTATTATTATTATTCACTATATTTATTTAACTTCTTAAATTTAAATTTCTTTTACAATGCTTTACAAAACTAATAAAAATACAGTCTAACTAGTAAAAATATTATAAAAGAAACTTAAACCTAGGATACCACCGGTAGCGGAGCAAGGCCCAGGCTACCGATGGTTAGGGCTGCAGAGAGAGGAACCTCCTGACAATACGCGCCGTGTCGAGGAGTACTGCCTTCTGCATCCGACCCTTGTTTATTATTATTATTTTTTTATTATTTATTGAGTATAGTGTGTATGTGTATTATTAAAACATAAGTATTAAATGTATTGTGACTGTTGAATACTGTAAGTACGCCACCCACCCTACTATCGAAAAAATGATTTTTACTGTCCATCCGAAGGTTGTCTGGAAGAAATCGCTTTCAGCGATAAGACCGCCCATTGTACTACCCTTGTTTACCTATTGTAATTCTTCTGTACTGTGTTTAATTTTGTTTCTGGTGTACAATAAAGAGTTTTTCTATTCTATTCTATTCTAATTGTACTAGACGTTTTAAATTCCCTACAATAGTATAAGAGTCTCTTATAGGTATTCTTCGTATATTGAGAATGGGTTAAATACCCTAGGTATTGCAATAATTTATTAACGTGGAGGTAAGCTTTTAATCCTAATTAACCTGCGATTTATCATGCTCTGCCAAATAAAATCACCTTGATTTTGTATAAAATTAAATCGCCCTAAATAAAGAGAATGATTGGTAGCATTTTTGGATTAATTGTTATTAATAATCTCATGGATATACATTTAATTGGTGAATTTATAATAATAATTAATAATAATATTTAAAATAATGTATTTGTAATTGTTATTATAATTCTTCTGTACTGTGTTTATTTTTGTTTCTGGTGTACTATAAAGAGTTTTTCTATTCTATTCTATTCTATTTATATGTTTTTTTTTTTATCATCAACAACCTATATCGGCTCCCTTATTAGCATGAGTCTCACGGGATGATTAAAATTATGCCAGAAATGTATATAAAAAGTTTTTAATCTGACACATAGCAGTAGTTTTTGTGTGTTATCAAAAACTGTCCAGTAAAAGCGTTGATTTTGTATACCTATGTGTTGGGGCTTGGGTCTGTGAATGACACTAATGGGTTTCTTTCTTACTTTCTTTCTTTATCATATTTCATCAATATTTTATAACCAAGTATATTTCAAATATCATATTTTATCAAACGACGGGAACTGGTGCGAAGTTTATAATAAAACACAATGTTTGTTATCTTGGCAGAGAAAGACTTAGTTTGGCATCCATCTCAAATAAACAAGAGATTTCATCAATAAGTCAATGTACCATAGGCCATCTTCGAAATTTCATATTACAATGCAAAATTATTCAAATTTAATACGAAACGTAATTCCGTCATAGAATTGGAGATTTCGACAGTCTGATTATCCATTCTGTTAAAACATTCGATTATTTTGATGAAAATTTGACGAATACAAAATGGACGGTTGAAGATGGTATGGAAATTTTCGCCATGATTTTCATTGTTTTTAATTTCAATTTTGATTTGGCGTTACAAACCAAACAGCGTATTTACTCATTATTGCAAACATTATTCTAAGTGTAATTAATCAAAAACAGATTATTATTAGTTGTAATCTATTTACATTTCAAAGGTTGAATTTGAAATAATGTTTGCGAAGATTATGCGAAGTTATGCTACAGAATAACTAAAAGTGTTAGGTTGTAACGCCAAAATGTAAATTACATGACAAAGTTTTCGCCCTTACATTGCTTGTACGTACATTTAACTTGGATTTACTGTTTCATGGGAACCAAAATGTACGAAAACCACTGCCCTATTTTTACTAACATCTAACAGTGTAAAAAGATAAAAAAATAAATTGGTGTATATTTCATAGTTTTCGCCTGCCTTCATTGATAAATCAAGAAATACGTTTTAAATTTTGTAACAATCAAAATAAGCACAAACACCAGTTTATCTTGATTCGTAAATGAAACCTGTATATAATTTTGCCTATTGGTGAGCAAATTATATATTACAGAATGTTTATGAATATAATCATAGTGCCTACACGTTTGCCTCAAATTCTACCCCATTTTGACAGGAACATTAACCTTGAACATTAATAATTTAATTCGAGTATATTATACCACCTGTGTACTTACTCAGACGTAAAGATCTTATCATGGAATAATTTTAATGATGTTAGATATGAAAAACAGTTTTTTTTTATTTGACTGAGTGACGAGATGTGCAAGTCGTTTACCGATGGTAAGCGCTACGCCTGCCCATAACATATATTATGAATTATTAGGATATTAAAACATGAATTTCACAAAATTAAGAGAGTTTTGGAGTTTTATTAATCTTAATTTCAGCGAGAGCATTCTTAAGCTGTCTCCTGCTTAGAACCACGTCAAACTTCGCCAAAGTTTAATTCTTGTTGTGATAGATTTGAATAATTTCTTGGAAGAATTTAGAAAATCAATTCCGAGCCCCACAACCCTCTTCCCTTGCGCCGGATATTAAAACAGTAAAGAAATCTCACAAATTATCATTGTGAAGAAAAAAAAAACAAAAAATTACCCGGAAAAGACTGACAACACTTTTAAAACTTGAACATAATGTCTTTTTGTTAAAGGTTATGTACTTAAGTCCCGCGGCTTTACCTGTAAATGCATAATTTGATTTTATAAATCATCAAAAATTATCTGTTCGTTGGTATTTCTGAAGCTAAGAGCATCTAAACTAAACCATCGCATTTGAAATTCAAATCTAATTATGTTTATTTACCACCGCCTATATATTATAATTATAACACATTGTCTAACCATTTTGTTTACGTAACAAAGCATTTTAAAATATGGTTTAGTCTATCGAAAAAAATGACTATCTTAAAATTATTGTAATATTTAAAAAACGGGATATAAATGTAACAAGTAGTGCTTTATGTATGAAGATTTTTAATATATTTTTAACATGAGGTAATGTACTCTACAAATGCCAACAAAATATTTTTATGCCCTGACAACAACTGGGGGTCACCACGTACTTATTCTTATTCCATGCAGTTCATTTTAAGGCCTTAAACTGAACGGTCTAGATTGGCACCACACACTCATAAAAGACAAACGTGACGTGACGTCACTCAAAAATAGACTGCAGAGAATGAGAGAAAAAGAGAATGAGATGGAGCTATATAAACTCCCATAAATGCAAACAAATTGTTCCGATCTCTTTGGATAAATGTCTCTGGTCGACTTATGAACGCTAATCGATATTGGTGGTGACGGTCAGCTGGGCAGTTCAGTTTAAGACCTTAAACTGGACGGATTTAACTGTTCTTGAGCAAAACAGAAAACTACGTTACTCGAGTAATTTAGGGAAAAAACCTACCTAAATCGAAAAAGAAGAGTAACTCACGCTGTCTTGACTTTCCGAGAATCAAGCTTTCAAGTCCATAAACATCTCCGTAAAGACAAATTATATTTGCATAAGAATATCAGAACACTTCCCCAAAAATTTGAGACAAAGCTTTTGTCAAGAACAAAATTTGTCTTTGAAATGTAATCATTGTTCTCATTACCTCGATATCAAAGCTGACAAGTAAGTAGTCTTTATTATAATGAGTAAATGGAAACCACCGTGATGTCGTAGGTAGGCGAATCTTGCGATGGTCCAGTCCGAAATGCTTAACTCGATTGCTCCAGCATCTCGATGGTTCTCGATGATTTTTTTTCGTCGATTTTAAGTTTTTAATCTTCCGAACGGAAATAGCCGCAGGCCATTGCCTGCGGCACCGGCTGCAGTTTTTACGAGTTTGGCTTAATCGAAAACGCAATGGTGACTCGGAACAATCGAAAAATAATTCGATGGTTTAGTATGGGAGCGAATTAAAAGAATCGATTGTAATTTTGCACTGAATGCGATTACTTCGTTTGTCTAAACATGTTGGACTCGCTCATCACTACTACGTTGCTAAATTTACATGGGAATTATAGTAGAATGATAGTAATTAAGTTTGATTATGATTTGGGTAGAGACAACCAGGACCCTTGCCATGCCCACACGTTTAATTTACTGTTCTGAGCAAATTTTACTTTTTTAACCGAAGTTAAATTAAAACTTACGAATATGTCCGGTGATATTTTTGTGGCTGACTGTGCCAATCACAGCCAATCTAGAAATCGATGAAATTAATAAATCAAACATAATTACAGACAAATGATACAGAACTAAACAACACTAATTTGATAAAATTAAATAGAATACTAAAACTAACTAACAAAAGGGTGTTCGTGAGGCATGGTGCCAAAAACACTGACTGCATTTCCACGGTGAATAGCAATAGCTATTTTATGTGCGAGAAATGAGCAAATAAACAATGAAATGAAACAACATAGTATAAAAAGCAGGTTTATTGGTTATTGTAAACTGTATTTTTTCGCGGAAAACCGAAAGTTTAATGTATTGATTTAACTTTTTTTTTGCAATCTCCTCAGTATTTTTTAACAAATAACTTTCTATTTGACATGTATATTTTCTTTGTTACAGGTTCAGCGTCGGCTCTTGTGCTTCGGAGAGCTCTCAAGTTAATTAAGTGCTCATGAGCGGATGTAAATATTTAATAGATTCGACATTAGATAGATAAATAATATAAAATGTATATTGTGGTGTGGGTGCAGAGGACGTTGACTGCATTTGTGCTGTTGGCGATGACGTCACGATCGGCGACGCAGAATACTATAATAACTGGTGAGTTTCCTTTACTAGAGTTGTACCAAAGTAATGAATACATTGCCTTTTAAGTACCGAAACGTAGCTTACAAATTAAGTTTGTTTCGTTTCGTTGTACGAACTATTTGGATGGGGCTCCGTAGGTCCTTTTAAAAAAAACACTTTTGAACTGCTGAAAGAAAAACTGAGTTTATTGAGGATGACTAGTTAATACAAACGACTCGACTGCCTAATTTTGACTGACTGAAGCCACGCTTTCTTTGTATATTAAGAGACTCGACAGCGCCACGCGGTTTTTAGGCATAAACCTTGGTCAGCGAAAAAATTGAAAATTATTTATAACAGAACGAAGCTTTGCCGTGAATCGATTTTTTTTCCTTTCTCCACTACTAAAACGACAAACTAGACAAGGTGGGACGAAAAGTCTGGCGCGGAGAAAGCGAATAACCCGTTAGTGGCGTAAGCTGACACTTTTCCTTTTGAATTATTATTTGGACTAAAGTGCCACCTTCATTAACCACGTTCCCACTGGTGGAACACAGGTGTTCTTTTATAGAGAGAATAGGCCATTGTCCACCACACTGGTTCTAGGGTAGTTTGGAATTTAGAGGTACTCAGACATTTTTCTTTAGAGACGATGTTGTTTCGAATTATGTGTCACAACTAAATACACGTATTATAAAAAAATACCTAAAAAATATATTCTTCAAGGAAAATTTATTTTCTATAAATAACCAGCTCTTTATTACGGCGAATTGATTGACATCTAATTTGAGAAATCCGACCGAATCGGTGACGGCTGATTTAGGAAAACGGGAGCATAGAAACGGACGGAATACATTTTTTTGTCCTGACCGAGATTCTGGTGAAAAACACAGATGCAATGTACGTTTATTATATGTAGGTACAAGTAATCAGTTTACCCTCCCTCTTTAGCGAGCAATTTAATTCTGTTTATAAGTTCGCCTGCGTTTGTTTTTCATCCCCTACTTTCGCCCTTAGCTAAATCCTTCGTGTGGGATAATTGTTGTCATTTAATTTTATTTTTATCCGTAAGGGTCTTAATAGCAATTATTTATAGCTCAGACTGTTAATTAAAAAGTCTATATAAATAAAAATGGTAAGCGCGTTACTTGAGAACGGTGGGACCGATATAGCTATTTTCATTTAAATGTTCGTAAAAGTTCGAATTGGGTTTTGAAAGTTTTTTTTTTTTTAATTTACTCATTCAACTCACCTGATGGTAAGCGCTACGTCTGCCCACAACAGTCACAGCACCACCCAGAACCCTGCATTGCCAATTTTGGGAATTCGTAATTAATCTTTAAAAAAAAAATAGAATCATCCGGGAAAACGGGATTTATGTGGATGAGACCGTGAGGTGCAGCTAGTGTAAAATTAATTTAAAAAGCATTTGTGTCGTCAAATGCCAAATTGAATAATATTATATAACTACTTATGCAAGCTCCCAGTTCTACTCACAATTTTCTGAGAATATTGAAAGTTAAAAGGGGAAGGGGACAATGCGCGTCTTCACTTGTCATCTAATTTTTATTCCCTCTCTCTGGCCCCCACAATTCTACTAAGACCGCCTTAAACACAAGAAGAATTGAGCTTTTTATCGGTCATCTGCAAAGCTGAAGTCGTGAAAATTTTATAGTCACTACTGAATACTTTAGTAGCCTACATCTTGCTGAAGCTTAAATACAATTAATAGGTATAATTTAGATCAGTTTGGAATCTAATTGTTATATTTATATTTAGTAAAACGAAAAAAAAACTACATTTACGGGCAGTATTCGAATCCTTGACCATCTGACGGCACAATATGTCAAAAGGGAGCTATCGTTACATGTACCAAAATTCCTCCTTTAGCCTCTCAAGTAGCGTATTAATAAACAACCCATGATTTTCAGACGCTCTTAGGGCATTAATATTTTATTACTTCAGTTTAACTGTTCAGTTTAGCAGTTTAGCTGTTTAGTCTGTCTGTCTAGGAATTTGCGGAACCATAGTCCTCGTGGTTTCTAATTTCCTAGATAAAGGGAATTCTAGTGATGGGTAATTCTAGTTGATAGTGATGTTGGAGAGTTATTATTATTGCTGATCTTGTTATCACGGTTTCAACTAAAACGACCCCGTTCTAAGCACAATAGTTGCAAAAGAAGAAATTTCAAAATTCACCTTCTACAAATTCAACTAACATGCGAAAATTTTTCATATCACGTTTCCGAATTCACAGAGACATTTCCCTAGTCCCCACACACGGCACTTTGTCACTAACTTCCCCAAAAAGAGAGCGTATGCAAAGAGTCGACCTTAAATATTTGGAGACCCGTATTTATTAATATACAATGCGACCGTTACATAGGATGGGAGGGATATAGAGGCATGTCCTGAATCCTAATGAAGCCCGTACATGCTAATATTTGAGTTTTGTTGGTCAGTCACGGAGAGTTTCATAAACGTTGTTGATTCATGTTGAAGCCGGCTCGATGGCGCTTGAATTGATAAGGATCTCAGAAAAACAATCATTATTTTGTTGATAAGGAGTTTGATGAACAATTTTATCAACTTTTCACATCAACGCCCTTTAGCCTATATTGGAATAAAGTGGTCAATTATTGGTCCAAATTTTCAATCAGAGTAGAAGACGGATATGGACGGGTAATTCATAAATAATGTTGATAAAACTTTTGAATGGGACATAATCGCCCTGTGCTTCAATATAATGGTTAAAAAAAAGTATTATTACGAGAAAACCGTTACATGGTGGACATTCCATTTCTACACACGTAGCGATTTGTTCAGTTTTTATGCGTACAGCCAAGGAGTGGAACTCCTTACCAGAGTCTGTGTTTCCCGATAGTTACAACCTGGGAATCTTCAAGTCACAAGTAAATGGGTTATTTCTAAGTAAGCTTGCATCATTGTAGACCAAATGGTCAACATCAATAAAATTGAGATGTAAAACTCGAACCTATTTAACCACAATATGAAAAAAAAAATTAACTTGCCGGACAATTAAGGTAAATAAACGTGTGTATTTTATCCAAATTCAGTTAGAATTTATATTGAAATCATGAAAACATAAATGTACAAAATGATTAATTATATTAGTCCACCTGTTTTTTTACATCTTTCTTCTGTCCTAAAATCAGTTCATCCTTTTTTTCCGCCATTTGGATGTAAAAGCCACACAAATAACCCATAACAGTAATCCGACGAAAGAGTCCTGGGAGTGTTTCCATTATACGTGTTTCAATATTATTATTTTTTAATCTAATAATGTAATAAAATAAATTGTACAACAATAATTATTTATTGATATTTTTAGTGGTAATAGAGGTGAGCATATTTCTAGTCTCAACTTTTATAAACCATATTGACCATTATTTTTTGACGTGACAACGTCTAATAAATCGATGAACGCCGGCTGCACGAAAAAGTTGACACATTGTCCCGTTACACTCATTGTACGCTTGCGCCGCAGGTATAGCTCTTCTCTTCTTGACAGGTTAATTATTATTGCATTTGAAAAATCTGATTACTGGTATAATTACAAGTATTTCTTTTATTACTAAAAATTGATTCAATTTTATTCATTAAATTATGCAATCATTTCATCAATGATTTGTTATGACGTTGTCACGTTAAAATATTGTCCGTAAACCAATTTTACAGACAACCAATTTTTTTTCACCACCAGTGGTAGCTACAAAATGTTTGGTAACATCACTGCATTAGCACCGAATCCTACCTAAAAAAGCCGTTCCGTTTATCGAGCATGTGGGTATATTTATTACCCGTCCCTAGCGGAATATATTCCGATATTAGACACAATAGGGACTTTGTTACGTGAGAAATAGTTGGCAAACGCGTATTGTGAAGACTTTCAATCATATTCGGATCGGTCGTAGATGCGAGGGTTGCGACCCTTCGCAATATGTTTGCCTAGGACGATATATTAGTTGTGTACGGTAAATAATAGGCGCATAGTTTGCATATATCGCGCAGATTGTAATGTTGGAGGGTATTGGAGGTGGGTGGAGATATAGGTAGTTGGAAACTCTTGTAAGATACGAGTTTATAAGCTGTAGTCAAGATTGTTTAATATATTTCCTGTTTCTATTTTGAATTATATTGAATCGTTGAAGTTTATGATTTTGAGTGACTAGCTGGTAGTTTCAAATTGAATGATTTCTTTAAATAATTATTTTAAGGTCTTTTCATACATTTATTACAATGTTTTGACGTGACAACGTCTATTATATCAATGAATGCCGGCTGCAAGGACGAAAAAGTTGACATATTGTCCCGTTAGTCCCGTTACGCTCATTGTATGCTTGCGCCTCCATCTCCATCCATCTCTCTTCTCTTCTTGACAGGTTAATATTCTTGCATTTTAAAAATCTGATTACTAGCATAATTTCAAGTATTTATTCTTTTATTATTAAAAAATGATTAATTTTTATTCATAAAAGTATACAATCATTTTTATCGATGTTTTGTTATGACGTTGCCACGTCAAACTATCGTCCGTTAACCAACTTTACAGAGGACCAGTTATTTAAATTTATTTTAGTTCGGTGTGATATTCAGTAATTTGAACTATGCCCTCGTGGTGGATTATGGTTTAATCCTCCTCATGAAAGGGAAGAAAAACCCGTGCTCAGGAGTGGTTGATATGGGATGATGATGATGATTTTTTTATATTATTAGTTCTTTATAATAGAGTAAGAGTATTTAGGAGTTTGTAGGTGTGTTTGTATATCATGACTAATTAAGTCAAAATAACTGTGCACCGTGTGTGTTTTCCAGCACTAGCATGCCGTTTGTGTGACCCACACTGTAGCAGCACCGCGATAAATACACACGTCTGTTTCGCCTCACAGTCGACACGTTAACTGCGCTAACACAGCAGGTGTGTTTCTCCGCACTCGCGTAACATTATAAAAAACACAAACGTCACTGTTTTCAGCAATCAACGTGTTAAAGCATCCCTTTAACTTTAAGAAGCCATTAGCCAAGTGAATCAACGCAGTGTGCAATCTCCAAAAGAATACCCCCGAATTTTTCACCTCACAAATGCTTCGCAGGCTTATCGGCAGAGTGGGCTATCTCAAAAAAAGACTGAACGATCTTATTTCGGTAATAAAAGCCTCCAACGTAAATCTTAACGACATTTAAGGGTCGGACACAGAAAAAAATACTCTTAAAGCCTAATGAAATGGAGATAGCAAATGTTAAATGAAAGTGATAATGAAAATAGAAAGAAAATAATGTACTGACGCCTGCAATCTCATCGAGCTTTGTTTGTTTCGGTGGCGTTGTACAAAAATCAGATATCACTGAACTTCGTTTTAAAACTAAAAAAAAGGACGGCGAGCTTTTCAAATGAGTTCGATTCTAATCTTACTAATCAATTGGTACGTTTTTTGAGGTTAAATTGATCAATCTTAGATATATCACGTTTCAAAAGCTTTCAAGCGTAATTCTAAAACTTTTCATTAAATTCTTTCACTCAACGCCAATCCAGCCAATAAACAGAGAGCTTTGTACCGACAAATGAAAGAGAACAAAACCGTTTAAGGAAAAGCATTTAAATTAATTCGATAAGCAAAAAACAGTTCTTTGAAGCAACAATGACCGTATCGCCCCACTGTGCGGACGCCGCGATAAATCTAAGCAAAACAGATAATGTCGGTTCGTTTCGAAACGCCTGCGTTTTGTTTGGGGACAAAAACAACTGAGAACTGCCTAACTTCATTTCAAACTATATTATTTTCAAGGTCATATTTTTTATTTTTTATTTGACTGAGTGACGAGACGCCCATGTCGTTCATCTGATGATAAGCACTACGCCTGTCCATAACAGTTAGAGTTCCACCCAGACCTTTGCATTGCATAATCCTGCGCGGCAATGCAATGCGCTCGTCACCCTGAGACATCGGCTCTAAAGTGTTAAAATTTATACATAACCAATTCATTACATAAACAAGCGACAATCTCCTACCTGTCCCCAATAGCCAAGTCTCACTTTGGTCACAAGCATGTCGCAAGTTCCCGATAAACTTATTTGAGTGGCCTGATTTCTCGCTCCGAGACTGGAAACTTCTATTGTACTTACAGCCACAATAACTAGGTGTTACGAAGAGGCAGGCATCCGTTAACAATACTGTCTTTGAAAAGTAAACTCTATTTGAACGTGATACCGCTGATGTTACGCTGTATTGTAGATGTCTTATTATTGTTTTTCCTATAATTGTTATGGAAGAGATGGGATAGGTATATCATTTGAATACAAAGGAGTAAAAATGTGTTGGAATCAGGCGTAGAAAAAGATGAAAGGAATGTTCCAGACCGTCTGTCTAAATTATAGAAGTGTTGGAATTGAACTAAACGTAAAATAGGTATAGAATGACGAAGCGGTGAGGTGCCTACGCATGCCAAAGCAAAATAATACGTGATATATTTAATAAATGAATAAATAAATGATAAGTGAATTTTTATTGCCACAAAAGTTAGTATTACAAATACAATTTACAATAAGAGCAAACCATGTACCATCCACGAGAACCGTTAATTTTTACGGAATAAAAAGTATTTAATCTGTTAAACCAAGTAATAAACTATCTGAGTGCTAAATATTTATTCAAAGTCCATCCAGTAGTTATTGCGTGAATGGGTAACAAACATCCATTCATCCATCCTCGGGCCTTATGCCTTATTAATCGTATTAAAAAAAAATACTAGTGATCTGAATTTGAAGAAGGGAAGTAATTATGTCTCTGGTAGAGTAATGGAATCACAATTCTTTTTTCTTAGATTAACTTTTACCTATCGCGTGATATTATTCAGTATTTCTTAAGAAATTTCACGAATTGCGTCATTTTCATAATCTGTAAGCAAATAAAAAAACAGCACGTGAAACGCAAGAAATAGCAATCAACAGCGTTCTATTCTTGAATATTTCTGTGAATTTAAGTTAAATTTACGCATTAATAATTCTGTTAATTTAAGTTACGTTCACGCATTAATAAATACGTTCATAAATATTTTAACAATAGCTCAACCGTAAAATGCTATGTAGGGGTGAATTTTAAATCCTATACGCAGCTATTATCATTCAAAATTATTTTCTGTAAAACGTTCTTTCTATTCAATATTAAAGATGCAAACGACTTAAAAATAATAGAGTACAAAATGAAAAAGTACTGCTACTTTTGTTAAACTTATTTCAATTGTTTAATTTAAGCTGTATCTTAAAAAATAGGTAATTATAAACCAGGTTTTAGGTAAGTAGATACCACCTTAAGTATTTTTTGTATTTTATTTTACTACGACACACGAATTAAAGCAGTTCTCTGAATTAATTGAGATTAAAATAACGATTTATTATTTATACATATTGAATTCCGCAGCGCTTGTAAGAATAACCTAATAAAAATCCATTAAAAATATACAGACGAATTGAAATTTGGATCAAATAGAATAATTATGAGACCTCTGATCCAAATTAAATTTGGCCGCTATTTCAGCAGATTAGATTTCAGTAAGTCATTCATATTTTAATAATTTTAACAGTAGAAGACAAAAAGCCTGCACAATTCATTGAAATGGTGTATTTGAGACATAAAACAAAATACTAAGTATAGAATTGAATAAAAAACTCTTTATTGTACACCAGAAACAAATATAAACGCAGTACAGAAGAAAGAAAGAAGAATTACAATAGGTAAACAAGGGTAGTACAATGGGCGGGTAGTATATTATATGTTGTAATTTTTTTTTAAATGGTGTCCGTCGATTTCCTTGTTTTTGCCGAACGTAAAAACTGTTGGACCGATTGCAATGTGGTTTTCACCGCTTCGTAGCTTGGACTTTAACTTATGCAATGATATACATTTACGGCCTCTGTGATGTAAGTAGGTGATGAGCCGTCTGCGCAGCGTGAGGTTGTGGGTTGGATTCCTGCCCAGGGCAAATATTTGTGTGAACCATTGTAAGGTATACTTTTTCATATCTTTCTGTTTCTTAACCCTTGATCTCTTTTACTCGAGTCCTTGCGTGCCACTATTTATTTCTTATTCTTTACTTTTATTCGTTTATTAATTCTAAATTCTTATGTCTCTATTTTTATATTGTTTGTAAACATTACTGAAAGATGTCTAATTTTACTAATGTCATTTATAATCTTATTTCTAAATTCTGTTGTATTCTCGTACAATTCAATAATTTTGTATACAGTTTTAGTTTTAATTTATCTTATTGTATCAGGCAGCTTTTAACCTTATCTTTCTTAATTTTTCAAATATTCAAATTGCAGAATTACTTATTGACAGTTTTGGAAGTGATGCCTGGAAAAACGGCTGACATTCGGAGTCGAGTTCGAGTTCCTGTCTGGCTTTGGTCTGAGCCTCTAAAACCTTGAAAATTGAATGAAGAAGTCCTCAAGCACTTTTAAATCTTTACCTAATTGTGATAGTCCTGAAGAAGTCTTGAAGCTTAAAACATCGGAGCCCTATAACCCTCCGGTGAATGCCGCTCTCCACGAGCGCCTCCCCGACTTTGGACACCAGCTTTCTGCCGCAGACCTCGCCTGCCCTAGCCTGGGGTCATTCTTCATAAGTATCCTCATGAAGAACATTACGTATTTACCGTCTTAAACAGTGCTTCATTCTAGACCGACTATTTCTAACCATTTATTTCTAAAGACAACTTCCAGTTAATTATCGCGTGTGATCACATTTTCTCTTTCTATCTTCAAAGACTTTAATCCTTAATTCTAATTTCTTATTTTAATATATATATTTTAAGCTGTCTCCTTTGTTTTTCCTTCTTTTGGGTCCTTCCCATAGGAATAGGGAGGTAGCCCTTGATAACGTGTACTTTACACTCTTTTGCCAAAATTGGTAAAGGGGTGTAACGTTACACCATAAATATTTACTTTGAATCTGGGTGTTTGTAAGATTATGGTCCTCGTAATCGCTAGATAGAGGAAATCCTAATTAAAGTTCAGAGTCTATGTATATAGCATGTGCTGGTGACACGTAAAGTTCATAATTATAAAAAATAGCTTTACCCTGCCACGCTTCGCTGTGGCACATTCGCACATTCGCTGATATGTCGCTGATGAAAAAAATAGATAAAAACAATCCTTGATGCGGATTATATATCATGCTAAAAATTCAGCTCGATCAGTGCAGAACTTTTTGAGTTTTTGAAGCGTACACAAACCAACATAATATTTTTATATATATAGAAGTGTTAGTTAATTCAAAGAATAGGACACGCTGCTATAAGAAACAACCTATCTCCTGATAGCTTTTTAAATCCAAGGTAAAAAGTCAAAGAGTCATTGAACCTTAAAAAGAGAAATTAGACCTTACGTTAGGAGACAAGTCAAATCCTTTCATTGAATCTTATTTTTGATATTCAGGCAACGGTCTGGAGGTTTCGTTAACGAAGCTACATTTTCTTGACGTTTCCAAGTCTCCAGCCTTAAAGACAAAGTCGGACAAAGCAAATAATAGCTCCAGAGAATTGGGGCAGATGGCATTGTTCCGTTATCTTTATTGTGGGGAGCAAAAAACGGCCCGGTTCAGCTCCTGATTAAACCTTAATCCGGCTATTCTCACTATAGATTAGAAGCCACTGGATCTCGGAACTTTATGATTTTGATGATGAGGTTGGATATGATTGGGTGACTGATTTGATTCGAGACCGTTTCAAATGGTCAGTTATGTTTGACAAGTTTCATTAAGTAACCTTAGAAAAAGAACCTACTCACTCGACGAATTTCTCGTCTCATCAAAAAGTAAAAAAAAAATTATAACCGGTCTACCCTTAAATAGGAAGGCTGTTTCCATGCTGTAAGTCCTATAGTTTTGTTTAATGACCAGTCTATGCGCTCGCGAGGCGTATTTTTATCTTTGGGGTGTGTTCCGAATGTTTGCAACTTATAAGAGTTCATTATCTTTGCCTATTTGCTATAAATGATTTCAGTTTTGAATTTTGAAGGTGAACTGTGTGTTCGTACTGCTCGACTCATTTTCATTCAGGACCAATGTGAAGGTCTCTTATTTTCTTCTCTTACATTTGAAAGCTTTCACTGAAAATAAGCCTCGCCATTTTTCTATGCTTCTTGACAATCGTCCAATGGGAATTCATCTTTTTGATCAGTCATAGTAGGTAGGTACATACAGGACATCAGCGGGGCTATGCAGCACGGTGCGGATCAGCTCGAGTTCGATTCATTTTGACGTTTGATTGCCACCGGACTCGTCATTTCAATACGAATGACGAGTCCCGTGGCAATCAAACGTCAAAATGAAACGAACTCGAGCTGATCCGCACCGTGCTGCATAGACCCGCAGGCATATTTTTCTATGCCAAGAGGATTTCACAGCTCTAGTATTCAATATCCGTTTCCTCATAAATAATTTCACACGGAACATTATGAGGGATGACAGTGACAAATGGGAGCGGAATGAAATCGATTGGTCCAATTTATGTCACACATTTGTCTAGTATGGTGTTGCGGCCTTGAGAATAACAAATAGAACCTATGAAATGAAATTCATCACCACTTTCAAGCTTAGGATTAATGCTTCCTGTTTGTCATTATATAACATTATGCTTTGGAGGGCACGTTAAGCCGTCGTTGGTCACGGTTGTCATCAGAGGCCCTTGAGCGGCCTGACTAACTCTTATACCAAAGGCCGCACCACTCAATTTGACAATCAAAACAAACCTAGGCTTATGTTACTTCTCGCAGAATAACGTAGACCCGTACTAGCTGCGCCTAACGGTTTTACCACGTAGTTTCCATTTTTTTGCAAAATTTCTGCATTTTCCGACATAAAACATAATTATTGGCACTCCAGGATATTACAGTACCTTATTGGTGAAAGATATATCAAAATGGGATCAGTATTTCCGGAGATTACTTCCTACAAATCTACAAACACGAAACAAGCTTTAGCCTTAATAGAATTAGTGTAGATATGTAGAAATGTCGATAGTGTAGAAGTGTGATCGTATGTATAATATGAAAATTATCTTTAGTTTCTTCCCTTGGCGAATTAAGAACAACAATCCAAGAATATCTGGCTTTAAATGCTACTTCAACGGTTACTGTCGCCGCCATAAGGCGCTTACACAGCGTGCCGATAAAGGGATTACGGATCGCGGTTCTTTATTTTTATTCGTCGTAGTTACGCAACGCTGTTGCGGTTCGGTTCGTGTTTTATTGTACTGCTTGCTGAGAAAAGTTTATGGTATATGAAGTGTATAGTAAACGGCAGGGACTTTGTAACTTCGACGAGAGTAAAGAGTCGGGTGACATCGGCTATTTTCGTAGTTTTCTACTATTCAAAACATTTTTGAAGTAAAACTTCTTTATGTACGCTTATGTAGACTTAGGGAGTTGGCTGGTGAATGCGTGACGAGAACGTTACGAAAAGTGTGATCGGGCGAGGCGAACGAATGTTGAGAGGGAGATATATGTTATTGAAAGTAGCAAAAAAGAGTTATGTGTCGTATATTTTTTTGTGTCTTTTATGATATTGTTTTTTTCAGTATTATTTTTTTATATATTTTTTTTATAATTTTTAGTTGAAGTTTTACTTTTTTTTTTTCTTTGTTCAGAATTTTATATTGTGTTGCGTACCCGCGTATCGTGACTTCTCGTAAGCTGATAAAATCCAGATAAAAGGAATAGTATAGAGATGCGATTAGTGAGATATGTGTTTCGGCAATTTGGACCGCGCTTGCTTTTTATGTCATCATCAAAGTTCAAATCGTGGCCATCGTTAGGATCATCAGCCTATATTCGTCCACAGGTCAACGTAGAGCTCTCTTAATGAAAAAAAAACAAATTTGGCAACACATTCTTCAATTATTGATGATTTTAAATTCGTAATTTGAATTTTTCGGACTTTAAATAATATTTTTTATCACCTCATGAAAGTAAGCCGACGCTGCCAAAGACAGAACCAAAATAAATTTATTCTAAAAGAACTGACAAGAAATTCGTAGACAAAAGCCTTTTACAAGTTTCACAAAAAACGAGAAAAAAAATCTTGACTAACTATATAACTATTCTTACTTAATCGTCATATTTATTTTTCTTCTATTAACGAAGAAACTTTAAAAAAATTGAAGGAGAAAGATTTCCCCCGAGATACATCTTGAATATTATCCAAGTTTTAAGCTTGAACTTTCCTTATAAAGTTTTAGTAAAATTTTAATGGGGAGTAGTAGATTTATTTTAGAGCTATTTTACCTCTACTGATGAAAATTGCCGAACTTTAACTCTTTAGAACTCGCTGGACCTGAAAGCTTATTAAATACACAGTATTTGTAGTGGTAAGCCTCTTCTGCAAGACACCACCTGGGGAATTAGATATTCATACGCCAAATAGTAGTGTGCAAACGTTACTGTGTTCCGATTTGAAGGGCACTGTTTCCAGCGTCATTACTGAGCATATGAGACTTTAGAACAGATGTATCAGGGTATGGAGCTTAGTGCAGTGCCGCTCAGGATTTTGTTATGGAAAGTTCTGGGTGACACTGTAGCTGTAATGGGTAGGCATCTTACCATTAGGTGAACGACTTGCTCATATCCTTATTTAATAACATAAAGAAAAAAAACACATAAATTTTGTGTCAATAATAGTAAGTTAGTGGGTATTATGATGGGTTTGTTCTATTTTATGGTTGACCTGATTTGCCAAGATTATTAGACCACTTAGGCTCAGACCGTTCATTCGTATTTAAACAAAAAAAATTGCACTTAAAAAAACAACTGAACCAATTTTTATGAGCTTTACATAGGGACTATCCGGAGGCTCACTTTTATTAATAAAAAAAATACCACGCGAATCGGTACACGAGACGATAAAATGTTTGCCGCTTTCAAATAAATTAAAATTAGTGTAGGTAAGTAAGTACCTATTCGTCAAATATTGATAACAAAACACGAGACACAATAAACAAAACATATTTTGTAAATTGCTTGGTTTTACACTCACCACCCTATAGGTATAAAGGTTATATTTCAACCTTCAACCGTTGTCTACCTTATAAGCCCACCTCCTTTGTTTCATCCTCACAGCAGTCACTATAAAAACCAGCTTGGTCGTAAATAAACAAACCAGTGCAATTTTAAGCCCACGGCTTCTTAGGGGGAGAGAGATGTTCTCTATAAAATATATTTCAACCGAAGCCAAAAATGCGTTGAGTTCTAAGAGAAATAGCAGTCGTATTGCGGGGTTGATATCTAGGCTCTCTACAGTACAGGTAGGTTGCCGTAAGGGTGTTTTACATTCGAAGCACGTAAAATGTCGTAAAAGCTAAATTAGTTGATTTTACTACTATATTATAAATGTGAATGTTTGTTAGGATGGGTGGTGATGTTTGTTACCCTTTCACGCAAAACCTACTGAACGAACTGAGATGAAATTTGGCACACAGAAAGTTTATTACCTGGATTAATACACGAGCTACTTTTTATCTCAAATAAAGGAACAGTTCCTGTAGGATGCGAGTGAAACCGCAGGGTGCAGTTAGTAAGTTTATAAGTAGTCTGGTCTCTCAATACCTTACATATTTAGTTAAAAGTTCTTCACAAAAGGCTACGAGTAGGTAGTTCACCAACAACGTCTACAGAGTAATTTAATATCAATTTGCTACAAAGTCTCACGTGCGTGTATCTTCACATAGTTAGCAAATTCCAAACGAGCAAGATTCCGGTGCATTTGTGGAATGTAGGTGTATGTCAAGACAATTAAGGTCACTTGTAGCAATTGTGTCAATTGTCCTTACTGTGAAATGTTGTAGTGTTACTGTATAAATCATTCGGTCGGTCCGATACGCGGCCCGTGGACCGCATTGCCGGTTGTCGAAAACAGAAAGAAAAACTTTTTCCAAACAGAAAACGTATGAAAAAGTTTTTGCTCGAATTTTAGACCATTGTCACTAGACTTTTTTTGTATCGGTTGGGTATGGTGGAAATAGTATTCATAAAAACTGTTGTGAAATGTTTTAGAGCATAAATAATTTATTCTTTAGTCACAAAGTATTGAAAAAGAAATGAAATCTATTTTGTAAAGCCTGACATACATAGCGGCGCTCGCCAACGATTAAGTATAGATTTTTTTAAACGAGTATCAAACCTATCTTTGACATATTTCATTTTGTTTGAAATTGTGTAAGTAGCCATTGGCCGTGCGCCGCTATGTGTGGTAGGCTTAAGTGATGTTACGTAAGAAGTGATTGCTCCCAGCAGCTAGTATCATAAGACTTAAAAAAATAACTACTCAATATAAAAATATTAATGAATAAAAAACTGTGATGGACATTACATAATTATTTATTTTTAAAGTGAATATATAACTAAATATTCTGTGAATATTTCAAGCGTTTACCTGTTGCCATTATCAATATCGAGCAAAAATTAGATAAATATAAAATAAATATTTATTTTATTACGTTTTTTTGTTGTTTGTAGTGGCAACAGAAATAAATCATCTCTGTAAATTTCAATTGTCTAACTATTACGGTTCATGAGATACAGCCTGGTGACAGACAGACAGACAGCAGAGCCTTAGTAATAGGGTCCCGTTTTACACTTTGAGTACGAAACCCTAAAAATAAAGTTCGTAAACATTTGAGTTGGTATTTTCAATTCAAGCCGGATTTTGTTTCCAGGTACCGTTTATAAGACAAAATCGATTACCGATAAAAAGCGAACTTTCAATTTCCGATGAAACAACATTGCCCTCCGCGATTATTCCAAAGACCACCCAACGTATTTCCTTTTGAAATAATCAAGGGAGCCGACCACGTGACCGGCTCCTTATCTATCTCGTGAAAGATTTATAACTCGGGTGTAACCACAGTTTATCTTAATCTTGCTCCGGACTTTATATCACTATCAGCGGAATAGGGGCGGAGGGCTACAAGGAAAGGGGTGGTGCGTACTGCGCATTTAACAGGGATCGGAAGAAATGGGGCCGGGTTTTTTTTTTCGGAAATATTATTTACTAGCTGTGCCCCGCGGTTTCACCCGCGTAGTTCCCGTTTTGTCCCACGGGAACATACTATCAGGGTAAAAAGTACTCTATCACTCGATCTTGATTATAATCTATTTGTGTACCAAATTTCGTCTAAATCCGTTCAGCAGTTTTTGCGTTATTGAGTAACAAACATCCATCCATTCTCACAAACTTTCACATTTTTAATATTAGTAGGACAATCTAGCACAAAAAAACTTCCTTGACGCAATAAAAAAAGCGTATGATGAGGCAATGGCGACATTAACTATGAATGATTGCAGTCACTTTAAAAATTAATTGAGCTTTTATTTCAGTGAGGAGCTTAAATTATATTTTCAATATATTTTTTTACTGTTGAAAGTGAATTTCGTAGCATTTTTTGTGATTATCGATAGCCTAGAAATCTAATTTTACCCAACCGTTGTTAAACAAAATTATCCAATATTGAATTATAATAATTAATATCATTTCTTTTTAACCTTTGGTTCCATACACGTTTCGTAGGACCAGTTAACAGTGGTGAGGACGGCATCAAAATTTGATCATTTTAACTCTATATGCTAACAAGCAAATACACACCCAAAGTTTCGCATTTCCAATAATATTTCAGCGTTTCAGTTAGGTTCACTATCCTTTGAAACTGAGAAGCCTAGAAAGCGAACGATGTGTGAAAAAAGACTCGTGAAAAACAAAAGGCGAGGCAAAATAGACGTATAGAAAACGAGGGGAGAAGAGCGGCGAAGTTCTAATATATCAACAGCTTAACTGTCGTTACCCCCCGGACACTTAACACAAAGGCTAATTTGGAAACTCAGACATATAAAGTGACGTTTCTACACACGCCACATGACGTTTCTACACACGCCACATGACGTTTCTACACACGCCACATGACGTTTCTACACACGCCACAAGACGTTTCTACACACGCCACATGATGTTTCTACACACGCCACATGACGTTTCTACACACGCCACATGACGTTTCTACACACGCCACATGAAATAATACGCGATGAAAACAAAAAACATTCCGCTAGTGTGAAGATTCTACCAACCCGTTTATTTGTAATTTGGACGGGTATTTTTTATTTTATTTGACAGAGTGACGAGACGAGTAAGTCGTTCACCTGATGGTAAGCGCTACGCCTGCCCATTACAGTCACAGCACCACCTAGAACTCTGCATTGCTTAATCCTGCACGGCACTGCACTGCGCTTGTCACCATCAGACATCGGCTCTAAAGTCTGATATGCCCAGTAATTTCGCTGGAAACAATGCCCTTCAAACGGGAACAGTAATGTTGCACACTACTGCTTGGCGGATGAATATCTGGCATAATATTGACAGCCTCTCATTTGTCCTCTGGTTGGCGGATAGAGGTGCGGGAAAGTAGATCGTGGGGTGTAGCGAATGCGCATTCTGTTCTACTATATCTCTTCTGTGCTGTCGATCCTAACTAAAATGTTTCGCAAGGTATCGGCGTTGACAAGGATTACCGTACGGTTGAACTATTAATATTAATGCCAACCTCTGGATAAGTATCTAGGGGATAGAGAGATAGGTATCTTCCACACACCCTTATATGATACGACCAGTATAGATGTTACTCCAGCGTGGTTTAACCCAGTACACGTTTTTCGCAGCGATATTTTATAGAGAATTTACCACACATCTCTTGTTACCTACCACTGGCTTCTAAAGATTAAAGTTTATGTGAACCGTAAAAGTTGTAAATGCGAGTGCCTAAGTAGAGCCAAGCTCTTACTAACTTCAGCTTTAAAAATTTAAGTTATGTTTCTGTGTTAAATGTGAGACATTTTATTTTTATTAGAGTGGAGTTTAATAGGGTGGAGATTAGTAAGACAGAAGAGGGGGGGCTTCTTTTTATTATTATTAATTTAATTTCCAGTTTTACGTATATTAAGCGGTGGTAGCCTAGTGGGAGAACGTCCGCCTTCCAATCAGAAGGTCGTGAGTTCAAATCCCAGTGCGGGCACTTACCAATGTGTTTGTGTAAAACAATATTTACGTAATTATCACTCGCTTTTCGGTGAAGGAAAACATCGTGAGGAAACCCACATACCTACCCGAGAATTATTTCGGAGGTAGGTATGTTATCCACCAATCCGGACAGGGCCCCCTGGTGGATTATGGTCTAACCCTCCTCACGAAAGTGAGGAGAGACCCGAGCCCAGCAGTGGGACGATATGGGTTGATGATGATGATGATGACGTATATTAAACTATGAGAGCGTGTTAGAAGCCCGTTGAAAGCATGTTTTGTTTCTATTATTTGTCTTCCAAGAATAATAAAATTACTGGGTATGTGAAACTTTAGAGCTGATGTCTCAGGTTGACGAGCGCAGTGCAGTGCCGCGCAACATTATGCAGTGCAAAATTCTGGATGGCACTATAACTGTTATGGACAGGCCTAGCGCTTACCATCAGATGAACGACTTGCTTGTCTCGTCCCTTGGTAAAAAAGATACAATAAAGGAAATTGGTCCGCTACTGAGCACTACTCTCCTCAACGTTCATGGGGATGATTAGGCTATTATCTACCACGGGCGCCCAATCCGGATTGGTAGATCACATACCTACCTCCGAAATAGTTCTCGGGTAGGTATGAGGGTTTTCTCATGATGTTTTTTTTCACTGAAAAGCGTATATAAATAGGTATGCAAAACGCATTATTATAGTAATATATTTATCGTAGAAATCCAAGTTTTTATTATTACAATAATCTCGAACGAGTTTTTAGAAAACGATTGTTTATTGTTATTATGCTTTGGCCTTTTGAAAACATACTTTTATTATTTCACAGAAAAAAAACAACTGACCCAAAGTTTAGCGACAAAGACAAAAAAAAGAAAAAGAAAATTAATTAACGCCTCTAAGAAACAAATCTTTGTTTGTAATATGAGCAACTCAATTAGGAATACAAAAAACAATACAATTTTACGCCATTATACTGTTGCTTTCAAAAACAAATCTTTTTTTCTTTAAAAAGGAGTTTTCTCAATGCTCTGAAACCTTATCAACTTGAATAATAAAGAGTCGCAACAAAAATTATTAACTCGAAGTTTAATTGAAAACCGGCCTTAATTTTTACAACGTTTTTGAACGAACTACAAAGAGCTGAGTTCTTATTTCTATTTTATTCCTTTTTTATGTATCTTACGTATCTATATCAGCACCACCCAGAACCCTGCATTCCATAATCCTGCACGGCACTGCACTGCGCTCGTCACCCTGAGATATCGGCCTAAAGTCTCATATGCCCAGTAATTTCGCTGAAAACAATGCCCTTCAAACCGGAACATAGAAATATTTGCACACTACTGCTTGGCGGATTATTATCTGGCATAGGTGGATTATGGCCTAATACTAATAATAATGATGCTCAGTATTGATGGTACCACAAACAGCTACGCTCAGTACAAATGTTTTCCAGAGCAAGGACAGAGTCGACCACCGCTTTTGGAGGAACCCAAAGCTTTACCCTTCGCATTTATCACCAAATTACCACTCGGTTATCGATCGACTGTTAAATTTGTATCATACGTACCTAATTACGTAAAATTCGTATCTAAAACGATACAAAGATGAAGAAATAGGGCAAATTCATAATGACGTAATTACACTGCCTCTAGAACACACACAAAGGAAGGTTCCACGGCAGCCACTCCTCAAAACCACTTATGGATTGATTAAAGGCGTGTGTAGTACCAAAAACACATAAAACCAGTCAACTTAAACTCTACCCCGTCGGGTTAAGGTTGAGAATTTTCGGTGTCTTGTTTTAAAGCCTTCATACGAGAACGCTAACGAAAAGTCGGTAAACAAAGTTTAAAAAAGCTGTAAAGCTCGCAGGCACTGACGAAATTCCCATTCAAAGGCTTTAGTTAATTTCACTTCATTTAGTTCTGAAAGCTTTAAGTAAATGACTTTGATGTGAAGTTCATTAACATTAATGAATCTTTTTTAATACGCATTCGATACCTGTATCTTCTATACTGCAAAAAATGTGCGAGTATCGTTGAACACTTGATTGGAACGAAGTTCCTTTCGTCGTATATTATTAAAAAAAATATATTTAATTCATCATCAATCCATAACGTCCCATAACGTCCCGGATTGATGGATAACATACCCACCTCCGAAAGCGGTGGTAGCCTAGTAGGAGAACGTCCGCCTTCCAATCAGAAGGTCGTGAGTTCAAATCCCAGTGCAGGCATGTACCAGTGTGATTCTATAAAACATATGTACGTAATTATCACTCGCTTTTCGGTGAAGGAAAACATCGTGAGGAAACCCACATACCTACCCGAGAATTATATATAATTAATAAAATAATTTATTTTTTTAACTTTTACGGCGGAATAATCTTATACGTTTTTTTCGCCCAACCCCTAACATATATTTTGGAATATGTGAAGTTAATCTAATCATAAATTACAAGCATTGAAACTCATTTTCGCAATAATCTCTCCTGGTAAGAAAAAGACGATTCCAACTACCGAACAAAGTCGGCACATCATCATTCTCTCTCCTTCCTCTGCTAGGTAAAGGCCTCTCCTTTACCATGCCATTAGCCTCGGTTCTGTCGCAATTTGATCCAGGTTAGACCAGTGATTTGGCCAGTGTTGGCCCATCCTGCTCCTGAACGATAGGCGGCTTCTCATGTCTCAGCCACCACAGTGGTTTGACCACAGCAATATGCTGAGCTTAGGCTAGTTTTAGTGCTCGACCGATCGTCAGTGCGTACGTCGGTCTCGCTTGTCATTAGTATGAAAGTTCACAAGTCGTGACAGTGCGCGACCGACGGTCGCACCGACGGTCGGTTGAGCACTAAAACCGGCCTTAGGCTTTTTCTGACAGTGCTACGCGCCACCTATCTGAGGCCTCACCACGATCAGTTAAATCCATCCAGTTTCAGGCCTTAAACTGAACTGCCATGCTAACTGTCACCACCAATATAGCTCAGCGTTCATAAGTCGACTAGAGACATTTATCCAAAGAGATCGGAACAATTTGTTTGCATTTATGGGAGTTTATATAGCTCCATCTTATTCTCTTTCTCTCTCATTCTCTGCAGTCTATTTTTGAGCGACTTCACGTCACGTTTGTCATTTATGAGTGTGTGGTGCCAATCTAGGCCGTTCAGTTTATGGCCTTAAAATGAACTGCATGGAATAAGAATAAGTACGTGGTGACCCCCTGCAGAAACTATTATATTCATTTTATGTCATTTTCTTGTCTTGTTTTCCATGTGAACGCGTCGGTTATCGTGTGCAATAGTGGCAGATTTCTTTTTTATTTCTTTCCCACTCAGTCATCGTCTTACTTTGCCTCTCATCACATGATCTGGCCAGGAGTGCAGCTCGGCTCCATTTAGAATGGCACACAAATATTTATTTAAAAAATCTATATATAAATATAAAGGGAGGGGTTTCTTCACGCATTGCTAGGCAATTGTTTCTGGTTCAAGTGACTGAATCTGTTGCTCGTATGGGGCTGAAACAAAGGGACGGTGAACGTTTAATTTCGACGTGTCAACACACACCAGATGTGAAACTGTAAAAAAACTATATTAAGAAACTGGAGGGAGAAAATATCTGTACATCAAAATGAAGTAAATAGCTTTGACTGAGAAAAATCTGCAAAATTCGGGTAAACATTTTAACGGTTTTTGTAGCGAGTAAAAAGTAGTGAAATCCGATTTTCCTGTGAGGTTAAATTTCATTAAACTTTTTATATCTACGATCAGGTTTTCACCTATTTGGAACTGCGTTGTGAACGGATAACTGTACAGCGGGTTTTTAAAGCGTAAGTATTAAAGAGATATGTTTTGATATTTCCCATCAATCCTGGATTAGGGCACTGTTCCAGCGAAATTAATGGGCATATGAGACTTTACAGCCGATGTCTCGGGTGACGAGAGCAGTGCAGTGCCGGTCAGGATTCTGTAATGCAGGGTTCTGGGTAGTACTGTTGCTGTTATTGGCAGGCGTGGCGCTTACCATCAGGTGAACGACTTGCTCGTCTTTTCACTCTGTCAAATAAAAAAAAAGAATACAGCTGATTGAAAACCAGCAGGCAATAAGAGCCGGGTTGCGACAAATTCTATTAACTTTCATGAGCTTCTGAGAATATTTTCGTGGCTTTGTGTTTGTCTATTGAGAGTAAGTCTAAAATACGGTCACTCTGTAAGATTTTTCAAAATAAAATTTTGTCATTGATAGTCCAGGATACGCAGATGAATGCTTGAGAACCACTGGCCCAGGTGAATGATACTGACCAACCATACTTTGGTAACTATAAATTGAATTTCCCATCAGACGCTTGTATTTTCCAATGAAACGGTAAATATCGATTCCACCTTACAACAACTTAGTTTCCAGAATTCAATTTCGCTTCTGTTTTACTTCGAGTTCCTTGCGAACTTTTTCATTCACTACACAATTGCTTCTGCTTTAATGTACATAATTGTGTTTGAAAGTATGCACAGTGCCGTATGTTTCACAGTGATGCAAAAGTATGGCAACATTACATCTGGTTGCAAACCATGTCAGCTATAGACATGCAAGCGGTACCATGCCAATAAAGTCTAAAATATTTTTATAAAAATTAATTTAAAAATTTTATTTATTTAATACTGTATTGTACAGATTAACTAACTAGTACAAATGGCGGACTTAACGCTAAGAGCATTATACTTGAAAATTTTAACATTATCATTATCAATGGTGGGCCGTCTACCGATATAATGTCATTAATTGCATGTAAGCAACTGGCATGTGTATTCTCGCCTTTATTATTAATCGCCGCATTTATCGCGAAACAAATTAATTAAGAAATGACAATTTATTGTGGGGTAATTTTAAATTTTATAATTTTAACCTTAAACGGCTACTGCTCAAAAGTTGTTTTGCAAGTGCCATATCAGAAGAACAATCGACCAAAATTACTCAAATTTTTGTAAAAGTACCTACGTGTGTTTGAATTTTACAAATCAGAAAAAAAAAGCAAACAAGAAATTGTTCTGAATCACGCTAACCTCAGTACCTGTAAAATAAAAAAGTTATTTTTTTAACATGTAAAAATAATAATATAAATTAAACTATGAATTAATTCAACTTCGTATCAAATACAATAAATCCATTCAAAATAAATAAATAATATAAAAACCATAACTATCACAGTGATTGTAAATAAAAATTATTATGTAAAAACAATAATGTAATCCCAAACAAAACTTCGGAACAAAGCGTCTAAATCTCCACAAAAATAAAGTAACCCAGAAGTCATCGAAAAAAGTCGGAAACAAACACAGCCGCGTCCCCTCTTCCTAATTGACGTGACAACTTTCCTGTAACACATGCAAAAGTTACAGATCCATTAACAAATTGAACGTGTCGCAAATTATAATGATATTAGCCAAATAGCAATCTTTGGAGAATTCCAAACGTGTTGCGTGGCACGCGACGTGACATAAATGGCAATTTATGTGTTTATTCACGGGGGTATTTTCAAAATTATTCGGCGTGTAATATTAGACTACAGTCATGGAAAATCTAAAATTCTAATAATGCCACCTTCTATGGCTGTTCTTAGGGTTGCTTTTAGTCAACATCAAAAGTAAATAGTGATCAGGGGGGGTCACCACGTACTTATTCTTATTCCATGCAGTTCGTTTTAAGGCCTTAAACTGAACGGCCTAGGTTGGCACCAAGCACTCATAAATGACAAACGTGACGTGACGTCACTCAAAAATAGACTGCAGAGAATGAGAGAGAAAGAGAATAAGATGGAGCTATATAAACTCCCATAAATGCAAACATATTGTGCCGGTCTCTTTGGATAAATGTCTCTGGTCGACTTATGAACGCTGAGCGATATTGGTGGCCCCAGATAAGTTTCAAAAACCACGACTGACCAGTATTTAGTGCATTAAACAACCGGTGCAACATGCTCGCTCGTCGGCTTCCCAGCTGTAGTATAGAGATTAAAAGCACTCTGTTCAAAGCCTATTGCCTGTGCTTATACACGTGTCGACTATGAACTAAGTACACTCGAAAGTCATATCATCATCAAAGCGATTTGCATCCATATTTATAATCCGAACAGCGAAGGAATGGAAGACCTTACCAGCGTATGTTTCCAAAAAACTATAATCTGAAAGTGTTCAAGTCGAGAGTGAATCTTCTAGGCAAGCATGTTCCTCCATCGACCGCGTTGACACTTACCGTCAGAAAAGACTGCGGTCAAAAGCTTCCCTAAACTGCAATAAAAAAAAAATGTCTCGCGGGAAGTTTCCAGTATTGCACCTCGAGTAAGTAGGTTAGTAGTCTGAAGTAACTCTATAAAATGTAGAAAATGTTTTAGTAACCACCCACGAGTACATACCCAAGGGTAATTTACTCTGACTTGTCTTGTGCAGGTCAAACTGTGGAAGTCTAGCTTCATTAGCAATGTAAAGTAGCCAAGTCGCCGTCACCTGGCGACCTTATGAATTTAGCACCGAACCCAGCTGTACCTCATTGAATGCAAGAACATTCAATGAGGCACGGTGTTCGTAGGAGAAGCCGAGTAATTAATTCCCGAGTTAAGTTTACTTAACCGTTTAAGTTCACGTTTTCAAAATCTATCTACATAAAAATTCTGAGGTTGCCTACAATATAATTGCGTACGTTTCTTAAAGGAGGTTCTCAAATCGACGCTTATTTTTTTAATGTAAGTCTTGCCTTCTCCGAAATTTCTAGGCCAATTTGCGTAATTTCTTTTTCATTTGAAAAGGTAAACCTCTAGGCTGGTCCCACATACATTTCATGAAAATTGGTTCCATAATTTCTTTAGTAAATTTGAAATACGTTTTTTGGTACCTAAAAATAATGATACATATTCAACGTAGGCCCTCAAAACACAAACCTACACAAAATAAACCTTTGGGATTTATTTGGGTGTAACTGCATTTATACGAGTACGGGAAAATTCATAAATCTGTCCTTTTCAATCTATATTTTTGGTACTGAATAGTTTTTTGAATCAAACCAGATACTGGTTTGATTCAAAAAACCATTTGTCAAAATAAATTGTTTAAATATTTGGTCCCACCCAGTCAGGTAGTCGGTATTATTCAAATTGTAGTCAACCTCACGATTCATTACAAAAGATGACGTCATCAACCACTATATAAAGGGTGCTGTTGCCTTTTAAAATTGAGCCTAAAAAGTTTTTAAATTTCTAAAGAATGTACGCTAGTGCCGCTGAACATTTAAATTTCTCTTGATGTTGTCCCATAAAATGGACTATAAATTTGTAAAGAAAAAAACACTGAAATCGCGGTCAATATTTTGCTCCGGTTTGGGCTTAAGGAACAAAGTTACCCTGGACATATCGAGCCGAAGACTTAGAACTTCACTACTAAACTTGCCTAATGGACAAGATTCCACTTCTTGTCTAACACCAACAACAAGTTATAATGAAAAATAAATAAGTAACCCGTAGCTAAAAGCTTTACAGGTATCCATGGGTTTAATTTCCGACACACAAAGTTCTGCGCGAATGGCTTCTTATAAATTAATTTAGAGATATTTTCAAACTTTCTTCCCGAGCTAACTTTGGCTCATCACAAGAAGTTCTCTCACTTAAAACAATGGCACAAACAAATTTTCATTGAAGGTTCCGCGGTGAAGAAACAACACACATAATGAAAGTGTAATATAAAAGTTTGTAATAGACATTACAACATCAGTGGGATAATACATGGACGCAATCGCTGCTTAATGGCGGTGAAAGTGCTGTGTAGTGTCTTCCTTTTTGAAGGTAGATTTTGGAGCAAAACGGGTTGTGGTTTCCGTAAAACATGCGTTGAACACGGTCGATTTGCTTCCCTTTTACTTAGAATTATGGGAACATATACCCTTTTCAAGCAGTGCGCCTTAACCATATTACCCAATACGTAACCAAAACTAGCATAGTATGTGAAAAACATGCGCGATGAACTCAAAACGATGTTATTGGCACCATGCCTCATGGACACCGTTGAGCACTAAAACTGGCCTAAGCTTAGCATATTGCTATGGATAGGTTTTTAAGTTTTTAGTTAGTTTTCTATTTAATTATTGTTACTTAAGTTTTCCTTCACCGAAAACATCGTGAGGAAACCCACATACCTACCCGAGAATTATATCGAAGGTAGGTATGTTATGCACCAATCCGGACTGGGCCCCCGTGGTGGATTATGGCCTAAGCCTCCTCACGAAAGTGAGGAGAGACCCGTGCCCAGCAGTAGAACTTATGGGTTGATGACGAATGAAATGATTTAAGTTTTGTTCATAAAATACACATGTAATCGAAAATGAATGTGTAATGGGTAAGTTTGTTACCATACCACTTGTATCTTTCAAATTGTTTTGAAGTTTTAGTTTTAGTTTTCTATTTAATCTGATCTAGAATAGAATAGAAAACTCTTTATTGTACACCAGAAACAAAAATAAACACAGTCTAATTATTGTTTATTTGTTTGTTTTGTTATTTAGTATCTAATTATTGTTTTCTAATTTCTGTCAATAAAATATTTTAAACTCAAATCATTTACTGCAAGTAGGAAAAATAATGCACTTCTACAAGTTAAATACTTAAGTCTCATTAACATAGAGAGAAAAAAACAAATATGATCGACTAAACTAATGATTAACTGATTATGGTTTGAGTTTGAAACAGGAAGTTTCCCTTTCAGCTTTCAGCTGAGCTCAGGCTTTGTTTGACATCACTACGCGCCGGCTATCTGCGTTCACCATTATGTTCATCGTGTGTTTTCATTTTCTTGTCTCGTCTCTAAATAAGTACGTTGTTCGCTGTTGTGTGCAGTTGTGTCAGAATATATGTTTTTCTTTCTTTCTTTCACGTGGTAATTCACGGTTGATCCAAAAGAGACCTACAATTTTGCATGTGCTTTTGTTTTTCTATATGGTAGAAAAATAATCGAGACACGTAAAACGAATACTGAAACGATAGCGAAAGTTCAGTGAATACATCTTGTCTTTCCTTTGTTCTGGTCTCTAAATGCTATTTGAAGAAGGTTTAGGCAGGTTAAAGTTAAAGCTAATTGAGACAAGGAAGTAGACTGCAAAACGCGTTGGTGGGGTGAAAGCCAATGACTTTACTTTCAATTGAAGTTAGATGACTCTTTATGGACACCAAGATGTATAACATGAAGAGAAAAAGACAACTTAATGATAGGTACAATGGGCGGTCTTATCACTTAAAGCGATCTCTGCCAGACAAGATAAGGAGCAGGAATAGGGTTAAGTAGGTTGACATTGTAACGGTCCCGAATTGGACTCGCTACATTTCACAAAATAAAAATACACATTTGTCAATTTTGGCAGAATACTGAGATTTGCATTGACAGATTGGTGAGATTTTGGCTACACATAAATATTGCATTCAATTTGGAAAAAAGCTAATTATTGCAAAGGTAGAAACTCAATGGTAAGAGATTAAAAGGTCAAGTCGTATCGTAAGGCGGAAATGGAAAACGGATCAATTAAATAATTAATAATTATGAAATTCGAAGGGAATGGTAAAAAGTACGGGGAGGACTTCGCGATGTTGGTAACACTGGAAGGAATGGGCGAATGAGACAACAGCATTGATAGAAAAAAGAGGGAGACGGAAGATTTAGAGCGGAGGTGGAGAGAGGCGCGAGAGTCTCTGGCTTCTTGACTTGCGAAACTACGAAGAGAACGGACGTGCTTAGGAAAGTGAGAAAACCAAAATGGCGAAGTAGTGAAAAGCGCGTAGGAATATGTTTTACGGATCGCTAGGTCTCTTCCAAAGGGGATTTAGTGATCCTTAAAAGCGATTCTCGGGAGATAGGAAGTGATACTAGGGCCTGTGTTAGCTTGAGTCAAACTGCGAATGTTCTGATTCTTGTTGATACTGGTAGGGCGCGTAGGTTGGCGAATTGAAACGGTGCTTGCCAAGAGTTTAGCTGATAGCCTGAGGAATGTGGTGACCTCAGGGGCGTCTTCCGGCATGGGTGGCTAGAAGCGCCTGACCACCCATTTCGATCGTATTTTGTGTACGGGCGGAGTGATTCCTCTAGACAGTGACGAAAATATATTTGCCTGTGCATAAAGTCGATCTGAATGGTCCCCCGCACACACACACACGGCATTCCTACATGGTTAGGGCGATTTCCAACGACATAAACTTCCTTCCCAGTATGACATCCGGGGCGACAAACTACGACGATAGGTTGCCGTTTGGAAATCTTAGGGTGGCCTAGGGCTTAGAAATAAGCAAAACTCCCGGTGCCTCCGGACTTTAGATAGCTAGTTAGAAAAGGACAACCTTGGAATTTCCCTGTGGGACTTCTCCATGCACAATTAACTTGGGAAAATCTGGTTATCATGACTCCGAAGTTGTGATAATCAGGATTGCTTCTGTTAGATACACACCATTTTCTTAGAAGCTAGACAGGTTTTAGTTCATAAGAAACTTAGGGTAAGTAGATAAAGATTCATAAGAGTATGAGTTATTTATAAGAGCTACCTAGATTATAATGTTAACGATAAGAGGTGCTAGCCATAGGAGGTTCGTAAGTCCCTATGAGTTAGCTAGTTTATAAGAGCGTAGGACCACACACACACACACATTGGACTTTCCTTACACCGGGTCTGTTCCAATTTCGATAGGTAAAGTTAAATGTGGGCTTCGGACAGTCCTGAGTGTTTGACAGGAAGGTACACATATCTTTAGCCTAGGTTTCTTCTGATAGGAAGGGATTAATGCTGTAAGACAGGATCATCTTAAACTATAGGAAACTACATGAAATCAAGTCAAATATAAAACAACCACTAAGGGGAAATTAAAAGTTTAACACCATGACAAAGAAGGTACACACACACCTTTAGCCTAGGGTTCTTCTGATAGGGAGGTATTAATGCTGTAAGACAGGGTCATCTTAAACTATAGGAAACTACATAAAATTAAGCCAACACAACAAAATATAAAACGAACACTCGGGGAAATTAAAGATACTATGACAAAGAAATGAACTGGTGAAACTTGAACTTCCTTGGGAATCAATTATAATACTATAAACTATACTACTACTATACTGTAATAAATTTACAGAGTCATTAGGTCAAACATGAACAAGCAAACATCTAAACAATGTTATATCCGGCAAACAAATTGATAAAACTAATCATTAAATATGTACCTACTTTGAAAGAAACAAGTTGTAATACAGGTTAATTATTTTATTACCCATCATAACAATGCTATAGAGCCTAAATATAACTTTACATACTCATAAAGTAAACATCTGGGGAAACAATTAAGAAATTAATATAATTTGTGACGGAAAGAAAACGAACGATGAAAACTAAACATAACTGATAAAGAATCAATTAAATCACAATAAGTTAGGACTACTGAATGAATCTGCAAGGATTAAATATAACCTACCTATAAATAAAGTAATAATCTGGACAAATTAACTATAATTTAACCTAGGCTTGGTTCGGAAAGAATAATTCTGATTTCAAGATTAATTAATTGCACAAAGGCACTGGACGACAGATATGACTAAGTTTGTCTCTTTTGGATTGGCTACTTATGGGCAATGACCTATTACCTTCCCTGGATTTTCTTATGACTAAAAAAGAGTGAGATTCTCCATAAGGCTCTTCGAAAGTCACTAACTGAGGCTTACTTTCAACTTGAATCGCTCCAATGTTGAATCCTTCCATGCAATAGTTATGGTATTAACTATGGCACTAGAATTCCTAGTGTTTACAGAATTATCTAGAAGAACTTTCTAAAAATCCTCCGATAGAGAGATAACCTGAAATCAACAAAGAATTGACATTATACTTAATGGAAACTACCATCAAACCTTAGAACAAGGCTTCTTAACATACTATTTAAATAAAACTAGTACTACACCAGAAAAATGGTTCGAAAGGAATAATTCTGTCCTTAACATTAATTACAAGAAACAACGAACGACAAATATGAATGAGTTCGTCTCTGTTAGATTGACTACTTATGGGCAATGACCTATTACCTTCCCTGGATTTTCTTATGACTAAAAAAGAGTGAGATTCTCCATAAGGCTCTTCGAAAGTCACTAACTGGGACCTACCTCTGACTTGAATTGTTCCATCGTTGAACTCTTCCATGAATAGATATGGAAGTAACTACAACTCCACACTAGAAATCTTAGTGTTACAGAATTATCTAGACGAACTGTCACTTTCTGGAATTAAAACAATTCCTAGGTTTTCCAATGAGAAATAACCTGAAACAATAAATAATTGTTGTTACCTACACCTAAAGGAAAAATATCCTTAAACCTTAGAACAATGCTTCTGAAATACTAACTAAATAAAACCAGTATTATTACAACAGGGGAAAATATAACCTCTTACCACATAATCTAATTCTACAAATAGAAACCTGGACAATAGTCCCATATTAAGCTAAATAAGCTAGGCGTATGTACAGATGGGTAAATAAAGCCTAATGTATTATGTAGTTGCTCCTAGTAGGTAGAGCTAGGATAGGTTTAACGAGATTTTAGATCTCTAAATATTGGGGCCTCTTTCCCTTTTGCTAAAATAAGTAAGTGGGATTGAGGAACCGCATGAACTAGATAAGAAGGATGGAAATTCGACCATGGCGGGGGTTATGTCCGCTGATAACCCTTCATCCTCGTTGAATCATGAATGGAGGTGTGAGATTGTTTACGAACCGGATATGAATGAGATCGAACCGTGAATACTCTTTAGATAAAAGAAAAGAAGTCCCTCTTTATGAAGTTCTCTTGCTTAGATATACTAGACTTATAGTAATAGGCGAGTTTCACGGTATTTTCTAGCGATAACATAAAGATTTCACATCTGTTTAAATGAGTTCGGACGGGTGACTTTGACAAGTAAGCTTATTGTCATGGAGCGATGTTAGCTGCTGTCAGTGTCATTTGTCCTGTGAGAGTGACGGATAATAGAACGATGAATTGAAATTTGATGGAAGACCACAGATAGACAAACATAGTAAAATAAATGGAAGTAAATACTTTCCGTCGAGATTTCGTAACTGCGAGGCGGTACTTAATCCCGACAAGCGGTGGAGAATATCCAAGTCTGGTCCGACGAAATTCACAACTTAGGGCGGGGCGGGGCTCTAAGTCATAGCCGCTGTCATGATCGTAGATTCAGAATGGAAGTTTTAATCATAGACTCTCGTGATAATTACAAAAGTTAAGGTTAAGGTCGAGCGAAAGGTTGATGAGTTACGAAAAATGTAAGGTTGACGAAAAGTTGATAAAAGGTTGACGATTATTAAATTATACTTTCGAGTGAAAGGTTGTAAATGGGACAACGATGGACTAGGATTAAGATCTACTTGGTCAGATATTTAGATAATACGGATTTGATAAGAGATAGAACGGAACGAGAATATTAGGTTAAGCTTATTTAGGGACGCCATATAATAATTTAGGAATGGTAGAAAACGAATGGTATTAATTCAGCGAAATCTAAATTCAAATTATTTATCTCTTGTGATATTGACTACTGACGGATTGCGAAGCCATACTGACCACTCAAAGAATTTAGGTTACTGCTACACGCGGAACACAACGAAGGGTTACTAGACGATCATCGGGCCAAAACAAAACAAAGTAAAATAAAATAAAATAAAGTAAGGTAAAGTAGAATAGAGGAGAGTGAGAAAGGTGCGGAGTTATACGGAGTTGTATTGTACTGAAATGTGTACGGAGTTGTACTGAACGTATTAGTACTGAACTGTAATGTATTTATTAGTAGTATTATTAGAAGATAGAGTAGGAGAGAGTAGGTTGAGTTAAGAGGAGTTTAGTTTAAGATTTGTTTAAGATTAAGTTTAATTTATTATATTAATTTGAAAAAATTGTTATGAGGTAGAGTACATAAAGGGGGAGAGTAGGAAGGGGGGGGGGGTTACAATTGGTGCCGTGACCAGGATAATCGAAACTATGTTAGAATAGCGTGACTAGGATAGTCAAAACTAGAATAACGTGACCAGGATAGGCAAAACTAGAATAGTTAGTACCAGGGTAGCTTAGAACAGGATCGGTTTTATTTATGACTAGGATTAGCTTATTGGTTATGATTATTATTAGATGCAATTTAGATTAGAATCTTTAAAGGAAAATTTATTAGAAGATAATTAGGTTCAGTATAACTACGTCTTCGGTGACTAAGTAATTAGTCACAATTGTTGCCGTGAAATAGGATGGTGTTCGGTATGGCATTGTAATCCGGAAGGTGGTTGATGTTTATGGAGGGAAATATATTATTATAGAATAAATAGATAGATAGATAGATGAACTCTTTGTTGTAGCACCGCAGAACAGGGAAAAATTAAAACTAGAACAGAACAAATTTTACAATTAGTGTCACAATGGGCGGTATTATCGCTCAGAGCGATCTCTTTCAGACAACCATGCACGGAGAGAAGTAAATAGGACATCGGACGGTGGCCTTCTTTATATACGTAGATTAAAATAAATAAATAAATAGATACATATTATACACAAAATAAACTTAATATATACCATAATATAATAAACAATAAGGGAAAAGGCTAAATCATAGAATATACAAATCTTAGTAAGAAAAATAGGCAGCGACTAGAGAAAAAAAAATATAAAAATTATTAGATTCACCAGAGGGGAAATGACGGGGGGTTGTCACCATCTATAAATAAGATTTGGTGGTAACTTATCTAAATTAACTGTTGCAGGAAATATAAAATTTTACACAGATTAGATATAATGAAGAAGGAATATAAACATAAAGAGAAGAAACATAAATGTAAAATGAAATAGAAGATTGTAAAGCGGACTTTTAACAACTTATTAATAATATTCTAATGGATATTGTTTAAAAATATAATGATTGTAATAGATATAGAAAGGGATCATAAGAGCTGATGGTAAATAAGAATTAATGAGATGGAAGCGGTGGTAGCCTAATGGGAGAGCGTCCGCCTTTCGGTCGGGGTATAGTGGGTTCGAGTCCCAGTGCGGGCACGTGCCGATGTGTTTCTGTAAAACGTATGGGCGTGGTTGCCGCTCGCTTTTCGGTGAGGGAAAGCATCGTGAGGGGGAGGGGCCCGTGCCCAGCGGCGGGACGTGATAGGTTGATGTTGAAATATTGTTTGAAAGAACTCTGTAAGAAAATAATATGAAATAATCATAAAACAAAAAAAAAATTTATTTATAACTAGTTTTATTTGAAAAAAAAAATGAGTTAAAGGTATTGGTAATTGAAAAAGGTAACGGTAACTGAAAAAGATAAAGGTAACAAAAAAAAATGGTAAAGGTAACTGGAAAAGGTAAAGGTAAATGAAAGGAGGTAAAGGTAAAGGTAAAGGTAATAAAACGAAACAAACATAATAGAATACTCTTGCATAAATTTAAATTCGGGGGGTTGTTTTACGTTGTTGAAATAAATTCATAATTCGTGTCTTATAATCCGTGCGGGTTTGGTGCTTTGCTTGAGTAGCGTGAAAAATGATGAGAGTTTACGTTCTGAAAGGTGTGCAAATATTTTGAGACTGAAAGTTGTTTGGAAGGGGGGTTGCTGAGAGATGTATGAAAAGGATTTTAGTCGAATGAAGGACTCTAGTAAACCATCAACCTGGGTTTGAGACGGTTTGTCACTATGTGGCTTCGGATCGACACACTACACTTACAACGTTTCTTTATGAAGGAGAATTTGGTGTTAGGTTAGATCAGCTGATAAAAATCATCGGTATACACCGATTTCATAAAGGATCCACTCTACGTGCAAGTCCCGGGGCTAAGACCAAGGCACACTACACATGCTCTGAATCATAAGCTTTACTATCAAGAATTCGGGAGTGAACTGGAAAGTTGCGAACATCGACAATTTATGTACCTTAAGCCGCGCACGGCATATCCGAGTTTAGAGGGGTAATGTAAGTATGTATCTCTTATATCGAAAAATAAGTAGAATGGGGGATAAGCGCGTACATAATATCATTAGGATAGAGACGCCTCACAACCGTCTTTTCTTCTGGGCTTTGGGATGTCCAGGTGATGAGAGCGATTTTTGGGGATGTTCAATGCGGGGAATGTTCACGTACTGGTTCTAATAATGAAGTTTTAGGATACAGTTTAAAAACACAAACATTTATTTATCTATTTATCATATACACAATTGTACTTGTTACAATATATACACACACACGATTGAAGTCAAATACGAGCAAATTAGAATGAATGATAAGTAAGGGGGCCTTTTCCGTATTCTTATGTTTGTAAAACTGGTACTGTGGTAACTCCGGAGAGGAAAATATTACTCCGGTGATATAAATAAATGCACCTGCGAATATTTTGGGGGTTGGCTGTAACGGTCCCAACTTGGACTCGCCACATTTTACAAGATGAGGGTTACACATTTATAGATTTTGACTGAATAAAAGATTGGAAAAAATGGGGGTTGTTTGGTATTCTTATGTTTGTGAAATAATTACTGTTGTAATTCCAGAGAGGTAAAAATATTACTTCGGTGATTTAAATAAATACACCTGCGAATATTTTGGGGGTTGGCTGTAACGGTCCCGAATTGGACTCGCTACATTTCACAAAATAAAAATACACATTTGTCAATTTTGGCAGAATACTGAGATTTGCATTGACAGATTGGTGAGATTTTGGCTACACATAAATATTGCATTCAATTTGGAAAAAAGCTAATTATTGCAAAGGTAGAAACTCAATGGTAAGAGATTAAAAGGTCAAGTCGTATCGTAAGGCGGAAATGGAAAACGGATCAATTAAATAATTAATAATTATGAAATTCGAAGGGAATGGTAAAAAGTACGGGGAGGACTTCGCGATGTTGGTAACACTGGAAGGAATGGGCGAATGAGACAACAGCATTGATAGAAAAAAGAGGGAGACGGAAGATTTAGAGCGGAGGTGGAGAGAGGCGCGAGAGTCTCTGGCTTCTTGGCTTGCGAAACTGCGAAGAGAACGGACGTGCTTAGGAAAGTGAAAAAACCAAAATGGCGAAGTAGTGAAAAGCGCGTAGGAATATGTTTTACGGATCGCTAGGTCTCTTCCAAAGGGGATTTAGTGATCCTTAAAAGCGATTCTGGGGAGATAGGAAGTGATACTAGGGCCTGTGTTAGCTTGAGTCGAACTGCGAATGTTCTAATTCTTGTTGACACTGGTAGGGCGCGTAGGTTGGCGAATTGAAACGGTGCTTGCCAAGAGTTTAGCTGATAGCCTGAGGAATGTGGTGACCTCAGGGGCGTCTTCCGGCATGGGTGGCTAGAAGCGCCTGACCACCCATTTCGATTGTATTTTGTGTACGGGCGGAGTGATTCCTCTAGACAGTGACGAAAATATATTTGCCTGTGCATAAAGTCGATCTGAATGGTCCCCCACACACACACACGGCATTCCTACATGGATAGGGCGATTTCCAACGACATAAACTCCCTTCCCAGTATGACATCCGGGGCGACAAACTACGACGATAGGTTGCCGTTTGGAAATCTTAGGGTGGCCTAGGGCTTAGAAATAAGCTAAACTCCCGGTGCCTCCGGACTTGAGATAGCTAGTTAGAAAAGGGCAACCTTGGAATTTCCCTGTGGGACTTCTCCATGCACAATTAAATTGGGAAAATCTGATTATCATGACTCCGAAGTTGTGATAATCAGGCTTGCTTCTGTTAGGTACACACCATTTTCTTAGAAGCTAGACAGGTTTTAGTTCATAAGAAACTTAGGGTAAGTAGATAAAGATTCATAAGTGTATGAGTGTTATTTATAAGAGCTACCTAGATTATAATGTTAACGATAAGAGGTGCTAGCCATAGGAGGTTCGTAAGTCCCTATGAGTTAGCTAGTTTATAAGAGCGTAGGGCCACACACACACACACATTGGACTTTCCTTACACCGGGTCTGTTCCAATTTCGATAGGTAAAGTTAAATGTGGGCTTCGGACAGTCCTGAGTGTTTGACAGGTAGGTACACATATCTTTCGCCTAGGTTTCTTCTGATATGAAGGGATTAATGCTGTAAGACAGGATCATCTTAAACTATAGGAAACTACATGAAATCAAGTCAAATATAAAACAACCACTAAGGGGAAATTAAAAGTTTAATACCATGACAAAGAAGGTACACACATATCTTTAGTCTAGGTTTCTTCTGATAGGGAGGTATTAATGCTGTAAGACAGGATCATCTTAAACTATAGGAAACTACATGAAATCAAGTCAAATATAAAACAACCACTAAGGGGAAATTAAAAGTTTAATACCATGACAAAGAAGGTACACACATATCTTTAGTCTAGGTTTCTTCTGATAGGGAGGTATTAATGCTGTAAGACAGGGTCATCTTAAACTATAGGAAACTACATAAAATTAAGCCAACACAACAAAATGTAAAACGAACACGCGGGGAAATTAAAGATACTATGACAAAGAAATGAACTGGTGAAACATAAACTTCCTTGGGAATCAATTATAATACTATAAACTATATTGTAATCAATTTACAGAGTCATTAGGTCAAACATGAATGAGTAAACATCTAAACAATATTATGCCCGGCAATCAAACTGATAAAACTAATCATTACATATGTACCTACATTGAAAGAAACAAGTTGTAATATAGTTTAATTATTTTATTATCCATCATAACAATGCTATAGAGCCTAAATATAACTTTACATACTCATAAAGTAAACATCTGGGAAAACAATTAAGAAATTAATATAATTTGTGACGGAAAGAAAACAAACGATGAAAACTAAACATAACTGATAAATAATCAATTAAATCACAATAGTTAGGACTACTGAATGGAACTACAAGGATTAAATATAACCTACCTATAAATAAAGTAATAATCTGGACAAATTAACTATAATTTAACTTAGGCTTGGTTCGGAAAGAATAATTCTGATTTCAAGATTAATTAATTGCACAAAGGCATTGGACGACAGATATGACTAAGTTTGTCTCTTTTGGATTGGCTACTTATGGGCAATGACCTATTACCTTCCCTGGATTTTCTTATGACTAAAAAAGAGTGAGATTCTCCATAAGGCTCTTCGAAAGTCACTAACTGAGGCTTACTTTCAACTTGAATCGCTCCAATGTTGAATCCTTCCATGCAATAGTTATGGTATTAACTATGGCACTAGAATTCCTAGTGTTTACAGAATTATCTAGAAGAACTTTCTAAAAATCCTCCGATAGAGAGATAACCTGAAATCAACAAAGAATTGACATTATACTTAATGGAAACTACCATCAAACCTTAGAACAAGGCTTCTTAACATACTATTTAAATAAAACTAGTACTACACCAGAAAAATGGTTCGAAAGGAATAATTCTGTCCTTAACATTAATTACAAGAAACAACGAACGACAAATATGAATGAGTTCGTCTCTGTTAGATTGACTACTTATGGGCAATGACCTATTACCTTCCCTGGATTTTCTTATGACTAAAAAAGAGTGAGATTCTCCATAAGGCTCTTCGAAAGTCACTAACTGGGACCTACCTCTGACTTGAATCGTTCCATCGTTGAACTCTTCCATGAATAGATATGGAAAGAACTACAGCTCCACACTAGAAATCTTAGTGTTGCAGAATTATCTAGACGAACTGTCACTTTCTGGAATTAAAACAATTCCTAGGTTTTCCAATGAGAAATAACCTGAAACAATAAATAATTGTTGTTACCTACACCTAAAGGAAAAATATCCTTAAACCTTAGAACAATGCTTCTGAAATACTAACTAAATAAAACCAGTATTATTACACCGGGGGAAAAATATAACCTCTTACCACATAATATAATTCTACAAATAGAAACCTGGACAATAGTCCCATATTAAGCTAAATAAGCTAGGCGTATGTACAGAAGGGTAAATAAAGCCTAATGTATTATGTAGTTGCTCCTAGTAGGTAGAGCTAGGATAGGTTTAACGAGATTTTAGATCTCTAAATATTGGGGCCTCTTTCCCTTTTGCTAAAATAAGTAAGTGGGATTGAGGAACCGCATGAACTAGATAAGAAGAATGGAAATTCGACCATGGCGGGGGTTATGTCCGCTGATAACCCTTCATCCTCGTTGAATCATGAATGGAGGTGTGAGATTGTTTACAAACCGGGTATGAATGAGATCGAACCGTGAATACTCTTTAGATAAAAGAGAAGAAGTCCCTCTTTATGAAGTTCTCTTGCTTAGACATACTAGACTTATTATAATAGGCGAGTTTCACGGTATTTCCTAGCGGTAACATAAAGATTTCACATCTGTTTAAATGAGTTCGGACGGGTGACTTTGACAAGTAAGCTTATTGTCATGGAGCGATGTTAGCTGTTGTCAGTGTCATTTGTCCTGTGAGAGTGACGGATAATAGAACGATGAATTGAAATTTGATGGAAGACCACAGATAGACAAACATAGTAAATTAAATGAAAGTAAATACTTTCCGTCGAGATTTCGTAACTGCGAGGCGGTACTTAATCCCGACAAGCGGTGGAGAATATCCAAGTCTGGTCCGACGAAATTCACAACTTAGGGCGGGGCGGGGCTCTAAGTCATAGCCGCTGTCATGATCGTAGATTCAGAATGGAAGTTTTAATCATGGACTCTCGTGATAATTACAAAGGTTAAGGTTAAGGTCGAGCGAAAGGTTGATGAGTTACGAAAAATGTAAGGTTGACGAAAAGTTGATAAAAGGTTGACGATTATTAAATTATACTTTCGAGTGAAAGGTTGTAAATGGGACAACGAAGGACTAGGATTAAGACCTACTTGGTTAAATAGTTAGATAATACAGATTTGGTAAGAGGAACGGAACGGAAATATTAGGTTGAGTTTATTTAGGGCTGCCTTATAATAGTTTAGGAATGGTAGAAAACAAATTGTATTACTTCAGAGAAATCTAAATTCAAATTATTTATCTCTTGTGATATTGACTACTGACGGATTGCGAAGCCATACTGAACATTTAAAGGATTTAGGTTGCTACACGCGGAACACAACGAAGGGTTACTAGACGATCATCGGGCCAAAACAAAATAAAGTAAAACAAAGTAAACTAAAGTAAGGTAAAGTAAAGAGGAGAGTGAGTTAGGTGCGTGGTATACGGAGTTGTACTGAACGTATTAGTATTAGTACTGAAATGTAGTATTATTTATTAGTATTAGTATTATGATTATTATTAGGAGAGAGATAGTAGGTGGAGATTAGTATTAGTTTAAGTTTAAATTAAGTTAATTTAATTTATAATTCGAAAAATTTAGTATGAGATCGAGTAGATATAAAAAGGGGGAGAGAGAAGAGAGAGGGGGGGAGTTACAACATCATCAATCAAAATATCAAGACGTAGTAATAATTAAACAAGCGTTGCCGTTTTGTCGCACGGAAACATACTATCGTGATAAAAAGTGCCCTATTACTCAATCCTGGTTATAAACTATCTGTGTTCCAAATTTCATTCGAATCAGTTCAGTAGTTTTTGCGTGAAAGAGGAACGAACATACATCCATCCATTCTCACAAACTTTCGCATTTATAATATTATTAAGTAGGATAGGATTAAACTAAAATATTAAGTAATGTTAGTTAATGTCTCCAGTAATACTAATTTTTTCTAGAATATTGAAAATCTTTGGTCCTTTAACAGGCACTTGATTATGAAAAATATTTTGTAATAGAAGTATAAATCTTTTTCATTTGTCTACCTTCCATTTTTTATGTACCTTTGATCTCACAAAATCAGCAAAATATTTATCGAAAATACGAAATCAGATGTATATTTACAAACAGGTATTTTTCAGCTGACAGAGTAATTACCTATCGGAGAACGGGGGTGTATATTTTTGGATTCTTTCGGTTAAAATATAATCGTAAAAAACATATTTAGAGGCAATTGTTATTGAACGTTTATTTGGTTCCAGTAAAATTGAAAATGTTGAAAAGCTCGATCACTAATATCAATGGAAATACGCGCCATAGTTTCCACTCGCGATTAAATGCCTTGAATAGTGGAATTATTATATAATTATTAATAAATTAAAAAAATTACAAAACAAAAAAATTGGTTGTCTGTAAAGTTGGTTTACGGACGATAGTTAAACGTAACAACGTCATTGAAGAAATTGAATAAAGATAACATTGAAGCAACGATTGCATACTTTTATAAATAGAATTGAATCGTTTTTTAATAATAAATACAACGATGATAAATAGTTGAACATAGTAATAATATAATGAAAAACCTTGACAATATTAAAAACCTTTAGTGGAAAGTAAAGTGCCCAGGTTGGCTGCATTGTGACGCTGGCCTAAATAGAAATAACCATGAATAAATAGTGTACATTATACAAAACATTGTCATTTTTGACGTCTTGATTGATACAATAACAGCAAACATTGTCAAAAAAGACAATGTATTGTGTAGAGGTTTTTGTGTAGTGTGTAAACCAAAACACGCGTAAGAGACATGTCTTAATAGAGAATAAGATTTAGTGATAAAACCTCTCTTTTGTCTACACATAAATAAAAGGCAATCATAATAATTTGTAACTAAGGTCGTAATTTCTAGCAGAACATTACAGAGACAATAGTCGCCACGTTTATACACAACTAAACCATTAGCTACCTTTTATTATGAACCACACTACACCGTATGCCACTTTCACAATCGAGATAGTTAGATATCTTGTTTAAAATTCAAGTTTGAAGCCTAATTGAGGACTGATTAACTTTGAATCGATCCGTACCTCAGCTGAACTGAATCAGCACTCAATTGAGAGCTGATTCAGTTTGAATTGATCCCTAACACTCTTGAATCATTCAGTTCCAGTGCGAAAACAGGCTACTTGCATAAAATTTTATTTTTTTCTGATTATGAAAACAAAATGGTTCGTCGGACGTTATACACGTTCACTGCTGAAAAAACCAATGTCTTGTTTTTCATAACTTGCCACGAGTACGGCAAAATACAACTGTTGTGTTAGTTGTATGGGAAAACACTATGGCGTGTGTAGAGCCGCACCCGTGGCTAGACAAGCAAAACGGCTCAGCAGTCAAAGTGTTAAAATCAGAGAAATAAATCTGATAATTTTATTATATTTACCACTCAAATCTCACACTCAAAACTCAAATCATTTATTGCAAGTAAGCAAAAAATATTGCACTTTTAGAAGTCAAAAACTTAAATCTCTTATACACAGAGAAAAACAAAAAAAAAGTCAAAATATGATCTACTAAGCTAATGATATCCCAAATATAGTAAGAGTTTGAAAAAGGAAATTTCCCGTTCAAATGGTATCTCATGCCTGAATCTCGCACAGGAAAAGGAAATTCCATTAAACTCTACCAGTGCTTCGGAAATACGCCCGTCAAAGAAGACAGCACCAAGAAACATATCCAAAGACTTGAAGCAAAGAAAACATATCGGTAAAGTTAACCTCAAAAGTAACAACATACGTTCTGCCATTCATGTAGCCAATATCCGAATTTATACGAGCATTCCCACGTAAATGCTAGTCCGAAACATCTCCTCGGCTACCAACACCACCTTTTATGTGCGCGGGCATATTATGACATATGCCTTAAGAACCTAGACTTTCACCCAACATACTTTTATCACGTAGCTATTTTATGTTTACAGTGAGTCCGAATAGCCCCAGTGCCCGGCGTAGAGCCATTCCATTTACGATCTCAACATACATTACGTTTATTATGTACGATTTGCGAAACAACAACAATTTATTTTTCTGTTTTTGGTGCACGCTTGATTGCTGAGTATTAGCTGAGCAAGGCAGTGTGTGTAGATCCATTAGATGAGATGAGCTTGTCTGCGATGAGCGTAGAGCGTGCTACGAAAATGTTCGGATTTGAATATTGCTACGCCTGCCTACGCTTGTACTACGAGATTATTTGGATTTGAATATTGCTACGCCTACCTACGAATGTGCTACGTAAAAGCTTTATATGAGATGGGTGGATAAACCTACCTTTATTAGGCACTCAAATTGAATAGTCTGTGACTTTGTTATTTATCTATCTTACAACATTATCATAAGTTGTTACTTGATTTGTTAACTAACAATATTTTATAGTGACCGTATCGATATCAGATATATTTTACTTCTATATCATCATCATCATCATCAACCCATAACGTCCCACTGCTGGGCACGGGTCTCTCCTCTCTTTACGTCTATATAATTATGACTAATTTGTTCATTAATTTATGATTTGTTTTATAATGATATTTGTTCGTGCTACAAACTTGTTCCCGGATGTACTGCAGCTATAACTGAAGAGTCACGTTTGAATGGGTTTAAGTTTCGATAATGGTACTCTGTGCAAAAAAAAAAAAAATGAACACAAAATGCAAAATTCCATACAAAACTAACTTCTACTAACTCAACTTATCAGTTGCACTGTTTTCAACCTTTAACTTGTTCAATGCTGAACCTTTTGACCTTTTTTCGCTCTTTTGCGAATCTTTACACAACGTGTGTGTTTACTATTTACTGGCGTTGTGTCGTAGCTAAACTCAATCATCTGTACGGGTGCACACAACTGCTGTGATAAAATTGACAATACAGCAGATTCAGAATTGATCCATTATCAGAACTATCCTTTATTAACAATTCCTGACAATTGTGACAATCTGCACGACAGAATAATTTGGATTTAATTACAAAAATGGATTATTTAATACTAGCTGCGCCCCACGGTTTCACCCGCGTAGTTCCTGTTCCCACGGGGATAAGGGGATAAAATATAGCCTATGTTACTCGCTGATAATGTAGCTTTCCATTGGTGAAAGAATTTTTAAAATCGGCCCAGTGGTTTATCCGAAACCTTACATATTTCCATACATACTTTTACTATATTTATTTTACCCCCCTAATGGTAATCTTTTACAAACTTTGAATGTCATATTTATTTATATCTAATCAAAAGCCTAAAATATAAATTTTAAGCTTCTAACTTCAAAAATGACGAAACTTCCATACAAACATTCAACCCCTATTTCAAACCGTTACAATGCTTTTTTTCGCATTAAAAAGTAGCCTATGTCCTTTCTTGGGTTCTAGACTATATCTGTACCAAATTTCATTTCAATCGGTTCAGTAGTTTAGGCGTGAAAGAGCAACAGACAGACAGAGTTACTTTCGCATTTATAATATAAGTAAGGATCAATTCAATACCCATTCACTATGAATGAAAATCACACGTCATTGTATTGAAACGAAACAAAGGCACTGGCATTATTGTTTATAAACAATCGCAAAAGACATAAATAACTACATACAGAGTGGACACCCCATCCCCAGCGATCTGCCCCTCCTGCACCTTTACCCGGAGGCAAATCAAGAGTTCAGTTTATATTACACGCCCAAATAACAAATGACTATAGACAAAAAACATAGCTGGGCTAATGAGGCTTTACAGCCGATGTCTCAGGGTGACGAGCGCAGTGCAATGCCGCGCAGGATTATGCAATGCAAAGTTCTGGGTGGCACTGCAACTGTTATGGGCAGGCGTAGCGCTTACCATCAGGCGAACGGCCTGCTCGTCTTGTCACTCAGTCAATCACAATCATTGATTTGTGTTTTGTTTTGGTCGGGTAATATCTTTGAGTCCTTTAAAAGTCCAAGTTTTTGACGCGTGTACGAATGTCACTGATATGTGTGAAATGTCAATTTGGTTATTAGTACGGAGTGTCTAAAGTGTGACGCATTTTACAGTTTTATATTGACGCAAAGAGGGCAAAGCCAACTTAAGTCCAAGGATGCAACGCGCGGGCAAAAGGTCGATACTTCAAATATAAACTTTGTTTTCTACGTTATAAGCTAGTTTTGGGAAACTGGGCTATGTTTTCATAAGCTGTTATTATTTTATGAAAAGCTTTAAGTAGTCTCAGTAGGTTAGTGTGGATGGATGTTATGTATGTTTAGGTTAAATCTCGCAAGTCAATTTCAGACAGATTTTGTTGACGTTGAAATTTTCCATCGCTGACAAATTCCAGTGAAAATACAATATTATAGTGACGACTACCTGAGGTGATTATAAAAAAGCTATACCTACCATGTGTGTGTGCGTGTGTGTATATGTGTGTAAGTGCGGAACGAACGGCCTAAATTTTGAGCATTATAACCGACTTTGAAAAGTAGATGGTTCTCACTTCGGTTGGTTTTTTTATCTTTATTAACTCATATCTCCGTAATTTAGAAACAAATTTTAAACTTATTTGTTCCTATGAAATTTCATGAAAATCGGTTAAGTAGTTTGGTTTTCATCAGTTTATCCAAGCGAAATAGATAGTTTAACGAATTATTTTTATTATTATTAACATTTAGTAGCAGATTTTGTTATTCTCAAACATGTACATCTATTTTTAAACGACTCCAAAAAAGGAGGTTTTACAATTCGACCGTATATCGTAACCTACTTAATATTTATTATAAATGCGAATATTTGTTAGAATGGATAGATGTACGTACCTCTTTCACGCAAAAACTTCTATACAGATTCGAATGAAATTTGGAACACAGATAGTTTATAACCGGGATTGAGTAATAAGGTACTTTTTATCCCGATAGTATGTTCCCGTGGGACAAAACGGGAACTACGCGGGTGAAACCGTGGGACGCAGCTAGGAATTTATATATTTTGAAATCCGTATTAGAACGAAACTAAACCTATTGTTCCTTATAACATCTTAGCTTCGTATATGAATCTCCACGGTACAATTATTAAAGTTAACAAGCACCCACGTCGAATTCCCCCATAATACGCATAGCAACATCAATTTGAAGGCTTTGAAATATTCATAATCTCATCTACAGGTGAATTTAAATTCACCCACCGCTGGATGTGAGGGCCACAATGTTGATCGTAATACTAAGCTAGCTGTTGCCTGCTACTTCGTTCACGGTGCTATAAATTTGACACCATTTATTATTTAATACTTTATTATCAGTATATCTAAATATACTTTTTTTATTTTTTTTTGTTAGCGCTTTTCTGCAAGAAATTGCTAGGGTAATTATCCATCTTTGCCAGATATTCATCCTCCAAACAGTAGTGTGCAGAAATTACTGTGTCCCAGTTTGAATGGCACTGCTTCCAGTAAAATTACTGGGCATAAGATACTTTAGAACCGATGTCTCAGGGTGACGAATGCTGTGCAGTCCCGTACAACATTTTGTAATGGAAAGTTCTGGCTGGCATTGTAACTGTTATAGGAAGGCGTGGCGCTTACTATCAGGTGAACAAATTGCTTGTTTCGTTACACAGTATCATAAAAAATAACATTAAAGTACTGAACTGAACAACCACGTCAGAATCCCTTAAGCGGTTTGGTAAAATCTGACGCCGGAGGCCGGTACCGGATTAAGGATAATAAAAAAACAAGTTACGATAATGTACGCTTGAGAGTGTTTCTACTCATATTACACATCGCGCACTTAACTCGGCACCGTCTGGACTAATTCTTGTAAAACACGCAATGGCACGGGGATCACGTGAAATTATTTTAATAGGATTAAGTAGGCACTGAAGAATGCTTGCACCCTAATCGGAGCTTAATTACTCCTTGTCAGTACTCAGCCGTGAAGCTAATTCTTGTGAAAATTGTGTTTTGTTAAGATTAATTTTATCACTAGGAGTCTTTTTGCTTACATACCTTAGATGAGTGGGACAAAGTCCGTCTTTCAAGGAGAGGATCGTGAGTTCTAATCCTAGTGCGGGCACGTACTAATGTGTTACTAGCAGAACATATGAACGTAATTACCAGCACTCGCTATTCGCTGAAGGAAAACATCGTGAGGAAACCCACGTACGAGTTCCTGAGAAATAATTTGGAGGTATGTGATTCACCAATCTGAACCGGGCCCCCATTTTTATTAAAGGCTAATCCAAAGTGAAAGTGAGGGGAGATCTGTGCTCTATCCAACAGCTTATTCCACCCACAGCAGGGCATAAGCAGAATGGTGTGCAACAGTATTATAATAATAAAAGAAAATATATTTTTGAATACAATATTGTTGCGGGTGCTACCAGACTAAACCTATAACGCTACAAATCTTGCTTCAAATCTTTTGACACCACATAAATTACGTCAAAATTGGTCCAGCCAAAGCAAAAGACAAATCATGCATGTTACTTTGACACATTTCATATGAAAAAAAAAGGCATCGAAAATACAAGGCGCTGCATACTGCACGTTGCATGCTGCGCGGCGTTGTCACTTCGATGCTTGTTGTACATTGTGACAGTGCCGCACGGCGCTACAGGGGCTAGGGGCGGAGGGTCGGGGGATCCAACGCCCCACCACATAGTCCCGAGGCGAGATGCGCTCTGACGTGTTCCCCAGAGCGCATCATACCTGGGTGAGGCCGAGTGCCCCCAGAGGAGAGTCCGAGGCAGTCGCCCGGACGTCCGCAGGGGTGGCCGCGGTAGCGCGAGAGCGATCCCGTGACCACCCCAACACGCGGAGAGGAGAACACCCCGGGGTTTTTAGTGGGTACACCCAGTCAGCGCGCATCCCTAGGATGCGCGCTGGCGGGGGAGCCCCACATAACCAGCCGGCCTCCCCCGAGGTCGAGGTATGAATAAGGTTTATTCCCCCGGGTTAAAAAAAAAAAAAAAAAAAAAAGGGCCGCACGGCGCTGTCACTTTCATGAAAATTAATCAAAGTGACAGCGCCGCGCGGTACACAAACGTACATAAACCAACATAACATTTATATATATATATATCGTGATAGGGGTAGACCACCCCTTTTTAAAAAGTGCAAAACCGCTGGCCTGCTGACCACCGGCTTTGCTATTGCAATGTAAATGTCTACCTAGTTGTTAACTTTACTCACAAGGCTAACAAAACACACCCTGGAATTTAGTTTGAAATAAAAGCAGATGAATCACTGAAAATTATAATCATTTTATTGAATTATTTAGCAAGGATTTACTCACAACGTTTTCGCACCGAGAATCCAACTCAAAGTGCCGTCAAGAAACTAGCTCCGATAGTTCCCAGCCACCATTTTTTGCGCCAACCAATAAGATGGTAGCGACTTACAAGATATGAAGATAGATGGCGCTCATGGCGGCTTCAAACTATCAGAACTAGCTTATTGAATTAGCAATTACTAAGCAGAAGCTTTTAATAAGCATTACTAAGATTATGAAGCCTAGTACGGCTAGTAAATAAGCATTACAGCAATCATAATTTTAAATAGGAATAAACTTACTTTGAAATGACGATAGGAAACGATCGAACTGAGAACTATTTTAAGTTAGGTAATCATTTTGAAGGTTTTAACTGGATACAACGCAATTAGAATTTACTCTTAGATTTGATGTCATTCAAGCATACAGATTACTGATATTCAAAAACAAATCTTAACTTAATCGAGTCTTTTCGACTCGATGACGTAGGTGCCTGATTTATCATTGCGGCGGCGGATATACTCAAACATAACTCTTTTAGCTTGATAAATTAACTTAGAGATTGTAAATTGACAAAACGCTATTAAAATGGATGTTAAGATTTAACATTATTAAAGGTTACAAATTGATAATCGTTATAGATTAATCTTAAAGATAAATCGAAGTATCTTTGATAAATGCCGGAGATTCCCGAAAGCTCCCGATTCGTCCTCGCGGCGACATATATATATACTAGCTGTACCCGTAAAGTTCATAATTATAAAAAACAGCTGTACCCTGCCACGCGTCGCTGTGGCACATTTGCACATTCGCTGATATGTCACTGATGAAAAAAACAGATAAAAACAATCCTTGATGATTGATATATCATGCTAAATTTTCAGCTTAATCGGTGCAGAACTTTTTGAGTTTTTGAAGCGTACACAAACCAACATAACATTTTTATATTTATAGATAGATATGTAGCATTTATCCAATTCCATGTTTCCAGTTACCACAACATTCTACGCTACTAATCAACTAATAACTTGTCATTAGTCCTTTTAAAGACGATTATTTTAATACATTTCGTCTATAAATTTCTAAATCCCATTACGTAACCTTGACAATTGGTAACGACGTAATAAGTAGGCCTTTTCTTTTCATTAAAAAGGTCTGCGCCCTTGATGGGTCTCAATTGTTTAAAGCACAATTAAAACCGTCGTTGCTTTCGTTTTCGTTACTAAATTATAACGTGTAACGACTTAAGCCGATCGTTATAACGTTATAGTAACCGGCGATGCGTAATTTGGAACTTACAAATGAATTTCACTACTCATTGGGATGTTTATAGAAGCTTTTCTTTGCCCTTATTATACAAAATAGTTATTCTAAGAGTTTCAGAAAAAATAATATTGTTTTCTGAGAATTTAATTATTATAAAAACTTGCCTGCTAATATAAAAAAAATACTTCTTAGAACTGGCTAATGAACGTAATAACAAACTTTACTATAAAACAAAAAAAAATGCAAAGCAATATTGCAAAACACTTAGCACTAACGATTTAAGTTTATGCGCAGACATTTTGCTGGCTATGAAACCCAATACTATATGAACACTACTAACAGTAATAAGAAAATAAAAATCTAGCACAGCAATAAGGTACGTTACCAGACGATCTCACAGAAAAGTAATATCACCTTGCTTTCTAATATATAAGGGCTATGTCATACCACCCGCCTTAACTGATGAGGCAGATTTTATCTAACACGGTGTAGCTAGTACGGCAGTTTGGCCTTCTGTAGCGTTGCGCTACACTAAACCGTAGTTGAAGCCGTACGACTGTGGAATGAGCTGCCTGTGGACATAAAGCGCACGACTTCGCTAAATGCATTTAAAATTCGTGTTAAATCCTATTATCTTCTGAATTAATTGTCTAGTTGCTGCATATTATACATTTGTATTCGTAGGTATGTATGTTTATTAATAATAGGTATATAATATATTTGTATTAGTATGTACGTTTATTATATTAGGGTATATATGAAGTTTATCTATTACTTTACTATGTATTTAAGTTTATTTTGTGTATATGTATCTATTTATTTATTTATTTATTTTATTCTATGTATATAAGAAGAGCAACCGTCCGATGTACTAATTACTCCTATCCGTGCATGGTTGTCTGGAAGAGATCGCTCTGAGCGATAAGACCGCCCATTGTGACACTAATTGTAAAATTTGTTTTGTTCTAGTTTTAAGTTTTCTTTGTTCTGTGGTGTTTCAATAAAAAGTGTACCTATCTATCTATTTATCTAAACTACGGCTCTACGTGTGAGAAACACCACCACTTCGCGCGGACGGGCCATACTTTAGACTCTACGTAGGCGATCAAACGGATCGCTTCTGTTTCCTACGCCGTAGAGCGATAAACGGATGGCTTCTGCTGCTTTCTTACTTCTGTAGAGCAATAGAAGCAATCCGTTTGATCGCCTACGATGGCATTGCCGGCGGTTGGTACCGTGTAGCATAAGCCTAAGTGTCTCCAGCTCAAGTCACTGAACAATTAAAATGAACCGCCATTAAAAATCTCAAGATATAAAACTTTTACTTTAGCCCGAGGTCAAAAACGCCCCATATCATCAATAATACTTGTAAATTGACTTGGGGGCGTGTTACCGGTCGTGTATAAAAATAATTCTTGTTAATTTTTATGTGGCATGCAACACGCTGGGGTGGCGTGAAAGTTCTGAGCCATGTTGTAAACATTGGGAGCTTTTAATAGCCAGTTTTGTAAGCGATTTGGGTAAATTCTACCTCAGCTCGATACTGTTCCAAGGCTGGTTTGGCTAGTTTATGGTTCATTGAGTTTATTCACGATAGGCCTTACAGAAGTTAATAAAGCGGAGAACTTTGGGTTAACAGCTTGTTATACGTTGACAAACTTATCTTTAGAATGAACAAATGGAATAAATGAGACCTCAATGGATAAGCTAAGTATGATGAAAAAAAAAGCAAGGAAACCCCAATTATTATATATGTGCATAGTATATTATAAGTTATCTAATTTTCATTTGTTTGGCTTGTTTTGGTTCTTTCAAAGGTTGTCTAGAAAAAATTGCTATTGTCAACCTATTGTTTACCTATTCCTGTTTTTCCGTATTGTGTTTATTTTTAGTTTACAATAAAGTGTTTTCTATTCAATTCTATTCTGAAAGCCTTTTGGAAACGACCTTGAAACCTTATTCAACGAACGACTACTATGATATTCATGTTTACCAACGTACCATTACTATTCTAATCTATTTACAACTCATCAGTGGATTGATAATGATAAACATGAATTCAGTATGAGGTATTAGTTGACTCTGATTAATATATCAACTGGTACAGTCAACATCAAAAGTAAATGATCAGACAAGTTCGTAAAGCCGGACCGGTAGTCAGTGCATTAACATATTCAGTGCTGAAAACACAACTGTTGTGTTTTTTATAACTTCCCGCGAGTACGGGAAAACACACCCGGGGCCTCTTCACGAACACTTAAATCCATCCAGTTTAAGGCTTTAAACTGAACTGCGCTACTAACTGTCACCAGTAATATCGCTCAGCGTTCATAAGTCAACCCGAGACTTTTATCCAAAGAGATCGGAACAATTTGTTTGCATTCATGGAAGTTTATATAGCTCCATCTCATTTTCTTTCTCTCTCATTCTCTGCAGTCTATTTTTGAGTGACGTCACGTCACGTTTGTCATTTATACGTGTGTGGTGCCAATCTAGGCCGTTCAGTTTAAGGCCTTAAAATGAACTGCATTGAATAAGGCAAAGTACGTGGTGACCCCCTGTTGTGTTAGCGCAGCTTACGTGCCGGCTCTGTGGCGAAACAGACGACTCTGTGTAACGCGGCGCTACTACAGTGTGGCTCACACAGATGGTGCGCCATTGCTGGAAAACACACACGGTCCGTATCGGTGCATAAGCATAAAAATCGGTTCAGCAGTGAACGTGTTAAATGCTTGTCATAATAATTATATTCAGTATAATGTGATTCCTTACAACGACATAACTCCCTCCTCTCCATTCCCAAATTTATTACTGGGTTGTTGTTAAATATCCCGTTTTTAATGATAATACTAAGTTAAGGTACTGGTTATATTCAGTTGCTGTTGCTGTTTTGCAGCCTAACAAACTCTGGCACTGGAGGCTGGCACTACCTCATTAGACAAAAAACAACAGGCCTATTAATGAACAGCTGTTAAAATCTAGCGTTACTAAACGTGGTTGTTGGTTAGCTAACTTAAATGGACTGAAATCTCGGTTGGAAATGTTCCCGCTAACTCTCGCTCGCGTGCTAGCACGCATTTAACTTTCCACCGTTGATTCGACGTTTTCATCAACGCGCACGATATTTATTTATTGATCGAGTTACTGGTGAGAATGGTGTGAGATTTGTGTACGTGTTTGTGTGGTTTCACATAGAATTGTTGTTTTTTTAAGTTTAAGCAATTATGACACGTAATGACTAAATAACATTTCATATCAGACAAGCTTTTATAAAAGAATAGCCTTATAGTACTGCAAAAAATTTTTTTTTTTTTTGACTGAGTAACGATACGAGCAAGTCTTTCACCTGTTGGTAAGCGCTACGCCTGCCCATAACAGCTACGTTGGCGCTTATCACCAAACAGACGATCAGCTCGTCTCTTCTATTCTCCTTCTTTTTAATATAAGTCAGTGGTTGCCAAACCATTTTCAACTATGAAGCCAGTTGTTGAAGGCCTTATAAACTTACCTGAAACCAACTAATTCTAACACTATAATTATTATTAAGAACCCATTAACCGCATACACAATCTACAAATTAACTAATTAATTAGAAATTAATCATATTGGCATATTGCTTGATTCTAATCCCGAATGAAACAATACGTAATCCTATTAAACTTAAAGTAATCGTTAAGGTAAAGAACAAAACGGAATTATTGTTTTTCGTTTTTTTGTGACATAAAAAATGTTTCCATATTTTGACCAACTTTGCGTGGTAGAAATCTATGTTCATTAAAAAACTTACGTTTTTTTTACTAACCCGTCTGATCCCACTGCTGGGCAAAGGTCTCCCCTATTTCCTTCCACCGATCTCACTCCATTGCTCTTTGTGGCTAGTCGCTTAAGAAAGCATCTTAGTCGTCTCGCCATCGCTTTCTGGGCCTTCCTCGGAGTCGTCGACGTTTATTGAAAACTTAAAAAAAAAAAAAAAAAAAAAACAGAAAAACCTCATCGTCATTACGGGGGCCCGGTCCGGATTGGTGGATAACTTACCTACCTCCGAAATAATTCTCGGGTAGGCAAGGGCTTCCTCCTTCACCGAAAAGCGAGTGATAATATCACATCGGTACGTGGTCGTACTGTGATACCTATTTAACCAAAATCATAAATAACAGCATTTAGATCACACTTCGTTACGACTAAACACAAAGATAAATTAAAAAAAATGTGTAACCTCCAGATTCCAGCGTCCTAGCGTTTCTATAATAAAAGTCTCAAATAACTAGTCGCTACCAAGGATACTGAATTTCCACCATCGAGACTCTTCGCTGATTTAGCCGCTAAACCAACAATATTTTGAGTTTCTAGAAAAAGATACGGCACAAATGTATCTACGCAAGTAGCGTTCAAAAGCCATGTTCCACGGAATGAAAGTTATTCCTATAAGTATTTTAATATGAAATAAAAAAAATCAAGAACAATTAAAAAAAAATACAACCCTGTAGAGTTACTTGGTGCTTCACTTTGACGGGCATATTTCCAAAGCACTGGTAGAGTTAACGGAATTTCCTTTTCCTGTGCGACATTCAGGCATGAATCACCACTTTAAAGGGAAATATCATTTTTCAAACTCAAATGATATATAATCAGTTAATCATTAGTTTAGTTGATCATATTTGAATATTTTTTATTTTTCTCAGTGTATGTATTTTAGGTCCTTTTTCATAAATTTGGTAAATTTTGTAAAATCTCTTTCAGTATAAAAACCGACGTTTTTGAACCTATGATTATTTTACATTCGCTCCTGGTGTACATCTAAGGATTATACACGAATATTTCCAACAATAATAAATAGGATTTACAGTATAAAATTTACTTTTTACTTTAAAGGGGATTTAAAAAAGAACTGAATAACACATTTTCATAAAATTTAAATAGTACTGACAGTCTATTTTTTTTTAATACAGTATGATCTATCGAAATTGGTACAAAATTGCCAGAGACAGTATTTAATAAATTAAAAAACCGTCCTAATCGAGAACATCCTTCTACTTCTTTATTTTAAAAGTAAAAGAGAAAGTATGTCCATAAATTGCTGTCCACCGCCCATGCTATCAGAAAACCGACAAACTCAAACGCCGTTCTCACTCTCCTAAGAAACACTATGACATTTATTCCACAACCACAGCCTAGAACTATGCAATACACGGAAAGTTCTAGCATATTCCAGACTTCATAACCGTTAGCTACTCAAACGACCGGACTCCCGTTTCCCAACAAAAAACATATCATCCAAGGTCCGTTGCATACCGTTCCGTGGCCACCTTTTTGTTTATTTCCTAACATATGTATTTATACAGCGATGAATACCAAAAAAGGTTTTTAGAAGGCAGGTGCGCGTGTCGGCCGCTTTGTCCGGGCACGGAAGGTGGGACCATTCAGGAGCTGTCATTCCACGTTTTTAGAGCTTGTGGGACGAGCTATGGGGTCGAGCGTGGAATATGATATTGTTAGTTGATACGCCACACCCTGTATATGCTCACGCAACAGTTCTTAGCAGAACATAGTTCGAGTAAATAAAATAAAATTGTATTTTATATTGAATACTACTCGTGGATACTAAACCAGCATCAAGCAAATACCAACATTACAAATCAAAATTGAATTTATTTTAAGCTCACTAACATTTTAACACCGTGTATGTAAACAGTTTGATTAATCCGATTCAAACTACCAGGTAAAAATAAAACTAATTTCGTTAAGTTGTTTTTGCGTATCCAGAAATACTCTTTCATGCCTTTTCAAATAAATATCTCTAATAACGTCCGTGTTTCTAGCCGGTCTCTTATTCCGTCCTGTTTCGTCTATTCCGCACATTTCTGCAAAAGCAAACCTACCTAAACTTAGCGGCGCACGGCCACGGCTTTAAAAGTGTATCTCATATCAATGTTATCAGAACATCTTTAATAATCAAGTCTTCAACCGTAAAATGTCCGGGGGTTTGACGAAACAAATGAAATATTATGTAGAGTGGTCTATAATGAAACGAAAATATGCGGACGCACGCTTTGCTGTCTCGCAATAGGCGGAAACGAGAGAAAAAATATATCCCTATCCCTACTTATATTAAAAACGTAAAAGTAACTGTCTGTCTGTTACGCTTTCACGCCTAAACTACTGAACCGATTTAAATGTTTCCAGCGAAATTACTGGGCATAATATGAGACTTTAGAGCCGATGTCTCGGGGTGACGAGCGCAGTGCAATGCCGCGCAGGATTTTTCAATGCAGGGTTCTTTGTGGTGCTGTGACTGTTATGGGCAGGCGTTAGCGCTTACCATCAGGTGAACGAAATGCTCGTCTCGTCACTTAGTATAATAAACAAAAAATGAAATTTGGTACAGAGATAGTCCAGAGCCTGAGAAAGGACTGAGGAATGATATTTATTATTGTATGATAGTAACCTTTGAATCTATTTATTATATTATATTATTATTTATTATATATATTATTATATTATATTATATTACATTCATGTTGTTTTTGTATTAAGCTTTTTTATTATCCATTTTTTTTTTTTCATGAGATATTTTGTTGCACGCCTACACCCCTCTCTCCTTCACTATGGGTGGTTGACTGGTAGAAAATGCTCTTATCGTTAAGTCCGCCATTTGTACTAGTTAGTTAATCTGTGCAATAAAGTATTAAATAAATAAACAAATAAAGGACATAGGCTACTTTTTAATGCGAATAAAGGCTTGTAAGGGGTTTAATAGGGGATGAAAAGTTTGTAATTTTTGAAGCTAAAAGGTTTTAACTTATTTTTTAGGCTTTTGATAAGATATAAATAAATATGACTTCAATGTTTGTAAATTTTTTACCTTAAGCCCCTTAAACGCAGGTGAAACCGCGGGTACTAAGAGTACGAGCACTAAATATATAAGGCGTCGAGGAAAAAACCCCCTTGTGTTTGACACAACATAGGGAAGTTTTTTCCTTGACGCCTTTAAATCTTTTCGTAACACAGAAAACAGTGTATTTCAATACCACTATTTTGTGGTGTAATACGGTAAATCCTCCGCGTTGTTGTCTAGTTTATTGGCGGAAAAGTCGATAAAGCGCATGACTTGTCCCATTTCTGTGGGGCTTTACCCCGCTTATATGGTAACACTGCTACAAGTGCGGCTTAAAGCAGATAAACACCGGGACTTTGGTGGGTATAGCGAAATAAAATACAATTTGACTGCAAATTTATTTGATGGAACCTATATCGGATTAAGCGGTGGTAGCCTAACGATCGCCTTTCAGGGAGAGGGTTGTGAGTTCAAATCCGATGTGTTGCTTGTAAATCATATGTACGAAATTAGTACTCGTTTTTTCGGTTAAGGAAAATATCGTGAGAAAATCCCCATACATGCTTGAGAATCAATTCAGAGCTAGGTGTGTTATCCACCACTCCAGACCGGGTCCCCGTGGTGGATAATGGCCCAACCTCCTCAAAAGTGAGGGGAGATCACTGCTCAGCTGGGAGCCGATATGGGATGATGGTGATAATATTAGATTACAAATACTATGTTTGAATTTTTTGTTTGAAAAAATGATAAAAATTCAATTAGCTAATCGTTTTATTTCATTGTTTTTTTTTTCTCTTACATGGCCAGGGTTAATTCTCAGTGTATCTGTTATTTTTTGTCTTTTTCATTACCCGCTTCCGTATCCCAGCTAACATAAATTCCTCAAACGCCTACGCACTAAGAAAGAACTGGGTTGAATGAAAGAAATTTAACCCATGCAGAAGCTTCTTTAGGTCCATTTTCCTTCGATTAACTATAATGTACGGCAGAGATATATCACGTGATCTAAATAGAATGAAGCGACTCGTCAATATTTGAAATTGTTTTATACTGTGGTCATTAATTTGTTAGCAGACGAGCAAAGTGAATAATAATATGAAGATCGAAAGCCCATAATAAACAAAAATCCCTACTTTATATTATAAATGCGAAAGTAACTCTGTTTGTCTGTTGCTCTTTCACGCCCAAACTACTGAACCGATTGAAATGAAATTTGGTACAGAGATAGTCTAGAGCCTAAGAAAGGACACAGGGTACTTTTTAATGCGAAAAAAGCATTGTAAGAGTTTGAAATAGGGGATGAAAGTTTGTATGGAAATATGTAAGGTTTCGGCTAAACTACTGCACCGATTTAAAAGATTATTTCACTAATGGAAATCTACATTGACAGCGAGTAACATAGGCTATATTTATCCCCATATTCCCGCGGGAACAGGAACTACTCGGGTGAAACCGCGGGGCGCAGCTAATATAAAACAAATTAAAAGTGGGCATATAAGAATGAACAGTCTTGTCACATTTTTTAATGTTACTAAGTAATGTTATTAGCAAGTCGTTCACTTGATGGTAAGCGCCACGCCTGCCTATAACAAAAACAGATACCCAGAACTTTCCATTAAAAAGTCTTGTGCGGCACTACATTGCGCTCGTCACCCTGAGGCATCGATTCTAAAGTCTCATATGCCCAGTAATTTCTCCGGAAACAGCGCCCTTCAAACCGAACACAGTAATGTTTGTACACTACTGCTTGGCGGATGAATATCTTTGCAATATCACAATTGCAATAGAGGCTTACCTCTACAACCAGTAAATCTTGCAGGCAATCACTAATATTTTGAATGTGCGAAAGTTTGTGGATTTGTGTGTTTGTGTTTGTCCTCTCTTTACGCTGAAATGGCTGAACGGATTTTGATGAAATTTTGTATGCAGATATTTTAGGTCATGAAAACGAAAGAAAAATACTTTTTATCTCGTAAAAAAACAAGGGACGTAGCCTACACTGGTAAAACTGCCGGGCGCTACTAGTTACTTTGAAAATTTGGTAATAGATAGATAGATAATTCTTTATTATCACCAAATTGTATAAAACACACAGATAGAAAAAACATAACTTAATTATAATAACATAACTTAATTTTATTTTTCTTTTCAGGTGGCTCCACATCTTCAATGACGGGCACTGTCACTCGAGTGTCGGCAGTGGTCGGAGGCGAGGCGATGCTGCCTTGTGACTCACGACCTCCACTGCGAAACGACAGTCTGCTACTCGTCGTGTGGTACCGGGACGACGACCCTGTTTACAGGTAAGACGGTAAAAAAACATAGTAATTTTTTTTTTTACCACAAAAATATTTTCTAGGAAAACAACTGGCCGCATAAAAATATGTATCCGTTACTGCAAGCTGATCAAATTAAGTCCAAACACTATCAATCTCATGTTAGTCTTTGAGGAGTTCCATTGTTTTACTTCCGTCTCTATCATCAGATCAGCTCGCTGCCACCATAATATTGTGTTGTCATCGAAACTGGACAGGCATGCGAAATTTCAACTCAGTCCAATAACGGGAACTGATTCAAAATTGAGTTGTAAAATTTGGCCCTAACATACACACATTCTTATAAATATTACATACAGACAGTCCCGCCTTTATCCCGTTGACCTAACTGACTACACATTTCCATATGCTTCGATCCTGGGACATCTTTTTCGCTTCTTCCACTTTCATAAGTCCCTTGATACATGTTCGCCAGTGATAGGTAATTCTGACTTGGCCTTTCTTTAGAATGTCCTCGATTTGTTCTTGGTACGTTCGCTTACGTCGACTCCTACCGGCTGGCCCATCCATACTAAATCCATAAATCTGTCGCGGTAATCTTTCTTAATCCATCCTCTATAAATATCCAAGCCATCTAAGCATCCTTTTCTCTATTTTAGTCACTAGATCTTCTACTATTCCTGTAAGCAGTACAGATATTTCAAGTTAAATATTGGCTTGTAGAAATAGTTGAATTGAATACCTTCCTCTTAAAATCGGCTTACGAAAGAAATAAACTAAACTTCAGAACCACATCACGTAAATCCAATTTCAACCAAAAAACTCCATCTAATCTCTGCCTCCACTCACTGAAACCAACCAAACCAACAAAAAAAAGTAATTTCTAATTCTGCTTAACGCAAATTGTATTACAAATTCTCATTGGGTCGGCATTTGGTACGAGATACGAAGCACTCGTAGCAGTAGCTCCAGAGCAGGCGTAATCGCTCCGAATAGCCCCGGAAACACTTTTACGAGCAATTGTGTCAAATAATTAGATGAGTATGGTAATATAGCCGTGTTTAGTTTTGGCCGCTTTCCTCTTTGATACAAAAGTTTGTTAGCTAATGTTGTTTAAGCAATATTGAAGTTGTTTTCATACCTTCGTTTCCACCACGTACGGTAAGCGGTGTGAACTAACCGAACTACGTCTAAGTTGGTAAAGTAAGGCAGTCAGTTGGCCTAACACTTATGAAATAGGTACTTTGTGTACCGGAATTCTGTGAAATGATACCATAGGAAAACCTTTAGGACCCGTTCCAAAATAACTATGTGTTAACCCTCGTCCACACTAGCGCGAAAGTTTGCCATATGCTTGGAAACTTGTATAGGCCGTATGCATTAAGCGGTAGTAGCCTAAAAGGAGAACGTCCTCCTTCCAAGGAGAGGGTCGTGAGTTCGAATCCCAGCGCAGGCACATACCAATCTTTTTTTTTGTAAAACATTATTATGTACGAAATTATCACTCGCTTTTTGGTGAAGGAAGCTCACACACTTACTCAAGAATCATTAGATATCGGAGATAGGTATGTTATCCACTAATCCGGACTGGGGCTGAGTTTTTTTGTCTTCATTTTTATTATAATGTGTTTATGTATGTATGTTTAAATGAAATGAAATGAGTGAGACGAGATATTATATTTTATTAGTAAGATAATTAGGTAGTAATGTGCAAAGATAGTGCGGTACAGTGGTTCTTTCCGATTAAAATTCTGCAAATAGTAGTGAACAAATACTAAATTTAAATAATAAAATGTTGATAACGAACAACATTTAAAAAAATAAAATTTTAAATTTGTGTCAGAAAACTGTTCCTTATTTTTTTGGCGGTTCACAACCATTCACCAGAAATATTATCTTTGATAAAAAAAAAGAATACACAATATCTTTTTTAAAGATAAACCACACTTTTTTGTCCTCGAAATTAACATTAAACTGTATTTAATTCCGAAAAATTTAATTAGATCGTACCTCCACATGTTGGAAAAACTCGACCTTTCTGCCGAAAGTGTACGAAAAAGAGATACGTCGGAATATTATGAAACTCTTCAAAAGGCCGACCCTTTTTTACCCTGCGCCCAACGTTGATTATACAAAACGCGTAGTTATGTATTTGATGTCCTTTTACCGGGGCTTCATTTAGTATTATGTAGATTATTTGAATCACGGATTCGCGTTTACGTAGCCGCGGGGAATTTAATTTGTAACGTATGAGGGAATGGAAAGCTACGAGATTTGTTACGTGAAAATGTGGTATTTAAAACAAAATTGTTAATTAATGCGAAACTTGTAGAGGACTATTTAGGACTATGCTGTTGAAGTTATATTGTGAAAGCTTCTTTTTTTGTGGAGAATTCGCAGTATATTTGAATAAGATCTTTCTCGGAAAGAATTAGTTCCTCTTTCACGCAAAAACTACTAAACGGATTGGGATGAAACTTGGCTTACAAATAGTTTATTACCTGGAATAGCACATGAGATACTTTATGTCTATAAAAAAAATACAGTTCAGATAATTCCCAATCAAGATGAAACCGCGTGGAGCAGCTAGTAATAAAAATAAAAACAACGTCTACAGATAAAAAATGTCTTTCAGAAACCCATAAAACATCTGATAAGGTTAAAAAACCGTAACAGATTATCTAAATCAGGTAATCGCCATTATTTCAGCCCGTTTCCTCGATTTACGCGAGTATTATTCACGGTATGTTATTAAAACGGTTGCCACATAATTCCTGTGGTATTTCGGCACCGTAAATCTTGACTAATGAGGATTTGTAGCCGGCCAGTGACTGGGTACAAGTGTGTGGTCTCGCTAGCGGTCTAATGGCGGCGATAAATAATTTGATATTCGAATGAGTTAGTGCTGGCCAGTGACAATGTAGTGACAGTTACGTCGACGTCTTACGATGGTATCGATTTGTCGTAACTGCGTGTTCTTAATTTACTCGATTTATACGACTATTGTTAATGAAATGTTATTAAAACGAAAGTTACAATATATTGCAAGAATCTTTTAATAGAGTCAATAGCACATGAAATAAATTGTGTCGCCTCGTTCGACAGACGGTGCTACCAGTAAACTTAATCGATATAATATATCAAAATTGATGAATAAACGTGTATTTTTTTTTTGTTGATAATGTAATCGACCTCTTTTGGCAATTATTGACGTGCACCTATTTACAATGCTGAAAACTTTAAATCCGTCCTAGCTTTTTTTTTTAAGTTCTGTGAATTTTCTTTTAATTTTATCAGTCTTTGGCATCGTAAATCTGGACTAATGAGGATTTGTACCCGGCCAGTGACTGGGTACAAGTGTGTGGTGTCGCTAGCGGTCTAAAGGCGGCGATAAATAATTTGATATTCGAATGAGTTAGTGTTGGCCAGTGACAATTGTGTCGACGTCTTACGATGATATCGATATAATTATAGATAGATCTATGATTCTTTATTGACACCAAAATGTATCAATTTATCGCACCCCTGTTGCACAGTTCGTTTACTCGCTTTTTTTTTTTCAAATTATGTTACATCTATCCAAAAAAAAATCTGCGAAGAAAAAATTCCGTTGTCTCTCCAAAACTCTCAGGAATTATAACACCCCCAAGTCTTTTTTTTTTTTGGAGGTAGGTATATGATTCACCAATCCGTACCAAGCCCCCGTGGTGGATTATGGCCTGATCCTTATAACAAAAGTAAGTGGAGATTTTTGCACAGCAGTGGGCTGATATGGGTTGATGATGATCATGATGGTGTAAAGCCAGAATTAAAAAAACCACCATTTATTATCCACACAATTTGATATTCAATAATTGGCTCTAGTGGTCATTTTAGCATTAAACTTGTTGTAGTTAACTTGTTGTAAAGTATTTCATTTCATTAGAATTAGACATTGACGGAATTCGATCAGAAAACCCATGTGTTTGAAAAGGAAGCCAGTATAAAGGGTTTACTGTCAATAAAATCGGGGTTAAGTGCTAGTAATACAATTTGTGAGAATTCCATCAAGTACCTACCTAGTACGAATTCAATTTAGAACACGTACCTTGTCCTAGTACTAGTATATATTTTGAAGCAGGGCTTACATTAGTGGTAATTGAGCCTGTAGGACATTTCAGGGGGTCAAGTAAACTTCATCAAGTTTTCTCGTCATCCATACCACAGTGCCTAAAGGCGAAAGTCTTTACTGCGTGCGTCCTAACACTCTTGACCTACAGGGCCAAAATATGGACTCATGGTGAAACCAGTACACAAGCTTAAACTCGCTCAGCTAGCTACAGAGAAAGCTATGCTCGGAGTTCCTCTGAAGGATCCGTAATGAGGTGATCCGATAGAAGACCAAGGTAACTGACGTAGCTCAAAGGATTAGCTAGCTGTCGTGGCCGTGGGCCGGTCACATTTTTAGAAGAACCGACAACCGATGAGATAGACGAGTTTTAGAGTGGAGACCGCGTTGAACCATCCTTGAGTGTATGCAATCTCTAAACGGGCAGCCAGACTAATGTGGCGCAGCGTGTAGCGAACACTCTCACACATTTTGTATTAAAAAAAAATGAAGTGATGCCACGCAGGGCCCATGTGCTCACAGCGCTTCTTTTCTCTGGATTGTCGGTAACTACGTAAGCGAATTTTAGTAGTTTAAGGACTTTTGTATTTAATACATTTCTTTTTTAGATATACAATGGTAGGCTAATAGGCATTGTTCACTTGCAACACGTCTGCCTGTCGTAATTGTACCTGGCAGGGTGCGGTGGCAGCCAGCATAATGAGAGTTCTAACCACAGGCAATGTAGCCGACTGTCTGACCAACTGAAATGCTGTGCAATTTCACAAATGGCTGAAATCTGTTATCTTTGAATTTCAATCTGTGTTATTGTTAATTGTATTCGCTGACTAGTTTCACCCCGTGGGTTTATCTGGATGGGTATTAATAGTAAATATCCTGTAGATTAGTTTTTAGTATCTATGTGTGTCTGTGTATGTGAGATGTAAAATACACTAAAATATTAAATAACAATATATACCCAAATGAATTAAAGATTATGTTACTGTCATAATTTGTTTACTAAAAAAAAAACATTCGTTTTATTGTAATATTAATTGTGAATAGATAAGCGCATTGCCGTGTGATGGGTGACGTGCCTAAGAATTACGATAACAGAAATAACAGTCATATTATTATTATAAATGTGAAAGATTGCGTGTAAGTGTGTGTGTGTGTGTGTTTTGTTCGTGTTCCCTCTTAATGCCAAAATGTCTGAAGGTATTTTGATGAAATTTAGTATAAAAACACTTTAGATTCTGGAATAGAACATAGGATACTTTTCATCCAGTTATAACGAACAGTTCTTATAGAATAATAGTTAGCGCGGTTGAAACCGCGGGCGGAACCTGTTTTAATAAAAAATCGCAAAACATTTTATCAGAATATATAATGGTACAATCGAAAACCGGGCTGGGAGTTTTGTGGTAAGGCCATCCAATTCAATTAAAAATTCCGATAAATATAGATTTTTTACCCGACTACGGCGAAGCAAAAAGGAGAGTTATGATTTTGACGGATATGTATGTGGGTAATGTTGGTATATGTCATAATTAAATAGTATGATCCCTTCATCAACAATTTTTTTTTTTCATAAATTTGATTGCATTTAGAAAAAATTTATTAATATAATAGTAGGGATTTAATCATCCTCCCATAGGCTACAATGTTTTGTAAAAGTGAGGACCTCTAATTGGCTCCCCGGACACTATCAAAGCCATGTAGTAGTATGTCCATAAAGCTTTCGGTCTTCCAAATAAATAAATGAATAGTAAAAAACTTTTTTTCCGATTATTATATTCCGCGTATTTTTTTTATATAGAGGGAGGAAAAGCGTGCAATTCGCTTTAATTTTTGGTTTACCCCACGTGCAAATACACTTTTATTGACGAATTTAATGGGCGACCTTGCCTCACATCGCAAATTTTATCTACGGTTACTTCATAAAAATTATTATCAGCAATTTTATTTTGTAAACATCATCTGACTTGAAGTAATCAGTGTTGCGTTTTCATTTATGTGATGATTCGTAAAATAATGTGTTACTTTTAATATTACGAACATTTCAACAAAGGAACAACTAGCCGTATCTATTAAATTTCCAGTATGAAGCTATAAAATTAAAAAGAAAACAAATGCACGTGGCGTTTTCATTTGTTAAAAAAAATAATGATTTATGTCATGAGCTTAGAAGTTACTTGACAGTATAGGAATGAAAACAATCATTAGCAAACATAAAATTATTTAAATTTAATAGAACATAACGTAAAAAATTACAAAAAATCCAAAATGTAAATCCCCATGTAGAGAACAAAACGATTAGATACAATAAAACATGAAATAAATTAATTATCAATAATAGCAGTCAATTCTATATTAAACTTCAACCCCAATAAAGAAAACGGTAATATTACGATGACACAATATGAAAACCCATTTTTACCCATTACAAAGCGCAAAATGAACCACAAAAAAATGAATGCCCATTTTCAATAAACCTAGGCCCAACAATAATCCATTAAATTGACCATTTAAGTATCCATGTAGGTGAGGCCCAGATTTAGTAAAAAAGGGAAATTGGTCAAATAAACCTTTCAATCAAATTACAAGTTGGCAGAAGCAGTCAACCTGCCGTAAGGAACAAGCCCAGCTGCGATTTGTTTACCCAACTCAGGTTGCACCTTAGAGAACATCTTCACTGCCCTTTCTTGGATGAAACCAGAGGCATCCTTCAAGTTGTCAACTATGTTCACGACAACGCGTCTACGTTCATCGGCATCCATGACTTTAGCGTAAAGAGCAATCGCTTGGCTGTAGTTGTCTTCAGTATCACCAGTATCGTATCTACCGACGACTCCATTGAGAACAGTCTTTGACTGCAAACGAGCAGCACGCGGGTTGTTCTGAGGACCCGAGAAAGAGTTGGGGAAGTAGTTAGGAGCGCCTTCCTGGTTGCTTATGTTTTGAGGTCCATCACGCTGGTAGTTAGCTACCTTGGCGCGGTATGGACAGTTCACAGGAATCTGCAGATAGTTGGCGCCTAGACGGTGGCGGTGAGTGTCGTTATAAGCAAACAGACGAGCCTGCAACATCTTGTCGGGAGACGGCTCGATGCCAGGTGGCATATTGGATGGACTCATGGCAATCTGTTCAACCTCAGCGAAATAGTTCTTAGGGTTTCTGTTCAGAGTCAATTTCCCCACAGGGATAAGTGGGTAGTCAGCGTGCGGCCAGACCTTGGTCAGATCAAACGGATTGAACTTGCATTTCTCGCCTTGTTCCATAGTCATCACCTGAACATACAGGGTCCAAGTTGGATAGTCACCTTTAGCAATGGCGTTGTAAAGGTCTCTGATGGCGTAATCCGGGTCAGTGGTAGCAATTTGTGCGGCTTTCTCCGGAGACAAATTTTTGATGCCTTGGTTGGATTTGTAGTGGAATTTGCACCAGTGGGATACTCCTTGCTCATTAACGAACTTATAAGTGTGGGAAGCGTAGCCGTTCATGAATCTGTATCCATCGGGGATACCACGGTCTCCAAAGGTGTAGATAGTCTGATGAACGCATTCTGGTCTCAAAGTGATGAAGTCCCAAAACATGTCAGGGTCCTTAAGATGCGTGGCAGGATTACGTTTTTGGGAGTGGATAAAGCTTGGGAATATATTTGGGTCTCTGATGAAGAAGATCGGGGTATTGTTTCCTACAAGGTCCCAGTTCCCTTCTTCGGTGTAGAATTTGATGGCAAATCCTCTTGGGTCGCGGACGGTATCAGCTGATCCGACCTCGCCAGCAACTGTAGAAAACCGTATGGCAATTGGGGTTTTCTTTCCAATGGTATCCAGAACTTTAGCTCCGCAGTACTTGGTGATATCATGAGTAACTTCAAATTCGCCAAAAGCTCCTGCGCCTTTAGCGTGTACAACTCGCTCTGGAATACGTTCTCTGTCAAATGATGACAGGATATCGATGATGTGCAGATCCTCCAGGAGGGCCGGTCCTCTTTCTCCAACAGTTAGGAGACCAGCCTTATTTCCCACTGGGTTACCAGACTTGGTAGTTATGGTAGGAGGAGTTCCCTGAAAAGAAGAACAAAAATTTAAATTTAAGGCGTGGGTGGCAAAGTAAATTAAGCCAGATATTATCATCATGTTGATAACCAAAAGTTATTATTACTGATAATTTTTATCATAATACTTAATGCATCAAAGTTATATAACCACAGACGGAATGTTATGATAAAATAGTGAAAATAATATTGAAAAGAAAAATTTATTTAAGTTTTTAATTAATTTAATTCGGTACATGATTTTCCTTTGCGTAGTTTTAAAATATTATAACAACTTGTCTCTCAAACGTTTAATTGGAACTTTACACTGATTTTTGCAAACTGAAACTGTCAAAGGGAAAGTTTAAACTTTTCTTTGGTTAATTTTACTAATGACCTATTAGTAGATACTCTGGACAATTTCAGACCCGAAGAAAGCTGTTATTGGAGGTTCAAATAACAATAACTTAACTTTATAGGCGAGAAGATGGAAGATGACCTAAGGAAGTGATGGAATGGTGGCCAAGATGTGGTCGGAGGTTAAGAGGCAGACCACCAGCCCGATGGTTAGACGACGTCTTCAAAGTGTTAGGAAGGCAGTAGAAGGACTGGAAAAAGTGGCGTGCACATGAGGAAACCTATACCCAGCAGTGGATTGATATGGGTTAAAAGATAGGTGGAAACCATTTCTTTGCTAACTTACCACGGACTTCGAATAGTTCGAAAGTTGTTCAGTTGCAGGGTCCCGACCGGCCATTTTGAAAAAATCACTGAACTTTTAAAATAAAGCTAAAAACGAAGCCACTCACTGGTGTGCGTTCGTTGATATACACTCTACTGCAAACAGGAATGCCGACAAATTATCTTTATATAGCGCATGACTTTAGGAGATAATATTTTATCTCACGTCGAAAACATTACTTTATGACAACCTTTGACCGTACTATGGCATAGTGTATCGTAGAACGGCATCAAATTAATTTAAAAATTATCATTAGCTCTCCAGCCATAATTTTTTTGGTTTATGTCACTTTCTAGAATAACATAAATGTTTAATGTTATTGCATTAAAGACTTATCACTGAGCTACTTATCATAATGACTCGAACTGTACAAACTTGCAATAAATAATATTGGCATGTGCAATTAACTTACCTACCTACGTATCCATAATGTATTCTATATAGATGTAAGTGAGGGCCTAAGTAGCATTGAATAATTATTGCACCTAATGTTATGTAACCTGTTAAGGTAAGTTTGAATGTAGGTACTTATAAATGAATAAATAATCGTACAATACAACATAAATCGTTTACAAAGCGCATCCGAAAGTAGATTATAAATCACATACCTAGAGGCGTACTCTAGCATAATTCATACGTTCTATTTTATTAAAGCTATTGGACATGCAAAAAGAGCGCCGCTCCCGACGCACGCCCGCTACACGAAAAATCCTCCGCGAATACGGAAAAATACGGCTAAAAACGGCTATAAAATATGTTTTTGACAAACGTTGAGTGCCGCCTGAGATTTTTAATGCTGACACATCCATCAGTTTTTTGCAGTCGAGTGTGCTACGGCCATGTTAAATTGATGTTAACATAATATAGCGGTAAGAGTAAACGTGGCGTACATCATTTGGTTGGACAATAATGCTCGTGTTTTGGGGGACCATTGACATTGAGTGGATTTTATGGGAGAGTGGTTTTGCTCGTGGATATGCTCGCTCGCGCCAGCTTAGGCACATTCGTATTAGCACACATTTTGAGAGGATTCCAGATTTGGCAGATGTTTTCTGAATTGCGGATTTGACTAATAATATGAATAGATAGCTATAATTGTAATACTAACAAACGTATAATAAGTGTCGTAAGAGATGGTCTTATAACTCAGAGCAATCTCTTTAAAATCACAGTTCCGTTCATTCAAATAATATGTCCTAGATATACCGAGGATATAATATGATAGTGAGTGCTAGTCTTTTTCGAATTAAGCATGTAAACCTTTTTCGACCATATTTTCGCTTAACACCAGACCAAATAGTGGTCAAATGCTAGCATGTGATACATTCAGTCAACCCTTTCTCCCGTTGGGATAGGCAGAAACTACATCTTTCCACGTGCTAGCGAAAAGCATACACCAACTCCCTGACACCCTCTACTGGTTTCTGGAACTCCATACCAACAGGCTGTGTAGGGTCCACGCATGGTGGTGTCACATCTTTTCCGCCTAGTCTTTGTCATAAATAAGCCTGTAGCATTGCATTTATGGACCACTACCTCCCAAAATTATCGGCTCCTCAATTCAAGACCGCTTTGCCCAAATGTTCATCATCATCATCAAAATGTTCATCATCATCATCATCAACCCATAACGTCCCGCTGCTGGGCACGGGTCTCTCCTCACTTTCGTGAGGAGGGTTAGGCCATAATCCACCACGGGGGCCCAGTCCGGATTGGTGGATAACATACCTACCTCCGAAATAATTCTCGGGTACGTATGTGGGTTCAAATCCCAATGCGGGCACGTACCAATGTGTTTCTGTAAAAACATATGTACGTAATTATCACTCGCTTTTCGGTGAAGGAAAACATCGTGAGGCCCAAATGTTAGTTTGCGATAAATAAACTGACCTGAATTTTTCATTCACTGTTTCACGCTACTCTTGATCCATTTCACTCCACTTAACATCGCGCTGCCAAAAATGCGTGTAACAACGAGATCGGAAAGCCTCTTTTTGGGGTAAAAAGTCCCTCAACTACATTTGACCTAGTTCACACGCGCGGCGTGTCTAAATTTTACATAACCCTCGAAAAATTTCAATGAGACGCCCGGCGCAGTGCGGCAGAGTGGCAAATATTGTGACAACACCACCTTACGACGCATTCGAAATTGAACATTAAATTTCTATCCTGGTAGAACTTTCTATGGGGATCGACGAAAAACCGAACAATTTTTTTTATGTTTACAGAAGACAACAAGACGACCAGGTTATTTACCTTATGGTTAAAGACACGGTTGCCCATAAAAGTGGCATTGCTAAATCTAATAACAATTGCCGAATCACAATAGACATGCTGGACAGCACCGTTCAAATCGGAATACAGTAATATTTGCTCACTACCGTGCCGCATGGTGGATTAGTTTCTGGCAAAGGTGTGGAACTTCTTCAGACGAAGGCTTAACACGGATATAATTATTAATCGTTTCATTAACAAAAATAGTAATCCTTAACAAATATTAAGTAGTGATATTTACAAAGATAATTTAATATTTAAACACTTGAAATATAATGCGTCAGAGTGACGAGAACAGTGCAGTTCCATGCGAAATTTAGAAAACTTCTTCGTGATGGCAATCCAATTGCAGACGCGACGCCTTACAAATTTAATAAACTGTTTCAATATCTAATTGTATAATAATTTTGTTACTTACTCGTCCAAGTTCATTAAAAACACATAACATTCAACGCGGTGTATTTTAGAATCAATTTTGATACACTGAAATTCATTTCTCTGGAGCGTGTTTTAAAACAACGTTGACGAGTGATTCTGTACACACCACATTTCTGGCACGGTAATTGACATGTGGACATGTGGATGGGTGGAGAGAAGATTTGCGGAAAACTGTTGGCAGAGACTAGACGAGAAGAGCGGAAGATCGGTCTCAGTGGTGTTTACTAGGACAGGCCTAAGTCGAGCAGTGGGTGAATAGGCTGATGATGGTAATGATGAACGGCTTTTGGAATGACACGCAGGAGATAAAATACACTCGTGATTATTCCCCCATCTCTACCTACACAAGTTGACGACTCAATTCCTTATTCATATGCATTCGCTGTACAGAATACCCGAAGCTCTCACAACGTATAACAAGGTCGGGCCCAATTATCTAAACACAAGTACTTACGCAATCGAGGACTGAATAATGTTACAAACTCGGTACATGCAAATAATGCTACAGCCCATATGAGAGAGAAAGAAATATAAAAAGAAAGCAAAAGAAGAATGCCCTGTTCAGTGAAAAATATATGGAATACGGGACACGAATTTTTCAATCAATACGAGTGGATTTTGAAAAAGGGTCCACGGATGGAAGCCGTTATTTTTTCCGGATTTGCAATGATTTATACGTGCCGCCGGTCTGGATTTAGTATGTAGATTGCTTAAGATGGTAAAATAGGGTTACTATCGTAGAATAGAATAGAATAGAAATACTCATCAACACACACATCTCATTGCAATCACTACACTATTCTTATATGCTTCATTGTGAAGCTTCTTTGGAAATTTTATATCGGTTTTATCAGCATTGCTTCCAGCTACATTATATTTGTAAGCATCATTATCATCATGAGTATAGCCACCACGCCGGTCCTGTGCGGGTTGGTGTTATATTAATTTTAACGCCAGCATTGATAGCCAATATGATAAATGGAACGGTTAACATTGTAAACCGGTAAATACCGTTTAATGTGTCCAAATTTCAGTCCTCTCTCGTAATGCTACATAGTTACTCGAGCCGCTAGCTTGAGAATTCATTGCGTGAGTTACCATGCTTATGCTCAAGGGTTGTATGCTGAATTGTTGGGTTAATCATACCGTTGCACGCTTTAGTTTTTACAACTTACTTTCAGTATGTTACACTGGTGGAAATTGTATGACAATGTCAGGTAGAATGTGCGCTAAATGTTTAACCATGAGTCTTTCCTGACTTCATGATTATAATGATTTATTTTAAACTCATCACTCACTGTTAGAATCTTTAATGTACTTAATTTTTATTGTATATACGAGTGCATTATATGTATTTATAACTATCATATTATTGGTATGCATAATATTATAAAACGCTTATCTGTGTAGCTATTAGCGTTTATGTTTTGATATTTTGTCACTGAAGTCAACCGACTCAACTCTATTCCTGCTTTCCATCTTGTCCATCCTTAGGTTGTGTGGCAGAGATTGCTTTAAGCGATAAGACCGCATTCAGTTATATTTTTTTCTCTCTGTTTAAGACATCTTGGTGTCACTAAAAGGTAAAGGTAATCTACCTAAGCATTACACCAAGAGGCCTTTTTGTCATGTCGGAAGCGGAGACGTGACATATAAGTAAACACACCTAGGGTTCGCCATGGGTTCCTATAAGAAAACAGATTCTGTTATGAGGAAGTGACGCCTACAGGAAATTATTGTTGTTGTTGTGTGTCGAATGAGGTAGAGAATTTGTAAGGCCGCCCAAGGGCCTCTGGCGTAGCTTAACGACGGCTTTAAAGTTGTCAGTTTAAAAGCTAGTAGTGAAACATAGAGGGTAAGGGATTTCGTAACAATAACTCCATAATGCGGGATTTTTAAATTCAGTTTTAATTTATCTTAAACTTTTAGTTTTAATTATCTGGTTGCGTAGTCAAGGATGCGGCTAGACGACTATTCTATTCTAATCTATTCTCTCTGTAAATGTCGCATGGCACAGATTAAAAATATTTTTACTAGTAAAGTAAACAGTTGTATCAATAAGCTATTTTTAAGGATGACAACAATCCAGTCCCTACGTATTTTCATCTAAGTCCGTATCAACCCACTGCTGGGTATAGGCGTCCTCTCCTTCACGCCACTTATTCCGGTCCTGTGCGATACGTATCCGTTGCTTCCCGACTGACTTCACAAGGTCTTCCGACGGACTATGTTATTTTTATTTGACTGAGTGACGAGACGACCAAGTCGTGCACCTGATGGTAAGCGCTACGTCTGCCTATAACAGTTAAACACACAGTGCGGTACAGGTAGTTACAGTTAGTTAGTATTTTAACGACAGTCTATTAGGTTGTTTTGTTTTCTAAGATGCCCATTGCATCACCGCAGATTTTCAGCTATTCCACTCGAGTGTACTTCTGTGGCAATATCTCAAAGTTTCCATTGCAAGAACGGCGAACTCTGAACATTTGTGGCAAGTATCACGCTACATGGAATATTCGGAAACTTGGCTGCGATCAATTTCGAGTCGTTTTGTTACATGTGGCGTCAACTTTGCGACAAAACTGAAGTTTGAGTGAGAATATCGTGTTTGTTGAAGTTACACAGATTCCGCTAAACTTATTAAGAAAGTGTTATGCGTGTTTGATTATGGCGTAGGAGAAATAAGGCTGATTAGCTATGTGGAGTAGGTAGGCAAGATATTTAGGATAGTTCAGGATCAAGCAAGCAAGCAGTAGTGTGCAAACATTCCTGTGTTCCGGCTTAAAGGGCACTGTTTCCAGTGAAATTACTGGGCATTTAAGACTTTAGAACCAATGGTGATGAGCGCAGTGCCGTGTCGCTACAGATTCTGAGTGGCACCAAAGCTGTTATGGGCAGGCGCTTACCATCGGGTGAAAGACTTGCTCGTCTCGTTAATCAGTCTAATATATAAAAATATATGTGATTGTGACGCATTAGTATTATTATGCAATTTACTTATTTACAAATTACATATTAATAATTTTGCTAAATAATATATTATCGCATTATTTGCAGTTAATGCACTGAGTAATAAACAATTTTTATCAGTAACATTAGCTAGACCTAAATGGATTTTTTTATCAGATTAATTTCAATAGTGTTACCCCTTATGGATATCTTGTAGATAACGTGTGCGTCATTATTCGTGATAACACATAGATAATTCTATCATTTTTGAACAACAATGCCCTTCAAGCCGGAACACAGCAATGTTTGTACACTACTGTTTCGCGGATGAATATCTGGCAAAGGTGTGGTGGTACTTCCCCAGGCGATGATGACCCCTAACTCGGATTCCCTGTACCTAGGGAATCAGGAACTATGAGGACCATGGTACTACGAACACCCAATGCCATGTGCCTTCAACCCACTCATAACTTAGTGGGTCAATTATAATGACAGTGATGTCATTTCAATGGACATTGAATTAACTCGGAAGCCGAGCAATGCCGTGGGTTAGAGAATAGAAACCGGTGGGCAACTTCTTTTACCCCTTTTGCTCATCTATAGTTCATTTATCTTGTGACCTCTAAGGCATCGACCTTGCGTTCAAGATATCCACGGGGTATTTTTTACCCTTTCTACTTGGTGTTGCGGTCAAGGTCAACGGTCTCGAGGTCGAGGTCAATAAACTCGAGATGAGTAAAATAAACACAGCCCAAAGTTTAAAAGCCCTTCTAATTGTGTTGCACAAGCCACACACATAATTGCTGAGCAGCCAGATAAACAGATGAACATTTCATTCATAATTGTTTAAAATTATAAGTCAGATTAATTCATTATATAGAAAAATCAATATAATTACATAAAAATCCTCTAACACGAAACACAAAACTTGGTTACCATCTGCCTTACCTATTAATTGAGACAATTGCAATGAGCTAACATGATACCTCTGTTGCTACAAGTTTGTAAAGAGTTTGATATTCTGCAGGTTCCAGATAATGCTGCAACTTCAGGTCTGGTGCCTCACCACGAACAGTTAAATCCATCCAGTTTAGGCCTTAAACTGAACTGCCCCGCTAACTGTCACCACCAATATCGCTCAGCGTTCATAAGTCGACCAGAGTCATTTACGTATGCAAAGAGATCGGAACAATTTGTTTGCATTTATGGGAATTTATATAGCTCCATCTCATTCTCTGCAGTCAGTAATTTCGCTGGAAACAATGCCCTTCAAACCGCAACACAGCAATGTTTGCACACTATTGCTTAGCGGATGAATATCTGGCAAAGGTGTGGTACTTCCCCAGACTGTCTCTTGCAGAAGAGGTCTCCCACTACTTAAATAGTCCATTGTGTAAATATGCTTATACAACAGTTATGGGATATTATCCCATCTTTAGAACGTACCAAGCCCACTAACATCTACTAGCAAACGACAATTCGGTTTATTATAATACATTCAGTCGTTGTACTTATACCGTTCAAACTTTTCCCCACCTTCCCACAAAACGTACTTAAAGCCATTAACGTTGTTAACGTAACAACATAAACGATGACGTCACCCAAACAGCCGCAATAATCTTCAAATAAGACATAAAATGGTAGCACACCGCTTCCGCATACCGAACGCGACAATTTTCCTCTACACAAAATTTTATCTCATCCCACGTAACTGCAAACGCCATAAAGGTGATATTCGCCATTATCTACCCACAAATTGTCCATTTAGAAATTGCGTACCGTCAAACCGAAGTTAATATGTAAAAGCCTTAATTTTACTGAGTTGGAGGCGAAAAACAAACAAACTGTCCACTAAATTTAATTCCGTTTTCATTATTACTGTTTACTTGGGGTACGGCTGTCTGCGACCGGTGCGGTGGCTGGGACATGGGGTCGACTTAGTCTTACACGACATAATCTCTATGTACCCGTTGTTCATTTTCCGCATTTATCGCCATTGCAAAAAGAACATTTTTCCACAAACTTATCGAGGAAATTTTCCAGTTTCCTATTTATGGTAGACATTATCCATTTAATTTATGTAAGAATAAAAAAAAGACGAAGTATATAATATCTTATTTTGGAGGTATCCACCAATCCGGACCGGGCCCCCGTGCTGGATTAGGGCCTAATCCTCCTCACGAAAGTGAGAAGAGATATCATTCCTATCTCCGAAATAATTCTCGGGTAGGTATGTGGGTTTCCTCACGATATTTTTTACACCGAAATGCGAGTGATAATGACGTACAGAACATGTTTTTACAGAAACACATTGGTACATTCCCAAGTTTCATATACGTAGAGATATTAAAAAAATAAATCAAATATAACCAACTAAACTAATGAGTGAACTAACTTTGGTTTGTGATTGAAAAAGGAAAGTTCCCTTTCAAGTGGTGATTCACGACTGAATCTCGCACAGGAAAAGGAAACTCCATTAACTCGACCAGTGCTTGTGCCTCTAATAAAGTAAAACGACAGTCAATATTGTGAGGAAATAATTTACACAACTCATGAAATAATGTCACTGGGTAGATCTCGGTAGCAATAGGTTGAACTATATTTATTTACTAACTGCGTCCCACGGTTTCACCCGCGTAGTTCTCGTTTTGTCCCACGGGAACATGCTATCGGGATAAAAAGTACCCTATTACTCAATCCTGGTTATAAACTGTTCCAAATTTCATTCGAATCCGTTCAGTAGTTTTTGAGTGAAAGAGGAACGAACATCCATCCATTCTAACAAACATTCGCATTTATAATATTAGTAGGATTATGATTCGTAGAGTACCCACATAACTAATAACTCTCATAACACGAGAGACAAGTTAAGTACAACTTAACTAATAATATTTGTTAAGTTGAACGAGTACAAAATACTTTAGCCTGGCAGGGAATTCCACTCATTAACTATCCCTGGCATTTATAGAGCAAACGCATAAAGTCTCACTATAGTAACTGCGCCTTTAATACTAAAATAGCTGTATTAATACATTTTTGATTATATTTTAGACAAACTTTTATATAATAACTAGCTGTGCCCCACGGTTTCACCCGCGAAGTTCCCGTGCCTCTGGGAATACGGGGATCAAATAATTATAGATAAATAGATAAATAGATAGATAGATAAACTCTTTATTGAAACACCACAGAACAAAGAAAACTACAACAAAACAAGTTTTACAATTAGTGTCACAATGGGCTATGACTATGTTACTCGCTGATAATGTAGCTTTCCATTCGTGAAAGATTTTTTTAAATCGGTGCAGTAGATTAGCCGAAACCTTACATATTACCATACAAACTTTCATCTCCTAGTTTGATTTTACCACCTGGTACCAATGGTATTTTTGAAGTTATACTTCTTTTGGCGCGATGGAGAAAAATGATGAGAGTGAATTTTTACAATGCGCGCGCACACCGACACCTAAATTTAACAGCATGAAGTTAGTTCTAGGTGGTATGAAAATTGATAACTATGTTCAAGTTGTATATTCTAGTATTTTTATATGTAGAACACGTGTTTCGTAAGGGTACAATTAAACAGTGTGAATAAATAAATATTATTTTGGTGTTTTTATTAAATTAATTTCATATACGACGGTGATACTAATAATTTATTATTTATTAGTATATCTATATATATATATATATCGTGATAAGGGTAGACCACCCCTTTTTAAAAAGGTGCAAAACCGCTGGCCTGCTGACCACCGGCTTTGCTATTGCAATGTAAATGTCTACCTAGTTGTTAACTTTACTCACAAGGCTAACAAAACACACCCTGGAATTTAGTTTGAAATAAAAGCAGATGAATCACTGAAAATTATAATTATTTTATTGAATTATTTAGCAAGGATTTACTCACAATGTTTTCGCACCGAGAATCCAACTCAAAGTGCCGTCAAGAAACTAGCTCCGATAGTTCCCGGCCACCATTTTTTGCGCCAACCAATAAGATGGTAGCGACTTACAAGATATGAAGATAGATGGCGCTCATGGCGGCTTCAAACTATCAGAACTAGCTTATTGAATTAGCAATTACTAAGCAGAAGCTTTTAATAAGCATTACTAAGATTATGAAGCCTAGTACGGCTAGTAAATAAGCATTACAGCAATCATAATTTTAAATAGGAATAAACTTACTTTGAAATGACGATAGGAAACGATCGAACTGAGAACTATTTTAAGTTAGGTAATCATTTTGAAGGTTTTAACTGGATACAACGCAATTAGAATTTACTCTTAGATTTGATGTCATTCAAGCATACAGATTACTGATATTCAAAAACAAATCTTAACTTAATCGAGTCTTTTCGACTCGATGACGTAGGTGCCTGATTTATCATTGCGGCGGCGGATATACTCAAACATAACTCTTTTAGCTTGATAAATTAACTTAGAGATTGTAAATTGACAAAACGCTATTAAAATGGATGTTAAGGTTTAACATTATTAAAGGTTACAAATTAAGATCAAACTTAAAAATAAATCGAAGTATCTTTGATCAATGCCGGAGATTCCCGAAAGCTCCCGATTCGTCCTCGCGGCGACATATATATATATATTGAATACTAGTGATAAAACTGATTTGAATAAACTGTTTTGAGTGCATTTATAGATTTGAGGTTAATTGTCGGTATGTATAATTTATTTACATCGTTAATTAAAAATTATTACATTATTATCTAAAAAATTAATAAATTTTCTATACTTGTTTATATTAACCTTAAATGCTGAATGTTTATTTTATCTTTGATCTTAACTATTCGTTAAAATTTGATTTATTGATATTTCAATAATTTTTTATTATATTTTTATTAAAACAAACAAATTTTATTAAATAACTCTAAAAATAACGAGCACTGAGCTTAACATGATATATTTATATAAGCATATATTTTTAATCTATTAAAGTAGTACTTGAAATAATCAAAGATAAATTCTCATAAATAAATTTAAAATTTAAATAAACTTAAATAGAACAATATAAATAATTCTCTATACTAATTCGTATCTATCTACCTATGATCTTTTGCAGGTTTCTCTGAAACTAATAATACTACTTGATTAAATTTCAATTTCTGTTTTAGTTTCCGAGATGTCTGAAGATATTATTCAAAGAAATGCACAATACTGTAAAAAATATTATTCACGAAAAAAATCTGCAAATCAGGGGGTAGTGAAAAAAAAAACTAACTCTGAGAACTGTCGACAGTATAGACAACGAAAAAAATTGCTCGCACAACAACTCCAATCTAAGAACGAAGTTATTCATACTCCATCAACATCAAGTTTGCAAATGACGTTTGAACCTCAGCTTATTACCACAGGTAAAGGTTAAATAAAATCTTTTTGATTAATTTTAATATTTATCGTTAATCACTACTGTATTTTAGGTATATTTTTTCCATACGCCAAAGAAGTATAACTTCTAACGCGTGTACATAAGTACACACACTCTTTTTTTACAAATTTTGAATGTTATATATTTATTTATATCTAATCAAAAGCCTAAAAAATAAGTTTCAAGGTTCTAGCTTCATAAATGACGAAACTTCCATATAAACTTTCATCCCCTATTTCAACCCTTTTTTCGAATTAATAAGTAAACTACGTCCTTTATCAGACTCTTGACAATCTCTGCACAGAATTTCATTTAAATTGATTCAGTAGTTTAGGCATGAAAGCGTAACAGACAGACAGACAGAGTTACTTTCATATTTATAATTTAAAAAGTAGGGAAGTAGCTTAAGGAAACGTGCCTAAACACCATCAATGTACTGTTAGTCACTGAGGAGTTCCGTTGCTTATCTCGCGTCCCTATTATCAGATCAACGCAATGTCACAATAATAATTCGTCTTGTCATTGGAACTTGACAGGCGTGCAAAATCTCAACTCAATTAAACAGCGGGAACTGGGTCAAAATTGACTTGCAAAATTTGACCTAACCAATATACTAACACGGTTAAATTAAAGCTTGTAAGTAAGGAATAGGAATTTTTTGGTTTACGATTTGGAAAAAGGAATAATTTATTAAAATAAACGCTTAAATGTGCTTGCTCACATTAGGCATATAAATCACATATTTATTAGACACATGTCATGTTAAAATGTTTTTTAAATGTTTTTGCGATAAGACCGCCCATTGTACTCTACCCTTGTTTACCTAATGTAATTCTTCTGTACTGTGTTTATTTTTGTTTCTGGTGTACAATAAAGAGTTTTTCTATTCTATTCTATTCTATGGGTGTAACTATCAGAGATTATAATATATTTTAAATATTAACCTGTTCGCAAAACTATAAAATAAACTAAATAAAAAGAAAGGCAATATTATTTTGATAATTTATAACATACAAGTAAATAACATTTCACAACCTAAAGACAAACAAGAAAAACAGAATGTGCCTACGAGATGACCGACAATAAATGAAATATCTAAAAGTTCATAAACTTTCTCTAATTGAATTCATAAAAAAATGGGTTTAAGTGGTCGGGGTAGTTCGCGAAGAGATAATATTGAATCTTTTTTTTGTTATCTTTAGTTTTATAAACTTAAAAAAAAAATACTGCTGTCAGCAGCAGGAACAACAAATTACATTGAAACAAAAAGACAATTAAGGTTTCAGTCATTCATTGTGGTTCGATCCTTTTCCAATAGATGGCGTTATATTAAATAAATTCAATTTTGCATTGGTTCTAAGCTAAGATAAGGGCCTTGTTAAAAGGGACGATATTGCCCAAAATAATACGCGAGTGCGAACTTAGAACGCCACTAGCTTTCAAGAACTACCAGAACACCACATTAAATTGCGACATGAAATAAACCCGATTTAACCGCTTAAGCTATAAACTTACTAATTACCCAGAAAACGTATTGCGTGCTCGATTATTTGCGAGAATTTAATTACGATAAAGCACTGCACGAATGTCGTAACCCGCTTCTAAATAACTTCATGTTTATTAAGCGGCAACTTAAACCATTAAGGTTAACTTTAGTAATTAGTAAGCATCGATTAGTAGGGACTTCAAGGTGTAAGAGTGTTCTATGGTTACATTTTTGATGGCAGCTTTTTGAGTCAACACTATTTCAATTAAAAATATAATTAATTATTACAGTTTGAGTTAGAAAACTTTCACGAGTTTAACGAGTTCACGAATCACTGGGTATTTGAGACCTTAGAACCGATGTCTCAGGGTGACGAGCGCAGTGCAGTGCCCAGCAAGATTATACAATACAATGTTCTGAGTGGCACTGTTACTGTTATGGGCAGACGTGGCGCTTACCATCAGGTGAACGACTTGCTCGTCTAATTACTTAGTCAAATAAAAAAATAGTTTTGTTAAAATTTGAAACTCATGGGTTGAAAAGTTGAATATATTCTGATCAACGTTCGGTCGATCGTTTTGGTTGCTACTACAAAAAACAAACCTATAAAATTGAATCGCTCTCGCCTCTTTTACTGTTAACCTCCATGTTTTAGTTTATTAATACCTCCGCGTCATTACGTTGAAATAGCAAATACAACTAAACTTACACTATCAGGCAGATCAAATTATTTCTCAAGAGAACAGGTGAACCAACTATTCTCAAGGTAGAACCAACAGCCGTTCAACTCAACAACCCTTCCGAGAAACTGCATGAAGTGCCAATTAAATGTTTGAACTCTGACACCATAACAAATTTACAGGCGAATTTTGAGCCAACTTTTTAGGCAACTCGTCAAACTCTCGTCCCTCTCAAAACTCGTTCAAACGGTTGTTTGTAATTTAATAAAAACAATTCTCTTCTTGAAATTTTGACGGATAGGCGCAGAAGTTTGGAGGGGAGTCTCTTTGCATAATTACAGTGAGCCCAACCCTCTTGGGATAGGAGAACTAGACAGCGAGTAATTTTATTATCTGGGGCCTCACCACGAACAGTTTAATTCATCCAGTTTAAGGCTTTAAACTGAACTGCCCTGCAAACTGTCACCACCAAAATCGCTCAGCGTTCATAAGTCGACCAGAGAAATTTATCCGAAGAGATTGGAACAATTAGTTTGCATTTATGGGAGTTTATATAACTCCATCTCATTCTCTGCAGTCTATTTTTGGGTGACGTCACTTCACGTTTGTCATTTATGAATGTGTTCGTATTGGTGGATGAGATTCCTACCTCCGAAAAAATTCTCGGGGTGGGTTTCCTCACGATGTTTTCCTTTACCGAAAAGCGAGTGATAATTTTCAATACCTGAGAGCAATTACCAGCGAAATTACCGGCCATATGAGACTTTAGGGCCGATGTCTCGCAGTGCAGTGCCGCGCAGGATTATGCAATGCAAAGTTCTGGGTGGCACTGTAACTGTTGTAGGCAGACCATTTGCGCTTACCATCAGGTGAAAGACTTGCTCGTCTCGTCACACTGTCAAATAAAATATGAATAATTTCTATGCACGTTGAGTTTACGAGGACGAACACGCAAGCATCAGCTAGTATTTTAATAAACTCTTAATAAAAGCATAACCGCAAAATAACTCGCTTCCAGCTAGAAACTCCCGACCTAATAAAACATTCCCCACCTCGTGTACGTTCTTGTAAAGACGGAATAATTACCCGAACGACTTCCCCGCCGCAACTCGCGTACACACATACTTTACACAACTTTACATGTACACGGTAATTAATTATACATGTAGCTTGGGGAAATTAGGGGGATTGGGAGAACTTGGGGACAGTTTGAAGAAATTCGAGCGGTGTCGGGGAGAGTAAAAATGCGCTTGTAATTTAGATTTGGTTGAACTGTCAACTGTCGCAATTTTATTAGATAAACAGTTTTCCGAATGGAGTTCATGTATGTACATTATGTGTGAGTTTACATTATGTTAGACAATTTAACTTGAACCTTACTTATCACAAACTTTCCCGCATTTTTGTATGCATTGATTTTTGTTTCCTTTTTGGTGTGCTTTAAGAGTTTTTCTATTCTATTCTATTCTACAAGTATGGGGAAAATAGGGGTGAAATGTAAACAGGTTTATAATTATAACAGAGAAGGAGTGGAACGCTTTACCAGCGTCTTTGTTTCCCGATAACTATAATTTGAAAATATTTAAGTCAAGAGTGAATAGGTATCTTCTAGGCAAGCATGCTGCACCATCGACCGCGTCGTCACTTACCATCAGGTGAGACTGCGGTTAAATGCTTGCCTATACTAGAACAAAAAAATAGTTAAAATTTTGGTGTTTGCAAGAATTTGAAGTTAGAAAGCGTATTTTTTAATTCATAGTTTCGATTCGGGTAACTATGCTTATGCGGGTAACTTGTTTGGTAATTATTAGGTAAGTTTCGGTGAAAAAATTACGTCATTTTTGACTGAATTTTTAATGTTTAATGGAGTTGAAATTTTGAATTTTCATTTCATACAAAATTTGCATTCCATGGTCACAACGAGATATTCTTATGACAGAGACGGAAGTTAGATAATGGAACTCCTAGGCGACCATCAGGAAATTAACGGTTTTTGGACTTATTTCGATCAGATTGCACCACCGGATATTGCGTATTTATTTGATAAATAGTTTGAAACAAAGAAATGTGCGTTGTGGTTTAACCACAGCATTATGCTGAGCTCAGGCCTTGTCTGACATCACTGCGCGCCGGCTATCTGCGTACACTATTATGTTCATCGTGTGTTTTCATTTTCTTGTCTTGTCTCTAAATAAGTACGTTGTTCGCTGTTGTGTGCAGTTGTGTCAGAATAAATGTTTTTTTCTTTCTTTCTTTCTTTCTTATATATAAAATTTCTTAGTCATCGTAGTTATTGCGTAAGATGCAATTTCTAATGAGATTCCAGTGATTTCAGCGTGTTTACCCTGTAGAGACGACTCGTTTCATATCTAAGACCAGCTTATCTAATAACGTACAAGGATAGCTTATTTCCGTTCTGAGCTATCGGCGTTTATTTAATATGAGCAATTTCCGCATTTATACGTTGCCTTGCTATTCCCTAGCCTGGTCTAAGTTATAGTACAAATACCAGTAGGCAATCTAGATTCAAAAGTAATCTAACACGTTTTGGTTAAAGCTTATGCCAGTACGGAAATCTAGTAAGAGTATCTTGTTTACCTATTGTAATTCTCCTGTACTGTGTTAATTTATTTGGAGTAAAGAGTCTTCTATTCTATTCTATCAAGTCAATTTACTTAACCCAATCTTTGAATATAAGTAAAATTCTAAAAAATCGCGTCACATATACACATTGCCTATTTGAGGAACCACATCTTGTAGAAGCAAAACCATAATGTTTTCAGAACAATTTTTTTTTATAGATATTTTTAAACTTATTCCACGCAATATGACATTTATGAAGAGAACCTGAAATTGACGACATTTTAATATTATGAAGCGGTGATTGCCTAGTGGGAAAACATTCGCCTTCCAAGGAGAAGGTCGTGAGTTAAAATCCCATTGCGGGTACGTACTACAGTGTTTCTTGTAAAAAAACATGTATACTTATGTAAATATCACTCGAGTCTCGCGTTTCGGTGAAAAAAAAGTGAGGAAACCCTACCTACCCGAAATACATAACATACCTACCCGAAAATTATTCCGGAGGTAAGTATGTTATCCACCAATACGGATCGGGCCCCTGTGGTGGAATAAGGCCTAAGGCCCGTGCTCAGCAGTGAGCCAATATCAGTTGAGTTGCTGATCTGTATGTGAAATATATGCAGAACTAAACCAATACATACACACATATCAGCAATGCCTTTAAAATATTGGCGTATTGAAAAAATTCACCGGGAATTTTGCTAGTACACAGCATTTCAATTAGTTCATATTGCCTACTTACTTGTTTAAACTGCGCTCTACCACGGTTCTGAAGTACGTACGTCCAAACAACAAATCAGAACCGACAGCTTCCAATCAATTTGCTATGAAGCGCTGCATTGTGTACCTAAATATATTGCAGCTAGTGCAATGAACAACGGTACGTATGCCTAGATCAATACGGGTGATAATGGGAACTCCGATTTGGGTTTGGTTTGTCTTGAATTAGAGATGGTACTCATCGATATTTGGCCGGAGAAGTTGTTCAATATCTGTAGCTGAGGAACAGTGTTTGTTAGTTCATGCAAACATTGTTCCTCGTGTTGTTTTGCCGTTGCCTTATTACGAATTTCACGACAGGCTTGCTATATAGACGTTTCTACATCACGCGATCTTTGCTGTCAAACAACAAAAACAGCATTTGTTTCCATCTATAGCAGTGCCGCTAGTGTCAATGGTCAATGTGCAATTTGCGACAGATGAGCAATAGGCGGGACATCGGTTTCTGTAAACGATTTCTAGAGACATTTTACGACGAATCGCGTAGTGATTCCTGTCGCTTTACTGTTGCTAATACGTAATCAAGCAGCCGGTATCTGATGTCTAAGCTTGAAGTTAACCTAATGAAAGTAGTCTTTCATTGGCCATAGATTTTAAAAGGTGTTGTAGCTGTCACTGCTATACTTAATCCATCGATGATGCAATTTTACGATGTCGAACTAAGTTAAATGATGTGAAAAGTGGCCGGAGCGCCGGCAATAATTATTATTGGATTTTGGACGGATATATCTCGCATAACTAATTTAACTAGACCGCAGTTGGAGCATTGGCGATCAATTTACACAAGTTTCAACCAATGTTGTGGTTGGAATGAACTGAGTAGACGGATGGTTATAAACTCGGCAGTTAAATAGTTGATTCTATTAAATGCTTTCGAATGTAGATGCTAAACTGTGGTTTGACGAATTCTATGACATGATAAAATATAATTTTGACTGCAGTTTCGCTTTTTTACGGGATAAAAAGTATCATATCTGATATTTTTGTTTTACCCCCTTAAAGGTAAAATTTTTACAAAATTTTGAATGTCATAATTATCTAATAAAAAGTCTTTAAAATAAGATTCAAGCTTCTAGCTTCAAAAATTAAGAAACTTAGATACAAACTTTCGTCCCTTATTTTAACCCCTGACAAAAAATTTTTTCGCATTCAGGCTCTAGACTATCTCTGTACCAAATTTAATTTAAATCGGTTAAGTAGTTTAGGCGTAACAGACAGACAGACAGAGCTACTTAGCCATTTTTAATATTATAGGTAGGGACAGTAGGGATTCTGATAGCATTTATTTTTTAGGTAAGATGAAAAATAAAATTTAAACTACGTTCGAGACGCGACGGTGAAATTGCCACGGCGGTCACCCAATCGAGTTTTTGAAACGATGTCGTATCGTTCGTTGGGGGAAAGATTGAATCGCATGCAATAGTCTGGGATGAGGGTTCTGCCTCCGTGCGGTGAAGTGTTTGCTTGAGAGACTGTGTAACTACAGAAGCGTCTGGGGAAAACGAGAAAACTTAAAATGGTATTACGATATAGACACTGTACATTTGGCTTATTCCACTATTCCCCCCTGGAAATCCCCCCTAAGGGGGAAAACGGAAATTTGCTAAAAAGGTCTTCGGTTTCAGTTTCTATTCATCCGCCAAGTAGTAGTGTGCAAACTTTACTGTGTTCCGGTTTGAAGGGCACTTTTTCCAACGAAATTAAGGTACATAAAATTAACTATACTATGCTGTTTAATTTTAGCCCTAAAACCTACTTAGTCGATCACTTTTCTTATTTTAATTAAGTTTTAAAGTATGCTGCATACAAAAAGATTTATCAAAAAATAACTTTCCAAAAAAGGTAGTAACGAAATAAATTTAATTGAAAACTTTATACCTTTTTTATACTACAGAGTAGCTGGCCGTTTACCTGATGATAAGCGCCACGTCATACCATAACAATTACCACCTAGAACTTTTATTGCTAGCCCTCGTTACCCCGAGACATTTGATCAAAAATGAGAAAAAACAAAAAAAAAACTTTTTTTTTCTTTTGACAGCTTTGACACTCGAGTCCAAGGCCCTACGGCTCACTGGACTGAAGAGCCGTTCAGAGATCGCGCCCGGTGGTACATCTCTCCATCTACTGGTCTGCGGGTACAGGATGTCCAAGCCAGGGATCGAGCCATATACAGATGCCGGGTGGACTTCCACTTCTCCCCGACTAGGAATTACAGGATCGCCCTTGATGTTATAGGTAAGTTTATTTTTAGGTAAACTTATTCAGGCATAGCTTCATCATCAGGGACATTATCCTCATCATCATCATCGACCCATAGCGGCCCACTGTTGATTACTGGTCTCCCCCCACTTTCGTGAGAAAGATCAGGCCATATAATTAGTACCTAGTGGCTAGTGGTAGCCTAGTGGGAGAATGTCCACCTTCCATGGAGAGGGCCGTGAGTTCAAATCTCAGTGCGGGCATGTACCAATATGTACCAATATGTATTCTTGTAAAACATAAGTACGTAATTATCACTCACTTTATGGCGAAGGAAAATATCGTGAGGAAACCCACATGCCTACCCGAGAATTATTTCGGAGATAGGTATGTTATTCAACAATCTGGATCGGGTTCCCGTGGTGGATTATTGCCTAACCCTCCTCACGAAAGTGAGGGGAGACCGGTGCTCAGCAGTGAGAGGTTATGGGTTGATGATGATGATGATGAGGATTGAAACTTTGCATTGCTAAATCTTCATTCATGCGTAATTTCACTGAAAAGTAACGCAATTGCAAAATAGCTCAAAAACAACGTTCAGTTTTATAATTGGTCCCGTTATAAGAAAATGGTTTTCAAATCGGTTCGTGTGAATTATATCGCAAATATTACTCACTGTATTACACAAATGCACCAAATGATTTGCACAAATTCAATTACCACGAGGTATGTAGAAATTAAACACTGAATAATTAGTTTACAAAGGCAATTAGGTAACAAATGAAACCTCAAACGAACGGACGCGCAGAGCTTTAACAATGTACAGTCAGCAAACATAAATACTGAATACCCCATTACTTCCAATATTATCATTTCACCAGTAAAATACTTAAATTTTGCCTTAAATAGTATGTTCAAAGTTTGGACGTGTCGGTGACATTTGTCGCCGACTGCACTTAAGTTAATTGTGGATAATTAATGAATATATAAAGTCCATTGTATTTAGATAAAATACGGTGAAAACAGCAATAATTTTGGTTTTCGTGTTTATCTGTTTCAAAGTTAGGTATGTTTATAACACAACCCCATGACGTAAGTACTTGTATGAACTATCAATTAGCCGTCTTTGAACTACAGTCACTTTTATTTTAGACCGGCTGTACCTGGTAGCATTGCAATCGCATAATAAAGTAAAAGATATATAAAAAAAACTAAAAACTTACAAATATTCATTTCTTTTATTTATATGGATTCAACAATACAAGGATACAACCTGACCAATGGTTTAGGAACGTATAGAGTTCTCAATATCGTTTTAAATTCAACACTATTAAATCCTAATGTTTTATTGGAGTACCCCAGCCACCCTGTATAATTCCGCGAAGACGCGGAAGGCAATTCGCAAAATTTACTATAGTGGCCATAAAGAAGACCTTTTCTTTATTGCAGATACCTGAAAACTATATTCCGTATCTCGGAAACGATCTGTTGGAAGGCGAAACTCTTAAATTCTCACCTAATCTCGCTTTCGTATCTGCGCTCCCCTTTTTTGTGTTTTAATAAAATAATTCACCGAAACATTGGGGGTAACAAAAGCTATGAAAAGTCGTCGCCGTGCCGCTCGGGCAATCTCGATAAAAACTAGTACCATCGTAAACTTGACCCTCCGTTATCCTAGTAAAATCAACACGGAAACTCGGAGGAAAGTCCAAAAATGCCCCGGGATGATTTACGGCTCGCCCCCCGATAGTAAAAAGTGGGTCAGTGAGAGAATTAAAATTTTATTGCTCGTTCTTGAGACCCTCGAAGATGCGTCGAATGAGTTTAATGGTAAAATGGATTACCTGCTTATCTCACGAGCGTAGTAACTTTAACGATATTTGTTGGAAGTAACATTCGGTTTTATGGTGGAATTAACAGTGAATACTGGATGTACAGAAAGTGGGCCGGCGTAAGTGTTATTAGAATGATTGGAAATGCGCTGTTGACTGGCGGTACTAAATTTAAGAATGGTGATTCATTAGATAGACAAACTCTTTATTGAAACACCACAGAACAAAGAAAACTTAAAACTAGAACAAAACAAATTTTACAATTAGTGTCACAATGGGCGGTCTTATCGCTCAGAGCGATCTCTTCCAGACAACCATATACGGAGAGGAGTAATTACGACATCAGACGGTGGCTTTCCTTATATACATAGAATAAAAATAAATAAATGAATATATACATATTATACACAAAATAAACTTAAATACATAGTAACATAATAGATAAACTTAATATATACCATAATATAATAAACATACATCCGTCCATTCATCCGTCTCTCCTTCACTATGGGTGGTTGACTGGTAGAAAATGCTCTTAGCGTTAAGTCCGCCATTTGTACTAGTTAGTTAATCTGTGCAATAAAGTATTAAATAAATAAATAATAATACATACCTACTAATCATCATCATCATCATATGCAGCTTTTTTTTTTCCCGGGGAAATGCATTAAGCATACCACCCCAGTCCGGGGGGGGGGGTTATGTGGGACTCCCCCGCCAGAACGCGGTTTACCCACTAAAACCCCGGAGTGTTCTCCTCTCCGCATTGTGGAGGTAGGCACGGGTACGAACGGCGCTTCCGCGACCACCTCTGCCCTCTCGGGCTCGGCACGTGAGGCTTGGGCCTCTTTCTCCGCTGGGTGCGTCCCGGAACACACGGGCCGCACCTCAGCTCGGGACTTCTGATCATCATATGCAGCTCATCCAACCCACTGCAGGGCATAAGCCTCCTCCCTCTTACCATTCATCCCGGCTTTGGGCCGATGTGGTCCATGCATTACCCAACAACATTTTGATGTCGTCGACCCACCGTTGTATCGGTCTTCCGCGGCTGTGCTTACCCACACGTGGTGGCCATTCATACCTACTAATACAAATGTATAATATACAGCAACTAGAAAATTAATTCAAAAGATAATAAGATTTAACACGAATTTTAAATGCATTTAGCGAGGTTGTGCGCTTTATGTCCACAGGCAGCTCATTCCACAGTCGTACGGCTTCACCTGTAAAAGAACAATCGTAAAATTTGCTGCTGTGGACAGCAGTCTTTAACATTAGGTTAACATTAGGACTAGGCTTTGGTCGTTAGATACACTTAGCGGCATCATTACTTCATGAGGGTCCTTTACTTTAACGTGCTAGCTTTTAGCTTACTTTAGGGCATAAATAATACGTACGAGGAGGACTTAATGCTAAGTAGTCTCTAGCTGTCTTCCAGCTTGTCTCACGTAGAGTAGACAACACAGTACATAATATAGGCGAAGTGAGGAAAGTAAAAAGTATTTACGTATTTCTCTCCCACGTGTTTTTTGCTTAAACTAAAATTTTGCTTAAACAACTATCAGCCATTTTGTTTTTCTATCTAGACTTAACTCGTGATTTTAATCTGCAGATATTTAACACTTTATTTCTACAGTTTTAAAAAGACATCATATTGGGACTAAATTTTAATATTTCAATATTAAAATAAGCTATTTTGTGAGACAATAATTTCAGAATAAAAAGAGTAGGTATTTAAGTTCTTTATTCATTCCTCCAAAAGACGCTAGTTTAATGTTTGGCGCCGTCAAAGCAAATACAATATTTAAGGGTCGGTATTATTTTCTTCACCTGTTCGCGAACAGGTCAGCAAAGGTCATCACGATTTGACCTCGGAGCGAGCTCAAATAAAATAACAACGTAGTTATTTGTTAGTCTGTCGCAAAATGGGACCAACGTATCAAATGGACAAGTAAATATCAATTTATATGTAGAACTAGCGCCCCCGCGGTTTCACCCGCTTAAAAAACTTTATTTTTGAAAAAGTCTAACCAAAACTAAGCATAATTAGGTATTTAAAAAAGTATAACGCAAACATTTAAAAATCTGTAAAAAGTAATATACCTACCTAATATATTGATAATAATAATGATATATAATATATAACATAATGCGTATTTTGTTACAAATTATAATTTAAGTAAAATTTAGCGAAAATTGTTTCTTATTTGCATCGGATCAAAGAGGTCAATAAGTCTGGAAAGTTCTTCTTTTAAAAAAGGTATAAAGGAATTGTGCGAAGGTAGCCGTGTATAAAAATTTCTACAACGTTCATGAGACTTTTTGGGAATTAAAGTTGGAAAATTAAAACGTCTCCGAGTCTAGAAAAGTTTTATTCTAAAAGCTTGTTTGTGAAATTTAATTGACGAAATAATTTCTTTAGACTAGACTTTTACAATAATACAATATGTTGGTATAAAATCTAACTTCTCGTGCGGAGTGATATTATTTTTTATTATTTTCATTGTAGTATAAAAATCTTTTTTGTTGTCAAATGATCAATATTAATTTTATAAAATAATAATTGTATTCACATTTTTAATAATACAACGGCATTGTTATTATATTTACCTCATCATCAACCCATATCTGCCTACTGCTGAGCACGAGTCTCCCCTCACTTTCGTAAGGAAGATTAGATCATAATCCACCGCGGGGGGCCGTTCCGAATTGGTGGATAACATACCTACCTCCAAAATAATTCTCGGGTAGCTATGTAAGGTTTCCTCACGATATTTTCCTTTAACGAAAAGGGAGTTATAACTACTTACATAACATTAAAAAATACGTGTTAATTTATTAGTGAAAAATTTTGTACATATTCTATGTAACGCAAATGGTTAAAAATAATTTCATATCTAGAGATAATATAATAGAAAACTCTTTATAAAGGCAACGTGTTTAGCATCTACTATAGCCTATTGTAGATTAGGTTTAATGTGTTATTACAGTGTAATTATCCCCAACTTCAGTTTAAGAGAAACATAAAACCGACCACGAGATAATATATCACGATAAAGGCAGTGCGGTCCCAGTAAATTTCCTGCGTTTATCTTTTGAAATCAACAAGGGAAGTGAAGCTTTGGAGATACCTACACGAGTTGTGCGACTGCAAATTTAGAACGACTGCCCGCGTCAGTTGCAACTTTTCTCTTATAACCGAATATATTTTTATTGTGCTTCCCTAGCTAGTTATGAATTATATTCAGGCTTATATTCGTCTTTGAATTATTGATTTTCCATAGAAAATAGTTAATTATTCAGCTGTATTTGTATGGCAACATATAAATAACCTCACGCTTCGCTTTCAGCTCATCGCCCGTTACGCCACGAAGGCTACTATAAAAATAAATTAGTTGTTTTTTGTTACATAGCGTTTGTTTTGTGAGGTGATTCTACAAACTCTAATAGCAACATGACGCGCGTCATGTAGCAACGTTGCGCAACGTGCTACGCGCAAATAGGTGACTACAAGGCCTGTTACATATTTTTTCTTTGTGTAGTATTTGTCCTTTTGGTCTTCTCCATACATTAACGAGCAGTTTTTCATGGGAATTAAATAATAAATAACGCAAATAAAAAGTAGTCGAGTAAAATTGCGAATTAGCGACTGAAAAACTTCCAGCCATCTAGTCTTTCGTTCCGTAGTCGCCCCATTCGCGTAGGTATGTCCTTTATCTTCCGGGATCAACAAAGGGAAGTTACAAGGGTAACAAAACTTTTACCGTTGGAACTTTTTCACTGAAATAAAACAAAATGGTCGAAAGTCCTTCACGTATTGTATTGCGTCGGTTCGTATCTGGAAATTATGTTTGTTTAATCTTAATTTGGGTGAACATCAGAGGGGTCGACTGAACTTTCCTTTTGTTTTATTTCAATTCTGATTCTATTATAATATTATGATAATAATCATTTTCCTATAATTTTTTTGGTAGGACAAGGTTTTGGGCTGCTTTTGAAGTCAGTAAGCAAAAGAAATCTTACATTTTTTTTTATGTTAAAGGTCTGTTAACATGACGTAGAAAATACTTTGAATATTTTCTAAAGTTAAGACTTTGTGACATCCACTGCAAAGCGCTACCGTGGTGGATGTGATCCGCCACGGTGACATAATGTGGTTGGTCATGACCCATCACGGTGACACAATGGGGTCATGACCCGTCTTTCAACGAAAAAAAGGTATGCGTCTATAGGAGCGTATGCAGCTAGTGATGATGATTCAAACCCACATAATTTTCTATAACGTAGCAGAAACGCGTACTCTTTTACATTTCATATTTAATTAAAAATTTTAATGTGGCGATAAAACTCAGAATTTTAATACTGACACAGCCATCGCGCTTAAACGTGTGGAATATTCAAGTTTTACCCTCGAGCAGGCGAAACGAAACAATGAGCGTCGCAGATGTTCATTTCGGTAAGCGATGCCATAATGGCGGTGCATTGCAGTGACTAGTATTCGTACTAAAATCAACATTAGGAACGGGATATTTACCTTTTTAACCGACTTAAAAAAAGAAGGTTACTGATTGATTTGGTTGTAACTTTTTTTTCTTTTTTATTGTTGTTACCTTGGAATTCTACCTTTCTCACACGATTTGGAAAACTGTTTTTTAATGGGATTTATGTACTTTCAGATAAATCCCATTGAAATTCCATTTGGTTTGGTTTTTAAATCAATATAATAGGAAAACTATGTCGTTAAAGTAACTATAATTGCGTATTTTTCTTTCCTGTAACATTTCAGTGGTGTAGTGTAGTGGTGTAGTGGTTTTTTGGTTCAAGCAATTATTCACTAAATTAAAACGGGTCTATTTTTCGCACCGATTAAAATCAATGTACCATTTAGGTAAAACTCGATGTTTCGATCAAGTCACATTGACTGTGGTCACGAGTTCTATATTTATTTTTTTCTCTCTGTTTTTAGCCACTTTTCCGTGGCTATGATACGTAAATACTATTCGCCTTGTATTGTATTTATGAGCTTTTTAATATTTTGACATTACCCAAGACAGGTGTTTTTGCGATACCTAACATATTTTAAATTTGTTTTGTTCTAGTTTTTAAGTTTTCTTTGTTCTGTGGTGTTTCAATAAAGAGTTTATCTATCTATCTATCTATCTATTTTGAGTACATTTTGTAGGAATGCATACAATTACACACACTACTGGAATAATAACGCAGTGAAAGAAATAGGATACTCCATCCTTGCGTCCTCCATTTTTGTGATGTGTCTTTTTAGTTTTTGTGTTAGTATGGATGCAAATTGACCTACACCTGCATTAATAATGATAGTAAGACGCAGTGTAGCTAGAAAATCACTTTGGAAATATCTGAAGATGAAATGTGTATGGAAAAAAACGGGACTTATTATTAGAACAACGTTGAAGGAGAATTTAGCAAACAAACGCTCAAGCTAAGATACTGTCAGCATTTCTACTGTACCTTAACCGTCGGATATGAATGCTTCGTATGATTGCCGGGATCCCACTGCTCATATCGGCCTTTTGTTCCCACTCGGGGAAAAATGGACCGGGAACCGGGGATGGAAAAATCTGGATCATTTCACAAATAGTCGAGGAAATTATGACTGTGGTCATTTTTCCCATAGAACATGAGTAAGCAAGACAAAAGGTTTCTTGTGTTTTTGTGACGAGACGAACAAGCGCTACGCCTGCCCATAACAGTTACAGTGCCACCCAGAGCTTTGTATTGCATAATCTTGCGCTGCACCTGAGACATTGGCTCTAAAGTCTCATAGATCCAGTAATTTCGCTGGAAACAGTGCTCTTTAAACGGTAATACAATAATGTTTGCACACTACTACTTGGCAGAACATTTTTTAAATATACAGAGCCCTGAAGTTAGATAAAACATAAGTAGATGTAGCTAGTGGTTTATGGTTTCATTACGTGTGTAGTATTAAAATTACGTGCAGACTTTATGTGACTTCACGTTTATGGATACCTACCTATACAATTGTAAAAATGTAAGTACAAAGCGAATATAAAGCATTTTATGGCCTGCTTGTACTAAATACATATAGAGTGCCTGATATTAAATTATCGAATGAACTCTATAAAATAGAAAAATAAAAGTTATATTGCAATGAGGAATAAACACTGCTGACCGGGCCGGGCCGGTCAATGCATATCGTAAAATTTAATAAGTGCAAATATAAATTGTTATCAATGCATATAAACATTTAAGATTTCCTTGGGTCACGGCTCATGCGACTTTATCGTGAGAGACGCGCGTCATACACCTTGCACCTAAGCCGCGACCCACGGAATTCTACCTTTAGTACGTCTACGACATTTTTAAAACCAGACCTAGGTATTATAATACAATACAATAATTCTTTATTGAACACCATAAAGCTTCATTAGACACAGTACAATAAACATTTAATAAATAGAAGGTAAAATGGGCGGCCTTATCGATTAAAGCAATTTCTCCAGGCAACCTTATTAGGCAGGTATTAACTATGAACAAACATTTCACTTCTATTTAACAAGTATTGTTTTATTAAAAACATAAAAATAACGAAATAACAAAAGTTATCTGGAACACCCAGCTCTTTATCTACATCGGCTCTTCGTTCCCGAAAACATTTTCATTTCGTCGACCACGCGTAGGGACTTCTACTTTGTTTATCCCCAATTTTAGATCGTTCGTACCCTCGTTTGATGCTTTCACGATTTGTACGAACTGATTTAATTTAGGCTGTGAATAAATTTCGACGGAACCACTGCGTTAGCGTGAAAATGGGAAAAGAGAAAATAGTGACATGCAAGTCAGCAATAGAGGGGAAACTTTCTATGTTGGCTTCATCTTTTTTTTATTTGACTAAGTTACGAGACGGGCAGGTCATTCACCTGATGGTGAGCGCTATGCCTGCCCATAACAGTTACAGAGCCATCTATAACTTTGCATTGCATAATCGTGCATGGCACTGCACTGCGCTCGTCACCCTGAGACATCGGCTCTAAAGTCTCATATGCCCAATAATTTCGCTGGAAACAGTGCCTTTTTAACCGGAACACAGCTTTGCGTTATATCTTCTTCCTTCTAGATTGTGACGCCGATTTTTAGGTTGCATCTTGGTACGACTTTACTAAAAATGGCCGGACTTTATTGCATAACTAATTAACACCAAAAGTTTTAAGAACCTTGATAGCATTTCTGATTTTGCCACTTTTTAAATTATTGTATCAATAGGTAAGGGAAAAAATACACCCAAAACTTTATTACTTATTTCTTCGTTGTCATTTGTTTTCACCGAAAAATAACCTTTTTCCAAGAACTTATTTCATTATAAAAAAATATGTTACACGGAAAATTCTGAAACCGTTGATTGAGAAATACGTTTCCGGGAATCTATTTTATCCTTTTTAATAAAGCTTTAGTCAATACTTCGTTGAGCATTTAAAATATAAAATAATTTTTATTCAATGTTTCACCTCATTCTCTATTTCTGTCACTTTCTATAGCAACACACGTCTTAAAATTTCTGAAATGTGAAATTTATTTTTATAATTCCGTTCTTATTGAATTATCTCCTAACATTAATTCTGATTCCCACATTCCTGTTACCATTAGGCTACTCAAATCCTTAAATCGATGGAGACCATTAGGCCCACCTTCACCACCTATGAATAGCACCCATCAGCTTAACATAACAATGTTCTAAGATTGTACCGAACATTACGTGATCGCACCTTACAATAGTCAAACCCTGACTATGGAGAGACATTATAACTAATCCAAAGTACTGCATATATAGGTATCCTTAAGGTGGTTCATTTTGCTTACAGCGGGAAATTGAAGTTTTAAACAGTTTTTCGTTTATGGACCTACACTTGGTCAGTAATGTAAATCAGAATATAATTCGCGACAATTGTAGATCATTTTTTACAGTATTTTGTGGAGATATTTAGCATAATAAATTGATAAACTGGTGATTGGTGTGTTTATTGACTTAATTGAGTAATCAGGGACATAACATATGTGTCATGAGCAAAACGTAACACCGTAACTGAGCAAGAACTAAGTTACTGTATCATGTCTTGGAAAGTTCATTTCTGTGGGTAATCGATCACGTGCTGCTCACGTGATCACGTGTGGGTGCTGAGCACGGGTCTTTCTTGAGGAGTACTTCTGAGTACTTTCGTGAGGAGGATTAGGCCTTATTAAACCACGGGGGCCCAGTCTGGATTGGTGGATAACATACCTACCTTTGAATTAATTCTATGTATGTTGGTTTCCTCAAGATGTTTTCCTTCACCGAAAAGCGAGTGATAATTACGTACATAATTATGCTTATATCTGTATCGAAAAACATCTCAGTTATATAAAAACCATCACAGTTATATCGAAAAACATCACAGTTATATCGAAAAAAATTTGAATAGCGAACTAATGACATCTTCTCTTGTTGTTACAGAGTTGCCAAGCAAACCTGTTATCTTTGATGAGTACGGCAAAGAAATAACGGGCACGGCAGGGCCTTACAACGAGGGAGGCGACTTCAAACTTATTTGTTCCGTTAATGGGGGTAAGTGCAATCTACTGACGCCGTTGCTACAGGTCTTGTAGTCGTTTTTGCAACTAATGTAATGTAATTAAGGATAAAAAGGAAAGAAATAGACAGCGAGCAACGTATTTTTGAATGAAACTCTGCAACTACGTTGGTTGAGAGTAAATGCAACATTTTAACGTGAATACGCTTGTAAATTAGATGCCCGTCATGTTTCTACGACAATCTTGAGTTCAAAACATGGTGGAAAGTACGCAGTGCAGAATCGACTTGCTGAGATGAAGTTGTACTCGTAGTGATATAGTGTGTAGGTAGGTAGTATGTAGGTAGGTAGGTAGTGTGTAGGTAGGTAGGTAGTGTGTAGGTAGGTAGGTAGCGTGTATGAGCTGAGACGTGGGAGGTAGGATGGCCAAATATGTTTTGGCTATAGTTTATATCACAGTCAAGTTTAATACTACAAATACCTGTAAATTATTGAGTTTTGTAGTGTATTTATTTTTGTAAAACATCATAACAATATCGAAAACTTTTTTGTTACATCGAGAAAATATGAATAACGATAACAATAATGAGGGTGACGTAACTATGTTTAATGTTGTGTGTGTGTGTGTGTGTGTGTGTGTGTGTGTGTGTGGAAAGAGGTAAGTTCTTTCAATTTTCTCCATCCAGGTTATCTCGACAAATTTTTAAAAAAAATATTAGAAAAAAAAATGCAATTTTAAACAAGGTCATGAACCGATAGAAGAACATCAAATTTTAATTTTATTATTGTCGTTAATTATTTATCATCATCATCATCAACCCAAAACGTCCCACTGCTGGGCATGGGTCTCTCCTCACTTTCGTGAGGAGGGTAAGGCCATAATTCACCACGGGGGCCCAGTCCGGATTGGTGGATCACATACCTACCACCGAAATAATTCTCGGGTAGGTATGTGGGTTTCCTCACGATGTTTTCCTTCACCGAAAAGCGAGTGATAGTTACGTACATATGTTTTTACAGAAACACATTGGTACGTGCCTGCACTGGGATTTGAACTCACGACCTTCCGATTGGAAGGCGGACGGATAATTATTATCACCTATAAATTATTCATAACTTTGTTTTGTACGTTGATTAAATTCAAGGATTTTTGATAAACTGCACTAGTAGTAATTTATACTTGTTACTTAAAACTATTGACAAAAACGGGGCAAATCAATGTAAAAAAAACTACATCATCTACCTTTTTAATAAATGTACCTACTTATTTATTAACTTAAGCATTTTATACATCTCGGTATCACTAAATGTATTTTTAGTAGGTAGGTAGGTATTTTTTTTCATTTAATTTCAAACATAAATTGCGTTTTTGATTTCTTTACGTGAAATAATTTTCCATGTTTTGCCGTCAGAAGAAATATAATTCTATTCGGAAGACAACAGGAAACTGGTTAAATTATGACTGACATGTCATTTTGTTTGTCATTTTTTATGATTCAATTCGTTACCCAACGATGATGTTTTGTTTTTATTTTTTTCTTTTTTTTTTATAAAATCAATAATTATGTTAATTATAAAAACAAATAAAGTCTTACTAAATTAAAAGGTAAATTGTCCACTTTTAACTAGTTTTTCACTTGTTTTGTAAATTATACCAAAGCTTTCGAGCCATGGCGTAATTTAATAGCAAATATACAGCCCAAAAAACCTGACCAATCTATCTTATGGACCAGACTTTAAATAATAAAACCATGGGAAATTATCTGTTTCACTCTCTCTCACGTATTACGACTCGTGTTTCGTGTATATTTTATGGATATTTGTCCAAAATTAAGTTATATTTTATTGTTATTACATTAAATATATGCGCAGTTAAAAATAAAGCCCGCAGAAATCCGTGAACTTAAATAACGTTTTTAAATAATTTACATAAAATATGATTTATCCCCTAGAGTGCTAAATTAACAATTAAGTACTTACGTTTTTTAAACTTTGCAAGATTAATGTTTAATTATACATTATAATTAGTGGAGTTAACATTAAATTCTGTCATTCTACTTGCATATACGAGGGTGAATCAAAAAGTTCTTAGAAGTGCATATATATGAAACCTTTTTGGATCAAGTTCGATATTCAAATTAAAGAGTGTCTATCACACTATATTTATGCAGACTGTCACTTGTTTTTGTCAGTTCGTTCGCATGTAATAAATTTTTTTGTGCAACGAGTTGCTAAAAAGTCAAAATTATGGATAAAAGTGAGTTACGTGCGGTGATAAAATATCTCAGTTTGAAAAAAATGTCTACGAAGGAAATTTTTTTGGACATTCAGCAGACATTAGGGGGTGATGCTGTACCCTATTCTACGGTTGCGTACTGGGTGGCTGAATTTAAAAGAGGTAGATCAAGCTGTAAAGATGACCCGCGTTCTGGGCGGCCTTCAACCTCCGTTACAGAAGAAAATGTCAAAAAGGTTGAGAATCTGGTTTTGGAAGACAGAAGAATGACTATAAAACATATAGCTGAGATCCTAAAGATATCTTTTGGTAGCGTTCAATCCATTTTAATTGATTCACTGGGGTTCAAAAAAGTGTCTGCAAGATGGGTGCCACGAATGTTAACCGACGAAAACAAAAAGCGACGTTTGGAAATTTCCAAGCGTAATCTCGAAATGTTCCAGCGTGATTCGGATAATTTTTGCCGTCGTCTTGTCACCATGGATGAAACGTGGGTCCACCATTTTGATCCTGAAACTAAAAGACAAAGCATGTCTTGGAAACGACCATCCTCTCCATCCATTAAGAAATTTCGAGTTGCTCCTACCGCTGGCAAAGTTATGGCCTCTGTGTTCTGGGATAGTGAAGGAATCCTTTTTATTGATTACATGCCAAAAGGCCAGACGATTACTGGACCCTATTATGCAAATTTAATCCCGAAAGTGCGTGAAGCGATTAAAGAAAAACGTCGTGGAAAACTGTCGTTGGGCGTGTTGTTCCTTCAAGATAACGCTCCTGCTCATCGATCGGAAGTTGCGCTCAACGCAATCCGCTGTGCTGGCTTCAATCTCCTTGACCACCCACCATATTCTCCGGACTTAGCCCCAAGTGATTTTCACTTATTTCCAAAATTAAAAGAGGAAATTCGTGGAACAAAATTTCACGATAATGACGCGGTTATAGCTGCCGTAGAGGACTTTTTCGAGAGTCAAGAAAATATTTTTTTTTCACAAGGAATAAGGAAGTTAGAAACGCGTTATTCTAAATGCATTGCATTGGAGGGAGATTATGTAGAAAAATAAAATATTATTATTTAAATCTTTGCATTTTTTAATATTGATTCCAAGAATTTTTTGATTCACCCTCGTAATATAAGAATAGTCAACTTTAATGGTAGAGATGATAAAAAATTGCAATTACAGCATAATATGGCTTTCCAGCTGGATCCAGCTCATGTTTCGATCTACTGGCCTTCCTTTTGAAAGTGCTAAAATCATTACAAATTGCAATCTCTGCTTCATATAGCAATCCAGCTGGATCCAGCACATCTTTTGGTCTGCTGAACCTCCCAAGTGCTCAAATCATTTAATCATTTTCTTTTTCCACAGGGATGCCGACTCCGAGACTGCAATGGCAGCAAGACGACAACGTTCTGGCTACCCTTGGAGCTGGAGACTTGCAGCCGTCAGGGACTACCAGGACTTTAGTGCTGGTCATCAGGAACGCTAGCAGGGAACACCTGTCTTCCATTTACACCTGTACAGCTGATAATACGATGCTGGCATCTCCTCAGAAAGCGACTGTGAGAGTGGATCTCTTTTGTGAGTAGTTTTAACTGTTCAGTGTAACTAAAGGAACACTTTCGGTTTATAAAACTTGAATCGCAATGCCTCTAAACGGCATGCTCTGAAACATCTGACAACGAGTACCAATTTAACTTAAATCTTCTTTTTCTTTCTTCTTTTTTTTATTTGTTTTTATTTATTGCTGAATCATTCCCGCTCATTTATTTTTTATCGTAATTTTGGATACATTTTTTAGGCGTAACACACAATAATGTTGTGCGCCACAGGGTCTTGCGGCGCGCTGTCACTTTGACATTTTGAAAAATACGTCCAGTAATGTCGCACGCCGTATCACATTGATCTGTCTTGCTCCTAAGTATTCGATTTTCGATTCAATTGATTGCAATTGTGGCAAAGGTCTTGATGATATACTTGGATTGCTTATGACGTGAAACGAAATTTTACTACAATATAAATCTTCCATTTTATAACAGCTGCAGATCTCTTAAAAGCCACAAGAATACGGCTTTAAAATATTATTAGACCTATAAAATTGGAAGAAAATCTTTTTCCTGACTTCAAAGTCAACTTAAACGGTCACGTTTATAATAATTTCAATCGCCATTACACTTTAAACGAACCTGAAGAAAATCTCTTTTATCTTTGCTCCTCGTCTGAAATAATGATGGGCCGGAACAAAAGAGGCAATATCCTGTTTTATTCACGACGGAATGGAGAAGATCTAATTATATGTTTAACTTAAGAGGTTTCTTAAATGGGCAAATGCGTTTAATAACTACTAAAGAATACGTTTTATTGGTATGATTGCATTTTAAGGTTCTTCTTTGTCGTGTCGATGATGCACGGCTAGAACGTTTTGGAGCAATATTTGGCTACTGGGGGCAGAAGAGTTTGTTTGACTACCTTCAATCGCCATCATCAAATCTGCTGTCACTGCCATCATTATATAATATTTTAGTCATTAGAACTTAACAGTCATGCAAAATTTCAACTCAATCGATCTACGAGAACTGAATCAAAATAAAAGTGTGGGTGTGTGTGTAATAGTGTACACACGTAAGAAATGAAACTATTCCTTCTTATTTGTATCTCATTCCGACCCGTCAATGTTCTATGTCGAGGCCTTGTCGAGGCACAATGAAAGTAGAAAAAAGATTTCACAAAATACTCTTTTGATAAAAGATAAAGTCTGTGGTCAAATTGAAAACTGAGAAGAGATACTCCATGATGACCTCTTACTCCCAAACTCTTTGTCCTATTACAAACTTCTTTCAATAAACCTTCATGTCAAAGTCAACTCTTACATGACGGTCGAACGTAACGGAAAAATGTGACGTTATAAAATTTCATCCATACGTTGATAAAAAGTGTCACTTTATTAGTCACAAGATATGGCTTAGACATACATTCATCCATACTAACACAGTGTCATTGCGAATTCTAAAAATATTTTAATCGCAGCAATTTCCTACGCCTCTTCAGACATTCCGATCCCAATAACTTTTAAACGAACTCCCAATACTCGTAATACCTCTGAAAGACTCGCCATTCTCTAAAAATACTGCAATATTCTTATGCGCACTTTCAAAACCGCTTTTGCCAATAAAAGATTGGCTATACCCCGGCTCCACAGCTGGAAAGGGTTACATAACACTTTATACGGAAACTCTGCACACAATATATATGCCGACAAGAAAATATACTTTGGCGAGAACACTCTACAGAAGTACAGAGCTATTTTCGTGTTATATTGGCTTAGTTTATGTTGGGGAGGCTTCGTCTATTTTCCTTTGTGATAGCGTTTTGATGTATCGAGATCGTGACGGAATGCTTTTAGAATAAGTGTTAGATATACACAGCGTTAGTATACGTAATGTTAAATGTATAGGAGATGGGAGAGTGATATCTAGGAACTGCTGGGTTTCAAAATGTTGTAAGTCACGTGTAATTTTTTTCAACAGTAATTGTTTGGCAAACAAATTAGCATATTTTACATTAATCTCCCTTCAAATTTTTTGGGGGTTAATTTAGTACCCAATAGGCGAACAGAGCCCTATTGCTGTCGAAATGCTGTAAGTATGACTGCTTATCATGTCCTCAACCTGATGTTCTAATAATTATGATCTCAAACTTATGTAAATAAAAGAAATTATGAAAACCATGGTCTCACAAGTATACCCTTACACGAGTACCCTGCTCGGAAATCGAAACCCTGACCTGACGTATTACTTTATGGTAAATTGTTCCACTCCATCCGAAAGATATCATTAACGTTTTTGCCACTTTGATATTTACAGATGTCTTTACCTTTCCTACCCATGTCATTCAGCGTTTATTTTGGCAGATAATAATATCACAGGCTAACAAATTATTCTAAATCGTTTACACTGACGACATTATAATTATTGGAAATAATATGGTACAGAGGTGGTATGGCGGGTTTTGACTGTTCAACACAAGTCCTCACTTGAGGTTTGGCCAACGGGCGATGGAGCACAGTACCCTGGACGACAACCTGACCGACCACGTCAGAGACATGATACTGCTCTCAAAAACCTGCCAGACCAGCTGTGGGCCAATATTACAACCGATGGGTTCCAGTCGTAGCAAAACCTCAACGTGGTCGCATCCAGCAAATGTGGCATGAGAAACTGGACTCTTACAGCAGGAAGTCATGGAAGAGGGAGACCTTTACCGAGCAGTGGAACGATTTAGGTTGACACTAATAATAACAAATCACCATTAATTGACGTTCCTTGTTTCTCAACAGTGAAACCACTCACCGTCGAAATAATGTCAAAGGAACAGCCTCTGTCAGTTGGGCAAAAGACGGACCTCTGGTGCCAGTCTACAGGAGCAAGACCACCCGCCAATGTCACTTGGTGGCTGGGAGGGAAGCAACTTATGTCAATTACTAAGAATACGGTAAGGTAGTCAACACCAAAAGAGAAATAGACTAGACACAGTATAGAAGTAATCGAAAGTAATTTAAGCTCACCAGTTTACAAAATAGTCAAGGTCATACTTAAAAAAAAAATGTAACAGAGTGCTTAAGAACTCTTAGTAGTGGTGTACGCAACATACATCGTGAAACAGCGCACTGAAGTGATAACACTTTGCTATATAAAATCTTTTTGTGAACCTATCCTCTAAGTCCTGATTAAAGAAGTATCCGTCTAAGCTGACACATTTCATTATCCACATAGCTGCATTAACATGGATCTTGTAAACTTTGCATGTAAATCTACTAGAACCACTAAAAACAGATTTGGTACTTCCCAAACATCCCACAGTTGCTTGAAAACTGGTCCGACAAAGGATCCCACTTCTGATAGACACTTCACTTAAAGCTCTATCTTTTACAGGCCCAAAGGAGTTCCAATGAAACGCAATCACTGTTGCAATGGCTGCCTTTGAAAGAGCACAACGGCCAAGTGCTTATCTGCAGAGCGGAGCATTACAAGTTCAATCGCTCTACGATAGAGAGCAAGCTGCCGCTAAATATTTATTGTGAGTTCATTATACTTCTGCAGCGTAAGAATGAAATAGACAATATTTTCTTTCGTTTTCAACTTGAATGATCGACTGGTGTAATTGTAATAGTAACGCGTCACGATAATTTAGACCTTGATCGGTAACTAGGATTCCATGTATCTAGGGAACCATGAACTACGATTTTCAGTAAAGGTTGGAACCGCTTAAAAAAACCTTTGGATTGATCTTTTCTAAATGACGTATTTGTCAATGTTAAGGCGATGCCTGAGTTTAGTAACGTGCATAAGTTTTCTTAGTTGTGATTTATTGACAGTTTAATACGTTTAAAATGATTCTTCCTATTATAAAATATATTGTTAACTAGCTGTACCCCGCCACGCTTCGCTGTGGCACATTCGCACATTCGCTGATATGTCACTATTAAAAAAATAGATAAAAACAATCATTGATGCGGATTATATATCATGCTAAAATTTCAGCTCGATCGGTGCAAAACTTTTTGAGTTTTTGAAGCGTACACAAACCAACATAACATTTATATATATATATATAGATTATTTTTCCCTAAACATTTATTAGACGTTCAATAGACAGAGATTTTTACGAACATTATTTTGTAGATTTAATAAAAACCACTTTTCACGGTAAAACCTGAATATAGCATGAACCAAAAAATTTCGCATGAAAAGAAATAGGTCACACGCACGGCTCTTCAAACTCAATATAATATATTCCCTATTCCCCTTCATTTTTCATTCATCCACCCTTCACATGTTCAATGTTATGTTTTCTAATACAGATATACCAGAAGCGACGATGCATTTTGGGGCTAAAGTGAACCCCAATGACATCGAGGAGGGAGATAATGTGTACTTTGGGTGTAACGTAGACGCCAACCCCGCGGCTTATAAAGTAGTTTGGGAACATAACGTAAGTATGGTTTGGTGGAACTAGAGGTGTCAAAAATCCGGACATTTTTGAACCGGCGGAAAAGGCTCTCAATCCAATTGTTTACGCTGGATAAAAAACTTCGATACGTTGTTTTTTGTGCAGTACCTCATATCTACAGGACTTGTGAACTGTTTGAATTCATGTTTTTTTGTTATTTGAAAAATAATAAATTTTCCAGTATAACTTTTATATACATGTTTGAAGAAAAATTAGTCACTAGTTTTTTAAGAGTTGGATTTCATTTTAGTCAAGCTTAGAATTTGGAATAAGAATATAATTAAACTAACCGAGTCTGTTTGAAACTAAAAACGTCTCATTATTACGTCGTTTTTTGAAAGGAAAATGCTATTAATTATTTCGTAAATCCCATTTTCCTACAACAGTAACTGAATAAAGTTTCTGCGATATAATGCAGCTTAATATGATTTTTACTCATAAATTAAAATGATTTTCTTTACTACATGTCATAATAATATTTACAATGGACATAACTAATATTGTTTTATCCGGCCATATAATTAAAGGGTAAGAGTATCCGGCTAAACTACGGACTGTTTATCTCTACTTCAAACTTGGCGATAGAGTTGACACATGTTTGTTTGACGTAAAGTAAAAAATATTTTAGCAAACATAGCACAATATATTCCTTCTTAGGTAAAGGAAAGAGTTGACTGAAAAATAAAGTAATTTTTAAGCTCGTATAAGGTAGTGACGTTCTGTGTTGGCAAAACTGGGCAGACTAACCAAGATACGTATTGACAAAAGAAAAACAAGCTAAAAATTTCTTTTAAAATTATTCTAATCTTACGATGTGTTACGTTTTTGACTATACGTTAGACAGCGTAAGTGAAACTTCAACCTATTATAATATTCCACAAATACGAACATGAAAACCTTCAGCAAAGAATATACAAATGCTGCGCAACAATTCAATTCTTGGCAAAGCGTTCAAAATACACTCAGCGCTTTCATTTAATTAATTTAATAACTCATATTGACTATCGAAGTTACTTTAACACGCAATATAATTATTATAATTGGTTTTCCTATCAAAGCGCATCCAGCCGTAAACAAACACTTTTACTATATATTAGCTGGCTCCATAATATCGATCCGGTACATGCTATATGCTCATTTCCGGCTTAAAGTTTATATCTATCATTATCATATTTGTAGGGTACACTTGATAGTAATACCTCGAAAATCAACTCAGTATAGTTAAAATAATATTATGGAGATAAATGAGGTATCGTGGGATCCTAAATTGTTCTACTATTTTTCTATGCGAGTTATGAAGGCTGCAGCCGGAGGGTGCAAAGAAACCCCAAATGTTCTTAAACTAGGTTTATTTTAATTAAAATACTACATATCTAAATTTAAGCTAAAAGTGTGTACGTTCGGCCCGAAGTTAGGAGCCGAAGTCACCTTAAATTACGGGAATAACAGTATATATAGACATGGTACAGTTTTGCTGCGTCTGCGTTTCGCTGTATCGCCGCCGCCGCCGGTCGCACGGTGTGGTGTGGAATGCGGTGTCATCATTCTGGTCATCGGACGGCTACGTAACATGCGGAAGCCTGGATGTTTGACTTTTTGTTACTCAATAACGCCAAAACAACTTTGAATTTAATGTATTTGGTTAAATACCAAAGTTTATGGAGACTTTTGTCTTTTTTAACTTGTCTGCATTACTTGTAATTTTTGAATTAAGCGTGAAAATAATTCGTTGAAGCAAAAAGTAGACTGCAAATGGATTTAGTAAAAAAACTTTTAAACAAATTTTCACGTGTACGGGAAACCCATTCGAACTCTAAAATAAACATTCAAATCAGTTCGAAAATCCCGGAAGTACTCGTAAAATTAAATGGTGCTAATTATAGTGATGGGCGATTTCTAAATGTTTAAGTCGATTGTTTCGATTGTTCAAACGTCTCGATGAATTTCTTTCACAGTGTAATTTAAGTGAATAATCGCCGGCAGTAGCACCATCTGCGTTTTTTTCTAGTTAAGACCGATACGGATTTAGAGAGTAATAATAAAAAAACGTCTCGAAGCTTCAGTAGGAGAGCGAAATGTTTATTGACTCGATTGTAGTTTGGCACCGTATGCGATTCTTTTGAGAGTTTAAACCTCTTGGACTCATCATCAGCCTACATTCGTCTAGAGCTCGACGAAGGCCTCTCCTAATGAACGCCACTGAGGCCGATCTTCGGTTCTCCTCGTCTAGTCTTTACGAGCCGTCTTTACCACCTAGCCGACGACACTACTTTTGCCTAAACGCGGTTTCCACTCTAGAAATCGTCTACCCCATCGGTTGTCGGTTCTTCTAGAGATGTGACTGGCCCTACAGCTTGCTAATCGTTTGACCTATTTCAGTTATCTTGGTTATCTGCCGGATTACAGGTCCTGTCCTTCAGAGATACTCCGAGCCCTAGCCATAGCTCGCTGAGTGACTTAAAACTTTAAATTACTTATCGCTAATGAATTAATTTGTTTCAGGGTGTCCAACTGCAACACAATCCGCCGGCTGTGATCATGACTGGGAATACAAACTTGGTGCTTCGAAACGTGTCGAGGCACCAAGCTGGTCAATATACGTGCACTGCCTCTAACGTAGAAGGGGACGGACGGTCGCCCCCGCTACGCTTGCAGATATTTTGTGAGTCAACTACAACTAGATCATATCTTTAGTTATAAAAAACGAGTGTGCTTTCGATAAACACGACTGAAGAAAAACTTCGCTATGAGAGAAAGAAAAGAAAATGTGTGCTCTCTCTTGTACAGTAATATACGAAACGTAACTCTCTCTTTCTATGTTCACTAACTTATATCTCCCTCTCCACTTCAATAATCACACTTTTCGTAACGCTCTCGTCACGCATTCACCAGATTACTACCTAAGTCAAGCGTGCGTAAAGAAGTTTTACTTAATAAAAAAAATTAAAAATTGTAATAAAGATCTTGTGTGTGTAATGAGAATGTGTTTTCGTGTCAGTAAAGAATTATCTATCTATCTGTATATCTTATAAAATTTGTAAACGACGAAAAGTTGCCACATAAATGATAGTTGATAAATAAAGATGCGGTTTTCACTGTTTGTTAGTTTATAATCTGACTAGCTGCGCTCCGCGGTTTCACCCGCATAGTTCCTGTTCCCGCGGGAATATGGGGATAAAACATAGCCTATGTTACTTACTGTCAATGTAGATTTACATTAGTGAAAGAATTTTTTAAATCGGCCCAGTGGTTTAGCCGAAACTCTTCTTACTTCAAAATGACGAAACTTCAGTACAAACTTAAATCCCCTATTTCAAACCCTTACAATGCTTTTATCGCATCAAAAAGTGCCCTGTGTCCTTTCTCGAGCTCTAGACTATATCTGTGCCAAATTTCATTTCAATCGGTTCAGTAGTTTAGGCGTGAAAGAGCAACAGACAGACAGAATTACTTTCGCATTTATAATATAAGTAGGGATTAGTGCAACACATTGTAAGTCATTGAAATTCAAAAACATAGAAAAAAAAACAATTTTTCCCGGCAACTTTAATTTTTTTTAAGCCTGATTGTAACTATTACTCACATTTTAAGACAAAAAGCAGCAGCCATTCTTGAGTTTTGAACTTGGCAACACATTTAGCCACGCATTTTTATTTATATAGATTTCCCCCTAAAGATATTGACTAAACAGTGTAACACAATTTATTGCTACGTATTCGTAACGAGATCCTATATATAGATCCGTTAAGGATGTTAAGGGTCCACAAAGCATAATTAGGCCGTACGTGGGGTGAAAACATTAGCCCAGAGTTACGTAACATCCTCGTATCTTTACGTAAAAACATACATACTACAACTACAGTCTAATTAAAACTAATGATATCAGGGTTTTTATTTAATTAAGCTGTGGCTAAATAGATATACTTTCTGACCGCTATGAATAACGTGATCTTCTACAGCCAAGCAAAGATTTGTCGTCGAGCGAAATACATTATGCCGATGTCTCAGAATAACGAGCGCGGTGCGGTGTCGCGCAGGATTATGCAATGCAAAGTTCTGGGTGACACTGTAACTGTTATGGGCAGGCGTAGCGCTTACCATCAGCAGAAAGACATGCTCGTCTCGTGACTCAGTCCAATAAAAAAAACATATATTGTATAAAGCTTCATTATGTTTTTTTTTTTCTAAGCTTATACCATCAGAGGTATTTGGACAAATAACAATAGATTTTATCTTTAGGAAAATTAAAATCGCTTTTCGCGATCACAACGCTGTAATTTATTGTAACTTTTTTTTTTCTGTATTTACGTTGTTATTATCAAATCAGAAATGTGCCTATAGACAAAGACATTTTTGTACAAATAGTTCGTTTTACATCATATTCCGTTACTAAATATGTTACCGGAAAATTAAACGAAAATGCGCATTGCAAATTCCATTCTGATTAAAAAAATTGTGATTTATTTTTCTACTTGGTGGGGAGTCTGCGAGGTTGAAATAAAACCAGCTAGAGTACTTACAGGGCTAAAAGCTCTTTCTAACCAAATATTAGCTTGCACTCACTCATATTGGAAGAATACAATTTATTCAAACAAAGGAATAATTCAAGTAGTATTTGAAATTATTCAAGGGGTGGACGGACAATAACGGCCCCTGTCGCATTAAGAGAGACCTTTTTAAATCTAGACTGGGATCGAGAAAGTTTTTATTTTTATCGACCTAGATATCAAGCGAGATACCGCGGAGTGAGTCTAACCTAATTCATAAAGAACAAAAGGCTAGTGCTTGAAAGATTTTCCAAGCATCATATAATAGTATTTCATATTTTTACAAAAGTTTTCTATATTTTGACCTTTTTCATATAACAGAAAAATGAAAGTATAGCAGAGATACTACAAAAGCAGTACTTGTAAAAAACAATGTTGATTTCAGACCTTTCATTCTAGAAAATATATTTGAAACTAGCTGCGCCCCGCGGTTTCACCCGCGTAGTTCGTGTTCCCGCGGGAATATGGGGATAAATAGCTGTCAATGTAGCTTTCCATTAGTAAAATATTTTTTTTAAATTGGTGCAGTGGTTAAGCCGAAACCTTAAATATTTCTATACATACTTTCATCCCCTATATTTATTTTACCCTCTCAAGGGTAAAGTTTTACAAACTTTAAATGCCAAATTTTGTATTTGCTTTTGTATTTGCCATACAAACTTTCATCCCCTATTTCAAACCCTTACAATGCTTTTTTCGCGATAAAAAGTACCCTATGTCCTTTCCTTGGCTCTAGACTATCTCTGCACCAAATTTCATTTCAATCGGTTCAGTAGTTTAGGCGTGAAAGAGCAACAGACAGACAGAGTTACTTTCGCATTTATAATATAAGTAAGGATGATTGTTTTAAAGAATCTTGGATGAATTTGTATTTCATCAATAACAATACAAAATGACAAAACGTCGATTGAAAATTCTTTTCTGTCATAAAATGAAGGATTTACTTTAAACATTACAAATATTACCAAAACTTTAGACATTAACGAAGATTCGGATATCCGAAGATTAGGTGTGTTATCCACCAATCCGGACCGGGGTCCCATGGTTGATTATGGCTTCATCCTCACAAAATTGAGGGGAAACACGTGCACAGCAGTGGGCCGATATGGGTTGATGATGATGACGATAGACTTGAGGAGCAAACTCAAACTCAAACTCAAACTCAATAAGATGATACATTGACTGTTTCGGCCTTTATACACATAAATACACGAGACACACACACATACGAATAATGAACATATTCTCATAAAGTCCATTACTAACGGAATTTTCCTTATCCCCCACAGATAAGCCCTTATGCCGGAAAAGGGAGGTCAAACTGATAGGTGCAGCGCTTCAAGAGCCGTCCATGGTGGTGTGTGAAGTTGACGCCTTTCCGCCTCCAGACACCTTCGAGTGGACCCTCAACAACTCCGGGGGCTCGATCAAAGTCGATCCTGTAAGTAATTACCCGATATAAAGATAAATCACGATAACCAGACGACGAACAGTCGAAAAATCTTAGGTTGGTGCTGCTAGGTGGCCGTCTCAGATTCTCCTCAAAACTTAGTTAATACTCCCCCGAATTCCAATGTCTGATCCCACTGTTGGGTAACGATCGCTCAATTGTTCATTGTGGCCAGTCTCAAGAAATCAAAGTATCCAAATCGTCTCGCCATCGCTTTCTGGGCCTTCCTCGGTGTCATCGTCGGGAGGTAACGACGGGTTTCGGGGCAAAATTCCCGATATGGCATCACCGCGTTAGGGTAAAATTATAATATTCAAAAGCTATCGTTTTTGTGTTGTTTGGTCTCTGAAATCCTTAATGTGTGTGTAACTTGGGGGCACGACAAATTCTTAGGAATTTTTAGTGAAAAAAAAAAATAATAATGTGATAGATATTTCAAAAATCTCGTAATGGGCTATTACTAGAAGATTTATTATCAGGTTGTGCTTTTATACTGCAAACTTTTTACTAACAAGTTATCAAAGAGTCATTTCGCAAAAAAATCTACATCAATTCCCTTTTAAGCCATTCTTAAAACCGTCCTAAAGCGCATTAAAACAAGGTTCATTTTGTACTCTAAATTACACTAGACTCCTTCCAATCCGGAACTGGATTAGAAGTGAATAGTTCCATTTCAAACGGAATGCGGGTGGAGTGACAGCTGTCAGGATAACAGGCCATTGTGGTGAAGTGGCTTTGTGACATTCCCGTGGCTATTATCTAGTGACAGGAAAAGAGCTTTTCACTCTTGTGGAGACTTATAAGTTCTATTCAAATTTTATTGAGAATTCACTGGCAAAGTTGAACTTTTAACCGAACATAGCTCTTAATGTGAAACTGAGTACTTAGCACCTTTTGTAAATAATCTCATAGAGGCGCGAGCGAAGCGAGCGTGAATATTTTATCGATGATACTCATAATGGTGACAATTGCATATTTTGAATTACGTTATCAATGATGATGATTTTTGGTTTAATTTTTAATTAATGGAAAATAATATTTTATCGCTCTCACAAGCCTGAAATAAACATGCCCGCTTGCGTGCAGAAAATGGCATAAAATCTCTAAGTGGCATACTACATACTGGTAATTGATATTAACACTTGCAAGTTAAATAGCGTGTCTTTAATGACGTCTTTCTTCCTCTTTAGTACTTTCATGCATTTAATTTGCAGGCCTCTGTGCAAGATAGTAGCATGTTCGAGTATATTCCAGGCTCAGTAGCCGTTTAAAAACAATATGCGTGCATTTAAAGCCTTAATGGTCACCAACAGGCTTTAAAAACCGGCTAAGTGCGAATCGGATTCGCGCTCGAAGGTATCCGTACTTTTTTGTATGGGAGTCCCCTTTAAATATTTTTTTGTTTTAATTTTACTATTTATTTTTAAAGCAAATATATAACTAAATATTTTGTGAATATTTAAAACGTCTACCTGTTGCCATTATCAATATCGAGCAAAAATAACATTAAGCAAAAAATTCACGTTTGTTGTATGGGAGCCGTCTTAAATATTTATTTTATTCTTATATTACGGTTCATGAGATTGGTGACAGACGGACAGACAGACAGCGGAGCCATAGTAATAGGGTCCCGTTTTACCCTTTGGGTATGGAACCCTAAAAAATATGAAATGTAATCTTTACAGCTATCATTAAATTGCATTTGAAAACCCATAAATAAAATTTCTCAGAACATGTCATAAACAATATTTCCTAGAAAAGATTTAAAAGTTTACCTACTATCTAATTAATTTTACTAGGTATTATGTTAGCACTAAAACTTGAAAAGCGTTTGAAACTGTATCAGACCTGAATTTCCAATGAACCAAGCGTGCTTAGTACGTATAATAGGTAGGTAGGTATTCTTCTGTACTGTGTTTATTTTTGTTTCTGGTGTACAATTAAGAGTTTTCTATTTTATTCTATTCTATAATATAATACATCGCATTTGAATACTACAGTTTCTACTTTTTTTTTTAATGACTGAGTAACGAGACGAGCAAGTCGTTCCCCTGATGGCAAGCGTTACACCTACCCTATAACAGTTACAGTGCCACCCAGAACCTTCAATTGCATAATCTTGCGCGGCATTGCATCACCCTGAGACAGAGGTTCTAAAGTCTTATATATATATTTAGATGATAATCATTGGTTATTATGAATCATTTATTTGTATTTTTCTATATCTTATATGAAATATCACTTTTCATTAATATTATTAGGTATATAAATGCGAAAGTTTGTGTGTTTATTCTCTCTTCACGCTGAAGTACATAGGCACTCGAGAACCTTGGATAGAAAGCGTTTTTTTTTTTAATTTTTATCCCTTAAAAAATAATAGTTTCTGTAGAATAACAGTTAACGCGAAATATTAACAGGATTAAATCAACCATTTGATACCTCATTTATAAAATTCACATTTGATCGGAACTGTTTCGAAGTCAGGAAATTAAAAAAAGTATTTCTGTCTCAACTTTATAATGAAACAGATTTTACGATTCAACTGAATACATAACATTTCCTGCCATTTGGGTAGGTACCTACCTCAGCCTAAAATGTACACAAATGTGTGCATTTTGCTCAAACTTTGCAGTGTAAGTGCAAACGTTATCGCTTCCGAACAGGACGGCATGTGGTCACACGCTTCCCTAAATCTCCGTAATGAATATGGATGCTGCCCCCTCGTTAACCTACTTACTGTTGTTACCATCAGAGATACAAACTACATTTAAATAAGGTACCTACTTCTTGTAGTAGCCAAGAGGCCTACCGCTGACTTCCCATCGCTCCGGCTTCGAAGGTCACGCAGTAACCGGTTGGTTTCGCAGTCGTTCCTGATTCTGCATTATTAACACGTTCACTGCTGAAAACACAACTGTTGTGTTCCTATGATACGCCGCGAGTACGGGAAAGCACAACTGTTGTGTTAGCGGTACGGCAGAGCACAACGGTGTGTGCAGATCCGTAACCCTGGCTAGACAAGAAAATCGGCCAGAATACCAGAAGGGCGTTGTTGGAGCGTATACGCTGCGGCACCGGAGCGGCCGGGTGCAGGACGCGTGAACGCCATCTATTTGCCAATACACCAGTTTACAATCCACTGTCGTTCACGTCCTTAAGAAGGTCCCTAACTGGCATCTAGGCATTTTGTAGTTGTAAGTAGGGCTCTTCTGCTGAGGTCCACCTGGGGAAGTACCACCACACCTTTGCCAGATATTCATCCACCAAGCAGTATTGTGCAAACATCACTATTTTCTTGTTTCAAGGGCACTGTTTCCAGTGAAATTACTGGGCATTTGAGACGTTAGAATCAATGTATCAGGGTGACGAGCGCACTGCAGTGCCACGCAAGATTTTGTGATGGATAGTTTTGGATGGCACTGCAGCTGTTATGAGCAGGCGTGGCGCTTACCATCGGGTGAATGATTTGGTCGTCTCGTTACTTAGTAACATTTATAAAAATCTAGTTTGGATGTGCAAGTAGAACTTATTTAAAAGAAGAATCTAAAAGCCCTTCTTATTTCCAGGATCGCGTAACAATAGAAGCTAAAGAAGGTAGATCAGTGCTGACGTACACGCCGGTGTCGGAGGTCGACTACGGCACGCTGGCGTGTCTCGCGACAAACCTGGCTGGACAGCAGGTGTCGCCTTGCGTCTACACACTGCTTCCCGCTACACGACCCGACCCGCCTTCCAATTGTACTGTGTACAACCTGACGCATGATTCGCTGGACTTGGTTTGTTTGGCCGGTGAGTAATATAATAAAGAAAGATAGAAATAAAATAAGCATTTATTGGACCAAAACTGTACTAGTATTAGTATAAAACAAGACACAATTTGACACTGCGCTAAAATATAAAAAAAACAGTATCCAAGCTTAGGTTTTATGTGTAATTGTTCCAGCAGACGTCTAATTCTGTGCGAATTTTGTTTATAAATTACCGCAAGAGTAAATTTTGTTTTGGTATTTTGATATGATTGTAACATAATCGTTGAATAATTTATTGTAATTGTTGAAGATAATTGTTTTTGTTTTCTTTAAATGTTTGTCAAGCTTGGTTTTCAGGCTCCAAAGGGTTACTTACACCAATTACATTTCTATCTAGAAATAGTGTATATTATTGTTCTTTAGAATTAGTGGGATAATTGAGGCTCAGCTAGTATAGTTGGTGGTAAATACCATGTTCGTTGACACAATCTGACCTTTCTCAGGTTATGAAGGCGGTCTCCAATGCGTCTACATAGCAGAAGTTTGGGCGAACGAGGGTTTGGTCGTCAACGCCAGTAACGGAGCAACTCTATGGAACCTCCGAAGGCTAGGAGCTAAGAGGCAGTTGAAGCTGGTAGTGTATGCGGCCAACGCTAGGGGGCGCTCCGAACACGTATCATTCACAGTCGAGACTGCGCCGAGATTGGCGCCTAGAACTGGTAAGAAGCTGATACCTACAGACTTTAAATTCGGGTAACAATCCTGACCTGAAACTGTATTTTTTCTAGAACAACAAAGTTATTTTAATATTGAAGGGTTCAGCAGACACTCATTCATCCAAATACTGTCCACGTCCAACGTCGTCAAACCTCGATGATTGGAGAAGATCCAAAATATTGAAACTACTGTGAATATTGGCTATTCAAAGTCCTGGAAATTGCATCGAAATTTCATGACGTCAAACACATAATTTTGAAGTCGTTGGTAAAAAATAATCTCCCAAAAAAAACTAATTGATAAGACACGCCCATCACATCCGATGTATGACACAGGCTGAGCTCATATTGATTTTGACATTCGCCATTTTGACACCAATGAATTGGCGATCGAAGCTCATTCGCCCATAATCTTTATACGACTATCATTCCATCTCTTCACAGAAGCCCAAGAAGCGTGGGAGTTCAACTGGGCAGTGGGCATATTCCTCGGGGCAGCCATCACTGTGGCTATCATATTATGCCTCGCACTGATTACAACGAGGCTCAGGCATAGGTCGAGAGACTACGAAGGTGAGTAGATGATAAAACTTATTTCATACTACTTAAAATTTGAATACAACTTACCTGCAAGCCTATCATGTAACTCCAATGAAAATGAAAATAAAGATGGCGTGGACACACTGCCCATATTAAAAACTTCAAATGAGTACAATGAAATGACAAAGAAACACTCCAAATTAGACATTTTCGTCGATAAATTTGGTTATTATTCTATAATCGTAAAAGATATCCTCTATCTCAAACCGGACTGTTCGGGTGCCCCTGCAGTAGCTACTGCTGCGGGGGCGTCCGAATGATCCAAACACCTTGTGGCATCTGTAAGTTTTGTTGTTATTTTGTTATTATTTATTTCGTCTGGACAATGTGCCAAATAGTTTATTTTATTTTTTTTCTCATATCGTTTTTATTATATAGCTTTGGTTTAGTACTTTGTGCTGTACGCTCGATATGTTAATATTTTGTAGTTTGTAAATTTTTTGAGTTACAATCCAGATTTTAAACTACTTTAATTAACTCATAAGTTACAACGATTGTAATTTGTTTTGTGCATCAAATAAATAAAAATAAAAAAAATACCCATTTTTATTTTCATTGGAGTTACGTAAATGAGCTGGGTCCCAACTCCTCACTTTTTAAAATAAACTTAAAGCAAATTATTAAATGGCCTTGGAAAATTCAATCAGTAACAGATTCAAAATAGAGAAAACGTGTATTTTTGTGAACAATTTCTTAAGTGCTATAGGAATATTCTGCTCTACGTTCCAAGCTGGTCCTTTGCATTGCAGTACTCTGCAATCACATGACGGTCACTATTATGGACGACCTGCTCTTTTTGTTACTGTGCTGTAAAAACAAATACTTAAAGTTACACTGTAAAAACTAACCAATGATGTAACTTAATCAGTAATAATTATTTTTACAGTTTATTATCTTTAATGCTGATTTGATTACCAGACAGTAATTACATAGATAGCTTACGGTTCAAGTTAATTATTAAATTAATGTTCTCAAGCACATTGAATAATTAGAGGTCAAATCATTAATGATGGACTGTTAGTCAGTGATCAAGCATTACTTGTCCTTCCTTAACTAATTATCTTAACTATAACAATTAGCTTAAACTATCTGCTCAGCCCGTATCCACCCACTGTTAGGTATAGGTCTCCTCAGTATCACGCCATTTGTTCTGGACCTGTGCATATCTCATCCAGTCTGACACTACTTACTCAGCGATCTCGTCTGACCATCGCATCGGTCTACCTCGCAGTCGTGTTCCTCTTGGCCACTCCGCTCTTGCCTTGGTCCACCTTTGGTCTTCCCCTCTTGCCAAGTGTCAGGACACTTGGCACTTGAGCAGGCTCAACTATAACCTGTACTGTGACATTTATCCCTTTGTGAAATATATATTTTATTATTTACCTTCTTGGTTTTAATCTTATTAAGCTTATACTATATTACTTATTTAGAACACAAGGAAGGGTTAATTTAAAAACAATTAAAATTATTATAGGTGACATAATAATATTAGTCAAAAAAACTGGTACCAGTAGGCAACGTTCCCATCGTGCTGGCAGCAGTACCACGTTAAATGGAAATACTTTGTCTTTGGGTAAAATAAGGGTCAGCACTAACAGGGTTTGTCCCTATATAATACATAACTGTATCTATCATTGTTTCAGTAACTCTGCCTGCACTGAAGAATCAAAAAGTGATCGTGCCGAAGAGGACCTCTCCTCATGGCCAAGACGATCGCAACCCGGACCTCATACCGCTGAGCAAAGGTAATTAAAATCCCATTAGCTTAAGATTAACTTGTGCTAGTGACGGACCAAAACAAGTCATTGGCCGAAACCGAATTTCGGTTTCTGTTCAGAGATCCGAGTCAGTTGGCTATTGAATGCCTTATAGGACTAGAAATTCGCAAGTTGACATAATAACGCGGATTCAACCAAATTTGAACCTTATTTAAAAGTAACATTACAGTACAAACCAATGTGGGAAAACATCGTTACATTTTATTTAAAACCTACTCACTCCACCACTTTTTCTTTACCTCTACTTTCAAAGCATGGATTTACTCTTATTGTACGTATGAAATAAGTCTTAATTCTTGCGTATCAAAATAATAAATTGATTGAGTTTTCAGGTATCAAATAATTATTAACAAACATCTTTAAACTAAATTGCCTACCTCCGAATTAAAAGAAATCTCAGCCGACTATGTCCGACACGAACACAGTCAGGTAGTTAGGTATCGAACACGTATTTCGGCAGGGCCGAATTTTTGGTAGATTGGCCGAAACCGAAAATGGCGGCCGATAAATTTCCGAAACCGAAACCGGAACTTCATCGGTCACTACCTTGTACTTGTATTATTTATAGCCAGAGTTTGGTCAGAGAGTGGCGGTTCGTCTTTGTGCCGTCAGGGAGTACAAATTATGTAGAACAGTAGAGATGAAGGGCTCTTGTAATTGTTGAATTATGCTGTAATCAGTACTGTTGGGCGAATAATTAAAAACTTAGCACCGTTGCTGTGTTTTGCTTTAATAAATTGTTGGAATCCGGTTACATATTAACGTTTTCTTTGACCAAATATTTAAGAAGAGGCGGAAACGAATGAAGAACTAAAGATGTAAGAAGAGTGTAATTTATGGTATAGTGTGATTTTCTGGAGAATCATAAATATTATGAGGCTCTTCAACAGAAGCGGAAAAAGAGCTTTTGAGTGTAACGTATCGACAGCCTCCGAATATTGCATTATTAAAAATATGAACTTACATTTTCTGCGAGTAATAAAAAATATTCTCTTTACACCCGATCATTCCGTTGCGTCATATTTATACCGGGCCATGTCAAAGTAAAAAGAAAGGGTTAAGTTTTTAGAAGTCTATGTATGTTTTTATTTCCGCATGTTCCACCTTTGTGCCTAAACTACTGGGAAATGACTGGGCAAATGAGACTTTAGAGCCGATGTTTCAGGGTGACGAGCGCAGTGCCGCGCAAGATTATGCAATGCAAAGCTGGGTGGCACTGTAACTGTTATGGGCAGGCACAGCGCTTACCGCCAGGTGAACGACTCTATAAATAGGCTTTCTATAAAATCTTTCTCACTTCAGTTTTAAACCATTTTTGTTTAGATAGTACTATTCAGAAATACACGTATAACACCAAAATAGGAGCCCATTTTCTTTTATGTTATGCGGTGTGAACGCAGACTGAAAGTTTAACTGTGTGCTCACAAGTTCGTTGCATTGTTACGAGCTGTTTTGTTTACTTTAATAACCCTTTACTTACTAAAACTTTTAATTGGCTTTGAATTAATTTCACACGCTTGTAGCGTTGTTTGTTTGAAATATTATGGTGTAAAATATTGGTAGGGTTTTAATATGATGATCCAAAAACTTCCGTCTTATTGCAAAGTGCTTTTGAATTTGGTTCGGTGTGTTTAACGATTTACGAGTAGTATGGATTTGGCACGTGTTGTGTCAATTTAGTAACAGTTTGGGTAACATGAAGTTGGCCATGTGAATTGGCCCATTTGAAAATTGTTTTTTTTTAGAATTGGTACATTTTGAGAACTAGTACGTTATGAGAATTGGTACACTTTGAGAATTGATACATTTTGAGAATTGGTTCTCTTTTCAGAATTGGTACATTTTAAGGTTTAGATCATTTTGAGAATCGGTTCTTTTGAGAATTGCATATATTATTGATAATTGGACTATTTGGAGACTTGGTCCATTTTGAGAATTGCGTATGTTTAGAATTGGTCCTTTTGAGAATTGGCCCATTTTGTGAATTCGGCATTTTACGTTTAAACTGTCATACCCATGTTTATTTGTTAAGATGACATAATACTCCTTACGATTCAAGTGAAAGTTCCTTTACTCCATCAGACAACAGTTGTAAACTACAACTTCACAACGCTTTTTATAGTTAAGGGAGAGTAAAGGCGACAAGAAGTATTAAGACTTTAAGTAACAGTTAAGCTTCAGAACCTCAGTATGCACTGTTAACGAGTTAAGTTTGCCGCATCGTAACGATGGCTCTGTTGCACAGTGGTTAAGAGTTTAACCCTTTGTGTCACCGCAGTACTTAGTGCTTGAAGAAATAAGTAAATAAACTGTTAAGATAACATATATAGATCCTAACCACTAACTAGGATTCCCTGTATCTAGGGAATCATGAACTATGAGGACCATGGTCCAGCAACCCAAACTCAGAACAATCCCTGTGGTTCTAATGTAATGTAATGTTCGGATGCTCCACGTCGTAGAAAAATAAAAAAAAATTATCATCATCATCACGTCCCATAACGTCCCACTGCTGGGCACGGGTCTCTCCTCACTTTCGTGAGGAGGGTTAGGCCATATTTCACCACGGGAGGGTGCGGGCCAGGTAACCTCCACGAGTGCCCGGCTGTTGTTCGTCCCTCTTGATGCGTTGCATCCGGAGGGAAGGGCAGCAGCTGGGACGGTGCACCCTGGGGTTCGGTCAGCAATTCTCCTAGGGGAATTGGTGGCCGTAGCAAATAACCTGGCGAGAAGAGGTCCTTCGCGTGTCCCTCTGATCAGCAGAGGGCACAGCGAGGGACCAATAACGGGGACTTTTGGGCCGCGGATCGGGGGTCCAACGCCCAAGTTAGAAGTCCCGAGCTGAGGTGCGGCCCGTGTGTTCCGGGACGCACCCGGCGGAGAAAGAGGCCCAAGCCTCACGTGGCGAGCCCGGGAGGGCGCCCGCAGAGGTGGTCGCGGAAGCGCCGTGCGAACCCGTGACCACCTCCATAATGCGGAGAGGAGAACACCCCGGGGTTTTAGTGGGTAAACCCCGCCAGACCAGCTGGCGGGGGAGTCCCACATAACCACCCCCCCCGCCCCCGGGGGCCGGGTGGTATGCCTAATGCGTTTCCCCGGGGAAAAAAAAAAAAAAAAAAAAAATATTTCACCACGGGGGCCAAGTCCGGATTGGTGGATAACATACCTACCTCCGAAATAATTCTCGGGTAGGTATGTGGGTTTCCTCACGATGTTTTCCTTCACCGAAAAGCGAGTGATAATTACGTACATATGTTTTACAGAAACACATTGGTACGTCACGACCTTCTGAAAAAAAAATAGACTAATGAAATAAAGGTCCAAAAATCCAGGCTGTGATGTGTATGCGGATGGATGGTCAGATATACTGTCAGAATGCTTGCGTTTTTGTGAAAGAAAGTGAGAGTGAATCTTTGAATGTGTATTTTGTGTTATCTGTATTCTACTGTGTTTTGTGTAATCGATTGTTTTAATTGGCTGCGGCCGTTTCAATTGAATAAATAAATAAATAAATAAATAAATCACATCCACCCACAGTTGAGCACAGGTCTCACTGCCGTAATAAAGATAAGACGATACACGACCACGGGAAGCCCCTGCGATGATAATTCCTTTTTTTTTTACCCGGGGAAATGCATTAGGCATACCACCCGGCCCCGGGAGGGGGGCGGGGTGGTTATGTGGGACTCCAACGCCAGCTGGTCTAGCGGGGTTTACCCACTAAACCCCGGGGTGTTCTCCTCTCCGCATTATGGAGGTGGTCACGGGTTCGCACGGCGCTTCCGCGACCACCTCTGCGGGCGCCCTCCCGGGCTCGCCACGTGAGGCTTGGGCCTCTTTCTCCGCTGGTTGAGTCCCGGAACACACGGGCCGCACCTCAGCTCGGGATTTATAACTTGGGCGTTGGACCCCCGATCCGCGGCCCTAAAGTCCCCGTTATTGGTCCCTCGCTGTGCCCTCTGCTGATCAGAGGGACACGCGAAGGACCTCTTCTCGCCAGGTTATTTGCTACGGCCACCAATTCCCCTAGGAGAATTGCTGACCGAACCCCAGGGTGCACCGGCCCAGCTGCTGCCCTTCCCTCCGGATGCAATGCATCAAGAGGGACGAACAACAGCCGGGCACTCGTGGAGGTTACCTGGCCCGCACCCTGCGATGATAATTCCTTGCCTAACTAACTCTGACTAAACTTAAGAAACGTATTTTAGTTGTCTCTGTTCAAATCCGGTCCGTCAATGTTATCTTTTAACAAAAACTTGTTCAACTTTCCCAGAATACGCTCCGAATTTAGACGCCGAAAGTTTGGATTCAACGGGATGACTCAAAGTAGTCTAAATCTAACGTCATTCATATACTAATTCGGCTGGCGGCGGCCAATTTACATAGAAAAGTAATTAGTAAGACTAGTTTAAATCTTCCCTTGGTTTAAGTTTCGAGTTGAATGAACGATTGCATAAAAAGATGTGGTGGCGGGCCCCTGATCGGGCGGGTAGATTTCGGGTTTTTAGTTTGGCAGGGGTCGTTGAGAAAAAGCTAATATATTAATCACGTTTGCTGAAGACAGCATGACATTAGTAGGCAACTGTTAATAAATGCCTTCGGTTAAAAAAAATACTAAAGCATGTAAGTAAATAAAAGTCTGCATTTACTACGTAGATAACATTTTGGTTGGACATGGAGCCGTCGAATGAATGAAAAGCTAAAACTGTAGGTAACTGTTCTGATTCAACGCCATTCTCTCTAATCAATTTAGTGTGCCAATTAAAGTAATCTAATTATGTCCCTTATCATAATCTAAGAAAAACATCTGCCATACGCTACTGAAAACAATTTTTAAACTCATCCCCTAATTAAAAACAAAATTCAATAAAACGGAATCAGTGTTATATTAGGTCTTTTTAAGTAACAGACATTTAAAATCTACCGTCACGACCCCTCTAACATTGTTAGCGGCCGTGACTGGGTTGCAACTGAGCTAATTATTCATCCTACCATCTGCAGTGGACGATAAATAAATACGAACAAACAGGGTTCGCTTAACTTCCCCAGCAGACACTCTTAGCTGAGCTAAATAAAAAAGGTCTGCAGCGAATTAAATTTGCGCGTCTGCGGCCGAACTTTGTTGCGAATGTTCTTAATGATGGCAGCGTTACAGTGTGCTGTTTAGTGTGTCTATTTACATAACAAAATAGTAAAGGATAGAAAGTTTGTACATATATCTATCTATCAATCTATATTATTAAAAATGTATGGCTTAATGTGTTGCTAAGCGCAAAACTCGAGAATGAGTGTGACTCGATCGAGTGTTCTGGGTGGTGCTAGGCAGGAGTAGCGCTTACCATCAGGTCAACGACTTGCTCGTCTCGTCACTCAGTCAAATAAAAAAAATGTCGTGAGACCAATTGCGCGTGTGATACCGCGACGCGCACGCAGCTAGTATTTTCAATATAGTCAATGTGGTGTTCACTAATCTAGGGCTTGGGTTTAAAGTAAAACAACCAGATTATCAGTAAGTAGGCACACGCTCAAGAGAGACGACCGCCCGCTCCGAATGACAGATTGGGAATGAGGAGAGGCGCCACTGTCGATTGTGTGCCTACATTTATTTGTATATCACAGTCAAAATAATCTTAATTAGTAGGTAGTCTGGTCACAATTTAATAAAATCCTGGGTACTTTACTGTTCTTTTTTGGATTGTATCATTTTCTCACATTTATACACGTTAACAATCACTTAACAGATAGTATTCCACAAATATTACACATTAACACGCGAAAAAATACAATTGTGAGAAATAAATGCATTTTCGATTTCTGTAACTCCCTGACACACTTATCTATCTGTTCACCATCACCACCTCTTTAGTCACTAATTCACAATACTAAAACCTCCTTTCTCCAGGACCTACAGACTGCCCTCCGCAGCCACCATCCTACTCGGCAGTGGTGGCCTCGACGGGTCCCAAGAACTCGAGCAGTGCGCACACGCTGCCCCGCACGCAGTCACCTACCACGCCCGTGTCCTCGCATGGCCATTACACGGACTCACAAGTAGGAGCACTTTTCTAACTCTAACAACTTTTAACAACCTTTTTTGTTATTTTTTTTAAGTAACAGTCATGGTCACTAACATTAGCATTAGTTTTAGAAAAAAATAATGAAAAACGTGACTTCATTATTAATTAATTTTAATTGCAAATTGATTGTGGCTATCTCTAACAATATGTGATGTAAAGTTTAAAGCAGAATTAGATTTAATATCGAAATATGAAACTTTATTTTTAACTCCTCGAAAGTCACGCTTCAAACATAACAAAAAAAAATATTGTAATAAGGCACGTGATGGGTAGAAAATTGAAGGTATTACGTTATTTTCATATTTATTGATATTTATGCTATTTATTGATATTAATCATATATATTGATATTTCTCATATTTATTGATATTTATGCTATTTATTGATATTAATCATATATATTGATATTTCTCATATTTATTGATATTTATGCTATTTATTGATATTAATCATATATATTGATATTTCTCATATTTATTGATATTTATGCTATTTATTGATATTAATCATATATATTGATATTTCTCATATTTATTGATATTTATCATACTTTTTTATGGAAATGTGTGATATTTATTGTATATTATTCTTAAATTTCAGAGTGAATCCGGCAGAAGCAACAACGGAGTTCTCAGATCGCATCGAGAAGTGGTCACTACAAGAACGCCTCTTTTGGCGGCGCATCAAGAAAGCCGCGTTTAGCATTAATTAAAAAATAAATAGCATTAATTAATTAATTAATCGAAGTAGATATGGTAATAAATAATTTTATGATCGGTTTGTTTTATTTTATCGTTATTATTATAATCATTAAGGAAATGTTAATTATTTGATTTTATTGACGATAAAATTTGTACTTGACATATTTTTTTAAATTTTATTTCGAATGGAAATCTAAACCGATAATAAATTAATCATAGTATGAATTTTAAATTATACATAAAATATAGTTTTTTCCTGTATTGTATGAAAAAGTACGGTAAGTTAAAAATGACTGATGAACAAATTGTGGATAAGAAATAGTAGAATTATAGATATGTTAAAATAATTCTTAGGATAAATTATAAATCATTATAATTTACTCTTTAAGAGGCACACGACTATGAGGAGCTATAAGCTATGAACTAACTTAATTATAAGAAACCCTTTTTAAAAATAAAACTTACGTACGGATTTTAATTTATAAAAAAATGGGTACGAAGAGGAAGAGGTTTTTTTCTGTTTTTATTTATTGAATTTTGTTCTGACACGGTCCAGTTTCAACTACATTCTTGGACAAATAGAAAATAATTATAATTTGGGTGGACGAAGACGCAGCAATCTGCTAGTGTAAAAATATAATGTATTCTATAGATATACAGTTCATAAAAGATGCACAATAATGTATAAATCGTTTGTTTTTCTTTTGGTAAAAATAAGTAATTGTGAATAGGTAAATATATCTTTAAATATGTGTAAATATATAACTTACGTAGATATAATTAAAAATATCAACTGGACAACTAATTAAATTTTTCAATATGTATAAAGTTTTTTTTTTGTTATTGCCATATTATTATTTATAACGATTTTATGAGTTATGATATTAAATAATCATATTTTAATAATTAAGATCTAATTTCTTAGAAAAGTTATATAATATTTTTAACCATTTATCTTTATTTAATTATTAAGTTAATATTTATGTTTAATGTCCAGAAAAAGAATAACAATTTGCTCATAAATGTAAAAATATAATCAATTAATGTCAATATTGTATTCCATTTCTGACGCGATTAAATTATTAAGTTTTGTATTTAAAATTGAAGCAGTTATTATTATTATTAACCGCATTTTTATTACATGTGATGATCCAATAAAATTTGAGAACTATATTCAATTGTTTTATAAATATTTATTTATTTATTTATTATAATTAAAACGGTTTAAACCAATTACATTTATTATTTACATATAATAGTAATATAAACTACACAATTTCAAACAATCATGCATTCCTCTCACAATAACCCAAACACTCGGAGTGTTTGGGTTATTGTTATAAAACTATCTTCCATCCACCCGCAAACAAAAATAAAAATATGAAAAAAGTGTATCATTGAAGAAAAATCCGGACAAATTTAAAAAACAAATCTTTATTTTATTTTATTTTATTTATTTGATGCACAAAACAAATTACAATCGTTGTAAGTTATGAGTTAATTAAAGTAGTTTAAAATCTGGATTGTAATTCAAAATATGTACATACAACAAAATATTAACATATCGAGCGTACAGCACTAAACTAAAGCTATATAATAAAAACGATATGAGAAAAAAAAGAAAAAAAAACTATTTGGCACATTGTCCAGACGAAATAAATAATAACAAAATAACAACAAAACTTACAGATGCCACAAGATGTTTGGATCATTCGGACGCCCCCGCAGCAGTAGCTACTGCAGGGGCACCCGAACAGTCCGGTTTGAGATAGAGGATATCTTTTACGATTATAGAATAATAACCAAATTTATCGACAAAAATGTCTAACTTGGAGTGTGTCTTTGCCATTTCATTGTACTCTCTAGCCATTCTTACAAGGGGGTTAAGATATGAAATATTATTTTTATATGTATGTAGCGTAAATAAATTACTAACATTTGACCTTCTATTACTGTATTCGGCATTAAAAGATAATTGTGAGAGCAACTCGGGGGAATCAATAATATAGTGCACTATTTTATAAAGGTATATAAGGTCGAAATATTTCCGACGCACATCTAAAGGTTAGACATTATACATAGCATACAAATCGAAGTATTTGTACTACAAACTGATTAAAATGAGCCCTAACTTCTATCGAAATAGTTTCTATATCTACTTAGCTTTCGGCTATAATTACATAAGTTTGATATCGCAATTACATAAAAAAAAACTAATCATGCATTACATGTTAAAGTCACGTACGCATACTTAAACCTATGACTCGAATGAATGCTCCCTTTCCACAAGGGTTAGCTGGATGAAAACTCTTTACAGGGTTAAGCTCGCCTTTGTACATCCTTAGTCGATATTTATGAATGTCAAAGACAGAAAATATAATTATTTTGAGAGCAACGCTTTTACTAATTTCACTCCTCATTTAGGGTGCTAATGGGGGGTAAAATATAGTTAGGTATAAGTTGTAATTTAATTTCGGATATTTAATTGTATTTGGTATTTTTATTGGGTATTTACTTAATTTTTTGATTTAACTTGTATGGATTTTTATAATTATCTGAAATAAATGATTAATTATTATTATTAAATGTTCACCTCAAGGGAAAAATCTATTCTAACTCCAAAACAAAGAGACAAAACCAAACAAAAAAAACAATTATTATAGAAGACAAATAAACACTCAAGACACCATATATGCAGACATGCGTAGCCATATATCATCAACCCATAGCGTCCCACTGCTGAGCACGGATGCCACTCACTTTTGTGAGGAAGTTTAGGCCATAATCCACCACGGGGGCCCGATCCGGATTGGTGGATAACATACCTACCTCCGAAATAATTCTCGGGTAGGCATGTGGGTTTCCTCACGATGTTTTCCTTCACCGAAAAGCGAGTGATAATTACGTACATATGTTTTTAGAGAAACATATTGGAACGTGCTTGCACTGGGATTTGAACTCACGACCTTTCTGATTGGAAAAAGGTTGGAATTAGCTAATCCTTACTTTATATTATAAATGCGAAAGTAACTCTGTCTGTTGCTCTTTCACGCCTAAACTACTGAACCGATTGAAATTAAATTTTGCACTGAGATAGTCTAGAGCCTGAAGAAGGACATAGGGTACATTTTAATGCGATAAAAGAATTGAAAGGGTTTGAAATAGGGGCTGAAAGTTTGTATGAAAACTACATTGACAGCGAGTAACATAGGCTATTTTTATCCCCATATTCCCGCGGGAACAGGAACTACGCGGGTGAAACCACGGGGCGCAGCTAGTAATAAATAAAGAAAATAATAGATAGATAATGCCGACTAATTACAATTTAATAAGAATACCACCCACATAATATCAAAATCTACTATTCAACAATGCCGAATTAATCAATGCTGAAAAGCTCTTCAATTGAATCGAGCACTTCTTTCGAGTGCTTTTTCGAGCACCCCTCGATACGTCTGCACTTTAACCTCAGCCATTAGGTGCACGGCGATATCGACAGGGACTTCAGTTTATCGATAGGTATCTGACAGATATGTCCTGACATAAATAGCTTAATAAAGTTTTAGCAGGAAACCGAAAATATAACGTTTTTGTTTTTGTATTTTTTTCCTAAACTTGTGTTTCTTTGTATTTTAATCTGTATTATTTTTGGAATACAATCAATTAAGCGTTCGTTAGTGAATAATTTAATTAGTGTGGACAATCGATACAAACTCAAAAAATGGGTCATTTTGTGCGCTCTTTGAAATTCCCAAAATTTACAGAATAGTACCCGCCACTTTACTGACTCGTGACTTTTACTAGACTACTTACTGACTGACTACTTGACATTATGCTAATAACTACAGGAAATCTCAAACCTTGAAAACTTAAATTCCCGACTGGCTAAATGCACTAATCGAGCGGAGCCAAATAAAAAAAAAAAACAATAGCTTAATGTTTTAAGGTAGTTCGTTTTGCTTATAGAAGAAAACGTCAAATTCAAACAGTTTTTTCGTTTTTGGTGCTGCCACATTTATTCTGCCACGGGAGCTTGCAAATGATTTTACAATCGAGTAAGTATACATAATAAATCATTTAAAAAAAAAACAGCTCATTAAAAACAAAAAGTGGATATCATAAAATATAGAAAAAACAATGGAACAATGAAAAAACAACAAAACTAAACAATGGAATAGTAGATTTGATAGTATTGTGGTGTTATTATCATATTAATATGTTTATATTAGTATATAATAGTACCTACAAAATTCTCGTAATTTACCAAGTTTATTTTACCCGTTTTCTCATAACAAAAAATCAGTAAAATTCACTTTCCTTTACGGAATGTATTTGATGAACATTTTTTTTTAATGCAAACATAAGTCAAAGAGTTCTAAAAGAATTTGTAACTGCAAACTTATATGGTATCACAGTGCTGGTAAAGCCAACCTATTCACAAAAACGTGTCGGTAGATACCTCTATGTTTAGCCCTATTCAACTGCAGCTCGTATCGTGTCTCAATACGCGAATTAATAGCTAAGTTTGTACATTCGCAGGCCTACAAGGTTTTAATGTTCAGCGTTCTTCGTAGTTCAACGGCTTTAACAGAGATGGCGCTGTTTTCAATATAAAAGGACTCCGTTTAAGAAATTCTCACTAACAAAATCTTATGCTAACGTGATGTTCTGAACAGTTTAATTAGTTTTATCGTCCTTAATATAAAGCTATTAAAATATGTACCATAACCAAGCTACCTTACCCACTATAACTATTAATCAATATATTTTTTCAGACGCTTTTATTAGCGTCGCCTGTATCTATGTAACGGAATCGTTGAACGTAAATTTCACCAGCTTTAAGACATTAGATTAACTTTTAAAATTTGCACACGTATTGAGGAACTAAGACAATACAATAATGAAATGTTTAAATTAAAATAAAAAAAAAATACTATAAATATTGAATTATAAATTTTAATTACGTTTAAGAAAAACTAAAAATACGCGCTCTAATAACTAGTTTTAAACTATAAGGTAAAAAAGCATGGTAAAAAACGTTTGAGTACAATTTAATTTTGTAATACACAATTCATTGGCATTTCTTCATTACTTATAATTATTCTGCGCGGTTACAGAATAATCTAATCGCGTAGAATATGAAGCCATGCTACATGAGCTACGATCTGCTACGCCTACGCCGTACCGCTTCAATATCGTAGAGCTTGCTACGAGGTATTCACAAGGCACATTGGGCGTTACTCAATCGAGACTATGGTCTGGTCAGGAATTGCAGAATTTCTGACCAGCTGATTTCTGCTCGTATCAATGGCTGATATAATCCAGTAGTCTTTGAAATGGAACGATCAATATTCAGCACGCTTTGGAGGGCAGCTAAAACCGTAGGTCCTTAACAATAATTAAAAGCAATAGCAAAGCCATGTCAGAAACCCTTGGATACCTGATAAATACCTTTTGTCAGATATTCATCCGCCAAGTAGTAGTGTGCAAACATTACTGTTTTCCGGTTTGAAGGGCATTGTTTCCAGCGAAATTACTGGGCATATGGCACTTTAGAACCGATGTCTCAGGGTGATGAACGCAGTGCAGTGTCGCGCAGTAATTAATGCAAAGTTCTAGGTGGCACTGTAACGTCTGTGTTATGGGCAGGCGTAGCGCTTACCATCAGATGAACGACTTGCCCGTCTCGTCAATCAGTCAAATAAAAAAAAAATACCAACTAATAACTCCAAACTTTAACTGTGCCTTTACTTTTGAAATTACTTGATATTTTTGCTCCAAAACCTTCTCACCTCATTTCGATCACGTAAAATATCCTATATCTAATCGCGGACCTTTAAAAGGGGCAGTGATTTACACAGGTGTCACCGATTAGCATCGAAGAGGCGTCCCCGACCGGTCGCGCATATCAATTACGATCCGACGGGGCATCCCCATTGAATAATGCATGTTAAGCTTTGATTGAAACCCTAGACGGGCGTCCATGAAAACTATCAGAAGGTTGAGTGCATGTAAAGAGCCGTTTTTTATAGACAGGCCAAAGATCTTTCTTTTCTAGGGTTCCGTAGGTCAAAAAGAAAAAAAAGGAACCCTTATGTTTTTAAGACCCCTTTTCTCAGGAATTTGTGAAAGCACTAAATTGAAATTTATATCTAACTAGCTGTGCCCTGCCACGCTTCCCTGTGGCACATTCACACATTCGCTGATATGTCACTGATGACAAAAATAGATAAAAACAATCCTTGATGCGGATTATATATCATGCTAAAATTTCAGCTCGATCGGTGCAGAACTTTTTGAGTTTTTGAAGCGTACACAAACCAACATAACATTTTTATATACATAGATACTTGGGTCTATAGTTTCTTTCAGCTGTGAAAAAACCAAACTTGTAAGTCAATGTGATCAAAAGATATGAGCGTCTATGTCACATAACATTTTTGCATATTTCGCGATTTCACAAGGGAATTGGGTACCTCCGGTTGACCTTGAATCATGACTGGAAGTAGCCTATATGCCACGTCACATGTTTTATAAAGGGCTCTCATTGTTCATCCTACGCTTATTTTACACATTTGCCACTGATGTTCATCAAGGTATTGATTATGTGATAGTCGTTAAATAGAAATGAAAAGAAGTACATAACGAAATAACACATTTTGGGGACAAAACTAAATCTGTATTGGCAAAAACTGCATTACGTGGGCGCCCGTGTGGTTTCATACAAAACACGCCCGCGCGTGTCCCCGTGACGGAGCACTTTGTCTGAAACCACGTTTTTGTAACGTTACGCGAGTGCGGGGAAACACACCTGTTGTGTTAGCGAAGTTTACGTGTCAGCTGTGCAGCTCAGACGTGTGTGTTTAACGCGGCGCTACTACAGTGCGGCTCACAGAGACGGCTCGCCAGTGCTGGAAAACACACACGGTGTGTGAATATTCGTAGCGGTGTCCAAATGTCAAAACGGGTTTAGCAGTGAACGTGTTCAAACAGCGAAAGGATAGAATGCCTTACTACCGTCTTAGTTTCTCGATAGCTATAATCTGGTAATCTTCGAGTCAAGGGTTGATATTATGTGTCTTCTAGGCAAGCATGCTCTATCGCCGACCACGTCAACACTTACCATCAGGAGACAATGCAGTCAAATGCTTACCTACACTGCAATAACAAAAAAACATCAAGAAACAATGATGCAGACAAAATTGAGTGGTAACAACTTGAAAATAAAGATCAATATTCTATGCCATTTCATTAATTAACCAGGCTGATTCCACCGTTGTCCAAGTAGGCTAAAACGGAAAATCCAAATACAATATCGAGCGAAATAAATTGCTACAGTGGCAGCTGTACCATCGACATCGCCTGCCATCCCCGGGGACATCGCGAAAGCTTCCGAAGCGATCCCATTCAAAATTTAAATTGTTTACCTAAAAGAATGAACCGGCTTTAACGGTTTTGACTGAACTATTTTTATACGCGCATTCATATTTGAAGCAAACATTTTAGGCGTTTTTTATTTATTTGATCGCTTAGCCCGCCCCGCGGCTTCACCCGCATTAACTAATATTGCTTAACTTTTATGGGATAAAAAGTATTCTACGCGTTAATCTATTCATTGTGTTATTTTGATCCACGCCTACACCCCTCCTTCACTATGGGTGGTTGACTGGTAGAAAATGCTCTTAGCGTTAAGTCCGCCATTTGTACTAGTTAGTTAATCTGTGCAATAAAGTATTAAATAAATAATCTACGTAATAACTCTAGGTAATAAACTATTTGTGTGCCAAATCTGTCAGCCGTTTTTTGTGTGAATGAGTAAAAAACATCCAAACATCTATCCATACAAACTTTCACATCTTATAATATCAAATGTAGGATTAATTTGTGACTAGCTGTAGCCCGCGACTTTATTCGCGAAATGTTTAATTATATAAGCCTGGCAGATTTCGAAATAAAACACAAAAAAATCAATTAAAACGCCGAATTTAATCCATGGTAATTTTTATGGAAATCCATTGAACCGTTACGGAGCCTTTGTTAGACCAAATATTTAGACAGACAGACATACAAAGGTATAATTACTTCGGCATCGCTTAAATAAATTACAATTTCAACTTAGATTTTGACACTTTGACACTTGAATTTTATTAATTAGTTCGTGGTAAAAAGCGGTGATAGCCTATTAGAAAAACGACCGCGTTCTAAACATATCATTTACGTAGGTAATTACCACTCGCTTTTCGGTGAAGTAAAACATAGTGAGGAAACCCGAGAATTACTGCAGAGGTGTGTGATCCACCAATCCGGACCGGGCTCCCGTGGTGGATTAACCTAACCCCCCCAATCAAAGTGAGATGAGATCCATGCTCAGCAGTGGGCCGATATGGATTGATGATGATGATGAAGATGATGAAGATGATGATGATGATTAGTATCTATTATATTCAACAGTGTATATATTAAAAAAGGTTCATAATTTGTCAGTCACTAAATAAAGAGTAATTTTAAATATTTCTATGTGTACGAGGCCCCAAAAAAGCCCCCCAAATCAAACACAGATCGAGGTGCAAAGTATGAGTTTTATATTCAAAAATCTTAAATAAGGTCATTGTTTTCGCGGAACGAAACGCTTGCGCGATTCAGGATTTTGTCGCTCAAGTCAACCTGCCATCTGTTATTAAACTTAGGGACTAAATCTTCAAAAGAGGTTTCATAATAATATAAAGAGGTTTATACAGGCGTTGGCGCCTAAACATTATGTCTGAATGAAATGTTATATGCAGTTAAAATACTTTGAAACGTGTCAGACAAACATGCATAAAGCCCATCCCACATAGAAGCAAAACAACGCTTACTAAAGGCGGTTGTCTGGAAAAATATATTATTCCATAACAAATCAGAGTTTTAATAAATAACTAGACTTTGTATGATGTCAAAATATTCCCTTGTTGGTTAATCTACGCATGTGAGAATGACCTTTAATGGTGACATTTGACTCAAATTATAGGTTAAAAAAGAAAAGAAAAAAATATATAGTATAAAAAAGATAAAAATTTCAACCTAAACTCAGTCTATCACACAAAATATTAAATTTTAATAGTGTGTGTTCCATCAAAGGTTGTCATGTCCCGGACACTCGATACAAAAACTAATTTGACAACTCAAACATTATAATCGATTATACTTAGATATACCCTGCGGCAAAAAGAAAAGACAACCGTTACTATGACGGTTTATATTAACCCGTTTGTCTATTACATTTGGGTGCATAATATTGACAGTTTCTTAATCGCGGGTCGAAAACGGACTGTCCATTCTGTACGTGTGTAGTCTTACGAGTACACACTACTATGTCTCCTGTGGTTACGTGTTCCATACACATTGTTGTAGTGTGGGTAAACTTGAAGTCTCTCAATCACGATGCTCACACAGAGACACTTTCTTCTATCTGTGAACATCACCACTACATACACACACACACAGACTCACACACGTAGTACTTGAAGTTCACTCAGATTGAAGCTCTAGTTAGCATAGTTTGTCTGAGGAGCCTCAACCAACTATCAAAGTTAATCAACGTCCCTGGCAGCACACGCTTGTATGGGTGACCATTTAAATATAAACAAAAATACATAACTGCTCATTGACATTGTTGAAGATACATATGCCTACTACTTACATCATCATCAACCCATAACGTCCCACTGCTGGGCACGGGTCTCTGCTCACTTTCGTGAGGAGGATTAGGACATAATCCACCACGGGGGCCAGATCCGGATTGGTGGATCACATTACCTACCTCCGAAATAATTCTCGGGTAGGTATGTGGGTTTCCTCACGATGTTTTCCTTCACCGAAAAGCGAGTGATAATTACGTACATATGTTTTACAGAAACACATTGGTACGTGCCCGTACTGGAATTTGAACCCACGACCTTCTGATTGGAAGGCGGACGTTCTCCCACTAGGCTACCACCGCTTCTACTTACATGCCAAATGATTAATGTAGTGTGAAATTTTGTGAAAATGGATGGATGGATGGACTTTTGTTACTCCTTCATGCAAAATCCACCGAACGGATTTGGATGAAATTTGGCACACAAATACTTGATGAAAATAGGAATGTGTAGAAATTGATTTTTAGACAAACTTTATTAACATTGCTTACAATTCACAATTGATCGCATCGTTTAATTATCATTTTCGAGTGGAGAAATATCCAAATCTATAACATTTACAATAGGATTATGAGAACTAAAGGACGTTGAACGTTTAACGCAACAGCGCTTTCATACCCCCTCCACGGTAGCGTTAAACGTTTAACGAAACCTTGTTGGAAATCGCATTAGAAAATTCAGTTCAAAAATAAGTAGAAAATTCACTTCAAAAATAATTAGTTTTGCGGGTTAATAATTAACGCGGGTGAGAACGCGAGCGCAGCTAGTACGTATTTATATTGGAATTAATCTGTGCCGGAATAATACCCTAGTACATAAGTCACCATGATGTCTAAAAACAGAAAAGACGTTACTTATTAGATAGACAGCAGGAATCCGAATACACCCACACCCTCACTGGTCCAGGTACAGCTACACAGGTACAGATTTTTGTCAATAAACCACTGTGCGGCGGCACGAGTGGGTTTTATTACCCAAATATTGGATGTGGTGGCGTAACGATGTGCCCAAAACCGTTTATTGTAGTTTTTGTTTGCAACGCTGCTAAAAGATTGACCCCACGTGGACTTTACGGCGGTAAGTGTAAGAGAATGCTGCTCCAATCGATAGTACTTCCGGTTTTGCGTTAGGTACGAGGTGAATGCGAGTTTTGTTTTTACAGTTCTTTTATTTTATATTATTTTGCGCGGAAAACTAACAGCTTCTTAAATATAATATCATGGACACGCTATATACACGTAGTAGCCCTAAACAGGTTTCACTTATAGATGCACAATTAACCAGAGATAAGCAACCAATAAAAGAAATGAAAGAAACCAATTGTTATTTATAATATTATTATTTTCTTGACGCATTTTAAATTTTCTTTTATACACATGTGTTGCCTACTCTCTACAGCTCTTTTTTCTATTCTATCGAATTACAACAAAACATTATGATTGTAATTAATACAGAAATATTATCTTAAACCATGTTCCACGTATGTAATTATGTTCCAATTCGATATTTTGAAGAGTTCCGAAGGTATTATGAATATGCATAAATATATTGTATTGGTATTTGTCCAAACGCGCAAGTTAAGCTACGAACTAGTTACCAATAGAATTGACTAAATAAGTAAAACTATTTCATTATTATTTCGCTTGCAAATAAAGAAAAATCCGTTCCTTAATTGTAATTTCTTTTTAAAGCATCATGAATTAAACAAAGCTGAGGTTCGTTAACTACACTTATTTTAATTACATTTCCACTTGAACAAACTTAGCAACCGCAATATTTTCATTTAAAATGTGATAAAGAGTCTGTTTTAATAAGAACGCGAGCATAAACCCGTTTTATATTAAAAAAATTATATCACAAAACATAAAAATCATACCACACTCTCCGGAGTTTTAAATAAAACATACATTGCAAACAGGGTCGTCAGCACAGTTAGAACCTGTTCCTAGTATACTAAGAACATACCAGTAAAAAAAAATACAAAGACGAACATAGAACCTTCTTTTTCGAAGTTGGTCATAGGTATATTCCCAACGGGCCCATCAGTGGGATGCTCTTGGCCGCCTAAATTAGCTCATAGATAGGTAATTATAATTATAACAAGTGTTCTTGGCACCATGCCTCATGGACACCCTCTTTTGTTAGATTTTTAAGTTTTTAGGTTTCGTTAGTTTTCCTTTTATTTATTTTGTTATTTAAGTTCTGTCAATAAATACCGTTTATATAAAAAAATATATATTAAATCTGATATTATAAAAAAGCTAAAGTCGTTTTAATTATCAAGCCTGGACCATTACCGTCCTATTACTCAGATACTCATTTATTTATAGCCTAGTTTACACGTCAAAATATACGTGAATTAATGAGTAAATAGAAATAATAAAATATTGGGTAGAGCCTCTATATCATGTTACATTATATAAATAAAAATAACTCTAACTGGATACGCCATAAATTATAATACGCAATGAGTTTACTAATGGAGCGCGAGCTTAAATTTGGCGCCCAGTTTTGCATCCGAAACCGAATCCTACTCGGGACGCCTCGCGCATTCGCCGAACGCCAGCGACTCCTCTCTTCACACGCGCGTGAGCGAGCGAGAGCGGGAGGGACGCTGATCATGGCGGCGATGGCATTCGGTTTCGGATGCAATCCTGCGCGCCAAATTTAAGCTTGCGCTATAGTATCAATTTTCACGTATAGATTAGGGTATCAGTATGCCCAATGCGGCATTATTGAAAGATTTTTGTATGTCCTCTAGATGGGTGTCATATTTTCTTTAATATGACGTCACTAGTCTATAACCAGCAAACGATGAAGATATTTCCAATACCGACACCTCATTCATAAAATTTTGATAGGTAGTTTAGTTGATTAAGTTCATTTGTTCCCTCCTAATTTTTAGCTTCTATGAGTGCTGTTATAAAATTCATAACCGTCCATTTCCTTTTTTTTTATTTGACCGTGTGACGAGGCGAGCAGGACGTTCACCTGATGGTAAGCGCTACGCCTGCCTATAACACTGACAGCACCACCCAGAACACTGCATTGCATAATCCTGCGCGGCACTGCACTGCGCTCGTCACCCTGAGACATCGGCTCTAAAGTCTCATATGCCTAGTAATTTCGCTGGAAACAGTGCCCTTCAGACCAGAATACAGTAATATTTGCACACTACTGCTTGGCGGATGAATATCTGGGAAAAGTGTGTTACTTCCCCAGACGGTCTCTTGCAGAAGACGCCTCCCACTACTACTTCGGTAAAACACAATTATATTTCCATCAAACACAGTGCGAACCCGCTCTCGCTCGTTTGTTTTACGACTTTATCAAAATCCATTGAATTATTTCGATGCAAGTTTGGCAGGAATGTAACTGCCCGCTTTATTAGTCCCAAGTCCGCAATAAAGGCCGCACGTCATAAACTCCTTTTAGGGTTGCCCCGGCGGCGGCAAATTAAAAATTTTGATGAGCTCCGTTGAAATATTGATGCGGTCCTGTCCGGTGTAATAACGATTTGAATTTTCCGGGATTTTGTTAAACTGATTTGTTCAACCTCCGTTTATATTAAACTCATATTTAACAATGTTGGTTGTTGTTTGTCTAACGGAAAATACAGATTATTTTTTGATAGCAACAAAACAGCTGAAAAGATTTTAATGAAGTTTACTATATAAATGACTTCTATTTAGGATCGTAGTATGAAGTACATTAAATTCAATCATTCTACCCTCATAAGCCTGAAGTAGGGTATCCAAGGTAAGTGTCAGATAAAAAAAACGGGAGCTACAGCCATCTAGAAAAAAAAGAAAGAAAGAAAAAAACATTTATTCTGACACAACTGCACACAACAGCGAACAACGTACTTATTTAGAGACAAGACAAGAAAATGAAAACACACGATGAACATAATAGCGTACGCAGATAGCCGGCGCGCAGTGATGTCAGACAAGGCCTGAGCTCAGCATAATGCTGTGGTCAAACCACAACGCTGATTTTCAGCTCTTGCCTTTGGTGACACACGAACTTAAGAAAGACTTCAAAAAATGTCGTATATATAACATATTTAGGGCATTTTAAATAATAAAAGATAAGAAAAAATAACCCATAAATAAATTAATAATAAAAAATACATAATCCAATAATTAGGGAGGGGTAAGAGTGTGAGTAAAAAAAGGACGTAACGTAACGTCGATCTAGTTAGATCTTAGTATAATACTAAGTAATTAAGCGGGATGGCCCTTAACCACTTAAGCCGTCCAAATATAAATCAACCCGTAAAATTGCGGATGGAATTCAATTCATTTGTAGGTCACCAATTTCATTCCAACGATAGATACCCACCTAATTAAATTACCTCATGATAATTTGTTAGTCCTTTGACAAAATTAAATAGGTACCCTCTATATTGATATTAGGTAAAGAAGATAAAATATTTGATATTAGTGTTCTTCAAATTACGCGTAATTTGATTGAGTCCTCAATGTAATTTCACTTGGATAACGTTTGATATAAATTAATATATAAAGTATATTTGCCCTTTTTGACAACCTTAATTAAGAAGTACGTCATTAGGAAATTATGGTAAAGTTATTCCTGTAGCTCGGCTGCCTTATTGTGAATGTAACTATAGGCTTGCGATAGACCTAAATCTAACGATAATTGTTTACATCAATTTTAAGAAACCGATTTGAATGTTTGGTTTTCCGTGGTATAGTTATTTTAATATTTTTTAAAGATTTCAATCCAATAACGTCACCATCAGCATAATACCATTAAGTGCGGTTGACAAAATAAAAAATAAAACTAGATTTCATCTGTGGTTTAATGACATGACAGATAACTTTTATGGAGTCGGTATGGCATACTTGCTGCTTGAGTAAATTTTAACATAATTCCAACGCTGACGTCATCTCTGTCAAATGAAGGTTGATCATATTTATTTAAAAAAATTAGAAATTGGCGATACTTTTTCAATAAAAGCTGTGCTTTTGTGACTAGTTAATCTATTCCTCGATTTGCTTTCAGAGTCACAATCTTTTAAAAAAATCTACACTGCCCATTAGATGGCAATTTCCTGAAATAATTTAAGAGATATTTGCAACCGATCGCATTGCGATTGCTATCACTTTAACACTCCAAAGTTTTACGTAATCATGCTGCCGCTGTAACTTTTCGTGGTAGTTTAAGTTCTGGATCCCAGTTTCTGATCCCCATTTCATCCAGGTATAACAACATATCATCAATCAGTCACCGCATACCTACCCGTCACCGGCGACCCTTCTTAATTTTAATATGCAAAACGGCCGAAAACCGGTTGTTCGGTTAGTACACGCATTCACGAGGCTTCTGGCGAGGGCTCAGTGCGGACACAGTTCGTAAGCTTCTGATGGGTTACTTTGGACTTAGATATGTGTAAAGTATGGTAAATATGTAGATTACTCGCTGTTGTTAACACTTTAACGGTAGCTCATAATAAATATAATCGAATATGATCTAATAAACTAAAGATTAACTGATTATGGTTTGAGTTTGAAAACGTTTCGGAACGTACAGTTTATTTTTTTTCTTTGGCATAAATCAAAACCCGCTACGTATGAAAATAAACTAATTCACACATAAAACTATATCGTAATGCTTGCTTTGAATTTTGGAACACTTTTTGGACTTTTGAAAGTATGTCTCAAAGACAAAGAAAAAAAAAAGAAATTGTTAATTCCATTATCATTGAGGATGAGTAACCAGTTAAGCTCCAAAATTCCCGCTAATACGAAAGGTTCCAACTTAACCTTACTCTAATTCGACACATCGGCAGTAATGGGCCACATTCATTGCAACTCTGCCTCTTCATAAAAACCACATTACGATAAAATTTGGACAAGAAATAGATTTAGCAAGCTTCAGTACCGCATACACGAATACTGCGACTCCAGTGTGTTATTTCCTACTGTGGCTCTTAATTACTGTCGACCCAAAACGTATGTCATAAATTCTAATGGACTAGCGTCCAGCCACCTCATCTGTATGGAATTCACGAATAGCATTTTAGATTTTGAACATCAACGTAGGCATAAAATAGATTGTTTGAGAACCACGTTTTTAGAAATTGGTTTGTAGGTATGTTGTTTTATTCGGTACCGGTTTGGAGTGGCGTAATTTTGCTAAACTAATAAGCCAACGAACCAATGAACCAATGTCTCAAGGTGACGAGCGGAGTTCAGTGCTTATGCAAATGCATTATTTTTGTTATTGTACTAGCACCGCTCCGTAGTTTCACCCGCGTTAATTACTATCTTCACGCCAAAAAGACTGAACGGATTTTGATTAAGGCAGTTTATTTCTTAACATTGACTCCCCTCCCGTACCCCAGTGACACCTACGAGGGTGAATCAAAAAGTTCTTAGAAGTGCATATATATGAAACCTTTTTGGATCAAGTTCGATATTCAAATTAAAGAGTGTCTATCACACTATATTTATGCAGACTGTCACTTGTTGTTGTCAGTTCGTTCGCATGTAATAACTTTTTTTGTGCAACGAGTTGCTAAAAAGTCAAAATTATGGATAAAAGTGAGTTACGTGCGGTGATAAAATATCTCAGTTTGAAAAAAATGTCTACGAAGGATATTTTTTTGGACATTCAGCAGACATTAGGGGGTGATGCTGTACCCTATTCTACGGTTGCGTACTGGGTGGCTGAATTTAAAAGAGGTAGATCAAGCTGTAAAGATGACCCGCGTTCTGGGCGGCCTTCAACCTCCGTTACAGAAGAAAATGTCAAAAAGGTTGAGAATCTGGTTTTGGAAGACAGAAGAATGACTATAAAACATATAGCTGAGATCCTAAAGATATCTTTTGGTAGCGTTCAATCCATTTTAATTGATTCACTGGGGTTCAAAAAAGTGTCTGCAAGATGGGTGCCACGAATGTTAACCGACGAAAACAAAAAGCGACGTTTGGAAATTTCCAAGCGTAATCTCGAAATGTTCCAGCGTGATTCGGATAATTTTTGCCGTCGTCTTGTCACCATGGATGAAACGTGGATCCACCATTTTGATCCTGAAACTAAAAGACAAAGCATGTCTTGGAAACGACCATCCTCTCCATCCATTAAGAAATTTAGAGTTGCTCCTACCGCTGGCAAAGTTATGGCCTCTGTGTTCTGGGATAGTGAAGGAATCCTTTTTATTGATTACATGCCAAAAGGCCAGACGATTACTGGACCCTATTATGCAAATTTAATCCCGAAAGTGCGTGAAGCGATTAAAGAAAAACGTCGTGGAAAACTGTCGTTGGGCGTGTTGTTCCTTCAAGATAACGCTCCTGCTCATCGATCGGAAGTTGCGCTCAACGCAATCCGCTGTGCTGGCTTCAATCTCCTTGACCACCCACCATATTCTCCGGACTTAGCCCCAAGTGATTTTCACTTATTTCCAAAATTAAAAGAGGAAATTCGTGGAACAAAATTTCACGATAATGACGCGGTTATAGCTGCCGTAGAGGACTTTTTCGAGAGTCAAGAAAATATTTTTTTTTCACAAGGAATAAGGAAGTTAGAAACGCGTTATTCTAAATGCATTGCATTGGAGGGAGATTATGTAGAAAAATAAAATATTATTATTTAAATCTTTGCATTTTTTAATATTGATTCCAAGAATTTTTTGATTCACCCTCGTACATCGCATATTTAACCCATCGGAGTGAGCGGCAGCCATGCGACTTTTTTCTAATACTTACATTCTAGAACTCGTGGTATCTTTCGAATGGGATGTCCGAATTGAATAACTCAAAAAGTTATATAAAGGTATTAAAGCAGTCTTGAATATAAAGTAATTTATTTGGATAAAAATTAATACCAATGTACAAATAAATAGCCTTTTGTAGCGGGGGAATTTTAATTTTTTTTTTTAAAGAATACTTATTGTGACATAAATATAACAGTTAGACATAATTATGCTGTTGTGACATTTTTTGTATATAATAATAATATGTTCTGCAATGTCGTAGTACTCTATTTTGTTCTATCATCAATATTTTTCGCAGCAAAATTTTTTATTTTTTTAATTATTTGTTTAATTTTTTTTTTTTTTTCGATGTAAGGAATTTATAGGTAATTTTTTTACACCTTGGGTTACATTATCGGAGTTTTAGTAAGGATCCCTAACTTTTTTTTAAATATAATTTAGCTTATGTTACCCGGGATAGTGTAGCTTTAGAACGGTGAAAGTAATTTTGAAATCGGTCCATTAGTTTCAGAGTAAACAAACAAACAAACGAACATACAATCAAATGTTTCATCTTTATAACATTTGTATAGAAATAGATTAGTATAGATTGTCATCACTCCTTGAGTTCCAGTTGTCATGCTCAGAGTTTAAAATTAATCTGACTTTTCGAAAGGGGTCAAAATCACGTTCTAACATTCCGTTACATACATAGATAGAAATAATTAGATGGGCGCTCAGCTCTGTTCGAAATCACTTCGTATCACAACCCTGCATCACCTCGGATTTTTAAATGACCCATGTTACAATTTCATTTTGCTCCTTCAGAAAACCCAGTTAAAGTACATACGTCTCAACTCAATTATGGCACTTTTTATGTGCCGCTGTATGGCCTTTTTATTACGGGGCGTTTAAATAATTTTATGTGACTGCTTTGCCGAAATCACCCCATTTACTTTTAAACAAGCTCAGTCGGCTTTACTTTGGGGGTTAGAGATTTTTATAAGCAAAGATTACAAGTGCGTAGGTGTTATGTTTTTTTACGGTTATTTTTTTAAGCGTCAACAGTTTTTTTTATACTTTCAGAGCAGTCAAAATGTCTAGTCCCAGTTAGTCAGAAGTCTATATAAAGTCACGACTCAGTAAAGTGGTGGGATGGTGGCAGCTTTACTGAAACTTCTTGGGTATTTGAGAGAACACAAAATGGTACGTTTGTTGGGTTTATATCATTTGCCTACACACGAACTTGACAAAAAACAACAACGACACCTTTTTGGTTTCCAGTGAAAACCTCCTTCCTATTTGGGGTTTGTAATAAAGACAATATTTAACTTATTTTAGGTCTAGGTATTTACACGGACGTCTCATTGTATTTGCAAAAACTTGAAACCACCACAACAATTATAGCCATGTAGTAATCTTGCAGCTTTATTTTGAATCAAAAGCAAGTCGATTAACTTATAGTAAGCGCAACACCTGCCCATAAAAGGTACAGTGTCACCCAGACATACTCATTACAAAATTTTGTGGGGCACTGCACTGCGCTCGCCACTGAGATTCTAAAATCTTGTATGCCCAATGATGTCGCTGGAAACAGTACCCTTCAAATCGGAACACAGGAAAGTTTGCATACTACTGATTGGCGGATGAATATCTCGCAAAGGTACTTCCCCAGGTGGACTCTTGAAGAAGAGGCCTATTACTATCTGATACTATAATATGATCTGCTGACATATGCAGCTATTCACAAGGGAGTTTTTAGATCTACCTTTTACTTCACTAAATCACTATCAGATTAATAGTGTTTGGTGTCATTTTAATCAGTTTGCAGTACTGTTTGAGATCAATGTTATTCAACGTAGTTTACATGCCATCCGCTAGATGGCTCCGTCAAATGAGCCGTCTATTCCTACATCGCGGTGACAAGATTCTCCGCCCCACACACGTCCCACCTACCTAATGTCATCTTAAGTAGCGTTCAAGATAATAATTGTTAAAAACACGTTCACAATCTTCGTATTGGAAAATACAAACAATTTTGCCAATTACACGGAGTATTATTTTGGGGGATACCAGGGCGACAGTACCGAATATGTATTTTCTAAAATGTTATATCAAAACGTATATTTTTCAACAAAAAAGTCATTGAATTTTGTACTGGTAAACAAAATTCACCCTCTTATCACAGAAAAACGATCTAATCTCTCAATAATGCGATAGGAAATCCGAGTAACAGGATTTTCCCAATAAAATAAATGATTGTGTTATCTTTAATTCTCATTACGACGCCGATTGATTTTCCGTTTGTTAAATAAAGAGAGAAGCTCTCTAAATTAATGAGAGACATCGTTAGCCACCTTCGCACGTTGGAGTGGCAAAATATTTGTTTGGTATTTATATTTAGGTTACTGATTACTGAAGCCCGTTTCTTTGAACAACCATCAAAGATAACAACATAATTTATTTGATATTTAAAGGAAAATCTCTTACTATCTAATTTTCTCACGTAACTTTGTAAATAATGTAACGCATGTCTAATAATATAATGTTTAAGGGTGTTGTTAATGCAATTTTATTTTTTGATGTCTCTCCAGCTCGCTTTCTCTCTCTGTGCATCCGTGTATGTAATTGTGAACGTTAATTTTATAATTTTTTTTAAACTGTACTAGTTGCGCCCTGCGGTTTCACCCGCGTAGTTCCCGTTTTGTCCCACAGGAACATACTATCGGGATAAAAAGTACCCCATTACTCAATCCTAATTATTAACTATCTGTGTTCCAAATTTCATTCGAATCCGTTTCGTAATTTTTTCGTGAAAGAGGAATTTCGTGAGAATGGATGGATGCATCCATCCATTCTCATAAACTTTCGCATTCATAATATTAGTAGGATAACAATTATTGCAGTTAAACTTCGAGAAGGACTTAGAATAGAACAGAATAGAAAACTCAATATTGTACACCAAAAAAAAAACACAGTACAGAGAATTTACAATAGGTAAACAAGGGTAGTACACTGGGCGGTCTTATCACTGAAAGCGATTTCTTCTAGAAAACCTTTGGATGGACAGTAAAAAACATTTATCGATAGTAGGGTGGTAGGGATAGTACTTTTGGTAGAAGTTTAATCGTCTTTAGCGTCGATCTTACAACTTAAGTTGATTCAAGAGTCAAGTTGATTTAAGCATCCTGTCTTACACCCTATCTTGAATCTTAACTTAACGATTCAAGCATAAGAGAGGCATCAGAACAAAGTGAAGATTAATGAATCATACCCTTAACCGCAACCGCTTCACTGAAGTTTAGTTCCTATTACAGTTCCTATAGTGTGGTCTAACCCAATAGCGGTTGGTTAGAGATTCAAGGCCCAGATATTTATGTACACTAATAATAATATCTAGGCCCGTAAATCTAAATTGGCAATTCGTAATTCTTAATCATAATACCTGTACTAAGGCAGAGGTCGGTAACGTGCCATCCTTTTATGATTTATAAAAGCGAAATTCTAAAATCTTGAGTCCAGATCTCGGCGCAAAGGTATCGAAGGATATTACCATTATTTTATTACAATGAAACCTTTCAGATTTCCGATAAACTTATCGAAAAAGAATGGGAGCGAGCGCGGCCCGATATTGTGGTTGCGCACAATCGGCGGCACACACGACGCTCGTAAGAAATGTGAATGGCATATTGAAATATTTCCCGCGACCCTTTCTCGCCTCGATTTTCCTCCTGGCGGTGAATGAAGCTGGCATAAATCTGGATAGCGGCCCTTTACGGATTCCATTTGAGAATACATGTTGCTTTGAGGTCTAATGTGAGTAGTTTGTACTAGGTTTGCCAATGGTGAGACCAAATCTCGATTGTGTTTGTTGAAAGATAGTCATTACTTAATGTGTTAATTGTACGCATATTTTTCATAGAGATTAACGTTGTGTCGTATGACAATAATACAAAAGTTTTGTCTAAGGCCCTGTTGTCCTTTTACATTGGCATATACATTATATGTTACTTGCGATCAAATGAAACAAAACACATTCAAACATTTTCGGTGAAGGAAAAAATCGTGAGGAAACCCACATACACCTACCCGAGAATTATTTCGGAGGTAGGTATGTGATCCACCAATCCGGATCTGGCCCCCGTGGTGGATTATGGCCTAATCCTCCTCACGAAAGTGAGGGGAGACCCGTGCCCAGCAGTGGGACGTTATGTGTTGTTGATGAACGATCAAATGATGTAATTTTTTTTATTTGTGTGGTTTTGGTCCTCGTAGTTCCCGATTCCCTAGATAATTAAATCCTATTTAAGGGTCAGGATATATGTATTTGATCGTGGCGCGATATTTATTTATTTGGTTTATTAATTTATCATTATAATTAAGAATATAATAATGGCTTCTATTACGTGACATCTCATTTTCGGTATTTTCATAATTTTATTTTCTATTTTATGGTTCGTTCCAAATTATCAAAGAGACCTTTTTCTATTTATTTCCCTGCTGTACCTTCAACAATCTTATTTCCTATTGCTTTTTCATTGCACAATTATGCACATACGTTCACTGCCAGCGTCAAAAGTTGGCAGTGAACCGCTCGAGAACCGAATCAACGGTAACATTAGCAGTGAAACTTTCCGAATGCTATTTCCGTGTAACACATAAACAAAGTTTGTGGTCATAAAGTATGAACCAATTTGTCAAACTCCTCTCTGGCACTGCCGAGGGCAACCGTCTTCGCATGAATGACGCACGATTTGATACTGTTACTGTAACCCATTGTTCTAGGTGTGTGACTTTGTGACGATTCAAGGCTAAGCGACGCGACATAGTACAAAAATAGTAATGGTGTAAGTACTGCGGCTGTAATGCGTATTTTAATTTAAATTCATTATAATATCCCAGTGGGGGGCATGTACCTATCAATAACATATGTTTCATGTTAAACATATTTATGTATGCAATAGTTATCAGACACTTTTGGTGCAGTAAAAAAATGTGAAGCAAATCACGACGTGTCCGACACGGACACGTCGGAGTTATGTAATCCAGACTAGGCCCCCATATCACCTATTATGAGCCTATTCCTCCTCACAGAAGTTTGATGAGACCCGCGCTCAGCAGTAGACGTATTATAGATTGTGAAGATTATGTGGGTACTTACGCGTGGCCTAGTATAAATATTATCTACACTGTCACATAGATGAAAGAAAGAAAGAAAGAAAGAAAAAACATTTATGCTGACACAACTGCACACAACAGCGAACAACGTACTTATTGAGAGATAAGACAAGAAAATGAATACACACGATGAACATAATAGTGTACGCAAATAGCCGGCGCGCAGTGATGTCAGACAAATGATCAATCATTACCAGATCAGTTAATGTCAGCCATTATTTGATATTTTCACACTGTGTCACGTCGCGTCGCTTCGCATCGCGTTGTCGCTGTTATGGTTCATCTAGGACAGTGGGCTAGTTGTAGTAAAGTCAGTGCCTAATGCGGAATCGTTAGCGGACCAAACCGCGACGCCACGATAGTGTGGCTCGGCAAATTGTTGAAACTTGTGCAATTGAAACTCCAATATTATAATCTCGGTTGCACCAGCGGTTGTTTTTGCCGCGCTCGGACATTACGCGGTATCTCGGCCACGCAGCCCTGAGATGTTAATTAACGTGTTTTTGGGACAACCTTAATTCGTGAGGTCGGTTCGAAAAGAAACTATTCGTGTTTTGTTGTGTCACCTCTGGTTACCTGAAACAAAACAAAATTGTTATTGTGTTTTTTGTATTGATCTATTTTTTGTTGTTAAATGTCACAAATAAAAAAAGTAACCGTATTTTGTTATAGTTTGCCTTGTTAACTAAACTCCTTCCTAAGCATAACCTGGTTGCCCACTATAAGTTACACTAAACAAAATAATGACAAACAAAACTGTACCTCCTAAAAATCAGAATAACGACTTAATGAACCATTAGATCATGCTTTTCTGCACACCATTATATAAATGCGAATTTTAATTTACTTCTTATTTCTTCAAAAATGAGTACTCTCTTGAGGTGGTACAAACGACGAGATCAAAAAGCTGGGATGGAAATTAAACAGAGAGAAACCGTTATATTTCGTAGATTAATATGAAGATGAACGATGAGGGGAAAGCTTTGTTTACTAGTCTTATTAACTTTCTTTTGAATATCTTTTATATTATACTTTAAGTAAAATATGACAGAATGAGTCTTATGGCGGCTTTTGTACCTAATTTTGGTGCAAAAAGAATTAATAAAACGATTCATTCAATACCTAATTCATTTTGTACTCCGTACAGGCTGCTTCCGCGGCGTATGAGCCGACTCCGAAGCGTCAGGTTGCCAGTTCGATTCCCGCCCAGGGCCAAGATTTGTGTGAACCACAAGTCATACCATGCCACATATTTGTAAGTTGTTATTAAAATAGATGATAAATAATTATTAGTTTGTACATAACAATTTCAGATGTGAATAAACATACTTTTGAGAGTGTGGTTTTCCAGTAGTCGAGTTTTGAACTTTTTTTTTTTTAGTTTGTTTGAATATAGTTTGAATGGTAGGCAAAATAAATTGATCTACGAAATGAAAACCACAGACGTTGTAGAAGCGTAAATGAATGTTCTGTTATAAAGAAGTAAATTAAGTGGGAGTCTGTTTAAGATACTTTTTAACATAAAAAGTAATTTTGATCGTGGCGCGTTATTGCAGATTAATATCATGGGTTGTATCGTTTCTACCAATTAAAACTTTATAATTTTTCAACTAAACCCATAACACGAAAAAAAAATGTAAACTATTCCAATTCCATAAGGGATCAAAATCCTTTGACAGTGACAAAGTAAAACACGGAACACCTAACTCTCTATTAGCCGTGAACAAGATACCTTTTATCTTTATCCCCGAGTCTCCTGCGACCCCTTGCATTAGAAGCCGATACTTTTACCCCGAAACTGTGACGGCAGGTAATCGAAACTGGTAGGTATGTAACGGTAAATGGCTGTTGAGAGACCAGATGGGGTGAAATAGAGATTCTGGAAGCGATATGTTTTCTATGCTTTTTATCGAACGACAAATGAACAGGCAGACAGTTAATTGAACGCGCGTATCGAGATCACATACACAGATCCTGGCCCTTAATTTAGATTCCCTGTATCTAGACAGTAAAAACTACGAGGATTAAAGAAAAAAAATAAATAATAAAACTCGAAAAGAAAAGAAAAGAAGCTGAAGCTTAAATTTACAGTAAAACTAGCTGCGCCCCGCGGTTTCACCCGCGTAGATCCTGTTCCCGTGAGAATATGGGGATAAAATATATTTTATCCCCATATTTATATATATATTTTATCCCATACATACATAGCTTTCCATTAGTGAAATATTTTTTAAATCGGTGCAGTGGTTTAGCCCAAACCTTTCATATTTACATACATACTTTCATCCCCTATATTTATTTTACCTCCCAAGCTAAATTTTTACAAACTTTGAATGCCAAATTTATTTATATCTAATCAAAAGCCTAAAAAATAAATTTCAAGCTTCTAGCTTCAAAAATGACGAAACTTCCATACAATCTTTCATCCCCTATTTTAAACCTTTACAATGCTTTTGTCGCATTAAAAAGTACCCTAAGTCCTTTCTTAGGCTCTATACTATCTCTGTACCAAATTTCATTTAAATCAGTTCAGTGGTTTAGGCGTGAAAGAGCAACAGACAGACAGACAGAGTTACTTTCGCATTTATAATATAAGTAGGGAAGTAGGGATTAATAAGCTTAAAGAAGATAATAATTTATCTTCTTCCATTTGAAATTTAACCCATATTATTGGTTGTATGCATCATGAAATTTTTGGTGGGACTTATTTCTATCTTCGGTTATTTTTTGTGTTGTGTGTCGTGACAGTTATGTTTTTCGAGATACTAAAATGCACGAACGCTGATAAAAACCACATCTATGGTAATCGTCATCGTAAATAACGGCTTGTTGTTTGTCGAATAAGTGTCTTATTTTTGAGCCCCTAGAGTGCACTCATGAAAATCAACTGTCTCTGCCATTGGCTTCAAAATACACCATCGAGAAGAACCGGCAAGAAACTCGACAGTTAATTTGTGTGCCTGTCGCTTCTATCCGCCCTACGCATAGGTTTACAAAAGAGACACCGCGCCGCACGGGAGCCTGGCAAATAAATTACCCAAATCCCAGGTACGACCATGTTGATCTACATTGGAGCCTAAATGCACCAATATGTCGCTGGGGGTTTGCGCTGCTATGTATTTCGACCGTTGTGAATGCGCGTTTTGTGTACGTTTGAACCTTGTTTTATCATCATCGTCATCAGTCGGAAGACTTCCACTGCTGAACATAGGCCTCCCCCTCAGAACGCCACAGCGAGCGGTTGCTAGCTGTTCGCTGTTAGCTCTATGTGGTATTTGAAATGCTAGCATCTACTATGTAGGTAGGCAGTTTTTTTTTTACCTGCGTATAGACGAGAGAGAACGGGAGAACGTCCGCCTTCCAATCTGAAGGTCGTGAGTTCAAATCCCAGTGCAGGCACGTACCAATGTGTTTCTGTAAAACATATGTACGTAATTATCACTTGCTTTTCGGTGAAGGAAAACATCGTGAGGAAACCCACATACTTACCCGAGAATAATTTCGGAGGTAGGTAGGTGATCCACCAATCCGGATCTGGCCCCCGTGGTGGACTATGGCCTAACCCTCCTCACGAAAGTAAGAGGAGACCCGTGCTCAGCAGTGGGACGTTATGGGTTGATGATGATGATTATGATGATAGACAAGCATTCGACCGCACCATACACACACAATTATCGTAATCTTAAGTTTCCATAGTAAAAACAAATCTCAAAAATAGATTCCTGGAGGACGGTCTGATATACTTTTACTACTGATTTCCAACTTTTTTTGAAAAACAGGCAAGCATTTGATCGCAGTCTCACCTGATGGTAAGCGATGACGCGGTCGACGGTGGAGCTAGCTTGCCTAAAGGATAGCTTTTCACTCTCGACTTGAAAACTTGCACATTATAACTTATTCGATAAATTATATTGATATAATTTGTAAGCCTAAACAAAATCACATGGACAAGATTATAATTTTTTTTTAAATTTGACACAAGCGCAGGCCCCTGCCTTACTCGTGATCGAATAAAAACTTACGTAAAAGTAAACTTACAAGTATATGAAATCATCGAGCAGTCCACAAGTACCTTCTCGTTTGGAGGGTGCAGGTCCTCGATATCGACAAGCATCACATTCAGGTGGATTCAAAACCCCATTCAAGGGTGGAGAGTCTTGACTCCGCACAATGACGCTTGGGGGTTGGAAATGTGGACCCGAGTTTTTGACGCATCATTGAATATATATTTTTATCTTTGGAAAGTCATAACGAGAACTTTACTTCAAACAATTTCGTTTCAAGTTCCAATACTACGCCCATGTTTCTTTAACTTGGCTGTCCAAAGGAGGGTTAAGTTTTCTGTGGTATATATATGTATGTATTTAAGCGGCTTAACGGATTTTGATAAATGAGATATGATTGGATTCGTCATTATCGTGCTAATGACATAGGTAACATTGGCGATTGGATTTAATGTTTATAGGGTTCCGTGCCCAAAGGGTAAAAAGGGACCCTATTACTGAGACTCCGCTGTCTGTTTGTCTGTCGTTCCGTCTGTCACCAGGCTGTATCTCATGAACCGTGATAGTTAGACAGTTGAAATTTTCACAGATGATGTATTTCTGTTGCCGCTATAACAACAAAAACTCAAAATCAGAATAAAATAAATGTGTAAGAGGGCTCCCATACAATAAAGTGCGGAACCTTTCGTGCGCGAGTCCAACTCGCACTTGGCCAGTTTTTAAATGTAATTATTTCAATAAAAACTTACCATTAGTGACTGACTCGCAGAAAATACAATAGCATTAAGTCATTTAATAATAATCATTATAATGTTTGTGCAATAAGATATTATATCAATAAATAATTAAAATTCCGATGCCATTTATTTTCAGAACTGAAAGCTTGACCGGAGATGTCACAACTCTCATTTCGATGCCACAATGGACTCTAACGATGCGGTAAATTTTTCAATTAGTTGCTGTGCCATTGTCCTTCTGGAAATACGATGACAATGATAGCGATATCAAGGTTTTCCAAATTTTATCGTCAATTCCAAATTTTCAGTCACGCGTATGTATTTCTAATCGGTATCTACATAATATAAAATTAAACGCAATAGTAGATAGTATCACAAGGGAACAAAATAATGTATTTCAGGCGAGAGTGATTTTTTTAATCCAGAGCGAAGCGAAGGATTCTAGAGTAGAATTCTAAGCGTAGCAAGGAAGTCAAAGTACTTTTCTCGAGGTTAAATAATTTTGGTATCGTGTGGTACTACACTATGCTTTTCATTCTAAGCTATGAGAAAAACTCATTATACCAGAAAACAATTTTTTTTTTATTTTGTATAGTCAATGCCGCGGCGGCTTGCGCTTTTTTTTAATTACCGGCCAGGACTTTATTAAAGCTAATTGCGTTCAAACTTTTTAATTAAAAAGTGTTCCAAATTCAAAAGTCATTTTGTCACTGTTATTAAGTGCGCTGGAATAACCCACTTTGTTCGCACTTATCGAGGAGGCAAATGCCTCTTTTCGAATAGATGGGATGAAAAGTATACTTATTTACTAAGAAATAATTTGAGTAAAAACGCAGCACGGACAAACCCTGCAGCGCCTTGCAAGATTATGCAATGCCAAGTCACGGGTGACGCTGTTGCTATTATAGGCAGTCGTGAAACTGGCCAATAGATCAACGACTTACTCAGTAACATAAAAAAAACAGCTCTCCCACAAAAGTCAGGCCTATGTAAATATGATGTAGGTATTTGTGGCAAAACAGATAGGTTACATGAATAAATGTATTTTCTCTACCAAATAATGTCCTCTCATCGGCAACCCCTTCATTCTCTTCACTTCCCTAAAGCTGGCAAGTCGCATAATTCATCTCCCCGTCACGTATTGAAATCGTTCATCTCTATCGGTTTTTCCTAACGCTGCCAAACGGGCGTTATTTGAAGAGCATGACTTCGTGCTATCTCGACCCTCGACATCCTAGAGATGCCAAAACAGCCGACAAACAAAATTATGACAATGTCGAGCACCTGTATTTCACACTACGTTCTCGGAGATATCCCCTACTCAGCACCCCAGGCGATATTGGCCTATCACACCCATAAAATGTGTAGTCCAATGTTCATTTTCGCGTGCACCCTCACCTCGGATGGTGCCAGTAATATTTTTCTCACAATGCCGATACATATTTTTATGAGGGATCAGCTATGTCATGATAGTGGTAATAAACTTTGTTGCTTCAATAAGTTTGCGCCGTTCCGTTTTACAACTACTGTCCAGTGGGTCGTATTTAGCTTCAAAGTTGTTATGTAGACGGCTGGTACATAATTTTGTTCATATGTGGTAAAATTTAAGTATCGTTGTATTTAACGATATTTCTATAGTCCGTTCGTTCCCAAACGGCCTATCTCGAACAAAAAATGGTTTCCTCAACTTTGTTCATGGTTCGCCTGCTGTAGGCAAGAGGATATTCTGCAGATCTATAACCAGGGGCAGGCCATGCTGACGACGTATATCTCTACAAACATTTATTCGTACTGGTAAATTCAAAGCTCCGACCATATTTTCTTAACCCAAATCGACAGTCGTCAGAAAAATATTAACAAAAACCGTCGAAAAATGCTTAAACGAATCTATCAAAAGACGCAATATCTTCAAAAGCCGTACCGAGTCAGCAAAATTTATTTAAACAAACAAAATGGTAGATATTTATTTAGATCTTCAAGCTAGCTGGCGACTAACAAACATGCCAACATAAGCAAACAGCAGTGAAGTCAGAAACGCGAACTAGTAAATAATTCCAACAGTATAGAAACAGCTCGCACTTTTTCCTTGAAAACATACGTATTAATAAACCGAGCTTCGAAAGTTCACAATTTTACTAAGAAGTTTAAAGCTTGCATTGCTTAATCGTGTATTTTTGTTATCCTATTGTGCCCCACTGCTGGGCAAAGATCCCCGCATATCTCACACACACACACACTTCTCTTTCGTAAACTAAGACTTGCTAACCAACCTCAAAGGAATACGTAAGATGGAGCTATTTATTTGTGTATTACCATTTTTTATTTAACTATCCTGCAATATATTACTTTCGCTGCACTATTTATATTACTGTTAATTTAATTAAAGGATAAGAAATGGTTAGTTTTATTTAGCTATTAATTTTTTTATGTATACACAAAAAATTACACTGTAAGCCTCAAGCCAGAGAGGTGCGGCGCGCTGTATATCATTCTGTCTTTCTCCTAAGCTCACTCGATGCTATTAACATTAAAAAAAAACGTATGAAAGTGATAGCGCCCAGTGACGCTGTCAAAAAGTGCAAAAGTGACAGCGCCGCGCGGCAGGCCACACGCCGCGCTGCATCAATCTGACTTTCACCTAACGAAGAAAGAAGAAGACTGGAGCTTGAATATAAATCGACACAATTATTATACAGTGATTAAATAACCAAATATTTTGTTTACTAAGTATTCTAACCTAGTATTCTCGCTCTCTTTGAAGTAACACAATGGTATGCTTTAATTAGAAATGTTTTGCCGTAACCTGATGGTTGCAGGATTGCTATTTGTTCCGGTCTGAAATGAAGGAATGGAGTCAATTTCGTATTGTTTTTTTCTAAGTGATTCATTATAAAAGGATTTGTTATTATCGAAAGAGAACTTTCCAGTTTAAATGTATCGTATCTCCTATTTATTATTATTATCAACCCATATCATTCCACTGTTGCGCACGGGTCCCTCCTCCCTTTTGTGCGGAGGGTTCGGCCATAATCCACCACGGGGGCCTGGTCCAGATTGGTGCATAACATACTTACCTCCGAAATAGTTCTCGGGTAGGTATGTGGTGTTTCTTCTTTTAAAATATATGTATCATCACCTACGCCTAACCATTAAAGTCACCGCAAATAAAGCAGTAGTGTAATGAATCACAGAAAAGCTTGTAAAAACCTAATCAATTTGATTATTTTTGCTTCATACGGCAAAATGGTTTTTACATAATTCAGTGTAGTTATAAATTATGCGAACGCGTAACCATCCTTTATTTACAGTGTCACCGGCGTAAAATAAATTATTTAAATATGATTCACAAAATGTTAACGCAAACCAAAGTTAAGTGGTCATATTTCCATTTTGTGATATTACTAAACTACCCCTGTTTTACATAAATTTGTTCGAATTAAAATATATTAAAATTTGTGGTTTGCGAAGTTGGAATACGCGTAATTAATTTCCGGTTTGATGTCAAGTTTTACTTAAGTAACGCACTGCTATTTTGTGCATATCTAACATACATCGGAAAAGTGTTTTGCCAACGGCATATAAAGCATTTTACTTATATTCCGGAGTTATGTGATCGACCAATGCGGACCGGACCCTCGTGGTGGATTATGGCCTAATCCACCTCAAGAAAGTAAGGGAAGACCCGTGTTTAGCAGTGGACTGATATGGGTGCATGACGACGATGATGATGATGATAATAAAAAACATCAAATCAGATTAATCAGATAGAAATACGTGGTTTATAATGTCAACTGATAAAACAGGTCCTTTACTACACATTTGTACCGTATTTATTATCAGGCTTAATCGTCCCACTGCTGGGCAAAGGCCTCCCTCCCATTCTACGGCAGCTACCGTGGCGTATCAGGGTGATGAGCCAAGAATAAAGCGTAAGGTTGCTGGTAATTATTTATTCCCTTTTTCTTTGACTTCCTGTTAATTACTACTATTGGGCAATTTATAAGAGTTTTTTTTATTGGCTGCAGCTGTCAAGTGTTTTAACTAGTAAGTGTTAACGGCTTTTCGCCTACATCGAAGGGCCGTCAGTTTGCAGGCCTAACTCAGTCACTAAAGGCCAACTGTCACCAACTACTGGACTACAGGTCGTCGCAGTAATTTAATTATGTCAACCTAAATTAGACGTTGGTGAATGTGTCAGCTATAATTTCAGGCCGAGATGGTTGGCAATTCGAGCTATATAATTATGGCTCATGCGTTGTAATTAGGTAGAGGTGCTTTTTAAGATGATTTTGCTGTGAACTGGACTCAGTTTATTATTAGAGACGATTGTATTACGTTGGATGTTTCAAAAGTTTTCGTAGTGGCAGAATCAAAGTCAGACTCAATCTCAATTTAGCGACAAAGATTGGTTTTGTAAAAGCTTATATTCGACTTTTTATATGTTACTTCTTTTTAAACATTTGTTATGTGAGAACTAAAAATATTTCGTTTCTCACAAGATTTGCCGGCGCACGACACCGGAAGTGCCATTTGCCACTTCATTTTACAAGCTGAACCCACTTCCGCCATTATGTTGAATCTTGCTAAAATTCCAGATTAAATAATGCAGAATTTGCGCTTTAGCCAACGTTTTGTGAAACTGCAGAATGTTGTTTCAACGGAAATATGGTAGCTATTTGTTAAAATGTTTTCGACTCTCAGTGTGTTTCTATTACAACACTGTTTTTATTAACTTCGCCTGCATGTATATAATGAAATACTTCCATACAATTTTCGCGTACATCCAGACGTGTGAATTATTTAATATTTTAAACACGACGTGTTAAATAAGAAGCGAGAACCAAATTATTGTTTTTTTTGGTGCAATAATTTATATTTTATTTTATATTATAGATATTATTTTATGGAAAGATGGATAAATAAAGATCTTTGTGTTATTTTTAATGTTTTACATAGCAAAAATATAAACTTCGCATCTAGAAAAGTAGAAACAAGTACAAAAAATCATCAGCTTTTGCCAGATAAATAAATTGAAACTCCGAAACATCCCAGTTGTTTTGCAAGCACCTTAGAAAAAATAGAAAAACAATAGTTTACGGTAAAGAACGCAAAACACGCCAGTGTACAAAAGTTATCAGAACTTTTGCAGTTCTAAAGAAATATTCCGACGTTCCATTTGAGTTTGCATGCAGTTCTGTTGATTGAAGTTTCACAACGTTCTTAGCAACTATTCGCTTGATTAAGTTATGTCTATCTCTAAATTAGCAGTACTGTGGGTTTTGCAATTTTTCTGCGGCGTAATTTAGTGAAATTGTTCGTATGTAGCGTCCGTTAAGGGTTTCTTCGCGGCACGTTTACTTATTTCTTTTGTAAGATTGTTATTTTATTAATATTGTCATTATAACATATTATTTTTATATTTTATATGGTAATATTTATTTCTTGGTGCTGTCTTCTCTGACGGGCGTATTTCCGAAGCTCTGGTAGAGATAATGAAGTTTCCTTTTCCTGTGCGAAATTAATGCATAAGTCACCACTTAAAAGGGAAATTTCCTTTTTCAATCTCAAACTATAATTCAATAATCATTAGTTTAGTAGATCATATTACGACTTATTTTTTATTTCTCTTTTTGTAAAAGAGACTTTTAAAGAGCAATATTTTTGCCTAGTTGCATAAATGAATTGAGATTTGAGTTTTGAGTTTTTTACAAATGCGCTCAATTTGATAATCTGTACCTATTTGCCGTCAGCTCAATCTACAATGCATGAGATCTAATTACAGGCTATTCAGTATCGGATGTAGGCACGCGGAGTCGGCTAGTCTAGGCTATTGTGATATTAGGAAGCTACGTCAGTTAGTGATTGACTAGAGCAGGTGGAAATCGCACTACCAATGCAATCATAGTTCAAACCTAGAGTAACCACATACGCTAAATTGGTGAGACCTCACACACAGTCATTTTTACAAGCAAACACGTAAATCCTACTGTCTTACATATATTGTAAATGTGAAATTTTGTGAGGATCGATTGATGCTTGTCAGGCAAAATCTACTGAACGGATTTGGATGAAATTTGGCACACAGGTAGTTTATTAACTGGATTATCACATATGATTTTTATCATGGATTTCAATCACTTTTTACTGTGTATTTGGTTGATTTCCAATGGTTCACTCGCTTTTCGGTGAAGGAAATCTGAGAATTATTGCGGAGGTAAATAGATCCACCAATCCGGACCGGACCTCTATAGTGGATCATGGCCTAACCCTCCTCAAAAAAGTGAGGGGAGACCCCTGCTCAGCAGTGAGACGATATGGGTTGATGATGATGATGATTATGGGATAATACTCAATACGGGTGAAACCGCGGGGCACAGCTAGTATATCATAAACACATAGAAATAAACATTGAATAAAGCCCATAATAACAAAAAAGTAAGGGAATACAAATAGGAGAAAGAATTGTTCATAAGAATAGCCAGCCCTTGACCTACAATAGCTTGGTACAATATTGAATTTTGTGCAATGTTTTCGATAATTAAGAGTTAATACATTGGTAAGTCTTAGTGGCAATATTATTCCACAATAATTATTATAGTTGGTCTAGGGCGACCCTAACTAATTATAGCTTGAGTTGGAAAAAGGAAATTTAATTACCAATGCTTCGGAAAAACACCCGTTAGCGACGATAGCGCCAAGGAACTCTACGAGGACATCGTGTCTTCTATTTTTATCATTCATTTTTTCACATACTTTTATAACATTGATAACAAAAGAGAGAGAGAATAATAAGACAGAAGACATACACATTTTAGAAGACATTTCTCCAAAAAAGCTGCCTCGCCTAACGGTTAGCGTATTACGAATCTCACGACAGACTTGTGAGTGACGTGAATCTCGCAGTCATTGCTGTTAACATCACTTCAAAAAACGACCAAAATATAATATGCTACCATCTATTGCAGTCCTAGACTAATGTGTTCACACCAGTGAACGTGTTAACGCGGTGCTACTACAGTGCAGCTCACACAGACGGTACGCCATTGCTGGAAAACACACACGGTCCGCACCGGTGTCTAAATGTAACAACCAGCTCAGCAGTCAACGTGTTAAGTTCTAAAGGAAATAATTTTGATTTTTAGTCCTAATTTGATTAGCAATAGCTTGGTTACACTACCGACTCTGCTCATATAGACTGGTTCGTAGGTATGCCATGCTTAACAGTACTAAGCGAAATTGGATTGGATCCGATCCTGGGGTAAGGAGCAACATGCCATAATAGGGATGTTAGGCGATGCATGTTGAGTGATTTAGATGCATCTGATTGAGGAACTGAGGTTGTGGTATTCAGCTAGTAGTTAGGTAATAGTAGGTTGTTATTGGTAGGAGTTAGCATAGTGTCCTATCGTCGTTTGTGCGTAGACCTAGTACCACGCTCTCGTTATATCACGGGCATTTTAGCCTTTTGTTTAAAGTCAAAATCATCATCATCAACCTATGAGCTGAGCACGGGTTTCCTCTCACTTTCGTGTACAAGATCAGGCTATAATCCAGCGCAGAGGCATGGTCTGGGTTGATGAATCACACATGGAAATAATTAAGTATTTATTTATTTATTTAAACATAGTAAGCTTACAGTACTACGATCAGAGATTTAGATATTATAAATTAAGGTATAAACCAAAGTGATGTTTTTCGTCACTGAAAAGCACGCGGTACAAAGATAAAAAGAAAAGATAAATAAAATAAGATCGATAAAAAGAAAGAAGAAGAATATAAGAAAGAAGATAAGAAGAAGAATATGCAAAGATCCTGATCCCTTACTGCAATTCATTTTATCGATTTTCTCGTTTTATGGTTTGTTTTATCTAGAGGACCATGGTCCTCAACATTCCCAGACTGAGAGCAAATTTGCGCTTCGTATATTTTTGGGTCGCTGTTGTGTGCACAAATATTTTCCCAGTGCCTTATTATTATTTTTTTATTTGGCTGAGTAACGAGAAGAGTAAATCGTTCACCTGATGGTAAGCGCTACACTTACCCATAACAGTTACAGTGCCACCAAAAACTTTGCTTTGCTTAATCTAGCGGAGCACTATATTGCGCTTGTCACCCTGAAACATTGATTCTAAAGTCTCTTATGCCCAGTAATTTTTCTGGAGACAGCATCCTTATAAGCGGAATACAATAATGCTTGCACACTACTGCTTGGCGGATAAATATCAAATACTTCCCCAGGTGGACTCTTACAGAAGAGAGCTAACACAATTAAACCCGTGATCTCACACTTCAGAGGCTGTTCATCATCAACATACTAAGGAGACTGTCACTAACTATGAAGTCGCACCTATTTCACAGTTACCTGATTATGTAAGTGTAATAAAACATCAAACTCCAAACAAGGTCATCTATTTTAATGGCATAACACGGCTGTATATTTTATAACGCCATTAAATATTTAACGCCTCCATTGGGTCAGGTCAGGTCGGAGTAATGTATCGATTAAATAATTTTCTGAATCTATATTAAGATAGACAGATAAATACACTCTTTATTGAAAGAACACAGAACAAAGAAAACATAAAAACTAGAACAAAAAAAAACTTAGCAAAGAGTTAAGTCAAGAAAGAGAAAGAAAGAAAAGAGTGAAGAAAAAAGAAGAAGTTAAGTAGTGTTTCTTAGAAAGAAAGAACATAAAGAGAGAGCATTGAACATGTTAAAAAATATATCATCATCATCACAACCAGCCCACTGCAATGCCTGCCTCTTACGCCATTCATCCTAATTCTGAGCCAATCTAGTACCGGTCTTCCCGTAAAGCCTTACGATATCGCCGACCCATCTTTGGATCGGTCTTCTTCGGCTGCGCATACATATTTCGGGTTTTTGTATGAGAGACAACATTAACAAGGCAAAATAAATCACGGAGGCCGCAGCTGGATGATGCAACCCGAAATACTCGTACATTAAAATGAAGTTTACTATGGCAACGAATTTGATGTGTAAAGCCTAAGCTAAAAGTGTACGTCCGGTCGGACCAACTTCACCTAAAGTTACGTGGAATATTATAATAAAGGATATTGGATCGCCTCTGCTGCGTCGGCGACTCTTGCTGGATGCCTGTCGCGGTGTGCGATGCCTGCAAGTGACGTCATATGGAACAAATATAACAACAACAACAAACAATTAAACATTTTTTTGAAATTGGCTCGATGTTCTTTATTTATTTTATAATTTAAAATAAATATCAAATCGGTCATACAAATATCCCACAGAGAAAAAGCATCTTAAATTTTTCCCAATTTTTCCAATATTCCGATATTTTTTTTCCAATTTTTTCTTTTTATATGTACCTACCTTGACCAGACAATCAAAAACACAGCTGCATTTTTATTTATTTTAAATAAAGTGATTGGTAGGCCCTATTCAAATAAACTTTGAGTCTTAAACCTTCGCCTTCGTCTTAAAATCTCGCCCTGCATAGTATAGGCATACACACATAGTTTGACTGTTACTATGAGCTCCATTTTTTCTTATTAATTCTGCATCTCCACTTTGTGTCACCTTATCATCATAAAATAAATAATGTAACCTGTCCCCAAGTTTTGATTTCATCTAGTCTAGCGAGAAAAACGATTGAGATAGGAACTCGACGGCAGGAAATGAAAGAATCGTCAAAAAAGGCTAGGTACTGACCGTTGCGGCTCTAAACGAACGATGTAATTTCCGTTCCGATTCATGCAGCAAAAAAATGGAGTGCAAATGGGAAATAGCGCGGGTAACGTAGGAGTGTAATTTGCGCTACATTTGCTAATGAGATACGCGTAAAGATTCTTGTATGAATCTAGTGCTTTCTTCGCGTCTAGATACTTTATTTTGAGGCCATTTATGGGAATAAAACAAACGAAATTAATGGTGTCCAAACTAAGAAAGTCACAAAAAAAAATTATAAAATACTATCCTACTTTAATATAAAAAACGGGAAAATTTGTATGACTGGATGTTTGGACTTACTCAATCACGCAAAAACAGCTGAACGGATTTGGATGAAATTTGGCCAACATATAGTTTATTACCATTTAATTATAATACTTTTTATCCCATACAAATTTACGATTTGTGTGGAATCATACTAAACGCACATGAAACCTCACTGGGCGTAGCTATTAATTACATAAAACTTACACCGAAAAAAAAATGTCAAACATTAAATTAGAAAAGTGAAAGAGAAGAAAGCCAACCTGGCAAAGAAAAACCGGAGAGGAAACATTTGAGACCCTATTTAAAAGCCGGATGCCCTACGACCGCCACGGACACTGGATCACAGCACGACACAAACAACAATAGAATAACTCCAATTTATAACAATTAGGCTCATTGTTAAAGTTTATTCAGACGCTGTAAAGCTTTTATCTGTGCCACCTTTTATTTTACATAAAGGGCCGGGATTCTCGCGCGATTTATCATGTAATTTATCAAGCTGAAATATCAGGCCAATTATCTTGTTGAGTTAAACTGCGCCGTGGTTTGATGAGAGTTATTCGAGTGAGCCTTCGAGTGGAATGCAAGGAGCTCGAATCTTAAAAGGTATTGTACGGACGCCTTGGTATTCGTGAAGGCAGAAACTCGGTGCCATATGGTCCAATTCAATTTTAGTCGCTGTTCCAAGTAGAAATCAAACTAGTTAGTCCATCTACAGTGTAATAGGATGAAGCAGTGTTAATAAACACACATACTTAAATACAGTCACGCCTTTTCTCGTTGGGTTGGGTTAGGCGTTGAAAATATATTTCCAATCCACGTCAATGAGTACGAAATTCTTAGTTAAACGTTCCATTACGGGGGCGTGCCTTTTTATTGAAATAAGACAATATAATTACCATATTGTATTCATGTGAGAAATAAAGATATCTCAAACCCGATATTTAATTATTTGCGTCCCACGGTTTCACCCACGTCCTGTTTTCCCTGGTTTAATAACTATGTTACCTAGGAATAGCTGAATATCGTGACGAAATCAAATGTAAAATCATGAATTCATTCAAAAATCTCATAGAAAAATCACGTTATGTAAAAAGAATTACAATTTACCAGGAAACTTTTCCAATTTTTCTCTTCATAAGAACCTTTTTTGGACCTACACGCATATTAAAAAAAAAATAGTGTAATTTTTCCAGCCATTCACGCGTGATACCGTGACCAATGGAAACAGGGAATCATTTTTATATATAAATATATTATTATAGATAGAAGATGTAGGACAAAAGAGAAAATATTAGTTAGTAGTTCCACTAAATAAAAATTAATTTATTGATAAAAAAATCTATACTCTATTCATCATCATCATCAACCCATAACGTCCCACTGCTGGGCACGGGTCTCTCCTCACTTTCGTGAGGAGGGTCAGGCCATAATCCACCACGGGGGCCCAGTCCAGATTGGTGGATTACATACCTACCTCCTAAATAATTCTACTCTAATTAAATTAATTTTACTCTATTAGTATACTTAAATATAGCGCTTAGCACGTAAGGTGTAAGTTATCATCTCAGCGCAGTTTCCATAGCAGGATAGAAAGCACCATTAAAACTAAGGGGCAAAATGATATAGCCTTCCTTAATGCACCTTTGTGAGCTAAATACCTTAAGGTACTTAAGTAATATTTCTTCCAAATTTCAACTCTCTAAGTACAGTGGTTTCAGTCAGTCAGCCACGGTAGATATACTGTTTTGTAGGTAAGTAAAACACCACACGTAATATTATTGGAAACCGTAGTGTCGAAGTAGGTATAGATTGTAACAGTATCGACAGTTCATTTCGGTAGAGCCGGAGTGGAAAATAAAAATCTGTATTGAACATGACGGATTGGACGCAGTGACGGAGCGCGCTTTGCGGTTGACGCGACTATTTATTCCTTCTTTCGTAATATTTAGGTTATGCGATGCGATATAAAAAAGGGTGTGCACACACGTAAGAAGTGAAACCTTGTTAAATTGCCTCTCTTTCCGTCTCATCAATGTTCTATGTCGAGGCCTTGTTGAGGCATAATGAAAGTATACGAAACTTTCATGTAACGCTCTTTTGATTATGGTTAAAGTATGTCGCCAAAATAAGAACTAAGAATAGATGTCAATACGATGCTTTTTAAAACCTTTGTATATTCTATGATGACCTCTTACTCCCGAAATATTCATCATATTTCAACTTCTTTCAATAAAACTTCATGTGTCACATTGTGACGATTGCATAATAATTTCTCTTATACGTCGATAAAAAAGTTACACTTCAAATATCACAACAGTTGTGTGCGCCCGACCAGCTGATTGAGTTTCGTTACAACACAGCGCCAGTGCTATTAAGCACACACGTAGCGTGAAGATAACCAAAAGTGTCCATAAAAATAAACTGGTTCAGCAGTCAACGTGTCAATTATAATTATTATATTTCACCTACTTTCTCCTTTATAATATGAGCTAGATCCTCTCCGAACGTATAATTATGATGTATTTACCTCTGAAAAGCATACGTTTATCGTGCATTGTAAAAGTTTCCCCGATTCAGACGGCGCCTGTATTACAGCTCGCTCGAGTAGCACCATTTCTCCTTGTTACAACCAGGGTTGTAAAGTTGCCAGGATTTCCCCTGACAGATCATGTGGTGTTGCTAGTGGAAATAAAACGAATTATTGAGAGAGTTTCAGTTCAAAATGCATTTTGCGACCGTAAAGATAACCTACTGTCGCTGTGATACTGCAAAGTTTAACGTTATTAAACAGGGTCCTCTAAATTTACATAAAAAATCAATTGACGTGCGTCAGTCCTGCAAAGACTCACAAATGGTTCTTTCAACAAATATGGCTGTTTTTTTTGTAACAAGGGTTGTTTTTTACCTGAGATATGGACTAGAATAACTCGAGTAAAACCGCGGGGCGCAGCTAGTTCTTAAATAAATTTCTTTTCAAATTGTTACTACCATATTTGATGTTTAACCGAAATATTGGAAAAGGATTCTGTTAATAAACAAATCAGTCCGATCCGATCTCCTAGTTACTCCTCTCCATGCATGGTTGTCTGGAAGAGACTGCTCTGAGCGATAACACCGCCCATTGTGACACTAACTGTTAAGATTGTTTTGTTCTGGTCTTTAAATTTTCTTTATTACAATAGAATAGAATAGAAAACTGTTTATTTTGTACACCAGAAATAAAAATAAACACAGTACATAAAAATTACAATAGGTAAGCAAGGGCGGTCTTATCGTTGAAAGCCATTTCTTCCAGACAACCTTTGGATGGACGGTAAAAAACATTTCTGTTCCTATTTGTTGTTTCTGTTTCTGTGTTTGAGTAAAGAGTTTATCTATCTATCTATTTATCAGTTCACAGCCTCTGAATAAATCTTATATATCACCATCTGATTAATCAATTCACTGCATTAACCATCACTATTATCCAAATATCCTGAGCAGAAATTAGAAGTGGACGTCATAAATCATAATCTACGTGGCAGCGGGCGATTCTCGGGAGCGGACGGCCGCTTGCAATATGAAATTCAATTTACCGGACTTGATTAGTCCCAACCCGCGACACAGCGGAAGACTCATGAGGTTATTTTCAAGGGGATGAATAGAGGCTGCCTTAATACAAAATGTTAGATTAAGTTCCAAAAAATGTTTGAAAGAGATTGTTTTTTCTTAAGTTAAGAATCCATTGGAGCTTAACATAGACGTGTTATCTCACTTTCATCACAAGAGGAGATAGCACTTTCTTGTTGCAAATGAGCGATATAGTTTTGACTAACAAATAAATTACATGAAAGTGACAATGAGTGTCAAGTGAGATATAGATAGATAGATAGATAAACTCTTTTCTCTTACTCTCTTGACTGACGCCTGCGCTTACCAGTTACAGTGGCATCCAGAACTTTGCATTGCAAAATCCTGCGCGGCACTGCACTGCGTTCGTCACCCACAGACATCGGCTCTAAAGTCTCATATGCACAGTAATAGACTCACTTAGACACTTCTTACTAATTATCATAATTATCATTTACTACCCTACTTTACCCACTGATATGTTTAGAACTCCATTTATTATTCACCTGAAATAAATATAATGTTCCATATTATAGTGTGTCTGAAAGAACCTTTATGGACTCTATAATTATTCGTAGCTCGTATTTGACGCGGTTCAGTCTGACTTCTTTTAGCAAAATTAATTTAGAGCTTTTCTGAATGTGGCCGAACAAAACAAGCTGCAACTTAAACAAGTGCCGACAAGAAACTATCAAAATTTCAAGTAAAGTTTTGGTTTAATCAAGTCTTTCTGGGGAACGTCTCATTTCAGCACACATTCGGGCGCGTCCACCTTCAAGTCACAGTATATAAAATAATCAGAGTTACTTTTTTGTCGGGCCTAAAGCGTCATGCTTCTTAATTCCTAATAAGAACTGCAAAGTAATGGAATGCTTTGCCTTCGTCTGCGCTTCCGTCTAAATTTAACCCTGGGTTGTTCAAGTCGAGAGTGAATAGGTATCTTCTAGGTAGGCGTGCTTCACCTTCGGCCACATTGTCACTTTCCATCACATGAAATTGTGGTCAAACGCTCACCTAGTAATAATAAAATAAAAATATTTTACTCAGACATATTAAAATTTGTCAAGGTCAAATCATACGAGTTTGAGTTTTTGCAATGGAAAGTTTTGGTTAGCAATCGTAAGCGCCACTCCTGCCCATAACAGCTCTGTAGCTGCTATGGGCATCAGGTTGAATTATAAAGTGTATATTTCACCGCATGGCCGCCACCACTTCCGCTTTACCAGATGTTGGTTTGTGTACGCTTCAAAAACTCAAAAAGTTCTGCACCGATCGAGCTGATATTTTAGCATGATATTAATCCGCATCAAGGATTGTTTTTATCTATTTATTTATTTATTTTATTTATTTATTCAATTGAAACGGCCGCAGCCAATTATAACAATCGATTACACAAAACACGGTAGAATACAGATAGATACAGATCTATATTTTCATCAGTGACATATCAGCGAATGTGCGAATGTGCCACAGCGAAGCGTGGCAGGGTACAGCTAGTATGAGAAAATAGGCATCAGTAGGCAGAGTAACCGCGCCCCTGTGTTCCCAATCTTACTACGACAGACACCGCTTGCATTCTAAATGCAAGATAGCATCCCAATTAAGCTGTGTGAATGCGAAATGAACGAACGGACTGACATGCTTCGGGCTGATTGTCTAGAGATTCCTGAAGCGTTTATTTGGTGCTATAACATCTAACTGGCTTGGTGGTATGAAATGTTCAACCTATTTTCGGTGGCTTACAGTCGAATTCAGAAGTTCCGAAATAAAAGCCGACAAATCCTGGAGAAATATAATATAGGGCTCCTCGAGAGATGAGTGAAAAGAGCTCTAGTGAGTAGGCAACGCATCGACAACGTCCCGAGTGTTGCAGGTGTCCATAGGCGACGGTAACCGTTTACCATTAGACGGGCCCCCCTGTCATAAAAAAATAATGCAGTATGTAAACTCAATAATACAGCTATCTATCTTCCATTATCTCACTACATCAAATACCAGTTCATTTCTCTGGTAGCTCCAAACTAATTTTGCCAGGGTTAAACATTGTTACTTGCTGTTGTAAACGCAGGCGAACTCCAGCTTTGTTTTGTCCACCGTTGTTAATTGGATGAAAGTTTGACACGGGTTTGTGTTAATTTTATTTGTTAATGACTACGCGTCGTCTGGCGCCGGAGGATTCGTTTGACAGTTTTCTTTGGGTCGACGTTATTGGTAAGCCGTCATTTCTCGTCTATATCTGTTTCGACTCCGTAAAAATAATAATTAAATGACGATCACATACACCCTGACCCCTAACTAGGATTATGTGTATCTTTTTTTGTCATCTGTCCATCTGTCACCTGTCACCTGCCACCTGTTGCCTGTCATCTATCACATGTAACCTGTCACCTGGCACCTGTCACAGATGACGGATGACAGACGACAGATAACTGATGGCTGATGATAGATGACGGTTGACAGATGACAGGAGACAGATGACAGATGTCAGATGTCAGATGACAGATGTCAGAAGACAGGACAATTGACAGATGACAGATGACGGGACAAATGACAGATGACAGGATGATGACAGATGACAGATGACGGGACAAATCACAGATGACGGGCTGGATGACAGATGACATGACAGATGACAGGACAGTTGACAGATGAGAAATGACGGGACAAAGAACAGATGACATATGGCGGGGAAGATGACACATGACAGATGACAGATGACAAGGACAGATGACAGATGACAAGGACAGACGACAGATGACAAGGACAGACGACAGATGACAGATTTCAGATGACGGGACAGATGACAGATGGCAGATGATGGGACGAATGACAGATGTCAGATGACAGGTGACGGGAGAAATGACAGATGACGGACTGGATGACAGTTGACTGGCCGGATGACAGATGATATGACAGATGACAGATGTCAGATGACGGAACAGGTGACAGATGTCAGATAACGGACAGATGACAGATGACAATTGACAGATGACAGATGACGGGTCAGATGATGGGACAGATGACAGATGACAGATGACGGGACAGGTGACAGATGACAGATGACAGACAACAAATGACAGATGACAGATGATGGGACATATGACAGATGACAAGGACAGATGAACGATGACAGACGACAGATGACAGATGACAAATGATAGATGACGGGACATATGACAGATGACGGGACAGATGACAGATGACAGATGACAAGGACAGATGACAGATGACAGATGGTGGGACAGATGGCAGATGACAGATGTCAGATGACCGGATGATGACAGATGACAGATGACACATGACGAGACAAATGACAGAAGAGGGAACAGATGACAGATATCAGATGAGAGATGACAGATCACAAGGACAGAAGACAGATGACAGATGACAAATGACAGATGACAGATGTCAGATGACAGATGACAGATGTCAGAAGACAGATGACAGATGTCAGATGACAGATGACAGATGACAGATGTCAGATGACAGATGTCAGATGACGGGACAGATGACGGACAATTGACAGATGACGGACAATTGTCAGATGACAGGACAATTGACAGATGACAGATGACGGGACAGATGACAGATGACGGGACAGATGACAGATGACAAGGACAGATGACAGATGACAGATGACGGGACAGATGACAGATGATAGATGACAAGGACAGATGACAGATGAGAGATGACAGCTGGCAGATGTCAGATGTCAGATGACGGGACAGATGACAGATGGCGGGAAAGATGACAGATGACAGGACAATGGACAAATCACAGACGACGGGACAAATGACAGGACAATTGACAGATGTCAGATGACAGATGACAGATGACGGACAGCTGACAGATGTCAGATGACAAGGAAAGATGACAGATGACACATGTCAGATGTCAGATGACGGACAGACGACGGGACAAATGACAGGACAATTGACAGATGTCAGATGACAGATGACAGATGACGGTCAGGTGACAGATGTCAGGTGACAAGGAAAGATGACAGATGACACATGTCAGATGTCAGATGACGGGATGATGACAGATGACAGATGACACATGACGAGACAAATGACAGATGAGGGAACAGATGACAGATGTCAGATGAGAGATCACAGAACACAAGGACAGAGACAGATGACAGGTGACAGATGACAGAAGACGGGACAGATGACAGGACAATTGACAGATGACAGATGACAGATGTCAGATGACAGATGTGAGATGTCAGATGACAGATGTCAGATGACGGGACAGATGACGGACAATTGACAGATGACGGACAATTGTCAGATGACAGATGTCAGATGACAGGACAATTGACAGATCACAGATGACGGGACAGATGACAGATCACAGATGACGGGACAGATGACAGCACAATTGACAGATCACAGATGACGGGACAAATGACAGGACAATTGACAGATGTCAGATGACAGGACAATTGACAGATGACAGATGACAAGGACAGATGACAGATGAAAGATGACAGCTGGCAGATGTCAGATGACGGGATGATGACAGATGACAGATGACACATGACGAGACAAATGACAGAAGAGGGAACAGATGACAGATATCAGATGACAGATGACAGAAGACGGGACAGATGACAAGACAATTGACAGATGACAGATGACAGATGACAGGACAATTGACAGATGACACATGACGGGACAGATGACAGATGACAGATGACAAGGACAGATGAGAGATGACAGCTGGCAGATGTCAGATGTCAGATGACGGGACAGGTGACAGATGACAGATGACAAGGACAGATGACAGATGACAAGGACAGATGGCAGATGACAGATGACGGACAGGTGACAGATGACAGATGACAAGGACAGATGACAGATGACGGGACTGATGACAGATGACAGATGTCAGATGTCAGATGACAGATGACGGGACAGATGACAGATGACAGATGACAAGGACAGATGACAGATGAGAGATGACAGCTGGCAGATGTCAGATGTCAGATGACGGGACAGGTGAAAGATGACAGATGACAAGGACAGATGACAGATGACAGATGACAGATGACAAGGACAGATGGCAGATGACAGATGACGGACAGGTGACAGATGACAGATGACAAGGACTTCAAGGAAAATACTTGATTTCTTTCAGAAGCTACATGAATGAAATAGTGAAACTTAGCTGACACTAACAAAGGCTAGCCGTATCGATGGGTAGTAAAAATAGCACAATATAAGACAACCGAAATAAAGTTGCTTATTAGTGGCTTGATGCGGAGGCAGTCTAGTGGGAGAACGTCCGCCTTTAAAGAGAGTCTTGCGTTCAAATCCTAGTGCGGGAAATAACATATTCTTTAAAACATGTGTACGTAATTATCACTCGCTTTTCGGTGAAGGAATACATCGTGGGGAAGCGACGGACAATTGACAGATGACGGATAATTGTCAGATGACAGATGACAGATGTCAGATGACAGGACAATTGACAGATGACAGATGACGGACAATTGTTTGATGTCAGATGACAGATGTCAGAGTACAATTGACAGATGACAGATGACAGATGACAGATGACAGATGACAGATGACAGATGACAGATGACAAGGACAGATGGCAGATGACAGATGACGGACAGGTGACAGATGACAGATGACAAGGACAGATGACAGATGACAAAGACAGATGACAGATGACATGACAGATGACGGGACTGATGACAGATGACAGATGGTGGGACATCTGTCCCACCACAGATGTCAGATGACGGGATGATGACAGATGACAGATGACACATGACGAGACAAATGACAGAAGAGGGAACAGATGAAAGATATCAGATGAGAGATGACAGATCACAAGGACAGAAGACAGATGACAGATGACAGAAGACGGGACAGATGACAGGACAATTGACAGATGACAGATGACAGATGACAGATGGTAGATGTCAGATGACAGGACAATTGACAGATGACACATGACGGGACAGACGACAGATGACAAGACAGATGACAAATGAGAGATGACAGATGACGGGACAGATGACAGATGACAGATGACAAGGACAGATGACAGATGAGAGATGACAGCTGGCAGATGTCAGATGTCAGATGACGGGACAGGTGACAAATGACAGATGACATGACAGATGACGGGACTGATGACAGATGACAGATGTCAGATGACAGGACAATGGACAAATCACAGACGACGGGACAAATGACATGACAGATGACAGATGACAGATGACAGATGACAGAACAATTGACAGATGACAGATGACGGGACAGATGACAGATGACAGATGACAGATGACAGATGACAGATGACAAGGACAGATGACAGATGACAGATGACAGACGACAGATGACAGATGACAGATGTCAGATGATAGATGTCAGATGACAGATGTCAGATGACGGGACAGATGAGAGATGACAGATGACAGATGACATGACAGATGACGGGACTGATGACAGATGACAGATGTCAGATGTCAGATGACGGGATGATAACAGATGACAGATGACAGATGACAGAAGACGGGACAGATGACAGGACAATTAACAGATGACAGATGAGAGATGACAGCTGGCAGATGTCAGATGTCAGATGACGGGACAGGTGACAAACGACAGATGACATGACAGATGACGGGACTGATGACAGATGACAGATGACAGATGTCAGATGACAGGACAATGGACAAATCACAGACGACGGGACAAATGACATGACAGATGACAGATGACAGATGACAGATGACAGAACAATTGACAGATGACAGATGACGGGACAGATGACAGATGACAGATGACAGATGACAAGGACAGATGACAGATGACAGATGACAGACGACAGATGACAGATGACAGATGTCAGATGATAGATGTCAGATGACAGATGTCAGATGACGGGACAGATGAGAGATGACAGATGACAAGGACAGATGACAGATGACGGGACTGATGACAGATGACAGATGTCAGATGTCAGATGACGGGATGATGACAGATGACAGATGACAGATGACAGAAGACGGGACAGATGACAGGACAATTAACAGATGACAGATGTTAGATGACAGATGTCAGATGACAGGACAATTGACAGATGACAGATGACGGGATGATGACAGATGACAGATGACAGAAGACGGGACAGATGACAGGACAATTAACAGATGACAGATGACAGATGTTAGATGACAGATGTCAGATGACAGGACAATTGACAGATGACAGATGACGGGACAGATGACAGATGACAGATGGCGGGACAGATGACGGGACGGATAATAGATACCAGAACTCAGATGACAGATGACAAGGACATATGACAGATGACAGATGAAAAGGATAGATGACAGATTTCGGATGACAAGGACAGATGACAGATGAGAGATGACAGCTGGCAGATGGCAGATGACAGATGACGGGACAGATGACAGACGACAGATGACAAGGACAGGTGACAGATGTCAGATTACAGATGCGGGATGGATGGCAGTTGACAGTTGACAGATGACAGCACAGATGACGGGACAGGTGACAGATGACAGATGATAGACGACAGATGACAGATGACAGATGACAGATGACGGGACCTATGACAGATGACATGGACAGACGACAGATGACAGATGACAAATGATAGATGACGGGACATATGACAGATGACAAGGACAGATGACAAATAACGATTAAATGAAAGAATAGTTAAAAAAAATAGAAAATATGAATATAATAATAGTATTAAACAATAATTAAAAATAATAAATAATAAATAGTATTATGTGATATACGTATTGATAAACTAAATAAATAAAAAATAAGAACTAAAGAAGTCATAAGTGTCGTGTGGTCTAACTGACACTCGTTTTTTTATCTATATACTAATTAATTATAAGACTTGTAAAAATGCATTTTTTTGACTGCTCAAAATTGATTCGAGTTTTTCAGGATTTATGCCAGGACCTAAAGTTTATGATAATTATGTATAAAACTTTCTCGACATCTGTTCAGTAGTTTCAGTGCTGAATGGTAAACACACACTTTCGTAATTTAAAATATTAGTCGGATAGACAGGTAATATATCACCATAAAACGTTTTCAGTGAGTAAATAAAGTACAGCCTTAGGTTGTCATTAAACTTTTACGAACGAAAAAGTAATAAATGGATTCCAAAAAATCTTCCATAATGTAAGTACGTCTGCAACGTTAAGAAATAAATTAAAACTTTTTAGGGTTCCGCGCTTCAGTCGGGAAAACGAATCTATTATCATACTCTTAAGAAGGAATCGTCTGTGACGAATGATCAAAATAAATGAGATCTGGAACAAAAGTCGATAAATCTACATAAATTTCTATCTAAATTTAACATACATCACTCAGATTGCTGCTAATTTCGTTGAAAACGAACTAAGTAAGGCTCTAAAGACGCAACTGGAACTAAACCCGACGACAAATTCACGTATTTTTTTATAATTTTAAAATGTTTAGATCAATAATTATCGACAAATAATTTAAAAATTTTTGAAGAGTGTGTTCTGTGTGGAACATAATAATTATCAATTTGTTAATAATACTTTTGTGTTTTCTGTAAAAATATAACAAATATATTTATCAGCTTTTGTTCCGGAACTTCTCAAATGTAGTTGAAAGTTTCAAGCGAAATGCTTTTTAATTTTTTATTTAAAATTTTTAAATCCTGTTAAAATGTAATTAATTTTTAAAGGAATGACGTTTTTATAAAACGTATATTTGCAAACTCCCTCGAAAGCACACACCTAAGATGGGTGACCTTACAGCATAATTATGTACCGTACACTCTCGTGTATCGAATGCAAACCCGTCGGTATCGGTTTTTATCAATTCACGCCATGTCAATATCCCTTGGGCGGTCCGACAAAATCTGACTCTAGAAGACGCCTTACTCCATTTGAGATCAAATTTATGTACGGAACCTGAATCTTTATAGTTATATTCACCTCGAGATATTGTAATGGTTTTGTTTTTTTTATACTCGTGGTGTAGAATAGAATCCAGACTAAGCTGTAAAGCATTACTGTTTATATCTCCCTGTATTACAATTGTTTTTTTTTTATAAAACGGACCGTTACATGATTGCCTGATTACGTAAAATTTTACAGTTGGAAAGCGACAGCAATCACTAAATGATCGGGCAGAAAATGTCACTAGAAATCATACTAGAGAAACCAAACTGAACCTATTGTCCTCCGTCTGTCACATAATACATTTTGGTCATAGATACTAACGCCACCGGCGACAACATTGCAATAGATGGAATCCAATGCAGTTTTAGTTTCGACAGATTTTGATAGCTTTCTTAGCGAGACTTGCGTGTGTCGCAAGCCAATCGCGCGATTCGCGTTAAGGCAACCCTTTGCTATAAAATTGAACAAAGCGATAACACGCTCTGGCATTTTTATTTAGTTTAGAAAAATATAGCACCTTTGTTACGAGCACGGGAGGTGTCAAGACGGATCGAACGTGTCTCGGTTTCGATATGAGACAGGTGGTCTTATTGGATCCAAGTCATCTGTCACGACTACCGTTTCGCTTTTTATTAGGAGACTATAGCCTTTGTGGCGTTGCGTGGACTACACTCTAAATCTAATACAGAAATTTGAAAACAAAACAATTCTTTAATAATCAAAAATAATTCGAAAATAATAATCAAATAGCTAATAATAATTATTTGTGAATATAGTATTATATGCCCAGAAATTTCACTAGAAACAGTGCCTTACAAATCGGAACGTAGTAATGTTTGCACACTACTGCTTTGCTTAGCTTTGCATTACTGTGTTTCGGTTTGAGGGGTAGTGTTTCTAGCGAAATTACTGGGCATATCATGAGACTATAGAACCGACGGAGCGCAAGGAGCGCCGTGCAGCGCCGAGCAAGATTTTGCAATGCAAAATTCTGGGTAGCGCTGTAACTGGTATGGGCTGGCGTGGCGCTTACGATCAGATGATCAGATCAAATAAAAAAAACATTTCTATTCCGAACTTTTCATACTTACCTTTCTTCCATGTCAGATGCACTTGGGCAGCTTTACAATATCTGACACCAGATGTTGACTGGCTTTTAACAAAGAAATAACAAACTACGCAAACCAATTCCATTGAAGAGCAAAAAACGCAAGGAGGGCAAATTAAAACAGCGCAACACCCCGACACAAACGTTTAACGGGCAGCTCTTAACACTTGCGTTCAACAAATGAGTGAACTTAAAATATTGCTTTGAAAAGGCTTTAAATTGAGCCGTGCGGGGTTTAGGCCGAGCCCGGCTTAGCGCGAAGACAAACGACCAAAAAAAGGCAAAGCAGAATGCGACGTGGAAACAACGGAATGGTGCCTCGCACTTTACAAAGGGAAAGTTTCTGTTCAAACGCGTAAAATACACGCTCGGAAGCGTTTTTGGGGATAGAAGTTTAATGTAAACTGTTTTGCAGTTTACCTCTGGTGCAGTTTTTGGTGATGCGATTAAAATTGAGGAAATTTTGAGGGCTAATTTGAGGGGAGAGTAATGTAATTTTTTTAAACATAAAGCTTCTGTCAGGCAATTTTCTAGTTACCTTACCTACCTATATTGGCAAGCCAGTCCCTTCTAGGCTAACCCTTCTAGGCTGGCCGTCAGATGGTACCAACCCATTTTTAGATGGTCATGTTGGTACTACGTCTATCTCTTTATAAATATAGTAAAAGGGCAAGGATAAAATCTAGCGGCATTAGAATGAAGTTAGATAGTATAACCCAGCAAAAATACAAGGCATTTACGACACCGTATTATATTTAACTGTATCATTTTTGAATTTAATCGAATATCGCTAGCAAAGGCAGGAAATGTCGAAGTCATAACTTAGTTGTTTTTTTTTTTTTTTTAATTGAAAACGTCTATAAATAATTACCTACATAATTTATCCAATTTTTTTTTTGTCAATATATAATTATTATAATAATATTGTTTTACTAGCTGTACCCTGCCACGCTTCGCTGTGGCACATTCGCACATTCGCTGATGATCACTGATGAAAAAAATTGATAAAAACAATCCTTGATGCGGATTATATATCACGCTAAAATTTCAGCTCGATCGGTGCAGAACTTTTTGAGTTTTTGAAGCGTACACAAACCAACATAATATTGTTATATATATAGATTACCAAGGGGAGACGTCAGATTTTGCTCATCATTTGCGACTACGATAAGGCTCGTTTTTTTTACTGTATACCCTTGTTTCACACACACGACACCTTAACAAAGATCAGAGCGTTTTGTCGAAGTTTAGTCCTGTCGAAATAAGGACTTATCGAAGTTCCGTCCTTTACACTTAGTTAACCTACAATAGGATAACAGGAACATGGTGTTTTCGTAAACAAATTAATTGGGGGTAATTAAGTGTAAACTGATCCGTCGCAGCCAAGACATTTTATCTCCAAGTAGTAAGGACGGTAAATAATGATGGTGGGGGGATTACTGTCTTCCCTTTTATTAGGTAAATACGATAGAATGTTGTTTTGTCTGAAAATGGGGCTTGGTCAAAAATACTATTTACATTCTATTTATCGTCCCGCCACTAATTCTAAAAATAAATTATTATCCCCTAGCAGTGCCACGCGGTTTCACCCACGATAATTATTATCGCACAGGAACCGTAAATTTTTACGGGATAAAAAATATCTTATGTTCTATTCCAGGACCTTAAGTGTCTGTGTACTAAATTTCATCAAAATCCGTTCAGTCCTTTTGGTGTGAAGAGAGGACAAACACACAAAGGCAACACACGCTACTCGCTCCACTCGGCACTACTCTAGACTTTTAGGTCCTGAAATAGAACATTTAGGATTCTTTTTCTCCCGTAAATAATAAACTAACTGGATAATTAACGCGGGTAAAGCCGAGGGGCGCGGCTAGTAACAAGCATAGCCTAAGTTACTAAGGGATAATACAGCATTCTAATGTGTTCCCGTTTGAAGGGCATTGTTTCCAGCAAAATTACTGGGCATATGAGACTTAAGGGCCGGTGTCTCAGGGTGACGAGCGCGGTGCAGTGCCGCGAAGGATTATGCAATGCGGGGTTCTGGGTGGTGCTGTGACTGTTATGGGCAGGCGTAGCGCTTACCATCAGGTGGACGACTTGCTCTTCTCGTCACTGAGTCAAATAAAAAATAAGAAGGATTTTTTATAGCGACTAGTTTTTGCGTTTGCTCTTTACAATAATTTGTGTAGATGTAGATTTATACATTAAAAACCAATTTTTAAACTATGGTTTTCTTGTCATGAATTTTTTCACAACTTCTAGCAATGGCTAATCAAGTCAAGGCAAGTCTAGGGTAATGAGACCGACACCCAGTACCCAGTATCCGGTATACGGCATCCAGCTACCGAATTGATACCAATTGAATTGAATTGAATCAATTTGGTAACCGGATCTCAACAATCGGATACAAGACCCTGATAACCAGAACCGGATCTTGGTAACAGGATATCAATAACCGGATAACGCAATCCGATTCGGGTACCGGATCTCAATAACTGGGTACCGGAACATATTATCCGGGTACCTGTATTCGAAATCCGTGTAGCCTTATCCGATATCCAGATACCGGATCTCAACAACCGGTACCGAAACCTGATGCCCGGGTACCTAAATCCGTTATCCGTGTACCAGGTCATACTACCCGGATATCGGATTGTGATAACGGGTTAACATATATCCGGGTACTGGATCATGGCGTCCGGATACCGGAATATGATATCCGGGTATCGGCGTCTGATGTCCGGGTAACGGAACCGATAACTGAGTACCGGATACCAGGGACCGACGCTGACGCCAACGCCGACGCCAAAGCCGATGTCGTATCCGACACCGACACCGGCACATTACTGCTGCGGTCTGTAATGACTGCATTGCTGGTAGCGATTACAATGGCCAAAATCGCAGGGTAGCGCAGGTCTAGGTCATCACAGTGCGGTCAGCATTGCTATCCTTGATGGCCAAGCTTGAAGACCGACTTAATGCGGTCAGCAGTGTATTCATTGCGGACCAACGCTTGTATACTCAAACAATGCGAGTAATTTATTTAACTACTTTAGCTTCCTTTTGAATGTCAGGCGGTGTTAACACATCGAATTGGAGGATTCATCGCTTGAAGAGTTCATTAAAAACAATAGAAATACTAAACCACAGAAAGTACTACCATAGCTAAATACTAAAAAATCTTTGAATAGATAACAGAAACAAAAATCTCTCTGCCGTAAAATCGGCAACCGATTCAAAATCAGACGGAATTCGTTACCCAGTAATTCCGTATTGGCGGCACTCGCTAAACTAGTGAATAACATTAATTCCGGACCCAATGTTTGTTCAATCGGATGAAAACTCCGGATTACGTTTTTGCCACCATAATCTGCTTCGATTTAGGGTGGAAATCGAACTTGTGATAAAGGATTTGTTTGCTAATGCACAAGTTATATAAATTTTATACCATACCACCCTGAAGTATTAAGGCAGATTTCTTATATTCAATTATAAATTCATAAATATGTTTAACACGTCCACTACTGAAAGCACAGACGTTGGCTTTTTTATAATATTACCCGGGTGCGGGAAAACACACCTGTTATGTTGGCGCAGCTTACGTGCCGGCTGTGCGGCAAAACACAGACGTGTGTGTTTAACGCGGCGCTACTACAGTGCGCCTTACATAGACCGCACGCCATTGCTGGAAAACACACACAGTCCGTAACGGTGCCCAAGTGTAAAAACAGGTTCAGCAGTCAACGTGCTAAGAAGAATTACAGATGAGCACGGGTCTCTCCTCACTTCCGTCAGAAGGATTAACATACCTTCTTCCGAAATAATTCTCGGGTAGGTATGTGGGTTTCCTCACAATGTTTTCCTTCACCGAAAAGCGAGTGATAAATACGTACATGTTTTACAAGAAACACATTGGGACGTGCCCGCATTGAGATTTGAACTTACGACTCCTTGGAGGCGGACGTTATAGTACAACAACACTAATAATTTAATTATTTTATTTTATTTTATTTTAATGTTTTATGAGGCCTCTTCTGCAAGACACCGCCTGGGAAGTACCACACTTTTGCCAGATATTCATCCGCCAAGTAGTAGTGTGCAAACATTACCGTGTTCCGGTTTGAAGGGCACTGTTTACAGCGAAATTACTGGACATAATGAGACTTCAGAGCCGATGTCTCAGAGTGACGAGCGCAGTGCAGTGCCGCGTAGGATTATGCAATGCAAAGTTCTAGGTGGCACTGTAACTGTTATGGGCTTATCATCTAGTCAATCAGTCAAATAAAAAAATGGTTGTCTGTAAAGTTGGTTTACAGACGATATTTTAACGTGACAACGTCATTACAAAACATTAATGAAATGATTAGATACTTTTATGAATAAAATTGAATCATTTTCTAATAAATACTTGAAATTATACTAATAATCAGATTTTTTAAATGCAAGATTAATTAAACTGTCAAGAAGAGAAGAGAAATAGATGCGGTGCAAGCGTACAATGAGCGTTACGGGACAATGTGTCAACTTTTTCGTGCATACAGCCGGCGGTCAACGATTTATAAGACGTTTTAAAAATTCAGCCAAAGATAAAGCCACGTATTTTAAATAGATTTGATATACTACTGGTACTCCGTATTGGAAGTTTATTAGATCTGATCTGCAGTGCGAGTAAATATTTATCGGCGTAGTATTGGCCTAGTTCATCCATCACAGTCGGAAGGCCGGCCCAGAATACATGATTTATACCCCCCACGCCTACTTGGTACGTACATTTTGGTAGTAGACGAACAGACAGTATGGGATCTTTAGGGAAATTAAAGTTGGCATGGCATAGTTTAGTTCATGTATGTATGTAAAAAAAAAACAAACGAAACCTGACCAATCATAAATTTAGATTGATGATTATTGATACAATAACTAGCTGCCCGGTTACGAACAGATGTAAAATAATAATAACATGTAAGTTCACGTACTTACACACCATAATTATAATTTCTATTTAACACATTCACTACTGAGCCGATTTGCTTATCTAGCCACGGGTGCAGCTCTGCACACTCGATAGTGTTTTTCCATACAACAAACACAACGGCTGTGTTTTCCCGCACTCGCGGCGAGTTATGAAAAACACGACAGTTGTGTTCTCAGCGCTGAAGGTGCTAACACTCTTTTATTAGCTTTTCCCGTGATGTTTAAAGCATTTATATTATTATTATTGTGCTATAATATTTTAATTGAATTAATTTATGAAATCAAACGTGTCAAAAATCAATAATATATGTCGCCGCGAGGACGAATCCGGAGCTTTCGGGAATCTCCGGCATTGATCAAAGATACTTCGATTTATTTTTAAGATTGATCTCTGACGATTATCAATTTGTAACCTTTAATAATGTTAAACCTTAACATCCATTTTAATAGCGTTTTGTCAATTTACAATCTCTAAGTTAATTTATCAAGCTAAAAGAGTTATGTTTGAGTATATCCGCCGCCGCAATGATAAATCAGGCACCTACGTCATCGAGTCGAAAAGACTCGATTAAGTTAAGATTTGTTTTTGAATATCAGTAATCTGTATGCTTGAATGACATCAAATCTAAGAGTAAATTCTAATTGCGTTGTATCCAGTTAAAACCTTCAAAATGATTACCTAACTTAAAATAGTTCTCAGTTCGATCGTTTCCTATCGTCATTTCAAAGTAAGTTTATTCCTATTTAAAATTATGATTGCTGTAATGCTTATTTACTAGCCGTACTAGGCTTCATAATCTTAGTAATGCTTATTAAAAGCTTCTGCTTAGTAATTGCTAATTCAATAAGCTAGTTCTGATAGTTTGAAGCCGCCATGAGCGCCATCTATCTTCATATCTTGTAACTCGCTACCATCTTATTGGTTGGCGCAAAAAAATGGTGGCTGGGAACTATCGGAGCTAGTTTCTTGACGGCACTTTGAGTTGGATTCTCGGCGCGAAAACATTGTGAGTAAATCCTTGCTAAATAATTCAATAAAATAATTATAATTTTCAGTGATTCATCTGCTTTTATTTCAAACTAAATTCCAAAGGTGTGTTTTGTTAGCCTTGTGAGTAAAGTTAACAACTAGGTAGACATTTACATTGCAATAGCAAAGCCGGTGGTCAGCAGGCCAGCGGTTTTGCACTTTTTAAAAAGGGGTGGTCTACCCTTATCACGATATATATAATACACAATTAAATACAATTTATGAAAAAAAAATAGTTTACGTGTTTAACGTGTTTATTTTCGCTTTCAGCGATAATACCGCCCATTGTACTACCCTTGTTTACCTATTGTAATTATTCTGTACTGTGTTTATTTTTGTTTCTGGTGTACAATAAAGAGTTTTTCTATTCTATTCTATTCTATTCTATTTTTTGTTTTTTGAGGTATTTTTTTAATATAAGAACAATTAACATATCTTGTCGTAGTTAACTTTATTGAACATAATAGTAAATAAAATGTACCCAAAAAGTTACTACTGTCTAAGTTGTAATGTCTGAATAATTACTCATGTATATAAAACGGCCTATATTAGCTACTGTTTGGTATTGTACGTGATAATCTAGAGCAGTTAATTAATGATCATTGCCATAATGTTCTGTTAACGTCTTGTACTTGAAGAATGGATGAATATTAAAAGACGTTGATTTAAAAATATCGTTGATCTTTTTTACGTACAGGGGGGTTACCACGTACTTATTCTTATTCCATGCAGTTAATTTTAAGGCCTTAAACTGAATGGCCTAGATTGGCACCACACACTCATAAATGACAAAAGTGACGTGACGTCACTCAGGAATATACTGCAGAGAATGAGAGCGAAAGAGAATGAGATGGAGCTATATAAACTCACATAAATGCAAACAAATTGTTACGGTCTCTTTGGATAAATGTTTCTGGTCGACTTATGAACGCTGAGCGATATTGGTGGTGCCAGTTAGCAGGGCACTTCATTTTAAGGCCTTAAACTGGATGGATTTAACTGTTCGTGGTGAGGCCCCCTGTTGGGTGAATAAAACAAATGAAGAAGTTTCCAATTTGGTATGGATTCCTTTTACTTTACAAAAGTTCCTTGCAAAAAACATTGAAAAGATGACAAGCGTCACAGCGACATTGCTCCTAACTACATATAACAAGAAAAAATACAGAGCGCAAAGCCAGCGTCTTACGAGGGAGCACTTGTAAACATCTGTTACTTTTGCGAGCGTACGACCGAAGACAACTACAATTACAGGGCGCGAGACATCTGCGACGACTCGCCTTAAATGCAATAAAGCAGAACTGGGGTGTTAGGGTGATTTAGATGGAGAAGGCATGTTATATGTCTACGTGAATGTAACAGATACACTTCTAGTTGCTGCTTCTGTCTCTAAGTTGGTATTTTAGTTGTGTAAAGCGTATTAACACTTTGACTGCTGAGCCGTTTTGCTTGTCTAGCCACGGGTGCGGCTCCGCACGTGCCATAGTAATTTCCCATACAACAAACACAACAGTTGTGTTTTGCCGTACTCGTAGCAAGTTATGAAAAACACGACAGTTGTGTTTCCAGCACTGAACGTGATTGCAGTGAGTTTGAAGTGAAACTTTTTTATTGACATATTAAAGGAGCAATTTTGTAGCAATCGTAACCGTTTTCTGTTACGATCGACCGTCACGTAAGAGTTGACTTTGACATGAAGGTTTATTGAAAGAAGTTTGAAATAAGACTAAAAGTTCGAGAGGTCATCATAGAGCATATAAAGGTTAAAAAGGTTGGTATTGACATTATTTAGTGGAACTTTTCTAGGCATTTGTATATATTTTCAAATTTAGCTATTTTAGCTAATGAAAACATTTTAGACGGGATTATTTAATTTCTCTGTCCTAACTTCTAAACTTAGTTAGAAAATTGTCAAAACTAATTATTTATTCTACTAATGGCTCTTTGAAAACATATTGTTTTAATTTGTAAAGTAAACATTATTCTGCTTAGTAATTATAGGTGACTAGCTTTTGCCCGTGACTTTGACCACGTGGTATCCTATGTCCTACCTTAAGGTTCAAACTATCTCCTTTCTAAATTTCATCATAATGTGTTTAGCTGTTCAGCTGTGAAAAGGAGCAAAATGACAAACGGCTGAGACTTAATTTTGCTTTTAAAACTTAACAGATTTAAGAATTATTAATAACTGTTTGAAGCCTACGTACATACTAAATGGTGATAGCGTATTGGGAAAACATTTGCCTTCCAAGGAGAGGGTCGTGAGTTCAAATCCTAGTTCAGTACCAATGTTTTTCTTGTAAAAACATTATGTACGTAATTATCATTCGCTTTGGGTTGATGATGATCAAGATGATATCCGTTTAAAACAACAAAAAATGCATAAGTAACGTACTTCTACTTAAACAATAAATTATTAGTAATTAGTTAATAAGAAAATGTAGAAATAAATAGTTTTAATTCCGCCTAAGTTGTCAGATGAATGTGTGATTGCGGAATTAAAACTATATATTTCTATTTGAAAATTTTCTTATTGAGGATTTCAGCAAAGTAACGCCTGATTCTATTAACTATTAACTAGGAAGTAGTTTATTACTTTTACTTTAATTTATTTTTTGCATGGTCACATCATATTTAAAAAGCGGAGAATTATTTCGGATGTAGGTAGGTGATCCACCAATCCGGATCTGGCCCCCGTGGTGGATTATGGCCTAACCCTCCTCACGAAAGTGAGGGGAGACCCGTGCTCAGCAGTGGGACGTTATGGGTTGATGATGATGATGAATCCAGACTGGGCCTCCGTGATGGATTAGCTTAATCCTCAAGAAAGTGGGGGGAAACCCGTGATCAGCAGTGCGCCGATATGGGTTGATGATGATGATGACTATTTGCTTCAAAACGTTTATTTACCTCAACCTCAACTTCATTCCCGTTTACCATATTTTCCAAAAATCATACTTAAGCCGTATTTCATTAGAAATAAGCTCTGAGTTAACACGTTCACTGCTGTAAACACAACTGTTGCGTTTTTTGTAGCTTGCCGCGAGTGCGGGAACTCAACTGTTGTGTTAGCGGTACGGGAAAACGCAACGGTGTGTGCAGATCCGTAACCGTGGCTAAACAAGAATTTAAAAGAATACTTTTCTATATAATAATTATGTTTTTAAATTCCTAACAATTTATTTAAAATATGGTTAATTGTTTTGTTTTCCAATTTTATCTAGTGTATAAGTAAGTTAATTATTGTGCGCCCGAAATGGGCAAATTGTTGAAACTTTTTATTGTGATGACAACAGCATAATGTACACAATTTGAACAATAAAATATTCTGATTCTGATTCTGAAAAAAAAAAAAAAAAATCGGCTCAGCAGTCAAAGTGTTAAGTCCCCGTTTTAAACATATCAAAGGGTAAGACATATGACATAAGGTAAGGCCATAAAACGCCCGGGGTGCGGGCCAGGTAACCTCCACGAGTGCCCGGCTGTTGTTCGTCCCTCTTGATGCGTTGCATCCGGAGGGAAGGGCAGCAGCTGGGCCGGTGCACTCTGGGGTTCGGTCAGCAATTCTCCTAGGGAAATTGGTGGCCCTAGCAAATAACCTGGCGAGAAGAGGTCCTTCGCGTGTCCCTCTGATCAGCAGAGGGCACAGCGAGGGACCAATAACGGGGACTTTTGGGCCGCGGATCGGGGGTCCAACGCCCAAGTTAGAAGTCCCGAGCTGAGGTGCGGCCCGTGTGTTCCGGGACGCACCCAGCGGAGAAAGAGGCCCAAGCCTCACGTGGCGAGCCCGGGAGGGCGCCCGCAGAGATGGTCGCGGAAGCGCCGTGCGAACCCGTAACCACCTCCATAATGCGGAGAGGAGAACACCCCGGGGTTTTAGTGGGTAAACCCCGCCAGACCAGCTGGCGGGGGAGTCCCACATAACCACCCCGCCCCCCCCGGGGCCGGGTGGTATGCCTAATGCATTTCCCCGGAAAAAAAAATAAAAATAAAAATAGAGGCCATAAAACGCCCATTGTACTGGTACTACCCTTGTTTACCTATTTGTAATTTTTCTGTACTGTGTTCATCTTTGTTTCTGGTGTACAATAAATAATTTTCAATTCTATTCTAAAGGTTGATGAACCCAAACCTTAGTGAAATAACGTGCGTCTACACACCTATTAACGTAATGAAACATATTGAGCGAAAACGACGTATGGATACCCTTAAGTGATTAATAAAAACTTCTATTAGTTAGGTACATTATGATTAATGACCCTCGGGTAGGTGTACTATTTATCTATCGTATATCCAGTCAACACTCATTATCTCTATGGAAATAGTTATCAGACGAATAAGGGCAATAGTAAAATTAATAAGACTTATTTTTACTACAAGGTTCCGCGCTCGGCTTCGTCTGCATGATAAATAGATAGAAAGATAAACTCGATATTGAAACACCACAGAACAAAGAAAACTTAAAAACTAAGACGTATACAACAACTAACAACAACTTAACAATTAGTGTCTTATGACTGAGAGCGATCTCTTCCAGAAAACCATGCATGGAGAAGAGCAACAAAGAGAAGCATGGTATTATAATATAATAATTTATTAACATAAATTGTATCATAAGTAGCTATAGAAAAATATCAATAAGAACACATGCTTATTTAGTATAAGCGACGGTAGCCTAGTGAGAGGACGTCCGCCGTCCAAGGAGAGCGTCGTCAGTTCAAACCCCAGACCGGCCATGTACCAATGTGTGTGTGTTTCTTGTAAAACAAATGTATGTAATTATAACTTGCTTTTCAGTGAAGGAAAACATCGTGAAGAAAGCTACATACATACCTAACTGAAAATTATTTTAGAGGTAAGTTGTCCGCTAATCCGGACCAGGCCCCGTGAAGGATTAAGGCCTTATCCTCCTCAGAAAATTGGGGGGAGATCCGTGCTCAGCAGTGGGACGATATGGGTGGATGATGATGATGGTGAAAACAAACATGGGAGTCGTCATAAACATGACATTGCTTGTATGTCTTGGAGTGCAATAAAGAGCTGTTATCTTATCTTATGTTATACTGATGTATAGGAAAAAAGACCTATGAATAGACGATAAATCTCAAATTTTCCCGCTTTTCCACATGTTTTATAATTTTCTGGGAGGAGGGGTATTTTATTTTTGATGTACAAAAAAACATTTACATTGGTCTAGCTATATTTCCGTCCAAGCAATGCAAACAAACAGAATACACACATACAAAGTATAGTTATACACAAAGATAAAAATAAATTTCTTAATTGCAATCACCAATGACATTAAGAGCAATCACTTATACTGATTATTAGACATTCACTTCTCCATTATTGCATTCCTACAAATGCTGATCTCTTAAGCTCCTCTACGCTATACAATTTGAACCTCTTTAATATGGTCATAAACAGTAATTTCTTAATACAATGGGATTAAGGTCGATAATTTAGAACAGCGTAGTTCAAGGCGTTCGATGCGCGCTAAGTAGCTACCGAAAGGATGTTACATCAATTGAAATACATATGTTTTCACATTAAAAATGTAATCACTCTATAGGATACCTAATTAAAACCCACGTTCACAACAATTATTATAATTAATAAGAAATATTGTTGTATAATTCAAAATGTTCTTGATTATTTTTCAGTTGTCGTCACTAAGTATTGGTTTTTATAAGTTTTTTTTACTTTCAGAATATAATTTTCGGGAAACATACACGCTGGTAAGGTGTTCCATTCCTTCCCGTTTCGGGTTATATTAATATGATTACAATCATAAGTATATTAGGATTAGTCCATAAAATTCCTACCAAAGACATAAATTCATTATAACAGACCGCTGCGCTTGTAAGTAACAGTAAGGTGCTGGCAACACTATTTCTTAAATAAATCGTCAGTTAGTATTCGTCGTTGGTTCTTAAATAAATCCAAATCTTAATTTTTTCATTTCAAAGCAAGCATGTTTTATTTTGGAAAATTAGCACCACTTTAAGTTAGATAGTACTCGTATAGTCAAACCCTATCATTACTTTAACACTTTTGCTGCTGAAAACACAACCGTCGTGTTTTTCATAACTTGCCGCGAGTGCAGAAAACCCAACTGTTGTGTTTGTTGTATGGTAAAACGCTATGGCTCGTGCAGAGCCGCACCCGTGGCTAGACAAGCAAAACGGCTCAGCAGTCAAAGTGTTAACGGAAATGAAGACGGCATAGGTCCACGCAAATCTCTACGCAATTCCCACCGCGCTAGTCAATACGCTGCCTTATTCTAAAACCACAGGTCGTCTGGACCCAGACTAAAGTTCGGACTAAAGTCTATAGTACTTCACACCCACCGGCGTCCCGTTGTAACCTTGTCACTCTCACCGTGACATTTAAAAACTTATTCAAGTAACAGAGACAAACAAGGAGTTAAATTAAAATTTTCGGTTGACCGCCACCTTTGTAATTTAAACTCCTCTGTGGTCGCCGTTCACCTTTGTCACAGGCCGGCGAGTAATTTCGGAATGTGTGTGGACTTCAAAAGCTTTAATGAAAAGTAAAAAATTCAGAAAAACTTTTGTTTTCGGTAACAAGTGCTTTTTTATGCTGGTATTTCGCAAAAAAAGAATTTGTGAATTGCAAGAATTTTTAGGCAAATTTCGTGGAGATATCTACCTACTCTTGTAATTTGTTTCAGATTTTATTTTACTCTAAATAAATAAATAATGAGTCAGTAATAAACAAAAAACTGTGATACAAAGATATTGTTTTAAAAAGTATTTAAGGCTCTAGGGACTTAAAATATAAGCCACTGGGCAAGAATATAACATTTCAGAAAAAAGTAAACCTAACCTGCTTGTTTTCACATCATGAAAAACCTGCTCATACGATTTCAATGCGGTTTTTACTGGTTGATAGGTTAAATTTAAATCAAGCAATGAGAGCGAGGTGACCTGATGATCAGGAAAGGAGGTAGACAATGAAACTCCTCAATGACTACCCGTAGTTTAATCCTGTATAAGCCGATATTGGTCAACATGGAGCTATAACCAGGTACATGTTGATCAATACCTGAATGTGGCTATTAACAGGTACCAAATAAATTAAAAAAAAGCCTGTCTGCATTAAAAAAGGAGCTATTTTTTGGAATGCCAACTCGTGAAATTCGACTAATTAATTCATTCAAGCCCCACTAACTGCTATATCGTTGAACTTCTTCAACTATCAAATTAGCGTTAGCAACACGCCACGGATGAAACAGGAAATTAGAGGTAAAGTAGTTTGTCACTTTACTGCGGAACTTGGTTCGTGCAGGATACAGATATTAATACCGTGTCGCCGCTAATGACATAATTTATTTACAATTAAGTATACACAGAACACGTATATACACACAGAATGGACACCCACCGCCCCGCGCAAACCGCTTTCCCGCAGCTCTACCCCCGATCAGGGGCCTCACCACGAACAGTTAAATCCATCCAGTTTAAGGCCTTAAACTGAACTGCCCTGCTAACTGTCACCACCAATATCGCTCAGCGTTCATAAGTCGACCAGAGACATTAATCCAAAGAGATCGTAACAATTTGTTTGCATTTATGGAACTTTATATAGCTCCATCTCATTCTCTATCTCACTCATCCTCTGCAGTCTATTTTTGAGTGACGTCGCGTCATGTTTGTCATTAAATGAGTGTGTGGTGCCAATCTAGGCCGTTCAGTTTATAAAAATAAGTACGTGGCTACCCCCCTGGAGGGCAATTAAATAGGAGGCTGTCAATTTTACACGCTCAAATGTAATAGACAAATAAGTTAGGAAGACCCTTCATTCCAGTGGATTGTCTTTTGTTTCGGTCGCGTAGTGTGTTTGAAGACTTGCACGCGGATTTGGCGCGTGTAGGTAAGCATTTTATTTATACGAGAGTTGTCAAATCAGATTTTGTGTGGGGTGTCTAAAGAGTGGTTAAGTTTTAATCTCAATATTGCCGGATTAGTCTCTGACTTTGCTCGCTTGGGTATATTTATTGGAGAATTTCATTGAACCGTAGATCAGGATGATGGGGTTAGTCCTGTCTAGCAATTTTATTAATAGAGAAAAGTAGAGCGTAGGTAAATTGTAAACCGCGTCAAGTTACATTTTGTGTTCTCTTCAAAAATTCTCAGGAGGTTTCTGTTAAGCGTTTTTTTAATGAATCGTGACGTTATCTGCAGTTAGACTTGACTACAGCTGACTACCCGACTGACAAGGACTCGAATTATTTGCAATTTTACACACAATAAGATCTAACAATACACTGACTGAATTTACAAATTATGCGAGGTAAAATATAAAAAAAAATCCTGTCAAAGCGCGATGAGTCAATGAAAGTGAACGACCGAAAAAAAAAATTACAGCTAGGTCCTTACTTCTTTTTTTTGCTTTGTTAGTATTTGTATCAACTTCACGTGATATTTTATGTCTAGGCCCAGCCATCAAAGGTTACATCTAAAGTAGAAAACCTCCAACGCAATAATCTACCTAAAAAAATCTGAAGAAACGTCACACCAATCAAGCGCTCTAAACTACTGTCAGTTTTAGATTAACAGGGGACGTTTGATGCCTTTCACAGTACAAACTGTCTTAGCCATACAAATATGAGGATTCAGGACCCTTCATTTCACTTAAACGAGACTTCAAGCGATATTACTCTTGGTGTCACTCGCATATGATGAGTTTGAGATCGCGAACACGTCACCGTGTCAAGTGTGTTCATATCCTTGGCTAAATTACTTGATGTACTCAAAGCCTACATCGCTGCTTCTACTTTACTCCACGCCTTAATTTTCCGATACGATATGAGTGATCTTCAGAAGTTATATTACGATCGACAATACTTCGTTTGTAGGTTTTTATTGGTTACTAGCTGGAACGCGCGATTTTGTTCGCGCGGGGGACTTGTAGGAATTTGAAATGTCCTGATCCTGAGCAACTTCCTTCTAATGGATGGAGAAGTAGCAAATCCTTATTGATTTCATTATTACAGCGGTACCTGGAACGTCTTACCGAAAAAGACCTAATGAATCTGGATAACGGATGTTCAGCTTAAAGATAGAAGTTGCCAACTACCTTTGCGGACACTAATAGTCTTAGAACTAAGGTCTGTTACTACGTTATTCCTTTACGGAAAACTCGTAAGAACTCTAGTAATTTTGTTGTATCAAGCATAATTTTAATAAACACTTATTAACACATTCAGCGCTGAGAGCACAGCTGTCGTGTTTTTCTTAACTTGCCGCGAGTGCGGGAAAACACAACTGCTGTGTTTGTTCTATAGGAATACACTATGGAAAGTGCAAAGCTGCACCCGTGGCTAGACAAGCCAACCGTTCAGCAGTGAAAGTGTTAAGATAGGTACAAGATGGAAAATTCCTCGTTGCATCAGGAGTTAAAAAAGATCGATATTTCCAATGGGTTTAATCGAGCCCACCTGGAGTTTCCCTAATTGCGGTAACAGAACTCCCCAACGGCGTGACTTCTCATCTCAACGAGCGCTCTTGGAGGTTTTTCTTCGCACGATTCTTGTAATTTGGCTGAAAATGTGCCCCCTAAGTTGTGGAGAGGACGTGATTTCGCAACTTTTCTGATTGTGCTCACGGCGAATCGAGTTTAGTTAAAAAAACGGTGTGTGCTTAACCACACGACAGAAGAGAAAACTTCATTAAGGCGAGGTTCTGTATTCAGCATGACGCATCGACAACTTGTCACTTGTCAACAATGTTGATATGACGTCGATATTGAATGTGACTGATGCGTCATGGTCTCTCATATAACGCTCGCTGAGCGAGTACAGCAGTGACGCGTTGACTATATCTATCTCGCTCTTTTAGTCGACTCGAGCTGGCTTTACCCGAACGAGCGTTACATAGCCAAGCGTGACGGCTCAACCTCATTCAATATCCACAAAATAAAGTGCCCAGCGCGCCCAAAGAAGTTATGACTTCAAAAATGTAATTGCTTCTTTGGTAACACTACTGAACATGTTATATTGACTTGTAAACGTTTCTAAATAAGGTTGGTATTATCCAGGAACCCTTGTTTGTAACTAAAATACAGGAACTATGTTCACGGTGGTCAGTCAATGAAGTGAGATTGAAACAAGCTGTTGAAGTGTCATTCAATTATAGATCGTTTCAAGGCATTGATATAAAGTAACATGTCATCAACAACCCATATCATCCCACTGCTGAGCACGGTTCTCCCCTCACTTTCGTGAGGAGGATTAGGCCATAATCCACCACGGGGACCAGGTCCGGAATAGTGGATAAAGTAACATGTACTAGTATATAAATGATTCAACTTCTCAAAGTAACTTACTTAGTAACCTGCTACAACCATCAAACACCACCGAATAATTACAGCTATGCAGGGTAACGGTGAAGGAACATACCGTGAAGAAATCAACGTACTTTATGCACCTAAACATTCAAGGTCACATGACATCCACCTATCCGCACTTGTCCAGTGTCTTGGATGATGGCTTGTTCTCTCCCGCTGAGGTAAGAGGCCTGTATGCCCGCAAACAATAATAGGAGATGATGATTTAGGACACCCGCCTAGAGGAAAACTAAAAGCTTCAGGCTTCAGGATCTCATATTGTATTTATTACCTACCTATAGTTCCAAATAAAACACGTAACAACGCGACTTATATTGTCCAAGAACCTGATGAAAAGAAGTCAACGTAAGAAAGACTCGTACCAAAATACATCGATCGAGAGCCTCCCAAGATCACTTGACTTTTAACGTCTCTACGACTTCTAAGATAATATAAGGAAACACAAACTGAGTGGAAAGGCCAAGACTCGACCGTGGGCCGTGCACGTGTTTCCTGTGACATAAATGACCTTGTCGTAGCGATGATCGAGCACGAGCTATTTCGATTGTTCAAACATCTCGATGTTTTGCTCTGGCAGTCGAATTTAATAATCCGAGTTGTTTTAAGCATCATTCATGAATGGAAATGATCGCAGGCAGTGCCACCGACTGCGATCATTTAGAGTTTAAATCGCGTACGATACGACTCGAGGGAGAGAGAGCGAGCGAAGAACGCAGTGGCGAGTCAGTGGCCTCGGACTCGGAACAACCGAATGACGATTAAGTCGGAGAGCGAGATGTTTATAAATACTCGATTGTAATTTTACACCTCCACACAAACATTTTGAAATCGCCCATCACTAACTTGTCAAACAAATAGCGAACCTAACGGATGTAACTAAGGGTTTTATCCATTGGGACGTGCGACTCAACACTGTTCATTTTTGCAAGATCCGAACGTATCATTGTAATACAAATTCAAACTACGTCACCCACTACGCGTTCGGTTCCCAATCTGTTTGATAAGCCCTTATTAATTGAGGGTGACTGGTACAAAATTTTGAGATGGATAATAGATTTTATTGCAGTCAAAATAGATGTTAGAATTGAGTTTCAAATAAATTTTCGTAAAATCGAGAGTGAGAGTTTTTGTTTGCCTAAATCTACATAACTGATTTCAAAAATCCTTAAAGTATAAAATAGGTATTCTGTAGCATTATTTCAAAGTAATTTTAAAAATGGATGAATTTGCGTTTTTTTTTTTTAAATAAAATGAGATGCTACAGGGTGTAGAAATTCACATGAAATCCGTGTCTATTATTTTGTTGAACCCCCACCCTTCTAAACTTCAGTGTTCTGTTTTCTTTTCCCACGTTTTCCTTACGCCAGCGACCGTACATAGCAAGAAATAAGGCTTATTCTTTATTAATAAACTCGTTTATGGTTTCTTACGCTCGCTTATCACGATGTGTTGTGAATTTCATTCATAATATTGCATTTTTATTTTCATTTTATCCCACCACACTTGTAATATAAGCGGATAGCTTTTGGCTGCGACTTGGCTTGAGGAAATTTCAAAGTTTGAATAAGCGTTTATTGCATTTAATTTCAGGTAAAATAACTGTAGATTTGTGAATCTGTAAAGCTTGTAAAAATGAAGCCGCAGCCGCAAAACACACAAAGCTCCTCAAAAAAATGTGAAACAAAAGAAGCGCCGTCGTTTATACTCGTAAGGCCTTTTGTCCGAAAAAGTGGCTTCTTTAGCGTTCCCATCAATTTTATTGATTGCATTGTAGTTTCTTGTAAGTTTTATTTGAAGATTTTTTTTAAATCAAGCAAAATTATCCTTTTATCGTTGGTTCAAATTAAATTTCAATGTCTTAGCAGTCTCAGTTATATTTGCGGGGATTTAAAAACTGGGTTAAATTATACATTCATGGTAATTTTGTTGCCAATGGTAACAAACGGACAGAAAGAAAGGGGCCTTTCTCTGTATCTACTTACATAGAATTGTGCTGAACCCACTGCATGTTTATCCCGTAAATTGAACGTAAACTTTGCCCTTTAACCGCTATATTGAAAGCAGAAGCTTTATAAACGAAAATATTGTTGTAATCTGATATTTACACCATGGAAAATGTTATCGGGACCAAAAATAAATTTAAAAGTAGTATTTTTATATATGAATAATATATTAAAAATTGAAATATTATACGTAAAACTGAATATACTCGTAAAGCCGACTTGAATAGCTCGACTGAGAATATAGTGAATAAATTTTTATGAAACTTTATTTCATTTGTTTTGGATCCTAAAGCCTTGAAGTCTGACTTTTGAATAAAAACGAATTAAGAGACATTGAATTGTGAACCCGACCGCTCAGCTATTTAATTTACCTTTTTTCTTGTATTTCGAAACTGCTCGTGACATTTGATATAATTAACGTACTTAATTTTTTTTTCGCTGGAAATACCTAGTTTCCTTCAAACCGGAACACAGTAATGTTTGCACAGTACTGCTTGGCGGATGACTATCTGGCAAAAGTGTGGTACTTCCCCAGGCGGTCTCGTGCAGAAGAGGCCTCCCACTACAAAATTAATTAATTACGTAATTATTAGGTATTTGATATTTTTGTGGGAATACTTGTGTGTGTAGGTACACTCCTTAATTTATATGAGTATCAGGGTTTTTGTTGCATCGTTATCGCTTCGCTTGATCAGTTTGGCCTAGATAATAATTATCAATGTCCATTTCTAGATTAGAGATCCAAAAATAGATATGAGAAATGAGAGCACTGTAGGTAATAAACCCACTCGCATTTTAGATTGAAATTGAAATTGGATGGATTATGATAGCAAAAAGGGCGAGTTATTAAAAAAAAATATAAACAATAAAAAATACAAAGTCTCTCATTTTCTCATTACGGATATGGAAATGTATGCGGTCAGCTTTTAAATGGAAATAATCCATCCAATTCGTGTTTTGTGTATTTAAATAATTGTGTTTATTTTTACTAGATGCGGCTTGAGGCTTTATTTTTTTTTTTTTTTGTTTTATTTTTGTTTTATATACCGAAGCGGTGGTAGCCTAGTGGAAGAACGTCCGCCTTCCAAGCAGAAGGTCGTGAGTTCAAATCCCAGTGCAGGCACGTACCAATGTGTTTCTGTAAAACATATGTACGTAATTATCACTCGCTTTTCGGTGAAGGAAAACATCGTGAGGAAACCCAAATACCTACCCGAGAACTATTTTGGAGGTAGGTATGTGATCCACCAATCCGGATCTGGCCCCCGTGGTGGATTATGGCCTAATCCTCCTCACGAAAGTGAGGGAGACCCGTGCCCAGCAGTGGGACGTTATGGGTTGTTGATGATGATCTTTTGTTTTATTTGACTGAGTATTGAGACGAGCAAGTCGTTCACCTGATGGTAAGCGCTACGCCTGCCCACAACAGTTTCAGTGCCACCCAGAACTCTATCCTACTTCCTACTTATTAATATTACTAATGCGAAAGTTTGTTAGAACGGATGGATCGATGTTTGTTCCTCTTTCACGCAAAAGCTACTGAACGGATTCGAATAAAATTTGGAACACAGATAGTTTATAACTAGGATTGTGTAATAGGGTACTTAAAATCCCGATAGTATGTTCCCGTGGGACAACACGGAAACTACGCGGGTGAAACCGCGGGGCGCAGCTTGTATTACATAATCCTGCGCGGCGCTGCACTGCGCTCGTCACCCTGAGACATCTGCTCTAAAGTCTCGAATGCCCAGTAAGTTTGCTGGAAACAGTGCCCTTCGAACCGGAACACAGTAATGTTTAACATAAAACTAAAAGCAACTAAAACTCAAAAGTCCACGCGGCATTTCCACATTGTAAAGCAATTCAATTCCAAATCAACGTAGAAATGGAACAAATTACATATGTCGTAGTTTATTTTCCGTTTTTTGTCGTTGCTAACTTAGCCTGGCACACTCGTTCGCAACATAGTCCCAAACAAACTTACCCCGGGTCGAGTTCACCGACTGAAATTAATGCCAAGTAAATCACCCGGGTCTCCTCCGTATGGATTTCCACATATCCGGGTGAGTGATTGATTAAATGAAGGGTTGAAATCTATTTTGAAATCTGGTTTGTGAAGTGAGTGGAACAATTTTATCGTTTTTAATTTCCATGCAAAAATATACAATTTTATATCCGAGAGATGGACACAGTCGAGAGCTGGGGCGTCACCACGGACAGTTAAATCCATCCAGTTTAAGGCCTTAAACTGAACTGCCCTGCTAACTATCACCACCAATATCGCTCAGCGTTCATAAGTCGACCAGAGACTTTTATCCAAAGTGATCGGAACAATTTGTTTGCATTTATGGGAGTTTATATAGCTCCATCTCATTCTCTTTCGAACCGATGTACCGATGTACAATAAAGTACTTTATATTATATTCTATAATATAACTTGGAAGTAACCATGTGGAAATAATACCATTACAAAAATTTTGTGGATACGTTACACTTCCCTAAAAGCTTTTTCCACACTTTTCTAAAGCATAAGTGAAAAGAATTGTACACCAAAATATCTACGAAAAACACTAATTTACTGGTTTTCGGTGTCAAGCCGAGTAGTCGCATAAAAATAGAAATTGATATTTTTGACCCAATTTGTACGCGCGGTGGTATAAGAATACTTATCCGTAACTTGTTATAACCTAATGACAGTGCTACGACGTAGGTTTAATAATTAAAATTAGTTACGTCCACAAATTTAATATTTAGGTACGTCTCCATAGATATAATTATCATTGGAGGTTTGCCATTATCTTGATTAATAATTTATTGAATTGTGACTATTTTAAGAAATTTACTTAGAGTTGCCGCTACACTGCGAATCATAATTTATATAATATAACTTTTTGTAATAATGTCACCAAATAAATATATTTAATATGTTTTCTCAAAAATCAAAACGTTTACTGTGCGTGATAAAACTAACTAACAGTTGTAAAACAAGCCTGGATCCAGCGGGCACGTCTGTGCCGGAAGTGTTTTCTCTCAATAAAATAAAGTATGTCAAGTGTGTGCAAAGAAAGACAGTAAAGGGTTCCGGAGCATTTAATACGTTGAGGTTCTCGCACTACCTACAGTATCTTTACTTTTTTTATCGTTCAGATTTTATTTTGATATGGTTTTGTTAAGAAATAAAATATTAACAGTTATGTAAAAAATATTAGTTAGCACTTAATAATAATAATTAAGCCGACAAAGAAGAGATTAACTGACTATCAGGTTCTCACACCGTTAAATGTAATCATACTTGTCCATTATTATTGCATTTGACTGGAATTTTGCTTGATGGTAAGTTACGACGTGGTCGAGAATTATGCTTGCCAACTAGGTGCCTATTCATTCCCAACTCGAAACTATAGTTATAGAAAAACAAAGAGGGGTTCAGGTATTATATTTCAAGACGGGGCTACATTTTGTTGGTGTTGTTCGTTTTTGTTGTGTTTTTTTGTGTTTAATTTTTTTTTTTTTTTGGATTATAAATATTGATGCAACTAGGAAATTTTTGTCCCAAATACGAGGTAGGCACAATACATTTTGTGCAAATACAATTGTCAAAGCGATGATCCTACGCATTTACAACGGCCTCCGTGGCGTAAGTGGGTGATTTGTCTCTGAGTCTGTGTGTTTGTACTTTTGTAGGACCATGGTCCAGTTAGTTCCTGATTCCCTAGATACAAGGAATCCTAGTTAGGGGTAAGGATCCATAAACGTGATCGTGACGTGCCAAAAAAAAAATTAAGCAAACGCATGATTACGTTTTGTAAGGTTAACATTTTACGGATCCCTAAAAATGGACTGACTCTGCTCTTTTGTCAACTGCAGCCCCGAGCGGACAGCGTTCTACCCCTGAATTACCAACCCCTGTCTTTTACCATCATTTTTAATGAAAACCCTCCGTCTACTAGTTTCAGTTACATTTTGCTTAAAATCAACTTTGGATCGGGTTTTTCTTGTTTGTATGATGTTTGTTGTTCAATGGAAACAAATGTTTTAACGGATATCATTTTTGTTGGTCCAAGCTATTATACGAGGATAACAAGGAGCAAGTTACATCTATACCAACAACAAAATTGAAGTGTCTGTCTGTCATTAGTTAGATTTATTTTATATGTACCTTTAGTGGCATAAAAAAATACCAAAATTAAAAAAATATACATACAACACCATAGAATCTGCAGAACCGCACCCGTGGTTAGACATGAAAATTGCCTACTTTCAGTAATTGATTTGACTTTTGAGTTTAGTTAGATTTGACAAAGCTTAGATAAAATCTGCTAATTATACGATGCGTAATCATAAATGGCCCTTTTAAGAATATATCTGTCTGTCTGTTTGGAAGTTTGTCTCTAATAATAATTTGGTAGATAGATCTTTTAGGTCCTGGATTAGAATATAGGATAACTTTTTAGCTCGTAAAAAATAATGTTTTCAGAGGGTTCATAGTCAACGTAGGTGAAACCGCGGGCGCAGCTGGTATCTAAATAATAAAGAAGAAAACCATTTAAGAGTATTTATTAATTCACACATTACGTAAGCTTACAAGAAACAAATTAGTTATAATAAAAATACTCCAATACAATTACCAATTATGATGATGAATCGAAAGATAAAATAACTTGAAAAGTTCAAGCCGTGCTTCGTATATTCGGGTCCCGTACCTACTTCAAAGTTCTTCATATCTCTTCAACGAGGGGCTTGCACAACACGAGATTGAATTATTTAGGTACCTATATAATAATATGTGACCCACTTCCAATACACAACCAATATACCTTATTTATTACACACCATCAAGGAATTAATCAAAAAACACAAAGCATTCTTATCGCTACATAGTGCCACATCTATTCCAGACAACATTAAATCAGTTAATTAATTTACCAAGTAATAATAAATAAAGTTTGTATTTTTTTATCCGGAAAAACTAAAATAAAGGAAGTAGATAAAGTGCTTAAAATAGTAGATTTCTAGCTAGTCACGCGAACACTCTTTGTAAGAATAGTCAGCTTCCGAAATAGCTGAACAATTACTTCTTAATTTATAATTTGATTTAACACAAGCCGTAACAATTAATTTAAAGGCTATTTTAATTGTACCTTATCCATACTCATCTAATTAAGTATTAATGTGTACGATGTGGCTGTGCTATATTAATAAATAAATAAATAAATAAGGCTGACTGTACCAACCTAATACGTGAACTGCAAAAAACTTATAGTATAGGTAATGCAAAGGAGACAAAAACCAATAATAAAACTCGTATCCATTTGAAAGCCAGGCCAGATTGCGAAGGTGGTTGGGCGAAAAGCCATGTACTCTAGAGTATCGTACACGGCGTTCCTTAGTTTCTTATCTGCAATATAAATGGAAAGCGTCAATTACATGTCAGGTCACACATTAGAATAAGGTTTCGTAGGGCTTCCTATCAATAATGCACAACCAAAGTAACCCAATAGAAGTTGTTTCGAAATATATCCATATATAAAGTATTGTAGTGAGAGGCCTCTTCTGCAAGAGACTGCCTGGGCAAGCACCACATCTTTTCCAGATATTAATCCGCCAAGCAATAGTGTGCAAATATTACTGTGTTTCGGTTCGAAAGGTACTGTTTCCAGCGAAATTACTGGGCATATGAGACTTTAGAGCCGATGTCTCAGGGTGACTAGCGCAGTGCAGTGCCGCGCAGGATTATGCAATGCAAAGTTCTGGGTGGCACTGTAACTGTTATGGGCAAGCATAGCGCTTACCATCAGGTGAACGACGTGCTCGTCACGTTACTCAGTCATATGAAAAAAAACACCGGAAATCTTTTCAGGTCAAAAACCAAATGACTGCAGAACCGTTTGCGTTCTAACACAACAGTTTTTTTTTTTCGTTACAACTATAGGTTTTTCTAACGCCAATACATTATATTAATAAAATAACTCTAGTTTTATCTAACATCAATACATTATATTGATAAAATAACTTAACTCCGTCGTTTAATAAAAAAAGGTGAAGCAGAGACTAAATCTCTCCACATGCCACGGTCCCAATGGAAAGCAGTATACAAACTCCCTTACACCATCTACTGGTTTTTTGTATCATTAATTATGTTAAACTAGCTGTGCCCTGCCACGCTTCCCTGTGGCACATTCGCACATTCGCTGATATTTCACTGATGAAAAAAATAGATAAAAACAATCCTTGATGCGGATTATGTATCATGCAAAAATTTCAGCTCGATCGGTGCAGAACTTTTTGAGTTTTTGAAGCCTACACAAAGCAACATAACATTTTTATATATATAGATTATAATTATACATACCTGACTCAAGTAACAGCTGGTCGACAAGTATTATTCTAATTTCATCAGCTCTGTCACTGGCTATTTCCATTAGCAAAGCCGGGAAAAGGGAAACGAACATGTTGATAATGATATGTAGAAGCCAAGCGGAAATACTCAGAATTACCTGAAATAAATAAAATGTCTCATCAGAGTTAACAATATATGGCACAAAAAAATCAAAAACTTCAACCAAATAGATAAAGAACCAACCAAAAGAACCAGAAGTTAAACCAACCAAATATATTAAGCAGTAGTAAGGTTCTTCTAGAAGATTACTACTGCTTAATCTAATCTAATAAATTACTACTGTTTTGTGTGAATTTTACTGTGTTCCGGTTTGAAAGGAACTGTTTCCAAAGAAATTACTAGGGAAATGACACTTTGAAACCAACGTTTCAGGATGTCGACACAGTGCAGTGTCACAAAAGGTTTAACAATGCAAAGTTCAGAGTGGCATTAAAACTGTTACGGGCAGGCGCTTACTATCAGGTGAAGTTTCTGATCGCTTCGCTATTCAGCATAAAAATTAGGAAAGATATAAAGGAATTAACTTACAAAATATGTTAGATTATTTGAATCCGCCATAAATGTCCAAAAATAAGCAAAAAGTTGAGTGTGGAAAAACGTAGTCAGGATGCCGACAGTCTGGAAGAAAAATATATAATTATAATAGATGACACTAAAACGATCCAAATTCACTTCCATTTATATTTACAGACACTACTATTATAAGTTTTGATCTGTTTAGTATGCACTTTTATGATGTTTATATAGTCCATTTCTTGCTAATAAATTTTGACTCTATTTTCGATGGGTATTTTACATGCCTGATGAGGTCTGATGACACTTTTATTATTATGGTAAAAGCGATCTGGACCGGGCCCTTGTGCTGGAATATATCTTCCTCAAGAAAGTGAGGGGAAATCCGTACTCAGCAATAGGTCAATGGGTTGATGCTGGGCTGATTATGAAAGCGAGCTATTTCGATGATAGAGGCAGAAGGTAGACAACGGAACTGATTGGTGACTTTCAGTCTATTGGCGGTATATGGATTCATTTTGAGTACCAAATCCGAGTTGAATAAAAACAAGTTAACTCATTGGCAGCTGAACCGGTTTTTACATTTGAGCACAGTTATGAATCTGCATACACCGTGTGAGTTTTCCAGCACTGGCATGCCATCTGTGTGAGCCGCACTGTAGTAGCGCCGCGTTAAGCAAACACGTCTGTGTTTGGCCGCGCAGCCGACATTTAAACTGTTCTTACATAACAGGTGTATTCCTGCACTGGCGTTAAGTGATTTAAAACACAAACGTCTCTGTTTTCAGCAGTCAGCGTCTTAAAAACATTTTAAAGTGACGAAAATTTAAATAGTTTTCCTACCAATAACGTTCTTTGTACGCCTTGTGAATCATCAAAGTGATTCATCAAATACATATATTTTTGTTGAAATTCTAGAATGTTTTTAGTGCGTTCTTCGATACACACACATCCCGCCATTTTGTTTTCCAAACATATTTTAAGTGATTTCATTTCATTGTAAACCATGTTTGCAATTAATATACATGAAAACCGACTTGAAAGTGACAACATGTTTTGAAAATAACTAAGCAACATGCGTACAAGTACGTTAAACATTTGAAGCAAAAGTTCGTACGATAAAAATATGTATATCGCACTTGACATATTGATCGTAAAAAACAGTAAATGAAATACCGTCACAGATATTGCTAAGGAATTTTGATTAAATGAAGTATAAAATACATAAACAAATGCATCTTTACATATAAGAGACGTGATAATGTAAATTGACAGCTCAGATATACTTAAAATGCTATTAGCTACAGCAATAAAGCTATTTGGTGCAACGTTTAAGTATATCTCTATTATGTAAAGTACACAGAAAATCAATAGACAGTAATATTTAGAGAACTTCCGAAAAAAAGCGTTTGTGGTAAGAAACTCGTTATACAATCCTAATATTAGTCTCACAAACATAATGAATTTTATAGAAAATAAACATTTGAACATTGCAGCAACGGACTTTAGCATTTCTTTAATAGAACTCATGTTTTTATGTTGTTTTCACGTTTGTCACAGATCGGTTTTAATTTTTTTATCGAATATGAGCGGACGTGCACTCCCTTCGGACTTGTGTTGCTTACCATTCTATTAAATTACTTTAAACCAAGCCATAATACAAAAACAAATGGAATTAATTTTTTATCACAATAATTATTATTATTGACAAGTGCGAGTTCTTCCGTGCAAAGGGTCCACTGCTAATTTTAGGAATGATATTATATTATAAACATGGGCTCTTAAGTTAAGATATCTATACTATAAGATTAATACAATTTAAGTGTATGTCTGTGATTTCAAAATAAATTGCAATATTTAAGTGGACACTGCTATTAATGCAATGCCTAATCAAATATGTGAATTTTTAAGAAATATTGTCTGTCTGTTTATCTGAAATTCTGTCTCGCAAAGGGTCCAAAATGGATTCAGAGATTTTCATGAAAACACAGTGATTGTAACTTAAATTTTCTTTTATTTTTCATGTCGATAATTTACAGGGCTCAGAAGATATATATATATATAAATTCACTTCTTCAAGTCCCGTGCGAAAGTTTTTTTTTATTTAACATAGTTACAAAACGAGCAAGTCGTTCACCCGATGACCACGCCTGCCCATGACTATTACAGTGTCACCTAGAACATTGCATTGTATGATCATGAGCGGCACTGCACTGCGCTCGTCACCCTGAGACATAGGTTCGGTAGTCGCGGGTTGAAAAAATTGAACATAACAATTAGTTCGCTTTGTTTTCCTGCGACAGTGCACGATGTGGAACCCTAAAAAGAGAATGATATAAAAATTAAAGTATTGTTTCGTGAAATTACTTTAAATTGGTAAACCTACCTAGTAGTAGTTGTAATTATTTGATGCGACCGATATAGAACACTGTCCTGACTAGTATTTATGTAGATGGTACATTATTATTTATTTATTTATTCTTTAGCACACAAATGGAGTACAAGGAGTACTTAATGCTAAGTAGCATTTTCTACCAGTCATCCCGGAGGTGTAACTGAAATGGTGGTGGTGTGGCAAAACGAGAGAGCAGAGAAAAGTATATTTAAAAGATATTTAGTGTTAGAATATTTTATTATAAATTAATACAATTAAATATATAACGTTACAATAAACTAATAAATACAATATAAAATAGATAAACATATATAAGGATATATTATATCGAGTAGGTAATTTGATCGAGTAGGTTAGATGTTTGGTTTTTATTTCCAAACATCACACATAAGCGGCGAGACACATTGAAGAGGTGCTGCGTGCCGCATAACGGCACTCAATCCCTTTTTCATACATTTTCATCAATGTGACAGCGCAGAAAATGTTATCATACTGCCAGCGCCACTGCTTTTTTGCCTATCATACAACACAACAATGATCACATTAAGCACTCTATACATATTGTCGACAGTGTTCAAATTAGGTTACTATATTAACTGCAGGTACTTATGACCATGAACAAGTGGGATCATAATTAAAACGCGATATTTTAAAAACTAAGTTTCATTATTCATTCTAGCTTGATCAGAAAGCAAAAACGATAAAGATGGACTTACTTTAGAGCTCTATAGTCATTAGAAGCCAAACGATTCTTATGCCCGCCTTCCACTACGAGCGGAGCGGGCTCTGTACGGACTCCGTTCAACCCGCATGGAAGTGCTTCCACCATGAACGAATGAAGTGGAAGACGGGCGTTATGGTTTGACAGAACCTCTACTTCGTAGGCGGTAGTCCCGACGTTAGGTACTGACGTGGTTCGCCCGAAGTTATCGCTAGAAAACAGCGCGGACGCGGTCATTGCGTTACTAAATGCATGCACGATTTTGTAGCGATAGCTACGGATAACCGATGGCAATACTAACCATCAGGTTAACACTAAATACGAGCGTAGAGGCAATTTAAATCATCGTAGAGTTTATGACGATCGAAATAACGTTTTTCCCGATCCATGACTCGTCCCTAGACCCAGTAATGAACCAGCTACGTAGTCCTATTCCAATGTATATTTAGTGTTGGAAACAAGCCGAGTTTTCATTAGGTAGGAAAATAAACAAATAGGGCCTGTCTTGCACAGGTGTGTGAATCGCGGGTGTGTTGACGCAGCGAATTTTCACGTTACAAAAGGGTAGGGATAGACCGAGGGAATTTATGGTGGTTATTTTTGAGGAACTTAATCAAGTTGGGCTATTTACGAGCAGGTCAACCTGTAGATCAACGCTTTTTCAAAGGTTATGGGATAAGATACTGGTTGATTACTGGGCATATAAGACTTTAGAGTCGATATCTCAGGGTGCCGAGCGCGGTGCAGTGCCGCGCAGGATTATGCAATGCAGTGTTCTGGGTGGTGCTGTGACTGTTATGGGCAGGCGTAGCGCTTACCATCACGTGAACGACTTGCCCGTCAAATAAAAAATAAGTTGATCACGAGTTTGCCACGTGCAAAATTCCCATTCATTACCACCTAACCTAAACGCACTAACTTGTATTTATAGAGAGTATGCACTTGAATTGCAGCATTTTTTTTTACTTGCACGTGACTGTACGTATACCAGATATGGACTCAGTCGAGTGGCCAGATATGTCCTAAGTGGCATAACATATTAGATGCATTACAAATCCCGCATCATCTCGCCGAATTAACACTCAGCGTATATCATAATTCAGCACAATTTTGCTCCGAGTACGTTCACGCCGGCATAATTTAATTGACGTTACGTCGCTCGTAGCCTCGATAATTAATTTACCTTGAGCGTATCCGTTCCAGCCTCGCGTGTGAAAGACATAAGAAATGCTTATTAAAATAATTTGGTCCAAAACCTGCGCTAATTACCTACCAATTTATGATAATTATGTTTTGAGTAAGCGTCAGCGCTCGTTATTAGAGCCTGCCTATTTCAAAAGTCAGGTTGATGGAAACAAAAAAAATTATAAAAAAGTCAAAAAACTATAAAAACATTAAGATGTGATTCTACTGATTTTGAATTATATTCAAATTTGTACTATACCAAAAATATAGTTATCATTGTAATGTTTAATCGTTGGTTGGTATTTTTTTAAAGTGTATGTCTTTGTTCAAAGTTCTTAATATAGAATATTATAAATTTGGAATAATGTTATAACCTAACAGTAATTTTTTTTTATACTTAATAATATTTACTGACACAACTGAAATAACAATATAAATAAAAGGAAAACTAACTAAAACTAAAACTTAAAAATCTAACAAAAGAGGGTGTCTATGAGGCATGGTGCCAAGAACACTGGCTGCATTTCCACGTTGAATAGCAATAGCTATCTGTGCGAGAAATGAGCCAGCCCTCTTGTCACTAAACGACTAAACGAGGAAATAATTGCTTAAAAAATTTCCTCGCACTTGGACCCCATGGACCAATAATCTTTGATATCGGTTCATGAGTTTTTGGTATTACGAAAAAAAATATTAAATGTACTAAATAAGCAAATCTTGAATGAGAAAAACAATAAAAAAGCCATGGATGGCAAACTACTGAGCAACTTATGTAGGTCATATACCATGCTGCCTATTGCCCAATCGACCTGACACTGCCTATTGGATCAAATACAACTGACCGTGTGTGGGCGTGAATTGGCACGACAGTTATACATGTTTGGTGTATATTAACGAACTGCAGATTGGATCTAGCCTGCAGCGTCCTACCGATTGGCAGATAGGCAGTATTGTGTAGAGCCACCATTAGCCTCGTGGAGCAAACGGAGCAGTGCTACAGCCAGAACGCTGCAGTACTGCTCCGTAAATAAAATAATCCTTAGCTAGCAAACAATTGATGATAGTAAACAAAGGATTATTTAATTTAAATTTAGTTAGTAGACAATTGCCCAATCCTTACTTATATTATAAATGCGAAAGTAACTCTGTCTGTTGCTCTTTCACGCCTGAACTACTGAACCGATTGAAATGAAATTTGGTACAGAGATAGTCTAGAGCCTAGGGTAGGACATAGGCTACTTTTTATCGCAAAAAATGCATTGTAAGGGTTTGAAATAGGGGGTGAAAGTTTGTATGGAAGTTTCGTCATTTTTAAAGATAGAAGCTTCAAATTTATTTTTTAGTATTTTGATTAGATATAAATAAATATGACATTCTACGCGGGAACTACGTGGGTGAAACCGCAGGGCGCAGCTAGTATGAAATAAATGTGACACAAAATTTTATAAAAAAAATAACATAAAATTGTACCTTACAAAACCTGATTAAATAGGTAATCTTCTCAGTGAAAAAGCCTTCTTAAAACAGAATTGTTTCTTTTACATCTTCAATGGTACAAAGCGATAAAAAGGCTGATAGAATCAAAGCCGTCAAGTCAAGATTAAAGAGATATGTCCGCGCCATCGCCACTCCTTTCATAGGCCATGATATTGATCAAGAACCCGGATCAATTTCTCTAACAAAAGAGTCACCAACTAACAAAAAACAAGCAGGCATTGCAAAACCTCCTTGACTTCAATAAAATTTAGGCAATTGTGTCAGCGGATGACTGCAGGTGTTTTTTTTTTGTTGAATTAAGAAAAGGTCACCGTTATCTGGCCTTTTAGACAAAGGAGCAAGGTCCTTCTACCCCCTGCCTTGTCTCAAGATGAAAACTGAGTGGATTATATAAGTAGATAGCTCCAAACATAAAGAGATTCTCTCTGAGATAACGCTCGGGGAAGGCAAACATCGTCTTATCTAAAAAAGGTCCCACATAAATGTTTTATACAGGTAATTGTGCAAATCTTACTTTGAAAATGTTTCTTTTTTGTCGATCTATAAACAGCTCTTTGGGGAATTCATTTGGGTACTTAGAAACTAAAGGAGTTTCTTTTCATGGAATATCTGCTTTAAGCTACATTTTTTTTTCAATAATTGTTTGCTAAAATTTACGAAAACGTGACCTATTCTTAGCGATTTGTTAGGCAATTGTTGTGGGAATAATTTTACATATAATATTTAGTTTAAGGTTAACATTGTAATTAATATTATTAAATCCATAAAATAATTATTTTGTCGTTATTTTATGATATTTAGTTTAATTTTTTTCTCTTTCGGCAAATAAATAATTTAGAGCTTAAATTGCCTCACTGAATATTAATTTCACAGTATTTTATCCCCACCCCTGAGGGGTTCCACGCCATGTCGGGAGTCACTGAGCCAAATGATTCAAAGGACTCGCGTTACTACCGTCCTGAGTAACGCCATTTTTCCTCGTTACTACGAAGGTGGTTGCCGCTTGTAAACCGCTCGGATTTCCCTTGATAGTGACAAATCTTCGGTGTTTATGTGAAATAATATATTATGTACATAAAGAAATGAGAAGCATGGGACTGTGTTAAAAATGCACAACATTTGGGGAGAAGAAAGATTTTTTTTTGAACAAGTGACATCATGAGCCAATCTTTCACCTGGTGGTAAACGCTACGCCTGCCCACAACAATGCCAGCCAGAACGTTACATTACATAATCCTGCGTGGCATTGCACTGCGCTCGTCACCCTGACACATCGACTCTAAAGTGTCATATGCCCAGTAATTTCGCTGGAAACAGCGCCCTTCAAGTCGGAACACAGTAATGTTTGCTCACTACTGCTTGGCGGATGAATATCTGGCAAAGGAGTCTGGAGTTTTTTCTTATCAATTTTTCCCAGCGGTTATAAAGGCACAGACACATGACATTTCAAAAAGCAGTCACCTATCTGCATGCAACAAAATAAAGCTCTACTAAACTAATAAAACATCCCACACTCACCAGTATCCAAAATGTAAATTCGGTTATACCCGGTGCTTCATAACTCATAATCAAGGCAGAATGTCCTTAGCCCCGGCGGGCGGTCGCTGCAATATTAAATTCAATTTACTCGACTTGATTAGTTCTCTGGTCATAATGCCCGTATTAGATGCAAGCTCCTCTATTGTCCTATTAATTTCGGCCCGTCTATGATAATGGTGAGTGCCTCTTTGTGGGAAGTGAATTTTGTAGTCCACTTTGTGTTGAGGTTTGAACCCTTAGAATAACTATTGAAGGTAGGTTTTCAAACGACGTCTTCTAACAAACGCACGCTGCGATTTTTTTATTTCTGTTGCGTTTTTTTTTATTACTTTAATGTAGTTTTGTGTGTGTGTGTTGTATTATGTGCATTTATATTTTTACATATTTGTTTAGTTCTATTTATTTCTGTAGTTGCACTATCGACAGATCCATTATTATATTGTTTCATCCTCTTCATCCAAAGGGTGTCTGAAAGAAATTGCCGTTTAGCAATGAGGCCGCCCATTGTACTCTTAGTTATATTATAGCTGGTTAGTTATAAGATCTTTTTTTACTTGTAGGTTTGTCATGGAATGAAATAAAGAGTTGTAATCTTGTGCTACTTTTGGTGGTTTAACCAAGTTAACCTAGAAAATTCATGAATTACCCGTGGAATCTGCTTTCTTGATAAATTATGGCACAATATCATCGCAACTAGAAAATTGGAAAGAAAAAACTTTCATATATAAATTAATATAGTAAAAAATAATAATTACGCGTCACGATCACATACCAAATCTTAACCCCTAAACTAAGATCCCTGTACCTACCTAGGGAATCAAGCACTACTAGGACCATGGTCCTTCAAACACCTAGACTTGGATCAAATACCTGTGGTTCACATAAATCTTTGCCTTGTGCGGGAATCAAATTGCAACTTTATGCTTTACAGTAGATTAATTTAAAGTTATTTTTGATTAGTCAGTTTTTTTACTAAAGTTTCTACCATAAAATATTTTGTTCAAAATAATAATAATCATCACCATCATCGTCATCAACCTATATCTTCCCACTGCTGAGCACGAGCCTCACCTCAGTTTCGTGTGAAGGATTAGCCCATTCCACCACGGGGGCCCGGTCCGGATACATACCTACCTCTGAAATAATCCTCAGATGGATTGATAACTATAATGATTTGTCTAATTTGCTAAGGTATTATTATTACGCTGTTACCTTTCAATACTTTCACTCATAATAATAACAGAAATAGAAAATAATATCTTTCGCCATCAGCGGATAAAAAGGCCAAATGCTTATTCGACAAAAAATACGAAGAGACCGTTCCGGAAGCCACTTAATTATACCTAAGCCGCAATTAATATAAGCGTTATGGTAACGACTCTACTACTGTGTCAGAGTTTTGTAAAGATAACTGTCAATGGACCGTAGATGTGAAATCAGCAACAGTTGTGTGAAAAATATTCTAAGTATATAAAAAAATTAATGACTAAATTGCAAAAAATTACATCTCGTAGAGTTTCTTGGTGCTATCTTCACTGACAGGCGTATTCCCGAAGCACTGGTAAAGGTAATGGAGTTTCCTTTTCCTTTGTGACATTCAGGCAAAGTCACCACATGAAAGGGAAATGTCCTTTTTCAAACTCAAAGCATAATCAGAATCATTAGTTTAGAAGATCATTTTTGATTTATTTCTTATTTACCTTTATGTTCACCTGATGGAAAACGCTACGCCTACCCATAACAGTTACAGTGCCACCCAGAACTTAGCATTGTATTATTATCTTGCGCGGCACTGCGCTGCGCTCGCCACTCTGAGACACCGGCTCTAAAGTCTCATATGCCTAGTAATTTTGCTGGAAACAGCGCCTTTCAAACCGGAGCACAGTATTGTTTTCACACCACTGCTTGGCGGATGAATATCTAGCCAAATGAAATTTTATCCAATGCAAATTTCTGGGATCTGAATTATATTTTAAATTTCATTTTACTGAAATCTGAATTACATTTTATATTTCACTAGCTGTACCCTGCCACGCTTCGCTGTGGCACATTCGTACATTCGCTGATATGTCACTGATGAAAAAAATAGATAAAAACAATCCTTGATGCGGATATTATCATGCTAAAATTTCTGCTCGATCGGTGCAGAACTTTTTGAGTTTCTGAAAGGTACACAAACCAACATAACATTTATATATATATATATATATCGTGATAGGGGTAGACCACCCCTTTTTAAAAAGTGCAAAACCGCTGACCTGCTGACCACCGGCTTTGCTATTGCAATGTAAATGTCTACCTAGTTGTTAACTTTACTCACAAGGCTAACAAAACACACCCTGGAATTTAGTTTGAAATAAAAGCAGATGAATCACTGAAAATTATAATTATTTTATTGAATTATTTAGCAAGGATTTACTCACAACGTTTTCGCACCGAGAATCCAACTCAAAGTGCCGTCAAGAAACTAGCTCCGATAGTTCCCAGCCACCACTTTTTGCGCCAACCAATGAGATGGTAGCGAGCTACAAGATATGAAGATAGATGGCGCTCATGGCGGCCTCAAACTATCAGAACTAGCTCATCGAATCAGCAATTACTAAGCAGAAGCTTTTAATAAGCATTACTAAGATTATGAAGCCTAGTACGGCTAGTAAATAAGCATTACAGCAATCATAATTTTAAATAGGAATAAACCTACTTTGAAATGACGATAGGAAACGATCGAACTGAGAACTATTTTAAGTTAGGTAATCATTTTGAAGGTTTTAACTGGATACAACGCAATTAGAATTTACTCTTAGATTTGATGTCATTCAAGCATACAGATTACTGATATTCAAAAACAAATCTTAACTTAATCGAGTCTTTTCGACTCGATGACGTAGGTGCCTGATTTATCATTGCGGCGGCGGATATACTCAAACATAACTCTTTTAGCTTGATAAATTAACTTAGAGATTGTAAATTGACAAAACGCTATTAAAATGGATGTTAAGGTTTAACATTATTAAAGGTTACAAATTAAGATCAAACTTATAAAATAAATCGAAGTATCTTTGATCAATGCCGGAGATTCCCGAAAGCTCCCGATTCGTCCTCGCGGCGACACGGCCATTCTGCGAGGCGGTGCGTGCTCTGCACCTGCCGCGGTTTCTGGAATTTAAAGTTTTCATTTGAGCTAGGCATCCGTACACCGGTACGCTAGCTGATAACTAAGTTTTACGATCGCTTATTTTCCGCCTGTTATAACGTTGTATTGAGAATAATACTCGGACATCATTGTCGGTATTTGTTAGTGTTAAGGTAATGACAAAGTTATCAGCCAACTTTTTAGTACCATAAAATATTTCCATAAGCAATGTTAATGAAGTGATTATCACATGTATTCAAAGCATTCATTGTCTTGCTAAGGAATAGATAAAATTGATTTGCAGTGCTGTACGTAGGAATGAGCCGAGTTGATGATTTGCTTGATGCAAACACTCCACGCATTTTGCACAAGTAGTTTTGTTATTATGTTAATGCAAATGCTCCACGCATAATTGCATTACTTTATATAGGTACTCGTAGACAGGGATGATGCTGTGGTCTGGGCGGTCTTGTACGCCGTGGTCCACAGAGGCTCTAAAGGAAATGGGACTAGGTCGATGCTGTGGTCTGGGCCTTAAGTATTATGACCGTGGTCCACAGAGGCTCTGAAAATGACAGAAATGGGAAGGGATACCAGGAAAGTACAGTACAGTCACAGTCACAGTGTACAGTCTTACCCACAAAATGAAAATATTATTTTACCCTTCTCAAAGATAGGTAAATGGATGTGTGATGTGTTTTAGTTTATGAATGATGTAGCAGAGTAGAATGAAACGTGCTCACCATGATTGTTATAGTAGTGATGCGCAATGTATGTTGTGTTATTCAGTGGCGGCGACGTCACCATCAGTGTCGTCAACCGCTTGTAGCGTCACCGGGGGTAGAGCAGCTTGCTGGTGATCTTGAGGCGACACGGCCGCCTGGGCGACGTCTCCCGGCTGAGGGGCGCGCCGCAGTTGATCGTGCGCGACTTTGCGGGGCCGCCCATGGTGGCCCACCACCTTCTTGACGAGGTAGCGGTCGTTCTCTAGGACTCTGTAAACTTCATAAGGCACGCTAAATTTCAAATCGAGAGAAGTCTGATTTCTGGGGTTGTTTTTTATGAGAACGAAATCTCCTCGCTGAAAGTTGTGAATTCTTGCTCGTCCTCTGTCGAATCTGATTTTATCTTTTGCAGATAGCTCCGTCATTCTAAGTTGTACATGCCGATCCAAAGCATCAAAGTCTATAGACGTGTTATCAAAGTTTACCAACTGCAGTAACTCAGGTGGCACGCAGTTTTGGCGTCGAGTCGTTGTTCTATGTTGATCCATTCGAGATTGTTTGTCATGGTATTGACCGTCAATGGATCTGGATTCCGACTGAGAAAGTCGGCATGCTGCATCCGCTCGCCCTTCCTGTATTCTATTTCGAAGTCAAAATTTTGTAAATACGCCCACCATCTATGTATGCGAGGTAGCAGGCCTTTCTTATGTTTGGAAGCCTTCAAGGCGTTGCAATCTGTGATCACTTTGAACTTACGTCCGTAGACAAAGTGACGAAAGTGCTTGATCGCTCGCACTACGGCCAATGTCTCCAGTTCGTAACTATGGTACCTACTTTCTGTGTCCGTGGTGCGCATGCTGAAGTAAGCGATCACATGTTGTCTGCCGTTGATGACTTGGACGAGAATCGCACCAAATCCGAGACTGCTGGCGTCAGTGTATAGCTCTATAGCCTCTCCTTGGAATATAGTAAGGACAGGCGCAGAGGTGAGATGATGGATAATCTTTTGACGTGCCTCCTCATGAACATGAGTCCATTGCCACCCAGTGCTTTGTTTAGTAAGATCGCACAGGGGAACCATAGTTCGGGCGAAATCAGGAATGAAACGGCGAAAGTAACTCGCAAGCCCGTTAAATTGACGCACCTGTTTAACTGTAGTCGGCACGGGAGCTTTTAGAAGGGCCTCGACTTTTTTTTTTTTTTGGGACTTGGACGAACCTGACCGTTTTCTACCACATTACCGAGGTACTCAATAGAGTGCTTGAAAAAGAGTCATTTTTCAATATTTATCGAGAAACCTGACTCGCATAACGCAATCAGAATTCGGTCCAAGTATGCCAATCCACTAGTAAAATTACGGCACTTACTGATGACATCATCAATATAAACCTGCGCTACACCGTCGTTATTATTATTATTATTATCAGCGTCACTATTTGCACTACCTGCGTTCAACAAGGGCCCTAGGGCGCGATTTATGCATCTCTGGTACACGGAAGGTGCGTTGCAGAGACCAAATGGCATCGTGAGATACTCATACAACCCGTCAGGTGTTACAAAGGCTGTTTTCTCAATACTGTGTTCAGAAATCGGTATTAGGTTAAAGCCGGATGCCGTGTCAAGCGTCGAATAGAACCGTCCGCCTGCCAGTTGGTCAATTTGATCCGCGATCAGTGGAAGCGGAAAATGGTCGCGTACAGTGTTGGCATTTAACTCTCGATAATCTACACACATGCGATCGTCGCCGTTTTTCTTTTTAACTAAAATAATTGGACTAGGATATGGCGATTTACTTTCACGGACAATGTTATTCTCAATTAACTCACTGACGATCTGTTTAACTTTCTCGCGCTCGACCGGGCTCAATCTATAAGGCCTTCGCTCAACATATTTGTCTGGGTTCTTTAATCGAATCTCCAATTCACCAGTGTTGACGCGAGACTTAGCAAAACCGCGGGTAAAAACATGCGAGTACTTGTTAAGCAAAATCATCAATTCGTCAATTTCAGATGTGTTCGTCAAGTCGTGGTTAATGTTCTCAAACAAAGGGCAGTTCGATCGCACGTGCAAGACGCGGGGCTGAGATAACAAAGTTGCACTATTTTTTGTTACTATAACACTGAGACCGGTCTCGTGAAGTAAGTTCGCACCAATTAACACGTCTGACGTCATTTCGTAGTCTGACAGGACATGGAACATGATTTCAACATTTATATTGTCAATGATGCAGATCGCAGTGAGGGTACTTGTTGAAACAACAGGAAAAGGACCTATTCCACGTAAATATTGAATGACCTGACGTCTTTGCCCGGGCAATCTGTTTGCGACAGACTCTCGCATCACAGAGCATTCCGCACCGCTATCAAACACAGTATCTAGAATTTTGTCACCAACGCAAATACGCATCGTATTCAAACTGGATCTATCGTTAGAGACCGAATTCACGTTAGAAACTACCCGTTCTTCGCGACGATAGCAGGTGTCAAACGTGTGACCTGGTTTTGAACAGAATGAACAAATCTTATCACTAACCGGCCTAGGCATTGTAGCGGATGACATCGTGGAACTTTTATCGGTCGGCTGGGCATTTGAATCGTTTCTGTTGCGACAAATATTGAAAGTATGGCCGCTCCTTTTACAGAAAGTGCAATAAAGGGGATTTCGGTAATCAACATTAACCTTGGAACGTTTCAACGGTGGTTGGTTGTTATTACTTTGAATCGGGCGCTTCACGCGAATAGAAGAGGCAACAGATATCAATTCGGGCACTGAGATAGCTCTGGCATTCATTAATTCAATACGGAGACGCTCGTCACTCACCGTTCCAATCACCGCCTCCACAGCTTGATGTCGTGACTAACCAATTATCAGCCCATATTTTGGCACGACCCTTTAGCAAGCCGGTTACTTTAATCCGGATGTCGTAGTCGGTGAGGTTATACGTGCTTTTAGCTGTAGATATGTGATTGCACCACTCCCGAACTCCGACGTTACCGTCCGGGTCGTACGAAGGCAGAAATACGTCCGTAATCTTGACTTTATCGACGGATGTTTGTTGCATTAATAACCGATCACTCATATGCTGCATCATCGTCATCATATTTGAGAAAAAAAAAAATCTGGGGGTACATTACCAGATTGTAGTAACATTGCCGGTGGTGCTGCAATCAGGGCCATGGCAGGTCCGCTCGTCGCTTCGCATGTCGTAGACACGTTTGTACTCGCTGGGGCACCAGGCGCTGCATGGTTCGGCTCAGGGGCATCCATCCTGGAGCCTAGTCGCTGCTCTCGGGGGTGTGATTAGAGTAACCTGAAAAATTATTATGAACGGACAGAAAAGGATCGTTGAATTCCATCCCACTTCTGATATCGTGATAGGGGTAGACCACCCCTTTTTAAAAAGTGCAAAACCGCTGACCTGCTGACCACCGGCTTTGCTATTGCAATGTAAATGTCTACCTAGTTGTTAACTTTACTCACAAGGCTAACAAAACACACCCTGGAATTTAGTTTGAAATAAAAGCAGATGAATCACTGAAAATTATAATTATTTTATTGAATTATTTAGCAAGGATTTACTCACAACGTTTTCGCACCGAGAATCCAACTCAAAGTGCCGTCAAGAAACTAGCTCCGATAGTTCCCAGCCACCACTTTTTGCGCCAACCAATGAGATGGTAGCGAGCTACAAGATATGAAGATAGATGGCGCTCATGGCGGCCTCAAACTATCAGAACTAGCTCATCGAATCAGCAATTACTAAGCAGAAGCTTTTAATAAGCATTACTAAGATTATGAAGCCTAGTACGGCTAGTAAATAAGCATTACAGCAATCATAATTTTAAATAGGAATAAACCTACTTTGAAATGACGATAGGAAACGATCGAACTGAGAACTATTTTAAGTTAGGTAATCATTTTGAAGGTTTTAACTGGATACAACGCAATTAGAATTTACTCTTAGATTTGATGTCATTCAAGCATACAGATTACTGATATTCAAAAACAAATCTTAACTTAATCGAGTCTTTTCGACTCGATGACGTAGGTGCCTGATTTATCATTGCGGCGGCGGATATACTCAAACATAACTCTTTTAGCTTGATAAATTAACTTAGAGATTGTAAATTGACAAAACGCTATTAAAATGGATGTTAAGGTTTAACATTATTAAAGGTTACAAATTAAGATCAAACTTATAAAATAAATCGAAGTATCTTTGATCAATGCCGGAGATTCCCGAAAGCTCCCGATTCGTCCTCGCGGCGACATATATAGATTAATTTCATTTTCTATTCTCTTAATGTTTTATGTACAGGCGTGCCGCTTATTACCAGCTGAACCGCTTAATCGTTTTGTTAATCAGGAAAAAATAACAAATGGGGTGTCTATTCAGCATCATAGGTGGCTTGTTGGGTGTAATATTCCGAGAGAAGTTTCCGTAATTCGTGACAACGCACGCGGTCACGTAACCAACGAGTGTTATATCAAATTGTTATTCGTTACCTATCTCATTAACACTCGTGCTGTTTTGGATTACCCGTGATATTATTTGGTCCATTTCTTTTTGACATCTGTTATTTGTTGGATCTTCTTTTTTTTTCTTTTGTATTAATAATAATATTTAATTGATTTGCAGCCAGTGTTATTTGAAGGAAGAATGAGCTTAAGCAATTCAGGGGCCTCACCACAAACAGTTAATCCATCCAGTTTAAGACCTAGAATTGAACTGCCCTGCCAACTGTCACCACCAATATCGCTCAGCGTTCATAAGTCGACCAGAGACATTTATCCAAAGACATCGTAAAAAATTGTTTGCATTTATGGGAGTTTATATAGCTCCATCTCATTCTCTTTGAGTCGAAGTTTATTTGAGTGAAAACACGTCACGTTTGTCATTTATGAGAGTGAAGTGCCAATCTAGGCCGTTTAGTTTAAGACTTTAAAATGAACTGCATGCTGAATAAGTACATGGTTACCCCCTCAGTTATTTGTTTGTCCAATGAGAACCAGGGTCTCTTGTCAGAATGGGACAATTTATTTATAGGCTTTTGACTGCTTCGTAAATATTCTCTGTCTCCGTCACAATAACATAGGAGCCAAGCGGGTACGGGATGATTCAATATACCAAACACTTTGTAAAATAGGACTGTATACATATATCCAACAATTTTATTAGCACGTTTATTATTATAGTACATTTAACCCCTCCTGGGTCGGGGAAGCCAAATTAGATTCCCTGAGTTATACACAAATAGTGATGATGGGAATAGTGTTTTGGCCGGATTGGCGGAAAGTTGAAAGGGCGGCTGGATTTTAGTCTTATTCATAATTGAATATGATTATGAGCCTACCTATAATAATAGGTGTTGGACCTAGTCTCATTTTAATCAGTGTTATTTCTCATTTTAATCAGAACAATCGGCAGACGCCTGAATTGAAAACTTGCATACTGCGCGCAACTTGGCTATGGGTTAGTGTAAGCCAATTCGGTGGTATATGTATTGAATTTGACAAGGAAATTTCATTTTCTTCTTCAATTTTTTAGCTGAATTTGATACAGTAAAAGGAAACTCTTTTCAAATTATATCAACACTTAATTAGTTGAAGTTTATTATCTTTAAATTACGGTCGCGTACATGGTAATGTTTAGTAAATTTTCCATTTTGGAGAATGAGCCGGATGCTGGAAAGTGGCCGGATACCGGAATACAGCTAGATGTATGACATCTCTATTATAATACAACCTTGTAGGGCGGGACCACCTTGGCTAGAGTTGATTAATGGCTCTGTAGTTTCTATTAACTTAACCGGGTTATATCAGAGCCCAGTTTTGTCAGTTGATAATAATGTTTTAAGGTACTACATAATTTGTTGCGATAAGATTATGATATTGATTATGGTGTGATCGGCGAAAATAATTATTTTTTTACAGTTGTGTTCAATTCTTGTCTTTAATTATATAGTTATCGTCATCATCATCCCCATCTCTTCCCAGAGCTGAGTAGGGATCTTCTCCAACCTTCGTGAGCAGGAGAATGTTTGTGGGTTTTAATAAATAAAAACATAAAGTTATTGTTTCCAGCGAAATTACTGGGCACATGAGACTTTAGAGCGATGTCTCAGAGTAACGAGCGCAGTGCAGTGCTGCGCAGGATTATGCAACGCAGTGTTCTGGGTGGTGCTGTGACTGTTATGGGCAGGCGTAGCGCTTAACATTAGGTGAACGACTTGCTTGTCTCGTTACTCAGTCAAATAAAAAAAAACGAATGTAAACATTGTTTTAATACCAATTAAAGTACGATACCTATACCTACAAATGTGGTGAGAAACTTGGTTTATTTAGAAGATTAAATTTTAAATCGAATCAAAACAAACTTCGCCTACCACGGAAGTCCTATAAAAACGGCCGGCTCATCGGCTTCACTAGATTTATGAGATTATCCGGCCGAGTATGGAAACTATATACGGAACGGATTTGTTCCACTAGTGTACGAATAGCTTAGATTTACAAAATACTACCATTAATACACGAGTATTCTATTACTTTTGGTAGTAAGCTGTAATTCGTTGGAAGCGATTTTAGAGGCGAGCTACAATGAAAATGTGCGGCGTGCTGCATAGATATGTATTTCGCCTTTCGATGCTTGTTACTCAATCACCCTAACCACTGAACGGATTTCGATGAAATTTGGCACACGGGTAGTTTACTATCGAGATTAACACGAGGGATACATTTTCCCGTAAAAAATAACGGTTCTTGTGGGATAATATTCAATGCGAATGAAACCGCGGGGCGTAACTAGTAATAAATGATTTGTAAATTAAATATTAATATCATAAAAAAGCGGATGAATGGATTTCATTTCTCATATTATATTGATATTATTATCAACAGCCTACAAACCTATTTTAAAATGGGTCTGGTGATATATTTCTTCTGTGGCCTTTGATGTTCCTTTTTTTAAAAGAAACACTAAGAAAAACTTTTTAGTATATTTACTTTTTAATAAAGTATTTTAAATGCCTATTTGTTATGTATATAGTTATTTTATTTACTCTCAATCAAAGTGAAAAGTAGAGTATTTAAAGTGAGAATAAAACGACTCATCATAATCGATTTTATTTTGATTATATCGATTCTATGATGGGCAAAAATCGAGTATATTATGTAGAGTCGTTTTAGTCCCTTGTTAAATTAATAACCTACTATTTATAGTTAGTTTTTTGGCACTTTACATGGCTACATTTATTTTGATAAAGCACCGACGTGTTTAACCGAAGCTATCCATTTTCATCTCATACACGGATGGATAGATATAATATTGAAACAATAAACTAGAGTAGCCAGTCTCACAAGCTGTTATCTTAGGATATATTTGCAGAAATTATAGCAGTGAACCTTGGGTTAACTAAACCTATGTAAACTACACTTGAAAATATACCTCCTGCTTCAGCATAGTGTCGTGTCATGGTGACTTTTAAGCTGGCTGCTGATCATCGTTGTCATCATCATCAGACTATATTATTCCACTGCACGGTGACATTACTGTGTTCCGGCTTGAAGGGCATTGTTTCCAGCGAAATTACTGGCCATATGAAACTTTAGAGCTGACGTCTCAGGGCGACGAGCGCAGTGCAGTGCCGCGTAGGGTTATGCAATGCCAAATTCTGGGTGGCACTGTAACTGTTACGGGCAGGCGTACCGCTTACCATCAGGTGGACGACTTACTTGACTCGTCAAACAGTCAAATTAAAAAAAAAATGTCGCGTATAGACTAAATCGTGGATAATCGATATAGAAAAAGAAAATATTTTGTATGTTTGTCCTTAATGCATTCATAAACGGTTGATCAAATAATAATAACACTTTGGTAGGGGTTTCGGAGCACGCCCACGAGGGTTTCTTGACCAAAAATTTAAAAAAGAAACCGTGTTTTACTTGATATGGCATTGCTGAGAATGTTGGGTTTTTTTTTATTTTACTGAGTGGCGAGACGAGCAAGTCGTTCAGCTGATGGTAAGCGCTACGCCTGCCCATAACAGTCACAGCACCATCTAGAACACTGCATTGCATAATCTTGTGCTGCACTGCACTGCGCTCGTCACCCTGAGACATCAGCTCTAAAGTCTCATATGCCCAGTAATAAAACAGCAGGTTCAAGATAAATACGTTTAGTGGCTAGCGTATAGGTAATACCGCCACAGTGCGCGATTTTCCGCGTGCACTCTGTGTTATATACAGTGAGGCGCTTACTATCAGGTTAATGACAATCAGTAAAAAAAAAACAATCAAAAGAACGACCATCATCTCGACACAAAAAGTCTTTATTAACATTTTTAGAACACACACATGTCGGAAGTAAAATACAAAATTCTCGCCAAGTTTACAGTAAACCAACGAAAATGTTTGTAATTAAATTTTAAAAACGCCCTTGCGTGTCTAAATGGGGTAATGAAATGAATTATTTTAATGAAGGCTTCCTTACCTCCAGTCGCGTGTTACGTCCGTAAAATACATACTGGGGCGGCAAACACATTTTATGCTTGGAAAGAGAAACTTTCTGCAAAACCAGCAATCAATTTTATAACCTAGCGCTCTTTACAGTTCTTATTGAGTAAAATTTGATTAAGTCTGTAAGAAAAATAAATAATAATAAAAATATATTAAATAAATAAGCAGGAGTCACGATCACACATATAGATCTTGACACCTAAACAGGATTCCCTGTAATTAGGGACTCAGGAACTGCGAGGACCATGGTCCTACAAACACCCAGACTTAGAGCAATATGTCCATACGGACTAAGTCAAATATCAGTCTTTAAGACCTTCTTCTTCTAATGTTGGAGAGTGTCAAATATCATTCTCTAGTATCTTCTTATAATTCTGTTCAACTACTGGAGGGTGTTCCACAGATCAGCGATTTTTTTGAAGTCTCGAAAATGTCAAGTCCTAGTCAGTATTCTAGTTAAGTTGTTAGTCAACGTCGCAGTTCAGTAAAGTGATGGCTGCTATAATCAAACTTCTTGGATGTTTTTGTAGAAAAAACATATTGAAACTTTTTGGGGGCTTGAAATTTTGATTGCAAGTTCATTACTGTCCTTCGAGCCATCTAAGACACTTTTTACATATACTCGAAAATTCCACATTATTTGCGGTTACATTTTTATGATGGGTTTTGGCTTTGATTACCGCAAGCTCTTTATTGCCACCATTCCCGAAGGTCATCCAAAAGGTAATCCGAAATAGGTGATTATTGCGTTCAGAACTTCGTCACCAAGTTGATGGGTGACAGCTGTTCCGCTTTGTATGCAAACCGCAAAAAAAAATTAGGTCAACGCTTGGGACATTTCTTTTTATTTACGGGTCTAATGTCATACTTTAACAATGTTACCTTAATTTAGGGATCCGTAACTTTTGGAAACATTAATTGCGTTTTTTTAGAAGCAATTTTAAATAATGACCAGTCAAGAGGAAGCAACTTATTATCTACGCCGAAGTTACTTTTTTATGTTACTGAGTAACGTCACGAGCAAGTCGTTCACCTGATGATAAGCGCCACACCTGCCCATAACAGTTACAGTGCTACACAGAACTTTGCATGTCATACTCTTTCATGGCACTGCACTGCGTTCGTCACACTGAGACATTGGTTCTTTAGTCTCATATACCCAGTAAATTCACTGGGCTTCTGTCGGTTGCTGCTGTTTTTAATGAACTCATCATCATCATCAACCCATATCGTCCCACTGCTGAGCACGGGTCTCCCCTCACTTCCGTGAGCAGGATTAGGCCATAATTCACCACAAGGTCCATATCCGGATGGGTAGATCACATACTTTCCTGCAAAATAATTCTCGGGTGGGTTTCCTACGAGGCTGGAACTGCCTGCTTGAATTCTTTGTAAAATGTGTGGTGTGTGTGTGTTGTGTGATTGTGTTGGGTGTCCATGTGTGTGATAGAACAAAAACGTTGGTCAAGAAAAATGTATCCTCAGCGTGGATCTACCGTTATTCTCTGTACTTCCGTTCTATCTACTAATCTAATGAAAGTCAGAGAAAATGTTGAACCTAGAAAAAAATCTAAATTCCGACCCAACGGTCTCTCATAAATACGAAACTCTTCACCGTTTTTCGAAATAATATTGCCTGCATCCCATCTTTAAATAACGATCATGATACAGGCTTCCTTATTCCTTCTGTCCTTATCTGGAAGTAGATTAAGGGGTCCCTTGTTTTTGTTCGGATAAAATGGTCGGGTCCGTTGTCCCATTATCATTTTCCGTTGAGTGAATCGCTGTGGACCTCCGGGTGACCCTCTCGGTTTCAATGTAAAAAAGGTACGTAAGTGGTTAACGACTTGAAACATTTGTGTGGGAAGGTGGTTGGGGTTGTACTAGCGAGGTCGAAAATGAACTAATGCATTGCCAACTTCACAGTAGTCCGAATTACGTGACTAAAGGTGGACTTCTATGGATCGCGGTCGACGGGACTGATGCGAGCGATAGTATAACAGAAGTGTATGGCGCCACGGAAGTCCACTCTTACTGTGGTAGAGGAATAGTTGCTATTTAGTTAATGGAAATGGAACGTAGATATAATAGTCTGATTTGGATAATGATGACTTCAATTGAATGGCATAGTACAATAGTAGGCGATTACAGTAAATTTACCTTTGAATGGCTTCGGCCAATGAAATTCGCTGAAAAGGAGAATTGTTCATGTAATGAATTCGTAAGTTTACTGATGTGCGCTTAATTGTGGCTAACAATTACAATTGAAACCATGACAATAGAAAATTGCATTGATCGAATTTTATCGGGAAATGAAAGTTCAATTTATTAAATAAATTATTTATTTAATTTTGATGATTAATACACAGCTTAAAATGGTATACTATCGGACTTAATGCTGAAAGCTCCATCTACCAATGTTTAAATAAAGAGGGGTGTAGGCAAGCATCAAATCTTAACTTAAGTTTTCTTAACTTCTGTTTCTTCCTGTATTCAATGTGTGGTACTCGTAGATGAGAAACTTAACATTGGCTAATGGTAGACTTCTGTGGATCGCGGCCGACGCGCGTGACTGATGCGCGCGTAATTTCAAATATATGTCACTGTTTCGTACTTTTTTATTGTAACTGGCCTCTGTCATGTGTGCCAGTCGCATGAGCGATCCGCGGAATTCTACCTTAACTGCACGAGTTGTGCGAAGAAAAAATGCATTGATATTTACTTCAAGTAAACCGTAGCAAGCTAGCAGCACTCAGACCGTACCTATTTCCGTATCGATGCTTGCTTACTCAGATGTTCAGGAAACGGTGGATGATAACGTCAATAGGGTTTATCGGTTGAGTAAACACATTAGACGTGAGTTCACTTAAGCATAAGTATCGATAATGCTTTTTTTGCTCGTGATTCATATTATTTTTGAAGTTGAAGACAGACACCATGTATTGTGAGAATTCTACGAATTTTCAGTGAATAAGTCTCCGAAGCAAGGAAAAAGGTCTCAGAAAATACTTGTCAACAACTGTTACTATCCGAAGTACCACTAGGGACGCGGTAATTATAGCTGAGAGACATCTGCGACGAGTCGTCTTGTATGCAATAAAGCTACCGCCGCAAAGTTGGGAAACTATTTAATGAAGAAGGCAGTTTATTCATCACATAACTAAGTTCTCGTCTTTACATCATATTTCCACCATTTTGTACGTGAATAGAGAGCTGCTTTTGTTTAAACGTTGCAGATCAGATAACGAGCTTGTTGGACTCCGGTGATAATCTAGACTTATGCCCTATGGTAGGCACGTGAGTTAGATGCAGTAGAGGCCTTGAGTTGCACATACGTAAGCTCGGCATTCAACTCGCGCGCCTACTCTCCGTGCATTTTACTTGTGGCACTTATTGAGGAATTTTGCTTCGTTGGCACATCGTGGATACGGCAACGGCACAGTTTAGAGTAGAAGTCTAATATATACCACATCCTTCAGCCCTTCTCCAAATTCCTTACCCGTTAACGATGACGGAGCAATTCTCTAACCTTCGCCATTCAATGGAACATAATATAATTAATGAAGCCTCGAGTACATGGAAATAGCAATTGGTTATATTGACCGTCATTGGTCATTTACGCGGTGTTTTTTTTATACGGCATACTTAGGGGTGCTCGTAAGTCATGGTAATGTCGCAACGAGGATTTAGTCATGTCAAACTCACGTTGTTGAGTCTATTTCGCTTCGTCTTAAAGTTCTGACAGTCGGGTTCAAACACCGCTTGAGCAGCTCCTACCCAGCTACAACAGCTACAACAGCTACAGCAGGATGAAAAGTGGCAGAATAAAGAAAAATTATGTAAAGTGCTGCATTCTATTAGACTGCTAATGCACCACATCATCTCCGCGACCACAGCGACAAATTTTCTCATCTGAGATTCATCAACGACAAATATTTCCACAAACAGCTGGGTTCGTAAAAAGAACACTCAAATTCTTCAAGGTTTTATGCCGAAGGTCACGTCACGACTCCCACCTACTACGCTCACTTAAAACTTCAAAGTTGCCGGTCATAGCTCATCCATTAATTCATCACTCCATCACAAGGTCTGTTTTAATTAATAAATAAAGGCAGGATAAAAAAGATAAGGTCAGCAGCAGCCTCGCTCCTTAATTAAAGTGAAACTATTAAAATTCCTCTCGCGGCTTGCGCGAAGTTAAAATGCTGTGTGCTCTGAAATGGTGCAGGGAGATGTGGTATATGGTTACAAGAAATTGTATTGTATTTAACGCTTGTTTCACGAAATAGAAGTAAAATGTTGATTGGTTATTCCTCATCAACTTTTTTTCATCAATCTTCCTTCACTTTCTTAAGGAGGATTAGGCGTTAATCGATCACGGGGGCATGGTTCAGATTGGTATAGCCTCCTCAATTTGTGTTATTTCTATGTAAACTTTTGTCAATTTTAGAAATGAACGCAATCTTTCAAAATTATGATTATACAAAAAATTTAAAATAATATAAATAGAGAAATTGTGTTACGTGAACCGTAAGTACAATTTCGATTAGTTACTTTTTAATTTACAGCACAGTAAATGCTTGAATTCACAGTTTTCACGATTAAAAAATCATGTAATAATATCGTTTTAAGCATTTGATACATAAAATAATGAAACTAATATATTTCGTTTCTATAATATTTTGATTTTCTAAACTAATTTTAAGAAATTGCTATATTGCTATATATTATATCAGAAATAGTTTTTGAAAAACAGATGTTTAGTTATTTACAAAATAGCTGTAGGTACTTGCTGACCGGCATAATTTTATGAATAAAGGGGTTTGTCTACAAAGGCGTTTTCCTATTTTACAATTAGTATTATTCTATTTACTTCTTTTCAATGCGAATTCAATTTATTTCTTCCAAATATAACACCTCCACACATTTCACCAAAAATAATCGTCATATTTTGAGTCCGCTGTTTCACCTGTCCACAAAGTAGAGTAATTCTAAAGGCTGGAAGCCTCCGGATCCAATTTTCCATATCATGCCCCGCGCCATGTGGCTGTAACGGCGCCTAAAATAATATGACGAGAGCCAAACCGGCGCTTGGCTAAACGGAATCGCTGATAAGTGCCTCGTTCCATATTTAAACTACCTGACGTTTAGCGTGTTACCTAGGTACAGTCGGCCTCAGAAGTAGATGAACAGCTTCTTACTTTAGCTTTTTTTTTCTTTTTTAGCTTTTTTTAGAAATGTATTTTTTCTCGTTCCCAGTATAGGAAATATTAGTTTTAGAGATGTAAGCTATTTTTAAGTAATTTTAGAGGCACAAAATCATCGTCAATCAGCTATTTGTTTTTTTTTTGTAGATAAGAGATATTGTAAATAAATGGCATGGAAATTTCATCAATATAGGTTTAGTAGTTTGGTGTTTTTTTGTTTGTAACGAAAGATGCTTTACCTTCGGGCATGGCAAATAAAGGCTTACTTGATGAAATTTCTCTATTATTCGCCCTTTTCTCCACAAAACAACAATTCCCTCTGATATACAAGTTCACGTCTACCGCTACCGCCAAAAAATGAGTGGCACGCGTCTTGCCAATACGTGCCTACTTATATATCTGGTATTCTGGGCTGACTGTACCACCAGCTTGATCGTGGTAGGATCACATTTTACAAGACTTTGTAGTTTTGCAGAAATCTTTTCGTCGTCGAAAGGTTTTTCTTTAAACGCAAAAGTTGACTGGAAGAAATAGCTTTAAGTGATGAGACCATCCATTGTGCTTGTATTTCTTATTGGTTAACAGTAAATCGTTTTTGTTTCTCTTCTATTCTATTCTACCAAGTAATTTAACTATAAGATCGTTTATTTGAGGTAAATTCTACGCCTGCCCAAAGTAGTTAAAGTCAATAGACACAGTACACATACACACACACACACACATACACAGACACACAAAAATGCGCAGAGACACAGTTCAATAGTAGAAAGCCTTTTTTATGATACCGAGCGGCAAATGCCACGCTCTTAACAGTTAACAGTTGGAGTGCCACCCAGTAATTTGAATTGAAAATTCTTGCGCGGCACTGCACTGCGCTTGTCGTCCTTGCTTGTGGCACTCGGTTTCTTGGTATGCTTAATAAGTATGCATGTAAATAAAGAAAATATGTTTTTTGTCGCATATGATTGTGGATTTGTGGTGTTGGGTGACCGTCTGAAGATTAAACGACTTAACCGATTTTGACCAAACCATTTGTTTGAAAATACGCTCATTTTTATCGTTATGATAGTAGATTTTATTTAAAACGGCAGTTTCAGCGGATTTTCACGGGAATTTATTACTGTTTTTGACTCAAAGTTTCAATGGTACGGGACGTTTTCTCTATAATCGTATAAAAGCTTTTATGTCACACGACATTTAGCTGGAAACTAAAATATTAAAATTCACTTTAAAATGTCTGTCTCAGGCAAACTAAAATCACGTTGACCCCGTAGGCATTCCCATTTGTAATGCAAATTGTGACGACATTTATGCAGAGAAATTTCACTAGTATGGTAAAAATAGCCTATCAAAAACATAAAACAAAAAAAAACGGTAAAAAACTCTCAAGGATCGCAACGCATTCTTTCTTTCTTTAAATTTATTGGTATATCGGAAATACAATATGGCTGCTAACAGCTATTGATTTATTTTTTGACACTACATTATAGCTTTTAAACACTACTGGGATTGAGACAAATCGAATGATATCTTATCCATCAAAGTCCATCGAGCAGTTTAGGCTGTACTTATACTCGTATTATAAATGCGAAAGTAATTCTGTCTGTCTGTCTGTTGCTCTTCCATGCCTAAACTACTGAACTGATTGAAATGAAATTTGGTACAGAGATAGTCTGGAGCCTAATAAGGGACATAGGGTACTTTTTAATGCGAAAAAACCATTGTAAGGGTTTGAAATAGGGGATGAAAGTTTGTATGGATGTTTCGTCATTTTTGAAGCTAGAAGCCTGAAATTTATTTTTTAGGCTTTTGATTAGACATAAATAAATTTGGCATTCAAAGTTAGTAAAAATTCACCCTTGATGGGGTAAACTAAAAATAGGGGATGAAAGTTTGTATGGAAATATGTAAGGTTTCGGTTAAACTACTGCACCGTATTTAAAAGATTATTTCACTAATGGAAAGCTACATTGACAGCGAGTAACATAGGCTATATTTTATCTCCATATTCCCGCGGGAACAGGAACTACGCAGGTGAAACCGCGGGGCGCAGTGAGTAAATATATAAAAGCTAACATTTAACTCAAAAAATTCAAATCATTTACTGTAAGTAAGCAAACACTAAAGTCTCAAATACATAGAAAAAAATAAAATATGATCTATTAAACTAACGATTAACAGATTCTGGTTTGAGTTTGAAAAAGAAAATGTCCCTTTCAAGTGGTGATTCATGCCTGAATCTCGCACAGGAAAAAGAAACTCAATTAACTTTACCAGTGCATGGAAATACGCAAGTCAAAGAAAACAGCACGAATAACCATACATACGTCCGAAAGCATAACCCTTATTTTAGCAACCCTGTAGAAAACAACTGCACACCAACATTAAACAGCAACAAAGATAATAAAATTAATTCATTTACGCCTAAATTAATCCTCTCAGTGGGACATCTTTGAATCGCTAAAAGCTTATCCGGCGATTGTACAAAACGACAAAACCATTCAACCCTTTTAAACCCCAATCCTGAGTGGTGGGGTCGTTAGCAGACATTAATGGAACTCGCTTATTCAACTGTGAAAATAACAAGGGCCATATTTATTTCTGTAGCCGCGGGTGTAAACAGAATTGATGGGAAAGTGATCAGTATTACACGAAAACTTTATTATACTGATGGAAAAATCCTTTAAACAGAAACAAAGTGATTAAAAAGTGCTCTTAAGTGGTTTCTCTGAGCGGTAGAGGCTAAGCGGTTATTTGTGCGGTTTCCAACTCCACGACGCTGAATTAAAAACCTCCACTCCACACCAATATGACCTCTTTCAGAAGTCATATGCGGATTTATATTGCTGGCGGGGAGCACGTTAAGCCATAAGTCCCGGTTTTCATCAATCGAAGGCAGTTTTTAAGTCACGTCAAAAGCCTTTGGGTTGCCTGGCAACAAAGAAGCATCTGGTTTTAACTAACTAACAAACAATGGTTTCTTTTGGCAGTAGGATACTTTGGTCATCCTAGGGCCTCACCACGAACAGTTAAGTCCATCCAGTTTAAGGCCTTAAACTGAACAGCCCTGCTAACTGTAATCACCAATATCGTTAAGCATTCATAAGTCGACCAGAGACATTTATCCAAAGAGATTGTAACAATTTTTTTTTTGCGCTTATTGGTGTTATATACCTCCATCTCATTCTCTTTCTCTCTCATTCTCATCTGTCTATTTTTGACGTAACGTCACGTTTGTCATTTACGAGTGTGTTTTGCCAATCTAGGCCGTTAAAATGAACTGCATGGAATAAGAATAAGCACGTGGTTACCCCCCAGGAGTAAAGACAGCGTGGGCACGACAGCAGATGCCGCATGTCCTGAGCAGTATAAACCCATATGGCCATCTTCGATTTGCAGTGGACAGCTGAATATTGGGCCAAAAGTATTTAACAGCTTAACTTATTTAACAGTTGATTCGATACTAAGCCATCGATATGACAAAGAAAAAGTCAAAGTTAGACAGTTGGATGTCAAACGCTAACCTACCAATAAAAAATGCAAGGTACCACGCGTATGTAGGTAGGTAGTCTATTTTTCTTTGCAAAATACTTAATTATATTACGCAGAAAGTTTATCCGTCTTTTTTCCACTGGGGATAGGTGTAAAGAAATCAGAGTTTTCTGCAAAGTTTTCTTCTGCTTCCACCATCGGATTTCTACAGGGATTATTGTCTCTCAAAGATGCATAGCGTCCGCTTCTGGAATGTCTGCAAATTTCATTTTATGCATATTTTCCTCTAATAGAACTAAACTTCCATCGGCTTTTTTATATAAGATATTAACTTGACTTGAAGGAATATTATATTACCTACTTCAAGTAAAGTTAGTTAATTTTTTCTTTAAAATCTTGTTTTATTGAGCTAAAAATGTGAATTTGATAATTTTAATTTTTTTTTTATGGGATACCAGGCAACCAGTAAAGACAAAGGTAGACCTTACGAAACTCGATAGACTCAGTAGATATAGATAGATAGATATATCGTGATAATGGTAGACCACCCCTTTTTAAAAAGTGCAAAACCGCTGGCCTGCTGACCACCGGCTTTGCTATTGCAATGTAAATGTCTACCTAGTTGTTAACTTTACTCACAAGGTTAACAAAACACACTCTGGAATTTAGTTTGAAATAAAAGCAGATGAATCACTGAAAATTATAATTATTTTATTGAATTATTTAGCAAGGATTTACTCACAATGTTTTCGCACCGAGAATCCAACTCAAAGTGCCGTCAAGAAACTAGCTCCGATAGTTCCCCGCCACCATTTTTTGCGCCAACCAATAAGATGGTAGCGACTTACAAGATATGAAGATAGATGGCGCTCATGGCGGCTTCAAACTATCAGAACTAGCTTATTGAATTAGCAATTACTAAGCAGAAGCTTTTAATAAGCATTACTAAGATTATGAAGCCTAGTACGGCTAGTAAATAAGCATTACAGCAATCATAATTTTAAATAGGAATTAACTTACTTTGAAATGACGATAGGAAACGATCGAACTGAGAACTATTTTAAGTTAGGTAATCATTTTGAAGGTTTTAACTGGATACAACGCAATTAGAATTTACTCTTAGATTTGATGTCATTCAAGCATACAGATTACTGATATTCAAAAACAAATCTTAACTTAATCGAGTCTTTTCGACTCGATGACGTAGGTGCCTGATTTATCATTGCGGCGGCGGATATACTCAAACATAACTCTTTTAGCTTGATAAATTAACTTAGAGATTGTAAATTGACAAAACGCTATTAAAATGGATGTTAAGGTTTAACATTATTAAAGGTTACAAATTGATAATCGTTATACATTAATCTTAAAGATAAATCGAAGTATCTTTGATAAATGCCGGAGATTCCCGAAAGCTCCGGATTCGTCCTCGCGGCGACAGATAGATAAACTCTTTATTGAAACACCACAGAACATAGAAAACTTAAATATAGAACAAAACAAATTTGCAATTTTTTTTTATTTAATGCAAAAAAAAATATTACTCTGATTTTCTAGACTTTGTAGCATTTGCTACATCTATCGTAGCAGTTCGTAGCACCGTAGCACAAAAGCTACGAGTGGCTACGATAAATAGTTATCATCATATAATCACACCCATATCGGCACACTGCTGGATCTCCCTTCAATTTTTGAAGAGGATTAGGCCATAATTAACCACGGGGCCCGGTCCGGATTGGTGGATAACATACCTACCCCCGAAATAATTCTCGGATAGGTATGTGGGTTTTCTCACGATGCTTTACATAACCACATCGGTACGTGCCCGCACTGGGATTTGAACCAACGACCTTCTCTTAGGAATCGGATGTTCTCCCTCTAGGCTATCACCTACAACAGTTATAACGGGAACACAATAATTATAGGCTTAATGATTGACTGAACATACTGGCTCACATTTACTTGGCAGCGAAACCCTGACGGCATTGCCCCATTGAATGCCGATTTCAAACCAGTTCTAAACTATATTATTTTAGATTCTAAAGCTCCATTCCAGCACGTGCAAAGTCCGGTACACTGTACGCCAGTAAACGCCAGCACATTAATATGTAGATTTATTTAAAACAGCTCGCGACTTTGAGGAATGGAGAGCTGTCGCGCCGCCAGATAAGTTATTGTAAACATCCGCAATTTGCGAAACGATGTTAATGCATTCGTTATGAACGCTTTTAACGGCTCCACGGTGGTGGTAAAGCATATAAAGGATTTATTTATTTTATTGAGTGACAGCACTCAAGGTAACCTCGTGTGCTGCCTCACTTGAGCTGCGCCGCGGTTGATCCGGGCGAGTGGCTGTCGAAAGTAAACTTTGACAAGCCAAGGTGCTTCGGTGTTTCTGTCAGTCACTTAGCAGGCTTTTTTCGTGACGATACGAGCCAGTCGTTCGCCTTATGGTAAGCGCTACGCCTGCCCATAACAGCTACAGTGCCAACCAGAACTTAGTATTATCTTGCGCGGAGTTCCACTGCGCTCGTCAACCTGAGACATCGATTCTAAAGTCTCATAATGCCCATTAATTTCACACACACTCACAAATTCACTCTTAAACAGAACGGGATAACGTTGGTATTTGCATTTTGCTATGAGTCTGTGTAGGTATGAAAGGTATCAATTGAAATTGATTTGGAATTCTGTTTAAGAAGCCCACAGGATGCTTTATTGCTTATCATTATCTCTTATCACCATCAGCATCCGAAGCCCATATTCGTCCACTGCTCGACGTAAGCCTCTCCTAGTAAACGCCACTGAGCCCAATCCGATTATGCCAAGTGTCAATTCCTGGTTGCGCTCATTATTTCCGATACGTAGAATAATTCTAGATCATAATGATTCTATTCTATTCTGCTCTATATTGTACAGTCAGCAACGAAAGTCACTGCACATTTCCGAACTTCTTCCAATTTATACGTAAAATTATAGTCAAAATCAAATCAAATCAAATCATTTATTTCGCTTCAATGTACATGAGAAGACAGGTCATAAGCGTCAGGTTTAGTATTTTTAGGTGTTTAAAGTCGAATTGGATATCAGGTCCTGTTACATTACTTTCGTTGCTGACTGTACATAGAAAATATTAATGACTTTAAAAACCTATAGTACGTTAACTTTATGTAGGAAACAATGAAAAGAGAGTACCTACCTACATTATATGAAAAATAAGGAGCAGTAATACAAAAATTTATACGAGATGTGTTTTAATAAATCGATTCCAATATTTTAATATCGTTATTACATATAATATTTTATGACCATAAATAAGTCTCTTTTTTTTTAGAATAGTATTATCTAAATTTAACTTAATATCCATTTTACATGATTGCTTCTATAATATTATTTTAAGAAAAATGGCGAGAGATTGAGTGTAACAAATAAGATGAACGAGATGGGTATATTTTGTCAAGAATCTTGTTTAAAAATATAGATACCTAGGACAATATTGGCAATAAAGAGAGATTGCGTTATAAAAAGGCTTTACAGAATGACGCTATCAAAACTTCCATACATTTTAGTTTAAGAAAACAAGCTTTTTTTTTAGTTTTATAGTAGGTGCCTATATAAGATTTCACATCTAGCCTCTATATTATTTGTGTTATAAAAGTGTTTGAATTCAGCTAACCTGATGTAAAGTAAAGATGTAGCTCCGATTTGGTCAAAAGGTTAATCCGTTTTTACTCTTGTTTTTAAGATATTTACCCATAATATTTTAGGTGGCAGAAAGCAGTGATGACAGAAATGAGTTCCACATATTGACTGAGAGATTTATATAAGATATAATACATAGTATATTAAAGTTCTCAAATATTCTTTTCTCATTGTTGACAAAGATAAGGTAAGGTAAGGTAAGGTTGCGGGTTCGATTCTCGCACAAGACAAAAATTTGAGTGAACCACAAATATTTGCTCTGAGTCTGGGCGGTTGTAGGACCATGGTCCTCGTAGTTCTTGATTCCTTAGATACAGGAAATTCTAGTTTGCGTTCAGGTTCTATGTATGTGACCGTGACACATTATTTTTGTAAATTTACATAAATGAAGTTGAGACAGCCCTATTAATCTCCAAGTGTCACCATTGTGGCTGCGTCGAAGACACGGCGCAGCATACGCTTAAGGAGTGCCCAGGCTGGGCAAGCGAACACCGTGTACTCGTCGCAGCGGTGGGGGCCGACCTCTCGCTCCAACTTTGATTAAAAAAAAAAGCCCTATTAATCTAACATGCCTATTATAGTAAAATATTGATGAAGAATCCAAGATAACGTCAGGAAATCATAATTAAAGTATTATGTGATTGATAAAATTCAAAATCAAATGATCTAACAACCGTCAATTGCGAGAATCTAGAGACCTTTTCGCCAAAAACAAATTATACAAAACATTACGCATTCGCATTGTAAGGGACCGTTATGTCACAGTTTGTATAAGGAACCAAATCGGCCTGTTCGCCCTTAAAATTTAGCATTTGTTTTGATTTCCAAACTCCGACGGGCGGGTGCGCCTCGAGAGGAACATTCTAAACAAAGTGAAAACTAACTTATGAATATTCGCTCCCTATCGCTTGAAAAGTGCCAATCTCGCTCGAGCATGCGCAGTGGTGGATTTAGCGCGGGCTCGCGAGCGGGAGTCAGTAATTGGCCAGACGCAGCTCGGAACGGTCGTAGCCAGCGTTCGCTGATCCGCGACACTTCTTGCTTACGAATAATTCGCGGGTGACTGCTTCATTCGCTCGCTTCCAGTACAATTGTGAAACATCACGTTAATTGAGTGAGCGTAAAATTAAGTGGTTACTCAACTTAGTTTGCGAATATTTTGTGAATGTGATTGTAAATAAAACTTTAATTACTTTTTAAGTGTTTCGTGGCCTTGATGTGGAATGGATTTTTGAAATATTTGTAAGTATTAGAGTAAGAATTATTTTTATTTAATTAACAACATTAGTGTGTGAATTTTTTTAAAATAATAACCGTTTTATGATTTTTAAATAAATAATACTGAGTTTTTAATTCTAGCAATACGCCTTTTCATTTATTTTAGGTGAGATAAAAATAATTTCATTAATATTAATTAAAAAAATGCAATTAATGGGCGGTTTCAGTATTTAACCACTTCAAATGTATTTATGATTTCAATACATAAATTGAGCAAAATTTGCAATAGGTCCGTCCGTGATAATTGAATTCTTGTGTTAATATTTTAAATATTCCTCAATGTATCGAAATAAAATGCCAATCATACCTTATTCTACGTATGGGCCTCTAATGGCGCCCAACATGTAGCTCTCATATATCATCATCATCACCTTTAACGTCCCGTCTGCTGAGTCCTTCTCTCTCGCAGACAGAAAGCGTATGGGCCGTTATAGTTTTCGTAGTTAATTGAAAATATTAGTGTTGGCGCCCAACGTGGGGCAAAGATTTAACATCATCAGCTTAGTATGTTTCCGCCGTTAAGTGTGGAGCTCTCCAAGAGAAAAAGTTTATGGGCCATTCTTTTATAACGTACATCCATTATTATTATTATTATCAGCATCCATTATTATTATTAGCATCCGTCAATTATTATTATCTTCATCCAGCTATTATTTTTCGCTACTTCTCAGCAGCAGGCAGAGTAGAGTACCAAGGAAGTTAAGGTAGTAAAATAGCCATATTAATTTACGTCTTCAATCAATCCAAACCAAATCAAATACTGACTCATGAGACGTTAACTCTCTCTCTCTCTGTCTCTCTTTCTCTCTCAAAGTAAAAGAAAAAATAAGGAAAGGATTTTTTTATTGACTATAAGTGAGCCTACACTGGGGCCACATTTATCATCATTTACTTTAGGGAAAAGATATCAGCTCCAATTATTTTTTTAGTATTTCATAATAATATAATAATATGAATTAATTTGTGCCCAACATGGGGCTACTAAAAATCATCATCCTTATACAGTTATAGCATGCTTATACAGTTGAAAATCTAGGCGTTTCTTTGAACGCAAATAGTATAATATGAATATTATTATTTTGTAAGATTACAGACCAGACCTTGTTTTTATTTCGCTATGACTGGCACCCAACGTGGGGCCATCGTTAAATATTATGGTAAGTTCTCGGCGAAACAAAATGGGTCATAATTTACTACGCTAGCCTATTACTATTCTTTAATTAGTATTAATTAATCTTTTCAAAATCGTTTTCATAATATAATGTTAAGAATATTATGTTTGTAAGCACGTTACGCAAAAAAAACATCAAGTGGGGTAATTAAATTATTTAAGGTAAGTATATTTTTTGCCATATCGTGTTGTGGCTTCAAAGCTCCTGAAATAATTACTGTGTTTAATTTATTCAGTTTAAAACGGCTTAGGTTAATTAGCTGGGCAGAAGAAAAGCTTGGAGCCGAGCTCGGAGCTGCAAAATCCCTTTTTTATTGGATCTGTAGTACAGCTGAAGAATATTAAGCATCTTTTGATTAGTAGGTACTATCCTAGCCCAGCGTGGTAAAATACAGCTATCATGGTGGGTTTATACATTAAAATTGCGTAATCGCTTTACTTCATGGTACTTCCAGTGAAAAAAGTGTTTTTCTGTCTATCCAAAGGTTGTCTGGAAGAAATCGCTTTAAGTAATAAGATCGTCTATTGTAGTACATTTTGTTTACCTACTGTAATTTTTCTGTATTTTTTTTATTTTTTGCGTACAATAAAGAGTTTTCAATAATTCTATTCTAATTATTGAGACTTAATAATAGATATCTGGTTGTCGATTGGATTTAATACAGTACCTAATGAAACTTGAACCTGGAGTTCTGATCAGCACTTTGTTAACTTATTATAGTGGTACTGTCTCTGTACTGTGAAAAAGAAAGAAAGAAAGAAAGAAATATATTTTTTCAATATCTTTTTTTAGCACATCTCAACGATTATTTTTTTCTGTTGTGACTCACTCGTATAAAAAACCAGCCTGTGTTTAAAACAAAACATCCAACCAAAAAGTACTAAAAAAAAAAATACTTCACCTTCTTTTGAGACTGAAGGTACCTTCTATAAACATATATTCTGATTACGCTACCATCATCTGAAAACCTTGTTTTGCCGCCGAGCACGACAATAACCATATTATCTCTAAAGTCGAGGCACCCACGCGCGGGTAAAGCCGACGTAGGAATGATAGGGCATCTAATTCAATCACATCTGGTATACAAAGTACAATTGATAAAATGGATTTTATTTAATAAAATTTGAGTACCGTATACCGTATCTCAGTATACACGTGCTAATTTTCAGTTGAATAATGTAATAGCTGTAGCTTTTTCGGGGTCCCGTATCCGAAACCGTATGTCTAAGGGAACGCTGTATGTACGAAAAGCTTAACTAATGGTCTTATGTCATGTTCATGTTTCAACTATAGTATCTTATACCCAATTAGTTCACACTATTTTAGTTTATACAATGTAGAGCTATGATAGCCAGCTGCAAAATTAACTCTAGCTGCTCGAAGTAAAGACTATTTTAGAATAATAAGGATCAATTCATTATGAGTCCTGCAATAATATAATCACATAACAAAGGGACTTGTTTACACATAGAAATACACTTGTATGTGAACTAAGACGCCAATATGACAGCCTTCATGGCGTAATGGGTGATGCACCCATTGCAAAGCGTAAGGTTGCGGGTTCGATTCTTGCACAGAGCAAAGACCAAAGTTTTATTGTTAGTTGATAAATCACTGCATCGTGTAATTGGTCGAAAATTGGGACGCTCCTACAGGTTTAATGCTTTGGTTTGGCCTTAGCTTATCCTTATCCCACTCATCCAGTAGCAGCTGTTTAATTTGTTTCAATGTTTACAGCTCAGCAGGCAGGGGTGCGACCAGTGAATTTTTAATATTGAGGCTGATAAAACCGAGCATTGTGATAAGCCGTTGGATGAGTAACCTACTTTCACCAGTTTGTATCGTCTAAACGGGTATTTTGGATTCGTGCCTAATATTACGAATGGGTAGGTAGTGGAGAGGAAAGGTAGATATTAAAAGAGATGTTTTTTAAGATGCTCAAATGGAAATCAATTTCAGTTTCCTCTAGGTACGTCTTAGGTTAGAGAGAGATTAATAAAAATCGCAGCCGTTTGAAAAAATTAACATTAATAAGTTGTATAAAAAAATATTTGACAACCCTAAATAGCTGGTCAAATACGAGTTGCACCTCATAGGGGGGGACGTTGGAAAAAATAATTCCCAGAATCCCCACTAGTGGGCAATTGGCGGATCCATTGGGAATATACCATAATAACCACCAATAGGGTTTAGTTACTACATTATCCGATTTTATTGGTCAAACCGCGCAAAATATTTGCATAAAAGGAATCCACAAATAACTGTACACAAGTCTAATGATATACGCGTTTTATGTTATGCTGTGACGTCATAAATTTGCAAATTATAACACTGTAACTCACTACAAATGCAAATAATGGCAAATGGATTACATTATTTTGGAACTACCACATAAAGCTTGCCAAACATTGCGTCAGCCTCTAATAAACCAAACAGCAATGTGGTTTTGCAATCCCGTTCCAGCCGGGACTTATTTACGTGCGTACTTTTATTTTTACGTGTACTATAAATTAGAAGTCACATCCGCAGTGTATACTGAACCCTGTGTCAGAGACGAAAGACTGAAATTTCTAGTTAGATCGCAGCTCAAGGTTCGTGAATTCACCTGTTTATACTATTTTCTTATAGCTCTAAACGCTATACGAGTCGCTTGAATGGTCTATTCAGTTAATGCTCCCTAAATTCCTTTATCTGAAGTATTTTGATGAATTAACCTATTTTCTATGATTAAAAAGGTTTTCTTACTACCTAAGTAGTTTTTTTTTGCACAAAGGTCGTAGTTAATTGCGCTCATATAGAATTTAATTGCATTAGTCCAGTTTTAATCCGCATCGTAAGGATTATGAGAGCCATCGCCATCGTATCGAGAATTTTACTTACTTACTGGAATGGAGCTCACTTCCGGAAAGGCTTTCTTATTTTTAATCAGTTCCATTAATATGTAAGAAACATTGTAATCAGAATTTTTGATCAATCAATAATAATAATTATAGTAAAAATAATTTAGAATTAGTTGTAGTAGTAGTTTAGTAATTTAGTTTAGTTTTAATTTTTTTTTTTAGTTTTGTAAAAGTATTGTAAAAAAAAATAATTAAGAAGTATAATAAATAAAGTGAATTGTAATAATAATAAATCTTCACGATCACATGCATAGATCCGGACCCCTAACTACGATTCCCTGTATCTAGGGAATCAGGAAGTACGAGGACCATGGTTCTACAAACATCCAGACTCAGAGCAATTTTTTTATTTTTTAGAATTCTTACTATATTATATTTTTATTCAAAGTTTGCACAGTCATAAACGTTTTCAAAATAACATAGCGTAGGACGCAAATTCTAATAAATTAAATAAATTAATTAAATTTATTAAATAAATTATTCAAATAAATTAAAACAATAACCTTAATGAACTGAAAGCTCATCTTAAAATTATTGAAAAAACATTAGAGAATCCAATAAAATTCTTTTCAACGTTAAACATTCAAATATTGCCGAAGCGCGACCTATAAAAGCGGCTAGAATTGGTCTTGAATTGTGGCAGTTATCGTAAAATCGGTCCGCGAATACAATACTGAAGACATTACGACTTGAATAGCCCATTGATTCGTCAGCTTCCGGTACTTTTCGACACAATTATTTATTGTTTCGCCTTCATCCTTGAAAGAACGGCCTTAGGTTTTTTCGCTGTGTGCGTGTAGGGTTCCCTTTTCTAAGTATTTTGCAGACTGTTATGTGAAACTAGCTGTTGCCTAGGATTTTGTTAACGTTTGTTTTTTTTTATCTAAGGATAATACAGGTTCGTTTTCCATTAAAGCCCGGTGACGGTGAGCCCTCCGCGACACCTACAAATAAGTTTTTATCAATGGCTCAGTTTCTACTCATTGGAATTAAATATCATGTATAATGTATACCATTGTACAAGTCAAATTATAAGCTACCAAGCAATGAAAAAAGCATTGCGATGCAAAAACAAATATACACACACCATGTAATATAACTGGATCAGTCACTTCGTGGAAGTCTTTATTTCCTTTTGTTTAAATCGAACGCGTGAGACTTGAAAAATAACCGTTTCTATTATTCATAGAGAAGAGAATGAAATTAATAATAAAGTACCTCTTCTTAGACAAAACGGACGATATTATATTGGAGTACTTACAGTCATTATGGGCTTCAAACCATTTGTTCCCATTAAAACGAATACAATGCTTTGCAAATACAATGCTGGAGACGTAACAGCATCAATAAGCTATTGATTCGTAGACTTCCGGTAGGTATTTCTCGACGCAATTATAATTTATTGGGCCGCATTCGTACTCGGAGGGAAATCGGTTTGCCCTACATTTTGGTTCTTTCCATACGTCTAATTTCCGAAGCTCCGAAAGTGTGCTTACTGTTTTTTTGTAAAAAAAAATACTACTTAGAAATATTTCTACGTAGAACTTACATAAGAAATATGTAATTTTTTCATAAATCAGATTATATATCACTAATTTTATACATACAAAAGTGTGTGTGTTTGTCCTATTTTCACCCCAAAACGGCTCAACGGATTTTGATAACATTTAGTTTATGGATATTTTAGGTCCTGGAATAGTACAAACGATACTTTTTATCCCGTAAAAATTAACGGTTTCTGTGGGATGTTAAATAATGCAGACAACACCGCGAGGCACCGATAGTTGAAAATAATTATGATAAGTCTTTAACGCACTAAATACCGGTCATGGTTTTTTAAACTTGTCTAATCATTTACTTTTTATGTTGACTGTACGTGTCACAAAAATGTGTTCAGCTTAAAAATGGCTTCATTTTGAGTTGTGGTTGAGTGGTGTGTGGATGTATCGAAGGAGCGATCCTTTCAACACCAACACCAATACTCTCGTCCCAGTTTCCCAAACCCATGGCGACCCGACACGACGTGCGTGACACGAGCGTGGCACGAGCACGCGAGCTGACCCGGTCGGCTTTGTTCAAGATTAAGTGGTACACTTTGCACGTTAGCTACCGCTTATACTGCGGATTAAATGTATTTGTTCGTTACAAAAGGGCAATACGACCAACCGTTGGTGGGAATTACATGTGTGAGGTAGGCTGTAATGTTTTAGTTATCTAGAACTATTCTGTTGACTTAACTACTGGGTAAATATTAGTTCTTGGTCTTGGTCCAAACTAGAAAATCTGAATAAGGTACATAGGGAAAAAAAAGGTAGGTATAAAAGGAACCTAATCAACATTGATATTGTGAATGGTGGTAAAGCTTCTAGTAGATCTGGGATATTTCTATTGATTAAAAAAAATGTATTTTAGTTACTGTAGTGGTACGGCTCTTTTGCAAGAGTTCGCTTAGGGAAGTACCGAACCTTTGCCAAATATTCAAAACAATACTGTATGACGGTTGAAATCGCGCTGTTTTCACCTAAATTACTGGGCATTTGAAACTTAAGATCCAATGTCTCAGGATGACTAGCGCAGTACAGTGTCGCGTCAAATTGTGTAATGCAAAGCTGTTGGTGGCATTGTACCTTTACGGGCGGGCGTGGCGCTTACCATCTGGTGAACGTCTTGCTCGTCTTGTAAGTCGGTAAAATAAAAAATAAGAAGTTACTCTAACTAAAACTAGATGGCGTTAAGATCGCGTAAAACTAGTCCAGTACATAATTAGTATAAGTATAATTAAAATTTATTATCTTCTTAAATAAAGTCTTTCCTCTTTGGTAGATCGCTACTGCCATTGCCTCTTTAGAGACTACCAGGTAACTCAAGCACGTTTTAAAGGTATTAGACACTAGCTCAAATCAACCTTCCATAAAATACCTATAAAAATTACGAAATGCTACCGTACTACATAATAATAATACCGTAATAATTTATCGAGATACATATTTTACAATCCTGAGTATAATTGGCGGTCTTATCGCTTCTATCTGTACCGAGAATAACATTAAAGAGTATGTCTATGACTTCAAAATAAAAAAATAAAACTTTTATTTTTTCTATGTCTTATCATAGATGACCATTCTGACTTCTGTCTGTCTGTATAAAAGTTTGACCAAATAGACTCCAAAACGGCTTGGTAGATGTTGATAATATTTGGTATAATAATAATAAATACTTTAGGTCCTGGCATAGCACAAAATAATTTTAAAACCGTAACATTTAAGTTTTTCTTCGGGATAATAGTACGAGTAAACGCGGGTAAAACCGCAAACGCAGCTAAACATTACCGAAATTGTATCTAAAACACAAATATAGTTTATTAACAATAACAATAGAAAACTAACTAAAACTAAAACTTAAAAATCTAACAAAAGAGGGTGTCCATGAGGCATGGTGCCAAGAACACTGGCTGCATTTCCACGTTGAATAGCAATAGCTATTCTCTGTGCGAGAAATGAGCCAGCCCGCTTGTCATCGGCATCGGCTAAACGAGTAAATAATTGCCTAAAAAATTCCCCGTGCTTGAACCAATTGTATCTTGAATTGTTCACACATTATAAATTATGCAAAGTTTTGATTAGCATTCCAAAAGCCACCCCCGAGCAAGCGCCCGCAAAACTAATTCAAAACCGCTTTGTCTTTGTACCGTAGAAGAAACACACGTTCTTTCAACTCTTTATAAGAAAAATACCGTATTTCACCACATAAATAACACATTACCCACAGCATTATACGTTAGAGTGTACAAATGTAATTTACGAATGAAAAATTACATTCTCGGTGTGCTTTTGTGATATATTGTGGAATATTTTGCATTTCCCCGTTCCGTAAGCGTGAGGGGTGGTTTTAGGAATGTTTGGAAGGGCATTAGTATATGTGGGTTAGAAGGGTGAGAACGGGCTTTTAGTGTTTAGTAATGAAGTTCATGTTCTTATTAGTAAAAGTTGATTCCAGTTATCCACCAACCCGGTGGTTTATACTAGAGAGCAAAACGCCTCCAAAGAGTTTTTTTTTTTTTTAATCCATGGCTATGTTTTTAATAAGTTGTATACAGATGTAGTGTATATATCCTTACTTATATTATAAATGCGAAAGTAACTCTGTCTGTTGCTCTTTCACGCCTGAACTACTGAACCGATTGAAATGAAATTTGGTACAGAAATAGTCTAGAGCCTAGGGAAGGACATAGGCTACTTTTTATCGCAAAAAATGCATTGTAAGGGTTTGAAATAGGGGATGACAGTTTGTATGGAAGTATCGTCATTTTTGAAGTTAGAAGCTTGAAATTATTTTTTTAGGCTTTTGATTAGATATAAATAAATTTGACATTCAAAGTTTGTAAAACTTTACCCTTGAAGGGTAAAATAAATATAGGGTATAAAAGTATGTATAGGAATATGTAAAGTTTCGGCTTAATTTTCTCTAATGGAAAGCTACATTGACAGCGAGTAACATAGGCTATATTTTATCCCCATATTCCTGCGGGAACAGGAACTACGCGGGTGAAACCGCGGGGCACAGCTAGTGTTATATAAAATTAAATTTAAAAAAAAGTCAGGGTCACCATAGACTTTGACGCTTCAGTAGATTCCCTTTTTTTTGTCTGAGTGACAAGATGAGCAAGTCGTTCACCTGATGGTAAGCGCTACGCCTGCCCATAACAGTCACAGCACCACCCAGAATCCTGCGTCAAGACACAGTGCGCGTCACCCTGAGACATCGACTCTAAAGCCAGCCTCATATGCAAAGTAATTTCGCTGGAAACAATGCCCTTCAAACTGGAATACAGTAGAGAGTGGAGAGTGGAGTGGAGTAGTATCTAGTGAATCAGAAAATATGAGTATCGTAATGTATCATATGATATAATATCGTAATAATAAATATGTATATCATGATCCCACAAACACTTAAACTCAGACCTGAAATTTGTTCACAGTACAAAATAACCATTGACCACTTATAATGGAACTGGTTTTTATCCACAAAACCATAATAAAATCGTACAGTATGTAGATCAACTTTTTTATGTAGATACAAACAAAAGCGTAATTTCTGTCAGTTTCAACAAGCGTTCAAATGAGCCCTATCTACATATACAATAGCTTTTTAAACATGCCGTATCGGCCGTTTATATAGCCTTAAAACTGTTCATATCATTCAAAAACACACCTTACACACCACAGATACAGTTGAAAACGTAATTTGGTTGAATAGCATTTTTCTTATCAATTTAATAATGAGAAATAATGGGTTGCGGTGCGTTTAGCAAACGGAACCTTAGGCTTGTATAAATAAGGCTGTTTTCACTACGATTGATATTAAGTGTATCATTTTCAACGAAGGCTATAGTTTCGAGAACAGGGCAGTTAAGATGGAGCGATAACTGTTAATATGAGCCGGAACTACCGCGGTCGGGCCCAGTACGCCACTAAAGAAAATAGCGCGATGTTGTTTAGGTTTCAGCATAAAAGTAAAACGCATAATGCTACGCATTTTCTTGTAAGGCGCGGTTTTTTTTTGCGTAACGTCGGAAATAGATAGATAGATAGATAAACTCTTTATTGAAACACCACAGAACAAAGAAAATTTATAAACTAGAACAAAACAAATTTTATAATTAGTGTCACAATGGGCGGTCTTATCGCTCAGAGCGATCTCTTCCAGACAACCATGCACGGAGAGGAGTAATTAGGACATCGGACGGTGGCTTTCCTTATATACATAGAATAAAATAAATAAATAAATAAATAGATAGATATTATACACAAAATAAACTTAAATACATTGTAACATAACATATTTCATCATCTTGACCACCTCTCACCATCCCCATCACCTCTCACCATCATCACTTCTCATTCATCACCTCTCACCATCCCCATCCATTTCCCATTTCATTCCGCACCCGCGATTACACCCACGTTGACTATTTTCCCACAGAAACCTATTATTTTCAGGGAATAAAAAGTATCCTATATGTTATTCCAAGACTTAGCGTATTTAAATACTGAATATCATTAAAATCCATTCAACCATTGCGGCGTAAACAGAAAGAAAACATTCCAAAAACTTTCGCATTTATAATACTAGTAGGATTGTCATTGGAGCTTGACGGTGATGCTTAATTTCACCTCAATTAAACAAGGGAAACTCTGTATTGAAATTAAATTTCAAGTTTTTAATTAAACTATAATCTGGGGTTAGTATTATATGGGGCTCTTCAAGGATGAAAAGAGCTCTAGAAAGTAGGCAACGCATCGACAACGCCCCGAGTGTTGAAGGTGTCCGTCATCATCATCATCATCAACCCATAACGTCTAACTGCTGGGCACGGGTCTCCCTTTCAGGGTTAGGCCATAATCCACCACTGGGACCCGGTCCGGATTGATGGATAACATACCCACCTCCGAATAATTCTCGGGTAGGTATGTGCCTCGTGTATCTCACGATGTTTTCCTTCACCGAAAAGCGAGTGATAATTGCGTACATATGTTTTACAGAAACACATTGGTATGTGCCTGTACTGGGAGAACTCACGACCTTATTGGAAGGCGGACGTTCTCCCACTAGGCTACCACCGCTTGTGTCCATTGTCCATAGGCGACGGTAACCGTTTACCATCAGACGGGCAGTCCGCCAGTTCACCAGTCTTATAAAAAAAACGACAAGGTAAATAAAACCTCGTTAAAAGGCCTTGCTGGTACTCAGCATATTTTTCACAGAAACGCTCGTCGCCCCGCCCCACTGCACGCTCCATACTATGTCAGAACCTTTAGGATACGCAGTAAAAACCGTAGTGTATAAAGTGTATTAATTATAAGTATTCCTCGCGCGGTTGATTGCTCTACAAATTGGCTTATTTGCGGCCGTAATGTGATAACGCAGTAATTGTAGTGTGCAAGTTGCATGAAATACCATTATACTTTGTATTATAAGGTACGGTATCTGGTATTTGCTTTAAAACATTGTTTAAACTCTACATTTTTGCAAAAATGATCACGAAAATGATAACAAATAGCGTCGCTTACAATATTTTTAGGGCGATGTTCTTCAACATTTTTACCCGTGGTTAAGCAACAGTTAAATTAGGAAAATATGGGAGTAGCTTTATTGTAACAGTGATCAAATGTTGGATAATTCCAGCCATTACATATTCCGGGTTTTTTTTTGTTTGTCGCCCTGATGTGAGTACTCGCCTTAAGCTGGGTCCCTATCTGTGACTGTCACCGTGACTCCGTGACCATAACAAATACACGTGATTAAACACAAGTGTGAATAGGTTTTGTTATGTTCACGGAGTCATGACTTAACACGTTCACTGCTGAAAACACAACTGTTGTGTTTTTTATAACGAGAACGAGCTAGTACGGGAAAACACACCCGTTTGCGCAGCTTACGTGCCGGCGCTGTGGTAAAACACAGTCACGTGTGTGTAACGCAGTGCCATTACAGTGCAGCTCACATAGACGGCACGCCATTGCTGGAAAACACACGGTCCGTACCGGTGCCTAAACGTAAAAACCGCTTCAGCAGTCAACGTGTTAATGTCACGCAGCGATCTACTCAGGGACCTCCTGAGGGCTCGCAGTAAAATGTCACAGCACAACTTCATATTTACCGTAGCAGGGGCCGCGACGTGGTCACGGACACGGTCACATATGTGGACCTAGCTTAATACAATTTATAAATATACCTGTCGTCTTCCGGTGGTCCATCTCACCACAACTCCCAAAATCGTCACTTCTGATCATAGTTTTATGTCTCAGATAGCTTGACGCGTACCACCTCACAAGTGGGTTAAACTATTAGAATTCCGTGAGCGAAGGCGCGGTTGGCAGGAAATTAGGGTAAAGCAGTTTGTCACACACGAGCTCGTCGCGTCACTTCGGAACTTAAGTCGTATCGGATATGGAATATGTAATGTTGGTATTGTTGGTGAAGTGTCATTAGGGTTTAGCGAACTATTTTAACTGAGTACGGTAATTGCAAGCACTAAACTAATAAATTAAAATTAATAACATTAAAAACACGTTGAAATAATGCGGTAGACATAACACCTGTATAATAAAACTAGCGGCGCCCTGCTGCTCATCCCACGATATCTTAATATTAATCGTGGGTAATGGTTAACGCTATTTTTATTTCGTTAAAACATCTATTCCTGTTGAATAATCCCACAGGAATAGATTTTTCACAGGATAAAAAATATACACGTTCTATTCCGCAGCATAAAGTATATACTAAATATTATCAAAATCCGTTCGGCCTTTGCGGCGGTGACGAGACGACAAACAAACAGACCAACTTACAAATCTAAATAGTGTGATTTTATCGTTATATCGAGTAGGTATTCTGATGTTTTAGTTTCCTAATTAAGTAATGGCGGCCTCTAGTGTCATAGTTTTTATCAGTCCATAACAACTGGGACCGACAACTTAGCGTGGGCTCCGAAACACCGATGTAGATCTTCCGGCCACATCTCTGACGCACCTCTGACGTAGCTTAACAACTGTTAAAAATCTATAACCACTGGATCCGGCGGCCTCTGAAGCATCGAACCAAAATTTCCGATTCTAATAACAAAGGGATTTGTAAAAAAATATATATTATCTCCCTGAAATCGCTCGTAATCTCCGAAAATCTGAAAATAATTGCTTATTGTATTAAATACGTACTTAACGGTTCACCTTCAAAAATTTCCACTCCGCAGAATGCGAAATCCAATTCCGCCCTCAAATCCTAAATTATGATCCCATCGAGTCGCGATCCCGGTAAAGTGAAACCCTACACGAGACCTTATTACTCGATGTCATCCGCATGTGAGCCGACTCGAGTCGTGTCGAGTATCGAGTACCTACGGTACGCGTCCAATCGTCAAGTGTTCGTAATATTTTGCAGAGATTACCTGCCTTCACGCATCAAGGAATTTCATTTATTGAGAGCATGCTCTTGTCAATTGTTCTCCAAACAGACGTAATCCCGGATTAGACTTGGATGCTTTTGATTCATAGCTTTAAGTGGAACTTAGTTCTGAAAGACAACATATTATCTTATGCTCGAAACTAAAATAGTTTTTGACTTGTTTGGAAGCTTTCTTTGCGAGATATTGATCCGCCAAGTAGTAGTGCGAAAACATTATTCTATTCTGGTTTGAAGGGCACTGTTTCGAGCGAAATTACTGGGCATAAGAGACTTTAGAACCAATCTCATGGTGACGAGCGCAGTACGGTGCCGCGCAAGATTATGCAATGCAAAGGTCTGGGTGATACTTTGACTGTTATAAGCAGCCGTGGCGCTTCACGTGAACAACTTGCTCGTCTCGTTGCTCAGACAAACAAAAAAAAACACAATCACATGGCAAAAATAGATAAACGCTAGAAGCATGTCTAGATTAGTGCTTGCTTGAGTAATTAGGCTAATAGAAGGCTGAGAGCTTACGCCGCGGTTAACTCCAGCGCCAACGCGCAGTATAATTTCATAATGTTAAGAAATTGAACTTTAACACTCACTGGACGTTTTTTTTCCCGCCGTAGCTATTATAACTGCGGTTAGAAACAAAACACAACCGCATATCTTGCAGCTCCTTTTCATAGGCTCTGCTTACATTAAAACGCAGAACATGCGTGCTGTCTGAGCTTTGTAAAAACCGCAAACCGCGCATGGGGTACGGGTGAAAATACGCGGCGTCGGTTCTTGCTCTAAGTACTTGCACTTTCATTTCCTATATTACTCGTTGAAGGAACCATTAGGCAAAAACAAATACAAAAGTAAAGTGTTCTTATCAAGGGGCGGTTTAGTTAAGTTACGGCGCGGGTGAATAAGGAAACGGTCTGCGATCGTTAGACGTGAGGTCACGCACGGCCTGGCTTTTGGCGGTCGAGAGGGTTGTCACAAATAAGATTTGGATGCCGAAAAACATGGTTTTACTTGTGAAGAAATAATGAATACATTTTTGTTTCCCTAAATTTAATTTTAAGGGTATCTAAAGGCTTGAGAGTTTAAATTTAAGTTCTATAATAATAATAATGCGTCATGACCACGTACGTAGACCTTATTATAGGAAATCCGGGTTAGGAGTACATATAATTTACTGTATGGAGTGGTAGGCCTCTTTTGCAAGAGATCGCCTGAGGAAGTACCTTTGCCAGATATTCATCCGCTTAGCAGTAGTGTGAAAATGATAGTGTGTTCCGGTTTAAGTGGCACTGTTTTCAGCGAAATTACTGGCAGAAACTATTGTTACGGGCAAGCGTAGCGCTAACCATCAGGTGATCGACTTAGTTATCTTTTACTAAGTCATAAAAAGAAATGGAAATCAAGTACAATAACGGACAAATTACCAAAAACACAGGTACTATGACCTAAAAAAAACAAATGTTCCTGCTCAGTTTCCCTTGTGGTCAGCTCCTCAGTGACCTACACCACATAGACAGTAAAATAATAATGGTTGTATTGGCATCGGTTAGAGAGTAATAATCTAAAAATAATCCATGACTTACTCCTATAAGACTACTCTACTGACCGTTATTGATAATACATAGTTAGTATGCTGACCGTACTCACACTTATAAGTTAGACTGTTTAAAGGTCCATTTACAACGTCTTGATTACGAACCTTCTTCACAATTGTCAAACTTTGGCCGCAAGTTGGCGCCCACAAATCGAATAACCGATCAGAAAATTGTGCGAGAGTGCGTGGAGAAAGAAACAGTGATCTATCTTCGAATCGAGTTTACGCACACTAATGCAAGCATTTACTTTGTTTGACAGTTGCAAAAAAGTGAGGTAGAAAGGTAAAACTGTGTCACGTGGCCGGAACAGCGAGCCACAAAAACCTCCAAATTATCTTCAGATTTATAATTAATTGCTAAAGATTTCCGAATTGTGCTACATTATAAATTTCAATATATTTTGGTCGTTCTTTTGCTGGCTGTACAAACTTCTCCAGCTTACTATGATGAGCAAAATAATAAGCAAATGACTCGTTGAAAGAAAAAGTCCTTGGTTACTTGACTTCAGAGAGTGTATGCGCATTGCCAGCGTATAATACGCGTATAAGCGTATAATTCCCTTGGCAAATACAAATACTGCTGTGCTGCCAACTTCCAGTACTAGAGAAAAAATTAAAAGTATATCCACAGCATTTAACACTTCCCAACCCTTTTTGATAAGGCCATAACTCTAACTCTATTTACAGTTACTTTTCCTTTTTATTACATTTATAGGGTTGAGTAAGTAACAGTAAATATCAATAACTGAATCAGTACCTTGCTTTACGGCTTTTACTCTGTTAAATAACTAAAAAATCTACAAAACTATGAAAAACCTTGTAAGAAATAACTGTAAAAGACGATAGTCGAAATAAAGCAGAAAGAAGAAAGTAAGATATCTTCATACAACGTTACTAAACACGGCTTGCATATCTAATTGTGTAAACGCCTATGCGTGTAAACATCATGCACATAATGACACTTACTATGACGCTAAAGCTTGTGCCTGTCATACTGCGCAGTCTTCTATGAAACTTTTATGTTTCTACTATGATATAAAGCAATATCTACGTATTGTTTTTTTTATTATCTTTTGGTTGTACAACTAGAAACTCATAATACTTTGTTAGAAGTACGATCGATAGAGAAGTTCTAAGATTAAGTACTGTTCGTATATTACATTGCGCGCGAGGGCGACATTTGGCAGGTTTATCGAGAAAGTTGCCTTGTCCACAGTTTGCGACCGATATTACCTTCGGTTACGGATACAATTTTAAGTAATATATTGTTGGGGAAATGTATGAGAGTTGTTCGGAGTTGGTTATTTATTTGCCATTTAGGTACGTCGACAATGGAACATTTTGCAATAAAAATAGCCCCTAACAACGTAATGTAGAGCTATGACATCAAATTCAATCAAATAGTTAATTTAAATCAGATATTTTACAAGAAATAGAATACTGAGTTTAAAAATAAAATACCATATTTTTTTTATGAAAAGCTCGGAAAGATTAACTGATTTTTGTTATTTTACACTAGTTGTGTTCCACGGTTTCGCCCGCTTTGATCTTTATGTCACTAGAATCGTTAATATTTACGGGATAAATAGCATCCTATGTTATATTCCAGGACCTGAAATGTCTATATCCCAAATATCATCAAAGTCTGTCCAGCCGTTTGTGGCGCGAAGAAAGGACAAACACACAAGCTTTCGCATTAACAATAGTATATGTGATTTTATCTAAATTCAGCTACAGTTAAGTTTTTCACAGACTTATAACAAAAAAAAAAACATGTCCAGATGTTCTTTTGACAATTCAAATCTAATCAACCAACTTCTATTTGCCCAAATGGTTTCCGGATATCAGAAGTGGGATCATTTTTTGCTTAAAAGCTTCCCTAATCTGAAAACGATAAAACCGGCAGTAATCCGCAGTCCTCCCGAGCAACGTCACTCAGGATCCATGGATGGGGTGTATGTGACGTCAAGTAATGATGCCCAACCCTGAGTTTGGCCGAAGTACTCCGTGGAAGAGTGCCGGTTGCCGGTTCGAGAGGCACTCAAACCCACTCGACTTTACACGTCGTTTCGACTTCGAGAAAATTTAATCCGGGTGGGGACAAAGGAAATGTCGTAGGTGGAAATACCTTTTTGTAACGATTTGCGGTTTGTTGAATGGCTTTGTATGGTGTTGGTAAAGATTTTGATAGCTCCCAGTTTTGATTTCCGTACAGAAGTAGGTCAAAATTAATGGTGCTTAAAAAGCTTAAAGAAGGGCGTGTACCATGCAAACTTGTCAAAGATTGTGGACTACGATAGTCAGATACGTTAATATACGGCAATTCCATTAAATTATTAACAGCCACCAACAAAACCGCCACCATACCATACCAAACCATAGTTCAAAAAGAAGACCAACTCCACCCAGCTAGCTCAACTAAACTCAAACACAAAACACCACGGCGCAAAAATTGCAAAAATAAACTGACACTTAACTTAATTTACCACCAAAGGAAGTGCAATATTGTAAATGAAATTCACAACACAGATAAAGATCGCGACACACGGCGGAGGGCGCGCAAACATCCCGCCATAAGCGAGGGCCGCATAAAATTTTATTAATAAAAGAATAAGTAACTGTAGGCAGCGAAATGCCCTGAAACATCCGCTGCTGGCGTGGGTATAATAAAAAAGTAAGAGGAATTGATGAGCAGTGCGAGACGTTGCAGTATACATGTGAACAGTATATAATCTTGGCCGTTTTTCCAGATCCGCCAATTGTAGACCCAGTTGCAGAAGTCCCTTTGTCCAAAAATCGATATTTATAATAGCACAAGAAAAGCTCTTAAATATGTGTTGGAAATGTTGCTTTTGAGAAAGAAATAAAAAATTTACAGTCAGTGTATTAACAATAAATGAATTTATAAATGAGATCAAGAAACGACTAATATCATTAATGCTCACTTATTTACAAATCTGTTCGTCAGTTATGTTTAAATAATTCAACTGTATGTCACTTTACCGTTAAAAAAAAATATGAAAACCGCGCAAAATGTTGAAACTGTAGAAATAAGTAACATGTATTGTGAAGATCTTACACTAATTTTGTGACAAGCTTATTTACTGGATTATATAAGTTTACTGCGGCAGGGCTCCCTGGTGTTAAACTTTGGCGCCTAATATCGGTGTTGAGGGGAAAATGGCAGAAAATTCAGTGCAAATAAGCCCATATTTCAAAGTGTAATATGAGCAACGATCTTTTCAACTTTATATTATGAAAATTTTGTCTACAACGTTCAAACAACATTTTTCTTTTGTTGTTTACTTCAAATAAAACATTTTGTTCGTCGTATGTACCTGTAAAGATTTTTTTCAAAGTTAACCCTTTACTAAGTTATATGAGACACCAACTCCTATGCGGTGCGCTAAATTGATGTTAAAGGAAACCGCTTCGTGCGTAAAGATAGAATGTCTATCATGTAACGGTTGTATTCTAAAGCCGTGTCTCCCACGCGTGTTTCGGTCCACACACTACACAAAAAGCTCTACACAAAACATTGTCATTGGCTTAACTAATATACGTTGTATTAAAAGCCAAGGGATAAGCTGAGCTATTTATAAAACACTACCGGAACTATTATTAGATATGGACAAGGAATTCTACTCTACATATTCAAAAGAACATTCCTTAATAGCAGTTAGATTTTTTAAATCGCATAACGGTTTGTATCCCGCTCCTTTATTAGGTGTATCCCAGGCTCCCAGCGATGCCACAAAGTGGGAAGCCATTATTAAAATTCTCGCTGCCGAACGCAGCCATAATAATATTTTCGTGCCGGTAAGCTTGGGAGAAAAAATTGCGCTTAAATGGATTTAGCATATTTTATTATAATATTAAGCCGTACAAACGATCTTAGAAATGAAGGTTGCTGCCAACAATTTTGAAGTCATAAAACAAGGTACGGATTAATGGAGATTTACGTTCTAAGATGAATTTGTACAGGTATTTTAAATTAGTTAATCTCACTAAAGAGAGTTTTGTTTGAAGATAAGAACATCTAACTTTGTATAACACAAGAAATAGGTCAATGTGAAAGTGACGTCAGCAGCATAAAAAAAATAATAAGCTTGCATAAAGCTAAGCAAAAAACTCAAGATAAAGATGTCATACACAAGGTAGTTTAACAATCTGACTGCTAAACAGATTTTCTGTCTGCACGCACCGTAGTGTTTTCTGCATTACTGGGCATATGAGACTTTAGAACCGATGTCTCGGGGTGGCGAGCGCAGTGCAGTGCCGCGCGGGATTATGTAATGCAATGGTTCTGGGTGTTGCTGTGACTGTTATGGGCACGCGTAGCGCTTACCATCAGGTGAACGACTTGCTCGTCTCGTCAATCAGAATAATAATAAAAAAGAAAACACCACAGTTGTGTTTTCAGCAGTGAACGTGTTAATGTAATGCAATAAAACCTGTCAAAAAACAACATACTGAATTTTGCTACATAATAATTAATTAAATTAAAAAACTAACTATGCTGAGCAAATGTATATAAAAAGTTTATCTAATTAAATAAAGCTAGTTTCATAGTTTCTACGTCTTGGCACTGTACTGTGTAGCATCCCAAAGGGTTACAGCAATAATAATTTATTCATATGGCTCCAAATCTTCTCAGGGAAAGGTAGTTTCTCTAAAAGACAGAATCAGTAATGAGGTGATCCGACAGAGAACCAATGTAACCGACAGCTTAAAAGATTAGCAAGCTGAGGTGGCCGGTGGCAAAGGGCTGGTGACATCTCTAGAAAAAACAACAATTGACGGGATAGACGAGTTCTAGAGTGGAGACCGCGTTTAGGCAAACGTAGTGTGGGACGTTCGCCGGCAAGGTGGAGTGACGACTTGCGGAAAACGGCTGGAAAAGACTGGATGAAGAGAGTTGACCATAAGACGTTCATTGAATTCTTGTTTTACCTGATTGTAATCGTTACTACTACCCACTATGGTTAGCCATTAAAAAATTAATCCCAAAGTCCTAAACGGTATTGCACTGCGTTTTATGAGATGCGACGCATCGGTTTTTAAATTCAATTACGTTTAGTAATTATGTGGACTATCATTGCATTTCAAGCTAGCATACAGTACTGCTTACTAATTGTGTGTTAAAAATTATGCAGTGGTAAATATTACTAAAATTTCATTAAGTAAATGGTACAATTTGTAAAAATTTGCAAAAATCCATAGAAAAATAAGTAAGGGATTAATTTGTTGACGAAATCCTTACCGAAGAGTCATCCCACGATCTACATTCATAATTCTTAAAGTTTATTGGACCAATTCATTAAGAATCCCACACAATTTCCTTTTTAACCTGGTTCTAAGGCCTCGGTTCTAAAAATGTGCTCGAAGGGCGCGCGCCTTTCTCAGCATTAATTTTATTATATCCGTTTCCTTAGTAAGCTAATAAACCATTTTAGAACCATCGTTAATACAGCATTTTATGAGAGTAGTATTTTACGAGATCCACTGTCTAAATCAGCAGTTGCTTTTTGGAATGAAAATAAACTTTAGTAGATACATAACTTATAGATTTTATTGGCAGCACTGTTTCCAGCGAAATTATTGGGCATATGAAACTCTAGAGCCGATGTCTCAGGGTGACGAGCGTAGTGCAGTGCTGCGCAAGATTATGCAATGTAAAGTTCTGGTTGGCGCTGTATTTATTATGGTCAGTAGCGCTTACCATCAGGTGAATGACTTGCTGATCTCGTCAGTTAGTCATATAATAAAAAAGGTTCGTGAATAAACACACATTACCAGTTCTTTTTTTTTTAAATAACAACGCAGGAAAACAAGAGGTCCAAGGAAAGCAGTTTTCTATCTTCCGTCTCTATTATCAAATCAGCTTGCAGTCACCATTGTGTTTCTTAAAATACAAATGTCACAGTTTAAAGATAATATATTTGGCTGTGCTATTAAAATGTCATCAACTTGAGAGGCATACACAATTTCAATGAAAACTAAAAAACTTAAAATCATATAAATATCTTCACAGCCTTATAACAAAAACTAGGTAAACAATTGCAAGATTTGATCCAAACACATCCATTCTAACACAAAATTTTGTACACCCAAATAAAAATATCCGAAACAGTATCATTCGTATTCACCAGTATCACAGAATACAAAAGTAGGGACCAGTAAACAAAGCCACTAAAAATCGATCCACCCATATTACCTCAAAGCAAACTCCGGACGCCTGGTTCCGTATTCCGTAGATATAATTTTCGATTGCGGCTAAAATCTAAAGTGCCGTTAAGAAAATAACCCTCTGAATATTCAGCAAGCTAAACACAGGCTGGATTGCATGGCTTGTTTTCATTAGCATGATTGGACTGACCCCATTAAAAGCCGGCCTCGCGGCCTCACGTACTCGTATTAGAATTTTTAATAAATAAAAGCCAGCTTTTTAGGGTTTCGTTCCCTTAGGATCCGAACGGAACCCTACTTTTATGGCAGTTCTTTTAGCTGTCACGGTTTTGCAGTTTGTAAGATTTATAAGAAAGACTTATTAAGGTAATTAATTAAGTATTTATGCCGTGTAATTAAATATTTATAAAAATATATAAAAAAAACACCAAGATCCTTTTCCTAAGTTTGTGAGGTTTTATTAAAAAATTATTTATTTAAATAAATCTATACTGTGTATTTCTAGCATAATATTGTTTTTAGATTAAGGATTATTGTTATTTACGTTAATTTAATGCACCTGTGAAATTTTTTAAATTTTTTACCAACTATGGTACTGCCTCTGCCACAGATTATTATCTTAAGAAAGGATTAACTTAGAAACGTTACATTTATTTTTAAAACTTTCACGCATAGAAACCAAAAATTGGAACCTTTATTATTACTTGAATGTCACTATTTATTAAAAGCATTTTGCGGCTATTATAAAATGTAAGTCTTGGAAATACAGAACCTTAAAGGGCAAGACGCGATACGCGCTTTTCGTATTTTTTTAAAGCGTGAGCTTATTCGTTTAATGAAAGTCGTAAATGGGAACGATACGCTACCACTGAAATAGGATTCAATGCTTGTGTCAATAAAAAATACAGTATGTATCTATTTTTTATTGGTTGAAATGTAATACTGTATTAATTTTAGTACCCGTATTTTCTAGAAATTACATAAAAATATTCGAATCTTCTATATTGAGGTGCATTCAAGTTTATATTATAGAAAAATCGTAAACACGCACTGTTTCCATATTTAATTTTTTTTGGGAATTTTTACTACTCTTTTACGATTATAAGATTATGCTAAGCTTTATTTTATATTCTAGCTTATTTTCTAGGTTAACATTTTTTTTTAATAATTTGTCCATTCAGTAAACAAAGTTTCAACAAACTTGCTCTTCAATAAAAGTATAACTACACTTGTGCAATAAATGATCTTAATTATGAATAATGTGTTGGAAAATACGAAACTTGACCTAATTCGCACTTGAAGAAGGAATTTTCCTTCACTATAATTTTTAGTTCAATACTTCAATCTTCATTTTTATTAGACTGAGTGACGAGCCAAGCATGTCGTTCACCTGATGGTAAGCAGTAACGGTTACAGTGCCACCCAGAACATTGCATGCATTGTATAATCTTGCGCGCTACTGCACTACGCTGGTCACCCTGAGACATCGGTTGCCCAGTAATTGACACGTCAAACGTCATTTATATATATTTACTAGCTTCGCCCTGCGGTTTCACCCGCATAATTCAAGTTTTCCCGCAATAACTCTCTTAAAAGCAATATATTTTCCCCGTTTTTGTCACATTCTTGCTCTGCTCCTATTGGTCGTAGCGTGATGTTAGATAGCCTATGACCTTCCAGATAAATGGACTATTCAACACAATAGAATTTTTCAATTCCAACCAGTAGTTCCTGAGATCCTAGCGTTCAAACAAACAAACAAACTTTTAAGCTTTATATATTAAGTATAGATGTGTGAAATGGCAAATCAGCAATTTTTATAAAGTGCTACTCGTAGGATACATAAGTATCTAGTTAAGGCCTGACACAAACCTAAATCACTGCAACTTTTGAATAACCTCCTGCAACCTTTGAAAGGAAAAATCTGGAATAAGGTTCAGTGACTGAAAGTAATACACCATAAATCAAGCGGATTTCCTTCGTATGGATTTGCGCGTTATTCTGGGGCGTGATTTACGCCTAGCACCTACGTACAGTAGTAATGCAGACTTATGGAAGTTTTTATAAATCCTCCATTAGTTTTGTATGGGAATATGTTTTTTATTTCATGTTCTCTGTTCATATTCACGTGTTACAAAGGTTTTAGGTTGACTATTGTCCAAATGGCGCTTACCATCAGGTGAATGACGTGCTCGGTAGATCTCTCAAGACTGTCAAATACGCAATTCATCATTTGTTCTGATATGGAAAGGTAAGGCTCATTTTCTAGCAACTAGGAATAACACTTTATGTATGACCTCGTTATTTTTAAATTTTCTGTAAGATTTTAAACCTTAATTATACATAACCATAATTATATATACATTATTATTACATCGTGAGGAAACCCACATACCTATCCGAGAATTATTTCGGAGGTAGGTATGTTATCCACCAATCCGGACTGGGCCCTCGTGGTGGATTATGGCCTAACCCTCCTCACGAAAGTGAGGAGAGACCCGTGCCCAGCAGTGGGACGATATGGGTTGATGATGATGATGATGATAATTATATATAACACCACTTTTTTTTTATTGACACCATGATAACATGTAACAATACAAGAAATAATTTTCATAAAAGTTGTAGATTGTGTGGCCTTATCGCTTACAGCAATTTTTTACAGGCAACCTTTGGATGGACAGGAACTGAGTAATAAAATTTTGCTGCTAGTGGTTGTGATTATGAGAAAAAATTACACACTATAATAATAAATAATATTAATTATGATAACCATACACTTATACATAAACAATTCTGAATCTACACAATACATAACCAATCCAAAACCAAGACCAAGATTTGGACAAACTAAAAAAAAACTAATACCCATACAACAATTATTATAAAAAGGGTACATTCAGACCCGCCGCAACCACAGCAAATGCCAGCCCACTTTTTAGCCGCTGTAGTGTGCTCGAGGTCGTGGCTCGTCTTAACAAGCACTGACCGAGTGAGTTAAGTAACATAAGAGCTAATAAAAAACTAAGTACCGTCCAAGTGCGAGTTGGACTCGCGCACCGAGGGTTTCGTACAAACTTGTAGATCTTAAGAAAGCATCTAACATTATTGCTCTAACTAAAAGATAAACTAAGTTAAAAGACAAACTTAACTTTGTCGTTCGATCCCTCGACACAAATAGTAAAGTCGCTTTTTTGTTATTAAAAAATGTATTTACGGTTTTCAATATTTTCCTTTACAATACTTTACGTGTGCTGTAAAACATTGCTGCTTATCAAATATCATGGTTTTGATTCCATTGTGAAATCGTAATATACGAGTATTATGCTAAAATATGCGATATAAACGGTCATATCTTTTAATCGCATTAGTTTACGGGTTTAATTTTTTTTTAGCGCGCTAAGAAACCGCAGATTTGAATATTCTTTTTAATTTCTTTGTTTTTTATTTTACTTTTACGCGCTCCTGAGAAAAAGAGTTTTGACAGACGCACAGAAAAACAGAGAGACAGACGGACAACAAAGTGGTACTATAAGGGTTATTTTTTCCTTTTACGGTACGGAACCCTAAAAATTCCTGCTTTTTATACCCATCGCGGAGTTCTATCAACCACCATCAGACCCTCGTTACCATGCAGAATAATGACAGCAAAATACCGACAGTGACAATTATTATACGCTGTAATTTTTGGAACGAAGTTCCTTATCGCACGGTACGGACTTGGCGGATAGGGGCTAAAAGCTTAAGAGTTTTCCTTCACAACTTCCTGTCACGACCCATTCTTGAGTGTACACGGTTATCAATAGCTTAAAAACTTAATATATTTAATTACTTTTTTTTTTATTAAAATTTGTTAAGTAAAATTTTTACTGACCCAACTTAAATAACAATATAAATAAAAGGAAAAGTAACTTAAACTAAAACTTAAAAATAAGAAAACTTTTAACAGCAATCTATGAGAGGAACTTCCACGACACTCACGCATATATTAAAAAATATTATTCAACCTTCAACGTACATACTGTTTGTCACATTCTATACGTACCTATAGATAAACAGAAATCCAGGGTTTGTTCGTGAATCAAAGCAATTTGCGCTCGTCACCCGGCGTCTGCCGCTGACATCCGCATTTGTCTAGACAGGCGCCGTCTCACGAAATGAAACAAAAAGAACATGAAAATCGGAATAAAACAAAAACCTATCTACATCTACTATTACGTTATTTAACGGGCATAAGTTTTTATGAACTTTCCCATCCATTTCTATAAGTCTTTAGCAGTGGGAGCGTCTAAAATGAAACTATATCGTTATCAATCCTTACTTTAAGTACTGCTGTAGATCTTCCAAACAAAGTAACTACTTGACTGTTGGACGAACAAGAAAAACAGAATCGAAATCGGTTGCATAATATGGGGGTTTATATAGCTCCATCTCGTTCTATTTCTCTCTCATTCTCTGCAGTCAATTTTTGAGTGACGTCACGTCACGTTTGTCATTTATGATTGTGTCGTGCCAATCTAGGTCGTTCAGTTTAAGGCCTTAAAATGAACTGCATGGAATAAGAATAAGTACGTGGTTACCCCCAGGTTATATTATTGATTTTCAAACGATGTCTCTACCATACCATTTTAAGAGTCAACGTTTTCGGCAGTGTAATAGCTTTTGATGCCAGACCAATAATTATTTAAATTATTTTCGTGATTGATTTACTCGTATATTATTGTAGAGGCTTACAGGGAGGGAAATATTAGTATTATTAAGGAAAATGGGATGTTTACCATTGTTTGTTTGTTTTCAGTTGTTATGGGAAACATTTCCTATTTCATTTGGAATTTCACCTGCCTTACTAATTTTTACCTTGTCATATTAATTATTTTCTAATCCCATATACTATCCGTAATATGATGTCAAGTTGAAGACCATTATTGCATAAATTAATATTAATAATGGTATTAAAATATTTTTGTACAAGTTGAATAATGAAGGCACTTGTCAGTTAAATTAAAAAAAAATATTACTAGTGACGAGACGAGCAAGTTTTTCACCTGATGGTAAGCGCTAAGCCTGCCCATAACAGTTACAGTGCCACTCAGAAATTTGCATTGCATAATCCTACGCGGCACTGCACTGCGCTCGTCACTCTGAGACATCAGCTCTAAAGTCTCATATGGCCAGTAATTTCGCTGGAAGCAGTGACCTTTTAACCGAAACAATAATGTTTGCACTATACTGCTTGGCAGATGAATATCTGACAAACGTGTGGTACTTCCCCAGGCGGTCTCTTGAAATAATACTGTTGGTATCCGTTCAATAATGATACATCTCTATTTTTAATCATAGTTTAGTCGGGTTACCCTGAAAACAAAACTTGACAAAACCACAGTAAAAAGAAAAGAGTATGACAACTGCAGAGTCACGACTTATTCTTATTCCATGCAGTTCTTTTAAAGGTCTTAAACTAAACGGCCTAGATTGGCACCACACTCTCATAGATGACAAACGCGACGTGACGTCACTCAAAAATAGACTGCAGAGAATGAGGGAGAAAGAGAACGAGATAGAGCTATATAAACTCCCATAAATGCAAACAAATTGTTCCAATCTCTTTGGATAAATGTCTCTGGTCGACTTATGAACGCTGAGCGATATTGGTGGTCACAGTTAGCAGGGCAGTTCAGTCTAAGGCATTAGACTGGATCGATTAAACTGTTCGTGGTGAGGCCCCAGGTACCTAAATGAAATAAATAGACACTATATTAAGACACTAGTTAAAACATTAATAGCAAATAGTTGAGATGGCGACCGTTGCTCCAGTACCTACGTATAGCATAGAGCGAGAGCGCATGACGCGGTGTATACTCTGCACTGCTCTGACGCAGACTTGATTCGGATTTCTTTATCGTCCAAAATTATTTGTCCTTGACTCTCTATGTTAGCATACGCGCACACATGCAAGCCACGTTGAAAACCTCTCTATGACATACTTTTCAGTTTCTCCTATGACAAAACAAAGGCTTTTTAGCTGCAATCGTAGTTGCCGAAATTTGTAGAAGTTACACGGTTGGCTTCAAATTGCGACGTATACGTGCTACGCCCTAGATAGTTACGTTGAATATAGCTACGAGGGCAACAAAGCAGACAAGACATCCTGCGGCGTAGTCTAAAATAAGTGTGACTATTTTCATCGCTTCAACCCGTGAATTAAGCCGTTTGACATATTTAAATAATTTAGAATCTAGCTGCGACGATATTATTCAGTTATATTGTCTTAAGCTTTACTGGTGTTTACGGGAACAATGTCAGATAGTTTCGACTCCGTCTTACGCTACAGATACTTAACATTGTATAGAGAGTACGATCAAAGGCGAAATTATAGCGAAATCTAATTTAGTTGTCTACCTCGAAATGTTTTGATAGAACGTAGCAACGTTGATTGAATGCGTTCTTGAAGAGGTAGGTTGGGTGTTATTGACTGATGTAATAACGTGTGGTGACAAACATCATTTAAGTTAGGTTTGGCATGATTTTACGTCTTCTGAGACAAAATAGAACACATATTTTCTAAAAACATTCTTGTAAGCCAATTATTAAAAAAAAAAACAATCAGTTGAATTGAGAACCTCATTTTACGAAATCGGTTAAAAACTGTAAAATTTACTAAGAAACTATATACAGTGATATACTCACATAACAATACACTAATCAGAATAAAATATAAAAATGTTTAAAATTCTTCATCTTTTAGTATAAATTAGTATTATTATCACGTTTTAAAAATGGATTGATGCTACTAGTGATGAACCACAGTTAAAAGACATCAAAAACAAAAACTAAAATCGATTACAAAATGTCGAACAACAAACAAACAAACAGGAAGACAAGAAAGTGTGTAAACAAAAACGTGGCAATAAAAAGCCAATAGCTTCTAACGGTTATTACGATGAAAACCGGCGCACTCGTAATTAAATCACCCGGTGGCTTCCCCCTCTCAGGCTTTGAGCTTTCGCTACATAACAAACAAATGATTCTGTCGCGAGCAGGTGCGTGGGTCGGGTGCTTACGCAACGAATTTTCGCGGTTCTGCTTAGATACTAGGCATGGGACAAGTGGCACGTGGAAAATGATATGAAAATTATTACCTATTATTTTCCGTCTGTTATTTTTCAATTGTTTCTTTTTCTACTAATTTTGTGACCATAATGACCGTGCATCATCATCATCAACCCATACCATCCCACTGCTGAGCACGGGTCTCCCATCACTATCGTGAGAAGGGTTAGGCCATAATCCACCATCGGGGCCCAGTCCGGATAAGTGGATAACAATTCTAAGAAACAATTCTCGGGTAGGTATGTGGGTTTCCTGATAATGATGATAAAAAAAAAAAACTAAAAATCCAATTAAAATCAAAGCAGTTGTCAAAGTTCCTAGAGCACTATTTAGTAGCAGATCATCGTCAAAATAATATAAAATTACTCCACAACACACACACAACACATTAATACACACACATACACACTACACATTAATTAATATATAATTACTACAATTAGAAGCGGTGGTAGCCTAGTGGGAGAACGTCCGCCTTCCAAGCAGAAGGTCGTGAGTTCAAATCCCAGTGCAGGCACGTACCAATGTGTTTCTTGTAAAACATATGTACGTAATTATCACTCGCTTTTCGGTGAAGGAAAACATCGTGAGGAAACCCACATACCTACCCGAGAATTATTTCGTAGGTAGGTATGTGATCCACCAATCCGGATCTGGCCCCCGTGGTGGATTATGGCCTAATCCTCCTCACGAAAGTGAGGGGAGACCCGTGCCCAGCAGTGGGACGTTATGGGTTGTTGATTGATTGATTGAATTACTACACGTTGAATTGCAAGCAGTGAAAATGAATTTTAAACACCAACCTTTCCCATCCCTAGCAGATACATAACTATAATAATAGTATAGGCAGATAGATATAGAGGTAAACGTATTTGTCGCTATTTGGGACAAGGGTGCCTCTTGTTGAGATCATTCGGGGTTTGGGGATGAAATAAGTAAACCGTAGTTAGGGGTAACGAAAGGGGTTAATATTTGTGTCTTGAAATATCCTATTTTAAATTAGGTAGGCCGGGCCACTGCTAACACGTTCACTGCATTATGAGGACAGAGGCTGGAAAGGTCTCATACGCACTGCAAACAAGTTCAAATTTGCCTCTAAAAGACCTCATACGTAATGGCTGAAACTCCGTGAAACATGCCCCCGCTGGGAACGTGTTAAGAAATGGAAGGCCCCTTCTGCAACAGACCGCCTGGGGAAGTACCATACCTTTGCCAGATATTCATCCACCAAACCAGTACTGTCTTCCGGTTTGAAGAGCACTGCTTCCAGCAAAATTACTGGATATGTGATATTAGAACCAATATCTCAGGGTGACGAGCGCAGTGCAGTGCTGCGCAAAATAATGCAAAGCAAAGTCCTTGGTGGCACTATAACTTTTATGGGCAGGCGTACTGCTTACCAACAGGTGAAAGCATGGCTCGTCTCGTTCTTAGTCAAAAAAACACTGTTTAACAGATTTTTTGGGCTGGTCAGGGTCTTTTGCCGTAATTTAAATACTGATATCGATTGATAACAACCAGATATGGTAATTTAACGTGACCTACAAAGCACGGAGCTAGCTTAAGACCCAGTTTTATATTCACATCACTTTTACCAAACGTTTGGCCAAGTCCCGACAGATTTCGTGACCGCCACGCTTCAACGAATCAAAGTCTTTATCCTTTTACACTCGTATTCTTAGCTAGCTTCATATATTTACACTGTGTACTTCAGGTTATCAGCTTAAGAAACTCTTTGAAAATCAATTTCTTTACGAGCCTTTTTATTGGAAATAATTCTAAACATCTTCGCATTCCAAATCCATACCGTACCATTTCGAAATACATAAATGAGTTAACCTTTTTGTGTGACGTTCAAAAGTCGTAATTCAAAATGAGATTGCTTTTTCAACGAGCCGGAGACTTTGTAAACGGCCACTTCCTACACAGAGTTATTACGTAATTTACTGCACGCAACATCAAAAGAAACGGTAACATTGCTTTCTTTCACGTAACGGATCGATCCATACCCATAATTATAGCGTTCTTGTTTTATCCGTCACTAGTTTATGTAAAAAACGCGTGGATGGCCATCGAGTTAGTAGACAGCTCCTTTGAACTATTCGAGCTTTAACGGTTACGTAACGGAAAATAACAAACTAAGGTAGCGGAGAGAATGAGAGAATCCATAAGTTTAATATTGGAGTGAAATATATGATGATTTATGCAAACTAAGGGTGTTACCACACCTGCCGTTCAATTAACGATCGATGGAATCGATCGACGTAGACTGATATAATAATGTGTATCAGCTTCAACTGATTGTTGGGAACTAGTCAATAAAACAACCGATCGATTGTCGATAGACGATATTACATTAGCTTTTCCATAAGCGTTCGATCATTGATAATAAATGACGAATCCATAAAGAGTAAGCAATCGATTGATGGCACCGATCGTCGTCGACAGAGTCGGTGTAGTAACACCTTAAAATAATAGAAGCAAACTAAAGTACAAAAGAGAAAAGAAGCGCACTCGAAAATAGTATTTTCATCGCGACTTCATTCTCTAGCACCGTTGATATAACCAGTAGCTCGCCTTTCATTTTTGCACCGTTCGCATAAAATTTCGTATTCACTTCGGAAAATTTCCGAGTTATTACTATTTGTCTTTGAAATGCAGTTCTTTGCAGCATTTCATAATCTTCGCATTTCGGAAGCATGATTATAAGTGCTTTTGGAAATTGCAGATGTAACTTGCGATGTATGTGTTTATGATTTTGATGAACATCGATTTTAACAGGGTCGTTAATCGCTATGACCAACTTCAATATTATTTTTAAAGGGTATGTTTTTTTAATTAACATATTTTAACTTTTTTATCGTATAGTCATCGTTTTTCAATACGTGTGCAAATTTTTAAGTTGGTTGGACGTCTTGAAGCTGATGAAATTGACGTTCGAATATTCCGTTTCATAGATACACGAATACATTTTAGTTACAGGCAAAGCTAACAAAAACGTGTAAAAAACAACTTTTTTTGTATTAAAACTACCGTTCTATTACTAGTTTGAAAATCTAGGTATCAAAACCTCTCATCTGAAAATCAGCCTTATACCAAAAATGTTCAAGGGAAAAATAAAGTTGCCCTTTTCCGTCGTAATAAATTTGATTTCAATTCAACAGCTGGAGGAAGACAATCGAGGCCAAAGGCGATTGCATTGCGTGCAGCAAACGAGTTTTCACCTCAACGAATATCACAATCAATCTTTGTTGACGCCTCAAACAAAACGAACCAAATTTCAATGGCACAATGCTGACTTTCGTGAGGAAATACTGTAGTTTTCTTCGGCTTAGCACGGCAATGATGTATACCGTGTTAAACAAATGACTGCTGGTTATTGCTTTTTATAGAGTCTTAATGTCTTGTGTATTGATGTCCTTATTATGAAAATGAGTAATTACAATGTCTGCTTTCTGTAAGTATCATTTGTTTAGCGTTTGGTAACTATCCCGAGAAATGTTAAGGGTAATAAACGCGCTGAGTCTAGAATAGGGCTCTCAAGGACAGCTGTAATTAGGTACGCCCTGAAAAGGTATTGACGTTACGTTTTCTACTTGAAAGTGGTTGCTTATTTAATGCCCTGTGACTAAGGTTTGTAAATATATTTTTCTTATTCGGAAGGTCGTGCTCATTTTCTGTAAATATCTCTCGTCGAAAACCTTTTTCTCTGTTTTATAAAAAAATGTTTTCACCTACATCAAGTCAGTATGCCACATCGCTTATATTGATCATCTTGAGCTATTATATGGGCGTGGTTGACGTTGATCAAGGCAACCCAACGGTGTTGGGATACCGTCGGGTAATGTGGGATTTTACCCACTAAAACCCCTCCGTTGGCCTCTGAACAATTAGCAGAGGGCTCTGGGATCTCTGGAAGGACGCATCAGTGCCCCTCTCGCCCTGCGCCTAGGCGCTCACCCCGAGAGCGGCGAAGTATGCTGCTCTATAAATCTCCATGGCAGCTAGGCCAACCCAGCTGCCATCCAACCGGGGCTCGCTTGCATGAGTGATCGGAGTCCTAACTCCGAAGCACTCACTAGCCCAAAGGCCTCTTTCAGTCGCCTCTTCCGACATGCAGGGGATAACGTAGCCCTATTCTTAATGATAACCCGGAGCTACTGGGTCGATATGTAAGGGTCCTAAATAGATAAGATCGTCAGACCTACCAATGAGAACATGGTAGATGAATATTAACAAATTTACCCAACAACGTGACTTAACAAAAGTTAATATGACTACGAAGATAACAGAACTTTGAGCAGAAACTGTCATACAAAAGCTACTATGTTTCGGGGTCAGGTGGTTGACCGCAGACTTGTACCTGGGTCTTAGTTGGTGCCACGCGCCGGAATAACTTCTCTGGGACATAAATAAGGATTATGTTTCGAGTTGGCTAAGTCAATTTGTAATAGTGTCTTGTTACTTGGGCTTTCTCTGCCATATGTGGATATTTCAGGTCATATATTATATATTTTTTTTATATTTAAGCGCTACTCCTGCCCATAACAGTCACAGCACCACCCAGAACACTGTATTGCATAATCCTGCACGGCACTCCACTGCGCTCGTCACCTTGTGACATCGGCTCTAAAGTCTCATATGCCCAGTAATTTCACATGAAACAATGCCCTTCAAACCGGAACACAATAATGTTTGCACACTACTGCTTAGCGGATGAATATCTGGCAAAGGTGTGGTACTTCCCCAGGCGGTCTCTTGCAGAAGAGGTCTCCCACTACTAGCACTATTGGCAGCTTATGAGTGAATTTGAGAAACCGGACTAATGTTTTCTGTTTCTTTTTTTTTTAGTTTTTTGGTCAGTATTCTCATATAAATTAGCGACAATGCAGATAAAAGTTGCAGTAGCGACATGTGACGCGCAGTCACTGTGATGCATTTTGTATGAAAAAGGCTTCGTACAGCGTGCGTCGCGGTGCATTAATATGTCTTATGCCTTAGGCTAAAATTTATCATGATTAAAAGACAAAACAGTTGTGTACTAATTAGTATATCATATAAAAATAAACAGACTTAAGTGAAGTAACTACAAATAAATGTGTTTTCTTTCGCAGCCATTTTTTAGAAAACATTTCATTTTCATTAAATACACAATTCCACTTAAACTGAGAGTCTCTTAAACGTATTTCCTCTAAAGTCATGAAAAAAACACGTTAATATTTATTAAAGTATTCTTGATCACACCATTCCCCTGAGAGCCTTCCAAGCCGCAGGGGGGGCGGCTCCCACTTTTCTTACATTTTTAATAACACAGAGCTTAATGCTTTTGTACTAAGGACTGGGCCGTTAGGGAGCAGAAGTGGAACTAGAAAAAATATATGACTACTGAAAAGTCTCAAGGAGACGACAGATGCCAATTCTTGTATTATTTTTTAAAAACTGTAGAGTTTTGAAAAATTATAATTGTGCTGTAAATTGGATTTTAGAAATGAAATTAAAGTAAAAAATATTTTTTTTTTATCGAAGGTCAGAATAACATCTACGAAGAGTCGATGACTCTTTTACTTTTTAGTAACAATCCTACCGTAAAATGTTCATTAGAAAGTTTGGTTGTTTGGATGTTTCCTTCATAGCAGTCATTTATACAGAAATTACACGCCTCAACCACAACCCGCTACCTGAAAAGATTAATAGTAACTAGCAAAATAGAAGGCAAAAGACCAAGAGGCTGCAACCAGAAGCGTTGGTCTGATCAGGTGTCACCACGGCTGGAAATGCCAGTCAACATGGGCCTCCACAAAGTTGAAGATCGGAGAAGGCGGAGACCACTTGTGGACGTAGCTGGAAGGAATCACTATCCTCAACAACGATTGAGGAGGAGAGAGGAGGAGAGAAAGCAATTAATTTAGTTATTCAAAAATAACATTTCTATAACTTTATGACTAGAATAAATTACGGGAGAAAGAACTTCATTCGCGTGCCGTGAAATATTTCGTCTGACGATAAATATTTCGAATACGTTAATGGAATTGTTGCTTAAGCGTTTCCATCTTTGTCTTTTATAATTGAACCTGTTTTTTATATTGGAACTGTTTAAAATATTTTGCGACGTATACCTTCTGTGACTCTGATATTCTCAGGTTTTTAATGCATTATCGAACATTATAAACGGTCTCCCGCGACCCAGGCCTTACCAAGTGCGAGGAGCACTGGTAAACTTTTTTAAGTATACTTACACTGACAGGGGCCCCACCACGAACAGTTAAATCCATCCAGTTTAAAGCCTGAAACTGAACTGTCCTGCGCTAGCTGTTACCACCGTCGCTAAATCGTTCATAAGTCGACCAGAGACATTTATCCAAAGAGATGGTAACAATTTGTTTGCATTTATGGGAGTTTATATAGCTCTATCTCGTTCTCTTTTTCTCCCATTTTCCTCAGTCTATTTTTGAGTGACGTCACGTCACGTTTGTCTTTAATTTATGAGTGTGTGGTGCCAATCTAGGCCGTTTAGTTTAAGGCCTTAAAATGAACTGCATGGAATAAGAATAAGTACGTGGTGACCCCCTGGTATCCTAAGCATGCAAGTTATATATATAAACCTATAATAATAATTAATTAATCAGGTACAGTTATGTTGTAGGTAGTACATTGGACTCGAGATAGATGCCGGCCAGGGCACATGTTCGAGTGGCGCATGAACCGCCTCCAAGGCGAAAGCCCCCCGCCAAGGGCGATTGAAGTGTGGAAGTTCCATGCTCGGCAGTCCTTACTCCGGAATTGGGCAGAAAGGCTGGCCGCACCTGGAGCGGGACTAAGGACTGTCGAGGCTGTCCGGCCGGTCCTCCAGGACTGGCTGGACAGGGCTCACGGGTCTCTCACCTTCCGGCTGGTGCAGGTGCTTACGGGGCATGGGTGCTTCGGGAAGTACCTGCACCGCATAGCCGGAAGAGAGCCGACACCCAAGTGTCACCATTGTGGCTGCGACGAAGACACGGCGCAGCATACGCTTGAGGAGTGCCCAGGCTGGGCAAGCGAGCGCCGTGAACTCGTCGCAGCAGTGGGGGCCGACCTCTCGCTCCCGACCTTGATTAAGTCAATGGTCGGGGACGAGAGGTCCTGGCAAGCCGGAGAAACCTTCTGCGAAGAGGTGATGTCGCAGAAGGAGGCTGCAGAGCGGGAACGGGAGATCACCTCCGAACTTCCCCTCCGCAGCCGGCGAGCGGGGCGTCGAAGAAGAGTATTCTTCAACGCCCTGCTCCGGCCCCCATAACAGAGGCTTGGGCGGCGGACCGGGTGTACGTCCGCCGCCCACTCGTATGCCTCGAGGCGGCGCGCGCGGTGTTCCCGCGCGCCACACTCACAAAGTTAGACGGAGTGGAGCACTCCTCTCCACTCCTGCAACGGGATGGGGTTCTCCCTTGAGGACCAACGCCGTCGGGGCCGCGGAAGTCCACTCTCGCACCCGTTGCCCCGACAACAAAGGCGTCCCGGTGGAACACCCTGGGGTTTAGTGGGTATACCCGTCAGACTGGCGGGGGAGTCCCACATAACCACCCGGCCCTCACCCGGGTCTGGTGGTATGCGTAATTGCATTCCCCAGGTAAAAAAAAAAAAAAAAAAAGATGCCGGCCAGGGCCAAGAATTTTGGCTCCGAGTAAAAATTATATCAACGGAATCGTCTCTAGTGATTATGTTAAATATCGTAAGGGCTTTGTACAGCGGTGTGTGTGCATCGATTAATGTACCTTCCTATATTTATTATTTACTTTACATTGAAATCGAAATCTGTTTGGTAAAAGACCAGCGGGGCATGCAGCACGGTGCGGATCAGCTCGAGTTTGTTTCATTTTGACGTTTAATTGCCACGGGACTCGTCATTCGTATTGAAATGACGAGTCTCGTGGCAATCACGAACTCGAGCTGATCCGCACCGCGCTGCATAGCCCCGCTGATTGGTGTTTAAAAGACAGGATGCAAAAAATAGAAAAATCAATTTTCTTACCCAATAAAACCTATTCTACTAAAATAAAAAAAAAAACACTCTTATTTGGCACACGTTCCCTCAAGGTGGGGATTTCTAAAATCGGTACAAAGGCCCCGTCTCGGCAATTTGGCAAGACGAATGGTTATTGTCAGGCGTTCTTTGGGAAATATGAAGATTGATTGCTTCGAGTTAGCGGCCCATGCCTTATCTACTGGCCCGGGGCCATATTGTTCCCGTAATGCTTTTAATGAAAGCTGACTTTGAATTAATAATAATTGTTTTGTGGTTATCGTTTCTTGGATCAAATAGGAAAAAATAAATCGAGGTAAGAACCTCGCTGAGTGGTATTTACATTATTTTTTAAATATATTTTTGAACAAAATAGAATATTGATAATATACTAAATATGAACCTATTCGCTGCTGAAAATGAGCTAAAAAACCATCAAAACCATCAAAACCATCATCATTATCATCTATTGAAAAATATTTTTGTCTACCTTCCGTCTCACATACATCAAGAGCCTCTCCACGCTCAGTTAAATCCATATTTAAGGCCTTAAACTGAACTGCCCTGCTAACTGTTACCACCAATATCGCTCAGCGTTCATAAGTCGACCAGATACATTTATCCAAAGAGATTGTAATAATTTGCTTGCATGTATGGGAGTTTATATAGCTAAATCTCATTCTCTTTCTCTATCATTCTCCGCAGTCTATTTTTGAGTGACGTCACGTCACGTCTGTCATTTTTTGTGTTGCCAATCTAGGCCGTTCAGTTTAAGGCCTTAAAATGAACAGCATGGAATAAGAATAAGTATGTGGCGACCCCCCAGATCAGCGCGATGCCACCAATATGTTTTTCCAAAAAGAATTGGTTCGTGTCACTCTCTTTTTTAAATATGTCACAAATCTTTCCTTGAAGTATTTGAAATTCTTAGGCCAAAATGATTGGCTCTAGACATATTTATGGATTTGAATAAACGAATTGAACGGAATTAATTATCAGAGTACTTCAAATTAAAGCACCATTTTACAATTCTACAAAGTCGACTGTTTACGAATTTCAAATTACCTTCAATTACTTACCTACTTCAGAGGATGATTGTTGATTCATTTATTACCAACTTGATAACTAACAATCCTAAACAAAGCAGTCTTTGTAATCACCACTCGATCGGTCTTCCGTAAAATTATGAGTATCCTCTAAAATTTCTGAGAGTTCTCGAAACAAAATTAATGAAGACTGAAGAGCGGCCTCTTCGAAAGTGGCTTCTCTGAAAGTTTTAATTTCGCCATCTAAAGTTGAGCGATACGATACTTTTGTACTGGTTAAAATTCCACTCTATGATGTAATAAGGTTTAGTTTTTTCGCATCTACTCGTACCTACTCGTAAAATGGTTAAAAACTTTAACTTTTTAAGAACAACTTTTTTATTACCAACAATAAAATTGAAATGGCAGTCCATGCTATCAAAACATTTTTTTATTTGACTGAGTGACGAAACGAGCAAGCCGTTGACCTGATGGTAAGCGCTACGCCCGCCCACAACAGTTACAGTGCAACCCAGAACTTTGCATTGCATAATCCTGCACGGCAGTACACTGTGCTGGTCACCCTGAGACATCAGCCCTAAAGTCTTGTATACCCAGTAATTTCTCTGGAAACAATCCCCTTCAAACCAGAACACAGTAATGTTTGCACACTACTATTTGGCGGATGAATACCTGCAAAAGTTAGGCTACTTCGCCAGGCGGTTTCTTGCAAAAAAATGGAATCGCTTGGATCCCAGCTCACGCGACTGTTGCGCGCGAAATGTCAAATGTATGTCGCCACTTCCGAGCGCCATACATATTGCGTTGAACCATTATCTGTCACCTTTATCTGTCGGAAGCGTATGAAAATACTGAAAATAAGTTAAAAAAATTCTTTTGTTACAGATTAGACGAAAGTGACGTGAACAACTGTGATGACGGTGAAGTGCTATGAATTCCGTGAAGTGTTCAGTTGTGTTCAGTGACTGACCGTTGAAGATGTAAAATGGAGTGGGGTGTGCGTGGCCCCCGTCGCCCGCTGTCCTTCTGGGGCTTAGTGCTCGGGTTCCATGTCGCTTGTATGTTTCATATTGCAGGTACGTAAAACATCACGCTATGTTAAGCTTCTACGTCACAGAAGCTGGTTTTGTTGAAAAAAAAACCAGATTCGCGATTCGATTAATTGTCATTCAAGACAAGGAATGAAAAGGAAAAAAGATGAAATTTAACCCAAAATATTTTTATTTTCCAATATGTTCTCCTTTAACCCTAAAACATTTTTCAGATCTATTGTATAATTTGTTTAACCCATCGAAATAAAATGTTCTCTCGGTGGCTTCCAAAAAGGTCCATGCCATATCGCTGACTTCACTTCTCTTCTTATTACTCCTCTCCATGCATGAATGTCTGGAAGAGATCGCTCTGAGCGATAAAACCACTGATTGTGACGCTAAATATTGTTTGTCTTTGTCAAGTTTTTTCTTGCTCTGTGTGGTTTCAATATTCAAAGACAATACTTGATACATAAGTGATGGCAAGAGTCACATAATATGTAACAGTTAGTATTGATTTTTCATTAAGAATTATTAATCTCCTAACTCAGGGGGTATTCTTATTCCATGCAGTTCATTTTAAGGCCTTAAACTGAACGGCCTAGATTGGCACCACGCACTCATAAATGACAAAGGTGACGTGACGTAATTCAAACATAGACTGCAGAGAATGAAAGAGAAAGAGAATGAGATGGAGCTAGGATATTGAACTGTGTAGGATATTGGCCTCAATGCAGCTAGTGTCCTTTCCACTATCCTAAGAGTTACATTGCCCTAAGTAGGAAAACAAAGTTACCACAACTTAAATTTCTGGCAGGTGAAATTGGAAAATTTTTGAGAGGCATCCTTTAGCGATAAGTCCACCCATTGCAGTGAATATTCCGTTAAGTTCTATTCCTTAAGTACCTTGATGTGTATTTTTGAACTGATGTAGCATAAGGTATTTTCTGTTCTATTCTATTATTTATTTCAAATTTAACTAATGAAGGTATTTATAAAGACACGCCTTTCAGATGTTTTCGGTGTTGTCTGAACTAATGAACCACAATTAACCTTTGACTATTTAATGAACATACGTCCTTCATTAGTAAAATGAAAAGAAATAGTTGAAAATCAGAAACTAAGCATTTTTAATGTTCAGTACTTCGTTGAAGGAGCTAATTGGTTGGCTGAAGATTAACGTTTCGACCCTAATGACTGGTTTCACGGTCAAACCCCACCCTCTTATTACGGTTTGTGGTTTCAGAACGGTTTAAGGTTTAAGCCTAACGCTAAACCCACATTAAGGAAAATTGGACTAACGTTTTAGGCTAGAGTAAGCTAGTAATTAAACACGCGTGTACCTCAAAAATGTACTTAAATCTATTTCAAGTTAATTTAATTGTCAAAGGGTAGAAATATTTGTAATACTAAGAGTTTTAAGTTCAAGGGCCACACCGCGAACAGTTAAATCCATCCAGTTTAAGGCCCTAAACTGAACCGCCCTCGTAACTGTCACCAACAATATTGCTCAGCGTTCATAAGTCGACCAGAGACATTTATCCAAAGATATCGTCACGTTTTTTTGTCACTTTTGTCATTTAGAAGTGTGTGATGCCAATCTAGGCCGTTCAATTTAAGGCCTTAAAATGAACTGCATGGAATAAGGATAAGTACGTGGTTACACCCTGTATAAAATAATTTTATTTTTATAGACTACGAGAAGAAATATTTATTATTTATTAATTTATTTGCAGTTTTAAATAGTAAGCCAAACTGTAGTAAAGCCGTAGTAGTAGTTTAAGTTTTTTAAGGTTACAGTACCAACAAAAACACTAACTATTTTAGGAACTAAACAATTTTTTCTACAATATTTAATTTTTTGTTAAAATTTAGGATTTTTGGTATTTGTGAACATACGTAGTTTTAGGCCACTATGTGGATAAGGTTGCGTTTGATCAGAGCTTCACCTAATGTCAAGGTATATACAGCTTACTACTTCGATATACATTGATTTATTCATCATCATCAACCCATAACGTCCCATTGCTGGGCACGGGTCTCTCCTCACTTTCGTGAGGAAGGTTAGGCCATAATCCACCACGGGGGCCCAGTCCGGATTGGTGGAAAACATACCAACCTCCGAAATAATTCTCGGGTGGTAGGTATGTGGGTTTCCCCACGATGTTTTCCTTCACCGAAAGAAAATTGATTTATTAACGTACAGTAATTTTACAAATTATTTTTGGTCAAAAAGCCTTCGAACTAGTGTAAGCTGTGTTGCAATTTTTTTATGTTACCCAAGTAACGCGGTGATCAATTCGATCGGTGTTTTGAACGTAGGATATTATTAAATTTCCCAATTCAACTTCTCCTCCAACGACATAATAATAATTACCCTGGATATTCCTGGAATACCACTGTAGAATATAATTATGGTATAAATTAAACGTGATTTCTTAGAAAATGTTAATAGGAAACGTCAAAGCGATTACTTAAGTATTTTGAACTCGGGGAATAATTTTTTTGTAAGGTTTCAGCAAAGGCTTTAAAATTAATGAAGATGGTATAATATTCAAAGCAGTATAGACAATAGTTAGTAGGTACATTGAAGAAATTGTATTTGAAAAAAGGCCTCTCCTGATGTGAATATAAAATTTTCGAAACTGGTGTCTGCTGGTTTCCACATCGTGTACAAGCTACTGAACCGATTGCAATGTAGTTTTCAGAGTTTGGTAGCGTAACAAATAGCAAGACAAACAGATGCAAACATATTATAATCAATATAAAAATAAACTACCTGAAAAAATTACTAGGTATGTGTTTACCTCATCATTATCAACCTATAATGCCCCACTGCTGAGCATGGGTCTCTCTTCACTTTCCTGAGGAGGGTTAGGACATAATCCACAACGGTGGTCGGGTCCGGATTGGTGGATAACATAATTATTTAACTCCGAAATAATTGTCGGGTAGCTATGTGAGTTTCCTAACGATATTTTCCTTCACCAAGAAGCGAGTAGTAATTACGTACACGGGTTTTTACAAAAAACACATTGGCTCGTGCCCGCATTGGTGTTTGAACTCACGACCCTATTCTTGGAAGGCGGACGTTCTCCCGCTTGGCTACCACCGTTTACATCAATTTATTAATATGTTCCACATGAAAAGTTGTTCCCTTGCTAACTTAATAAAGGCATAATACGGTTATGTACATGTTATAAAGCCGCAGGGCCGCTATAGATGTACCTAAATTTATATTTATTAGCGCACTTTGACTCTAATAAGGTAATTTCACACAAGAGTGCGAGAGTTACTCCTCGATGGCCTAAAGAGAAGGCTCGGGGCGTTTTCTAGTGAAAACTTGCTGTTGCTTTCTGTTATGGGCAGGCGTAGCGCTTACCATCAGGTGAGTGACTTGCTCGTTTCGTCTGTCAGCGAAATGAATAGAAATAAAAATATCAATTTTCTTCGTGGCCATTTGGGTTGTTAACTAACTTAAAAGAAAAAGCTTTAATTTCGTGTAATATTTATATTTTTTTTACGTTTGAATTCGCCATTTATCAAGAAACAAAAAACATTGAAAGGATATACTTTCAGATTGGTTACGCAGAAATTCTATCAAAATCGGTTTAGTAGTTTGGTTTTTAAATCAAAATAACTAGAAAAATATTTGGACCAATTAACTGAAATCGCGCATTTCGCTTTCCGGTGACATTGCAGTGGTGTTTATTAGTAAACCCATTTGAAGTCATTTTGGTTCATTTAATTATTATTTGTCTTATGAGATGGTGGCATCTTCTCACGTCAGAGTTCAACAGGTCACCCGAGGCCTCTGACGTGGCTTAACTACTGCTATCAGTCAACAACTAGGACTGACAACGGCTTAACCAGACCTGACGATTAAAATACGCACATAGCTCTGTCTGAGCTGAGGATCGAACCCGGTGTCTTTGGTTTTCAAGACACACATCGGCGCTAGAAAGCTGTAACCCTTTGACCGACCCGAAAATACTTTTTTTACATATTTGGAAACAAACGCTGTAACCCACACTTCAACGTTTTTAGGGTATAACCAAGGTAGCACAGTATTGTAGCTTTGTATGAAACACACCAAATATCCAAAATTTACGTTTTTAGGTCGAGTAGATATTGAGTTATGATTTTTTTTCTACAAAAAAAAAGTTTTTTGGCTCTGGTGAAAAATTTTGCGTTTCAAGGTTACAGCGTTTACGCTTTCTAGCGTCGACATGTTCTTTCTACTATCGCACCTTATCACCATTTCCCTTCTAATAACTATTAAGTATGTATATTTCCTCCTACTGGCCCAGCTAACTCTTCATTCCGTATTCCACAACGCGGTTCATTTTGAATCTCAACTCAATTGTCTATTGCTTTAAGTGACTATTTCTATGAACATCACCACTCAAACAAGGGCCAGTTTTGGGCTTCTCTACTAAAACAGAGTCGGGTTCAGTAATGACGTCACTTAGACCATTATTAGCGATCACGTGATCATTGCAGCAAAGTTAAAGCTTTTAATATTAATCTACTAATTTTTAGTTTTTTTTTTTTTGTCAGTACCGTGTTCAATGTTTTTACATGTTCATTTCAATTTACGCCATCTTGTCCAACTCCAATGTGAGGTAAATTTTTGCTACAATCAAACGACCTGTTATAGTAAAAGGATATTACTTCATACGAAACAGAATTATCATAGATAGATAGATAGATAGATAAAATCTTTATTGAAACACCACAGAACAAAGAAAACTTAAAACTAGAACAAAACAAATTTTACCATTAGTGTCACAATGGTCGGTCTTATCGCTCAGAGCGATCTCTTCCAGACAACCATGCACGGAGAGGAGTAATTAAGACATCGGACGGTGGCTTTCCTTATATACATAGAATAAAATAAATAAATAAATAGATACATATACACAAAATAAACTTAAATACATAGTAAAGTAATAGATAAACTTAATATATACCCTAATATAATAAACATACATACTAATACAAATATATTATATACCTACGAATACAAATGTATAATATGCAGCAACTAGACAATTAATTCAGAAGATAATAGGATTTGACACGAATTTTAAAAGCATTTAGCGAAGTGGTGCGCTTTATCATAATCATCATCAACAGATATCGTCCCACTGCTGAGCACAGGTCTCCCCTCACTTTCGTGAGGAGGTCCAAAACAAAATACGCGCGTTCAATCCTCAAATTTCACTCAATTCATCACTCAGCCAGAGACTTACTCGCGCACTCAACCTCACGTTTCCTCAAGTCAAAGCCACCATCACCGAACAAGTCAAGACTAAAAACTTCCTGTCCAATTAAACTCCGCTTAGCGACACGTTTCAGGATACTCAAATGTTATTTGTCAGCAGAGTCGCTGAGTCATTAGCGATCAAACATTTCCCCCAGCGAGTCAGTTATCGTATCGGAAATGAACAACGGTATCCGCTTCCCGGTGACAAGTTCGCGCGCCTCGTTTGAAATTGAGTCGTATTTCTGCGACTTAAGATATCGAGTTCGTAGGATATCGTTTGAGTCTTTTAATTACGCCAAACTACAAAGGCCACAGGGGGCGGAGTAATCCCTTAAGACGATAAATCCTCAGTCACAAGCGTAACCAGGATTTTCGTTGTATGCGGCATGGGGGGAAAAATTTCCTCTCGCCGACATTTTAATTCCTCTCTCTTACACTTTTTTTCTCACACTCTCACTCACTCTCCCTCCATCTCTTTTCACTTGTATCTAATTAATAAGGAATACTACTTCAGTTCGCCAATAAAGCATCACATCATCACTATCAACAGCAACGTAGAGAACACGTGATAAGGAAACGGTTGGTAGAAGATGTAGAATAGAATAGAATAGAATAGAAAAACTCTTTATTGTACACCAGAAACATTAATAAACACAGTACAGAAGAATTACAATAGGTAAACAAGGGTAGTACAATGGGCGGTCATATCGCCGAAAGCGATGTAGTGACGAAAATAGAGAAAGAGATGCTAGAGATGACATCTAGAGATGATGGATGAAGGAAGATTGACGAAACAGATTTATGGATCTATCAACTGCCAAACAACTATGAAATGCCAAAAATTCATAGGCAAGCGTAATGTCCGAAGATTTTTCTAGAGATATTACTAGGTATTTAAAAATCTAAATCAATGTGTCAGAATGTCGACCGCTGCGCAGTGCCACGCAAAACAATTTCAACCTCATGAGGAGCACTGTAGTCTTAGACATTTACCATCTGGAATTAGCGCAATTTTATTTTCAGTAAAATAGAATAGAATAGAATAGAAAACTCTTTATTGTACACCATAAAAATAAATGAAAACAGTACATAAAATTCACAATAGGTAAACAACTTATTTTTGTGTATATTCTGTTTTGGTAAATGTGGAGAGGGGGGTTAACTCCCAAAATTCTCTTCCTGGATGCGCCCCTGGTCGTATATTTGAAGCACACACGTGTTCTCGCTTTAAAGCTTGAAACTCCCTCGATATTAAGCTTGTGAAATAAATTAGCTTATATTGTTAACTCACAAATTATATTTGACTGAGTCGCTTTGTAATTGGCCGTTATTTAATTGTAATTGGTAATGGAAAATTATTAAATTAGAATCAAGTGGTATTGCATCGTGATGAATGTAAATTAATTATTATTTTAGTGCACGATATCTAAAGTTTCGAATTAGTCAATTTGTAAAATAGATTTGTTTGACATTTTGTCGTACTGCTAAAACATATCTTACTATTATAATATAATAAACTAGCAGCACCCCGCGGTTTCACTCGCATTATTTATTATCCCAAAGGAATTGTTATTTTTTACGGGATGACTAGTATCCTAGATAGAAGCGGTGGTAGCCTAGTGGGAGAACGTCCGCCTTCCAATCAGGAGGTCGTGAGTTCAAATCCCAGTGCAGGCACGTACCAATGTGTTTCTTGTAAAACATATGTATGTCGTACGAGGGCTGACAACACTGTCAGCCATCCATCCACAATCATTGGACGCCAGCGCCATCTGTTGGTGCTAGACGGAGTCTACAAACGACAAGCGACCGTGCGCGAGGGCAGCGCAGATTCATTCTGGCTTCATCGGTCGAACAGGGCAGTCGTGTAGAAACCGTCCGCGTTCAGTATACCAATCTAGCTGTAGCTATAGATTACAAAGTTCATTCGGTTTAAAACATTTCTTTTCATTGCTTTGAAATCGACCCCTACCCTCACTACGCCCACTGTGTAATTTTACAATGTCTGGCGACGGCGATGAAAATAGGGAACCGCCGATATGTACGTAATTATCACTCGCTTTTCGGTGAAGGAAAACATCGTGAGGAAACCCACATACCTACCCGAGAATTATTTCGGAGGTAGGTAGGTGAGGTGATCCACCAATCCGGATCTGGCCCCCGTGGTGGATTATGGCCTAACCCTCCTCACGAAAGTGAGGGGAGAGGTTGATGATGATGATGATGATGAACTAGTATCCAGTTCTATTCCAGGACTTAAGTATCTGTATACAAAATTTTATCAAAATCCGTTCAGCGGTTTTAGAGTAAAGAAAGTACATACTATAGAAATAAATAAAAACGTATACGTGTTAACACGTTCACTGCTGAAGACACAGACGTTGTGTTTTTTATAACTTAATGCTGGTGCGGGAAAACGCACCTGTTGTGTAAGCGCCGCTTACGTGCTGACTGTGCGGCGAAACACAGACGTGTGCATTTAACGCGGCGCAACTACAATGCGAATCATACAGACGGCACGCCATTGCTGGAAAACAAACACGGTCCGTAACGGTGCCCAAATGTAAAAAACCGGTTCAGCAGTCAACGTGTTAAGCATGTTAATTAAGAATTGATGATATCGCGTAAATAACGCGTTTGCGTAAAGTTAAATGTTTCTCGGGGTTAGAAAGAGATTTCAATTGAACATGCCATGTACAAATCTATATTAATTACTAGCTTCGCCCTGCGGTTTCATCCACGTAGTTCCCGTTTTGTCCCACGGGAACATACTATCGGGATAAAAAGTACCCTATTACTCAATCCTGGTTATAAACTATCTGCGTTCCAAATTTCATTCGAATCCGTTCAGTTGTTTTTGCGTGAAAGAGGAACACACATCCATCCATCCATCCATTCTCACAAACTTTCGCATTTATAATATGCTAGTTACCGATGTCTCAGGGTGACGAGATTTTGTAGTGGACAGTTCTGAGTGGCATTATAGCTGTTATCGATAGACTTACCATCGGTAGAATGACCTGCTATTCTAGTTACTTTAAAAAAAAATGTCAGAACTAATAAAATATTTAGAATAAAACATCCTAGACTAAATACTACGTCAGCTATCACGAAAAATCGATAGTAATTACCGTTTCACTGTAATTATCGTCGTGGTTTGAACTGTTTTTTCCGGTATTTGCATGGTAAATGTGAGTTTTATTGTCAACTAGCTAAGCTCTGCGGTTTCGCTTAGATTGACCAATATCCATTGATTTTTACGGGATATAAAGTACCCTATATTCTTTTGTGGGACCTAAAGCGTCTTATCATATCTAATTAATTAAACGGATTTCACCGTTGAGTCGTTACGGAGTCTATTCAAGACAAACTTTTAGACAGACGGATAGGCAGGCAGAAAAAACTTCTCTTTTTTATTTGACTGCGTGATGAGACGAGCAAGTCGTCACCTGGTGGTAAGCGCTATGCCTGGCCATAACAGTTACAGTGCCACCCAGAACTTTGCAATGCATAAACCTGCACGGCACTGCACTGCGCTCGTCACCCTGAGACATCGGCTCTAAAGTCTCATATTCCTAGTAATTTCGCTGGAAACAGTGCCCTTCAAACCGGAAAACACAAATGTTTGCACACTACTGCTTGGCGGATGAATATCTGGCAAAGGTGTGGTACCTACCAGGCGGTCTCTTGCAGACGACGCCTCCCACTACAAAACTCAGCCAACTAAAAGCAGTATCTTGGTAAACTTTTGGTCTTTTACTAGTTTTTATAAGTATAGAGTAGAAGGGCGTTTGTTGTAACGATGTGACAGTACGTGATATAATCATATTATTATACGTTACATGTGTCAGGGATGTCAGACATGACACATTATGTTACGTAACTTAATTTGACAGTGGGATTAAGTTTTAGGCCACTGAATTAGGTCTCTTGGTACTACTTAGCTACTTAATTGGTACCACCGAATAAAAAAGAAAACAAATAATAAAAAAAAAAAAAAAAAAAAAAAAAAAAAGAATAGTGAGTAACGATCACATAATATATAGATCCGACCCCGGACTAGGATTTCCTGTATCTAGGGAATCTGAAACTACGAGGACCATTCTGGTGACTGACTCATTGAATGATGCTATTCATCTGTTAATGACTCTTTAAAATAAAGAAAGGGATGCTTAGATGGTTTGGACATTAAGAGAGAATGGATAAGAAAGATTGCCAAAACAGATTAATGGATTTGATGGAGATTAATGGAATGAATGGACAGGACGAATGGACGAATAGATAGACGATAGTATGAATGGACGAATAGATGGACGAATAAATAGGAGGGGTCGACATAGGCGAACGTACCTCGATCAAATCGAGGAAACCAACAATTAAATAAAGGCCAAGTCATAATAAGTGTCTATAATCGGCGAACAACATGTGTCAAAGGACTTGTAAAAGAATTAGAAGCGAAAGAATTGTGCCAGGATCATAGCATGTGGGAAGATGTAGTCTCTGCCTTACCCAACGGGAAAAAAGAGTGACTGTTTGTATGTTTCTTATATTATGGCAAAATTAATAGGTCCTCCTCATACTACCGTCCGATATAACCACCGGCCTCAAGTTTGACCTTCGCGGAATGTTGTTAATATTACAAGAGGTTAACCCACAGGGTCACCGTCGTACCCTGCTCCTATATAATTATACCTATTCGTGTGACGCCAGTGTAATTATTCAGATATCAAAATGGCGATTAATGTAATTTGACAAATGTGTCACAGGATTAGGGGCTGGCTTTAGTAAAAGTGAGTAAGTATTAAATATGAAGAGTTCATTATGTCCAGCGGGTCGAAATCGTATGTCTGAGGCGTTAAGGTTCAAAATACAAATGTAACATAAAGTATTATATCCCGTATAATGTACTTATTTTCGTTTGTAACTGTTATGGGCATGCGTAGCGCTTACCATTGGGCAAATAAATTGCTTGTCTCGTAACTCAGTGAAATAACGAAAAAAAAACACGAAAGCTGTCGTAATTTCTCAAGTAATATTTAATAACTTATACATACCTGCAATTTATTACCGTTTCAGCTTATATACGCTAAGTATGCTTCCACATTAAAAAATAAAGACATTAATAACCTAAAGCACGTTCGGAATGTGCGTCTCTCAAAGATGAAACTGGAAGCATTTTAAATACTTCTGAAACATTTTGCTTCAGCTATGACGAAATTATGTTTATAAACACGTTATATCTTAACGCTTTTAAATCGACTTGGAACAAGGTAACAAAGAAGTAAAAAGAATAGAAAAGAAAAAGAGCATAGATAGAAACGAGAAAGAACAAAAAAGAGCTAGACCGCAAGGTGTTCAAGTCAAGTGTGAAAAGGCATCTTTTAGGCAAGCCACCTTTCAAGTCGAAAATCTATCACCAAATCCCTATCAGAGTATTCCGGTGGCTGCCCTTGAAATCCAGACCCATTCTAGACTAAGCATGTTAACCACCCTCTATCATATCATCACTTAACACCAGGTGAGACAGTGGTCAAATGTTAGCCTACAAAGTGTCATCATCATCATCATATCGGCCCACTGCTGAGCACGGGTCTCCTGAAGATGATTATGCCATTATCCAATTGATGGATAACATACATACCTCTGAAATAATACTCGGGTAGTTATGTGGGTTTCCTCATGATGTTACGTACATAGGTTTTACATGAATACATCGGTCCGTGCCTGTAAAGATAAAGATAAAGATTCATTTATTTGCATAAACACGTGCGATTACATGCATAGGTACAGTAATTAAATAACAATGCATGCAAGATCTTATAAAATTCTAGGTAAATGTACAAACATGTTTTGCCTAATTAGGCGTGCAAAATTTTGGAAAGATGGCCGAAAAAGAAATATAGATCCAAGTTAAAACAAAAAAGAAGTATAAAATAAAATAATAATATCAAATGTCATTCCCCACCAAATGAACCAAATTTTATAAAAGTAAATGTCTATTTTTAAAATTATGTCAATGTAAATTTTAAATTTATACAAATAAATACAAAAGTATCGTTTAGAAATTCATTGATATTATAATAACATTTCGCAATTAATAAATTTTTAAGGTTCTTTTTAAATAGATTAGTGGTCATATTTTTAAAACTATTTGATATTTTATTAAATACCACCGGACCCATACAATATACACTTTTCCGCATAAGTGTTGTCTTTGCAGTACTGGTGTATCCCAGTGTGTACTGGGATTGGAACTCACGATCTGCTTGGAAGGCGGACGTTCTCCCACTAGGTTACCACCGCTTCGTACACTACAAAGTATAAACAAAAATTAAATTGCAAATTACATTCGTTAATAAATCTCGACAACATCTGAAATCACCTCAACATTATATCACTGCAACAACTCCAAACTTAATTCCAGCTGTAGAATTTCTTCCACCAACAAGCTCGTACAAACAGACAAGTTAATAAAATGACATGTGAGTTGCTACTTAACCGTTCGTGGAGTTGCTTTGAGGGCGAAAACTTCATCAAATACAATTTCCTGGAAGTTTAAATTGACGTAAAGGCAGAGCGTCGGACGAACTTTTCTTGAAAAACTTTTGCAAGAGGTGGAGTTGGGGTACAATGATTGTTTTTTGTTGAAGAGCCAACTGTTTTTAAAGTGTTCGCTTACTATCGCGTATCAGGATACTAGGTGAACGATTTTCCATGTCTTTTTGTAATGCTCGTTGGTTCTTTAATCGTATTTTACCGCATTCATTTTATATAGTCTGAGCACACGTCCAAATATCCTAACTAATATTGTATATGCAAATTTGAGTATGTTTGTTTGTTTGTTATGCTTTCACGCATAATCAAATAAATTTATTTTAAATATTCTTTCACCAATAAAAAGCTACATAATCAACAAGTAACATAAACTATATTTTATTTCTGTATTCCCAGGGTAACGAGAACTACGTTGGTGAAACCGCGGGGCGCAGCTCGTAATATTATAAATGTGAAAGTTGATATGTTTGGATGTATGTTACTTAATCACGCCAAAACGGGGAAACGGATTTGAATGAAATTTGGCATACATATAGTTTCTTATCTGAGTTAGGACATAGGATATTTTTTATTCCGTAAATTTACCCAGAGACATCGGTTCTAAATATTCACACGCCCGGTATTTTCGCTGCCCTTCAAAACGGAACACAGTATTGGTTTCACACTACTGCTTGCTTGCTTGGTTCTTACGAGTTCGTATTGTAGTTTATCTCTAGCTGGTATAAAAATCGAAAGAGTTAACTCAAAAGTTTTTCTCCCAGCTTCGACCGATATTGTACCCAAAAATAAAACAGTGGAATTCTCAAGTAAAATTAAACTGGAAAACAAATTTTATTTAACCTGATACTTCAGGCATTGTTCGTGAAGGCATTCGTGCTATAAATTGTCTTCAGCCCTCACGGACAATGAGGGGCTGAATTACGATCATTAAGCCTGTTAGAATATTTACAAGGCTTAAATAGCACCCTTTTTACGGTCAAATGGCGAAAAGCGAATGTCTGTTCGCTTGCTATTAAATTCGTGAAGAAAAAAATTTAACTACACCATTTTTTTTATTTATTTAACTGAGTGACGATACGAGCAAGTCGTTCACCTGATGGTGAGCGCTACGCCTGCCCATAGCAGTTACATTGCTGCCCAGAACTTTGTATTGCATAATCTTGCGCGGAACTCCACTGCGTTCATCACCCTGAGACATCGGTTCTAAAGTCTCATATGCCCAATAATTACGCTATTTATTTGTAAAATTTACAAAAATCCAAAGAAAGATGATCCGATGCAGGTTATCTCGATAAAGCTTGCATACATTATATATCTACCTACCTAAAAAATATTTCCTGAAGTGTTTTTTATAAAATACGTATTAGGTATTGTAAGCTGATTGAAATGAGTTCAAACACCTTCAAACTACTGTTAGTCACTGAGAAGTTCCTTCCATCTCCATCAGCAGATCAGGTCGATGTCACCATAATATGGTATTGTCATCGGAAGTTGACAGCCACGCAACATTTCATCTCATTGGTTGAGGATAACTGCTTTAAAATCCAGTTGCAAGGTTTGACCCCAACATAACATACAAACATTGCAAGTTCAATAAAACCTTGTAAAAACTGCTGCAAATTTGAGTTAAAAATTGCACAAATAATTATGTATGGTACAATTTGCCATATCGATTGTATGCATTACGCAGATCTAGTAAGGTACGATGCATTATTCCGCTGGATTCGTGCTAAATGTCACAGTGCATTGAGGCAACGGTATAAATATTCATGGGTGAATCCGCGCGCTGCGGCATGTTAACGTGGCGGCTTAACGCGATGTGGGTTAAGTGTCAGGTGTGCGGCGGTTTAAAGATCAAGGAGTGGACGGTGTGTGGTTTGACATTTTGTTGTATTACACTAAGAATCCGCAATAACATTTAGATAATAAGTAAGTAAGTATGCCACCCAACCTACTATCAAAAAAGGTTTTTTACTGTCCATCCAAAGGTTGTCTGGAAGAAATTGCTTTCAGCGATAAGACCGCCCATTGTACAAACCTTGTTTACCTATTGTAATTTTTCTGTACTGTGTTTATTTTTGTTTCTGGTGTACAATAAAGAGTTTTCTATTCTATTCTATTCTATAATATTTAAACTGAATACGTACAACGATCTTTGCTATAAACATATCGACGCTAGAAAGCGTAAACGCTGTAACCTAGAAACGCAAAATTGTTCACCAGAGCCAAAAAACTCTTTTTTTGTTGTAAAAATATCATAACTCAATATCTACTCGACCTACAAACGTAAATTTTGAATATTTGGTGTGTTTCATACAAAGCTACAATACTGCTACCTTGGTTATATCCTAAAGTTCCTACGGGACGTTGAAATGTGGGTTACAGCGTTTGTTTCCAAATATGTAAAAAAAGTATTTTCGGGTCGGTCAAAGGGTTACAGCGTTTACGCTTTCTAGCGTCGATATGTAGTACTATGCCGTATCCACGGATGAGTTCATCATCCTCATCATCAACCATAATCGGCCCACTCGGGCCGGGGCCGGGCCGGGCAGGGCCCGATCGGGGTCTCCCCTTACTCCCGCGAGGTGAATGAGGCTGTAATAATAATAATGGCGGATCACATACCTCCGAAACAATTCTCGGAGATGTGTGTTTCCTCACGATATTTTCCTTCACCGAAAAGCATGTGATAATTAAATACGAATACATGTTTTACAAGAAACACATTGGTACGTGCCCGTACTGGGATTTGAACTCACGACCCTCTCCTTAGAAGACAAATGAACACACAAATTCACAACCGTCACATAAATTATGTTACAGATGAAATTCGCGGCCGCTTATGACTTGTCCAGTGCGCAGTTGGATTAAACTCTTTGAATCCATGTTTTCTTGCACGTGTTAAAGGTACTGAGATATGATGTAGGCACTTTCTCTTTAATAAACTCTTAGAAACATGTAAGTTAAGCCGTATCTATGATGTTAATAATCTTGAGTAATCAAGGAGTTGAAATGGTTACAAGATAATTGCTAAAAGCATCTCTTCTGGAGTCAAATGTACTGACGTGAGTTAGTTGATTACATAATTATTACCCGAGATACCTATGTAATTAGAAATTGCGTACCTATGTAATTATTCTAATTATCCAAGTAATCATTAGACGGTCTGGAGTTTAATTACGTGAAAAATTTCTGAAGTTTCATTATGTTAGAAATTAAAGTGGCTTGCTATGTGAGATTTTAATTTTAATTTATTATTTTGACTCGTGCTTAGAATTCCCTGTTTCTAAACAGAAAATAGCAATTTTACAACATATAATGCTGTACACGATTACTTCTAACTACATCTAACGATATCCTTTTGACATAAGTATTTAAAAAAAGGATGGTTCTATGTTTGACTGTGTATTTGTTTTTTTTTTTTTACGTTTCCATTCTATGAAACGAAACGTCGTAGAACATTAAATAAGCTACAGAAAAAAAAATGATTTAATTAGTATCTGTCAGTCTGTGTCTTTTTACGAATCACGTTAAAGCTACAAAAATGATTGTGATATTATTTTCACTATTTAGTAGCTTCAAATCTGACTTGCAAAGGATATGCACTACATCTTAATCCAACCAAGCAAAACTAAGCTATTGATAAAAAATCCTTACTAAGCTCCGTCCTGGTATTGGTCACAGGACTTTAATGGAAAACTCTGTTCTAATATTGATAATTTGGCAATATCCCTGGGGCCCAATTTTATAACTTAGAGTAAAGCAACACGCCATTGACATACTATCGACACACTACAGACATATTGCCACTGTTGCAAATTTGGCATTCTGCGAAAACTCCAATGGTGTCTCAGTAGTGTGTCGATTGTGTGCCTGTGGTGTGGCTGTTGTGTGGCAGTACAATAGTTTTCAGTGTGGCTAGCAAAAATAATAATTTATAGAATACCAAATGTCAACGACTATCCTATTGAGACACTACCGACACACAATTGATAGGTTAGTTATTTTATATAATTGGGCCCCTGGCGTTGCGGATGTCCATAGACTAGTGTGACCATTTACCAAAAAAAAAAATACGATATTGTTTTTCCAAAATAAATAAATCAAAATGTTTTCTCCCCTCTGTAGTGTATTTGTTTAAAAAAATAGGTGTAGGTATCGAAAATGTGTCACGCATTAAATAATATGAAACCTAGGTCACTACCACCGCTATCGGTATAATCCTGATCCGTATCAGCCGGCAACACGGCCAGCATGTAACGCTCTACACGAAATCCACAGAGTATATTATTATTTCGTTCAATTTCATTAATGGCCAAAAGTAGTATTTAACAATTTTCCGTGACAATGGCCGGCGTCACGCTTGCATGACTCAGTACAAAAGGAAGCGCGATAATTCTGTTTTGCTCATTTCGCTTGTTTCGCTCGTTTCAGTCGCTTCGCTCATTTTGCTCATTTCTTGTATTTCACCGTCGATTTGTCCTGCTTTATTCCCCTAACATAGTGGGACATTGTCTACGTATCAGTTGAATTGGGGGATTGTTATCTTGACAGATACCAGCTCTTGCGGTGTGTTATGTGTAATTGTGTATTAGAAGATATATTAATTTTGAACTTGAGAATGGAGTTAAAACAATTGTTCTGATATATATTTGTTTCTTCTATACACTTTGTTTTAAACTACTACCCCGGTATTACATACAAAAATGGTGATATTGGTGGATTGGTGGATCACATACCTACCTCCGAAATAATTCTCGAGTAGGTGTGTGGGTGTCCTCACGATGTTTTCCTTCATGTCCATGTGATAATTACATACATATTTTATGACTGTTTTACAAGAAACACATTGGTACGTGCCTGCACTGGGATTTGAACTCAAGACCTTCTGCTTGGAAGGCGGACGTTCTCCCACTAGGTTACTCGTATCACCGCTCAAGAACCATACCAATCTAATGTATCAATATCAATATGTATGACTAAGAAACAATGCAAAACTAAAAACAAACGACCAAGTGAGTCTATTTCGAGCAAAAACGCCGCCGCTAACAGTAATTCAATTTCTCACGTACAAAAGTCAGGAGCCGACTAACAAAGGAAACAAAAATGACACACGACGATAAATTTTCACGCCCGTCCACCCCGTCTTTACCGAAGGTCACATCACAGCCCTAAAGCCGAATCACGAGCCGAATCGCAAGCCGAATTGGGTTTCACTATTTTTGGAGGTCCGCACGACATAGACCAAAAGTGGAGTCCTGTCGTTCTTCTGTTGTTCGTTGTGTGTGTTGTGTGTGTTCTCTTTTTGTTGTATCAAATGAGACTTACTTCATTAAAATTATGTTGAACTCGGTAACTACAATCAAAATGACATAAATTAATTATAATTATCCATATTATTCTGCAATTTTTTATGTTTGATTGATTTGGATGGCTAAATTAATCCATTTATTCATCGTAGAGCGTCTTGTTGTAACATCAAATTATTATTTTATTAATTTGTTCGGCCGTAAATAATTTATTTTTTTAATCAGTTTGAAAATCAGTTTTAAATATAGACATTATTATACTAGACTGCAGAAAAGTGTAACAAATTAATGGAGTTGAAATCTAAGATGACATAATTATCATTATTTGCCTGCGATATAACACATTTAATATTAATACGGAACCCCGACCTTAACAGAGGGTGACTCGCACTCTACGCCAATTTTTATTTTTTGTTTCTAACCTTCAGAAATATATCGGACTGTGTGTTTGCGTGAGCTGTATATATATTATACTTTGCATGGGAAAAGCTACTTTGGTCGGCGAGGTGCGTGTTCCCGGACGGAGACAGACAATTTATGACCTTAGGTTATAGGTCGTAAGTGTTTTTTTGTTTATTATCGGGAGGCGTTTGATCACATACATACCATAGAGAGTGATGTTGACCGTGCGGTAACCTTTGCGCTTTACAACCCAATGACACCGGGTTCTATCCTCAGCCGTTCACCAATGACATTCTAAGTTAGATGCGAATTTACATGGCATGTTAAGTTGTCAGTCCTGGAGGCCTACCATGACGTCTTATAGCGATTCAGTTCAGAACCTAAACTGAGCCGCGTCGCATAATTGTACCGTGACGTCTTATTTTTAATGTTGCTGCCATTTTCAACCTAAACTGGATCCAGTTAAGGTTGAAAATGGTAGCAACCTAAGTTGAGTCGCTAATAAGCCATTTTCAACTTAACCTATATCCAGTTTAGGTTGAAAATGGCAGCAACATAAAAAATAATACGTCACGGTACGATTATGCGACGCGGCTCAGTTTAGGTCCTGAACTGAATCGCTATAAGACGTCATGGTAGGCCTCCTGGATGTTATAGATTGATAGCATACGTTTTTAATATTTTTTGGTGTCAATATATACCTATATTAGATAGATGTTATTATATCTTTATTTTTTATTTTTATATTCGCTACTAAAAAAAATACTACCTTTCAAATTATAAAATAATCATCGAAATCTGGTCTTATAAAGCTGAGATATTCAGTTGTACTTTTTGCCCTATTTTGGTGGAAGTACCTCTCCAAATAATCCTTAAACCGAAAATCTATTGTCGTGATGCATAGTTCTGGATGGCACTGTAACCGTTATGGGCAGGCGTAGCGCTTACCATCAGGTCTTGATCGTCTCACCACTCAGTCAATTAAACAAAAATAAGTTTTGTACCAATTTTTGTCCGGATCGGTTGGAAAATACGACCTTTAGAAGAGTACCAACAAACTGCAGACGAAAGCAAATTTGCTAGACTAGAAGTACAGACGCTTCGCTCGCTCGGTCAAATATACTTAGAGATGATTCATTTTAATTAAAATACTATCAAGGACATAGCACGCTTGACTAGACTGGTTCAAAGGAAAAAAATGGTAAGAGGATAAAAAAAAACCTTTCTCTCAATCGTCAAAACCAAGATCCGTACCGGAAGTAGCTGGAGTCGCTTGACGGCATTTTTTTCGTTACCTGTTAGGTACAACAGAGGATCCGGACTTACTATTTTTACCCGACAGCGTCAGAAGGAAGGTTATGTTTTACAATCTTATGTATGGATGTATGTATGTATGTATGTATGTATGTATGTATGTATGTATGTATGTATGTATGTATGTATGTATGTATGAATGTATGTATGAATGTATGAATGTATGTATGTATGTACATTCCTTTGGTACGCTCTGTAGCCCCAACGGCTGGATAGATTTTAGCTTGTTACGTTAGATTTGGCGTAATTTGTGTTTGGGCTCATTTTCATCAATTCACAGTGCCGATGTATTTTGTAAACAAACTTGTCAGGAAACATATACGATACTACTCAGCAAGAACCTTGCTTGTTAAAAAAACCATCTCTATATTATTAACCGACTTCAAAAAGGGAGGAGGTTCTCAATTAGACTGATTTTTTTTTATGATTGTTGCCTCATAACTTTCTAAATTCTATAAAAAAGAATTTGTAAAACACGCCATCATTGAAATGACGGCATCCGCAAAACCTCATCCAATACAAAAATACTCTTTTAATCTAAATTATTCCCAAACAAAGCTGATGCCAATTTCACCCGTTCGTTAAGTCCGTTACGCCGTCACGGACAAACGATTTCCAATTGCTTTTGTTCTATTTAAAAGCGCGATTCGAATTCTATACGGTCAAACACTGAACATTACACGGGGAAATAAAGTGATAAATATTGTTTATACTAAATTATACGTGTGTTTGGGCGTTTTTCACGACGAAATACCCAGTATGCATACCTTGCATGGTAAGGGAATTGAGAGGTACGAGGACCATTGTCCTGCAAACACCTTACACACTAGAATACAAAACTTACCCGCCTTACTTGCGATTGTTGCAAATGAAGTGACAGTGAAACACCACAGTAAATATCACAAATGTTTGCCATGCGCGGGAATCGAACCCGCAATTTCCCGTTTTGCAGTTGGCTCATCACCCACTGAGCCACAGAGTAGTCTATAATATAAATATTATATACAAAAGTAGTAGAATAGAATAGAAAAGCCTATATTATACTCCAAAAGAGAAATAGAGGAAAAGGTAAACATGAAATAGTAGAATGAGCGGTTTTTTCGCTGAGGGCGATTTCTTCCAGATTCGATTCCAGTTTTGGCACGGTGAAGTTTGTAAAAATTGAGTTTACATAAAATAAACCTATCGAAGCCTTGGTTAAGCGTGACAAAGTATTCTTTTTAACTGACTTCAAATAAGGAGGAGGTTGTCAATTCGACTGTATTTTTTTTATGTTTGTTAACACAATAATTTTAAAAATCACATATTTACTCACTCTTAGTATAAATGCGAAAGTTTGTGTGCGTGTTTGTGTATTGTTCTTCTCTTCACGCCAAAATTACTGAACGGATTTTGATAAAATTTAATATACAGATAGTATAGGTCTTGGAAAAGAACATGAGACACTTTTATCCCGTAAAAATAGACGGTTCCTATGGGATAAAATTTAACACCGGTGAAATCACGCGGCGGTTCTAGTAAAATATAATGCACTAGCTGCGCCCCGCGGTTTCATCCGCGTAGCTCCTGTTCCCGCGGGAATATGGGGATAAAATATAGCCCATGTTACTCGCTGTCAATGTAGCTTCCGATTAAAGAAATATTTTTTTAAATCGGTGCAGTGGTTTAGCCATAACCTTACATATTTCCATTCATACTTTCATCCCCTATATTTATTTTACCCCCTCAAGGGTAAATTTTTACAAACTTTGAATGTCATATTTATTTTTATCTAATCAAAAGCCTAAAAAATTAATTTTAAGCTTCTAGCTGCAAAAATGACGAAACTTCCATACAAACTTTCACCCCCTATTTCAAACCCTTAGAATATTTTTTTCGCGATACCCGATTATCGAGTACCCTATGTACTTTCCTAGCCTCTAGACTATCTCTGTACCAAATTTCATTTCAATCGGTTCAGTAGTTTAGGCGTGAAAGAGCAACAGACAGACAGAGTTACTTTCGCATTTATAATATAGGTAAGGATTACCAGTGTACTGCCGTTCGTAGCAACAAGCTACGAAATCTCGTAGACACTTCTGAGTTAAATTTTTTATTGTTTCAATCCATGCGATTTTCACTCAAACAAGCTTGTTCCTTTTTTCTCTCCTTTGCACTATTCGAAAGGCGGGATATTTAGAACAACTACGTTTTGTAATGGAGCCAATAACAACTCTATTTCAATAGGATTGCGTTCGTTATTCGACCGAATAGACCAGCTAATTTGCAGTCGCTTTAAAACAGAACACGCAAAAATGAATCGTTTGATTTTCCATCCCGCTTCCAAGTCACGTAAGCACCTACTAAGCATTAGCTGCCCGAAACAAAACCGTAACAAAAACAATTTACCTGGTGATATCTGTATTTTATTTCTGCGAAAATGTCTCACGGTTTTTCAATTTACTCAATGTTCCATTTGATTATTTCCACTTCATTTTGTATTCTGGCTTTGTATCGCTTTACAGTTTTTTTCCTATATCGAGGGCGGGACGCTGTTTATCGGGACGAGGGCTTAAATGTTTCGTCTCCTATATGGCTCGGATAAGTGAGCTATTTTGCTTTATACCTACTTCTCTCGAATGTGTCGCAGCAAATGTGTCGTGTGTTATTTATCTTAATTTAAATCAGTGACGATATACCATACAACCCGTGAAAACTCCAAAAACCTGTATAAGTTGATAGTAAAAGCATTTAAACTTTCACGAACTGGATTCATTCTTTTTTTTATTGTTTGTCTAAATAATATTTTGTCAGCCTCAACCTTTGCTAGGGCCAGCCGGAAATATTAATTACAGATATCTTTGGAAAGAGGAAGTTACGAGCTAATAAGATAATGTAGAAATCATCATCATCATCATCGTCAACCCATAACGTCCCACTGCTGGGCACGGGTCTCTCCTCACTTTCGTAAGGAGGGTTAGGCCATAATCCACCACGGGGGCCCAGTCCGGATTAGTGGATAACATACCTACCTCCGAAATAATTCTCGGTTAGGTATGTGGGTTTCCTCACGATGTTTTCCTTCACCGAAAAGCGAGTGATAATTACGTACATATGTTTTACAGAAACACATTGGTACGTGCGCGCATTGGGATTTGAACTCACGACCTTCTGATTTTAAGGCGGACGTTTTCCCACTAGGCTACCACCGCTTGCCATCTAACCCCTATGACAAATCAATCTATCTATCATCCTGTACTTAAATTGACCTAACGTAAAATAAATAGATAAGGCCGGAGGCCGTATAGGGTTAGGTCATCCAACAAAGTCCTATCATACATTCATCAGACAACTTAGGCGGAATTAAAACTATATATTTCAACATTATTTTATTTATTATAAATTTTCGCAAAATAACGCCTGATTCTATTGACTAAGTTACGAGCTACGCATACGTATCCCTGATTATTGGTTCCAAGCTAGTGAGGTGGTTTCAGGAGCATTTCAAAGCTGCTAAGGCACGCCTAGTAAACGAAAGGACTTCCTGACATAGACAACCAAAGTGGGTGGGGCGCACCCACCCATTTTTAGTAAAAGTCTATCGGTCTGTTTTAGCATCACGTCTTAAGAAATATAGCCACCACATAGTAATTACAATAATAAGTAACAGGATAGTCAAGTGGATCGTGAGTTATTAGGTGGCCATTAACAAAACAAGTCCATAACAAGCCGCCCACAGTATGTTTCGTTACAAGTCGAACCTATATAATAGTTTTCCTATTAAAACCGTAACTTTCTGTCCCTAACGACTTATCGAAGACATTATGATAATTGATTGTGGGCACTCACACTTATGAGTATATTTTACACTACGATGTTGTCCTACTCATTTTATAAACGTGAAAGTTTGTATGTTTGTTGCTCAATCACATGAGAGATATCGAAACCTAGATTTTCATATTCAGAATTCTCCAGGAAGTCAGAGTAGACATTTTTTTTATTTGACTGAGTGACGAGACGATCAAGTCGTCCACCTGATGGTAAGCGCTACGCCTGCCCATAACAGTCACAGCACCACTCAGAACCCAAAATGTTTTCCTCGATTATTTCATTGTGTATCTGAATTCAATAATTATTACTCGCTTTTTGGTGAAGGAAAACATAGTGGGAAAACCCACATACCTATACGAGAATTATTTCGGCAGTAGGTATGTTTTTCACCAATCCAAACCGGATCCCTGTGGTGGATTAAGGCCTAATCCTCCTTACGAAAGTGAGGGGAGACTCGTGCCTAGCAGTGGGCCGATATGGGTGGATGATGATGATGACCTAAAATTACGTGGTTTTGCAAAATATCGTAGAGTTAGATTTGAGCGTACGCCGCTTTAGCTTTTTACTCTTATGGTAGCATTGGAGACACAATTTAGGAGAAAATTTAAAATTTTCACGTTAATCTGTCCAACATGACATAATGGGAGTATCAGTTCAATAACAGGCGTGATGAAAAAAAAAAAAAGAATGACTAAAATTTAAAAAATGACATCGCCGTAGAGTTTCTTGGTGCTATCTTCTCTAACGGGCGTATTTCCGAAGCACTGGTAGAGTCAATGGAGTTTTCCTTTTCGTGTGCGAGACTCAGGCATGAGTCACCACTTGAAAGGGAAATATCCTTTTTCTAACTCAAACCATAATTAGATAATCATCATTAGTTTCGTAGATCATAAAATTTGACTTATTTTTTTGTATTTCTATACTTATGTACAAGATTTTTTTTTTTTTTGACGTGTAAAAGTGCAATATTTTGCCTATTTACAATAAATGATTTGAGTTTGAGTTTGAGTTTGAGTATGGGAATGACCCATATCTATCTAAAAAAAAAACGCCACGCTTTTCCACCGTAAAAGTGAAATGTAGTAGTGACTTTTTTACTCAATTTTCGTGTCCGCGAGGCCTCTTTCCGAACGTAAATGGTCAATGCTACGTTAAATATTGCTCTGGATTCGAGATTTTAAGCCACAGAGAATTTATTTCGTGTCATACTATAGTATTGATGCAGCGTAAAATATTGGAAGCGTTTTAAGGTCGCACGTTTGGCTTGTGGCAGGAAATTAAAATTTTAAGCAGGTTTTTTGGTAATGGTCCTAGACCGGATAACAAATAAAAATAATAATAGAATTTGCTACAATAGCAAATCATTTTTAATGATATTCTGAAAAGATATAAATTGCTCAAATAAGTCAGTTAAAGCGTCAGTCAATGAGTGAATAATCAGTCAGTTAATAAGTGGAAGTGGTGGTAGCCTAGTGGGAGAACGTACGTCTTCCAATCAGAAGGTCGTGGGTTCAAATCCCAGTGCGAGCACGTACCAATGTGTTTCTGTAAAACATATGTACGTAATTATCACTCACTTTTCGGTGAAGGAAAACATCGTGAGGAAACCCACATACCTACCCGAGAATTATTTCGGAGGTAGGTATGTAGCCACCAATCCGGACTGGGCCCCCGTGGTGGATTATGGCCTAACCCTCCTGACGAAAGTGAGGTGAGACCCGTGCCCAGCAGTGGGACGTTATGGGTTGATGATGAAGTCAGTTAACCGTTAAACTGGCGACTGGAGTGTTTATTGTATTATTTAATTAATCTGCTGCATAAGTGTTATATATCTCAACATAAAATTGTATAGAATGATCTACTATTGTCGCAAATTCCATTATCATTTACAATAGTTAAGGGTCTAGCGACAAACGAAAAAACTGTTTAAAGTTTAAATTTCCCGCGAACTTTTCGCCTATAAAAGCAAAATGTTTCAACTTAAGGTTGGAAATAGTGTGACTCTGACGTCAGACGCGCCCTGACAAGCTCTGCCACCAGACACCGGCACAACCTCATTCGACAAAACAAAACCAACCAGCAACTGACTAGTGATGAGCGTAACCGAGATGTCTTAAATTTGAGTGCATTGAAGTTGAATTAGAAATTTAAAAGGTAATAATAGCAATCGGTGCCACCAATTGCGATTATTTTGAGTTTAGACTGAATCAAGTTTTGAGAGAGCGAGTCAAAAATTAACAGGCGAATTATTCGATTGTTCAAACATCTCGATAGTTCTCTCTTATATTATGTAAGTGTTGACTTTTAAAAATACATAATTATTAATTATTGTCTGCTTACAATAAAAAAATTGAGTTTTGAGTTTTCACCGAATGCAATTCTTTCGCTTGTCTAAGCATCTCGCAATTTCCCATTTCTAGGCTTAAATGGACATAAAAGGGATAACAATTAACGGATAGTTTACAGTGCATGTTTAAGCGCAGTCCAGTGCGGTCCAGTGCAGTAAGCTTTGGCACTAATCGGCTCGTTAGTCAGTGCTGAGCGGCATAATGTGCGCAGTAGTTAATTCCGCTACTATATCAAGTATGCGAAGGTAAGTTCAGTTCCCGCTGAGAGAAAAATTTATAGTAACTAACTGCGCTGTTTCACCGTGTAATCTGCATTTTCCAGATTAAAAACAACCCAAATTAGACATGGAAATAAAAACGTAAGGACCGCGAAAAGAAAGTAAAAACAAATGTCAAACAGCGAGTTCTTACAAAATTTTCCGGGATTTTTTTACAATTTTACCCTGCATAAGAACCGAACGAATATTTGAAAAAGAAATAGCCGGAGTGCTTCAGCCGTTCTCAAGTTTTGAGCTAAGCAACACATTTAGCTATTCATTATTATTTATATAGACAGAATGAATTTATTTATTTCTAAAAAAACAGTTGTGACAGACAAACAGTCGAACTAAGAAAGAGTTCTTGTAAGTTTTCAGCTATTTTTTGTAATTCAGTGACATTATTATTGGCCTTCGATTAACTTTGGTTTTATTTCTTTATTTGACTGAGTGACGAGACGAGCGAGTCGTTAACCTGGTGGTAAGCGCTACGCCTGCCCATAACAGTCACAGCACCACCCAGAACTCCGCATTGCATAATCCTGCGCGGCACTTCACTGCCCTCGTCACCCTGAGACATCAGCTCTAAAGTCTCATATGCCCAGTCATTTCGCGATCCATAGTCATTTCAATGAAACGTATGGCAAAGAGTCCAAGAACTCGTTGAACTAATTTTCAAAATACCAAATAGGTAAGTATAGTAGTTTACTCGTTCACAAAAAAAAGTACAAACTATTGAACATTCCCCATTGTCCCAAAGCCTAGTTCAATGCTCGTTAGTCACAACTCTGTGCGGATTATACCGTAGTAATACCGCTTCGGATTACTAAGCATCCGCCATTTATGCGAATGCATATACGCATACGTACGTATTCATCAAACGAGTAATAAACAAGATTTCAAATCCCTTACTTCTACTCTGAAGTGAAAGTAAGTATATTATTATGTTTTTGGCACTCTTTAATAGAATAGAATAGAATAGAAAACTCTTTATTGTACACCAGAAACAAAAATAAACACAGTACAGAAGAATTACAATAGGTAAACAAGGGTTACAGACAACCTTTGGATGGACACCTTTAATGACTTTTTAATCACATAGTTTAATTAGCATGCCCTTAGCAGGAGTATAGGGTAAGGCAGATCGATGCATCGCGCACGCCACACGCCACGCCTCTTCTGTCAGGCTTGCCGCTTATATAGTTAAGAACATCACATTCAATAACTAACCTTTACGAATTGTTCGATAAACTTTAACTGTCATTATTCAAAATATTGCAGCATAATTATACCAAAAAGAAACAAAAATATACTCGTCAGGTTAACACACGGGTACATTTCAAATTATGTTCCTTATCCTCACTCATTTACGCCGCGGAGTCCGTCAAAAGACTATGTGTAACTATTGTATTTTTTTAATTTTTGGCTTAAAATAAAGAGTTTTCTATTGTATTCAATTTTATGTCCAACCGCCATGCTAAATAACCGGGTGCCCCTGGAATTATGTTTAATTAATGTATTGTTTCCAAAATTAATAACATAAACCAATGTTTACATGTAATACCGACCTAGTTGAATACAAACACGAATGATTGATTACATATGTACACTATAATCATTATCATAGCCTAGCTAGATTAACTTAGATTATGATGCTTATCGAAGCTCTACATCGGCAAATTGAAATGGAAATAACTTTATTCATATGGGCCCAAGAGGGTACTTATGGAAATTAATTGACACTGTCACCGGATTCGGAATACATTCATATGTGAAGAACCGACAGGGAAATCATTGGGTATTTTTTTTCTATTTAAGTTTCAATGGCTTTAAATGATAAATACACATGTAAATATTGTTTGAAATAAGTAGATACGATAGCAGCCGATTAGCTATCCATGCCGTGCGTGCTCCATTGCACCCTACAATTGCATAACATTTTCAAGTTTTAGCATAACAAGTACCTAATTATAGGTAACTGACACTAAAAAAGATAACAAAACAAAACAGGGTGACACAAAACTTAAAATTAACACATTGATATTACTAGTTATCGTTTTGTAAATTGTATTCAGGCCATTTTTTTCTTTGCGGACATTTTTTTTAATTTTTAAGATAAAGCTCAGATGAAGATTTATTCCATTGGTAGTGCGATTTTCAAAAATTCAAAAGGCCGATAGGGTATTCTACGGAATAAAACCTTAACCTAATTAATTTATCTGCGTCTCAATGCCTAAGATAAACTTTTTGACGTTTGATTGTTTACTAAAAAGTTTTAATATCTTGACACTGGCTGAAATAAAAAAAGAAATCTATTATACATCTATATATTTTACCTATCTTCCTCTAACTCGTAAGGAAATCTATTTGTGTCCCGTTTACGCATAAACCAGTATTACGTTGGTTTCTTCGAGAATGCATGCATTGGAATAAAACTTCAAAAAACTATCTGCTGTCTGAAAAATTGAAAAAAGACATATATCTCATAAAAGAGCCCGATAACTTATTTGTTTAACTGTTACTGAATCGTTTTCTGAACTACGAAAAATTATCCCTTAGACATATTATTATTATAATTATAAAATAATTTCTTACATTAGTTTCAGCGCCATCTATTCGCATTTGGAACTATTTCTCATGCGCATTAGGAACTATTTTGTAACCTGTCATTTGACACCTTAATACACCTGAAAAGCAATTACCATATCACTTTACAACTCTCCGTCTCTGTTCAAGGAAAAATCCTTTGATATATTGCATCGTTAGACACACCATCTCCTGCGAGAGTCTACGGATTGTTAATCGGCCCATTTGTCACCATCTCGCTTCGCATTCGATTTTCGCGAACAATTTCTGGGGAAATCGTGTTGAGAATGGGGACGTGTTGCTGTAATAAGCCGGGTGACATGGGGATTTTGCAGGTCGCATGTTTTGGTTATCTGAAGTACGGTAACTCATTTTTGTTTAGGTTTAACCCAAGCGTGAAACTTAACACTTTGACTGCTGAGTCGATTTTATTGTCTAGCTACGGTTACGGATCTGCACACTCCGCAGTGTTTTCCCATACCGCTAACACAACAGTTGTGTTTTCCAGTACACGCGGCAAGCTACAAAAAATGTATTTATCCATTGTTTCCAAGTCATCGAGTTTCGATTCTCGAAACTATATTAATATGATAGTATAGCAAAGTTCCCATCAGATTCGTCATCACCATCATCAACCCATATCGGCCCACTGCTGAGCACGGGTCTTCCCTCACTTAAGCGAGGAGGGTTGTGCCATGATCCACTACAAGAGCCCGGTCCGGATTGATGGATATCATACATACCTCCGAAATAATTCTCGGGTATGTATCCATCAGATTAAGCTGCTCACACGCTTAACTCTTAAACAATAAAAAAAAGTAAGCTGATGAACTCATTAGCGTGTCTGTAACGAGCTATGAAAATACACCCAAAACCTATATCCATCTCACTTCTGCCGACAGGTCTCCGGGCGAGCTCGTCGAGTGTCACGGCGGAGTCTCTAGACGTCCTGCGAGTGTCGGCGGTGACAGGAGGCGACGCGACACTACCGTGCGACACTAGATCTCCCCAGACCAACGACGTGCTTATGCTCATCGTCTGGTACAAAGACGATATTCCTATATACAGGTCAGTATAAGAATTATGCATACAGGTAACATAATATCACTGATGTAAATATCAATGCGAACAATAGGATATTTCAGGCCGTAATATTGTGTGTTTCAAAACAGTTTTGAGGTTTGAACACCTTAGACTTGGGGCAGTTCCGAATTTAATAAGATTTGTGCTGATTTACTTGCTTTTGCCTTTGCCAGATATTCATTCGCCTAGCAGTAGAGTGCAAACATTACTGTGTTCCGGTTTGAAGGGCACTGTTACCAGCGAAATTACTGGGCATATGAGACTTTAGGGCCGATGTCTCAGGGTGACGAGCGCAGTGCAGTGCCGCGCAGGATTATGCAATGCAGGGTTCTGGGTGGTGCTGTAACTGTTATGGGCAGGCGTAGCGCTTACCATCAGATGAACGACTCGCTGGTCTCGTCACTCAGTCAAATAAAAAAGAATATTATTGCGGTGCATAAGTATTTGGGGAAGGTATGAATATGCAAAACATTAAATTTAAGGACAGTTACTAGGTAACTGTGTTATTAACTAGGTACCTACCACACCTGCTCTGTTTATGAAAGAAGGCCTGTGACCCAGTTATGGGAACATTGCTAATGATGATTTCAGATACATAGTGGCATATGTATCAAAAAACTGCACTAACATGGATTTGGTACATATAGCTTCATTAATTTACAAAGTTTGGTTTCATTACTTGAAACTTTTATAACTATCAAACTAATAGTGTATGAGAAACTGAAGCTCCGGACTACTCTGCGAATAGCATTAACACGTTCACTGCTGAAAACACAACTGTTGTGTTTTTTTATAACTTGCCGCGAGTACGGAGAAACACAAATGTTGTGTTAGCCGTGTGGGAAAACACAAGAAAATCGGCTCAGCAATCAAAGTTTTAAAGGTGGGTACCCACTCATTTGACTATTGCGACACTTGACAGTATAATTACTACTATTACGAATGTAGTATCGGATGACTCACATTTGATTCGTAATTACAGACTATACATTTCAAACGACGTCGTCTTGAAATAAATATAAAAATCAGAGATGGAATAATTCAATTTGATTTATACGATTTCCGAGTAGATTTCAAATTAGAATGGCCCCCTGCGGCCGTAAGCCAGTGAAGCGACAATTCGGCTTACCTAGATAATTTCGTCGTATCGATCTGTGATTCGGCTTAGCTAAGAGATGATGAAGATATTAGGCGTAGTGCAAATATTCGTCATCTACGGTATGTAGGAGTAAGACTATATTTCTTTTGTGTCTACAGCGTAACTGCTAAGTCCAGTTGTATGCACTGCTAATGTGGTACTGACGGATGTGTCTTTTTTATGTTACTAATTGACGAGACGAGCGAGTCGTTTACCTGATGGTAAGCGCTACGCCTGCCCATAACGGCTACAGTGCCACCCAGAAACTGTTGCGGCACTGTACCGCACTCTTCACCCTGAGACATTGGTTCTAAATTCACGAATGCCCAGGAATAGTGTGGTCATTGTTATTGATTTTATAAAAAATTGTGAGAACATAAAATATTAGCTCTGGGTCTGGGTGTTTGTAGGTCCATGGTCCTCGTAGTTCCTGATTCCATTCAATGTACGCAATTAAGTTGATTTAATTCTCTTCAGTCTATTTTTGAGTGACGTCACGTCACGTTTGTCATTTATGAGTGTGTGGTGCCAATCTAGGCCGTTCAGTTTAAGGCCATATAAGAATAAGTACATGGTTACCCCCCTGATAGCAGTCAATAATAATTTTGATAAATTGTATTCAGTGCCATCTATTGAGCCAGTTGGAACTATATTTAAATGTTAAACAAACCTCTAATTGCCGTAGATCGTTGACCCACAACGAAAAGCTATTCTCGTTTCGTTTACATATTTTCAAATAAACTGTGCTTTCAAACGATATAAACTGCTCCTTAATTGGCCGTCTCGATACTTTGCCTCACTCACTATTTCATAATATATGAACGCTCTAATAGAATAATTAGATTAACCAGACTATTTTTTATGTTACTAAGTAACCGAGCAAGTCTTTCACTTGATGGTAAGCGCCACGCTGTCTCATACCAGCTACAGTGGCATTAACAACTTTCCATTACAAAATCTTATGTGGCTCTGCACCGTTCGTTGCCGTGAAATATCGTTTCTAAAGTCTCTTATGTCCAGTAATATCGCTGGAAACAGTGCCCTTTGAACAGGAATACAGTAATGTTTGCACCCTACAGCTGGACGGATTAATATCTGTCAAAGGTTACTTCCCCAGGTGGACTCTTGCAGAAAATACCTACCTCTACAGCTCACACATACTGCAGACTAAGCTAATGAAATAGAAAAGACTTAAAAATCATGCCACAAAGTTACGAGGACATTGCAGTGTACAACATGACTTTACAATTCAATGTTCTGAGTGGCACTGTTACTTTTATGGCTCAGGCGTGGAGCTTATTTCGTTCTGATGACGTGGGCTTTAAACTTAATGTGTTATTGTAATACTGCATATCGGATCATAGGCGGCGCTAGTTTTTATAAAAAGTGTTTATTTAGGCATAGGCGAGTTTTCGGAGCCAAAACGTGGACACTCACGATGAGACTGGTCCACAAGTTCAAAGCCTCTCAACGAACTATTATGTAGAAAGAGCTATGCTCGGAGTTTCTTGGAAGGACAGGACCCGTAACAGAGTGGTCCGAGAGATAACCAAAGTAACTGACATAGCTCCAGAAGAACCAACAACTGATGAGGTAGAGGAGTTCTAGCAAATTAAGAATTATGCAATGCAAAGCTCTTGGTGGTACTGGAACTGTTATGGACAGGAGTAGCGCTTACCATCATGTAAACGACTGGCTGATCAAATAAAAAAGAAATAAAAAAATATACATAGTCACCCCAATAAACCTGTTGGTAGAAACTAAATCGAAAAGTTTGCTCACATATTAGCTCAAGCGGGCACTAATGAAATTACAGAATTCGGAATATATCCATTCGAGAAGGACCGAATGGATACCACATCATGAAATCAATCAAACTACGTTGGGAATACAAGAAACATATTACAATATCATCAACCCATATCGTCCCACTGCTGAGCACGGGTCTCCCCTCACTTTCGTGAGGAGGGTTAGGCCATAATCCACCACGGGAGCCCGGTCCAGATTGATGGATAACATACCTACCTCTGAAATAATTCTCGGGTAGGTAGGTATGTGGATTTCCTCACAATGTTTTCCTTCACCGCAAAGCGACTGATAATTACGTACATATGCTTTACAGAAACACATTGGTACGTGCCCGCAATGTGATTTGAACTTACAACCTTCTCCTCGGAAGGCAGACGTCTTCCACTAGGCTACCTCTAAACATACACGAATGAAAATCATTTTGCTATTTTTATTTAGATTCCATTTTTCAAAATGAAAATATCACATGTACATACGAGCAGTATCCATCGACCGCACCTAATTAACTTACTAGAAGTTCGGAACCCTGGAAGCTCTCAATATCCAGTAACTGACAACGTTGAACAATATTATGGACGTATTTAGATTTATGCCAGAAAATACACGAAAACCGAACGAAACAAGCAGACGTACGTTATAGCTCTGATATTAATTCTATGAAGCTTTAATATAACTCAATATCATAGTTCATATTTCATGTTTATTAAGATAGGTTATTAATTTCTTGGGTATTTGTTTTTTTCTATTTTTTTATTTGACTGTGTGACGACGCCTACCCATAACAATTACAGTGCTATCCAGAACTTCGCATTGCATAATGCATTGAGGCAGTACACTGCGCTCGTCGCCCTGAGACATCGGATTTAAGTCTCTAAAAATAAATTCACAATCAAAGTTTTACAGCTGCCATAATTATACAAATCAAAAAGCTTTTTGGCATCATGTTCTCTTGTTATTAGGTTATCTTGTTCTTGTTATTAATTTTTGACCCGATTGCAATTGATCAATTGAGTTGAAATTTCGCATGCCTCTCATGTCACGGTGACAATAAAATATTAAATTATGGTAACTGCAGCCAACTGATTTGATGAATAGTTGATTATTTGTTTGAGCTCATTTTTAACCCCCGAGGCAAAAACGTCCGGGTGTTATAATTTTGACGTGTGTGTGTGTGTGCGTGTGGCATCGTAGCGCCCGAACGTATGAAGCAATTTGTTTTTTTTTTTTCGTTTGTGAGGTGATGAGCAGTGAATTACCTATGGAGTATTGAATAGGTATTTAAAAAGCTCGCCTGGAATAACAAATGTTTTCTCGTAAAACGAAGCACAACATGTATTTTTTCCTCAAAAAATATAGCGTAACTTCATTACGATCTAGGTTCGCGTGTGGGAGCAATAAACGCGGCAGCATTGTGACCTAAAAACCTCTCGTCCACTAAAGAGACGAAAAATATTCATCGCCGTGCCACCGCCACCATAATAATTGTATCAGCACTTGACAGGCATGCAATATTTCAACTTAATTGAACAACGGAAACTGGATAAAAATTTACTTGCAAGATTTGACCTGCCTGTTGGAATCTATCATCTATCTGTACTGTTTGATGTTTGTCAGATGAGGTAGTGCCGGCCTCTAGTGTCAGAGATCGTCAGGCCGCCCCAGGGCCTCTGACGTGGCTTAACGACTGCTATCAATCGATAACAACCGGGACCGATGGCTTAGCGCGCCCTGCGAAGCACGCAGCGATGGAAACCCGCACATAACTTATAAAAGTCATAGGAGTCGTCGAGGATCTATAATTATATAATGATTTACTCAAGGATATCTGCCTTCCACGGAGATGGTCGTGAGTTCAAATCTCAGTGCGGGCACGTACCAATGTGTTACTGTATACCATAATGTACGTAATTATCACTCGCCAATCGCTTTTCGGTGAAGGAAAACATTTCAGAGGTAGGTAGGTTATCCACCAATCCGGACCGAGCTTCCGTGGTGGATCATGGCCTAACCATCAGCAGTGAAAAGATATGAGTTGATGATGCAGATAATAATGTAATCAGAGAGGAAATGTATAGCTTTATTTCCGCCTATGTTACGTACTTTTATACCCTTCTTAGCCTTAGTGCTACCCTGGCAATCCATCTAGCTCTCAGCTCTTTTTCTATTCAGTATTAATACTTCAGTCATCTTCGATATTCCATTCAGAGCGGTTGCCCAAGGAACATACTATTCCTTGAATTTTAAATAAATAGTCTTCAAGTAAGAAAAGGTTTTTCTTTTACAAAGCCTATCCTAAATATCCATACAACAGTACGCTGAATCAAAGTTAAAGTTTTCACTTAATATTTTTGATCTATGTTATCTATACTTATTAAAAACAGTCGAAAATAACAAAAGCTTTTAAAAATCTATTGGTATTAGGCACTAACACTCCGATAGGCCGATGAATGCATTCCATGTTTCATTTCATCCAGCTTTTGAAGTTTTGACACCGGATAAATTAAATATTCTGTGCTATGGATGTGGACAAAATATTTCATATTGTGCCCTGACAGTTTTACTGTGGTATTACTCAAAATTGGCAGCCCAATCCCTTTCTGGCAATCTGTGCATAATTCATAAGTTGTTCAGAGTAAATTCCCTATGCATGGTCCATGCCGGGGCAGCTTTGGATCGCTTGTACGTAGTACATTCTGAGACCATGTCATTGTTTTAATTAGATCTTGTTGAGATAAATCCTCTATGATGTTGTTAATATTATAAGCATTATTTTAATATCACTTGGTATAATATGTTTGGTGTAATATGTGTGGTTTATCACTCGCTTTTCGGTGAAGGAAAACATCGTGAGGAAACCCACATACCTACCCGAGAATTATTTCGGAGGTAGCTATGTGATCCACCAATCCGGACTGGGCCCCTGTGGTGGATTATGGCCTTACCCTCCTCACGAAAGTGAGGAGAGACCCGTGCCCAGCAGTGGGACGTAATGGGTTGATGATGATAATAATATGTTTGAGAAAATTCTTAAGGGTGAATTTTGAGGCCGTTTTTTGTTGATCACTTGTTTGTAACTAAATAGCTTTTATGTAATAACAACTTAATGACTAATAATGTATTTCCTCAAGATATTCCCTAAAAATGATGCGTGAAACGACGACAACGGTGTTTGTTGTTGATTTTCAACAGACGACAATACATGCTTTGTCAATTTGATACCTAATATATTTTATTGTTAATGTTCCACAAAAGAAAACATGAACTAAATATTACAATGTATTAGAGATAAAATTTTACTTGCAAAAAATTCACGTATTGTATTCATAATATAACGATACACATCAAAAGGTGCGGGCTCAATAGCGGCTTTACTCAATTTTTGCGATATTTCTCACCCGCATGACGGATTTTGACGTGTATATGTTCGGTCTTTCATTGATCTTGATTGATGGTATATAGGACCCGCTTACCAGCGATATATTGTGGAATAGCTGCATTAACAGTCTTTTATTTTGAATTTTTGAATTAATCAAAATATTATAGCTCACTTTGCCACAGGACGGACCTTTAACACTTTGACTGCTGAGCCGTTTTGCTTGTCTAGCCACGGGTGCGGCTCTGCACGCGCCATAGTGTTTTCCCATACAACAAACACAATAGTTGTGTTTTGCCGTACTCGTGGCAAGTTATGAAAAACACGACAGCTGTGTTTTCAGCAGTGAACGTGTTGAAACACCTATGAACTATGAACAGGTGACGATTAATAAGTCAGATCAGAAAAATGGTCTGATTTAAGCTTAGCAGCCCTCACCGGCGCATTGTCAGACGATAATATCATAGACGTATTTGCAATATTTGTTTTAGTAATTTTTTTATTAGAGCGCACGCTATCGCTGTCTTAAAAATGGGACGCCATGTTCCTGCGTCCTGCATTTTTGCGATGTCATCTTTAACAAATTTTGTATTTAGACGCGCCTGGTCTTAGACACACTTGCGTTTGGTAGGAGAAATAAAATATCGCAGCTGTGTGAAAAGGACATGGGACGCATAATCGGAATACATCACGTCTGTGTAGTAGTACCTTTACTCGTTTTACAAACGTATTTTGTTCACAGTTACGACAGCCGGATGCAAGGGCCGACGGCTCATTGGGCGGACGACGCGTTGCTTGCGGGACGCGCGCGTTGGCACTCGGCTTCCCCTTCGTCGCTGCGTTTACGCGACGTCATTCCTACGGATCGCGCCCTGTATAGGTGTCGGGTGGACTTTAAGATATCTCCGACAATGAACCAGAAGATTATGCTGGATGTTATAGGTGAGAATTTTTAGCTGCTCAAGAATTTTTCATATTCGGTGCTTATACACATAAAACCTTTGGGGAAGAAAAGTTCTCGAGTAGCGACCGCGGAACGGAAGACGTAGCGTAGGACGGCCCCTTACAAGGTGGACCGAGACGACCCGGTGCGAGTCGCGGGGAGCCGCTGGATGCAAACAGCCAGCAACCGGTCGTTGTGGCGATAAATGGGGGAGGCCTATGTTCAGCAGTGGACGTCTTCCGGCGGACGAGAATGATGACGATGACACATAAAAGTGGTGCGGAGTGATGCAACGTCGCACAACCAATATCGGCGATGACGCCTGAGAGTCAACCACAACACTACATTAAAATGTAAAGCGATGTGGCGCCGTGTTGCGTCTTACCGCTTGTTTGTTGTCGGCTCTTAGGATGGAGGTATCCCAAGAAAATATCACTGTTCAATGAGGTTCGGTATTTTCGGAACAAATATTAACAAACATTGAAATAACGTTTAGATAAGCGCACGCTACGACGTGGTTGTTATATGTTAGTGCACGTAAGAAAATTTTGTGCAGTGTCGGAAATTAATTTAAATGTGACTAGACGCAGGCTCTTATTTCATAGCAGCCAGCACTTTGGGCACTTTCCTCTCCCCAAAAGTATTTTCAGTTTGAATGTGACGAGTAAACATGCTAAGTTTATTCTTGGCACGGTGGATAATTTGATACGTTGGAACTTTTCTAATATCGATGTTCTAAGACGCACTTTAACATTTCATATTTTCAACATTTCTAAAAAAAAGCGTTTCGCCAAGTATCGGGTTAACGTAAATAAGTTTATCTTATGAAGTTTTTTCTTGGAAATAAATTATTGGACCATAAGATTTAACTTGTAGGCTGCATTGTCCCAGATCTAGATGGACAACAATTAAAAATCTAATGTCTATTGAAATGCTGTATGTGACAGATTAATTTGGATCAAACTCCGCGTTTCTGTCTCATAATTCTTTTCATACACAGCTTAGTTTTAATTGCGTTCTGGGTGCAAGACGTAACTCAATAAACCGCGAGCATTTGGCTCGTTCCCGATACGGGGCACATAAATTTGTAGCCGACATGAGGGCCAGGTGACTCTGCGATAAAGTATGATGGTCCCAGTTCCAGTTTTATTTACTGACGTTATGAAACTACGATGTTTTTAAGCACCATTTTTGTATATCAAATTAAACATATTGGTGAGAAACTAGATAAGTAAGATGAAGCAGTCAATCAGTCAGTCTGAGATGATATGAAAAAAAAAACAACTTTAATACCAATATCTCAAGGTCAAAATGTATGGTTCCTGTGCGATAATAGTTATCGCAGGCGAAACTGCGGGGCGTTGCTAGTTCATAAATAAATTGCCATAAGTTTGGGTTGTTTTTTTTGCCACCACTACAGCAGGATCATCGTGTCGCCAGTTTTAGATTTTACAAATACAATAAGTTCTATATACTTGAGGGCCAAGATCAGTCAAGTCTAGATGTTTGTAGGACCATGGACCTCAAAGTTTCTGATACTCTAAACCCAATTATACTTAGGAATTAGGCACAAGTCGAGGAGTTTGTAGGACCATGATCCTCATAGTAAGTAAATATCTAATTATAAGGTTTTTTTTTTTATATATAAAATTAAATTATTATTCACTTTATTTACTATACTTCTTAATTATTTTTTTTTTACAATATTTTAACAAAACTAATGATAATAAAATCAATTAAAAATATTATAAAAGAAACTTAAACCTAACATAAATAAAAAAAAAATTATTATAGTTATTTATTATTTATTTAAGAGACGCAAAGGTGTGACCGTGATCCGGAAATAAAACGAAAAAAATCAAATAGATTTTGTCTCCCAATTTCATTTATCAATATTCTTTACTTATAACAAAGCATTGTACAGACAAACAGAAAAATACCGCAATCTGTAGCCGCTAGAGCGCACAATAAAGCTAGTATTCTGTTCGATAGACCACAGACGTTTATTGCATTTTGGACTCCGGCCAATCCTCAATGCTTTATAGAGTAATAACTCCTGTAGTTTTACTACTTTGTCAAATTACTTACGTCTAAACTTAATGTGCTATGAAAATAGATTATTATCTGTTGCATGATTCATGATGTGAATTGTTAAAGTAACGGGTTTAGTAGTTGTCTTAGTTGGCTGGCTCTCTTGTAATTTTGTTAGGGTTCACCTACTGGATTATCTTTGCTACTATCTTTTCTTTTATCTTTTTTGTTATGGTACTGAGTAGCGAGACGAGAAAATCGTTCACCTTATCGCCTGCCCATAACAGTTACAGTGCCACCCAGAACTTTGCATAGTAAAATTTTGCGCGCCATTGCACTGCACTTGGCAGCTTGGGACATTAATTCTATAGTTTCATAAGGCCCTGTAATTTTACTGGAAACATCCTATTTAACTAGGACTTAGGCCGTCGCAGAGTCTTGCTTTTGTAAACAACTGCTGAGAGACGAATCAAATGTCCGTGACCTAAATTTGTGAGGGCCCAACTGCGAAAGGTTAGGTTGCGGGTTCAGTTCCCAGACAGGGCTAATATGTGTGTGAACCATATTTTTTCGCTCTGAGTCTAAATGTTTGTGTTACGATGGTCCTAGTAAATCCTCATTTCTTAAACACAAGGAAAGAAGTTGAGTAATGACATGTTAGCCTCCGCATTGAACATTTTTAATACATATTATTTTATGTAATCTAAATAAGTGACGTAACCCCAGTACCAGACCCTGCTGTACTCCGTCAAAGTCAACATTATGACTAATCCGTAAGAATAAAATCCCCTAAGGCTAAAGATAAATCAATGCGACGTGCGACGCTGTCACTTTCACACGTGTTGGCGCTGTCACTTTTATGAAAATGTATCAAAGTGACAGCGCTGCACGTCTTGCCGCACGCCACGCTACATTAATCAGATTTTCGTATAAGGAGACCCCTGTGATTCTCTAGGCAGGCTCTTTCAGAATTTTCACCTCTAATATATTCAGTTATTGCCTCAAATGTAAGGAAACTGTACCCCACCCTACCCGACGGCTGAGCTAAGGAACATCCGTTACGAGAAAACCGCTAGCTACCGGAAGCATCGATGCACGACATTACAAATGGACCTTACAGCCTGAACTGGCTCAGATCCAAACTAATACGTGCTAACATCTGGTAGACTGCTTCATTTGATAACTTAGGTGATATTGTGTACCGTTCTGATAGAATTACTATTTGATTTGTATTGCGTTGTTGAATTTTACTAAGCATCAACAACAAATATTTGCTTTGAGTCTGATAATTTGTAGGACCATACTCCTTGTACCTCCTGACAACCTACATAGAGATACAGGGAATCGATGTACAAAAAGAAAGAAAAAAAAGAAAAAACATTTATTCTGACACAACTGCACACAACAGCGAACAACGTACTTATTTAGAGACAAGACAAAGAAATGAAAACACACGATGAACATAATAGTGTACGCAGATAGCCGTGTACCTGTTAGATGTCCATTGTAAAGTGCATCCATCCATATCCATATTAGAATCTGTGTGTTGTATGACCAAGTTCTTGATTCCCTAGATACAAAGAATCAAATGACTCTCCAGGATGACTGGTAGAAAATGCTACTTAGCATTAAGTACTCCTTGTATTCCATTTGTGTGCTAAATAATAAATAAATAATAAATAAATCCTAGTTAGGTGTCAGAATAAAAAAGAAGTGTGAAAAATGTGAAGTTTATTAAAATTGGAGTATCAGGAACGCCTTAGTATTTATGAGTATTGAATTTATTCGTACAACGATTAATTAATAGTAAGTTCTAAGTACGAGTACTAAGTGTTTATCGTGAAATTAATTAAGTGTTCGTCGTTAAACAACAAATCATTAATTTGTTCGCCCCGCAAATGTTTGTTCTATAAAAGCTTTTGTGATATCAAATGTCACCGTGTGTTTTAATTTCGCATCCGTTTTGCATGTAAATTGATGCTGAAATTGGAGAAAAGCGCTTGAAAACGTGATGTTATCCGATCACAATTTTAGGTACGAATTTGGCATTATTCGCATCGTTTTTGCGGAGGTTTTGGAGGACCAACCAACGGTATCATGTCTGTTTTGATTGCAATCTTGAACCAGTTACGGATATAGCCGAATTTAAACTTTATTGCAGATGTGAAATAAGACGCAAGACGCTGTACATAACTTCGCAATTGCTAACAAATACAAGTAAAAATAATCATGAAATTCTAACTACACGTGGAAATAGCTCTTTGTTTTATATCCATAGCTCATTTATAGATTTATTATATTAGCATTGCTTTAAAATAAATGATGAAGTTTTGCATTTAGTGCGCGGACGTAATGTGACATTACGCATTTGGCACGCCCGAAACTTGCCAAATGCGTACCGAAGCACGCTGCGTATTTCTATCTTTTCTGATGAGCGCATAGCGTTGGAGAGTTGAGTTGCGCAGTCCAGGGAACAGCACAGAACTACTAAACACTAAACCAGTGCTTATTTTCCAGAGCTGCCGGAAAAACCGAAAATCTTCGATGAGTTCGACAAGGAAATCGTCGGTGTAGCCGGTCCTTACATCGAGGACACCGGCACGAAACTTACCTGTGCTGTAAGTGGAGGTAAAACTAGTGGAGACTTACTTGTCTTATTTCGCATTTTATTATTTTTCGCATTTTTCTAAATGTATAGTTAAATAGTTCTCTGGGCAGCATTTAGAATAACTCAAAACTCAAATCATTTAGTGCGAGTAGATAAAAATAAAGCTTACTTTTACATGTCAAACATTTAACTCTCATGTAAAAAAAAAAACATATATGATCAACTAAACTATACATTAGTATGGTGAATGAGCGATGTGGTGTAGATAAGACTTGTGTTAGGTCTGACAATTTGTTAATATAAGCATAAAACGCAAGGATGCTTTTCAAATCCAAGGTGAAAAACCGTTTAATGCAGTGCGGCGTCCAGCACTGTCAGTTTCAGACATTTTCAATAAAGCGACAGTGCCGGGCCCGCTGTCACTGATACAGTATGTTATGAATAAGGCATCGAGTAATGTTATGCACAACGCCCCATGGCGTCATGCAGCGCGCCGCACCTCTTCAGTGTGGCTTGCCGCTAAAATGGCAATTGATTCTCCATCATCCAAGTTTCAAGGTCATCAAATTTATTTTTAAGTATTACTCCGATGACTTCCAGAGTAAAGATTAGTATAGTAAAATTAAGTCCCTGACCTGTGGACTTACATGTTCCCAGTTGGACAACAAATTCAAAATAGAAGCAACTGGAAAACTCAGCCAATAGAATTCCTTAATTTGCTTACTAAGACATAATGAAGGTATACTACGAATATTTGCTCTGAGTCTAGAATTCCCTGTGTCCAGGGAACCAGAAACTATGAAGAGTTCCCCGTTCCCTGGACACAGGGAATCCTAGTCAAGAATCAAGATCTATGTATGTGATCGTGACGCGTTATTATGATTATTAAACAGCATGGGTCTATATTTTCAGCTCCTCGTTCCGCTATATAACCTAAAAGTAGCTTAATGAGTAAGCGGAAGCTTATTTGCTTTCGCATTTGTATGTTTTATTTTTAAATAGCGCAAATCACTTAGCTAAACTGTGTATTTGACAGGTTTCAGTTAACAAATTAAGCTACTTTAGCCAGCTACGGCGTTTGAGATTTGCGTTTGATTCATTTTAAAGTTTTTTGCTAAAAATACAATTTTTCAGTCGATGTTTTATGATATACGGTTTCGGTGCTACTAGTTGATTTATTTTATCTAACTGTTAGTAACTAAGACACTCCAATACGTACCTTCCATCTCCATCATCGGGTAAGCTCGCTGTCACTGTATAGTTATCGGAAATTGACAGACAAGTAAAATTTCAACTCAATTGAAAAACGGAAACAGAGTCAAAAATTATTTCCATGATTTGACCTAACCATATATCCTTATCCATAATTACTGATATAGAACTTTTATATTATTTTTTTTTCAAAAGTAGAAGTTACATTGTGGCTTTATGTCAAAAGAAGTATCAATATCGAAACCTTTCGATAAAGGAATCTGGTCGCTTATTACGTGAATTAACACACATTATACTTTATCTTCCTTAAAAATCAATGATTTCCTTGGGACAATACCCAACGCGGGGCGCAGAAGTCTTAAATAAATCTAATAAAAGTACCCGCAAAGATAAACTTTAGCTTGAAATTCAGCTCGTTTTATATATCAAGCAAAGTTTCCACTCTAAACTTGAGGATAAATAAAGAAACACATTGGCCGCACACTGCCCATACAAAGTTCGGCCCTGGCAGTTACAATATAAGTAGAGACAGTGCGTCAACTTGTAACTTTCCAATTTAGTCCGCAATCTGTTTAGGGCGAAGACAACTTCTATATAAAACCTAAAATGGAATATATCTTAGCCACAGCAGAGTATTACCCGAAATATGTGGTAGACTTCTTGAGGTAATTAGGGCTCTTCTAAAATCATAATTTGCAAGTGTAAGGGGCCTTTTTTTAGATATTTTCCTAAGCATAGCTGGACATTTTCGTAATAAATGATTTGATTACATATCATTATGTAATAAGAAGCTAATAACTAACTACACGCATTTTGTTAATTATTAAGGAAATAAAATAACTTGTTGGATTTGTGACATGCAATGAAATACGACACGAAATATAATCATATAAAAATAATTATGTACCTACTTATCTTATATATAAAATTCTCGTGTCACAATGTTCGTTCCCGTACTCCTCCGAAACGGCTTGACCGATTCTCATGAAATTTTGTGAGCATATTGAGTAAGTCTGAGAATCGGCCAACATCTATTTTTCATACCCCTTAGTGATAAGGGTTGTCCACCCTTAACATTTTTCTTTAATTTTTAAACATTTTTTTAATTTCTTTATTTTTTTATTATGTCGCATTAAAAAATACATACAACCCTAAATTTTTACTCTTTTATAACCAACCCCTATTTTTTAATAGCCATTTTAGCAATATTTTTTCCCGTATTCCCGCGGGAACGGGAACTGCGCGGGGAAACCGCGGGGCGCAGCTAGTAAAAATATAAAAAACAACTTTAATTGGCATTGATAAACTAAATTGATTTTCATCAAAACCAATGTCCTTTCAAACTCATAGCCTTACTGCATTTTTTATACTGTCGCCGTTGCAAAGCGAAGTTCAAATTAGTTATCCGGCAGGAACTGTCCTATTTGGACCGAGAAGTAATTTAGCAGTGTGCGGTTGGTCAATAGTAACCGATGGAAGGTATTGTATTTGTTTGGCTTTTTTATTTTGAAAGAACAACTTCTAGTTAGAAACAACCTAAGTTGATTTGGTGGGATTCTCTAGCTTGACAAAGGTGCCTTTGTTACTTAGTCGCAAACCTATGCCGCTTTATGCACGTCGGCTTTAAGTAAGAAGTTCTCACGAACGGAAGGAGAGACCTGTGCTCAGCAGTGAGCGGACTTGGATGTTGTGATGATGGTGTCGCGGTCATCATCATCATCAATCCATATCGTCCCACAGCTGAGCACGGGTCTCCCCTCACTTTCGTGAGGAGGGTTAGCAAGAGGAAGAAGGAGGAGGTTAGGTTGGTTAGGAGGAAGGATAATCCGCCACGGGGCCATTTCCAGATTGGTGGAAGACATATCTACCTCTGAAATAATTCTTGGCTAGATATTAAATGGGTTTCCTCACGATGTTTTAATTCACGGAAAAGCGAGTGATGATGACGTGGTAAGGTAATATTATATAACAGCTTTACAATTCCAGCAATAGTTGCATTAGTATATTTTTATTTGAAAATGTAGGTTACGAAATTATAATGAAATGAAATATATCAAAACCATGTGTTCAGTAGTTTGTCAGCAAATCCACTTGAAGCCGCCATTTTGTTTCAAGGAATAATTTTGTTGCGCAGGTAAACCAGCTCCCCGATTGCGGTGGTGGCGTAACGAACAGGTGGTGTCCACACTGCCACCAGTCAATGATGGCTCCTGGCTCAGTTTTCTGGAGCTGCAGATTCCGAAGCTCACGAGGGAGTACAACGAGGCTGTGTACACTTGCACGGCAGACAACACTGCGCTGGTACCACCGCTGAGAGTCAACGTGCAAATACAGCTTTATTGTAAGTATCTTTTTGAGGCCATTGCTGCTCAGTTGGTTTCACATGCCCCAGAGCTTAGGATCGAATTTTTATTTATTTGTATTTGACTGAGTGACGAGACGAGCAAGTCGTTCACCTGATGGTAAGCGCTACGCCTGTCCATAACAGTCCGAGCATCACCCAGAACACTGCATTGCATAATCATGCGCGGCACTGCACTGCGCTCGTCACCCTGAGACATCGGCTCTAAAGTCTCATATGCCCAGTAATTTCACTGGAAACAATTCCCTTCAAAACGGAACACAGTAATGTTTTCACACTACTGCTTGGCGGATGAATATCTGGTAAAGGTGTGGTACTTCCCCAGGCGGTCTCTTGCAGAAGAGGCCTTCCACTACTAACATCCAGCTATCCAGCAATCCAGCTGATTGCAAAAAAGCATGCGTTTTCTTGTTTAGCAGCTTATTTTAAGTTTCTTCTGACGCGTACTACATTTTATTGATATAAATTTCCAGAAATTTGATTACCTTTAATTACTGCTTGGGTGTCTTTCGGCTGAGGATTTGAAACCGCAAAAAAAAATTTAACTATAAAAGCTATAGAGTTGAAGTAAATATATCTTGGTAGAACAACGTTTTTCGTGATTGTTTCGTATGACTCACCCGGTAAGGTTAGTAATGGTTCATTTGTTATCTAGATCAAGTTCTTTTTAAGGATAAAGTAAAGTTGAATTTACAACAAAAGCTAATTCAATTTCCATTATTATGCCTACTTTGAAACATATAACCAACCCTTACATTTAATTAGAACACGCAACTCGATGCCGCAGTAGTTCTGATAACAATAATATTCGATAACTAAGTGTTTACTAATTTCTGAAGCCCAGTCACACGAATTCCCAACTATACCAACTTCCACATTTCGTGAACAATAGGAAATTATGTACAGAAGGCAAACTTTGTCGTGTTTGCCTATACGTAACTTATTAACTATAAATTCGTGAGATCCTGCTTCAGGAATCTACAGCCGGAATTTTGAGGACAAGTTCCAATGGAATATGCGCTAGACATATTATGGAGCGTTATTGATAAAAGAGGCATCGCACCAAAATTTAAGGTTAGCTATATGCAGAAGATATATTTTTGAAGAGCCAGTCGTTCGCCTGATTGATGTTACAATGCCCAAATAGTAGATTGTATCACAAGGGAACAAAATAATGTATTTACGGCGAGAGCGATTTTTTGAATCCAGAGCCTAGCGAAGGATTCTATAGTAGAATCCCGAGCGTAGCGAGGGGGTCTAGAGTAGAATCCTAAGCGTAGCGAGGAAGTCAAAGTACTTCGCTCAAGCTTAAATAATTTTGTTACCGAGTGGTACACGATACTTTTCATCCCAAGCTATGAGAAAAGTTCATCATACGAGAAAAAAATCTTTTGACGTGACAACGTCTAATAAATCGATGAACGCCGGCTGCATGCACGAAAAAGTTGACACATTGTCCCGTAACGCTAATTGTCCCGTTACGCTCATTGTACGCTTGCGCCGCATCTATCTCTCTTCTCTTCTTGACAGGTTAATTATTCTTGCATTTGAAAAATCTGATTACTAGTATAATTTCAAGTAATTTAATTTAATTTAATAAAAAGAAACAAAAAAAAAACAAAATTTAAAAAAATATATATAATACCAACAAATAAAAAAAATATAAATATATAATAAAAACAAAATGAAAAATATTTAATTATAATTTTTTTTTTTTTGCAAAATAAAAACATTTTTATTGATTCATTCATTTATATTATTACCACTCTTTATTGATAAAACTCTAAAATGATGTGCACGGGAATGACCCACTTTGCTCGTACTTATCGAGGAGCAAAATGCCTCTTTTCGAATACATGGGATGAAAATTAAATTTTCTCATAATTTAAAAGAATTATATTATGGCAGGGTTCAGAGAGTATTTTAATAATAACAATACTAAACTTTCATGTATTGTTTTAATTTATTTTAACTGTTATGTTGCTTGCGCAGCACGTGTCCTAAATGCTAACAATATTTGGCACTGCCATTTTAATGTCGCACTGCAGTTTTGGTGGTTTGGAAATTTAGTTCTTCTATTGTGTGTGGTTAACTGGCAGACACGCTTTTAATAATAAGTCCGGCTTTTGTACTAGCTTTTTGCTCTGTGCAATAAAGGTATAATTAAATAAATAATTTAAATAACAGTGCGGTTAAAAATTGCGGTTAATTGCGGTTGATTGATAACTCCGAATAAGATCAAGCTATAGAAGAAAAATTAAAGGCAACAGATCTCTGCTCTCGTATTCATATTTAGTAATATAGCAAACACGAGAGTGAGTGAAGCAGAAAACTTCCCAAAATTTTATGATTTCAAATATAGTCCACAAGTTAGATTGGTCAGGTTGTCTTTAGATATGTCTATTTACTTCTAAATTAAGCCATGACTTAAAAGGTTTGTGAACGTTAACGTGAACGTGAACTTAAAAGGTTTGTGGTTTGTGAACGTGTGGATTTATATTGACAAAGAATACTTTGTATCTCTGCAAAAATGACATTGTGACCATTGCTAAATTGTTAGCATTTAATATATATGATCCAGTTATACATAGTATAACTGATCACTCTGACAACCCAGTTAATAGCCAGATTAACGGGGACATAGGTAGGACGGGCAGGTCAGTTGATTTAAACTGATTGCCAAGACAATGGAAAGGCCTGGCTACCTTCATATTTTCCATCAGAATATTCAGGGTCTTTCCAGCAAAACACTAGAATTAGAATTGTTTTTAGATTTTAGTAAAGTCAATATTATGTGTGTAACAGAACATTGGTTTAGAAATAATACCCTGTTACCATATATTAAGAATTACCAAATTGCTAGTTATTTTAATAGGAAAAAAGCTATACATGGCGGGTCGTTAATTTATGTTACGAATAATTGTCAATTTAAAGAGAGGAAAGACATTGTGTCAATGTCTATTGAACGTACTATAGAGTTATCATGTGTAGAGCTGGATCAACATATAGTTGTTTGTGTATACAGACCCCCATCAGCTGATTTTAAAGTATTTGAGTCTACTATGGAAGAAGTTCTCAGAAAATCTTTCAATACCTCAAAATACTTAGTTGTGTGTGGCGATTTTAATGTTAATATACTGGATAAGTGTCCACTAAGTGATCAATTACTAAATTTGTTTTTGTGCTTTGATCTAAAAAATCTTTTTAATCAGCCAACCAGAATCACAACCTCATCTGCAACCTGCTTAGACAATGTTTTTTGTAACTGTGAACCTCAAAGCATGGCTATATGTGACAAGCTTAGCTCGGATCATTGTGGGCAAAGTGTGGTGTTTCCATGTAAATTGAAAAATAACTCTCAGGAGTTCACCTACAGACCCATTACTACCAACCGTATGGAACAGTTTTCAGAAAGCATTGTTAAGCATCTTAATTACGTACCGTTTGTCGAGAATCCAGATGACCTTTGCAATTCCTTGTTCAGTGTGATAGATAAAGAGTCTAACGATATATTTAAATTAAAAACATGTAGAGGTAGTTTCAGGGCGAGTTTTGATGACTGGGCTACAACTGGTATTTATAAAAGCAGAAATAAATTGTATGATTTATATTCACAAAGATGCATAAATGCACACGATATTAAATTATTAGAGTACTTAAAACAATATTCAAAAACATTCAAATCAGTGTGCCGTACGGCAAAGTCTCTTCACCTGAGTAGGAAAATTAAGCAAGCTGAGGACAAAATCAAAACAACATGGAAAATAATTAATACAGAAACTGGCAAAATTAAACCTCGGGACCGGAAATTTGTACTTAATATAGACCATAAAATAATTTCTAAAGATCGTGAAGTAGCCAATGCATTTGAAGATTTCTTTAACAAAATACCCATCGTTACTACGCAGGCCTTAGACTCATCTCCGGCTGAGGCCGCTTCCATATTGCTAAATAATGTTGATAAATGTGAGGATATATTTAAATTCAGACATATTGATGTAGATACGATTGTTAAGACATTTAAATTGCTTAATATTAAAAACACCGAGGATCTTTGGGGAATATCAACCAAAATTTTAACTTGTATTATTGATTCAATTGCTCCATACTTGGTTATCATTTTTAATAAGTGCGTCGATGAAGGAGTTTTTCCCGATGTAATGAAAAATAGTAAACTTATTCCTTTATATAAGTCTGGCAATAAAAATGACCCGACTAACTACAGACCAATTTCGATACTCCCCGCTCTAAGTAAAATATTTGAAAAAATTATCTTAAGCCAATTATTAATTCATTTTAATATAAACGGTCTGTTTCATAGTGAGCAATATGGCTTCACCAAAGGGCGGTCTACTACAGATGCAGGGATAAGGCTCTTAAAGCATATATTTGATGCTTGGGAGAAGTCACAGGATGCTATTGGTGTCTTCTGTGACCTTTCCAAAGCATTTGATTGCGTTAGTCACGAAACACTAATTTGTAAATTAAAACATTACGGGGTTCAGGGGAAAGCTCTCGATCTTGTCTTCTCTTATCTTAGTAATAGAATTCAGAAAGTTGATGTGAATGGAGAGAGGTCATCTGGATCTCTCATCTCTATGGGTGTCCCCCAGGGTTCAATATTGGGTCCATTTTTGTTCTTGGTATATATTAACGATCTTGCCTTCTTTGTTAAAAACTTATGTGATATTGTTTTGTTTGCTGACGATACTTCACTTATTTTTAAGATTGACAGAACTCAGAAAAATTTTGACGATGTTAACAGAGCAATCACGCTAGTTCTTAACTGGTTTACAACCAATAATTTAGTGTTAAATTCTAAAAAGACCAAATGTATAAAATTTTCGCTGCCCAATGTCAGAGGGGACCCCACTTTAAGTATTTTAATGAATGACGAGCCTTTGGACCTCATACAGTCAACTACATTCTTGGGTATTAATCTAGATTCAAAATTGCAGTGGGGTCCTCACATATCGTCTATAGCTGGAAGATTGAGCTCTGCAGCTTTTGCTGTACGCAAAATTAGACAGTTTACTGATGAAGCCACTGCAAGATTAGTATATTTCAGTTACTTTCACAGCATTATGTCATATGGTATTCTGTTGTGGGGTAAAGCCGCGGATATCCAAACAGTATTTGTGCTACAGAAGAGAGCAATTCGTTCCATATATAATATGAAATCCCGCGATTCTCTCCGGGAACGATTTAAAGAGATCAATATTCTTACAGTGGCTTGTCAATACATATATGAAAACTTATTGTACGTTCGGAAAAATATCAACAACTTTGTCAAAAATTGCGATATTCATAACTTTAATACTAGAAATAGAAATAAACTGAATGTACCTAGATTTCGGTTGCAGAAGGTTAATGGTTCATTTATGGGGAACTGTATACGCTTTTATAATAAGTTACCAGAGGGAATTGATCAATTGCCCATGCAGAGGTTTAAAACATTTATTAAGGTTAATCTCATAAAGAAAGCCTATTACACTATTAATGACTATGTTAAAGACAAAAATGCATGGCCTCAATGTCCCAATCTCCATGATAATGATAAGTAACGTAATTTATACAATTTCAATAATGTAATTTAATAGTTTGGTAATAATGGTATATCATAATATTGTCAATAGAATAATTTATTCTTATATTGTATATTATGGCTTTAAAAAAAAAAAAAAAAAAAAAGAATGACTAAAATTTAAAAAATGACATCGCCGTAGAGTTTCTTGGTGCTATCTTCTCTAACGGGCGTATTTCCGAAGCACTGGTAGAGTCAATGGAGTTTTCCTTTTCGTGTGCGAGACTCAGGCATGGGTCACCACTTGAAAGGGAAATATCCTTTTTCTAACTCAAACCATAATTAGATAATAATCATTAGTTTCGTAGATCATAAAATTTGACTTATTTTTTTGTATTTCTATACTTATGTATAAGATATTATTTTTTTTGACGTGTAAAAGTGCAATATTTTGCCTATTTACAATAAATGATTTGAGTTTGAGTTTGAGTTTGAACGGTTCGCTGAACAAAACATATGAACAACTAGTGACACGTTGCTAAGTTAGTATGGATTCCATTTACTTTAGTAAAACATCCTTTGCAGATAGTCGTATTTGTTTGTGCCACCATATTAATTACCTAAAAACAGAAATGAAGATCTTAAAGCTCCGTCGTAATTAATATACTTTTACAAAGATTTTTCATTATTAATTTTTGCGAAATGAAATGTTATAAAAGCGGCAACAGATAACGCAGCTTAGTCTTGTCTTAATTTCCGGGTTCATTAAAATAACGAATCAACTAAAGCTTTGCTTTTGACATCATTTTGATGGGTTTTAACAAATCGGTGGTTTCGTTTTCTTTTTCTGTAACTCCGTGGGCGAACTAAATTGGAGCTTTATAAATGTCTATGGACAAACTAATTCATAATAAAACAAACATTTATATAAGGCTGTACCTATGTCATGTTTATCTAAAAAAAAATTATTGCAGAACATGCAAGCATTTAAATATGAATTTAATAATAATATGAATTTCTGTCTCAAAATTAACTTGTGGAAATTAGAAAAGAAATAAGTTTTTTTTTGCTGGTTGGAACATTAAGTTTTTTTGTGACAATAGTTTTTTTTTTTTATAAATAAAAATAAAATTTCTAAAATCCATTTGTTTTTTTTGCTTGTCGAAAAAGGCAGTGTTGGCATCTGATGCCTCTGACGTTGCTTAACAAATGCTATCAATCGATAACAACCGGTATGGGTTATTTATGTATGGATTAGTAATTGCACTTTTTAATAGTAGTCAATAAGGGCACCTGAAGGGAAATTCTCAATACATATTGAATGAAAGTTGAATGAATCGAGACCGAATTATGAATTGACTTAAATGTTATTTCGACAGATTCTCAGTACCGTAAGAGTTTGACGTTGGATTGTCAATTTAAGAGGACGCCATCTTGAAATTTAAGTGAGATTGAAACTATGTTTTGACAATTGATCCCATATTGAAATTTTAATGAGATGTAGTCTAGAATTAACTATAGTTTTGTCAATATTTTTGAATATCATGCCAAAAATCTGCAAAAAAAAACTTGCAAGTTCTACAAAGCCGCTACGTTCTACGTATTTAACACAAACAATACTAAATTTCCCGCGACAAAAATATAAAGAAACTCTATTGTGACCACTCACATTTTATATCTAAACCTGCGATTAACCTATAACAAAAGTGGAGATAATCTCGGGATATGACGGCCGGTGGGTTTCCCTTTGTGTTCGCTCAACACCCATTAGTTTTTATTTTCGTCGCTTTGTCCTGTCTCCGTGATGGCACGAACGTACCGGAAATTATTCTCCATTATGAAGGTAGTATTATTTCTGAGGTAATGCACGCCAGTCAATTTTAAGTTGTCGTAAGCTATAATAAAGGTAAAGCTTCTAGAGTTAATGGAAGTTAGTGGTTTATTAAATGTTTCGCGTTTTATTTTTGGGGTCGAACCTCGCTCCGCCTTGCGTTATGAGATATACCCTCGAAGGTAATTTGACACGTGTCTATTATAAACCTTAACAAAACACGGACGCGTCGACATGAAATGCGAAAGTGAAGCATCTAAAATATTCCCGCTTGTACAAGTAAGCCTCATGTTTACATTCACGTCGCCTAATGCCAAACAATGTTTCATTTTATTTCGATAGAACCGGTGACGTAATGACCTTTAATCGCTGTCTCATCCATCTCAATAACGCATGCTCTTTTTACGCTGTGTTATATCATAATTTTAAATTTTAAAAACTTTTGGTAAGATAAGATACCCGTATTCCATCGCGCCCACATATTTCTGTCGCTGCCACTTGTTAGGAAACGTTTTTTTCAAAGTTTGACGTTATATTTTGTTTCAGTGAGACCTCTATCAGTGGAGATCTTGACACGAGAACAGCCGCTGTCAGTGGATCAGAAAGCGGAGCTGGCCTGCAGGTCCGCCGGCGCAAGACCTCCAGCAATCATGACGTGGTGGCTGGATAATAAGGAAATGTCCAATGCCGTGGAAAAGGTAACAGCTCTTTAGCCAGTTAATATTTAGTGTCAGTTTAGTTTTGTAGTTACTAGGCCTATAGCTATTGTGTCTGCTGAGTCGTGTCGGACCTTATAGTGGCAATACACATCATTGTTTTATATTTATTTGTTTGTCATTGTTGTTAATTGTAGTATATTGTCGCTTATTATAGTTTTAAGCTTTTTTTTTGTTTTAATGTGTTTTTAAGGTCTCAATTCTATAGTTTTTAGGAACTGTTATGGAGCTACCTTATGATTTCTAGCATTTTTGAAACGTCAGAAGAATCTTTTTTCATGTGTTCTCTCGTCAACTTTTATGAATATTGTTTTAGTACTATTTTGTATAATTATATAATTGATAGTTAATGAAGCAGATTAGGTGTTCATAAAACGAAAAAAATCGCATCTCTGACCATCATCAAAGCTCCACTATCTGGTGAAAAAATACTCCACATCCTCCACTATATGGTGAAAAAAAATTCTATCCAATTTGTTTTTCCACAGAATTCAGACGACCGCAACGAAACCCTTTCAATACTGCGGTGGACCCCTCACATGGAACATAACGGCATGACGCTCACGTGTCGCGCGTCGCACGCAACCCTCGAGCACGCGACTCTTGAGACGAGTATGAAGTTAGACCTTCACTGTAAGTTTGTACAGTGAACGACAAAAGTAGAACATGTTCTTACTTCTAAATTACTATTCTGTATACGGAAAACTTTAGCGTACGCGTTCCGATATCACTAGGAACTTTTGTTACTGACTGTATCTACAAACGTAATGTATTGAAAGTTGGTGATGATCCCAAAAACCAAATTACTTTTTTCTTTTATAGCATCTGTGATTTTGAACTGTGACAATATTTGGATCAGGAACTGTTATAAAATGACGGTTCCAAGTTGTAATAAGCAGTTATATCTAAACTGTAGGGCAATTTTCAACGCCTATCAAATTTAATTTCAAATTTCAATATCAATTTCAACGAACGTTCAATGATATTTTATGCCAATTTGGTTAAATGTTGCGTGACAACATTATTGATAGCTGAACTAAATGCAATTGGAGTAAAATTGGATTTAGCTAAGTGCACTTATTTTGGACGCTATTTCGACAGCTTGGTAATATTGTTTTCTGACTAAAATATTGTCTACTGCGGAATTACCCTAACTAACTTCAGGCATAACTCTAAAATTGTAAAACCTAAAATTATACAGTAAAGCATTCTCTAGTCAGTACTTCCAAGCAAATTAAAAAGAAGTTTTTTTTTTGTTGTTGTAAAGTTCTCAATTAATTATTTTTCTACAGATGTCCCCATCGTAGTCCTAGAACTGGGTTCGAAACTCAATCCAAACGACATAGAAGAAGGCGATGACGTGTATTTTGACTGCATCGTGAGGGCTAATCCACCAGCTTACAAAGTAGTCTGGGAACATAATGTAAGTAATGTTACCATTGACTTGGAGTTTGGACTTGCACAACAGAAAACATGTCGAATTAGCAAAACCGTTGATTTTTTTAGCGTTCCACAAGGCAATTGTTTGCGACCCCTACTCTTCCTCGTATACTTAAATGATCTGCAAAGCACTGTAGGTAATTAAATAGTAATTTGGGAGCGATGTCCGTGATCTCCCCGTAGATGGTTTGTTCTATCATTAAAGTTTTTGTATTGTAGAATTTGGGAGCACCTTTGTTATTTTTCTAGATCGTCTTTTTTCTGATATAAAATCAAAAAGAAACTATTTATAAGAACAAAGTATTTAACATTACAAGTCAGACAATTTAAACAACAAAGGAACAAAGATAAATAGAAAATCTCTTAGGTTTAAATTAATAATTCAAGGACTAACCAAATTTAAATTTCGTTGAGGAAAGTGCCTTATCAAGGAATGGAGTTTATAAAAAGTCTTATTCTTTTATTACTATTTCAGTGAATAAAGACCTAAAAGCAAAAGCTTGTCCTGGCCCGTAGCTTGAAAACAAACAAATCAAACATCAGAGTAAAGCTGGCAATACACGTAACTGTACTGAAAAACAGAGAGCCATAATATGATTTGTGCAAAAATACTTGAAAACTTGGTTTTTATTGGTAGGAATAGGCCGGCACTGCCTCACTCGACCAACAAAAAACCAACCGCATTTTGGATTTGTTAAAAGTTCTATCCTACAATTGTTGAAATACATAAAGATCTGCTAGTATTGCTCAGTTGGATGGATTATGGTTAAGTCACCAGGAACCGGGGATTTTGGCATTGGAGGTGTCCCAGCAGCAGTCTTCCAGGATCCAGACTGAGTAGAATTAGATTGTTTAGCATTATTGACCATATCATCACTGTACACTTGTACAATAGCTAGCCTATAACGAATCAAATAAATAAAGATTTCTTGCTTTTCTCCCTCCAGGCCAATCCCAACATATGTCCTCTCATCAGAGCTACAGATGCCTAGGCGTTGAAGTGGTGTGTAGTGACATCTAAAGTAGTGACATCGTAATATTAACAACAAATCAATAAACCGTAACTCTCCTTTGCATACGGAATGCAGGTTTTGCGACGCGCGACTCCCAAGTCTGCTATACCTTTAACCTACCTATAACCTTTAGCAGGTATAAGTTATAAAGAGACTATGTTCCTTAAATAAAGATGTTCTCCAGTCGGTCGTGTTAACACACTGTGGACACGAAGTTTCCTTTAGTAATTAAGGGGTAATTCCAACGAGTGAAAGCTAGCAATCGGCGAGTCCGAGATGTTTAAACAATCGAATGAATTGCATTCAGTGCAAAATTACAATCGATTCTGTTAACATCTCGCTCCATGAATGAATCATCGAGATGTTTTTCGATTGTTCCAAGTCGACTGCAAAGTTTCAATTCAGTGCAAAATTACAATCGAGTCTGTTAACATCTCGCTCCATGACTGAACCATCGAGATGTTTTTCGATTGTTACGAGTGGACTGACTTGCCGCCGCCGCTCTCTCTCACTCATGTCGTCTCTTACGCGGTCTTAACTTTAAAAAATTTTAGTCGGTGGCACCGTTGCGACTGTTTCCTTTTAAATTTACCTAAATTCGACTGGGAGAATCATAGAGAACAAAGAATCGAAACAATCGACTAAAAAAATGTTGGGTTCATCAATCTCTACAGAAACCTTAAATTCTAGGAAGTGCTAAAATGTGTTAGGTTTGTTCGTTAAAGGCTTTGTAAGGTTAAGTTCATTTGGTTGTAGGAGTTAAGGGTTAAGGGTCTTAATGTTGAATGTTATTATATATGAAAACGGGCAATTGCCTTAAGGCGTACCTTACACGACAGTGCTTGTTGCCGCAGAGGCAGTGGGGGTAGATTTTATTCCATTCCACTGATGTTACATAATACCATATCCTTATCCGTCTAAGGGTTGCGAAGATGATATTATTGTTCAGCAATAATGCCGCCTATTGTTCATTTATGCCTGTTTTTATAAATCTAAGCATAGTCTAAAATCTAAATGGACAAGTTCACAATGGACAATGGACATAATGGACATAATGGTAATGGACATTTCACTCGCACTCACCCTTGTCTTAACATCTTTTGTTTGTTTCTTATTTTATTCTTTCTCAATGTATATAGCAATGTTGCTATAAATAAACGTTTTTCACTTTCACTTAAATTGTAATTTTTTATGAAGTTGTTTAATGTTAATGATACCTACTAAGTTTCCATAAGCTTATTCTTCTCAGTGAAAACGGGCATTTCGATTTTTGTATATTATGGATTACACTTAAGGGTCATTACCATCACCATCATCATGGTCATCATCACCAATTTTTCTAACCATAAAATTATTTCCAGGGCCAAGTAATGTCACATAGTCAGCGTGCCGGCATCATTGCTACGGCAACGTCTTTGGCATTCCAAAGAGTGTCCAGAGAACAAGCGGGGAAGTACTCCTGTACAGCTTCCAACGTAGAAGGAGACGGGAAGTCATTGCCTCTCAACTTGCAAGTTATGTGTGAGTATTTATCTTCATCATCATCATCATCACACTTAGCCCATATCGGCCCACAGCTAAACACGGGTCTCCTATCACTTTTGTGAGGAGGATTAGGCCATATCCACCACGGGAGCCCAGTCCAAACTAGTGGATCAAATACCGCCGGAGGTGTGACTATTTATAAATCTATTTATTTACCTACTAGCTGTACTTCGCCGTTTCTTTCGTTTAATTACAGTATTCTCGCAAAGACTCTGAGATAAAACAGATAAAACAGAGTCTTAAGTACTCAGGGATAATGTAGCATTTTATTAGTGAAAGAATTTTCAGAGTCGGATCAAATAGTTTCGAAGATCACCCCCTACAAAGCAACAAACTTTACCTCTATATAATGTTAATCTCTTTGTTTTTTTTTTTGGTGCCCGGGGAAAATGTCTTTAAGCATACCCCCGACCTCGGGGGAGGCCGGGTGGTTATGTGGGTTTCCCCCGCCAGAACGCGTCCTGTGACGCGTCTGACGGGGTTTACCCACTAAAAACCCCGGGGTGTTCTCTCTCCGCAGTGTGGAGGTGGTCACGGGTACGACTGCGCTTCCGCGACCAATAATGTTAATCTCTATTTCAACCCACATCAACCCACTGTTGGATATAAGTCTCCTCATGTGCACGCCATTTCTTTCGGTCCTGCGCCAGACAAATCCTATACTAATTAATACCTTTACTTAAATGTTAAAAGGACTTTCAACCAAGTGTAAATCACAAGCGTTTATGTGCAATCATCATAATGATAATCATCAACCCATAACGTCCCACTGCTGAGCACGAGTCTCCACTCACTTTCGTGAGGAGGGTTAGGCCATAATCCACCACGGGGGCCAGATCTGGATTGGTGGATCACCTACTTACCTCCGAAATAATTCTCGGGTAGGTATGTGGGTTTCCTCACGATGTTTTCCTTCACCGAAAAGCGAGTGATGATAACGTACATGTGTTTTACAAGAATCACATTGGTACGTGCCTGCACTGGGATTTGAACTCACGACCTTCTGATTGGAAGGCGGACGTTCTCCCCTCACTAGGCAACCACCGCCTCTTATGTGCAATAATGTGCATAATATCCAAGTCTCAAAATAAAGATTAGATAGATAAACTATTTATTGAAACACCACAGAACAAAGAATACTTAAAAACTAGAACAAAACAAGTTCAACAATTAGTGTCACAATGAGCGGTATATACCGTGTTTTAAAAACCTAACCCGTTCTAAAAATAACATTTTATTTTCTCAAAACGAACAATTTGCAAACATCTAGTAGAGCAACCAATTTACGGAATAACTTAGCCTTCGTAATCTCTTTCATTTCATAAAATAACTAATACTGAAAGCCTTTATTTGTTCTTAAATAGTAAGTTAAATAATGTTAACTATTTCCTAATTTAATTCAAATCCAAGTCAAGAGCCATTTTGTGGGTAAAGGGCTGCTCCAAGGATGCCCTTTCATTTCATAAGGCTGATTAATTGGACAGGTACTAAAAATCCATGATTACAACGTTCGATCCAAACAACTTATGTTAAAGGCCGCATTCAAGTAACTTTACTGAGCCGTAGAAATAAATATTTCTTCCGCGAAGCTACTTTATTCGCTCTCAACGCAACACTGACCAAATAAAAAGTGGGCTGGCGGTTGGCCTCGCACGGTCACGTAAGAAAAATATGTCAGTGGTGCCGTGGATAACAGAGTCAGTACGCAAGGCAACGCAGTTCGAACGATTTGCTAGTATCGTTATTTAGTTACATAAAAAAAGGTAAGCCGGAATGAAGGTAGCTAACCTTTCAATACTCTTTAGTGAGATTACGAGACGAAGGTTGCGGGAAACGTGTCGAAGAAGACGTCACGTGCGCTATTGCCGAACAACTTGCAGAGTTGCTACACTTTTTCTTGCTGTTCTTTACTCCACACATTTTTTTCTAGACAAATAGTCTTTGAAAGACACAGAATCTTTCAGGTGTCTCTAAAGATGTTTCTTTTATTGAATACGCGACTTTTACAGGTAAGACAGAGTTGAAATTAGTACAGCGCTATTTCAACAGGAAAACGGCAATTCAAAGCTTTAAAATGGAGACGACTTGTCTACAAATGGATAAAACAACGCCATTTATGATAAAGATCTCTAGTCCGTTCTGCAACTGCGCTTAATTTTTTATGATATGCTTTCATCATTCTTTCTTCTATTGTTAATGCCATAGTATGTCTTAAAATCTCGACCAACACCACAATCGCAGTGACTCCATAAGAACTTCCAACCAAAAATGTAAACTATAGCGCAGTGGTCAGGTCATTGCTACCAGTAACCGACGTCATAGTAACAGAAAATTAAACAATTAGTTATAACGATAGGATACTTGCATGCCATCAAGTCACATCCCTAACATACTCGTAAGAGCTAGCGTAAACTAGGTAAGCCAATTTTTTATTTTTTATTTGACTGAGTGACGAGACGTACAAGTCGATCACCTGATGATAAGCGCTATGCCGGCTCATAACAGTCACAGCACCACCCAGAACACTCCATTACGTAATCCTGCGCGGCACTGCAGTCAGACCTCGACTTTAAAGTCTCATATGGCCAGTAATTTCACTGGAAACAATTCCCTTCACAACGGAACACAGTAATGTTTACACACTACTGCTTGGCGGATGAATATCTGGCAAACGTGTGGTACTTCCCCAGGCGGCCTCTTGCAGAAGAGGCCTTCCACTACTTATTACATTTTGTTGGAAGTTAAAGCACTGTCTTCCACTGTATTATGGTAGTGCGATTCTGTCACGCAAAGAAATATTACCAAGCTTTGTATGTGACTTTCTTGGAACTGGAGTTTTAGAAGTCAATAAAATGTATCCAGTGTGAAAGTAAATTCTGAAGGTTTGCGGTAATATTAGCTGCTGAATAAATGTTTGCGGTATGACGTTGTAACTAACTAACTAGTTTTGAGGCAAAAATATTTTCTAGGAAAAAATTACCGGTAAGTGGCAACATTCATATGACATTCAATTCCTCATGATAGTGAAGGGAGACCCGTGTTCATCAGTGGGCCAATATGGGTTGATGATGATGAAATCGCTTTCAGCGATAAGACCGCCCATTGTACTACCCTTGTATTGTATATTGTAATTCTTCTGTACTGTGTTTATTTTTGTATCTGGTGTACAATAAAGAGTTTTTCTATTCTTTTCTATTCTATGATAATGACATATTATTAGCACTGTTGGAAACCTATTGTGCTATTTACCCAGTTATCCCAGCCCTTACATCATAGAAGTTACCACCCTTAACTACAACTATCACCAATCTATCGACAGCTATACTGATTCTTGACGACATCGCCTTTAAATAGTCATTACTTACCACAAGAAAAAATAATGAGCATATCTATATATATATAAAAATGTTATGTTGGTTTGTGTACGCTTCAAAAAATCAAAAAGTTCTGCACCGATCGAGCTGAAATTTTAGCATGATATATAATCCGCATCAAGGATTGTTTTTATCTATTTTTTTCATCAGTGACATATCAGCGAATGTGCGAATGTGCCACAGCGAAGCGTGGCAGGGCACAGATAGTATAGTATAAAAAAAGAAAGAATACGTCCACCCAGCAAACTTGCCGGCAACATTACTTCGTGAAAGTGATCGGATCAGATGAGTCAAATAAATCCCCGCCTTTCTTGAATAACAAACATCAGCTTACAGAAATTGCCGGATGCTGGACGGCAATCGGAAATTTGTCCCTCTATAGGATAATACGCAATTTACTGATAGCGTCAAGCAATATATCAGAGGGACCCGTTTCATTTCAGTTATTTCAATATTGACATTCGTGAGCTGAAACGACGACTTTTATCCGCGATATTTCAAAAGTATTAATTTTATGGTGCTCTGGATGATTTTATTCTCAGCGATTTTAATAATTGGACTGAACTAACAAGTCCGTTTTAATTAGCTACTCGTGAACCTATAAAATTGTTAAGTAATCGTGACTTGTTATTAATTTTGAGTTCGTTCGACCTTTATAACAATACTTATATTCTAAATTGGTAAAGTTTGTGACTTGGTGAGGTGGTAGGGGGTAATCTCTGGAACTACTTAACCAATTTTGAAAATTCTTTTACCAATAGAAAGCCACGTTATTTGTGAGTGTCATAGTCATAGGCTATATTTGTCACTAGCAGCAGCCCGCGGTTTCACACTCGATAACCATTATCGCACAGGAACCGTACATTTTTACGGAATAAAAAGTGTCCAATGTTCTATTCCAGGACCTAAAGTATCTCAATACTAAACTTAATCAAAATTCATTCAGTCGTTTTGGCGTAAATATAGTCGTTAACGCGGGTGAAACCACAGGGTACTGCTAGTTAGTTAGAAAGGTCGTTCGAGTTAACTTTTGAGAACTTATGATTCTAATTTTTTTTCCACCCTGCCATTGTGTTAGTTATATCATGTGTTTTAAAATATTTTTTACCATTACAAAATCAGCGATATTTATAAAAAAAAAGCTATTATCATTTCCCACTTCGATTCGACAAATTGAGTACAGTGACCTTCGATTATTTAAGAGCAAAATCTTCTTTTTCGTGAAGATATCACCAACACTTTCAGTTACACCTTCAGGATGACTAGTAGAAAATGCTACTTAGCATTAAGTACTCCTTGTACTCCATTTGTGTGCTAAAGAATAAATAAATAAATAAATAAGATATCATCATAATCGTCATCACCACAATCCATATCTGCGCACTGATGTGCAAGAGTCTCGCTACACATTCATGGCGAGGATTAGACCATAATCCGCCACAGGGCCCTAGTCTGGATTGGTACATCCTATACGACCTCCTAAGTAATTTTAGAGATTGTGAGCTTCTTCACGATGATTTTCATCACTGAAGACAGTTAGGCACTCGCAATCTTCTAGAAGTTATCAAGAAGAGTGAACCGCTCGAGTCAAGCGGCTTCGATCACTATGATTATTATTGAATCATTGTATTCAATAAACCGAGTCAATAGGTAGACCTCTTATTCATTTCTATCCTCTTTCAACATGTAGATGTGCTTATGTGTATGTTATCGCATTCAATTTGCGCCGTTAATGGGGTGAGCTTAAAGGCAGTGTGCATAGATATAGAGAAAATAGATACCGCATGTTGGTAATATTGTATAGAAACGGTTTTATTCACCATCAATTCGTATTGGATTATATTTTTTGTTTTTTCCTTGTTTGTCGTCACAAATTTATTTATTTTGTTTCATAACATCACAGCATCGGTAAAGAAATGTGAAACAATCAATGGGCTTATCATAATTTTTTGATAATTTAACAACATTAATTTATTTTTGCATGGTACAAATTAAGTGGGATTTTGGAAAGCATTGAACTCATAAGAACTCTGTACAAATTTTTTAAAACAAAAATGTTTCTAACAGGCTAGAATGTGGTTATCTGTTGTTAAAATGCCAATGTAGTTAAAGGTGGTAGACACGCTAAACCTAGAATATGGCGGATCTGAAGGACTGCTGTCAAAAACTCCTAAAAAGCTTTGCGTAAAAAAAATTGCCACGTGTACACTAGAGTCCTACGATTAAGAAAAGCACTCTATCGTAAGCGATAAAACGACCAGCTTGCGGTATCTATTTTCTTTATATCGTTGACAGGAGGTGATGTATGGCGCACCAGTTCATCTAACGTCGGCGAATTCGGTGCAAATAGAAATGGACTTGGCACGAGCGCTAGGTAGCCAGTTGGATATGGCTTCATGTTGTATGACTGTGGTATTGATGGCTTCCAATCTAGGGGCATATAGAGGTTCGGTTAGCATAGGAATGACGTCTATCATAATGATAATAATAACTCGTCATGATCATATAGCAGAGATTCCGACCCATAACTAGGATTCTCTGTATCTAGAATTACGAGGACCATGGTCCCACAAACACCCAGACTCAAAGTAAAGTGGGGCACACAAATATTTGACCTGTGCGAGTATCGAACTATTACGCTTCGCAGTCAGTTATCACCAACTTACGCCATGGAGGCTGTCATTATTCCTATCTTTTATTTGGTTGACAATGGCATATTTTTTTCTTCATCTCTTTTCCTATAGATTTCCGCAACGTTCTGATTAATTAATTTGATCTAGTTCATTCTAGGCTTATGTTTGCCACTTTTAGTCACATCATGTGAAATATTGGTTATACTTTAGCCTTTTAAGAACACAAAGAAAAAACTTGACTTAGACATGATGAAAATTGAACATAGATGTTTTTTGGATATTACAATGTTTTGGATAAACAAAAGTAAATATTGACATAAATAAACATGTAACAAAGGAGAGATGGATGACATGTGACGAAGGAAAGTATTAGAAACGAACGTAGGTGGGTACAAGGGCGGAGGAAGACTAAAGAAAGTGTGGAACGATTGAGTGAAAGATGACATGTGTAAAAGAGAATGAATGAATACTGAGATGACGGCTAATAGAGAAATAAAAAGCAAATGAAAGGGCTGAAAATAGAAAAAATACGGAAAGGGGATGAAAGAATATAGGATAATGAGGGGGCTGAAAAGTACATAACACATCGACCCTCCTAAGGGTAAGGAGATGATGATGAAACTTGTATCATAATATTAATGAACCCATAGGCTCCCGAAATAGTAACTAATACAAAATTTCACAAACCATTGATTAAAGTCTAAAATGTACCTATTCGTTAATATAAAAGATAAATTCAATTTAAAAACAGAAACACAATTTTTTTCTGAGCTTATAGTAGGTACATATTGCTCATTTGCGACTAGAACGTGTTATCTCCATAACAGTGGGTGGCGTAAGGAGCATAATGACCAGTTTTTAGATCGTAATTGGATTATTCCCTCCAATCACTAGAACCAACAAGAATGTGAAGCTGATCCTGACCTCAAGGTCACTGAAAATTGGCAAAATTTACATTACTAATTGGCACTAAGCATGATTATACATTCATTTAACCATCAGTGTAAATTGGCGTAGATGCACAAATAAAACGGATGGGGCAGCGATCAGATCGCGTGCGTTTAAATTGAACTTCCGTTCGAATGTCCATATTCAACATAAAGTAGAAATGTCTGTTGGATGAACGTATTGTACTCTTCAAACGTTTCAAGCTTTATTTAACTCACTGTGTTACTCTGTTTGTTTAGGTAAAATCTTAAATGCCACTTTTGACACTGATTCCGTTGTTGAAAAGCATTAAAATTTTGCATGGCTATCAAGTTCTGATGACAATTTTATTGTGACAATGAGTTAAGCTGACGATGGAAATAGAAAAAAGACGACGGAACTCAGAACGGACAAATAGTAGATTGATGACTTTTAGAATAAAATAGAAAACTCTTCATTGTACACCAAAAAAAATAATATAAAAAAAGTACAGAAGACTCAAACGTCTCGTCTTTGAACACGTTTTGGGCGGCTTGGACTTATTTTAAATACGCTTGTTTGAATTTTTTTTACCCCGAGTAATTTACTATTGCTATGAACATGTCTGAAACGTCGTTCTTTATATTGTGTTACAGGAAGTAATAAAAACATGGGCAGCATGTTTCTAATTTGATATGTTCGAATACAAATTGGTAATGATTCTTGCTGCGATTGATTCATCATAAATGGCTGGAGGAGGCTCCAGTCTTGCTCCTCACTATCTTGTATCAATTAGGTCAATTTCTTTTGCCCTCACAGATAAGCCAGTTTGCAAGCTCGCTACTGCAGCAATTGTTGGAGCAGCCATCAACGAGCCAGCGAGAGTGACGTGTGAAGTAGACGCGTTTCCAGCCCCACAGACCTTTCAGTGGACCCTCAACAACTCCATAGGAACCGTTGAAATTGAACCAGTAAGTGGCAAAAAACACTGGCACTTGATCAAACGATGGAATATTCTGTGGAACATGTTCCAATATTTTAAATTAAAATTGTTATAATTCTCGATTAGGTGCTATTCAATAAAAAAATGTCATGGCACTGGCCGTATTCATTGCTGGACAGCCCTTGAACATTCTTTTCTCCATATCCACCATTGCTTTGGTCCTCCATTCGCTGTGCTCCAGATTCATTATAGAACTTTAAACTTTCAATACCTACCTTTACCTACAGGATAAGATCTCCACAGAAGACGGGCGTTCAATCCTTACCATAGTTCCTACGTCAGAAGCAGACTATGGCACAGTAGCTTGCAGGGCTACCAACTTGGCAGGGCAGCAGCTGGAATCCTGCCGATATACCTTGCTGCCAGCTGTCAGGCCAGACAGGCCCTATAACTGCTCAACTTTGAACCTTACTGATGACTCTGCTGAATTAAGATGTGTTGCGGGTACGTTCTTGTTTACGTATATCTTGTTTATCTAAGAATTCTTTAGGTTTTTCTATATTAGGTGCGTGTCGAGAAATAGATTTGAGATTAAACTTCTTCGACCTCTTAAGTATTTTGAAGGATTTAACAGAAGAATTTTGTATCTGATATCTCATGTCTGAACTGGATAGAACTTAAATTTAATAGAATGGTGAACATGGCCCAGTAACGCTCAAATCAATAAGTATGGAAGTTAAAATTACGACACAAATGATTGCTTATTTAATTTTGGGCTTTAAATCTATAAACTTAAGGTAATATATATCTTTACATCAGGTTACGATGGAGGTCTTCACACAGTGTACTTCGTAGAAGCCTGGGAAGCTGAAACTCTGGTCTTGAATGTCTCCACTGCATCTCCAGTATGGAAGCTCAGGGGTCTTGGATCAGGAAAAGCATTAAAGCTAGTCTTTTATGCAAATAATGGGAGAGGCAGATCAGAAAGCACCATTTTGAGGGTCCATACGCTGTCAAGACTGGCGTTGCATACAGGTATGGATGATTTCTAATACCGCTAGCCTTTTGCGGTGCATGGCTATGTACATTTACTTTGAACTTATGTCAAACACGCATTGAAACATGTGGTTTATATTCCTCCGTACTGTGAGAAACTATCTGTAAAAACATTCCTGATTTGAGCAACGAAACAATGGAGCGCCTTGCCACCGTGCTTGTTTCTCTAGTAGCAAACATTTGGGAAGTTCAGTTGAGAGTGAATAGGTAAAGGTAAAAACAAGCATGTTCCACCATTGACTAGGTCACTGCTCACCATCGATGACACTGCGACCAAATGCTTTAGTATGAATAAAACTGAAATCTTTAACTTTTGTATGCAATTATTTGCAACGGGCTATAACGTCTTAGCTGTGTATTGAAAGTTCAGGTTATCCCACATTATTTTGAATAGTAATTCTGGCGTGCTGGTATTGGATAAAAAATACAAAAACGGTTAAGCGCAATTTGATAGTGAGTTAACAAAATATTTAAATTTTATTTTCATGTTTGTTTCTATAGAAGTGAAGTCGGCCACTGCTGCCGTTGATGTCAACTGGGTGCTCGGCATCATCTCAGGAGTAACAGGCACTCTTATCGTGGTTATCATCGTCGTAATGCTAGCGAAGAAGCGGCAAGAGCATCCTGTAGAATATGCGGGTAAGAAAAAAATCAGTGATTTCGGGGCAATCGTTTTTTAACTAACTACGTGTTGGTAGTAATAGATAAAGGTCAAAATTGGTATCCGGTTTCTATTTCCACCAGATTTGCAATGTTTTGATGTAGCTGACCTACTCCATATAATAAACAACAATATTGACTGAAGTCTTTGGTGGGTACACCCTTTAAGGTTTCGTTATATATCCATATATAACGAAAAATACTTACATAAACATAAAATACTTATCTACCTAAAAGTTATTCTGTTTTATTCTAATTACTATTTTAGAATTTAAAATGAAATTATAGTTTTGATACTTGTATAGAATATATTTGAGTTACCCAGATAACTTTTCGAGGAACCGGTAGAATTCCTATCTCTTCAACTGAAAATTGAACGGTAAATAAAATTTCCGGTAGTAAGGTGTCGAAACGTCAGCAGCTTCGTGCGAAACGAACATAAATCGGACCGGATCCCAGATTAGATAATAGCTACTAACGGATGCAGTAGCTTATTTCAAAACGGCCCGAAGCTGAAATCTACTAGCTGACAGCAAACACAGATTCGTTAGATAGATAGATAACTTAATAATAGGTACAATAGGCAGTCTTTTTGCTTAAAGCTATCTCTACCAGATAACCGATAGATAGATAGACAAATAGACAGAATAGAGAGCAGGAACAAGGTTGGGTCGATTGACATCAATGTCAAAATATCAAAACATACACACAGTCACGCTTTCCTCCCGTTGGAATGGGCAGAGACTATATCTTTCCACATGCTTCGATCCCTGACACCCTCTACTGGTTTCTGGAACTCCAGACCAATAGGCTGTGTAGAGTCCATGCGTGGTCCAACATTCATCATAGCAAAATCGCTTTCTGTTGTCCACTCTTCTCCCCCTCCGGAAACGCACATACAAATCATACATACTAATAATGATTTGCCTTGTGTATATAAATAACTCATCATCATCAGCCGATACTAGTCCACTAGTAGATGTAGGCCTCTCCCAGTGAACGCCACTGAACCCGATCTTCGGCTCTCCTCATCCAGTCTTTGCCAATCGGTTCCCGCAAGTCGTCACTCTACCTAGCCGGAATAGAATAGAATAGAATAGAATAGAATAGAATAGAATAGAATATATTTTATTGTAATAACTGTGTGCAAAGGTCTTATTAGTAATTTCATTTAGGTATCAACAGTTTTCTCATTTCGGGCGTACAATATTGCTGCAATATTATTAAAGTAAACATTACAGTGGCTTGTTATCTAATAGGTATAACTATGCTTATCATTACAGTATTTTTTAGCTACACCTCCTCATAATATTCCTTTAAATTATAAAAAACTTTAGAAACTAACCAATCTTTCAGATTATTTTTGATATTTCTTCCTTTTAAAATTTTAATGCGTAGGGGGAGATGATTGTATACTTTTGCCGGTGGGGGTATTACGTTTGCTTAAACGCAGTCTCTGCTTTAGAAGTCTTCTACCCCATATAAATAACTAGGGGTTATAAAAGACGAAAAACAATGAACCGATCTTATTAATACGTTAAGCCAAACAATATCTCTGTTCGCGCCACTTACATTGGCACTCATAATACCTTCCTACCTTCCTATTCCTATCATTTCTTGGCGACTATCTCTGTCGCTCATATCGTGGTATCCACGAGAAAACTGCTTGCCGCCGCAAGTAGTCTGCGATCGACCCTCGTCCTTCGCGGCTGCCGCTCTCGCCGAATCCAAAGTTCTGGATCTGCTGCTCCTCTGTGGTGGTCCACGTGAATTCGACGCGCAAATATAAACAAAACCCGCTATAAACCCGCCGCGTAAACGCTCCTTGCCGACACGCACCAACCGCCTAAAATACAGTCCACTACATCGATCGTCATAACATCCTGAAGGAACAAGCAGCTTGGAGACGGACCCGAACCGAGGTGATTGCAGTTGCATGGAGACCAGGTTAGTCGCCAAGTTCCTTTGTACTACTCTTCTACCAGCCATCCTTCCCCCGCCATTGGAGGCGCGCTCAGCCTATACAGCTTAGCTGCCGCGCTAACATATTGTTGGTCCTCCGCCGCCGGATCTTCTTTGGTCCTCCCGCTATTCTCTGGCCCCTCTTAGGCCTCATATAGTCCTCTTTATAACCGCCCGCAATTTTATATTGGTATTTTTACCAACGATAATTTCCTATAATTATCGTGTTCCCGCCCGCAATTACAGTTCAGATAGTACCCTGTACTATCCTACTACGCTCTTATATACTTATTTCGTGTATTCCGCATTCCTAAATAGTAAAAATAACGATTTTTCCGTAATTCTTAATTTTTATTAAAAAGTGAAGGTATTCCTAACGACCGCCCGTGCGTCTCCACGTGGGTATTCAATACGCCGCGCGCGTGGCAGGTAAATGCTGTAGGCAGTTGCAGTAAATTAGGAATTTCATACTTTATCTAGTTTTTTATACTTTGTTAAGATGGCTATGGCTACTCGTTCAAAAGACAAAGATAGTGAAGTATACGAGGACGCAAAAGCGCTCGATACGTTACAGATCGAACGTTTGACCTTGATAGGTAAACGTGACATTATATTTTCTCGCTTACAACATATTTTTAACCGATCTTTAAAGGCTTTCACTGATGATACTGAGAAAGATTTATTTCTATGTGGAATGATCTCGTTAGACCGCTTACGCTCCGATTTCAATGAAATTGTGAACAAATTAAATGTCACCGAGTTGACTCTCAACGCTTCGTACACGGTAAACTACCAATCTATAAACGTCTTCGAAGATATGTTTTGCCGTTGTCAGTTTGTTTATAATAAACTTAACCCGCCTTTAAAAACCGCTGATTTCAATGTTGCCCCGCAACGTAAATCCATCAGAATTCCTGAACTCGATTTGATGGTCTTCAATGGAGATCCGATGACCTGGAGGATATTTTATGAGTCATTCAAACGCACGATTCACGAAAATCCCGATCTCACTGATCACGAACGCGTCCAATATTTAATTAATAAATTGTCAGGCCGGGCCCTTGCAGTTTGTTCTGGTATCGTACCTAACGGTGATAATTATCCGATCATATGGCAGACGCTCGTCGATAAGTATAACGACAAACGTAACCTAGCCTCCGCTTATCTTGATCAAATGCTTGATTTTAAATCTTTTAACACCGCGACGAATAAAAACTTAGAATTATTTCTAGATAAATTCTGCACGGCTGTGTCAAGTTTGAAGTCTCTCAAGCTCGATAACGTGTCTGATTTTATTTTACTATCGCTCGCTTTGAAGAAAATAGATTCAAGTACTGCACGGTCGTTTGAAATGCACATGCGAGGTAAATCTATGCCTACATACAATGAACTTTTAAAATTCATCCGCGAACAAAGCAAAATATTGGAACGCACTACGACCGATTCTCTTAGCCGCAGTGATAACAGGCCGCGTACTGCAAGGTCTACGCAGTCTTTTGCAGCATCATGCGTCACTCACTGTCCGCTTTGCAAACAAGCCGATCACGCTAACTTATATAGATGCCCTGTATTTGATAAGCTTTCTATCGACGACAGGTACACTTTTGTAAAACAAAGCAAAGGTTGCACTAATTGTCTAAGCACTACGCATATAAATACTGCTTGCAATTCTAAATTTAATTGCCGTTATTGTGGATGTAAACATCATTCTATGTTATGCCGCAAAGTATCATCTTCCCGTGAAGACAATCGCCCGTACCCTAGCGCTCCGTCACAGGCGCACGCGCCGCCTCCGCGCGCGCGAACTGGCAACTTCTCCGCCGCCGGGGATCACATGCCGCCTTCGGCATCGCCGCCGCCCGTCGCGGGCTCCGCTAGCGCTCAGCTGACGAACTTACCTACAACTGCTTATCAGTCATCACAACAACAGGTGTCGCTGTGTAATATACGCCCCGCTTCGCAGCCTAATGACACTACTTGTTTACTGGGAACCGTACAAGTTTATGCTACGGATTTAAATGGTCGCCGCCATGTAGTACGCGCCTTAATTGATTCGGCTTCCCAAAGTAACTTTTTAACTTCAAAATGTTGCGCTAAATTAAATTTAAAATGCAATAAGGTGACGAACACCGTTGTTAAAGGGATAGGTTCCGCATCTAACCCAATCAAGGGAGCAGTTTCTGCTACTTTATCTTCCCGCCTAAATGATAATTTTATTGCAATTGACGCCTATGTTATCGACCGCATAACAGACAATTTACCGGCAGTGAAAATTGACGTATCCTGCCTTTCATACCTGAACTGCCTGCCTCTGGCAGACGACAGTTTCGCTTCGCCTTCCGAGATCGACATACTTATAGGCGCGCCGCTCTTTTCTGAAATATTGCTATCAGGCCGCGCCGCTGGTCCGCCTGGTACTCCAACCGCTTTTGAAACCATTTTTGGTTTTATCGTAATCGGGACCGCTCCCGTTACTCCCGCTCATGTTACTCCCGCTCATGTTACGCCCGCTCATATTGAAACCGTTGTTTCTATCACTGACCCCTTGGTTGAAGATAGATGCCGCTCTCATATTTCCCTCTGTACCTTTACGGAAGGACCACGTTTAGATAATCTTGTCCAACGCTTCTGGCAGCTTGAAGAGGTGCAATGCACGCCGACTTTGAGCCCAGACGCTATAGAATGTGAACGCATTTTTACAAATAACGTTTCCCGCGATCCTACGGGACGCTATTCTGTAGCGTCACCTTTCTCCCGCGATCCCGCGACCTCTCTGGGTAATTCTTACCCTATCGCTAAAAAACGCTTCATGTATCTCGAACGTAAGCTCGCCGCGACACCTGCTCTGCGCTTAGAGTACGATGCTATAATCAAAGAGTACATTCAGAAGGGTTACATTTCACTGATCGACAATGATAGTCCTTTTACTGGATATTACGTGCCACACCACGCCATTGCGAGACTACAAAAAACAACAACTCGATGGCGTATGGTGATGGACGCCAGTGCTGAAACTGACTCAGGCCTCTCCTTGAATCAAGTTTTATATACCGGGGATAATTTACAAAACGATCTTTTTACAATCCTCTTGGATTTCCGCCTCTACCCAATTGCTTTTACATCCGATATTAAACAGATGTACCTACAAATTTTGATAAATAAGGACCACCGCAAATATCAAAAATTCCTGTATCGATTCGATCCCGTTTTTCCGCTTGATACCTACCAATTCAACCGCGTTTGTTTTGGTCTACGTAGCAGTCCGTTCCTTGCGATGCGAGTGTTGCGACAGCTGTGCGCCGCCGACGGTGCCCGCTTCCCACTCGCAGCATCTCTTATCAGCGACAACACATACATGGACGACGTGTGCTACTCCATGCCTACTCTGTCTGCTTGTTTACAACTCAGAGACGATCTCCGCGAGTTGCTCAAGGCCGGGGGCTTCGATCTCGTCAAATGGGCTAGTAACTCACCCGCGCTCCTTGACTCCCTTCCCATCTCTGCGTTAACGGAATGCGTTAAAAATGCGAAAAATGCGTTAACGGATCTTTTAAATTCCGACGAATATAATAAGTCTATCTCAGATGAGTTATCAGCTAATCGCATACACTGGAAATTCAATCCACCGCGAAGTCCTCACTTCGGGGGGAATTATGAAATATATGTGAAAGCGTTTAAAAGTCATCTTCATAAAACGATCGGTTCACAGTTACTCACCTATGAAAAAATGTTAACCGTACTCACACAGATAGAATGCGTTATCAATTCTCGTCCTATAACGTTATTGAGCGAAGATCCGTCTGAGCCGACCGCGCTGAGTGCTTCACATTTCTTAATGACCGCACCGCTGAAGCATTTACCCGCTTGCACGGTTCCCGATGAACCTGGACACTTATTGAAACGGTACGCTTTATTGGATCAAATGGTACAATCATTTTCCAAACGGTGGAAGTTGGAATATCTTCACTTACTTCAATCTAGTGGAAAATGGAATACACCTTCGAATCCCATTACAATAGGTTCTATTGTTCTTATTATCACTGATAATATTCCCCCGCTATCCTGGCCTCTCGGTGTCGTCGTGGCCACTCATGTCGGCGGCGATGGCATCTGCCGAGTAGCGTCAGTAAAAACGGCGACCGGCGTCTACCAGAGACCCGTCGTCCGTTTATGTATCTTACCTACCCAATAATTTAACCCCTTGCTCCCCGGTCAACCGCTATGTTATATTTAACCCGTTGACTGCTTAAGAGTTAACTCTTATTTTTATTTTTTTTATTTCCCGCTTTCTTTTAAAAACCAATGGTTTTTAGGCCGGGGGCAAATGTTCGCGCCACTTACATTGGCACTCATAATACCTTCCTACCTTCCTATTCCTATCATTTCTTGGCGACTATCTCTGTCGCTCATATCGTGGTATCCACGAGAAAACTGCTTGCCGCCGCAAGTAGTCTGCGATCGACCCTCGTCCTTCGCGGCTGCCGCTCTCGCCGAATCCAAAGTTCTGGATCTGCTGCTCCTCTGTGGTGGTCCACGTGAATTCGACGCGCAAATATAAACAAAACCCGCTATAAACCCGCCGCGTAAACGCTCCTTGCCGACACGCACCAACCGCCTAAAATACAGTCCACTACATCGATCGTCATAACATCCTGAAGGAACAAGCAGCTTGGAGACGGACCCGAACCGAGGTGATTGCAGTTGCATGGAGACCAGGTTAGTCGCCAAGTTCCTTTGTACTACTCTTCTACCAGCCATCCTTCCCCCGCCATTGGAGGCGCGCTCAGCCTATACAGCTTAGCTGCCGCGCTAACAATCTCCAATCCATGTCGGATGAAAGAAGTAAAAAAAAACCTAATTATATCCCGCTATACATCGTTACCTTAAAAGCATTATGATTATAACCCAAAGCCTGACTTATACAGCAATGAAAAATCACCGAATTACTTCCTTTAGTTGACCTAATTAATAAGCCGATAGTAAAGTGACAAAACTTTGGAACTTTAGTTGGGGCTAGGCATAAAACGGAAGCTGATTATATACCCAAAGACAACTTAAATAAGGTCACATAAACTAGATCCACATAAACAGTAGCAAATATATTATAAACTCAAACTCAAATCATTTATTGTAAATAGGCAAAATATTGCACTTTTACACGTCAAAAATAATGTCCAGTACGTGGAGTCTACAACGTCCACGTGGTCATGTCCGTCTGTGTCCGTTAGTTTCTGTCCTATTTTATTCTCAAATCCGGTAGGAGAGCAACGAAAACTTTTACAGTTTAATCCGATCCGGGTTTAAATAAGACTCTAAATTGCTCAGCAGCGACCAAGAGGATAATGTCAAACATCTCTTCCACGACAATTCACAAAGCGCGTTCTACTTCCAATTGATAATACATTGTATCCAGCTCCAGCATGTGTGTTCTTCAATTGAAAAGTTAATAAAACGTCCGGCGGTTGAGTGACGAAACATCTGCAGTTTCGGTCGGACCGGACATAAATCAGACTCTGAATGCAGTGCCCGTTCGAAAATTCCGGTCACGCGACAGAACCCGCCCCGGCTCTCAGTAAACTGCCTTCGGAGCCGATTTCGATTTATTTGCGGCTGACGGTTGCCACCAATCTTTTATATTGACGTTTTATTACTTTGCAACTTTCGCTCCAGATATTTTCACGGGAGCCAATGTGAGGTAGAAAGCCACCTCTTATTAAATTACATCGTTGCTTAATGGATATTTTACGGTGGTCGTGATTTATTAGCGTCTACAGCACAGTTTAGAGGGCTAATAAACTTCAATGGTACTAACTTGAAACTGTGATCGTTTAAAATGGTACATTTATTGCAAGACGTGTAATAACAATTTCATTTTTGTTTTGTGGTTGCATTCGCACCATAGCAATTGCCCATATTCCTCTATTATGGTACATTAGAATGTACCATAATAGATATATATATATATATATATATATATATATATATCTATTATGGTACATTCTATTCATATATATATATATATATATATATATGAATAGAATGTACCATAATAGATATATATATATATATATAGAAATTATATATATATATATATATATATATATATATATATATATATAATTTCTCCAACGGTAGATATAACATAGATCGATAAACTCTTTATTAAAACACCACAGCACAAAGAAAACTTAAAGACGAGAACAAAACCGATCGGGGATAACACTTAAAGCAATCTTGTGTCAAAGATAGACAGTTTTGGTTGAAATCGGTGTCACGACTGGACACTGTACACGCAGTATTGCTGTCCAGGGGTTCTAGAAGAGGAATAATTTATTGAAACTCCACTAATAAATACTATTCTTGAATAATAAAACCCTAGTTCTGTGGCGTGCTCTAAGCTCGAATACAAATTGTAATGGGAAACATCTTATTTGATATTTTTAGCGTGACCAAAACGTCAAAAGGAATACGTTTACCGTTTTTCTTTGATAATTTAAAACTTATGAAGCTGAATCAAAAGCGATAATGTTACCCAACACGAGTTAAAGTAACTTTTAATTATTATCTGTATTTTCAGGCCTCCAATAAAAGCGAAATTGATCGTGAAAGTTTAAGATTATTAATACTCTAAAACTAGGAATACAATACGACGCCTTTCTAACGACTTTGTTTAACCTCAAGTTCACATTGAAGTGTAACTATGAACTCATTTGAAAGTTAAAATCCTATGAAAACCTTTCAATGTACAGTGTTCAAAGTCAGTGAACATCACCTTAAAACCTTCAATTTCCTACCCAATAACAAAAAGAAAAAAAATAGTAAAACTGATTTTTGGTGAGATTTTTGCGTGTGAGGTGAAATGAAACCTAGGCCTTGTTTAGTGAATTTTGTTTCTAACTGTACTAGACTTGTCTTGCTTTGGCGTCTGTTTTGCTATAAAACCGGTAACTATAATTTATTGTATCTTACAGGCGTTTCTCACGCTATCCCTCAGTTTGGTATGCAAAGTACAATCAGACGTAATTTCTATGATATTGAACGGATCGAAACCGTCTCACAATACAGAATTTGGTATTTGAATGGCTTAGGACACGCTACGAAATCGGGAATAGAAGTAAAAGTTGGGGGATATTTACTTTTTATGCTGCTGTAATAATTCCTTTTTACCAGACCACGGTTGAACTAGGTTTGGGGATTTTTTTGAACTTATAAACTGTTATCGTGTTGCCAGCCAGACAATAATTAAAAATCTGTTGTCTGTGTTAATATCCGCGTACTGATTGCGCGAGCAGCCTCGCGAGGCCACCTCGCGTATTTGCCGCGGCACGCTCGGGCCAAGCGGCACGGCGCGTGCGTTCGCCTCGGGCGAGGCACGTCTTGTCCGACCGAGTCTTTGCTTTGCGCGGCAGGCCTCGTGAGACGCAAGAGATTTATACTCTACTAGCTGTGCCCCACGGTTTCACCCGCGTAGTTCCTGTTTCCGCGGGAATATGGGGATAAAATATAGCCTATGTTACTCGCTGTCAATGTAGCTTTCCATTAGTGAAATATTTTTTTAAATCAGTGCAGTGGTTTAGCCAAAACCTTACATATTTCCATACATACATTCATCACCTATATGTTATTTATTTTACCCCCTCAAGCTAAATTTTTACAAACTTTGAATGCCAAATTTATTTATATCTAATCAAAAGCCAAAAAAATAATGTTCAAGCTTCTAGCTTCAAAAATGACGAAACTCCCATACAAACTTTCATCCCCTATTTCAAACCCTTACAATGCTTTTATCGCATTAAAAAGTACCCTATGTCCTTTCATAGGCTCTGGAATATCTCTGTACGAAATTTCATTTCAATCGGTTCAGTAGTTCAGGCGTGAAAGAGCAACAGACAGAGTTACTTTCGCATTTATAATATAAGTAAGGATAGACTAGCATTTGACTACTATGAAGATGTAGTTGAAGGTGATTTATGTACACGGTTAGCTCAGAATGTAACTGGTTTTCAAGGACTGCTGCTGGAACGCTCCAATTCTGATAGCGAGTGGCGACAGTATAGTTGTACCGTTAGACAAGTTACACTTAATTATAAACCATATTTACAGGTGATTTGCTCTGAACTGAGAATTTGCAGCGTGTATTTTTTCCCACATAGGCTTTTAAATAAAAAAAACAGGCAGTCTAAATTTTCAATAGTACATAGAAAATGTTGTTCAGGTGACCGCTGTTCGTTTGGCCAGGAACATTTTTTTTTATGACAATGTGCCAAAAATAAACAGAAACTGTATTCGCGAGAGCATGTTGCCCCGAGCTAAATCCAACAACAAACGCCGTTGTTTTGGTTCTAAAAAAATACACAGACGGAAACTAAACCGGAAGATACGAAGTCAAAAGTGCAAAAATTCACATGAAAAAACTCAGTAGGAATTTGTAGTTCAAGTCACTGACAATGACCAGAATTGAATGAAGGTGTTATTAAAGCATTGGCTAACACCATTAACAACTCCGTTATATCTGTTCGTGGATGGATGGTCGGAAATATTGTCTGTTTGTCTGAAGTTTTGTGAGAGCGATGTATGAATGTGTTTAGAGCTGTTAAATTTAAAATTGTTTTTGTTTTGATGTTTTTGTTTTTGGTTTCTATGTTAATTTTGAATGTTATAATTGTTTTGACACGATTATTATTGTTACTAGTTAATATAATTGGTTATGCCGTATTAATTAAATAAACAAATAAATCTCATATCGCTAATATTAAAAATGCAAAAGTGTGTGTGTTTGTTCTCAATTCACTCCGAAACGGCTGGACGGATTTTGGTGAAATTTGGAAAATTTTATATAGATATTGTAGGTCCTGGAACAGAACATGAGATACTTTTTAACCCGTGAAAATTATCAGTTTCTGAGATAATAATTTTTTGTGTAAAATGCATACAGCGAGCCACATCTCTTCAGTGTGACTTATCCCTTGGGTATACCAATGTGTGTCACAAAGAATTAGGAAATTAAACCGTATTTTGAAAAATAAATAGAATAAAATAAAATTTATTGCATTAAACAGTGTACTGGTGTTCTTAGAAACTCATTCGTATAAAAAAAGCCTCAGTGGACAGACGTGGATCTGGCTGAGAACAAAAGTATGGAACTATAGAAAATACCCCTTACTACTTAACTGTTATCTTAAAACAATGAATAGTACAGAAATAAATAATATAAGCAAACGTGTGTGTGTGGAACGAAGAATTCGGTCATTATGAAAAATAAATCTTATAGTTTTGCTAAGCTGGTATGGTAATTGTAATCATAATATAGGTGTCATAAGCTTTCTTTTTAGATGGCAGATTAATGAGTATTTTTATTTGCAGCTCCATCACAAACGATGAAGTCATACAAAACTGCGATAAACAACGGAACCCACTCGCCTTTGCAGCCGGACGACAAAAACCCAGACGTGGTGCCTTTGGGGAAAGGTGAGAATATTTTGTCTCTTTTTACGCTATCCCACTCTACAATTTTTTTTAGTAAGACGTTACGAAAAGCGTGGTTGGGCGAGACGAGCCCAGAGTCGTGTTGTCTGAAGAACACTCGTTTTTTTTTAAGATGAAAGTTTGACAATGCGGTCTCCAATGCTTAATTCTTTAATAGTAGTGACTGAAGTTAAACTTAACTCCAAACTCAATTCATTTATTGCTAGTAGGCACAAATATTTCACTTTCACAAGTCAAAATTAGGTACTAAAGTTAGGTATTCAAATATTATATTCAATAATATTTTGTGAACGAACTTGTAAGCGGCAAATTGAACATAAATTGACCGACATTAATAATAATCATGTGGGGATGTATAAAGTGACATTTAATTTGTAATTTGTATTGAATTTTGGATGATTATTTCGTATTATTAATCTCTCTGCTGCTATGTTATACACATTTTAATTATTGTTTGTATCAACTGCTAATTAGACATACCTGGTTATTTAAATGGATACAGGGTCTGGGGACTACGATAATACACCGGTTCATATTTTGTGTTACATGGTTCGTAGCAGGACAACATTTATAATATACTAGCTGTGCCCTGCCACGCTTCGCTGTGGCACATTCGCACATTCGCTGATATGTCACTGACGAAAAAAATAGATAAAAACAATCCTTGATGCGGATTATATATCATGCTAAAATTTCAGCTCGATCGGTGCAGAATTTTTCGAGTTTTTGAAGCGTACACAAACCAACATAACATTTATATATATATATAGATAGATAGACAACTTAGTAGTGGGATGCCTCTTCTGTGCGAGACCATCTGGGAAAGTAAGAACCTTTGCCAGATATTCATCCGCCAAGCAGTAGCGTGCAAACATTACTGTGTTCCGGTTTGAAGGGCATTGTTTCCAGTGAAAGTACTGAGCATAGTGAGACTTAGAGCCGATGTCTCAGGGTGACGAGCGCAGTGCAAAGCCGTGCAGTGTTATGCAATGCAAAGGTCTGGGTGGCACTGAAACTGTTATGGGCGGGCGTAGCGCTTACCATCAGTAAACGAATTGCTCGTCTCGTCACCCAATTAAATATAATATTAAAACACCAATGTTCTCAATATCCTATAACATAATTATTAGTTACCTACGAGCTATGTTCGCAATAATAAGTTATAATATTTAATTTGAACATCAAACAACAAAACGATTAATGGTCTTGGTGCATATCTGTGAAATTATTTTCGAAAAACCATTAAAATTTCTCTTTGAAAATATTTAAGCGACATAAAAATATGCAATACTTTTTATTTAAACCTCTATTCAAATGAAAATGCAAAAAGGTTTAATTAAAACGTTCATATTTTCAATGGCGAATGATTAACAAGGAAAGTCCGCGCAAGGTTTTGCAATCAAGGGTGATACTGCTGTGCAGTTTTTTAATATAAACATGGCCCTAACCATCAGACAAACGACCTGCTTAACTTTTTAACTCAATTTATATTATGCCTTAAAATACAATAGACTAGATGTCTCCATGTGTCGAACGCGCAAAATAATGCAATTGAAAGTTCTGGGTGGCACTGTAACTGTTATGAGCAGGCGTAGCGCTTACCATCACGTGAACTACTTGTTCGTCTCGCTACTGAGTCATAAAAAAAACTAATAATAACTTGACATGCATGCAAAAAAAATTGGGAAACCAAATCGAAACTGACTTACAAGATTTATCTAACGAAATAAAGCTAACTACAATCGTCTAAAGTTAAAGAAGATTGTCGAAACGTATGGTGAATTTCGTAGAACTATACAATGCAATGTACATCACTACACAACACAATAATCCTTTAGTAGTAGAGTAATTAATACCATAATACTACATGTATGCCCGTAGGGAAATCACAGTGTTAATGGGTTTGTTTATAACTGTTTCCGCTTCGTGTCAGTTGCTATCTGTGTGCCATTCCATCCGTATACAGTCACCGCCAAAATCTACTGGACATTGTTAAAATATTATCGATATTTTTTTAGCCCTTTGACTGCTGAGCAATTTTGCTTGTCTAGCCACGTGTGCGGCTCTGCACGCTCTATTGTGTTTTCACATACAACAAACACAACAGTTGTGTTTTCCCGCACTCGCGGCAAGTTGTGAAAAACACGACAGTTGTGTTCAACGCGTGAAAGTTTTAACGCGTCACGATCACTTACATAGATTTTCATCACTAATTAAGATTCTGTGTATCTAGATACTGAACCGTGGTTCTACAAACATCCAGATTCAGACACAAATCGTTGCCCTGTGCGGGAATCAAGCCAGCAATCTCACGCTTCGCGGGCGGCTTATCACCCACTTACGCCACGGAGGCCCTCAAACAAAACCTACTCTACTATTTATCATCTACTCTTTCCTATAGCACAAGTCTCTTCTCCTCTTGCAGAAGAATACTACTACAAGAATTCACTACAAAGTTCTGTACTCTTCTTCCCAAATGTCGAGTATTGGAAACTTTTCATTTTAAGGCCATAAACTGAACGGCCTAGATTGGCACCACACTCTCATAAATGACAAACGTGACATGACTCCACTCAAAAATAGACTTCAGAGAATGAGAGGGAAAGAGAATGAGATGGAGCTATATAAACTCTCATAAATGCAAACAAATTGTTCCGATCTCTTTGGATAAATGTCTCTTTACGACTGACGAGCGCTGAGCGATATTGGTGGTGACAGTTAGCAGAGCAGTTCAGTTTAAGGCCTTAAACTGGATGGATTTAACTGTTAGTGGTGAGGCCCCTGGACCCTAGATGTGCCTAACAGAGTCAGCAACTGCCTGTACCCCCTATTCACAATAACGAATCCAATTCCGGTCTCGATCTCTGTCCATTAATAGAGATCTTCTTCCAATGACTTTCATCCAGTCTGAAAAGCCTCCAACGTAATTTGTGCCACTCTTTGAGTTTTTTAAAACTCAATTATTATTTTTAATTTCAGATGACTTAATAAAATTTAAAAAAAAACTTTTCTTTCCCAACAGACCTGAACTACTCAAGAGAGGCGGAGAGGCCGCCCGACCCGCCCCCGTACGGGGCGGTAGTCTCACCTTTAGTGGGGTTGTCCAGAAGTGCACACAGCCTGCAACACGATGTCCGCTCGGTCCACACTCCTAACACGCCAGCTTCTGATGCTCACGTAACTATACCCTTATTGAATCTTCTACTAGAACCTAGTTAGTCAACATTTCGAGTCCTAGTGAGATAGGCAGTCAAGGTCAAACATTCAGTAACCAGGTAGATGTTTGATGGGAATTTAGACCCACCTAGCGCTCGTTAACGAGCACTAATTAATGGTTAATATTCCAAAAATCTTACATAGAGAAACAGAATGTGATAAAAAAAAAACTTAACAGCGTCAAGTTTTCGGTTCTCCGCCACAACTCCAAGAAACAAATTTAATAATACACGGGCTTTTCGTGAAACAAAAAATCTTAATCTACCACAAGCTTAAATTTAAGATGTTTTTTGTCAAATAAAATAACCTTTCTCTATGACACAGTTGAATTCATGACCTATTTAGACCTATTTAATGAAAAACTAATTTCTCTAACAGGAGCTCTTTAAACGTCACTAAATACCTCTCTCTACCACAAGGTTGAATTTAAGCCCTTTTGATTTTGTTTATTTTAGGAGAGTTGAAGTTAAGACCTTTTTCGTTGACTAATAGCCCTTCCTCTGCCACAGAGCATCGGGACGCTTGCTGACGACCGGCGGAGCGTCACAAGCGGCACTTTATCTCGACGACGCGAAGTCGTCACGACGAGAACACCCCTTTTGGCAAACACGCGTGAGAGCTGTGTCTAGTCTGTTTTATACTCTAGGAACGGCTTCATGTTGAAGGTAACGTTAGCTAACGTAACAGTTTGTTTTGGGAATGAGGTAACGTAGGAATCGATTTCTTTCGGCGGGTTTTGGGAACGAGTTAAGTTTCGAGCATTTTTTGTATGCGCGATCGAAAGTTAATTTAGTTGTCAGTATATTTCAACTCAAATCTTTTATGATTATAATTAAATTCATATTATATTATTTGCTATTAACAAATTGTCAAATTTGTATGTTTATAACTATTACAAAATAAAGAAATTAACTATTGTTTAAAAAAATAATTATGATGCAGATAACTGACGATAAATGTTATTTTATTCAGTGAAATCCTTTATTAATAAATAGGTTTGCATTTGACTTCCATGTCACTTGATGTTCATTGACAATGCGGTCTAAGATGTTGCACGCTTTTGAAGTAACCTACTCACTACTGTTTTATTATTTATGCAACCACTGTGTACTGTTGGGTTATTGCGTAACTTGATTGCTACGAATTTCATTAAAAAACTATGTTGAATATATTGAAATATGTTGAAAAGACTGCGGTGTAGGCCGAAAATGTTGACGAATTTCTCGTGCGTAATTCTCGTATTACATTTTCTTTCCATTTCAACGTTAAATAATGTAAATGTGGCTTACAGTAAAAATCACTTATTTATGAAATATCAAACATACGAAACTTTGCGTCATAGATTTACTAGAGGTGTTATTAAATTATTATTAACTGCGAATGATCGCTATTAATTTGTATTTTTTTAGGAATCTCATGTTATTTCCTCGTAAAAAATCTTAAAAGACTGTCTTTCATATCCTATTGTAATTAATTTACTGAGTACGATACGTTACCTTCAACAAAGCATTACAAATAATATTATAAATTATGTGTTTACACTTTAAAATTAATTATTAAGTTACACATTCAAAATGTAAATGAGTTAGGCATGATATAAAATTAAATATTATAGTTAGGCACTATTATCTTGGGTCTATTAGATAAATATATATTAAAGGTTAAACAATTTTCATCTTGGGTTGTAAAATGAATATTTTTACTAAATGAATTCACGAGTTAGCATAATTAACGTAAAACTATCACGAAAATACGAATTAATTATGATGAAGATGTTTTACTTTCTCTTTAGTTAATTTCTTTACGAAAATATTATAATAATTGAAATTTAAAATTAATATACATTATTAAAACTGGCGATGAGAATATTAATAAAAATTATATTTTTAATCTCCCGATAGGCCTAAAATTACGACGATTTAATTAGGTACACTTTCGAGCTCCCAAATTGAATTTTCAATTAATTTTCTTATTTTTAGGTACTTCATTTGAATAGATATATTATTAGCATTTTATTACTAAGCAATGTTTTTAGATACTGTTTAATTTTACTTCTAAATATTTTTGACAGTTGTGTCAAAAAAATGTACATTTCTGTTTGAGATAAAAATAATGTTTATATCATTTTGACACGGTAATTACATTATTTTAGATAAAACCCTGAAAGAAATTGAAAAAAAAAGACAAAGCTTTGTTCAGTGTCAATTTTATTAAAAACTAAGCGGCAAGCTACACCAGAGAGGCGCGGCATGCGGCATGCTGCATGACACCAATCGGTGCCCTTTTCATAAAAAATGTATCTGTTGCCGCGTTGCATTGATCTGTCTGTCCTCAATATGAACTCTACCTATAATAATATAGACATCAAATTCGTTTTAATAAATAAAAAGATATTTTTTTTTTCGAACCAATGCTGTTAAATTGAGCTGATATCATTTTGGAATCTCGTAATCTGTATTAAATTATTAAAAACAGTATATACATAGATTAAACAAAATTATATGCTGTTTTACCCAACATATTTTTGTTATTATATAACGTTAATTTTGTCGGCCTTTCCTTTTTAATTTAAATGAAAAATGAATTCACTGTGATGCTATTTTATATTAAAAAAAAATATTGTACTTACTTATTTTAAATTAAATTCTTTACGAGTAAGTACACTTGTACATAATATGTAATTGTAATTTAAGAGAATGTCATATCTACCTATTAATTATCGAAATTGAGACAAATAATAATAAGTACTTAGTCAAAATTTACATATTAATTTAATTCTTGGTTTATTATTGTTAAAAAGTTTCTAAAAATTAATGATGGGAATGATAAATCACTTGTGCTTAGTAATATTTCCGTATTTTAGCTAAAAGAAAGACTTTAACCATGCCTGCTGTAAAATTTGGAATAAGTACAGTCGACAAATCAAATAACATGGGTTTAACTTGAAATTAAGCTTTTCTTAAAACGGAATAATATAATAATACATGGAATTGTAAATTAAAACTTAGGACATATTCAGCTCCTTTTTTGCTGACTGTACTATGGCAGTAATTTTCCACTCAGACATGTTAATTAACTTTTAACTAGCTTTAAATTGTTTTTTTTGTTTGATTTTTGACAGCGTTTAATAGTTTGAAAACTTTCACGGGTTTCAACGCTGGAACATTGTTCCGGTCAGGTTGGTTGGTTGGTTGGTGGCTTGGTTAGTTGGTGGTTTTCAAGTTGGATTAGATTGAAACCAAACAAAACACGAATAGTCTGCCTTGTCAGACCAATTTTCTTGGATTGCAATCCGTGAGTTATAGCAATTTTACATAATTATGTTTAATGCCAATTAGCGTTAATTGACATCTCTGAGTACACTTGCTATTAACTTCAAAGCCATTAGACTCAGCGACTTGTAACTGAATACACCACATTTCCTTATTCAATGTAAACGCGCATTTATTGAGCGGGTATTATTGGGTTTAATATTCGTCAGTAGTCATTGCTAGTTTTTCTTGGAGATATTTGAGAAAAAACTGAAACAGCTATTTTAAGTTTACGTAAATAGATTTTTTTGCGCATATAATACCCACTGATATGTAATACCTACTGATTTCTTTGTACTGATGTCTCTTTCTTATTTCAAAGTCTAATATGTTTGTAAATAATTAAATTAGAAATGAGAAAATGACTGTAAAAAGTATCTCTGTTACTGTTTTGTTTTATATAATTTCTGTGATTTCCCAAAGACTTCTTGACATATCGTAAATGGTAACCAGGTATGTGTAAAACTGAAATAATAAATTTGCTTTTCAGCAAAACAGTTTCTTATTTTTTTCCCGGGTGCCTCTAAAATCCTAGTTTTGCGGAAATCCCGCAATCCGCTTTACGCGATCCTCAAAAGAAGGGTTGAAAAGAGTTTTACAGAATAGGCAATGTATCAAAAACGTGTGAGTATTGGAGATTTCGATAGCCGTTTTCCCCAGAAAGACAGATAAACTCTATTGAATCATCACAAAACAAAGAAAACTATATTAAGCTAGAAGAAAAAGAAACTTAACAATTGTCAACAAATATCACAATGGGCAGGACACTAGATGGACACTTCTTTCTTGGCATTATATTTTAAAAAAATTCCGCAAGCCCGTTACCGTAGAAGTTTACCTGTGCAGGTGGACTTGCGCAAATCACGGTACGTTGTAGTGTGTGCGCATAATGCGGTTTGTGAAGTGGTTTGATATAGTTTCCTGCGCAGGTATGAAAAACCAGGGGCCTCACCATGAACAGTTAAATCCATTCAGTTTAAGCCCTTAAACTGAACTGCCCTGCTAACTGTCACCACCAAGATCGCTCAGCCTTCTTAAGTCGACCAGAAACATTTATCCAAAGAGATCGTAACAATATGTTTGCATTTATGGGACTTCATATAGCTCCATCTCATTCTCTTTCTCTCTCATTCTCTAAGGTCTATTTTTGAGTGACGTCGCGTCACGTTTGTCATTTATGAGTGTGTTGTGCCAATCTAGGCCGTTCAGTTTAAGGCCTTTAAATGAACTGCATGGAATAAGAATAAGTACGTGGTTACTCCCCAGTTCTTGTAATGTTATTTCATACCTGCGCACGCTCCTTACGAGCCTGCACAATGTTATAGATCTTAGAGCGTCGGGTTTTTCATTTTGTTCAAAAACAAAACAATATCTATATTCGGTCGGCCAAATCCATAAACAAATACTAAGGTACCTTTGTTATTTTACTTCCAACTTTGGAAACAATGAAGCTAGCCAAAAAAGGAAACTAAAAAGATAGCCCGCGATAAGGCGCGTCTTGCCTTTGTCGCAAAGAAAGGTAGCGAATTTGACGCGAAATAATCTTGAAACCTGATGAGATTTCTTCTGTTTATGCCTTTGCCAACGGCTATGCCAAAAGCGTAATCTCAAAAACAAAGAAAACGCAGTTCAGAAGCGCCACTGTCAAGGGCTTTTTGTTACGAAAATACAATAGAGAGGTGTCTTTTAATGCGAGTTCGCGATGTTGCTTTGTTTTTTCCACCTTTGGAGGATATTTCAGTAATAAGCTCGAAGTTGCAGCTCTAACTGAAATTGGTTTACTTTGAGACTCAGTTCGTTGGGCCAATTCGTGTTATCGCCTGTTACAACTTTTTTTTAACCTGAAGCCCGTCGAGTAACGCAGTACTATGACACAGTCTTTTCTATACCTTAACTTACATGCTTTTATTTAAGTTTCTATGGATCATTGGATCTGGATATTCGTTTTGGTTAGATGTTAGAAAACAATTCTGACCCAGTTTGGATCTGTCGAATTGATAGATTGATAGTGTTTGGTCTCAATATGTTTCGCTTTCAGCGCTAAGTAATACAAACCAGTTACAAAAGCTTGGTAGGAATATAATATTTTTGTACAAAAAATCCACCTTGGACCTTGAATGTCCACCATTGCGAGATAGATCTGTGAATAGAATTTTAAGCTCAAGTCATTGAATAAGGCCCTAAAAGTGTTTAAGTACGGTACCCAAAATATCGATTTTCAAGATTTTCTAGAAGCCAAACGTAATACAGACGTTAGTTAAGCAAAGTCTTAAGGCTGCGTTGGTCATTTTTGGAATTATAGAGAAATATTGTTAGATACCACAGGAAACTTCCGTCTGGCACTAGATTTTTTGGAAGACGTGTCGGTCAGCTAGCAGCAAAATAGGCCACGGATACTATCAAGATCGTAGGTCACACCTGGATCCTATTGGCACAGAACCGTGGCATGGTAAAGGAGAGGCCTCTATCCAGAGAGAACATAACGTCTCCAAATTACGATTTTGATGACGACGACGATGATGGTGATAAAAAAATTGTCAGACAATATGACTCAATAAGCCATCCAAGACAAACCAAGTTACAAAATACGCCGAGTTCAGTCGACTGTATCATATTAAATAGTAATCGATGTTCCTTATAACATGTCAAACGCAAAGCTAGTTGGAAAATAGACGTTACATTCCAGGAACCGATACGAAATTGAAAATGGCTTGAACGGCATAAACACAATAATAAATGTATCGGGGGGAACATGACACGTGCCTTTAACAACACGACGTGTGTGCAGCACGAGGGCGGAGATGATAGTTGACATTTCTTTTATCGAAAATAATATCTAAAAAATAATAACTTATAGATTTGAATTGCTGACCTCCTCTTTTGAAGTCTCTTAAAAAATAGTATAGTGATAATGGTTATGAGGATGGTGGCTCCCTTTCTGTTTAGGCGCCAACGCCTATATAAACCTCTCTATATTATTATGAAACCTCTTTTGAGGATTAAGTTCCTAAGTTTAATAACAGATGGCAGGTTGACTTGAGCGACATAATCCTAAATTGCGCAAGCGTTTCGTTCCGCGAAAACAATAATATTATTTAAGATTTTTGAATATAAAACTCATGCTTTGCACCTCGATCTGTGTTTGATTTGGGGGGCTTTTTTGGGACCTCGTACATGTTCCTTCGAGCCGTATGAACATGTACGAGGTCTCAAAAAAGCCCCCCAAATCAAACTCATACTTTGCACCTCGATCTGTGTTTGATTTGGGGGGCTTTTTTGGGACCTCGTACACTTTCCTTAAAAGTCGGGATTTATAAGTGATCACGACATTTTATTATTAAACAAGAACGTAGATTTTATTTACACTCAAAAGACGATGGTTCCTTAAAATATCGTGCCGAAATAAGTGTTCCTGATAAATATTAATCCCTTTCAATTCCAATCGAGTTAAATATCTTGAATCATCGACATTTCGCCTAAATACCGGTGCAAATTGACTCGACTGTTTAGCAATCCATTTAGGTATGAAATTCCAAGCAAACGGTACACACAATTATCTTTCTCCGTTTGCGAGCTCTTGGTAAATGGTCTAAACGGGCCATCGTTGAATCGACGGGGCGTACGCACCCATCAATTACCTAATGGATCTCGCGAGTTTCATCAGAAAGAGGGGTTTATCGCAATTGTCGGGTTTTGTTTTTTGGAATGAGCGTGCAAAGTGCATAAAGAATTTGTAGGGGTTCTTTGCTAAGTACGAGTGGAATTGATGGAGGTTCTTTTGGTTTTCAGTACAATTTTGAAGATTTTATCAGATATCGTATGTTTCGTAGCTTTGTTGCTATGTTTGGTCAATCGTAACGTAAATCCGCATGAGCTCATTATATCATAATGATAATAAAAGTTTCCTTTAAAAAAAGCGAGTGTACTAATAGACCATACGACTGAAGTAAAACTTCTTTAGCTCCATCTATATGTATGTTTGGCTATGAGAGAAAGAGAGAAAGAAGTGTGCACGCACCTATCTCTCTTTCTATCTTCAATAATTTATATCTCCCTCTCAACTTTCGTTTACCTCAACCGATCACACTTTTCGTAACGCTTTCATCACGCAATCACCAGCTTACTCCCCAAGTCAAGCGTGTGTAAAGAAATAAACTTCAAAAAGTTGCTCTAGTTAATTACGTGTTTATTAGGTATCTATGCCATTCACAAGTGTGAGAAAGTTTCCGAATTTGATTCCGACGAATTCATTCCCGATTCGATTCATTCGAAAAACATTATTATCAATTTGTATCAGAAAGTCGTTTTTTGAATGCGTCGGATCGGTTTGAAAAAATTTCCGAGAGACTGAAAACTCAGCTCGACAATATGATTTTAAAAATTTTTGTCTGTTTGTTTGTATGTTTGTGCCTACTGATTTCCCAAACTACTCGACAGATATTCATAGAGATTTCGGTAGGGGTTTTCACTATTTACATTTGTTTGGTACCAAAATAGAATAGAACTTCAAAATGGCGGAACCATCAGATGTTAGAATTGGTAACGTTCCCAATATCCCGGGTGACACGTTTGATTCTCCATACGGTGTTATTTTCAAAGCGATATCCTGTGCTCGTTTTGTGGCGTGGATATAAAATATTCGTATAGTTCCGTAAAATAAGATTTTTGTCGAAAAATTTTTTTTTTCAGACAAGTTTTTGTAAAATAGTAGATTCTGAAGGTATATCTACTGAATTTAGGAGTTGGTTCGAATTCGGTATTACTATTTATATTTACTGTTAGTTACTGAACTGAAGAGTTTTTTTGTATTTGACTGAGTGACGAGACGAGCGAGCCTGATGGTAAGTGCTACGCCTGCCCATAGCAGTTACTGTGCCACTAGAACTTTGCACGGCATAATCCTGCGCGGCACTGCACTGTGCTCGTCACCCTAAGACATCGGCTCTAAAGTCTCATATGCCCAGTAATTTCGCTGGACACAGTACAGTCCACTCATCACTACGTCACAGAGGCCGTCAAACTGCTGTACAAAAGTACCTACTTATAGAATAACATGGGTTATTATTACAAGTTATATAATTATTTGAATCTAGGAGAGCGAGATCGAAACCACCTCTCCTTGGATATTCGCGTTGTAAATACATCCAGAATGGCCGAAACTATTCGTGTGTGTTATGAGAAGCGACTTCATCGGAGTGCAAATACTACGTTACGTGCGCTCGGGTGGGCGCCAACCTTGTTATTAAAGGATCGGAGAGATTGCAACTGGTGGTGCGTCACTTCAGCAGTGACCGTAAGGCGGCAGGACTATTCTCGATTCCAATCCAACTCCGATCTCGATTCCAATCCCAAGTCTAATCTCAATAATAGGGCACTGTTTTCAGCGAAATTACTTTTTACGACATTTGACACTTTAGAACCGATGTCAGACTGAGTGACGAGACGAGCAAGTCGTTCACCTGATGGTAAGTGGTGGTATGTATGAAAAGACATCGAGTGACGTCACGTAGCGCGCTGCGTGCCGCTTTTTCCTGGCTTACCGCTAATGATCAAGCAATAATAAACCAGTTTAAAGCTTAAAAATCATTAATAAAAACAAAACTAGAATGAAATCAGGTTTAAAATTGGACGGGTGTCAAGAATACACCCGCTGGATATAACATGTCTCTGACTGTTACGCGAAGTGTTATTAACTTACCAGTGATCAATTCTCAGGTAACGTTAATTACGAACTATCGGCCATGAGTTTGTGGACCATATTAAACTGAATTTCGATATTAAACGGAGGTGTTATGAGTAATACCGTGGTAATTTCCAAGTATTACTGCGTACTCTTGTTATGAAACGGATTAAGGTTATTGATTCGAATTGTGTATAAACCGTGTATTTGGACAAGTTTTGGGACTAACATTAAGTGGATCGTAATGTTAAGAATCCAAACTTCCAACGATCTCAAGCTTCCAAAGCACTAGTAGATACTGAGAGTGAATTTGAAAATATGTACAATCATGTAAAAAAATGTTCACTGACGACGCATATTTTTGGACTTCAAAAGTGAGTAAGAAATTCCAAGTAAAATAATATCACTAACTACAGACAAGGATGAAGAAGAACGACTGGAGTATATATTTTTTTCATTTTCTAAGTTCAAAGATTCAAAAGATACCAATAAAACTATTTGGACTAGCAAGACGTAGAAAATTGCAACTACTAAACTATACTTATAACGAGAGAAAAATAAACCTCTAATTAAAAAATCCTACCAGTAATTCTGGTTAGAAGACGTCGCAGCAGCGGCAGACCATGCAAGAGATGGCCGAATGACCTTGACACCTTCGAAAAGAATTGGTAAACACAAGCCCAGGACTAAGGAATGGAAAAACCAGGGTCTTTGTCGAGCAATGGGATAGTATACACGACACAACACAATAAGAGAAGCATTTGTTGTCATCCCCCAAGAAGAAAACAATGACCAATGAAAATTGATGGCACAAATTCTGAGCTATTTTCCCTCCAACGCTGAACGACTGGTTTTTGTTCTAGCAGCATTCACCATGTAAACGATCGGCCAGTTTTGCTCCAATTAGCTTGTGGACGCACGTGCTGCGGTCACTAGTGATGCGGCCTGCCTAGAGCTCTATATAGAGAGAACTAGAGCGAAATTGCGCATCGTTTGACCACGGCTTAGTAGAGCATTTGTTATTCACTCTGATGGAGATTTTATCTGGACAATAGACTTTATAAAGATTGTTTTACAGGGAGTGATTTCCAGTGCGTTTTATGGAAATGAAAATGAAAAATAATTATTTCTTACAGTACAAAAACAATAGACGGCTCTCATTATGTTATCTATCATAATTATCAAAAGAAAATTGAACTAGCTCCTATTTTATTTATTTCGAACAGAAAACATTATACCCCAATGGTGGACGCCATATCAAACTTTCTTCATAATTTTTCAACAATTGATTAATTACTATAGAATAGAATAGAAAAACTCTTTATTGTATACCAGAAACAAAAATAAACACAGTACAGAAGAATTACAATAGGTAAACAAGGGTGGTACAATGGGCAATCATTTGTGTGTATGCAATTATAAGCAATGAGTCTTTGTTCCGTGGCTCTTTGAATCTGTAGTGCGATTTGTTTCCCGTCAACTTCATACTGTTGTATTTTCTCCATCTATTCAATACAGATTTTGTTCCCAACATTACGTTCATCAAACAGAAGTCCAGTGAAATCGTAAACGAAGTGTTCGCTCGAGCATTTTCATCGTGCTTATTGTTCTTTGAGAACAAAAGGTTTGCTCTTTTTGTCCCGCTTGTATTGTTAAGATCTCAGACAATGTCGTTATCGGCGTAAACGGAATAAATGAGAGTGTTACTAGTACTAACACTACTGGCGCTTCTTTCAGTGCAAAATTATCTAGTGTAGTGACGACTTTATGTAAAGAAGAATTAGACTCATTTTGTGTAGTTTTTGCCTCCACCTCAGTCATGTGAAATATGTAATTATAGAGATACTAGCTGTGCCCTGCCACGCTTCGCTGTGGCACATTCGCACATTCGCTGATATGTCACTGATGAAAAAAATAAATAAAAACAATCCTTGATGCGAATTATATATCATGCTAAAATTTCAGCTCGATCGGTGCAGAACTTTTTGAGTTTTTGAAGCGTACACAAACCAACATAACATTTGTATATATATAGATACCACTCCTCATCCACTCATTTACAAGCGGTACAAAATTCCTTACGACCATTTTGATGCGTCCGAAAGGACTCTTTTGCTTTTATTTTTATTTTTTATGTCTTAGACTTAGTACGTAATGCGCTCGCGTCATTTGTTCCGAGATCCAACTCCTTTTCGTCAATCATTCGTCGTTTCGTAATATGACTACGTCATTCAGCTAAACCAAAGAATCCATAAATAGTGATTTACAAAGTAGGGATAACATTGTAAATCAAAACGCAAACTTTGTGTTATCCGCTTATAAAGCAACTAATGTTATAATACCATCTAGGCGTATTGCAACAGTGGATTATGCAATTTGGCTGCAATGCACTGCACATACCTCCCCACCACGCTAATTGCCCAATATCCAAACACTACGCGAACAAAGTGCTCTTATCACAAATGCCAGAGTTCAGTGCCAACATAGTCCAGTTTATATTGATAGTGCAAATAATGTAGTGCCATTAATCGCTGGACGCTGGCACACGCCCGACGGATTTTACCATATTACTAACTAGACCGACGCAGTTCGTATTATAAATATTTGCTCATTCTAGGTGTTTGTAGGTCTATGGTCCTCGTAGTTCCTGGTTTTCTAGGTACAGGGAATCCTACTTAGGGGTCTATGATCACATATTTGATTTTTTTTTGTTTGTCTCGATATGATATGTAATACTAACTGCGCCACGTGGTTTCACCCGCGTAGTTCCCGTTTTGTCCCACGGAAACATACTATCGGGATAAAAAGTACCCTATTACTCAATCCTGGTTATTGACTATTTGTGTTCCAAATTTAATTTGAATCCGTTCAGTAGTTTTTACGTGAAAGAGGAACAAACATCCATCTATTCTCACAAACTTTCGCATTTATAATATTAGTAGGATATGTTGGACTTGAGAAATTGCATTGTTTTTTCTTACTTGCATCAAATGGTTAAAGTTTTAAATTTTGAGTTTTGACCGACATTTTAGCAAAAGCACGTAAGTTCAACTCAAAATCATTCAAAACACCTCTTTTCAGTCAACAATCCTAACATTTTTTTTAATTAATATAGTTTTTGTAAAATTGTAAGGCCTTAACTACTTAGCGGTGCTCAAAACGATAATAAGTGCGACCGTTGGCTTAATTAATAGGTCTATCTATTTCAACCCATCACTGCAAGCGTATCGGGAAATAGTGAACCAACAGCTTAGAGTCATTAGCTGCTAATCGTTACTTCTGTTAATTAAAGCTCACACAACGCTATTCCACTAAGCGATTCCTGAACTCAAATAGTCCATTCATCGTTCCACGTTCTCTCATCAAATACATGGAACATTCCAGAATAAATAGCGGGTGAGTTTTACTCACAACGGAGCGGACGCAACGGAATAGTAATACCCCACTACGGTATGTGCCTAATACGATTCGTCGGATATTTGCTAAAATCCACTACCACTATTCTGGTATCCGTAGAGATTATATCGCATTCGAGACTGACAAAACCAAATGGCCGACAGGGTCGATAGATTTTTTTTAAATATTGACAGGTTCTCAAAACTTTCCTATAGATAAATGTGGAATTTTCAAAGAAAAGCAAACCTACATACTCATTGTGTGACAACGCGGTAGCGTAATAATTTGTAGGACGCAACGGTCAGAGTAAGTAAAAATATTATAGCCAACGGCAAAAGTTACCGAACACGACAGATCTTTAAACTGTGCAAAGTATGACTGAAGTGTGACTGATGACTCTCTGTACGATTGATAAAGTACAGACGTGGATTTTGAAAACTTACTGACATTATAGCGAAAACGTACAGATATTTTACGAAAGTCTGGAATTCGAAATGTCTATGACATGAGAATGGGGCCCAGAACTATAGAAGCTTCGCATTATAGCCGTTAACAGAATAAGCTGCGCTTTGATGCGAGCTTCAGTATTTGCTATCAGATCGTCCATTACTTCCACCATAAATCCTAACCCATCGGCATATTGGACATGTTGAGTGTTTTGTCGTGTCAATCATTATTCGAATGAAAACTGAGTCTCTCTTATACTAGAACAATCGGCATCTGAAAGTTAATACCACTTCAAACTTCTAGAATAAACATACCATCATTCATATCTTCAGGACGCCTCTGTGGCGTAAGTTGGAGCGGACTGCGAAGCGTGAGACTGCAGTTTCAATTCCTGCACAAGACAAAGATATGCGTAAGCCCCAACTATTTGCTCTAAGTCAATCTAAGCAGAGTTTGCAGAGTTCTGGGTGGTACTGTGACTGTTATGGGCAGGCGTAGCGCTTACCACCAGGTGAAAGACTTGCTCGTCTCGTCACTCAGTGTAATAAAAAAAAAGTCTAGGTGTTCGTAGGACCATGGTCCTCGTAGTTTCTAATTCTTTTTATACAAGGAACCCTAGTTGGATGCCAGGATCTATGTATGGGATTGTGACACGCTATTTAATATCTATGTGTGAGTACAACATCCGTAGTATCATTGATTATGGCATATTTACCCTGTAATAATATTTGTTTTGAGCCAGCGTTTGACATCGCTGTAGGCGCCATGATCACGAGTAAACCGATTTTCTTCCGAGTAAGTAGAATATATGGAACTGAATATTATTTATTCATAAAAAACAGTGTGTTATACATTGATGGTCTTAAAATAAAGTAGCAAACTTCTTCACTTTTCTCACGCTTTTAACGGTCTTCAAAATTGTTGTAGCCAATAAAACTAAAATATTCCATTTCAAATGATAATACTAATGTTAGTATCTCATCATCATCAACCCATAACGTCCCACCGCTGGGCGTGCCCAGCACGAAAGTCAGGAGAGACCCGTGGGTCTCTCCTCACTTTCGTGAGGAGGGTAAGGCCATAACCACGGGGGCCCAGTCCGGATTGGTGGATCACATACCTACCTCCGAAATAATTCTCGGGTAGGTATGTGGGTTTCCTCACGATGTTTTCCTTCACCGAAAAGCGAGTGATAATTACGTACATATGTTTTACAAGAAATACATTGGTACGAGCCTGCACTGGGATTTGAACTCACGACCTTCTGCTTGGAAGGCGGACGCGGACGTGTTAGTATCTATGATAGTCAAATTTAGTTATATTTCTCGCACATAGAATAGCTATTGCTATTCAACGTGGAAATGCAGCCAGTGTTCTTGGCACCATGCCTCATGGACACCCTCTTTTGTTAGATTTTCAAGTTTTTAGTTTTAGTTGGTTTTCCTTTTATTTATTTTGCTATTTAAGTTCTGTCAATAAATATATTCCCTGATAGTTTAAAACTTGTAAGGTTTCTTGTAAACTCCACAGACAACGTAAACGAAATCAGACTGTTCATGTTTCATCATTCACATCCAGACACGCCTACGAAGGCACCTGAGTAAACGTTACCGTTTGCACCCGATCCAATTCCAGGGACAGTCCGTTGATTGAAGGGATTTTCCGTTGCCATCCGTAACCAATTCTATATGGAATATTCCTTCGTATTGATATGAAAGCTGCATTGTGGAATTCAATTAAGAAATCAATTCATATCAAAATTGAGTACCTTCGCTGAGGTTTCGTTTCCATGATTAAACAGAAATCAAATTGAAGCTTATATTTTTCTGCGTTTTGTGGTTGGAAGGTTTTAAGTAAAGTAATAAATAACTTTTTATGTGAAATTTATTAAAGAAGCCAGCAGGTTGGTGATTTTGTGGTAGGTAAGCGCCACGCTTCCCAAAAGTCTTTCATCGCACTCCTCATCCCGAGAAATTGATTTTTAAGTCATCGCTTGTGTCATTGTTTTATTAAATGACATATTTTGTTTCGAAATTCAAAACGTAAATAAATTATTGCAAGTGGACAGTTAAAAATAGACGAACATATATGTATAGTCCACCATAACATTTGAAAGAGATTGCCGCTAGTAATATAAATACGGTTTCATAAGCGGCAAAAATGTTCCAAAATTTTGCACTACTGCAAGTCAAACACTCAAATATAGATACATATAAGTATTTTACTTAAACTGAACACGTGTCACTCGAGGAGTTAGTCCAATTACTAACAACTACTGTGCAATATTGCCTTGGACGGAGAAATAATTAAAAAAAAACAAAAACATAAAATAAATAAATAAAAACGTGTCACGATCACATACATAGATCCTGACCCCCTACTAGAATTCCCTGTATTTAGGGATCTACGAGGACCATGGTCCTACAAACACCCAGACTCAGAGCAAATACTCGTGGTTCACACCAATTTTAATAAACATCCGTACTGAACAGTCCGATCTTATACTAAAGTAGAGCTGCAAGCGACAATGGAATGTGCTCCAGCGGCTACATGCAGAACTAGCTTCTCTATTGCCAGGCAGCCATATCAGATTTTCCATTGATCAGCGTATTACGCCTTCATTCATATCCGCCTTTACATCTAAGTCCTAACGTAAACTCACTCTATAAACGCCATAGATGAGCTGTCTACATGCACAAACAGAATATAAAGACAATCCATTTAGGAAGAACAAAGCACAGTCCAAAAGTTAAAGCACTTTAGCCCAAAAGACAAAGGTCACATCGGCAACAGAAACACTTAAAACCGACAATAATAAGAGCAATTACTCGAAACATCCAAATTCGCTCCGCGCTGCCACGTTAAATAAATAAGCCCGTGCGACGTCTGAAGAACTAAGATAACAACCTAGCGACTAGGGATGGGGTGGCTATCCGGCCAAAGTTGTTGTCTTGCTTATTGCCGGATAAAGGCATGCGAACTTGCTCCTCTTTATTATGATATGCCACAAACATGATAATCATGACAAATCACATTGTGGTATGAGGTTTTAGTTGTAACAATAATGTTTTCTTAAGTTATCCTAAAATAAAAATATTGTTAGTATTACTCTATATGATATTAAAATAAAATTTTTAAAAATAAAGAAAATATTTTTTCTTTTTACTGTTATCTTTATTGTGTCATTTTCTTGTCTTGTCTTTTTTAGAAAAGAATAGAATATCATACGTTTATTGTTAAAAACTGTGTAGGTACAAAAGAATAATTATTGTGGTCTTAAAATTTTAAAAAGTCCAATAGTGTCCATTTCGAATATACGATAATTATTTTAAACATGTGGTTTAAAATAATTATTGTCTAAATAGTTATTATATGTCTTCGTTATTATGTGCAGCTGTGTCAGAATAAATGTATTCTTTCTTTCATTCATAACTTCTTCTCCATTAGGCGTATAGGAAGTTGGTCTCAATTCTACGTTTTGTCGCCTAATTTGGACGCATAACAGTCAGACTTGATTGGCCGTTTGAACAAGAGTCTGACAACACGATGTTAATAAAGTATTGAAGTCAATTTATACTTAATTTTACCAAGAAATCTATTATTTAGCTAGTTTTGAGGAGGAGGCGGAATTATTAAGTTTTATACACAGCGTACATTTTCATTCTTGGTTTCCGGTCAAAACATTACACGCACAACACTTCCCATAACAACTATAGACTTTGCACCCGAAACGACAAACTAAGTTAGCGACTTAATTGACGTTGCCCGCCTCGGAAACTTGAGAATATTAATATTTGTCAAGGGCGAACAGAACAAATACATTTCACAGTAATATTTAAAACCGTTTTCGCAAATTCGAGTTCAACAAAGTTTTGTGTAATGTCTACAAGTATTTCGTTTCTATAGAAAACATCCAATAATTGATTAATGTCTCACTTGCGCAATCTCAATTGACAGAGACAATAGATTTTTCATAGTTGTTTGGCCGAATCCGCGACTAAGCAGCCTACAAGTAATTAAGGACGAGTTCTGCTCACTGAACCCAATTTAAACTCCGCTTATGCTTGAACTTAGCATATCTTGCAGGAAGTCCGTTTAGTGTAAACCTCGATTAAAGTAAAGTTTAATAAATGTATCTGATGACGTTGAGTTAAATCTTGAATTAACAAAATTTTGACAGATTTTGAGATTATTGTCGCCTTTGGATTAAAATAAATAAATAAGTCGCACACTTATGATAGTAATTTATAACTTTTTGTTGGTGGCCAAACTGGAGAAAGCATTTTGATGAAATTCTCTGGGTTGATGGAAAGAACACGAACAGACAGTATTTTTCTGATTGCGTTATTTGCATAAGCGTTATGCATCTTAGCTGAAACTTAATGGTGAATATTCCATCACAAAGAAAACCAAACGTCAGCTTTATAGCTTTTCCGCCGCGACTCTAAATTCACACCTCAATAATTAAAAAAAGAACGCATCACAAAATGTCAAGCGCAATGGAATAGAATAGATCGCAATATCCTAAATGATGACATATCATTTCGGTACAGTCCTATTTACCGGGTACAAAACGTCACTATAACGACGGCGGCGCACCTGAGTCCGTTAATCGTAATTAATTTGCCCCCCTCTTTAATTCCCGGCAGTGGCTACCGAGCGTCCCAAGAGGGTGCTTTGACGCTTTCTTTCTGCTGTCAGCTATTTTAAAATATTAATAAGTAACTAGCTGTGGGTGTTTTTTTTTTAAATCGATGTTAGATGAGAGTTTTTTTAGAGTATGCGAGATATCTTGACAGATCTGCATGCCAATTGAATTTGTTTATTTTTTAGCCAATGTGTTTTTTCTTTGTTTGCGTAACAGTTAGTGTAAAGACTTACTTCCGTCGTAGTCGCAGAATTTTTAAGTTCTAGCGGCGTATGTAGCATATCATCAGGATGGCTTATTTTTATTTGATTGAGTGACGAGACGGGCAAGTCGTTCATCTGATGGTAAGCGTTACGCCTGCCCATAACAGTAACAGTACTTTGCATTGCATAATCTTGCACGGCACTGCACTGCGCTCGTCACCCTGAGACATCGGCTGTAAATATATGCCCAGTAATTTCGCTGGAAACAGTGCCCTTACAAGACTAATGCATGAATTATTTTTTAATATTATTGTTGCGCGTCGTGATCACATACATAGATCCGTAATTGTGCAATTTTGCATGAACTGGACCCATGGAACAGACTCTCCACCATAATTATACCTCCAGCAGGTACTAACAAAATTGCTGGAAACCTAGAGAAGTTCCTAGTGACAGGGAAAGTGGAAGGGTGGTCAAGAGGTCGAACCTCAAAAAAAATAGTCTGATGAGTGCCTGAAGAGCTGGGCACCAAGCTGAGCGATGCCATGCACTAGGCCAAAGACTAACAGAAGTGACCCCAGATAGTGAGGGAAAAGATCGCTTGAGATCATCACGATGATCAGGATGATTAGCACTGAGCGTAGGACTAGAGCAGAGAAAGACGAACCTTATAAATAATTTTCATGTAAAAAATGTTCTTGGGGAAATGTTGACTATCACTTAGTTTTTTCAAGTGTTGCAGTAAAGTGGCAAAAAGTATACTTAACTCAAACTTTACACAGACTGCTTGGAAAAAGACAAACTTTAAAAGTCAAGCAAAATGGTTGAATAAAAGCTGGAAGAATTTTTAAAGAAACTGGACCTCACCGTCATAACAGAGAAATAAGAATTAACAATCCAAAAGTAGATGATAAATCATTGAAACACGGATCGAACCTGGTGTCATTGAAATGTAATGCGCACAAGTCACCGCTGGGCCACTATGTTTTCAAACCAGCAAGACTGTCATGAAGCAGTCTGTATAGAAAGATACATAAATACTGCAGAACAAAGATCATTTTGAAACTAGCACAAAAAGGACCTTAACAATTAGTGTCACTTATCGCTCACGGCAGTCTCTTCCAGACAATCTTAAATCAAAAGGAATAAGGATATGTACACGGACCACGGCTAGCTGCACAAAGTTGTTTGTTATTCGATGGTGCGACTCCAATATAATTAATAAACACCTCGAATATACGACCAATAACCCAAAGTGAAGTTACAGAACTTCGATTCCGGAATCGCGCATGGCATTTCGCCTTAAAATAGAATATAACCTGATAGTTATCGAATCAAAACTTGGTCCTGTTACCTCGCAGGTACGCTCCCAAGTTTGCTCAGATTTCATGACGCCGTATAATTACGGTCAGTAGCACAACTAGCTACTAACTTAGGTACTCATTCCCCAAAACGGATTTTGGCCACCGTCACAAGAGAGTACAACTGGTTCCAACCCTGCCCTGCCACACGCCAATCGTCAACTCAAAACTCACTCCACTTCAACCAATCAATCAATATCAATCAATCCAGCAATATGTAGGCCTTCTATCATAACGGATGGGCGCGGTGGCTCCGAAAGAACTCCGAAATACGCTTTCCTGTTACCACTATCCTTTTCCATTCTCTATTATAGGTCCACAAAAGTCTGATACAGAAAAAAAAAATCCAAATTAAAAAAACAGTAAGAGTAGTATCGTAATTTATATATTTTTCCAATCTTAAAAATAGGCATGCTCATTTGCTCATAATACCAATGTTTTCAACTACCGAGCCTAACTTTAATTCGGCAACTTAGAAGTCAACTCAAAAGCTTTAACTGATAAGAACAGAAGTTGTTCTACTGGCTGGATTTAACAATACGAACCCAGAATTACGCTTCAGTTGTTCTTTAAAATATGAATTGCTTGTGCTTGGTTTCTGATTAAATCGAGCAGCCTTTCGCGAACTAATTTCCCTGTGTCCCTAAAGTTTGGAAATTGGTTGACGGTTCAGCACTGGTTTTAATTTCCCTCTTGTCATGCGTAAAAGTTAAAATTGAAAAAGTCGGGCTTTGATTTTTTGTGGGGAAATATTAAATGGGTGGCTATTTGATTGGATTTTGTTAATAGACAATTGTGTAAGAGAATGACGTGCGCTACCCCGCGGGAGACCGATGGATGGGAATGGAAGATATTAGTCAGGGCTTAGCTTGGTGCGGTCGTATAAGCAGAGATCAGGTTACAATTAAACGCTACGGGTACAATTTTACACGCCCTGCAAAAAATGTGTAACGTTCGACTAGCGTGGGAACCTGGGTGAATAAAACTTACGGTTATTATTTCAGATCATCAACCCATATTGTCCCACTGCTGAGCACTAGTCGCCCTTTGGCGAGGAGGATTAAGCCATAATCCACCACGGTGGCCCATTACAGATTGGTGGATAACATACCTACCTCCGAAATAATTCTCCGGTTTTCTGGGTTTCCTCCCGATGTTTTCCTTCATCGATAAGCAAGTGATAAATACGGGATTTGAACTCACATCCTTCTACTTGGAAGGCGGACGTTCTCCCACTAGGCTACCACCGCTTGTACAAACATACTGACGTACATATGACCGAAAAACTTAACCCCCCTTTGGGTAGTTGGGTAAAAACATAACCCTCCTTGTACACATTGGCGTAGTCGGGTAAAAAATAAGGTAACCTAGATTACCAATTGGCATCGATCGTTACAAGATCTGACCTCGCCACTTGAAATTCACGTGTTGCAGGAGCAACCACTCGACCCATATTACTGTAAAATATTAATAGCTCATACATTTTATGCGCAAGGTAAAAGATTTGATCGTCCTTTGAAGAAGACCGATCAGGGGGAAAGCCATCAAAATTGGAAATGTATAAAACATCATCTCAACTACGTCTTGGTAAAGAACTACACTTGGAAATAAGGAAATTTATATTTATGCTTTGGATTTTTTTGCTGCTTTTTGTGATTTGGAATTACAATGCTTTGGTATGTGTATTTTATATCGATATGTATGCATCGTGAGGAAACCCACCTACCTACCCGAGAATTATTTCAGAGGTAGATGTGTTATCCACAAATCCGGACCGGGCCCCCGTGGTGGATTATGGCCTAACCCTCCTCACGAATAAATCCTAAATCCTAAATCTAAGTGAGGGGAGACCTGTGCTCAGCAGCGGGACGTTATGGGTTGATGATGATGATGATATAGAAAAGATTCGTATCTATTCGGCACGGCCGTAATATGGCTTGTCCTCTTAGATAAAGCAAAAGCATTTTTTTTTAATTGTTGCATTAATTATGAGAGAATCCATTTCTAGTAGATCGATAACATCAGAAGTTAAAAAAAAACTAACTGCTGCTTTTTGGAACGTCTGTTAACTTTGACAACAGATTAAGTATATTGTTGTTTCTATCTAGCACTAAACAAATGACAAGGACAGCAATAGACTTAACCTGTTGTCAAAGTTAACTGCCGCTCTAGAAACAAGCCATGGTTCATTGCCAACTTCACGTTAATAGATCAAAGTTACATCTTGTACAAACTAACAAATATGTGAATTGAACCAAGCGCTTGTAGAACAAAACTCAAGGCAAGTTAAATTAAATTGTACACTATAAATGTGTGTAATCTTGAACAGAAGCGTCGCAAATCGTCGCCTGAAGAAAACAAGACAGCACACGCAGTTACTTGTAATTTATAGTACCAGGCTTGCATAAATCTAAGAAGATAGAGCTAATACTAATGACACCATCCGTTTTGTTTTTCGAAGACTCTTTCTTACTTTTTCTTTTTTATAATACGTTTTAGGCGAGCGTTTGACTTTGATCTCATATGATGGGAAGCAATAATATGACCGACGGTGAAGGTGCCTAGGTGTGGACCTGTTTAGACTCGATTGTTTTACAAAAGGAATATGCTATCGCTATGCCATTGCGGTCTGTTGCGGTGTACTGCAGTAAAAGTGCTGAGAGTGTTTTGTTGCGCTGTGTTGTTTTTTTCACTGTATTTCTATCGCAGCCTCATAAAACGGCTTCACTCTCAAAAATTCATTTACATCTATCAATATACTTGCGTTCAACAACTATCTCGAGTGATAATGCGGTTGGTAGTTCACTGCTTAGGTGTATTATAAAACCATATTTATGAAAAAAAATATCTCTGGACAAAGAACTTAGTATAGAGCATGTTGTGGAGAATTTAATCGCTGAGACACCCATAAGCAGTATAATATTTAATTTAAACATGTTTTAGAAAAAAGGGATACAGTCTGCTTTATACAGTATGCTTTATAAGCTGAAGCAGCTGAACATGTCCTGATTTCCAATGGAATTTTACAAGCGCAACTTTTTTAAATTTTACAATAGGAAGTTGAAGTTAAGATACATTATTTCTGTATGTAGATACAGAAATAATCCGTCGTTTTCCTAAACCCGGTGCCACCCTACTCGGATAGAGGTAATACATGCGACCTGATGACTCCCGCGTTGTCGGTACGCCGCGGCAGTAATGAGCTTGTTTGTCTCGGTCGACGTTTCGCAGCACGTCCTGTTACCCTGGTACCTACCAACGGGAACTTACGTTAGAATAGAGGGAGGACGCCGTGACACAGAATACAAAAGTGAAGCAAAGGCGGTGATGTAACACAAATTCTTTTTTGAAATAATACAATAAAAACGAAAACTGGAAAATTTGACCTGACGTCATAAGTTTTCTTTGACATGACTAAAATATCGATCGGCTTAACTTGACGCCTGAGTGCAGGCGCTGGATGTACAAGCTAAGCGACATAACTTGGTGGCCATTTAGCGAATTGGTCTTCTCCTTCTTTATTTTAAGGTTTATGCCTACCAGGCTACATATCAACATTCATGTTACCTTAGTATACTCGTATATATCCTGCCTTAATTGCCTGTCGTGATAACAGTACCAACTTGTTCACTTGAAATTGTAAGTAATTGTTTTTGTCAACAATTTCTAACAGAAATAATTCCGATTTCAAAAAGCAGTTACCAACATGCGAATATTGAATGTCAGTGGTGCCATGACGACGATTAGTCAAAAATAAATGTCGTGCTATATCGGTGTTGCCCTTAAATATTTAAGTATATCCATGTTTTTCGTAATTGCGTTTATTAATTTAGTGATTTTTAAGAGATTTGGTTGTATGGAAAGCCGTTGATCTCCTGTATGGAAAAAGTGTATGTCACGTAAGAAGTCAGCAGCTTGCAACCGCAGCTATTTCCAATATACAATACGTATTCTATTTGGCAAATCGAAATTTAGTTTTTCATCGCATTGTGTCAGCAGCCAGATGTACCAGTTTGTGCGGTGGGTGAAATTGGTTTACCCAGTTCGTCCGTTTTATTGTTTAGAGCAGTTATTTTGTGGAAATAAAACGAGTTCCGATTAGAGATTTGTTTTTTTTTTTTATATTTCTAAATACAGGGAAAACTCAATTATCTGTATAACTGTATTCTAGGTCTTACACACATGACAGTATGCAATAAATGACATCTATTTCAGAAAAATAGAGTATTAAATATATAAAAAACAAATAAAAATATGTCGTTAATAATTATAATTCGCCACTGTCGAGCATAGTTAAGAATGATATCCAAGATGAAGTGTATTAAAATTGACAACTGACACGATAAAAAATACTTTTATTGTAATTTCCTTTTTAGGGTTCCGTACCCAAAGAGTAAAACGGAATCCTATTACTAAGGCTCCGCTGTCTGTCTGTCTGTCTGTCCGTCTGTCACCAGGGCGTATCTCATGAACCGTAATAGTTAGACAGTTAAAATTTCACAGATGATGTATTTCTGTTACCACTATAACAAGAAATATTAAAATATAGAATAAAATAAATATTTAAGGGGGCTCCCATACAACCAACGTGATTTTTTTTGTTCGTTTTTGCTCAATATTGATAACGGCAACAGGTAGACGCCTCAAATATTGACTGAATATTAGGTTATCATCATCATCATCATCAACCCATAACGTCCCACTGCTGAGCACGGGTTTCTCCTCACTTAAATGAGGAGGGTTAGGCCATAATCCACCACGGGGGCCCAGTCCGGATTGGTGGATAACATACCTACCTCCGAAATAATTCTCGCGTAGGTATGTGGGTTTCCTCACGATGTTTTCCTTCACCGAAAAGCGTGTGATAATTACGTACATATGTTTTATAGAAACACATTGGTACGTGCCTGCACTGGGATTTGAACTCACGACCTTCTGATTGGAAGGCGGACATTCTCCCACTAGGCTACCACCGTTTCTTAGGTTATATATTCACATTTAAAAAATGCCTTTTTTATAGATAATGGTACGGAACCCTTCGTGCGCGAGTCCGAGTCGCACCTGGCCGGTTTTTCAATCTCCTAACACTAAAGAGTTGCAAAGCATCCGTTGTATCTTAATACAAAATCCAGGTTTCCTAATTACAAAGGCAGTGTGCAGGAAATAGGTAAATAGTGCACATTCTCATACACTTAATACCTCTTCTAACAGCAAAAGCGTACGAACATCTGCGCTCTGCCTCTCCTAAAAGGTTTGGTGTGGGATTACCTGATAGCGAATCATTCTGGCGTTCGAAGTACTTTTTTTGGGATCAAATCTTTCGCTGCATAGATATGCAAAGTACTTCGAAGTAGATAGATATCTATCTACATAGATAAAAATGAATCCCTATTTATCTTGGTCACGCCGTAGCTCGGGAACGATTTAACTAACCATAGAATAGAATAGAATAAAATAGAATATTATTGTTAAAAACTGTGTAGGTACAAAACAATATTGTGGTCTTAAAATTTAAAAAAGGTCCAACAGCCTGTCCATTTCGAACATACAATAATTAATTTAATTTCAGTGTTTAAATTTAAATTTCCCGCCATAACAGAAACGAACCACCTTAACGCTGGTAGTTATTAAAAAACAAAACAATTACGACTTATGCGCTAAATCCCACTTTCAAATTCCGAATTCTGGTAGGTACATATTCAAATTTAGTCTTAATTTCAGCACACGCTCTCGTGTCTCTCGACGTAAGGCAAGGCACCTGTCAACATTCACACAGAGTGGAATTCGGAACGGCCACCGCTGCTGTAACGGGTAAACCAACGTTTTAATATGTACTCGCTGGCCTTTGTTCCCCGAAGAAATTTACTGTCACACTGCACGCTGTGTCCAAATGACTGTGATAATGATTATTTGTTATAAAGGGAGATTGCACTCACAGTGGTTATGTCATATGTCCACTCTTTACTGGAGTGTGTTAACACGTTGTCAGCTGAAAACAACAGTGTGTTTTTTATAACTTGCCGCGATTACGAGAAAACACAACTCTTGTGTTAGCGGTATGGGTAAATACAACGGTGTGTGCAGATCCGTAACCGAAAACAGAGGAGAAAATCAGCTCAGCACTCAAAGTGTTAAGATCTTCCAATAACGATATAACGGTTTTAATTGCTGACCGTACTGTCTAATAATCTACGTTTTTGCCTTAAAATTTGTACAGTCAACGTCAAAAGCAAACGATAATCAGACAAGCTCAAAAAACCATGAACGGTATTTAGTGTATAAAAGACTTATTATAATTATTTTCAATATACTTAACGTGATTTCTTAAGGAAGTCATTAATCCCTCCCCCCTTCCTCTCCACTCCTCTAATCAATAGTATTGAGTGAAGGACAGGGAGGTATGGCTTTTTTCATCAAGGATAATAATATTTTGTGAATTTGTTTTTGCATCACTTAATAAATACATAACGGATTGCAGAAGGATTATGCAAATAGAAATCCAGAGCCAAGTACATTAAAATTAACAACAGAGACGAATTGAGAACTTTAATTTTTTTTTACCGTTTTTTAATAGTCTAACACAAGCCTCTAGTTAAATTCAAGATTCATAAAAATAGATAGATAGATAAACTCTTTATTGAAACACCACAGAACAAAGAAAACTTAAAACTAGAACAAAACAAATTTTACAATTAGTGTCACAATGGGCGGTCTTATCGCTCAGAGCGATCTCTTCCAGACAACCATGCACGGAGAGGAGTAAATAGGACATCGGACGGTGGCTTTCCTTATATACATAGAATAAAATAAATAAATAAATAGATACATATAAAAAAAATATGTATTTAAAGTAAAATCTTTTTTTTATGCTACAAGTTAAACTACAGAAAATACACAAATAAGATGGTGACAGAAAAGGTACGCTCCCAAAATGCAAAATACAGGCTTGTCTGGTATTTATGGCCGTTACAGCCGACATAAATTTCATTTTCACAACTAACTCCGACGTACTGCTTCACGGCAATGTATTGATATTACCACGTCCCGTTACGTAGGAATTCGCAATTGCACAAGCGTGTTTAGTTTACAGCTGACGATACGACATTGGCAACTTATTACAAGGAAGTTTCACTTATATTATAACTAGCTGCGCCCCGCGGTTTCACCCGAGTAGTACCGCGTAGGCCCGCATTTAATCAAAAGCCTAAATATTAAATTTCAAGTTTCTAGCTTCAAAAATGACGAAACTTCCATACAAACTTTCATCCCCTATTTCAAACCCTTACAATATTTTTTTCGCATTAAAAAGTACCCTATGTCCTTTCTTAGGTTCTAGACTATCTCTGTACCAAATTTCATTTCAATCGGTTCAGTAGTTTAGGCGTGAAAGAGCAACAGACAGACAAAGTTACTTTCGCATTTATAACATAAGTAAGGATAAAATATTTTCTCTTCTCTTTTATTTTATCCTATTCTATTTTATTTTATTCTATTCTATGCTATTCTTAAGTAAATGGAGTCTAGACAAAATTGGTAACGTGTAACTTTTTTCTTTATCGCAGAATAGGGAAGCATTTGACCGCAGTCTCACCTGTTGGTAAATGTCGATACGGTCGAGATTGGGGCATGCTTGCCTACAAGATACGTATTCACTCTCGACTTGAAGACTTTCAGATTATGGTTTTTTAGTGGTAACTGGTTTTGCTCACCAAACCGTCCACAAAGCTTTAAGGTTTGACATATTTTATAAGCAATAGGACAACCCCAAGACACACTGACCAATTTACCTTGTGAGCCATACTTCAAATAATAAAAACCGTGCGAAGTGTTCTGTTTCACTCACTCTTGTGTACGCTGCATTACTAGACGTGAACAAGGGAGCTGTAGACAGATGCTGCCATTTATTTTCATTCTATAGCTTGGTCATAATAATATTCTGAGAATTATTTTAATAAAAAACTAGATGTTGCCTTCGAACTCGATTCTCTGAAGTCAAATTCGATTGTTAAGTGACATCAGCGTGCCTGTCAGGTTCTGATAACAATACAATATTATAAAGACGACGAACTGATTGATGATAGAGACAATATGAAAGTTTTAAGTGTCCAACAGTAGATTAATGGTGTTTGGGCTCATTTTGATCAGCTTGCGGTACCAAACGCTGGTCCGGAAAAATATCAAAAAACTTTTTAATTAATTTATCAGGAAAAATGTTAAAACTATCGTGTCGTTTGCTTTAAAGAGCAGTGATGTACGAGAGTGACAATTGTTCAAGAGCGACCGCCCGCAGCGCGACAAGACAGTTCAAATACGAATAAACTAGTTGAAACAAATATTATATGCTGCAGACTATCGTATTATTCTGTACAAAATTCAGTTTGAGAACCTTTCCTGTTGAATTTGACGAATAAATGTTGAATTTGAGTGTTTGTTTGCTCTGCGTTGGGGTGCTTGCATAAAAAATTCAATTTAATTTGTTGTTGTGGTTACCTTTGACGTCATCGTATTTTCTAGATGTTAAGAAATCTTCTACAAACAACCAATGATGTCTCAAAATCAGACTGACGTTTCCAGCGCCCTGATTTTGTATTTATTGGAAATATCTTTTGTTTTGCTCAATGCTGAATACAATTTTTTCATTTTCTTTTGATACGTCGCTTATTGATCTGGGTTCAGCGATCTGTGTGAAAGTTGACATGCTCCGGGGGACGTAGCTAGGGCGTCATTTTGGGGGTTAACGATGTCTAAAAGTCAACGATAACTTAGGGCGTAACCTACATAATCGTCAATTTGACGATATTCAAAAAGAGAGTCCTTACTAGAGAGAGTGGAAGAGTCGAGTGCTAGTAGTGGAGTGGAGAGCGGGAGAGAGTTTTAAAGAGTCCTTACTAATCCGGCCGGGCCCTCATGGTGGATTATGGCCTACCCCTCCTCACGAAAGTGAGGGGAGACCCGTGCTCAGCAGTGGGACGATATGGGTTGATGATGATGATGACTAATAAGGGTAGACAACGCATTGGCAATGCCCCTGTCGCTGCAGATGTCCATAAACGGCGGTGACCACTTATCATCAGGTTGGCCAAAAATATCCAACTCAATTCGAAGCGCCGAAACTTCCTATCAACTGACATCCTCCAACTTTACGACTAAGAGGATCGTTGAGCTGTTATCATCGAGAACACTTCAATAACGCCGATAACAGGCAAGGAACAACGGAACTGACATTCCGTTCTCTGGGACCGTAGCGCAAGAGGTTAACACCCCCAGTTCCACTTCTCCTAGATACGTCCACGCTACTTCGACAGGGCTTCAGTTATCAATATTATTGACTAGTGGTCTGTGAAATTGCAAAGAGACGTGGTCGACGCCATGACGGATCAGGATTGGGTAGCGTGCGGTAATGATTATATTATTAAACAATTACATTTTCGGAGTCAACGTTTTGAAATACGTAAAGCTCGCTAACCCTAGACCTAACCCTCCTCACGAAAGTGAAGGGAGACCCGTGCTCAGCAGTTGGACATTATGGGTTGATGATGATGATGAAGTATTAATTAGGTAAATTAACAAAACACTAGCTAAGTATCAGTGTAAAGTGTCAATTAGAATCAATACTATCAGGTTCACTTTGATCAGAGTACCTCAATGAATTATTTAGAGAGAAACCCCTCCGGTGTAGTAATTGAAATGCGCGGGTCCCGTGGAACGGTCTCTCGGCCCGCCTCTTCGATGCTAATAGTTGACACCTTGTGTAAATCTGAACCCCTTTTATGCGCGGGTCTAGTTTGGTGCTAGTTGATTTTGATGTTAGAATTGTGTCCATTTTCTCGAAATTATGTCCATTTTCTTTAGTGCCAACGTAACCGTGTTATGTTTATTTTTATTTGATTGAGTGACGACGTGACTTGATGACGTTTTTTTATTTGACTGAGCGAGGCGTAGCGCTTACCATCAGGGGAAATTCTTGCTCGTCTCTTCACTCAGTCAAATAAAAAAAAAATAAGCTCTGTTTTTTTATTACAATAAATATTTTAGGTCTCTTAGTAGCGGACATAATTAGAATAAACGGTGATGACACTCTATGACAAACATGTAGAATTCAAAATTAAAAAAAAAAACAAGCAGAGCTACCTCTGGTCTCTCCGTAGAAATAATTTTACGTCCTAGTTTGTTATTTCCCTCTGCGGACTCTTTTAATTACCGACTCTACATGTATCATAAATTCTAATGAAACAAACTCCCCCTCCTCACCCCCATTCCCTAGGCGAGCTCGTACTGGATGCATTTTACCATTTAGAGGACAACGCCAGCGCTCTGCTTCATGCCAAAATTTGTGCAATGTTGGATCATTACTTTAGAAAGATTTTCGTTCAATATCATCATCATCATCAGCAACCCATGCAAAAAGGACGATTAGGCCATAATCCACCACGGGGGCCCGGTCCGGATTGGTGGATAACATGTAACTACGAAGTAACTACGAATAAATCCGAAGTAATTCTCGAGTAGGTATGTGGGTTTCCTCACGATATTTTCCTTCACCGAAAATCGAGTGATAATTACGTTCATATAATATCATAATTACAATCTAAATCCGCCCACTCCTGGGCACGTGTCCTGTCTCACTTTTGAGAAGGGGGCTGTGCCATAACCCATCACAGAGTCTGCATGGGGAAATTATTCTCAGCGTGTGATTCTTCCGATGTTTTCCGTCCCCGAAAAGCGAGTGAAAATAACGTACGCAATGTTTGACTAGAAACACGTTGGTACGTCTGGAGCCTCACCACTAACACTTAAATCCATCCAGTTGAAGGCCTTAAACAGAACTGCCCTGCTAACTGTCACCACCGTGATCGCTCAGCGTTCATAAGTCCACCAGAGACATTCATCCAAAGAGACCGTAACAATTTGTTTGCATTTATGGGAGTTTATATAGCTCCATCTCATTCTCTTTCTCTCTCATTCTCTTCAGTCTATTTTTGAGTGACGTTTCGTCACGTTTGTCATACGTATGTAGTGCCAATCTAGGCCGTTCATTTTGAGGCCTTAAAATTAACCGCATGGAATAAGTGTATTATGTAGGTGGTTACCCCCCTGGTATGGCTGGCTATATCGAACTTAGTTTTAAACATGCGATCACACATGCCGTAGTAGAGCTAACCAAAGTTGTTCTACCTGCAATCATAGATCAGCATGTCAGACAGACAGACAAAAAATCATTTACGAATATGATTAAGCATCGCATACATGGCAAGTTTTGACAGATAGACAATTAAATTTCATTATAAGTACATATAGCTGTTTGAGCTGTATCATACACTGAACATACCGACAGCTCGCTGACAAAGGCAACTTTTCAAAAATACATCCCCGCCCTTATGAAAACAAGCAGCGGTCGGAAATCAGCCACATTCAGCCATTAAATAGGGGTATCTCGAGCGAACACTCCCACAGTGTCAACCCTAAGATGTTTATTAACTTGGAGATTATTTGTAACAACCCTATCAGGATTCGTAACGGGGTGGTTGTTTTGGGCGGAAAGCTGATTTTAGTTTGGGTGATGCTATTTTTCACTAACAGGAAGGCTCGAAACACAATTTCTAAGCGATATAAATAGCTTGGCACCGACTTTAAATAGATCAGTGGCTGATATAAGTGGTGATAGCTTAGTGGGAGAACGTCTGCCTTCCAAGCAGAGGGTCGTGAGTTCAAATCCCAGTGCGGGCATGTGCCAATGTGTTTCTTGTAAAACGGTGTACGTAATTATCACTCGCTATTACCTGAGACTTATTTCGAAGGTAGGTTGTTATCAACCAATCTGGACCGGGCCACCGTGGTGGATTAAGGCCAAATCCTCCTCACGAAAGCGAGGAGAGAGGAGACCTGTACTCAGCAATTTGCCGATATGGATGGATGATGATGATGATGTGGGTGATATCACTTATAATTACATACGTTGGGGTATTTTTGTCTTTCGAGTTAAACGCTTACCTGTTGTGGCTTAAAAGAAATACGAAATATGAAAAAATTACATTACCGTACAGTTAATTGGTGATATATTCTGAGACAGGCGTATTTCCAAACCACTGGTGGAGTTTATGGCACTGTCCTTTTCCTGTACAAGATTCCTTTTTCAAGAGAAATATCCATTTTTGAACTCAAACTTTAGTCAGTTACTCTTTTGTTTAGTTGATCATTTTATTTTAATTTTTTCTAAGTTACTTAAGTGTTTGACTTGTTAAAGTGCTTTATTTTTTCCTACGTACAATAAATTATTCGAATTTTGAAATCGGCTTAAGTTTTTATTTATTATTTTTTAAATACAGGTTCATGCTGCCAGCATTTCAATTATTATATTTTAACTAGCTTACGTAGTAATCTAAATTAGCCTAGAAATTGTTTAAACGTAAACAGCTGCATGGTAAGTTATTATGTGACCTATTGCATCGCTTTGGGCAAACTGCGCTTCGAAGGTTAAATCCCCACTCATTACGGTTAATCCTTAAGGAATACTAGCTTTAAAGGAAATTACGTTTTAGTGTTAACGATTTCTCAATAATACAATGTTTGTGAGAGCCCATTGAGTGGGAAACCCAGTTGGTCAGATGTCGCTAGAGAAATGTTTTGGCTATTTTACCTGCCTTGGCGCCTGCTAGTATTCACTGGTGTATTTCGATGTATTTCTCTGATACTCAAAGTGCAAAGCTCCGATCCATTTCAATCCACTTGCAAAAACCTCCAGAAGTCAAATTATGTCAAGTTCTTCTTGCTTTTAAATGTTTAGTCTACAAAAATTGCTTATATTTACATATTTTGTCTATTATTTTAAATTTTCATCAATAATGTATTTAATCATTTGTATTTTTTATCAGTACTTATCGTCCACATCAGAATAATCTTCTATATTAATATATAAAGCTGTAGAGTTTGTTTTTTTGTTTGGTTGAACGCGACAATCTCAGGAACTACTGATTTGTATTGAACAATGCTTTTTCAATAGTTGTTCAATAGTTCATTTATCGAGGAAGGCTAATAAGCTATAGTTTATCTCCGTATTCCCACGGGAACGAAAACTGCGTGGGTGAAACCGCGGGGCGCAGCTACTATTTTATCATCATCATCATCAACAACCCATAACGTCCCACTGCTGGGCACGGGTCTCCCCTCACTTTCGTGAGGAGGATTAGGCCATAATCCACCACGGGGGCCAGATCCGGAATGGTGGATCACATACCTACATACCTACCTCCGAAATAATTCTCGGATAGGTATGTGGGTTTCCTCACGATGTTTTCCTTCACCGAAAAGCGAGTGATAATTACGCACATATGTTTTACAAGAAACACATTGGTACGTGCCTGCACTGGGATTTGAACTCACGACCTTCTGCTTGGAAGGCGGACGTTCTCCCACTAGGTTACCACCGCTTCCTATTAGCTAGTATTTTATAATACTAATTTAATTAAATATATGATGTGGCTATGCTATATATAAATGAATAAAATAAAAAAAAAAAGTGTGATACCTTTTCTCAAGCCGAGTTATTTATAGCAAGTTGCTTTATTTATCTTTATTTTCATACTAAGGTGTTTATCCGCAGCGGAGACAAGATGTGACTCAAATAAAAACTAATAGACGTCGAGGGCGGTAACACAAAAGAATAACTGTGGGAGGTCATATTCTCACGTTTCCGTGGTAGATATAATCTCGCACGGTGATTTAGGTTAATCACTCGGATTTACGTGGCCCCGACTTGCAATAACCGTGAGTAATGCTGACCCGTGGAAGTTTTAACCATTGCCGTATTTTTTTTGCGAGAAAAATACGGCGGTATGGAAAGTGTAAGAAACAGACCGAGAGAGCGGGAAAGAAAATAGGGAAACTTAAGAAAAACACATCAAAATGACACAATAATAGTTGCTAGTAATTATTGCCGTTGGAGCGGGTTTTTTTATTTGCATTTATCTGCGAAACGGATACCATTTTTTTATAAAGTGACGGAGTCAGATCGGAGCGAGAGAGAAAGCTAGAAAAAACGAGCAAAACTATTTTACACAAGGAAGTTTTACTAAACTCAATGGAATCTTTGCTCACTGGTTTTGTTCACCAAACCTTCCACAAAGCTTTCAATCCATGACATAATTTAATAGCAAATAGACAACCTGACCAATCTATCTTGTGGACCATACTTGAAATAATGAAGACCATGAGAAGTCTTCTGTTTCACTCACTCTCGGGTACGCTGTATTACTAGATGTGAAGAGAGCTGTGAGACAGCTGTTAATCTTCATTCTATAGTTTTTTCTTATGCTGAGGAATTATAGCTCAATTTCAAAACAAATGTCAGATTTAATATTTCTCTTACCCGATCTGTAGCTTGCATTTCTGTGGCAGAGTTAATCTCCGTGGTGGTATAGGTTAATCATGCGGCTTTACGTGACTCTGGTCTGCAATAACTGTGAATGAGCGTTGTCCCGGCGTAATGCCGTGTTATGAAACTTTCAACTACTCGGGGTAGATGGCAGCGAGATATTTTGTTTTACTACCTCCGCGGCTTATTTGGTGGTGCTGAGAAGCGTGCGGCTTTGATTCCTGCGCATGGGAACTCTTTCTATGGACTACAAGTAGTTTCTTGATCCACAGTCTAAGTTTTTGAAGTAAAACTTCTTAACGCACGATTGATTTGGGGAGTGAGCTGGTGAATGCGATACGAAAAGTGTGATCAGTCAAGGCGATCGGAAGTTGAGATAGAGATATCAGTTAGTGAAGATAGAAAGAGAAAGAGAGAGTTACGTTCCGTATATTTTTAAAATATCTTAAGACTTATATTTTTGTTTTTTTTTTATATTTTTTAGGTGTAGTTTTAACATACTTCTGCAATGTGTCCCGGCACACGTTTTGTTTATTATCTTGATAGGTAATCCTAGGTTAGAGATATTAGCTATTTGAATTGATTGGAAGAAAGTAATTTGTTTGTGAAAGTTGCAAGAAATTTATTTAATTTAGCTAGATTGCAACTGATCTCGTAATCTGGTGGTAAAAATAAATAAACATAATACTCATTTGAGTTTCAACTGAAGCCATGATCTGACGGGAACTGTAAGTGTGATTCGTTAATGACGTAATCCAATCATACGTTCAGATGGGAAGTGCCCTAAGAAAACTGTCCATTTTATAGCATGCAGTAAGTATTCTATAGTACCCTAATTTCGACTCCACATACATCTAGCGAACCGCGCTCGGACGTTACGAGCCGCGACATCCACTCCATCATTTAGGACGTGCTTGTGGGAGCTTATACGTCATATACGTAAGACTAGCTGCTACCTACGACTTCATTTAGGGTTATATTTTTGAAGTAAAACTTCTTTACGCACGTTTGAGGAGTAAACTGGTGAATGCGTGGCGAAAGCGTTACAAAAAATGTGATCAGGTGAGGCGAGCGGAAGCTGAGAGGGATTTATAAGTTAGTGACGATAGAATGAGAGAGAGTTACGTTTTATTTACTGTAAGGGCGAGAGAGAGTAGTGCGAGCACACATTTTTTTCTCTCTTTCTCTCATAGCCAGTTATATGCATACCATATAGATGGATCTAAAGAAGTTTTACTTCAGTCGTGTTGTCTAAAGAAGACACTTTTTTTTGTTTTAGCTACGATAGGACTGGCATGCCAATCGGGATAAAAGTCCTTAAATTAAATAATTAAAAGATTAAAAAAAACTCGATAGAACAGTCGGGGAGTGAGACTTTTCGTGTAATTTACACGAAGTGAAAATAAGAAAGAAAATTATATTGATCCTTAAACCATTGAATTGACTTGATTGATTTGATTTTATCGATTGCGACCCTTTCGATAGTAACATATCGAGACACATATCGAGTTTTTTATTAACAGTTCGGCTTGTTCTCGTTGAAGTAGACGAAACGTTTATTCATTTTTAAATCTTAATCTAAGCTAGAAAACGTTGGAAATTGTATTTCAATTACGATAGCCGCTTAGTTATAATAGTTTTGCATTTCGAAAATGCTTCAGTAAATTATTGTACAACAGTTTGTTCGAAGTTGCCGTACATTCTCTGGCATTGTATAAACGGAGATGTTTCAATTGCCTTGCATAGTTTCTAGAGTAGGAATAGTTGCGAGTTTTGCTTGAACCTTGAGACATTGGACCTTTGGTACCATCTCTGACGACTCGACGTCGACAACCATATTGGAAGGAGTAAAGTGTTATTTTTGACGTGACGTCTAATAAATTGCTAAACGCCGGCTACATGCACGAAAAAGTTGACACATTGTCCCGTTACGCTCATTGTACGCTTGCGCCGCATCCATCTCTCTTCTATTCTTGACAGGTATAATTTCAAGTATACTTTTATTTTTACACTTTTATTATTAAAAACTGATACAATTTTATTCATAAAAGTATGTAATAATTTCATCAATGTTTTGTTATGACGTTGTCACGTTAAAATATCGTCCGTAAACCAACTTTACAGACAACCAATTTTTTATAGAGCGGCGATGCGTGTTGACCACGCGCTTAGGAAACCACCGGGTTCAAAACGTCAGCCCGCACGAATGTTTATTCTTGTTGAACGGCCTCCGTGCCGCAGTGGGTGATGAGCCAACTTCGAAGTGTGAGGCTGCGGGTTCGATTTTTGCACAGGGCAAGACTTATACGAACCACGGGTTTGTTTTTAATGCGTTCTATTATTTCTCTTTATTGTAATCCATACCAGCCATGGGATTCGTCATTCGTATTGAAATGACGAGTCCCGTGGCAATCAAACGTAAAAATGAAACGAACTCGAGCTGATCCGCACCGTGCTGCATAGCCCCGGAGAGTACTTTACAATTAGATCATTTTACGTCTAAACGGCTGAACTGATTTTGATGGAGTTTCATACATGTTTAATGTGTATACAAAATTTCTTCGAAAACTATAAAATACAAATCACTACAGCTTAGAGCCTCAGTTCTACCTAGAGTAAACCCATTTCGTTTGAACATTGCCGCCAACTTAGACAAAATTATCAAGTTTCGCCAACTTTAACTTAGCGCTTATCTTAAAAACTAACTTCAATGTTATGTTAGACAACTTCAATAATAAGTTTATGCGAGGTACTACTTGGAGGAGTTTGGTTTGTTTAGTGTATATACCACCTGTGATCACATTATCACAAGGAGCAGCCGCGTGAGATGGTATGAGATTTTTTGTAGAGTAACAGAAAGAAAATGTCGTGGGGAAACCCATATACCTACCCGAGAATTATTTCGGAGGTAGGTAGGTGATCCACCAATCCGGATCTGGCCCCCATGGTGGATTATGGCCTAACCCTATTCATGAAAGTGAGGGGAGACCCGTGCCCAGCAGTGGGACGATATGGGTTGATGCCGATGATGATGAACAGAAAATATTTACTACAAATAAACGAAATAACGTAAACAAATAAAGTTATTATATTAGGTAATTGTTAATTTGTCTTATTATCGGTATATCTATATCTATACTAATATATAAAGCTGAAGAGTTTGTTTGTTTGGTTGAACGCTACAATCTCAAGAACTACTGTTATACTTGTTCAAATGGATTCAAATGGAATCCATTTGAACAATTATTGTTATGTTGAATAGTCCATTTATTGAGAAAGGTTGTAGGCTATATAACATCACGCCACGACCAATAGGAGCGGAGTATCAATGAAGAATGTGGCAAAAACGGGGAAAAATATTGCGAGAGAGAGATAAGAGAGTTATTTCGGGAAAACTTGAATGATGCGGGTGTAACCGCGGGGCGCAGCCAGTTAATTATAATCATCAAAAGCAAGATATTATGAATAAAAAGAGAAAAATGTCTGATATCATGTTAACTTACGTTATGTTACGTTATGTTGAAAACTGGGTATATAAGCCTCTATATGCGATAAAAACATCTAAGACCCTTGAGACCCCACAAAACCAAATATCACTGTATTATGCAAATAAATTGTATAGTTGATTTTTTTAAAAGCGCTAAATCAATTTAAATAAAATTAAATAGTACCACCTCTGAAGTATGACCTACGAAACAAAAACAGAATCATCAAAATCAATTCAGAATTGACGGAGTAATCCCTCAACAAATATACAATAAAAAGCCGTTGAATTGAGAACCTCTTCCTTTTTTGAAGTCGGTTCACAACAACAGCAAGCGAACAAGATAACTACTTCGTGTTTCTGGCACGGGACGGAAGTCAATTGAGTTGTCACTGCTTTTGGCTCGGCACTGAGGCAGCCTCACATAAATTGCTATCGAACATGGGACCAGGTGACCGGCGCCTTGTAAAATATGATAATAAATAGATATAGACAGATAGATATACGGTACGGCTCTATAAATACGGAGGGCGGTGGTGCCTGTGATACCGTTTTTAGGGTTCCGTACCCAAAGGGTAAAACGGGACCCTATTACTAAGAGTCCGCTGTCTGTCTGTTCGTCTGTCACCAAGCCGTATCTCGTGATAGTTAGACAGTGGAAATTCTCAGTTGATGTATTTCTGTTGCCGCTATAATAAAAAATACTAAAAGATAGAATAAAATTAATATTTAAGGGGGTTCCCATACAAGAAACGTGATTTTGATTTTCTTTTTTTTTTTCAACATAATGTTTGCTCTTTTTGTAAATTTTATTTGTAACACTAACTTTTTTGGCAATAAAAATTTATTTATCATTTATTTATTATTTTATTTCTTGCTCGTTTTTGCTCGATATTGATAACGGAAACAGGTAGACGCTTGAAATATTCACAAAATATTGAGTTATATATTCCCTTTATAAATAAATAATTCAAAAAAAGGGGGGCTCCTATAAAACCGCCACGACTTTTTAAATCCCTACCTTTCGTACTGTAAGTAAAGGCAATATATTATTAAAACAAAACCGTTCACGCTTAACGGATACCGCCATTGTGAAAAGAATAAAACGATTCCTTCACATAAACTTTTGGACTGCATTGGTTCCGTACGTTTTTCAGTGGAAAAAGTCGTCGTCATTCATTGTCATGATCAGCTGGAAGTCGTCCAGTCGTCCACTGCTGAACATAGGCTTCCAAAGAACGCCACAACGAGTGGTTGCTAGCGGTTTGCATCCAGCGGCTCCCCGCGACTCGCACCAGGAGACATACCATGACCTCTTATAGCGATTCAATTGAAGACCTAAACTGAACCGCGTCGTATAATCGTACCGTGACGTCTTATTTTTATGTTGCTACGATTTTCAACCTAAACTGGATCCAGTTAAGGTTGAAAATGGTAACAACCTAAATTGAGTCGCTAATAAGCAATTTTCAACCTAAAGTATATCCAGTTTAGGTTGAAAATGGCAGCATCATAAAAATAAGACGTCACGGTACCATTATGCGACGCGGCTCAGTTTAGGTCCTGAACTGAATCGCTATAAGAGGTCATGGTAGGCCTCCAGGTCGTCCGTCCACCTCGTGGGAGCTGTCTTTTGGTCCACGGTCACCGCTTGAGAACCTTTATCACTACTATCTCTACTTACTACAATTTCTAACTGACATAAAATATACCACACAGGTTTAAATAAAAAAAAAAGTAAATTTGTTTAAAACATTATTCCGATCTCGCATTAGCGTGTTTACCAACTTCGACTATTTCGTCACATATTTTCAGGTAAAATATATAAATATAGCGCTAACAATTTAATGAAAAAAAAAGGGCATTTAAAATTTTATATATAATTGAACTTAATGATAATTGAAAATGTATTATTTATTTTTATACTTTTATATTTATAAATGATATGCAGCTAATGGTTAGCAGTAACAGATCTACGCAAAAGTATCATAGGTATTATTTCAAAGACGCTGTTTATAATTCATAGAATACTTCTATAAATCATAGCCTAACATTGTGTTACGTTCAAAGTGTAAGTAACACTATATTAAAAAAAATTACGCCTCATAATAATCGTTATTTTATTTCAAATATAAAAATCTATGTAAATTATCAATTAATTATTAAAATGCAATAAAAAATAGGTACTCAAAGGATTCATCATCAACACATAACGTCCCGCTGCTGGACACGGGTCTCCCCTCACTTTCGTGAGGAGGGTTAGGCCATAATCCACCACGGGGGCCCGGTCCGGATTACTGGATACATACTTGAATGTTATATCATAATATAAATAATAGAAACAAGGCATTAGACGCCACGAAAGTCACGGAACCCCAAAACCGTCGCTCACATACGTAAAAAGGTGAAGCGTGCAAAATCCCGAATTGTCACTTTTATCTTGGGGCAGTGGTCCAATCATTTGGTCCAGTGAACGGGTTAATTAATGAAATCTATTAACTTCTCCACTCTTCAGGGGATCGTTCAGCAGTGGACTTTTTTGCTTGGTCATCTCATCCGATCTGGACCGTTTCCAACTGGGTGTAACGGTTTTTTGTGAGGAATTCAGTATTACGAGTTATAATCGAAAAGAGTCATGGTTTTCTTTGATTTTCGAAAGGATTTCGTATTAGTATCACGACCCCAAACGATCTGAGAGATTCCAGTTTGAATATTGCGTTATTAAATCCTACCGAGAACATCCGCCTACCAAGGAAGGGGTCATGAGTTCAAATCCCAATGCAGGCACGTACCCATGTGTTTCTTATAAAACATTTTGTACGTAATTATCACTCGCTTTTCGGTGAAGGAAAACAACATGAGCAAACCCACATACCAACACGAGAATTATTTCTGAGGTAGGTATGTTATCCACCAATCTGGACCGGGTGCTCATGCTAAATTATGGCCTAATCCCCATGCTTGTCAAGTTCCGATGACAATACAATATTATGGTGACAGCGAGTTGATCTGATGACAGAAACCGCAAGCACGGCTAGTTTAAAATAAGAGCTATCAATAAAATAGTTTACTTATTTAAAAGCCGTGGTAGCCTAGTGGGAGAACGTCCGCCTTCCAAGCAGAAGCTCGTGAGTTCAAATCCCAGTGCAGGCACGTACCGATGTGTTTCTTGTAAAACATATGTACGTAATTATCACTCGCTTTTCGGTGAAGGAAAACATCGTGAGGAAACCCACATACCTACCCGAGAATTATTTCGGAGGTAGGTATGTGATCCACGAATCCGGATCTGGCCCTCGTGGTGGATTATGGTCTAATCCTCCTCACGAAAGTGAGGAGAGACCCGTGCCCAGCAGTGGGACGTTATGGGTTGTTGATGACTTATTTAAGGGTATAGACGCACCACGCTTTCGTCCATTATATTTATCTTGGTTTATCGATGCGCCGCCGGTGTAAATATTCATGATAGAGAGCGCCTCGCCTTGCATGTTAACGTGACAGCTTAAACACTTAACACGTCCAAGTTAGAAGCTTTGGAATATTACAAAATACAAATTTTTTACAAAATTATTTATTTACTTAAATTCTTTATTAAAGGTAAGGTCTACATCTGATCCGTGGTTTACCCACAATCCACATTTACTAATGATTTCACATATACCGTCTATTTTTACTGGACAAGAAGTACCTTATCTGTTATTCCAGGATCTATCTATATACCAAATTTCATCAAAATCTATTCAGCCGTTGCGGTATGAAGGTAGATCAAGCCCACACACAAAAAGTTTCCCTTTAATAATAGTACCTGGATGACCGAGCTTTACTCGGTATTTTTTTTTTATAAAAAAACGAATAAAATGTCATTTTCTAAAAATGATTCCAAGCTAGATCGATTTATCGCCCCCGAAACCCCCTATATACTAAATTTCATGAAAATCGTTGGAGCCGATTCCGAGATTCCAATTATTATATATATATATATATATATATATATATATATATATATATATATAATAAATTCTTGTATATATATATATATATATATATATATATACAAGAATTGTTCATTTAAAGATATAAGATACTAGCTGCGCCCTGCGGTTTCACCCGCGTATATCCCGTTTTGTCCCGCGGGAACATACTATAAGGATAAAAAGTACTCCATCACCCAATCCTAGTTATAAACTATTTGTGTGCCAAATTTCATCCGAATCCGTTCGCAGTTTTGGCGTGATTGAGTAAACATCCATCCATCCATTTTCACAAACTGTCACATTTTTAATATTAAGTAGGAAGTGAGATACACATAGTTACTCATCATCAACCCATTACGTCCCACTGCTGGGCACGGGTCTCCCCTCACTTTCGTGAGGAGAGTTAGGCCATAATCCACCACGGAGGCCCAGTCCGGATTGGTGGATAACATACCTACCTCCGAAATAATTCTCGCGTAGGTATGTGGGTTTCCTCACGATGTTTTCCTTCACCGAAAAGCGTGTGATAATTACGTACATATGTTTTTACAGAAACACATTGGTACGTGCCTGCACTGGGATTTGAACTCACGACCTTCTGATTGGAAGGCGGACGTTCTCCCACTAGGCTACCACCGCTTCGCACATAGTTGTTAGTTAAAATTAACATGTCACTAATAATTTAAATGCAAAAGTTTGCGTGTGTGTGTATGTGTGTGTGTGTGTTTGTTCCCACTTCACACCAATAAAGCTGATGTACAGATTTAGAAGAAATTCTGTATGCAGATACTCTAGAATAGAATAGTATAGAAAAACTCTTTATTGTACACCAGAAACAAAAATAAACACAGTACAGAAGAATTACAATAGGTAAACCAGGGTAGTACAATGGGCGATCTTATCGCTGAAACCGATTTCTTCCAGACAACCTTACTCAACAGATACTCTAGGTCCTGGAATAAAGCATAGGATACCTTTTACATCGTAAAAATTGGCGGTTTCTGTCAGATAAAAGCTAACGTGTGTGAAACCACGGGGTCCTGCTAGCTTTTAGAACACAGGAAATATTTGACTGTCAATTCCAGATTGTAATAAATATGCTATAAATTTATAACCCCACCCTAGCCGAATATTATTTTAGATATTTAGCATAAAATTGTTGGATGTTGTTTTATTTAACTAACATAAATAAAGCAGCAATGATCTACAAACTCTGTCGCTACAAAATCTGTCTGCAACGAGTTTTATTTGATTTGGTGCATACTGCCCGTGGGCGTGGGACATCGAAGGCATAACGAACAGTCCCGTTATTTTGCACCGCTAATAAAAATGAATCGACGCAAAAATAGCAGCGAACCATCTCTGTCATGCTCATAAGCATTCCTATACGAGAAAGAGACAGGAATAGCTTTCATAATGCGTATTTGATGTGAAGCCATAACGATTGGTGCCAAGAGCCTATTTAAGGACACTACTCAAGCTCAATGTATTGTTTATTCCAGCATTAATTAACCTTAACCTTATAGTAATGTAACATGATCGAAGCGTCGTTATAGTGATATATTGATATGAATTAATGCACCAATAGAATAATTTTTATGATCTTTTAAAAACGCTATAAGTCTAAGAAGGAATGAAACCCCTTGCTAAAGTCTGTTTTTCCTGATAGTTACAACCTGGGAGTCTTCAAGTCACGATTGAATAGGTCACAAGACTTCTACATAAGCGTGTAACATCGTAAACCACATCGTATCTTAAGAAAAGGTGATATAGTGGTCAAACGTGAACCTATTTAGAATGAACGAAAAAAACATGACCATAAACTGCTTTTAAAATAACTTTTCCGCTTAAGCTTGTTAAGTTAGGCGCAGTAAGCTACATGTAGGTACCATGTAATTAGGCTGGGAGCACACCGGTATTCCACGCATGCTGTTAGGCTTTTACACACTTCCGTAGACACGTTTGCAATCCCAGTTGTCAAGTGTGGAATCGACATAAACGTGTAATAATACATTCAAAGTAAACAGATAAATTAATAGCTAACGGCACTGGCTAAATGCACAAATCGTGTAAAGAGAAAACAAGTAAAAAATTACACAAAACTCAGCGCATTACCAGTGTAGCCAATTCCTATCGAGTTACACATTGGCTGTCACAGATAATAATCAGCAGACCATCTTCCTCCTTCTAAACTTAAGCTCAATCCACACGTAACTAATACGTCGATCAAGACACGCTCACACGAACTAGAGTCCCACTCCTGCCTAATAGGGTAGACAGGGGATATATAAAAATGTGGCATCAACAATTTTCCGTGACAATGCACGGGTGCTCGCGTGACTCACGTACCGGAGGATAAGCGCGATGATTCGCCCATTTCACCCGCTATTTGTTGTGCTTTATCCCTCCGGCACGACACTGTAACACAGTATTTATTAAGACAGTAACAAATGTCAGTATAGCAAACGCAATGATTACAATTAAGTTCCTACATTGGATTCACTTGTAATTGCGACTGACGGTTCAAAACTCAAATCATTTGTTGCAAGTAGGCAAAAATTATGCACTTTTACACGTAAAACACTTAAGTGAACGTAAAAAACTTAGAGAAAAAAAAAAGGCAATAACAATAATGATCCAATAAACTAATGATTAACTTATTATGGTTTGAGTTTGAAAAGGGACATTTGTCTTTCAAGTGGTGAATCGTGGTTCTAACATAATTGCTTTACACCCTCCGGCTGCAGCCACTACGGGTGAATCCGCGGGAAGCTGCTAGTCCTCAATATTAAATGTGAAAGAAGATCGGAAATACTCGTCATTTGCTTGATGGTAGCGGTAGGGCTTATTATCATGTGTGTATTCTTTTCATCTTATAACATAACATTTTTCTACAATATACACAATAATTTATAAAAATATTTGATGACTCTAGCTTAAATATCATTAAAAGTATTTATTATCATTTACATACTATTATAACGTAGCAACGCTGGTAGCATTTTGAGAACTTTGCTAATTAGTAGCTGTTTTTAAACTAGGTTAGACTTTATTTATATTATTAACATATAGTTTAACATTGTACCAGTAAACAGTGTGCATAAATTCTGTAAATAAAAGTACTACGTTACATCATATTATAATTATTATAAATTAATCACCCTATTACTAATAAATATTTGATTATGAAATAATATATTCCACAAATGGACAAGCACCCAGCATAAACTTAGCTTCCTGCTTCACTGAGCGTGAGTACATTATAACCAGTTTGTCCGAACCTCGGTCTCTGTTTTATCCTGCACGAGAACATTGTGCACGTATCAGATAAATGAGACACAGGGGCGCATGATAACAACGGGGTCTATATCCCTTAAAAGTACCGTCTGGGGCTTAAAGAAACTCGTCGTGAGTACAGTAGCTTAATTATGGTTATCTTTCATTTCTCTCTTGTATTTAACTTTGAGGATTCCAGGACGGAAAGGGTTTTAACGGAGCGGCTTCTTGATTACGTAAAAAAGCAGTAGCAAAACGACAACAATCACCATGCGATCGGTCGCAGTTTGGCACCAGAAATCACACATCTCGACATCGCGAAAAATCTCACCCTCATATAGGGGATTTGTGGATGTTTCACACTGTCCGTTTTTCGCAATGTAGTGCCGTCTGGAGTTGTGTAACTACCGCAGGTAGGTACTTTAAAAATATGTAAAAGAATGGCATCCCAGCAAAATAGTATTAATGAAAATATGTCTACGGGAAACTTAACTTTATGCAGACTTATAATTTTTATCCTTTCCGCACTAAGACGTAATTATTTGAGGTTAACATAAGAGCCATGAACTAAAACTTGGATCCCGTAGGTACTCCAGCTTTACCACATGGCCTCTACGTGTGTTGGATAAACTCTCATAGATAAGTGGTCATAGTTACGCAATAAAACATTACCGTGTGAACGTGGACATGATGAACAGTGAATTTCAATGGGTACGTAAATAGCTAATAAATTGATTTACCATTTCCTTTTAAAAATATCCTAAGGGTTGTACACGTATAAACTTAATTAAAGCGTCAATGTTAGTTTTACGTAAAACTTATTGAAGTTATTCGTAGAGGGAGAACCACCCACATTATGAATGTCCTAAAAATATGTTTCTAGATAAAGACAAACATGCTTCATACATTACAGTTCGATTGAGGATTTAAGCTTCACAATATACTGTGCAGTGTGCAGTAACCACCATTTCTTAGAAAATAGTGGAACTTTTTAGGTAACCTAAAAATAGTAGTTCTATACCAGAGATCGTTGCAAAGTTCCCTGTAATTTTTTGCTGGAATGTGCTCCATTACTTAGGGGCTGGATCCACTGATAGCGAGCGCCACTAATCCCAATATATCTACGGAAACCGTGGTTAAAATTTATAGCCGTGTGAGACCGCGGCTTAAACGTGCCGCTGCTCTGGTACTAAATAGCCGCTGAAAGATTTATAGAGACAGTTTTAAAACAGAATTACACTTAGCCGTATGATTGTGGATTCAAAGTGGGGTTCGCTTATGGGTTTCTTTAAACTGTGACCTGTTGCTTCGGCACTGGGCTCCACACAAATAAGGTGATTTAACAACCCACACATGTGAATTACGTTTTTACACGCACCAAATGTGCTCACAGTGGGACTGGTCTACAAGTTTAAAGTCGCTCAGCGAGCTATAGAGCGAACTATGCTCGGAGTTTCTCTGAAGGACAGGATCCACAATGAGGTGATCCGACAGAGAACCAAGGTATCCGACATAGCTCAAAGGATTAGCAAGCTGAAGTGGCAATGGGCCCGTCACATCTCTAGAAGAACCGACAACCAATAGGGTAGACGAGTTCTAGAGTAGACACCGCGTTTAGGCAAACGTAGTGTAGGACGCCCGCTGGCAAGATGGAGTGACGACTTGCGGAAGACGGCTGGCAAGGACTGGATGAGCAAAGCCGAAGATGGGACGACAGTGGACAAGTGTGGGCTGATGATGATGATGACGCACCAAATGTGTGGGTAAGTACACACATAATTATACTACGCGACCAAAACAAAAAACGTCCCGCTAGTATGAAGGTACATAAACCATTTGACTATCACATTTGGGCGTGTAGTTTTGACTGTCCCCTTAATTATCCTGCCCCTTAATTGTTGCAAGTAGAGCTGCAGGGTCGCGAATTGCAAGGGATGGAGAATGTCCTATCTGTATGTCTTGCTATATTAATCCTGTGACTGAAGCCAGTTTATACAGCTGTAGTGTGAGTTACGAGTATACTCAAATGCAAAATTACCTATTTGCTCCTGACGATGACTCTCATGTTATCATTATCGGAATACGAAGATTCAAGCTAGGGCACGCATTGAAAACAAAAGCGTCCTGCGTTTATGTAGAATATTCACCATAATAATTGCGGAGCATCGTCGTGCCTCTGGTTCTCCGTTGATGAAATGGGCTTGGGGGAATTAAATTGTGTAATTCCATCGCACATTCGCTGAAATTCGTTCGATTAAGCACGATCGGAATGCTACAATTGCAATATTTCTGGAAAATCATAATGCTGGTTCGTCCGAGTCGTCGGCAGCAATACAAGAGGGTGTAAGCGGAAAAGCCTGCTTTGTTCTCCTACTTATATTATTGTATTTTATTCCATGCAAATGCAGTAAAATACGCCTGAAGCCAGGAGCAGTATTTTTTTTTCAGACGCACTTGTTTTAGTGATACAAAAATATAAGAAATCTAGCTGTAAAGCAATAAAGCTTTTATACTATGAAATAAAATTTAAAAAAACAGAAATTAGAGATCAACATAAACTACTTGCTGGACATAAGGAACCATTAAGGACAATCAGGTGAACAACCTATTTGTCTCGTTTCTTAGTGACATAAAAAAAATTATAACGTACATATTAAGAAAAATGAGGGCTATAATATTTTTGAAGTTACTACGAAACACTAATTTTACGTACTACTTGCATAAGACCTTTTTACGGTTATGTACATCATCATCAAGCAGTAGTGTGCAAACATTATTGTGTTCCGGCTTGAAGGGCATTGTTTCCCGCGAAATTACTGAAACTTTAGATGAGACTTTAGAGCTGATGTCTCAGGTTGACGAGCGCAGTGCAGTGCCGCACAGCATTATGCAATGCAGTGTTCTGGGGCGTGCTGTGACTGTTCTGGGCAAGCGTAGCGCTTATCAAGTAAAAAAAGGAAAAAAAACGAAACCTTCATTTTTCTAGACAACTACTACTCTACACAAACTAGATTAATACACTAAATAACAAGCAAGGCTAAGACAAAGTTTCAAATTCCTCCATGGAGTTTTCAATTAGATATTCCATGACATGCCCACACCCAAATGAAGTTTCACACGCTCAGAATACAATTTACTTGCCTTCATCCGAGTTCAATGGAGAGGTAAGACGGAAGATAACTCAAGACCCGTATGTTTCGACCTCTCGTCCCGCTTATACCCGAACTCGGCAAAAACGACGTAAAACACGCGAGGTAAGCTTTAAACTGTATATTATAAATAATATCTAATCAAAGACACACTAATCTACACTTCTACAATAAAGAAGTAGAGGTTTTTGTGAGTTTATAAGAGGTTATCTCCAGAACTACAAATTCAATTTTAATCATTTATTGTTTAGGCAAAAATAAAGCGCTAAAACATGGCAAGCACTGAAGTCTCATGTACATAGAGAAAAATAAATCAAGTATATTTAACTCAACTAATGAGTACCTACCGAAATATGGTTTGTGTTTGAAAAGGGAAATTTCCCTTTCAAGTTGTGATTTATCGTTAAATTTTGAACAAGAAAAGAAAACTCTATTAACTCTACCAGCGCTCCGGGAATACGCCCGTCAGAGAAGATAGCACCAAAAAAACTCTATGGGCTGTAGTTTTTTCAATTTTCGAAATTTTTTAAGGCTAAATTTGGTGCCATATTATTATAACAAACTGACGCCACAAATTGTTCGCGGTGTCAGTCGGAAGAACCAATGCGCTCCACCAAGCACCTATTACTAGGGCTCTTTGATGATGGCTCTTTGTTGTAGGATTGTTGAATAGAATCTGCGCTGAGCACAGCGAGCTGGACATTTTTACATGTTCTTTAGTGACATTTACGGATGTTGCCCTTAAATGTGTTAGTTCTTAGTTACATGTAAGTACGGTGTCGCTTTGGAAACACCTGTTAAGGCACTGTATATTGAAATAAATAAATAAATAAATAATAATAATTTAATCTAATAACTATATTAAAGCCACTAATAATTGTGCATAGGATGACGTTTGCCATTAGTCAATATTCATTGAATATTATTACGTGCGACCAATTATATTGATTTCCTATTTTTTTCTTTTTAAAACTAGTGATTTAACTTCTGTTTACGTATTGAAGAACACACACACCCCACACCACCAAACACACACACCACCCACAGGCCTCACAGGCACCACATACACACACACGGAACTATAGGTATTTGCTCTGAGCAAATATTCGTAGGACCAAGGTCCTCGTAGTTCCTGATTTCCTAAAATCTGGGAATCTCAGTTAAGGGTCAGGACCTATGTATGTGATCGTGACACATTATTATATCTACTTAAGATGGCCTGCGTCCATTATATCCCCTCTAACTCCCCTTAAGTAAGGCTTTTGGATTAATATACCTTTATTATTTTCTGAGAAAACGTTAATATTCACACGCTATACCATATACTTAACCGTGGCGAAATGTTTCGAACAAAATATGTGATTTTTGTATAAGCGGCCGTCATCACGCGAGCAATTATGTAACAACTTAATGATAGCGTATAAAAGACCTAAATAAATATAACTGCTATAAACTAGAACAATAATTAATAGGAGCTTTCATAAGGAAAAATACCCTTAACATGTTTACCAAATCGAAACTTTCGTTACGAAGCCTTCGATGGAGGAAATATTTTGTTTGTTTTTCAAATTTATTTTATTCCCAAAGTAGAATAGAACAGATTTTATTTTTTAGTGTTGCCTACGTAAACTATAATGATAAAACATTTAGAGTTCTTTTTTCTGTGGATGTCCTAGGCTACTTGGCTATGTGTTCGGCATCTATAACCGCATTTTCTATTCCAACTTAGACCCAGTTGGAATAGAAGATGCGGATTTAGATGTATGGTTTTGTACCGGAACTTTAGCTATTTTTAGACTAAACAGTTGTGATAATTAAACCTTAAGTCAAACGTCAGGGTTAATTAAATAAAAATAAAAAACAGTTCATTAACTTGAAACTTGCATACTATTCAATCATCATAGTGAAACCACAGTTCGATGATCAAACGGTATGAAAACTTTCGAAAATGAATGCCTGCAATTCAGGCAGTGCAGGCACGTACCAATGTGTTGGTTATAAAAGACGTATGTACGTAATCATCGCTCCCTTTTCAGTGAAGGAAACATCGGGAAGAAATCCACATGCCCGAGAATTATTTCGAAGGTATGTGATCTACCAGACCGAGCCCCAGTGGTGGATTATGATCTAATACTCCTCGTGAAAGTGAGGGGAGACCCTTGCTCAGTACTAGGCCGATATGGGTCAGTGATGGATGATGATGACAACTTTCATTAGCTTTAAAATAGTAGAGTAAACCTAGCACGGAACACAGAAAACGTTACTTAATTTCGTTTAAATTATTAGAGAGTTGAACTCAAAAAGATTTCCTTTCACACAGATGAACTTCTGGCGCCAAATGAACTGTGGTAAAGAAATATGCCTACTTGCATTCAGCACTCGTACAAAAACGGGTTGATGCAATCGCACTAATGAATACAAGCCGCGCTGCCTCTAGCAACCCTTTAGAGAGTAGTTTTACGAGGCACACACACGGGCGGCTAGTTTGACTAACATGCATGCTCGCCAAGTAAAGGACTAAAATAAAATATCCATAGTACAGGATATTTTATTTTTCGTAAGAATATGTATTCTCTTACATAAGTTTTTTTTTTTTATTATTAACATTTCTTGGCATAAACGTACATTATTTATGCACAATAATACATTTTTAACAATTTGAAGTAAAAGTGATATAATTGTTAAAAGTTACCTAGCCTATTGTCTTGCAAGTGAGATTAGTATCAGTTTAACAGGAACGCAGGGAGTGATTTTTCCCAGCTTCTCCACTAAGAGGGCTAGTGGATCACGAATAAAGGCGCGTTGGGAATCCAATTTCCAGCGTTCTCTTTGATTATAACGGGGATAGGTAGTAACAACTGAGTTACTCAGCTGATTTCAAATGTTTCTTTTCAAACTTCCACTAAATATAATTTTCACTGCGGGATTTCTAAAGTATTTGTTGTATGAGGTAGCGCTAGCACTAGATTTTCAGGCTGCCCAAGGGACGTTAATGGCACCGTGGCTTAATGATTGTTCTCAATCTATAATAACCAGTGATCTTAAAAGCCCGAAACCATGGTAAAAAACATCAATCTTGATTTAAAAATTGAAAATGAATCCTTAAAAATTCGATAATAATAATATTATACATAAGTTTTGAAATAAAAACGTTTTACTGATAATTGTTGTCGAAAAATGTTTGTCAAACTTACTCGACCGTGTGTCTGGTTTTAAGCTCACAGCGCTTTTTAGTATTTCTCACTACGGTAAAAGTAAATGGTAATTTTCAATTACTCAAACTTGGTCAAGTTTGTTGTTTGGTCGCCTCAAACTTGTTGTTCAAATAAGCTTTTACGAAAACTAAATAAGCAACTGAAGCTCGCAAAAATGTTTTCCGATAATAAACTGTGACTAAGACCTTTTCTATATAATAACATTAATAACTAGCAGCGGCCCATAGATTTACTCGTTTTCAAAAACTGTTTGAAATTAAAATGTTCATTGGACTTCCTCGCTATAATTGCTGGCCATACAAATAATTACTAAAAACTGGACGAATCGATGACCTACTCTAGTTTTGAAGTCGATATAAAACAGTTATTAAATTATTAATCGTCTTTTTAGAGTTCCTTTATCCGTACCTTTATAGTTTTTAGGGTTCCGTACCCAAAGGGTACAACGGGACCCATTACTAAGACTCCGCTGTCTGTCTGTCCGTTTGTCTGTCACCAAGCTGTATCTCATGAACTGTTATAGTTAGACAGTTGAAATTTTCACAGACATGATGTATTTCATTGGGCCGTTGTACACCATCAATATTATTGATGATCCTAATATCAAAATAAAATAATCAATAAAATATAATATTGACATCAGTAATCTTAGATAATAATATATTATATTTCGGAGGTAGGGTTGTTTATCCGCCAATCTAGACCGGGCCCCCGTGGCGGATTATGGCGTCATCCTCCTCACGAAAGTGAGGGGAGACCCGTACTCAGCTGTGGGCTGTATATGACTTGATAATGATAATGAATGCTACAGTTAATATCATTGAATCCACGCCCCTTGGATCGTGGCTTTCAAAAATGTTATGAAATCCGTCAATATTATTGTTATACCATTTGTAGCATTTACACCAAGCCGAAATAGGAGTGGCTTTACACTACACTGGGACAATACGTATGCGATGAAAAACGATGTTCATAACACGACATAGGCTACAGCGAATACAATGCACTCACGTACCTTGGACTACTGCAAGCACCAGCTTCCACGCTCGGTCGTCCACCAGCCGGCTAGTTATCTTGTCTATAGAGATACACCTAGGTCTGTTTAGCACACGCTAAAGAACAGGAAGATTTGCTTTCTCACAGGGAGCAACCGATACGATGTGTCGCGCGCGGTGTTAGCTTTCACACTCGTTTGCGCTCCAGATTTTAGCAGTGCGCGGTGCATCGGCAGTCGATATCTGACTACTCTCGGCTTTTCGAGGATTGAACATTGATATATTATAAATACAGTTAGCTATATGATATACCATCAATAACTCATCAATACTGGATCAGGATATCGAGTATCGTATGATAACGTTGACAGTGTGATAGGCTTCATTTGGAAACGGTGATGAGATTAAATGTAGATCGGAATTCTTTTTTGACGATATTTTGAAGAGAATTGGGAATCAGATATCATTGTATTTTACAATTTGTGTTAGGTTACAAATCCATTACGATTACGAACTACTTTCGACTCGGCTTTTCGTATTTACTAATCTAAAATCCAATTGGAACTGTTCAAAATTTCAAGATGTCGGCGAAAGCTTTGAATTCATTTGTAAACTCGTGCTCGAACCCAAATTTGTAATCTTGGGATTTAGTAATACTAATCAGAAATAAGGAATATCATTTTGAAGATATTCAAGATACCTTACATTGTATTGTTAACCACGAAGAAAGTAGGATGTAATGAAAAGTGTACCTCGATGACATGCTAATAAAAGTATTACCTCCTCTTGGTTTTTTTTTTCATTTGGTCTGGGTTTTTGTGCCATTGTCCTCGTTATTCCTGATTACCTAGATACAGTAAAACCGAGTTGGGAGTCAAGATGTATATGTGATCTAAATCTTTTGGTAGGTACAATCAGTGACATATAAGTTGACCATATCCAAACCTTTTTACGCAAACATTTTGATAAATTGTCTTTGAGCTTACTGCGAAGCGTGACGTTGCGGGTTTGATTCCCGCACAAAGCAAAGGTTTATGTGAACTACAAATATTTGTTCTGAATTTGGATGTTCGTAGGACTATAGTCCTCATAGTTCTAAGTTCCCTAGTTAGGGGTCAAGTTTTATGTATGTGATCGTAACTTTTTTATTTTATCATTATTATTCATCATTATTTTCATCATCATTATCATCATTATTATTTTATCATTCGTGGTTTTTGTGGCTTTTACTGCCACATTTTAACGTTAGCTCCATACTTGTAAATCTATAAAAGAGGATAGAAATTATAACTAACTTTTCTCACTTTGGAGTTGATGACATCAGGCGTTTGCTGGAATCCAAATTCAATATCCTTTTTTTTTATTCGTTTCTGTACATTTAGTGATTTCTTTTGCTGACTGTACAAGAGCCTTATTAGCGAGAAGTAGGGCTAATAAAACACGTTTGTTTGCGTGACAGTGCTAGTTTTATACCCTTGTTTGTTCCGTGTTTCTTTTATGTAGCAACCTCGGAAAACCAATACGTGATGACGCGACAAATTATTTACAATTACTTACCAAACCTCTACTTTTATTTTGTCTTCCGTCTTAGATGGTATTTTATTACCTCTTCTTAGTAGTTTATTTCGCTAATGAAAGTCGTTGTTTACATGTGCATTGACGCATCACTTTCTACATTAAACTCTTTCAGGCTGTTCTGTTCTCGGCTGCTGTTATGGCGTCTGGTATTGATAGACCAGTGAGGGCCCTTTCATTTGACCTTTTTTGAATGACCATTGTAATTTAAATACTAGCTGCACCCCGCGGTTTCACCCGCATATTTCATGTTCCCGTGGGAGCATGGGGATAAAATATACCTAGATTACTCGCTGATAATGTAGCTTTTCATTAGTGAAATTATTTTTTAGACGTGACAGTGTAACAAACAAACTAATTTATAATTAATATTATATAAGTTAGGACTTAGGATACTGCATCTTCATGTGGCGCTGATTTTATCCAAAATGTATATGGAAGAAAGATTTTCAATCGCCTTTAAATTTCCGTACCCATCGTTACAGTATTCGCCATCTTCGATATTTTCACTGAGTCAGCGATAAATTTCGTATTCCCTCTCAGATTCCCACGCAATTATTTGTCTTTGAAATGCAGTTCTCAGCAGAAACTTGCTTTGCACTCCGTTGAAATTCCCCAGTTCCTTAACTACGAGAACAATGAATTTATTTTAAAGTATTTCGAAGATACGAAACCCGCGGAACAAGAGCTGACTTGGTCAAAGATTAACCATTACCAAATGCGCCGTCGCATTTTGAGAACTACTTACTACTAGCGGAACGATTATGTGTCTTTGGTACATATAGTACTACATACAGAATAGACACTCCACCCCGCCCGGTTTGCTTTCCCGCACCTCTGCCCGCAATTCGGGGGTAACTCGGGAAGTCAGTCAATATTACACGCCCAAATGACAATAGACAAACGGGTTAGTATAAACCTGCATACTAGCGGGTTGTCTTTTGGTTTGGTTGCGTAATATATTTGACTGAGTACTTAACACACGCATTTGGCACGTGTACAAACGTCATTTATATGTCTGAAATGTCAAACGAACTCTGTGGTCAAAACTGAAAGTCGTATGGAGTGTCCGAGGTTATTATTATGGGCCGAAAGAGCATATTAGATAACCATACTTGAGCGTGTACCAGCATGAGACATTTTAGAAGTAGCATTTAGTCTATTTCGGTCATAACCTGCTACGCCTTCTCGGTCCAATAAAGTCCAAGTTGGTTTAAATTCAATTTAATTTGTTTGTCATTTGTTTCTAAGTAGTTCATATTTTCTTGAATTAACGGAGGGCGGCGGAAGAATCACTCGTCAGCCATCAGCACGCCAATCACGCCTCAAACTCCAAGATTTATATACAAATGCATCCAGGCTGGCGGGCATGTTTATTTTCCGTGTCCTAATGCCCGCCCTGAAATATTCATGACTTGACCGCGCCATCTGTCTCGCTAATGTTTACCATCATATTGCGTAATGCGACATGTTTTGAAAAACTTTTACCACGGGAAAATGTATCGGATGATTCCTAGTTTTGTGGTTTCGATTAGGTTTAGAGATAATGGTCAAAAAACCCTGCTACAGAAATGACACTGAGGATGACCGAGAAAACGCTGGAAATGTTTTATAGAGGATGACTTGAGGAGTATGGGCAAGATAACATCATGGAGACGGGAGGCGAGAGGAAGAGAAAAGTGAAGAAACCAATACTTACAATGGTGTAGCGCATCAGGGAGTACATTAGTAAGACGTAAAGAAGTGGTCAAACGTGAGCTGGTAATATATGAAAAATAATATTAAAAGGTTGACAAAACCTTCAAACGTGGAGATGGTACCCGATGCGTTATTTCGAACTATAATGGTAGTTAGTTCTCTTAAGAGATGTATTCTTCGCTCTGTTTGCTTTGTAAAAATATCATCATCATCAACCCATAACGTCCCACTGCTGGGCACGGGTCTCTCCTCACTTTCGTGAGGAGGGGTTAGGCCATAATCCACCACGGGGGCCCAGTCTGGATTGGTGGATAACATATCTACCTCCGAAATATTTCTCCGGTAGGTATGTGGGTTTCCTCGCGATGTTTTCCTTCACCGAAAAGCGAGTGATAATTACGCACATATGTTTTACAGAAACACATTGGTACGTGCCCGCGTTGGGATTTGAACTCACGACCTTCTGATTGGAAGGCGGACGTTCTCCCACTAGGCTACCACCGCTTATATATGCTATACCGTAAAATATGCTCACGTAATAATTAACAATATTTTCAACTCATTACGAGTTTAGCTTAGTATAGTATAGTGGAACATTTGAACTAAAACCTGTAGTAAGAAAAGCTCTTAATTGGGGTACAGGAGGCTCGGTCAAAATTAAACTAACAGAAATCCAGCAGCCATTCCTTCAGAAATATCTAACGAAGCGACAGGAAAAATCTCATCGCTAAACCAAGATGTTCTTATTTAAATTAAGGTGAAGTCGACTCTCAAAATTACTAGTTCCATCTAGAACCAAAGTCATTGAAATAATGTCCTTATTAGCGAGCACTGCAACATGGTTGTTACGGCAGTCTTTCCTTCCGAATAACTCGAAAGAGAAATAATTCAATTGGTAATAGTAAATATTTACTATTCAATAAAATGCTTCCGGCGATTGACTGGTGTTATTTAATGTTGACTTGTAACAAATTTTGACTTTGTGTTGAAGGCACGAAACTAAATTTAATTTATTTTTGTTATTTTGTTCCCTGAAATGAAGCTTAAATGCACGTTCACTGCTGAAAACACAGACGTTGTATTTTTTATAACTTTACACGGGTGTTGGAAAACTCACCTGTTGTGTTAGCGTAGTTTACGTGCCGGCTGTGCGGCGAAACACAGACGTGTGTGTTTTACGCGGCGCTTATACAGTGCGGCTCACACAGACGGCACGCCATTGCTGGAAACACATAGGGTCCGTAACGGATCCCAATTTAAAAACCGGATCAGCAGTCGACGTGTTAATATGTTCAACCCAGCCCTCGTATTTGTAACAACCTATTGTAAAGTAAATTGTTTTCATCTCTTTAAATACCACAGAAAAATAACTAAATCAAAATCGCTCGATCGCTTCACCTTAAACAACTCTCCATTATTGTCGATTCAATGACCACAGAATACCAAACGAAGCGGTGGCAAAAAACTCACCAGCCAAGCAAAATGTTTTAATTAACATTAAGAAACTCTTCATTATTGTTGAATATTGTCATTTCAAGCCTTTCAGATTCAGCTGTCGTAAGCCGAAATCGAATTAAAAATCAAGGAGGATTGTCTCAGAAGAAAGGGCCCGCAAAACTTAGGCGAGGCTCAATTCATCGAGAATGCCAATTTCGTTTCAGCGGCGGACCTCACTCTCTGAAATTTGGTTGCAAAATGTAGAGACAACAAAGAGAATTAGACCGCAAGAAAAATAAATGCGGCGAAACAACAGAGCATACAAAATTAGAGAGCTGAAAACGCGATCTCGAGTTGTGGTACAAGGCATGAGTTGAAATTATGAATTCCATTTTCCATTTGATTCATTTGTCTTCTATTACGTCTCTTCGTCGTGCAATCGTGGAAGATATCTAATGTAGCTTGGTTAGCTATTTGAGCTATGTATGGTATACGCAAGAAGGTTTTACCAATTGTTTTAAACAGTTGAATATTTTTGCGGTAAATAAGATCTACTTAGGAGATACCTGAATTATGCAATATAAGCCATTGGCTTAGAGGCCCGAATTACTACCCAGGCCTACCGCTGGGGCAAGATGGACCACCTCAGCGGAGAACTGTTTACGGTTTACTGTGTTCGAGTCCCACACACCTCCCTCAGTCAACTCTGTGGAGGGAATAGTGCAAGGGCATTTTCACCCTTCCTTGTGGCAGTCAGGTAAAAAAGCACTATGTGTGGGTGCAAACACTAATTCAGTTACGAACCTAGCCGACACAGCTGCCTGAAAGTGGTAGGTGATATGAGGTTATTTTTCTCTTCACTGTGTATATTGTGAACTGATGTAAAACAAAGAAAACTATGGCTAGCATTACCCTATTAGACAAACAAACAACCGAAAAGTTTATTTTGATATATCCTACATTGACAGTTCTAGCTTCTCTGTAGTTACCACAATTTTTAAGTAAAACTTCTTTACGCACGCTTTGGGGAGTAAGCTTGTGAATGCGTTACGAAAAATAAGATCAGTCAAGGCGAACGAAAGTTGAGAGGGAGATATAAGTTAGTGAAGATAGAAAGAGAGAGAATTACGTTTCGTATATTTTTTGAAATAATATACTTAAAAAAAAAAAAAATTGTTGAAGTTTTACCTCTACTATGTGTGCCAGCACGCATTTTGTTTTTTTTTTAACTGGCTTTTACGGTCGGCCTCAAAAAAAGCTGAACTTGTCCTTACTTTAGATATCCTATTCTACGAGAAAGCCAATATTTTGCTTGTGTACAATTGAATAAAAACTTAGGATATGTAGCTCATTTGCCACAAGAACGTACATTGAGGAGATAGCACATTCTTGTTGCAAATGAACGATGTGTACTTATTTCTGAGGCCGACCGTACTTATATCTATTTTTTTAATAAAACAGAAACCGCGTTTTATGAAAAGTCGTAATTCCGGACAATGGGCGATAAAACGTGTGATTGAATTAGTGTTTTGGGAAAACTTATTTCTAGAGAAATTGAATCACGGAATGGATATTACAAATACTGTGGCCAACGTCAAGCCAAGACGAGTAGTAACTGACTACATAGAAAAATTAACCTATAAAAGTTAAAAATTGTTATTTTGTTTTATGCCTATAATAAAAGTCAAAATTAATATTTTGAATAAATAGTAAATAATAAATACATATTTTTATTTATAATATTAAAAATGTGACAATTATGTATGTTTATTACTAAATCACGGAAAATGTCTGAACGGATTTGGGTGCAATTTTGGCGCACAGAGAGTTTATTAACTGGAATAGCACATAGGATAACTTTAATCCCGTAAAAATTAAAGGTCCCTGTGGGATAATAATCAACGCGAGAGAAACCACGGGCGCAGCTATTTACTTATTTTAATACGAATTTAATACTCCCGTGTTACTGTTTTCTCTTTTTCTAATAAATATCTAAAGGCTGCGCGCTACGTCTTCCTATTTTTCTTTGTTTCCACTCTCCCTCTGAATGAATAGTAGAGAATGGTAAACGTTCTCCTTTTGTACATTTTTAGTAGTGCAATAAATAATTAAACGACGATAACAGCCACGTTGCAGCACGCGCAGATATATACGTTATTCAAATGAACTTTCGTTCGATATTTGCACAGACCCGCATCGAGCTAATTTGAGAGCCGACGTCACCTTAATTGCTCAGAGGATACCTTTTAAATAGGTTGAAAACAATGCATTTTCACGTTCTTTCTCTAGTATCCAATCTAATGTCGAAACTTTTATCCCCAGCAGCTATCCGAAACGCAATAAAGGGAACTGGACAGATGTAACGTCCCAGTTTCTTTCCTATTACTTAGTAAACTTTTGTTATTAATTGTAATGAGCTTTTCGGCGATTATTGTGCCAAAGAGATAACCACGTTTCCCCTATTGATGTCAACCGAAGATTATTGTGTTTATTAGTTGTGGCTACATGGAGACAATTGTTTTGTGCGTTGAATTTTGTATGGTGTAAGAAAATAAGCTGGTTGGTGGTCAGGGGGATAACCACGTACTTATTCTTATTCCATGCAGTTCATTTTAAGATCTTAAACTGAACGGCCTAGATTGGCAACACACACATAAATGACAAACGTGGCGTGAAGTCACTCAAAAATAGACTGAAGAGGAAAAAATAATGAGATGGAGCTATTTAAACTCCCATAAATACTAACTGTTCGTGGTGAGGCCCCAGATAGCGGGCCTAGCCTTTTCTTTTTATGCATTGTACCGACAAAATTCGCACGTCGTACCTACCTACGCATACCTACATAATAAAGGACTCAAATAAAACAAAATATTTCGAAATAATATCTAACAATAATATTTTCATTCATAAGTTATTTTAATTGTATTGTAAAGTGGTTAACAAAATAAATTATTCAAGCTTGAAACGCAAACAAAGTTCTCCTTGGAAAAAATCCAAAGGAGATGCGCTCAACCATTTTCAAACTGATCTGCTTCTCACTCCGGTGGCTCGAATAAACTTGGCCATTGCAAAAATTGATACATTTCTTTATTACTGAAAGAATGCGCTCGGTCGGTAGAGACACTGGATAGTAAATCTGTGCAGTACCTAAGATACGAACAAATCGGGACGCAATGAAACGAAATACGTTGCATTTAATTAAAAAAACAAATGACGGCTATATATCGAACAAAAGCCAAAATAAACATATTTTACCTTACAAGTATACAAAAACATTAAATAACATGTATAGTTAGTTCCTTACAATAAAAAACATATTATTCCTTACAATATACTGTTAGTTATTGCTAAAATGTTACGTTGTTTACCTGTCGTCTCTATCATCAGATAAGCTCGCGGTTACCAGATTTTTTAATATCATTGGAACGTGACCAGCAAACAGAATCTCAACCGAATTGAACATTTCTTTTCTTTTCATGTTCGCTACTGTGTTACAGTGTCCAGCCGCAGTGATTGTATTGAGTTAAGCTTCTTTTGCGCTAAAGAAAAATTGCTGCGGTGTCGCCAAGACTCGTGTTCGTATTGTATCACTACTTTTTACGACAATTTCTTTACGCGACTTTATTTGCGAAATATTTATTCAGTAAGACTTGCCCTAAGGGACGGGCAAACAGTATTATATTTAATAGATAAAACAATATAAAGCTAAAAATCCGTGTACACACACACCCACGTGGTCTTTTTTACATACTTCCGCACTTTGTCATGATACGCTGAAATACGCGTACCTAATATCAATTTGTCATAAATTTAAAAATGATTAACACTGACTGCTGAGCAGTTTTGCTTGTCTAGCCACGGGTGCGGCTCTGCACGCGCCATAGTGTTTCCCCATACAAAAAACACAACAGTTGTGTTATGCCGTACTCGTGGCAAGTTATGGAAAACACGACAGTTCTGTTTTCAGCAGCGAACGTGTTAAATACTCCCCTCGACTGTGGACCCCTATTTATATTACCCTCTTCAGAGAGGAACTAAGTAAATCAAAACCTTTCTTAACGGATGCTCACGTTACAAAATAAGTCCACTATCCAAATTCCATGCAATTCCTATCAGCGTTCATGAATTTTACAGGTATTGAAGAAGATTCATCAAAAAACCAGAGGGAAGCTGCGTTTACCGGCTTTCCTCCAAAGTAAACGTTTGGGAACACCGGCCGGCACCGCGCCGTGTGAAAAATTCAATAAACATTTTATCTCAGTTATTACAGCTTACTGGAACCAGGCATTAACGAGCGCACCCACTAAAGGCTTCGAAAAATTCGCACCAGCTCTGTGGGAAACAAACTCGTTATTTTTTAATTAAAAGTATACCGCTTTTACCGTTTGGGACGGGAACATGGCGTGTGGTCCTTATCAGGGCGGGCGCAATCCTGGCCACTCTTAAGTGGTTATCGAATGGTCCCAGCGACCTTTCTGGATTAAGGGCGGAATAGATTCGGCGGAACACGAGCCCATTGTGTTCCGTAACCGATCTGTGTTATTCCGACGAGGTCCGGCCGAAACGGCATAACGTCGCCACAGGAACAGTAGATTACAGTATCCAATGTCCTTTACTTTGAAAAAGAAATATTTGAATTGCGAACCGGATTCAAACCTCTCTAAAGCCTTCCATTAGTTTCTTATATTATAGCGTTTTACGAGAACGGAACTAAGTACATTTACCATTTTTTTGTTGTTTACCTATTGTAATTCTTCTGTACTGTGTTTATTTTTGTTTCTGGTGTACAATAAAGAGTTTTTCTATTCTATTCTATTCTATTCTATTCTACATTCGTAAGAGCTTTAATTTCTCTTCTATTACCTCGCACGTTGGACACTTGCTCGTTCTTTTCGATGATTCAACCATAAGAATCGGAGACTCGATGTTTTGGTTCAAATGTGGTGATGGTAGAATCAGCAAACTTGACAGCTATGTGTCAGTCTAGTTGTGCAGCGTTTGCTGGACGTTTTTAGAATAATTGAGATCGTTTTATTGAACCACCACTAGAGAAGAACTACCTACTTTATGTTTAAACAGAATTAACCATCAAATGACCAACTCGTGTGTCTAATTTATTATATTGAGCTAAACTTTTAATTTATTTATGGGCATTCACTCCTTCACTCCTTTTAATACTCACACTCTTACCCCTCCCTAATTATTAGATTATCTATTTTTTATTATTAATTTATGTGTGGGTTATTTTTTCTTATCTTTTTTTATTTAAAATGCCCTAAATATGTTATATACTCGTATACGACATTTTTTGAAGTCTTTCTTAAGTCCGTGTGTCACCAAAGGCAAGAGCTGAAAATCAGCGTTGTGGTTTGACCACAGCATTATGCTGAGCTCAGGCCTTGTCTGACATCACTGCGCGCCGGCTATCTGCGTACGCTATTATGTTCATCGTGTGTTTTCATTTTCTTGTCTTGTCTCTAAATAAGTACGTTGTTCGCTGTTGTGTGCAGTTGTGTCAGAATAAATGTTTTTTCTTTCTTTCTTCTTTCTTAATTACTTGATTAAAATTAAGTGTGCATTAGCAATTTTTTTTAAGAGTATTTAATAATTCTGGACCAATACCACCAAAATTTGAAGTCACGTGACATAATGGTGATAGAACGTGTGAATTTAGGTACTGTCTCAATTAATACGTTATCCCTCGGTCTAGGGTGGCATGTTTCGGTGGTTTTTCAATTTGTACGCGTGGATTTGTGCCCTGTTACGGGGGGTTAAGCTGCTTTTAGTGATGTGTTCGGTGTAGTGGGCGTATTCTTTACAGTTATTGTAAGACTATTGGGAAATAATATTTTGGATTGGAAATTATTCTCCATTAGTTTCAAATTTAGGTTTCAAACAAATTGAGACGCGCACGGTGTTATAGCGGTCTAAAACAATTGACAGCCACTATATTGGTTACTCCTCACGAATTTGATGGGAGACTCAAGAGTGGGCCGATATGGGTTGATAATGATGATGATCTTAGTTTCTATGGATCGCTTTAACCAGCGCAACTGCTTTGATCACTTCGTACCTTAATCAGCATTAAATTTAAATATCGTCCATCATCACAATTATGGACGTCTCCACTGCGATCGATGTTTGTGGTACATTCGGTCATAACACGTCAAGGTTTCAAAACAACTAATATTATTAACTAGCCAACTAACTTGTACATACCACACACATTAATACTTCGAAATAAGGCCCGTAACGCATTACGGGCTGTTTGGGGCCCATGTGTCCTGCAAATGGACACTACCCGGCCTCGGGGACGAATAAAAATAATATACACGGGGATTAACCTAATCCTATGATGAATGTGGGTCGACACAGAAATGTATGAGTGGACGCGGACGTTATAGTGCTGTGGATAGCCGACATAATTCATCTTCATATTTTGAAAGCATTGGTATTATGGTTTATTATGATATTTTTTGATGCAGTCGTTGACAGAGTTTGTCTGATCTTAACTGATCACTACAGTAAAACGAGCACGTAAATCTCTTTGGTTATGGAAACCTCGTGGGTCATGGTTGTTAATAATGAGTCGCAGTGGACTCTGGGCGGTGTGGCATGACCAGAAGGTTCGATATCGATTGATTATATTTTGAAACATTTTCAAGAGTGATAAGGGCCGCGCTAGATAATGTACCCTAGGGTGGGATCATACGGAGAAACAAAAGATTCTGCACAGTTGAAACTCGGGAAACTAGCCAGTTATAATTGCAATGCTAGTCAGGCCCTCGTCTTATCACGCCGTGCCGTGCCGTGTGTGTATAGGTGTGCTGTGTATGCTGTGTGTGTGTGTATGCGCGTGTGTGTTTTAAACCAATCCCATCAAAAAAGTTCTTCTGTCGTAAAAACTTGTGAAATCTAATGTAAAACGAAGTCGGTCAATTTATAACTAGGACGTCTTGAATTGAGACTTCTAGCTTTACCCACAATTAAGTTGCGGAGGTCGAAAATGACCTCAATGGCCTCGAGAAAAGGATGGTATGGCTCCCTTTGTTTTCTCGAGTTGGCGGGAGCACTGCCGTGCCCCGGATTGATAAGAAATTGTTTTATGTCTATCACAAAACGTTTACTATGACGCTTCCGATATCTATAAAAATAGCTTATGAATAGTTTTTCTTGCGAAATAAAATAATTGGTCGTGGAATTAGTGTCAAATGTGTAACTTCCACGCCGCCAGAGGCCGCCCAGCGGAGGCTTCGGTGGGGAACTGTCATCTAACAGCTATATAAAGCAAACAACACGCAAACAAAGTTGCGGGTAAGAGATAGTAACTATCTATAGGTAAATTCCTGTTCCAAAGTTTTCACAGCCCCAACTGCGGCGTAAGTAAGACGGAAAATAGCTCCTTACGCCAACTTTGTTCGGATGCTCAATAATTCAGAGAGCCCAAGTGGGCATATTAATTATTTCATATGCTGGCTTGGTACTAAGAAGACGCGGGATGTGTTTTCTAAGAAGTTTGTTGCAACAATTTCAGGTCTTTTTAGGTTTCCAGTGCGGGCACGTACCAATGTGTTTCTTGTAAAACGTATACTATATACGTCCCATACCTACCCGAGAATGTTTTTGAGGTAGGTATGTTATCCACTAATCCGGACCGCTTGGCATGGCATTGGTATCCGGAGGCACAATGGTGGGTTATGGCTTATGGCCTAACCCTCCTAATGAAAGTGAGGGGAGACCCGTGCTCAGCAGTGGGCCGATATGGGTCGATCATGATGATGATTTTTGCTAATCAGTTATAGGAAGGTATTTTTGGAGAAGACAGATATTCGAATGCAAGTTGAGTTACCTTTGTTTTTGTACCTATTTATTAGTGTTACAAGATCAGATAAATAAACTTGTCTATTTATTTTTTCCTGACTATGGTGAAGCAAAAGAAGGTATGTATCAAAATAGGAGTATGTATGTACTTGTTTAACATCTACTGCAGGAGGAGTAACGTTCTAAAAGTGAAAGCATTTTCACGGACATTCACGTCTATTATTTGTAATTATTATTGATAGCTGCTGTTTGTTTTCTATCTTAATATAAAATAAAAATTACAATAATAAACCTTACTAGACATACGTGAATCGCATTCAAACCCTCTCTCTCTTATTTTTAACAAAAACGTGTTAACTCCTGAACACGTTGAACGTGAGATAACCCGTTCTTGTCGCGATAAACATTAACTTTAGTATTAAATTTAATTTAGGGCCTCCTGCAACTAATGTATGGACAGTTGCACGTTTCATAACAATGGTTTTGGAATGCACTGGCATAAGCCATACATACACAAGACCACACAAATTCAACACAAGACATTCAATAGACTTAGACCAACATGATACCTCATCCGTGAACACGTGCATTGTGTTTATGCGGCCAGTACCGACTCAAGGACACTTGTATTAACAAGGGTACATGTGACCTGACGATCTCATACGATCCAGTGATCCAGGACAATTCAGTAGCGATGGGAAAGTCCGAGAATTTTTAGTCTATCGAAAGAATTGCAACGGTGTAAAATAACATTTTTTTTTAAATTTGACTAAACGACGAGACGAGAATGTCGTTCACCTGATGGTAAGCGCTACGCCTGCCGATAACAGTCACAGTGCTACCCATAACTTTAAATTGCAAAATCCTGCGCGGCACTGCACTGCGCTCGTCACCCTGAGACATCGGCTCTAAAGTGTCATATGCCCAGTAATTTCGCTGAAAACAGTGCCCTTCAAACCGGAACACAATAATGTTTGCACACTACGGCTTGGCGAATGAATATCTGGCAAAGGTGTGTACTTTCCCAGGCGGTCTCTCGCAGAAATCTCAGTGAAACCACAATGGTGACTTTTGTTAGATAGATAGATAGATAGATAAACTCTTTATTGAAACACCACAGAACAAAGAAAACTTAAAAACTAGAACAAAACAAATTTTACAATTAGTGTCACAATGGACGGTCTTATCACTCAGAGCGATCTCTTCCAGACAACCATGCACGGAGAGGAGTAATTATGACATCGGACGGTGGTTGTTAGTTATATTATTTTAAAGAACTTTTTTCATAAGTTATGTAAGAAATTTTTTCACGTCACTTCGTGCTTTGAAGGGCACGTGGGCCTAGTTGTTATCGATTACTAGCAATCGTTAAGGTGGAACGTTTCGCATATGGCGGAAAATATAAATTTCAATTAGTTTTCGCCCCAAAAACTAAACTTTTTTTTAAATTGAAATTTCCCGGTAAAAGCGAAACGTACCACTTCAAGCCACGTCAGAGGCTCGTGGATGTCCTGGCAAACTTTAATACTAAAAGTCAGCATTACCTCATTTCACTAACAAAATTCTGAACAGACACAGCGAACAGCGGCAGGGTGAGTGTGTGTAGAATTTCGCCGGATCGGTTCTAGGTGGAGAAGAAAACCACTTCTAGGCCAGTCAGAATCACAATTATGTACATCAATTCTAAATTTGAAAAAAGCCGCGAAATGTGAAAAAAAAATTACATTGTTTCAATAAAAAAATAAAACCCTCTACTTATATATGGCGACACTCCTTTCAATAAATTGACAAGGGGCCTGAATTTGTGGACGCCATCTTTTGGTGACTGGACCCTAATATTTCTTGAGGCAGATTCACGAGTTTTCAAATAGGCGATTTAGCAGTTGTTGCGATTTAGTTGGGTCGTGTCTTACGCTTTTGTAGGTTATTGCTTAGAAAATAACAGCTATAAAATTAAACGTCGAAGGTCGCCGAGCAGGCGACTCTTTTTGTTGGGTAGGTATTTCCAATGTGCCACGACTATATTCGCGTAAATCTTACGCACCCTAAACTTTTGACAGTATTATACATTTGTTTTCTTTCAGGATTACTGTAGTTTTTAAAAGTAAATGAGTTTATTATACGGTCTTTTAATTTACAACAATTGTATTTCACGTACATTAACAAAAAAGATTAATTTTGTTCCTCATAATTACAAGCTTTATTATTTTAACACCACCTGTCAGTTAACATGTTTGGAGAACATAATTTTTTATTGTCAATGGAATTGGCATTTAAACGAGTCAAGTTTCGATGACAATACAATATAATTGTGACAGCAATGGAAGTAAAACAACGGATATTCTCTGTAACTAACAGAAGGTTGGTTATGTTTGAGCTTATTTTAGTCAGCTTGCAGTACCTAAAAAGCATTTTATAAAAGCTTGCCTAAAAAAAAAAAAATACAAAAAAGGTATTTGAAACTAAAAACGAACATCGACATGACTGTAACATAATAGCCACGACTTATTTAATAGGCGTCCAAATTGAATACATCCAAATAATAATACACTCCAAATTATATCTATCGGGAAGTTCGAACACTGTATTTCAATTAAAGTAGCCAACAACAAAGTACAAGGAGTGAGCGGAAGCGTTGGTCCGCTGTTCGAGGTCAATTCAAACACAACTGTTGGGAACTCACACCTACAGGATGTTAGGGGTGTTAGGGGTTTGTCTTTTGCGAGTTTGAGTAACATTAAGGTATCGTAACTTTACGTTATATCAGGTCACGACGTTTACTCACACATTTAGAGGAGATATAATATGAGCACAACATTTATTGAAGTAAAACTTCTTTACCCACGCTTGACTTGGGGAGTAAGCTGGTTACAAATGCAAAGTCAAAGATATTAGGCGACAAACAAAAGACAATCCGCTGATAGTATGAAGGTTCATACGAACCCGTTTGTCTATTGTCATTTGTCATTTAGGCGTGTAATATTGAGTGACCTTCCGATTGCCCTCCGGATTGCGGGTAGAGGTGCGGGGAAGTGGGCTGGAGTGTTCATTCTGTACGTAGTACCATAACTTATTCTGTGATTGAGTTACGTACACTGCAATATGTACCTCCTTTGTCAGGTATAATTCACTGCTGACTTGTGAGCCAACCCTGAGTACATAAAGTAACCTATTCTTGGCAATAGTACACTGTACACTAACTAGATGCTGTTGAGGCGAGCATATGTTCGATGTGCCCGCATCCGGGCTTTACTCTGTATGCACTTCTAGAACTTCAGACGTTGTGGTTAATCTACGGAGTGTTCGTAATAGTTAGTATAAGATATATTCCATGTGCATAGAGCCTTCTTGAATGGCGATAATTTTTTCGGAGTCCAGCGTATAGCCGTCTAATCGATATAATAATATGCGGGTGATAAACGCTTTGCGAGATCACAGTTGAGTGTAAGCGGAGATAGCCTAGTAGATGAACGTCCGCCGTCCAAGCAGCAGTATGCAAACATTAGTGTGTTCCGGTTTGAAGGGCATTGTTTCCAGCGAAATTACTGGGCATATGACACTTTAGAGCCGACGTCTCAGGGTGACGAACGCGGTGCAGTGCCGCGCAGGATTATGCAATGCAGTGTTCTGGGTGGTGCTGTGACTGTTATGGGCAGGCGTAGCGCTTACCATTAGGTGAACGTCTTGCTCGTCTCGTCACTCAGTCAAATGAAAAAAAAGGAGTTGGTCGTGAGTTCAAATCCCGATGCGGGCACGTAGGTACGAAATTATCACACGCTTAGGTCAAGGAAAACTTCGAGCGAAAACCCAGATGCTTGAGAATTTTTCGAAGGTATGTAATCAACCAATCTGAACCGGATCCCCGTGGTGAGTTCTGGTCTAATCCTCCTCACAGAAGTGAGGGGAGATCTTAAGAGTAGGGCGATATGGGTTGATGATGATGATGATGACAGGGAACCACGAGTTGATACCGAAACCACACTACCGCGTGAATAATCCTGCTGGCTGGCGGATGCCATGGTAAGTGAAAATAACTGAATTAACGTAACTTTTACAATTTTAATAATGTAATATTATGGTAATAAAATGACCAGTAGGTAGAGAAGTGTTATGTGACGTGACTCATCTCATAATAACTTAGTTTTAACGTAGAATACAAGTTTGTTACCAAGAAGCCAGAGTTTATGGTTTTGCTCACTAATATATCTTTGCTTGCGGCGGCTTTGCGTAATGGGTTTCTCCCCTCCCTCAAATATGGCGAGGAGCTGGTCCACAAGTCATTTTCGAGTCTTGTAAAAGTGCATTATTTTTGCCTATTTACAATAATTGATATGGGTTTTGAGTTTTATTTTTTGACTGAAGTGATCCACTACCGCGGCGACAGGCGGATATATGTACGTATTTCTTTTTTTTTTTAACTGAATGACGAGACAGTTTCAGTGTAACAGTTACAGTGCCACCCAGAACTTTGCATTGCATAATTTTTCGCGGCACTGCACTGCGCTCGTCACCCCGAGACATCGGCTCTAAAGACGTATCGGACGTTGTGGGTCATGCTGGCGTGGCCACCAAGCAAACGACCTCATCCCGCCATTCAGTTAAAAATAGCTGTAGACACAAATTTCCTTTCTGAAAATTTGTCACGCGGATAAACCTTACCATCCCTTTTCTTACCGCCATCCTTCGCGAAACTAAAGATAAACATCTGAAAGACTTTATTAGCCGAGATAGCTGTTAGGCCGCGCACACGGCGTCCTCTCTAGGGGATACTTGTTATAAATTAAGAAGAACCCCACTCATTCCGGCCTTATCTTTATTAGGGTTCTTGCTACTCGTGGAATTAAGTAATCACATAACACACTAGCGAAATTGATTGAGTTTTTGTTAAGAAAAATGAGTGCACTTAACGACTCGTGCCATTGTTTTCCTGTTCATTATCAACCCATTGCGTCCCACTGCTGAGCACGGGTCTCCCCTCACTTTCGTGAGGAGGGTTACGCCATAATCCACCACGAGGGACCGGTCCAGATTGATGGATAACACACCTACCTCCGAAATAATTCTCGAGTAGGTATGTAGGTTTCCTCACGATGTTTTCCTTCACCGAAAAGCGAGTGATAATTACGTACAAATGCTTTTACAGAAACACATTGGTACGTTGGTTGATTTCCTGTTATTGTTAGTAAAAACCTCCTCCGTTTTTAGCAAACTTTTTCATTTATAACACCACTAGCTGCGCTCCGCTCTTTTACCCGCTCTTTTTACAACATAAGTTATATTTTGTTTCCGTAGGAATACGGAAATAAAATAACTTATGTTGTTTGCTTATAATGTAGCTTTCTATTGGTGAAAAAAAAATTTAAAATCGGTTTAGTGGTTTAGCCACCCAAAATCGTAACAAAAAAAAAACAATTTATAATTTTAGTTAGGATCTGCGTCCCGCGGTTTCACTCGCAATAAGCATTATCCCACAAGAAACTGTTACTTTTGCGGGAATAACAGTATACTATGTTATAATTCGGGTACTAAACTCTATGTGTACCAAATTTCATCAAAATCCGTTCAGTAGTTTTTGCGTGAATGAGTAACAAACATCCATCGTCACAAACTTTCACATCTATATATATAAAAAGGTTTATGTACGCTTCTAAAACTCAAAAAGTTCTGCACCGATCGAGCTGAAATTTCAGCATGATATACGAGGGTGAATCAAAAAATTCTTGGAATCAATATTAAAAAATGCAAAGATTTAAATAATAATATTTTATTTTTCTACATAATCTCCCTCCAATGCAATGCATTTAGAATAACGCGTTTCTAACTTCCTTATTCCTTGTGAAAAAAAATTATTTTCTTGAATCTCGAAAAAGTCCTCTACGGCAGCTATAACCGCGTCATTATCGTGAAATTTTGTTCCACGAATTTCCTCTTTTAATTTTGGAAATAAGTGAAAATCACTTGGGGCTAAGTCCGGAGAATATGGTGGGTGGTCAAGGAGATTGAAGCCAGCACAGCGGATTGCGTTGAGCGCAACTTCCGATCGATGAGCAGGAGCGTTATCTTGAAGGAACAATACGCCCAACGACAGTTTTCCACGACGTTTTTCTTTAATCGCTTCACGCACTTTCGGGATTAAATTTGCATAATAGGGTCCAGTAATCGTCTGGCCTTTTGGCATGTTATCAATAAAAAGGATTCCTTCACTATCCCAGAACACAGAGGCCATAACTTTGCCAGCGGTAGGAGCAACTCGAAATTTCTTAATGGATGGAGAGGATGGTCGTTTCCAAGACATGCTTTGTCTTTTAGTTTCAGGATCAAAATGGTGGACCCACGTTTCATCCATGGTGACAAGACGATGGCAAAAATTATCCGAATCACGCTGGAACATTTCGAGATTACGCTTGGAAATTTCCAAACGTCGCTTTTTGTTTTCGTCGGTTAACATTCGTGGCACCCATCTTGCAGACACTTTTTTGAACCCCAGTGAATCAATTAAAATGGATTGAACGCTACCAAAAGATATCTTTAGGATCTCAGCTATATGTTTTATAGTCATTCTTCTGTCTTCCAAAACCAGATTCTCAACCTTTTTGACATTTTCTTCTGTAACGGAGGTTGAAGGCCGCCCAGAACGCGGGTCATCTTTACAGCTTGATCTACCTCTTTTAAATTCAGCCACCCAGTACGCAACCGTAGAATAGGGTACAGCATCACCCCCTAATGTCTGCTGAATGTCCAAAAAAATTTCCTTCGTAGACATTTTTTTCAAACTGAGATATTTTATCACCGCACGTAACTCACTTTTATCCATAATTTTGACTTTTTAGCAACTCGTTGCACAAAAAAAATTATTACATGCGAACGAACTGACAAAAACAAGTGACAGTCTGCATAAATATAGTGTGATAGACACTCTTTAATTTGAATATCGAACTTGATCCAAAAAGGTTTCATATATATGCACTTCTAAGAACTTTTTGATTCACCCTCGTATAATCCGCATCAAGGATTGTTTTTATATATTATTTTCATCAGTGACATATCAGCGAATGTGCGAATGTGCCACAGGGAAGCGTGGCAGGGTACAGCTAGTTTATAATATTAGTACGATTAGTGTGATTGTTAACCCGCTTATAATGTTCAATTCTGCAGTATCTCTACCTACTTTTAGATATCGGCTGTTTAGAATATTATGTAAATTCAGTTTGAAAACTTTGAAACTTGCAAGTTGTGTGTACGTGAGGCGTTTATCGCGAGCTTCTTTGAAAGTCTAATAGTTTGTGTGCTAACTGAGTAGAAAATTGGATATGGAAACCACTTTTTTTAAGTTATGGTAGCAGCGACTGGTATTTATTTATTTAATACTTTATTGCACAGATTAACTAACTAGTACAAATGGCGGACTTAACGCTAAGAGCATTTTCTACCAGTCAACCACCCATAGTGAAAAAGAGGGGGGTGTAGGTGTTCATCAAAATATATTATGCAAAAAAAGTAATGGAAAATATGGTATGGGCACAAGCGACATATAGAAGTGTACGAATGTGTGTGTGTACTTCGATGTGTATGTAATAATATGTTGATAAACACTGAAATAATCAGTTTGACGGTTTATTGAGATGTTTGAGCGATACGGTGTTTTAGTGCTAAATATTTCAACATAAAAACAAAAAGAACTATTTACGGTTGACGCGATATAAAGTCTCGTTGATATTAGTGACCCGGTGTAGCTCTAAAACCGGAAAAACTGTTTGAAATTTAAATTTCCCGCCATTACAGAAACGAACCACCTTAAAACTTATTTTTAACTTTTAATTAAAAAAAATAAGACATTACCCTTAGTAAATCAAAGTTTGTTACAATTTTACCCTTAAGGGGGAAATGTACAATTAAGGGATCAAAATGTGTGTGGAAATATGTAAGGTTTCGGCTAAACCGTTTGTTTTACAAAATGTTTAAAAGTCAAACTAAATAAGAATTCTCCTCGAAACCAAAGAAACGAAAAAACGTGTTTAGATTAATTAACTAGAATAAACTTAATACCTTCCAATCGCGCGCTTATTAGCTTATTAATTTAGAAAAAAATAAGGTCAATTAGTGGAAAACGCGAAACGCCGCTTAAACCCACGCCCGTATTTTAATAAGCCCTAACAAAGCAATAACATAGCAACTAAGCTTATATTCATAGAAATATAGAATTGTCAAGTAATAGTACTTAACATGACGGTGGGTTCTTCTTCTGCGCTCTTCGTCTATCTTTTTGACCGTCTTGATGTTGTTGAATTGCAACTGCTATTGAATCGCAGATGAGCGAAAGCTATTAGGTAGTAGCTACATGCCTACCTGTTATTTAAGAATTCAGATGTTTTCTCATTTTCTTAATCATCATCATCATCATATGCAGCTCATCCAACCCACTGCAGGGCATAAGCCTCCTCCCTCTTACGCCATTCATCCCGGCTTTGGGCCGATCTGGTCTGGTCTGTTTTCTTAATATTAGATATTATAAAAAATGCAACGATCCAGGCGACGATCCATGGTACAGATTTTGTATTATTTTTAGGACTGTGGATGAGTTAGTGAAAAGATCTTTCAGTGAGACGGTGCAAGTTTGTGCACTATCCAAAATACTTCAGGCATTATAAAGTTATTCATAAATCAAAACTAAAAAAGTATGTGGTAATTGGTAAGTGATAATTACGTACATAACATAATTTAGTTGTGCAAGAAACTAATTGGTATTCGACCGCACTAGGATTTGAACTCACGACCCTCTTTTTGGTAGGCGGACGTTCTTCCCCTAGATTATCACCGCTTAAATTAAATTTTAATACTAAAATCGAAATATAAAGTCTAAAATAATGTTCTTGTACCTTATGCCGCCCCCAAAATACGTGCCTTATTACTGGTCGGCCCTTTAAGCTCAATTAGCGACAGGATGTCATATACCAGGCCGCCGGATACGTTCGCCTTGTTACGGAAGATTGTCACCAAAGCGCTCCTTGGCAGATTATGTAGGTTTTGCTAATTGGTACCGTCTTCCCCTTAGCCTCTGTTAATATGTAGACCTTTTCACGTACTTAATAAATGTGGGTTTGTGGTGGGAGTGTCATAAAGTAGGAGTATATTTGTATACAAGAGCTTTTTAGAAGAAAACAATTTTTTTTATTTTTAACATTAATTAAAGTGTACATATATTGTAAAAAAACATAGGAAATGGAAAAAAAACACAAAGAACTCTTTTGTATTCGTATACAAAAGAGTCGTACGTTGATTCAAAAATAAATAAAAATTAAAAATTATATTTTTTTTGTAAATTATTACGAAGGAGTGAAGTGAAGAGTTTCCGTTCTGTGGAGAAGACGTCTCTTCAAGACCTTTCTTGCCGTTTTTTTCTAAGCCTGTTCGTCTCTTTATATATTTATACTAGCTGTGCCCTGGCACGCTTCGCTGTGGCACATTCGCACATTCGCTGATATGTCACTGATGAAAAAATAGATAAAAACAATCCATTATGCGGATTATATATCATGCTAAAATTTCAGCTCGATCGGTGCAGAACTTTTTGAGTTTTTGAAGCGTACACAAACCAACATAACATTTTTATATATATAGACAAAGATACATTTTTGCATCGTCTGTTTATCCTGTTTGGTGACGGGATCTATCCTGTCACCATGATGTTTCCACCGGTATGTAAGTTTATTTTATAAATATATTTTCTATTTAGAGATAGAAAACATCTTTATAAAACCAACCATGGTGGTACAGCCAAGCAGTAGTGTGCAAATATTACTGTGTTCCGGTTTGAAGGGCACTGTTTTCAGCGAAATTACTGGGTATATGAGACTTCAAAGCCGATGTCCCAGTGCAGTGCCACGCAAGATTATAACATGCAAAGTTTTGGGTGGCACTTTAACTGCAGGCGTAGCGCTTACCATCAGGTGAACGACATGCGCCTCTCGTAACTCAGTCAATTAAAAAAAAAAGCTTGTCTATGTCTATGCCTCCAGTAATGCGACCGCACTCGCCACCGTAGCTGTCTGCACAACCCATTATAGTTGAGAACCACTCAATTAAATCAGTATAGTCGATTTATACAATACAGCAGCTGCGGCTCATTTATTGGCTGCATCCAATAGTCATAAATTGAAGGAGAATGTAAAATTTCAATTAATTTAATAAGCTGTGTGAACGCAACGTAATTGTGGCTTAATGATTAAATAGTGAAATAAGTCCCGACACATCGGTTCCGCGAATCCCCTTCCGGGGACTTTTAATTTAAATTTACTGTCAGAAATGTAATTATTGGTTAAATGAGGATTATTTTATTGTTATTTTGTTTGCAGCGGTGGTGGTTGATGGACAACCTTTGTGGTTAATCCTACTTTAATTAATTATCCTACTGAATATTATAAATATGAAAGTTTGTGAAGGTGGACGGATGTTTGTTACTCTTTCACGCAAAAACAACTGAACGGATTTTGATGAAACTTGGTACACATGTAGTTTATTACCTGGATTAACACATAGAATACTTTTTATCTTTTAAGAATTCACAGTTCCTGCGGTATAATACTCAACGCGGGTGAAACTGCGATGCGCGACTAGTATTACGATAGAATATAAAACTCTTTATTGTACACCAGAAACAAAATTAAACACAGTACAGAAAAATTACAATAGGTAAACAAGGGTAGTACAATGGGCGGTCTTATCGCTGAAAGCGATTTCTTCCAGACAACCTTTGGATGGACAGTAAAAAACATTTTTCGATAGTAGGGTGGGTGGGTGACTAGTATTACGATAAACGCAATTTGAAATGAATATCAACAAAATATAAATAACACTCACACCCAGAAGACTGGAGCAGTGATAAAACAAGAGTTCCAATGTTCACTTTCCGTTTCTATCACCATATCATCATCATCTATTCTAGTCTTTGAAATCGACAGGCATCTAAAATGTCCCCTGAATTGAACATCAAAAAGTTGCTCAAAATTGACTTGCAAGATTAGACCTAATGAGACATCAATCCATTCATACATACTAACACCACAGAGTAAAGACAACCTACATTGCATCAGGCTGTACTGAAACAGTAAGTTAATAAAAGCTTTTAAAAAAACTTGTAGTAAAAATATGCCGTACGTAAAAAGCGAAGATACAAAGTTAGTTTCGCGCTTACCACAAGCAAACCCGTGACGGGGCTAGAATTAAGGCGGATTTACATTGATTCAGTTACTGGCGCCAGAACCGGACTGAGTTCAAAATAAGCTGCCAGAATACTTAGTCAGTACTGATGTGGTAGCGTATTATTAACTTTAAATATGCTTACATTTTTTTTTTATTTGACTATGTAACGAGACGAGTAAATCATTTTCAACGGAATGTAAGTGCTACGCCTGTCCATAATAGTTACAACACAATCCAGATCTTTGCACTGCATAATCTTCCGTGGCACTGCACTGCGCTCGCACAGGAAAAGGAAACTCTATTAACACTACCAGGGCTTCTACGTAACTCTACGGGGATTTTGGTGCGTAATATTGACTGGCCTCCCAATTTCCCTCCGTGTTGCGGGTAGAGGTGTGGAGAAGCAGAACGCGCGGTGGGAAGCGTCCATGCTGTATGTAGAACTATGTAACTTCTGCTTAAATTTGAAGTCAGCAACTGACTCAATGTAAATTGGCCTTTAAATTAAAAGGACAGCAATTTCGGGACAGCAGAGCGTGTTATGCAAATCGCGTAACTATTGTAGGTCTGATTTATGACCTACATGCGGCCTGCTAGGCATTACTTAAAACGGTCGTAAAAAGTGTCGCAGATTACGCTACCAACACTTATGTCACGTAAATGACCGCGATATTCTGTACAAATGTTCTTGTTAGGTTTTTTTTGGCAAGAGTTGGTTTATTTTTATTGTTTTTAGCTAACATAGCTATAATGTTTGACCACTTCTGGTTATTTATAGGCAAACATATTTTTGCCAGTGTTTTTTTTTTTATTAGGCATTAGTCTTTATCTCTTTTCCTACATTAAATATTATGAATTTTGAATTCAACCACATCAAAGCAACGCAAAATTGCGAAATACAAATTAAATAGTTTCTAAAACTCGTTATCCCGATAACAATAGATATTTTTACTCCAAACTACATATATTAATTAAACATTGAATAATATAAAATTGGTTTAAAATCGATAAATTTTGTCAGTTATTGTCTTGATGTTGTCAAACAGGATATTTATTAAATTTTTCGTGCAAATGTTGAGGTCCATGGTTCAGAAAAAAATATAATTAAAACTCTGACTGCTTTCTAGTTTTTGCGGCAATAAAGCTTCGCTTATATTATTTTAATAGATCTAGGACACAAAATTGAAGTTTTTCACGGTTCTTTTTGTCATGAAATTCCACGGATGACTAATTTAATAGACACTCCATTGTCACCACTAATTTATAAGCTGTAGATTTTTGTAAGAATAGAACAGAAAATACTTTTTTGAACAGCAGTTTACAAAAATTAAAAAAAACAACTTAAAGTCTCATATGCCCAGTAATTTGAAACAGTGCCCTTCAAACCGGAACACTTAATGTTTGCACACTACTGCTTGGCGGATAAATATCAAAATTGTCATGTATTAAACAATTTCAAATTTAAAAGAAAAACACAAAAAAAACCATAGAAAATCATTATACCTCACGCCCGTTATTTCCTCTGTTCATTGAAACCTGTTGTAAAAGACGTTGTATTTCTTTTCTTTTTTCTTTATGCGCGGTCTATTCAATTTGTTGTCCGTGCAGAATCTTGAAAGACCTTTTATAATAATGGTGGGTATCTGTCTACTTCATAGTAGTGATGGATGGCAGTCGTGCGCTGTTTCGAGCAATTTTTTCGGTTACAACAAGGATTTATAAGGAGACTGGCTGTTACCCGCGACTTCGCTCAAGATTGTCTACTTATAAAGAGCAGTATACGACAAAAATATTGTAAACTAGCTGTGCCCTGCCATGCTTCGCTGTGGCATATTCGCACATTCGTTGATATGTCACTGATGAAAAAAATTGATAAAGACAATCCTTGATGCGGATTATATATCATGCTAAAATTTCAGCTCGATCGGTGCAGAACTTTTTGAGTTTTTGAAGCGTACACAAATCAACATAACATTTTTATATATATAAAAGATTGAAAACGTGATAGAGACTAAAGACAAGCTTCTAAACCAAATTAACTAAAAAACGAAAATTATCACTGTCTGACGGTGACTGAGTGGTGGCCGAGACAGGGAAGACGAAGCATCCGCCGTCCAGCAGCAAAATGGGCCGACGATGTAACTATAATTGCAGGTCGAAACTGGATACGATTGGTACAGGACCGAGGCATATGACATGGTAAAGGAGAGGCCTATGCCCAGCAGTGGGAGGATAACGGCTGCGGATGACAATGATGATCACTGTCTGTCTGTCTGTATGTCTTCGCTATACGTAAATACTACTGAACCAAATGCAGTGCGGTTTTTACGGTAGTTTAGAATCTGACTTAAAAATGATATGCGTTGCAACGACGACTTGAACTCAGCTAGATACGGGACCTTTAATGGGAAACTGTAATATCACTTTAAATAATTTCACCGTGAATGAACTCGTGGCCAATTAGTTCTATAAATATTTATCTTCAAGTAAACTGTTCCGGTAGTTTATCAACTAATTTACTTCGATAACTAATGAGCTCTCTTACTTGTAATTAATATTATTTGTATAGAAAGCCAAGTCCCAGAGTCGCTTTCAGTAACTTTTATAACTGTAATGAAATGATACATACAGAGAGTTAATAGTACAGGTAAGGGCTGCCGATCTTACTTTATAATAAATAAACTATCTTACGATATTTTACGTCTGCGTACTTTATACTTTGGAATAGTAATGAATATACCTTATTTCAACTTCAAGTTCATTTGGATCATACATTGTTTTTTTTTCAATGATTATTAAGAAATAAGCAAAATACATCAGTTTTATAAATGAAAATATTATAATTTAAAATTTTTTTACAGTCGGTACTTTTCATTTGGCGGCTACGAAACCAAAATTATAATACTTTAATTACTAATCAAAAAGAGGGCAACCCTTGTAATAGTAACTGTCAGAGTAATAGCGGAGTAAATGATAGATTTGGGGCCATGAAGACAGAGGGGATACGAATGTGGAGCCCAAAATCTTTATTCCAAAATTTCAAATTCTTCTATATTCGTTAGTCTTGGATGTTATGAAAACCACAGTCAGCTGTATAGAATGTAGCCAGTTCATTATATGTAACTGGCTGTGGTTACGTTGTTTTAGGCATAGCAAAATCAATTGGGCAATCATTTGGCGGGGGGGGGGGGGGGATCACAGCGTACTTATTCTTATTCCATGCAGTTCATTTTCAAGCCTTAAACTGAATGGCCTAGATTGGCACCAAATACTTATAAAAAACAAAAGTGACGTGACGTCACTCAAAAATAGACTGAAAAGAATGAGAGAAAAAGAGAATGAGATGGAGCTATATAAACTTCCATAAATGTAAACGAATTGTTACGATCTCTTTAGATAAATATCTCTGGTCGACTTATGAAGTTTAAGTTTAAGGCCTTAAACTGAATGGATTTAACTGTTCGTGGTGAGGAACCTGGTAGTAAGTGATGAAACTGTGCATAGTAGACGGCACGCTCATGATTTCCTAATCACACGAGTTGAATGCTCTCAGAACACATTGAGAAACAAAAATGCCGGTATGGTATTCCATTCCTTCGCTGTCCGGATTATTAAATACAATAAAATTTAAAATTCTCTATTGTATTCTTTTATGCTTTTTAAATATAGATCAGAAACGCCTCCGCCGAATTCGAATACTTTCGCCGCTTGAGTTGCTCTCCAGTGGAACTACGAAACAGACTAATTAATAATCACAGAGAAGCCTCAATTCAGAATTTGACAATCAAAACAGTTTGCACCGAGCCAAATGAGTACCGGGGGCCGTTTGAACCAACCTATCAATTAAACGTGTATTATGTAAGCCTGATTCATTGCACTGAAACAACTGTTTTGCAAACTATTCCCGAACTAATACCACCACATTAAACACTGTTTAAGGTTGTTTATTGACATGAACAAGTATCGACGTTTTGGTGTGTAGTTTAGTTGCTATTTTATTGCTTTCAAAAAGAAATTATAAATTTATCATTATAGTAATAATATAAAAATTTGACACTAATATATCTGGACCTGGTTTCCATGGTGGAGTAATGCATAATCCTCCTCACGCAAGCTCTGCAGTGGGACGAATAGATTGATAGTGCTAATTATCAGGTGCTTACCATCAGGTGAACGACTTGCTCGTCTCGTCACTCAGTCAAATTAAAAAATATATATAAGCTAGAATAAGATTCTGTAAAACATATGAACGTCACTCGCTTTTCGGTGAAGGAAAACATCGTGAGGAAACCCACATATCTACCCGAGAATTATTTCGGAAGTAGGTATGTTATCCACCAATCCGGACTGGGCCCCCGTGGTGGATAATGGCCTAACCCTCCTCACGTAAGTGAGGAGAGACCCGTGCCCAGCAGTGGGACGTTATGGGTTCATGATGAGAATAAGATTGGCTGTTAAGCACTTTGCCGAAACATTCTGAAGAGGAATTTATTATTACAGAAATGAGACGGGGAAATTAAAAGCTGTTCTAAAAATACGCTTTCTAGTTATTTAAGTAATATATATTTCTATAAATACCATGAAAAGAATAGAGCTAACACAGCAATCCACTTCTAAGGAGTAAGCTTAGAACTCTGAGAATTGAGTTATTTCTCATCGTCCGCCATAAATAGACCCGAAAATAATTATCAGTGAACAACATGTTTTCCAATAAATATATATTGATGGTGTTTGAAGTTATGCTATTACAATTACATGAAGATTAAATGGAATTAATAGTTTCAGCTGTAACTTCAAAGTTTACGTAAACTTTGAAATAAGTCACGAGACCTTTGTCTTCAGGTCACAAGTGAATAGGTTACTTCTAGGTAGGCGTGCTTCACCTTCGGCCACATCGTCACTTTCCATCGGGCGAGATTGTGGTCAACCGCTCGCCTGGTAAGTAATAAACAAAAACCACTGTAGACCGCATTTTCACTTACCATCAGGTGACATACTGGTCAAATGCGAATCAATTTGTCAATAAAAAAAGAAATAAAAACCGGCCAAGTGTGAGTCGGACTCGCGCACGATGGGTTCCGTACTTTGTTGTATGGGAGCCCCCCTTAAATATTATTTTTATTTTAATTTAATAAACTATTTCTAATGTTAATATATAACTGATCATTCTGTGAACATTTCAAGCGTCTACCACTCCCGACATTGTCAAAATCAAGCAAAAAAAGTCACGTTTGTTGTATGGGAGCCCCCTTAAATATTGATTTTATTCTTATTTTTAGTATTAGTTTTTATAGCGGCCATAGAAATACGTCATCTGTGAAAATTTCAACTGTCTAACTTTACGGTTCATGAGATACAGCCTGGTGACAGACGGACAGACAGCGGAGCCATAAAAATAGGGTCCCGTCTTACCCTTTGGGTACGGAACCCTAAAAAAGTAACTATTCGCAAAGAAAAACAAACAGACATTTCAAAACTAACAGTTTATAACAGAACGAGCATCGGGATGTGGTTCAAGCGCTGGAAAAAAAACGTCAGGAAATTGTTTCCATTCATTGAAAGAGTCACCTATTCTAAACCCAGCCCTTTTATGTTTGTCGGGAACCGGGAACGCGAGCTTTTGCCTCGTACTGGGTGTTTTATAAAGAGCTTTGGAATATAACTTTGGCCGCGGTACGCGTGCGGTATGCGGGTAGCGGTGGGGATGCACGGGGTAACTAAGGACTAATGATTAGGGGTTCTGTTCCTGTAAACACGCATCTGTAAAACCGACTCTAGGTCAATTTTGATATCTTACAATTGCAGCTGCTGAGAAAAATAGCTAGAAGAATACTAGGTTTATGTTTCAAGCCAATGCTTTGTATTTTTTATAAGGCTTATTGTCTTGCTTTTGGGACAAAATCACTGGATGGTACGTGTAGACTCGATGGTTTGGGTTGGAACCTCAACTTTAGCCTAGATTTTAGTTTCTAGATTTGAGAAGATCCTCGCCTAAATCGACATTTAATTTACTAATAAGCTAGCTACGTCATTCTCGCTACGGCTCCGATATGATACGGCTTCGAGCTTGAGATTTTTACATGTTCTTTGGTGACATTTAAGGATATTGCCCTTATATGTATTAAGTAGTTCTTAGTTACACATAAGTACAGTGTCGCTTTGGAAATACCTGTTAAGGCACTGTACATTGAAATATTACCACCCTGAGACATCGGCTCTAAAGTCTCATATGCCCAGTAATTTCGCTGGAAACAGAGACCTTCCAACCGGAACACAGTAATGTTTGCACACTACTGCTTAGCAGATGAATATCTGGCAAAGGTACTTTCCCAAACGGTCTCTTGCAGAAAAAGCCTCCTTCTACAGAAAAAAAAAATCATCATCGTTAGCATTCAGCATATTCCCATGAAATAAAGACGCGTATACACCGTCGTCAATGCTAGGACGCATTAGAGATTTTTAAAAAATCGCGTGCGTCGCGTGGACCAAAATTTTTATAAGTCTTTCTTAATCCTGACTCTTTATCTTTCAGGTATGAAATAAAAATATTTAATTCATCTAGCAAAGAGCCAACTTCAATAATAAAATTTCCTCGCCATCATATTTACACAGGCAGGCGTCGACAGCTTTGTTGCCGGCAGTACCGTGAAATTTAATGAATATAAAGTGAAATAACGCCTTAATAAGATTAAGTCTGATTTAGTTGTCGTATTATAAATGCTCTGATCCCGCTAGCCGGCTGGCAGGTCGTGTTTATTAAGCGAGGTACAATGGTATGAAATCACGGATTAACTCGTCTCCGAAACTCTATAAAGGCAGTAAGGGTTAACTCCTAAACAAAGCGCCGAACGTCCCTTTTCTTTTATGAGACAGTTCTCAGAAGAAATAAGATAAAGTTACATACTAGGCATGTCGTGGAAAAGGGTCTAGATTGAGATGTGGTTAAGTTATCCAAAATATAAAAAGGGGACTAGTTGTCAAGTTCTGCTGCTGAAACACCTAGAAAAGGGATTGGCGATAGATTTTCTATTTGAGCGTATTAGCCTAGCTAGGCGAAAACTAGTTTCTTATCACCTAAACATTTAATGATAATTTTCTTTATCGTTTTCTGTTCTCATGTTTGGTCAGGTATTTTCAAAGCCATGCCTTGCGGCGCCCTTATCTATTAACAGATCTGTGTATGCATAAGTGAAGGAAATATCTTGAGGAAACCAGACTAGGAACCATGAAGGACAACGTGGTGCATAAGAGAATTTTAGCCCTCACACTCCCCTCCGTCACCCTTTCGGTGGAGGGGTTAGAGAGACGGCATTTTCCCCTCTAAAAAAAGGTGCGAGACAAATAGCATGGTAAGGAAAGGCCTGTATCCAGCAGCGGGAGAATAGAGGCTGCAGAGGATGAATAGGACGTTTGTAATATGGAACAATGAAAATAGACAACCTTCCATACTGTTTCTCACACCACTGCGGAATGAATTCGTTGGCGATGTTGATTAAATATGGGTTGCGGAATATTTTAGCCTATTTACTGTAACCGCTGGATATGGCACGCCGGGAATAGGAAAGATTGAATTTGGGTCGATTCGGAAGGATTCAGTTAAAATTTCAAACAAATTATTTTGATAAAGCTCGATGTTTTTAATTGAGTTCCATTGACCGTTCACCAAGACTGACTGTCTACTTGTGACCACAACAGTCAATGTTAAAAGAAGTTGTATTATAGAGATTTATCAAAATCATATTTTTATTTACATTACTAGCTGTGCCCCGCGGTTTCAACCGCGTAGTTCCTGTTCCCGCAGGAATATGGGGATAAAATATAGCCTATGTTACTCGCTGTCAATGTAGCTTTCCATTAGAGAAATAATTTTTTAAATCGGTGCAGTGGTTAAGCCGAAACTTTACATATTCCTATACATACTTTCATCCCCTATATTTATTTTACCCCTCAAGGGTAAAGTTTTACAAACTTTGAATGCCAAATTTATTTATATCTAATCAAAAGCCTAAAAAATAAATTTCAAGCTTCTAGCTTCAAAAATGACGATACTTCCATACAAACTTTCATCCCCTATTTCAAACCCTTGCAATGCATTTTTTGCGATAAAAAGTAGCCTATGTCCTTCCCTAGGCTCTAGACTATTTTTGTACTAAATTTCATTTCAATCGGTTCAGTAGTTTAGGCGTGAAAGAGCAACAGACAGACAGAGTTACTTTCGCATTTATAATATAAGTAAGGAAGTAAGGATTATCTGTGCGCAAATAGTTTCCATCTGTATCGTATGATTATAGAATCTTGTCTGGGAGTTTTGGCGGAAAACCGAAAATGTGAAATTTTAGTTTATTTTATTTTTTTCTCAAATTTGTGTTTTATCGTGTGTTAATGTGTAATATTGCTGGAAGATTATCCATTAAGTGTCCGTTAATGTGTGCGAGTGTAGGCAAATTATATAAACCCAAGAAACATATAATTTCGTGTTCTCGTCACCTCCCAAAAAGTTTCAGTTAAGCACACAGTTGTCAGCAGTTGATATTATGACTATAAACCACGGAAAATCTAAAAAAACGTGAAACTTCAAAAAAAAATAAAAGCAAATTCTAAATACATGGATCGCGATGAGCCGAAACGAAAATTAAATAAAAGCCTTTCCTGGAATATAATAATACATTATCCAACAAATAACTTTTATTTAACTATCTCCACATAGTATCTAGCTGTTCGCATATCGCAAACGTATTCCAAACAAAGATAACATTATTATAACAATTGTTCCGGTTACAGGAATTGTCTGAAGAAACAACAGCAGGAACAATAATTACGCGTTCTAAATGGTGAATGTGATATTTCAGGAATGTAATATATATTGCACCAATATTAAATTGAAATATTATGCTCCTATTGAGAAGCAGGAGTAGCAATATATGGGTATGGGGTATGAGGTACTCTCGATATGGGGCCCCCTCGATATGGGGCCCCTTCGATATGGGGCACTCTCTGTGGGAGTATCAATAGTTTCTAACAGCTGCATTCTTCGCCTAATCATAATAAAATTAGAAGAAACATAATAATTAATACCAACAATAATCGTCACGGTCACATACATAATCCAGGGGACCTCGTACTTATTCTTATTCCACGCAGTTCATTTTAAGGCTTTAAACTGAGCGGCCTAGATTGGCACCACACTCTCATAAACGACAAACGTGACGTGGCGTCACTCTAATAATGACTGAAGATAATGAGATGGAGCTATATAAACTCCCATAAATACAAACAAATTGTTACGATCTTTTTGGATAATTGCCTCTGGTCGACTTATGAACGCTTAGCGATATTGAAGGTGACTGTAGGCGTGGCAGTTCGCCGTTCGTGGTAAGGCCCTGACCCCTAACTAGGATTCTCTGTATCTAGGAAATCAGGACCACGGTGAAGACCATGGTCCGACATACACCCGGACTCAGATCAAAAACCTGTCACGCCAGGGTAAAGATTCGTGTGAACCACGTTTATCTAATTGCTTTGAGTCTCTTGAGAGAAATTTTGGATGCCTGTCAAGTTTAGATGACAGTACAACATTATGCTGACAACAAGCAGATCTGATGATAGAAACGAACAGTAGATTGACGGTGATCGGACTCATTAAAGACTCGTTGAAAGAAAGAAAGAAAAATTTTATTTAAGCGAATTGCGTTCAAACTTTTTAATTAAACAGTGTTCCACATTCAAAACTCATTTCGTCACTGTTATAAAGTGCGCGGAAAAGACCCACTTTGCTCGCACTTATCGAGGAGCAAAATGCCTCTTTTCGAATACATGGGATGAAAAATATATTTTGCAACACAAAAAAAATACAAGATAACAAAAAAAACAATTGCAAAGTTGTCACAAAATGCGCCGCAGCTCAGCATGATGCCGGTTGCGAATAACCAGCGCTGATGTGCTGATGATCCGCTGGGACCATTCGGAGCCATCACGGCAAGGACACACAGCCAGAACAAAATAGAAAAACAATTAAGTTAACCACAGTGACCGTTGATTGGACTCAGCTCACTGTACCAAATACATATTTAATCAAACCTTATTACTCATCAAAGTACTAACCCACTTCTAGAATACAAAGTTCATGATTACAGATCATTCCTTCAATTTGCGCGAATTGCGATTTCAATTCAGCACGACGAGCTAATTTCAAGCTCGCTGTACGGCGCCGTTGGCAACCAGCCGGAAAATTGTATTGTTGCTATTACCTGCTTATTCCACGGTATCACGCGAAGCAGAAAGCTTGGCATGGAGAGCGACCGGCTATAATAACTAGCTTTATACCAAGTACTTATCTTCTCTGACGGACGTTTTTCCGAAGCACTCAGGTAGAGTTTGACTAGCTCTGTACCAAGTACTTCTCTATTCTAACGAATGAATTTCCGAAGCACTCTGGTAGTTTGACGAACTTTATACCAAGTACTTCTCTTCTCTGACGGGCGTATTTCCGAAGCACTCTGGTAGTTTGACGAGCTTTATACCAAGTGCTTCTCTATTCTAGCGAACGCATTTCCGAAGCACTCTGGTAGAGTTTGACTAGCTTTGTACCAAGTACTTCTCTTCTCTTACGGGACTATTTCTGAAGCACTGGTAGAGTTAATGGAGTTTCCTTTTCCTGTGCGACAGCCATGAATCACGATTTGAATGAGAAATATCCTTTTTCAAACTCAAATCATAACCAGTTAATCATTAGTTTAGTAGATTATTTTTCTCTCATTTTGTATATTTGTAATTTCATAAACTTAAATCATATTGAATACAGTGGTTGAATCAACAGAGGCTTCAAAACGCGCTAACACTAGACAACGATAAACAGCATGGATATTCCGTGATCACATAATGAACAGTGTAATCATGGCGTGGGTATTCTCTAATCACGTAAAAACACTGTAATAATAGGTTAGATAACCTAAGACCATGTAAAAGTACCTTGTTCAAATTGACCACTAGCTCCCCGGCAATGACTGGCGATGTTGCAATGGAACAATTAATAACTAGGCGTTAGTAATTGAGGACTGGTTAGAACTGTCCCACGGGTTACGAAATAGCGTACGCGGTGTGATGTACTTTGTAGACTCTGGATTAACAAATAATTTCCAATCGGTATTTGTTTTAACTAGACCCACTGAAAGTAATCGGTTGATAATTATGATAAAAATCAGTCAGAACAGGGGGCCATACCATGACCTCTTATAGCGATTCAATTGAAGACCGCGTCGCTTAATCGTACCGTAACGTCTTATTTTCTATGTTGCTGCCATTTTCAACCTAAAATGGATCCACTCACAAAATAGTACAATTGCAAATATCTTGTCTAAACAATACGTAATCTAAAAGCAAGTCTTTGCGCGCGACCGACCGTACAATATCCTAATTGCAAACATGAAACTTGAATTTACGAAGCCGGCGTATCGTATTGAACTAATGAAAGTGTGATTCACAACCGTTTACATGTATTGTATAGTGCTAAAACTGGTCAAAATATACTCGTATGCATAAAAGAAGAGGTACGGTAGTGTCGATTTATCTGGGCCATCGTGAAGTTAGCCGCAGAAAGTGTCAAAGTATTCGTATTTTGGAAGCTAGTTAGGTATTGGACAGTTACGGTTGGTCACCTGGCATTTCCCACTTTTTCCCAAAAGGCAAGGCACACTAAAACATTTCTTCGTGACTGTGCATGCGCAAACTTTCCGAGGGCCTGTGTTCACGGTGGCCTCGACCCGCCGACACTACTGTACATATCTCAAAACATGTAGCAAGTTTATCAAGGACCCCTGTTTTTTTTAGTGTGATAATTTCCCTTGCTCGCTCCCCTCCGTCACGGGGACTACGGAAGGGAGGTTTGGGACTTGAACCTATTAAAACCCCCCCGTGAGCAGTACTCCGCCGAGGTTGATCAAGATGGAGTCCCACTAGGATTCACCATATTGCCCTGGCAGTAGACCCGGGTAGTATCTGGAGCCCTGATATGCCTTAACACACCTTTGCCAAATATTCATCCGCCAAGCAGTAGTGTGCAAACATTACCGCGTTCCGGTTTCCGGGCACTGTTTCCATCTAAATTAGTGGGCATTTGAGACTTCAGGGCCGATGTCTCAAAGTGACGAGCGCAGGGCAGTGCCGGGCAAGATTATGCAATGCAAAGTTATAGGTGGCATTGTAAGTGTTATGGGCAGACGTAGCGCTTACCATCAGGTAATCACGCAGTCAGTCTCGCCACTCAGTCAAAAAAAATTACAGCGGCTATCAATTGATAATAAGCGGGAACAATGGACATTGCACATCACTTTATATAATTAAGTCTTTTATCATGCTTTCTTACCCAGTATTGTTGGGTTAGAAAGCGTACAGATGGATTCACTATACATCTCGTTATTCCTCTCCATGTATTGTTGTCTGGAAGAGATCGCTCTGAGCGATAAGATCGCCTATTGTGTCACTAATAGTTTGTTTGTTCTAGTTTATAATTTTCTTTGTTCTGTGATGTTTCAATAAAGAGTTTATCTATCTATCGATGGTAATTTTCTTAAAAGATTTTAAATATTAGTTTCTTTAAGAAGAAATGAAACTTAATTAGCCCTTAGGCCCTATTCTTTGATACCTAGTTAGCATTAGATAAAAATCCTATAAATTTTTTAAAATCGAAAGGCCTCTTTTTATATCATTAAAGTTTACAGTCAGTTGCTACTTAACAATTTCATCGATGATTTGAAAATATCATAAGTGTCCCATATTATTTTCCACATCAGAAGAAAATAGATAAATATCTATAAAAACCCGCTTTAATCTTATCATAAAACAAAGCCAGCAGTTACTTCTGCGTGTCAATTCGCATCTATATCGGAAACAAGCGCAGGTTGATTTTATGTCCAGTTTACCCGTATAAAGCCGGGGCGGGTTGCTAGTTGATTCTATCACCAAAACACGGTAGCTCCAAATCTCTGTTGTTGTAAAATTACCGCTCCAAAATTAATATTCTAATGCCAACATATTATTATACGTTACGTAAATTAACAAAGCAGGCATGCGGTATTGGAACTGGGGAATGTCTTCAGTCGGTGAGCTCCAAAGATCTGGGGCGGTGTAGACATTAAATTGAATTTTGAGGTATAAACACACCCGGACAAAAAAAAAACGAGTGAGCCTTCATTAAAATCACCAGCTCATATCGGCCCACTGCTGAGCACGAGTCACCCTCACTTTCATGAGGAGGATTAGGCCAAAATCCAGCATGGGACCTGGTCCGGGTTGGTGGATAACACACCTACCTGCGAAATAATTCGGGTACGCCCACACTGCTGGATTGGGTTTAGTTACGACACAACGCCAGTGCTAGCAATAGTATCATTATCATCATCAACCCATAACGTCCCACTGCTGGGCACGGGTTTTCCTCACTTTCGTGAGGAAGGTTAGGCCATAATCCACCACGGGGGCCCAGTCCGGATTGGTAGATAACATACCTACCTCCGAAATAATTCTCGGGTAGGTATGTGGGTTTCCTCACGATGTTTTCCTTCTCCGAAAAGCGAGTGATAATTACGTACATATGTTTTACAGAAACGCATTGGTACGTGCCCGCATTGGGATTTGAGCTCACGACCTTCTGATTGGACGGCGGACCACCTACCACCGCTACAATTGCAGCACTAGTATATGTGCCAAAAAATAAATCGATTCAGCAGTCAATGGTTTAAGAGAAAATAAACCGACAATGCATCTAGTAAAACAAGTATAAGTACAAAACACAATATTTACGCCGCATGCGGCGAGCGAACGGCAGACCTTTATCAGATTCATAAAGTTTGCGGCAAACTTCCCTACTTTACAGTTCGTAGGAACCCTGGCCCCGGGGGTATGGATGTCGTCGACGCACTGGCTACTTACGTGGAAGTTTTCATACCTATATATTCTCTTGGTAACATTTTCTTATATAACGCCAAATTTTTAAACCCCCGACGCAAACAGAGGTTTAAGTTTAATGCGCGTATCGGTGTATCGTTTACAGCAATAAGACCACCCATTGTACTACCCCGGTTTACCTATTGTAATTATTCTGTAATGTTTTCTGTGTGTCTGTCTGAGGCATCGTAGCTCCCAAACGGATGAATCGATTTTGATTAAGGTTTTTCGTTTTGAAGGTTATGTGATGGAGTGTGTTTTAGCTATGTTTGAAGAAAATCTGTTGAGACGTTTTAAGACCATCTTATTTTATTTGTTGATGAGAGGATGTGAGCAACTTTCACAGGTCTAATCAATTCGAAATTGGCATCTTGTTACTTCAATGTTATTGCAAGATTACATTACCCTTGACCTGATGCTGCAGAATCAGTTGGAATCAGCAGGATGCCCAAGGAGTTGGGCTCACAAACTTTAACATTTATAATATTAGTATTATAAGATTCTGACCCATCAATTTTCTATGTCAAGGCTTTGTGGAGGCCTAATGAAAGTAGAAAAAGTTTCCATGAAATACTCTTTTGACTATGGTTAAAGTCTGTGGTCAAACTAAGAACTGAGAAGAAAAGTCAATACAAAGCTTATATATATATATATATACTCTATAATGACCTCTTACTCCTTAACCCTTTGTCATATTTCAAAAGCATTTCAATAAACCTTCAGTTCAAAGTGTCTTACGTGACGGTCGAGCGTAACAAAAAAGTATAACGATTGCTATAAAAAAAACCCATAATGTCGGTAAAAGTTTCACATCAAAAACATGTTTAAATTAAACACCGGTACACAAGTTGACGTCATTTCCACTGAAAGCTATAATATAACAGACGTTGGTAGAGCAGATGCAAGTTCTAAGGTTTCCCTTTGATAAAATACAGCGTGTCCTTTGAGAATTGTTGAAAGAAACTATTGCGATGAACTCGCACTAAAGCGTCGCGCGTAACGAAGTCGGTTTGAAATGAGATCATATAGTGAAATACGCGATATGTTGCAAACCAGTTTGCTCCATTTTCTGATTAACAAGTGTTAACACGTTCACCGCTGAAAACACTACTGTTGTGTTTTTTATAACATGCCGCGAGTACAGGAAAACACACCTGTTGTGTTAACGCAACTTACGTGCCGGCTCTGTCTCACCTCCGCGGGAGACGTGATGGGAGGTGCGAGGAAACTAATATATTAAATAAAAAGTTGGCTTAATCTAGCCAAAGACAACAATGGTGTAAGGAAATCCATTACGTCCGGCAACGTGCCAAACGTCCGAGGCTAATTCTTTGTCCTAAATTTAGGCCAGTGCCAAATAAAAGCTAAATTATATAAGTACTAGAAGCTTCTGCAAATAGATAAATTTATATTATCAACTAGCTGTACCCTGCCACGCTTCGCTGTGGCACATTCGCACATTTGCTGATATGTCACTGATGAAAAAAATAGATAAAAACAATCCTTGATGCGGATTATATATCATGCTAAAATTTCAAATCGATCGGTGCAGAACTTTTTGAGTTTTTGAAGCGTACACAAACCAACATAACATTTATATATATATACAGATAGGGAATTATATTTTCAATGCAATATATACTACTGCTACTTCTGTTAATCTTAAATTTGAAGGTTTGCATATTTGGATGTTTGTTACTTAATCACGTGAAAACGGCTGAATGAATTTGGATAAAATTTGGCATACAGATAGTTTATTACCCGAATTTACACATGTGATACTTTTTATCACATAAAAATTAACTGTTTCTCACTTTTTATCCCGTTAAAATAATTGCATGCTGCGTGACAATACACAACTCGTGTAAAACCGTGGGATGCCGCTTTTGTGCAGATTAACTATGTATTTTTTTTCACAATACAATAATTACTTATCGAACACCACAACCATGATAAATATTATGTTTGAAAAATAAAAACTTGGAAATTGTTCGTCCAATAAACGGTTTGGTCACACTTTACACTCTTATATTATTAATATTCTACTTGCAGCCTCTTTTCTTATTCACTTTTTTTACAAGAATAAAAGTAAACTATTGGCTTCATATTCATAAACTAGCTGCGCCCCGCGGTTTCATCCGCATAGTTCCTGTTCCCGCGGGAATATGGGGATAAAATATAGCCTATGTTACTCGCTGTCAATGTAGCTTTCCATTAGTGAAATATTTTTTTAAATCAGTGCTGTGGTTTAGCCGAAACCTTACATATTTCCATACAAACTTTTATCCTCTATTTCAAACCCAATCAAACCAAAAACTCTATTTCAATGCTTTTTTCGCATTAAAAAGTACCCTGTGTCCTTTCTTAGGCTCTAGACTATCTCTGTACCAAATTTCATTTCAATCGGTTCAGTAGTTTAGGCGTGAAAGAGCAACAGACAGACAGAGTTACTTTCGCATTTATAATATAAGTAAGGATTATATAAACATAGTTACTTAAGTAATAATATGTTTCTAAACTCGATAATTCTCGTATATGGATACTTTAAACTTTAATATTTAAATTTCAATTCTGATAATTACCTTGTTCTTGTTATGAATTGATTAAATAATTGGAAAATGGATAAGTAGGCGACAATTTATTATTGTTAGAAAAAAATAAGCCTACGCTACGTGCTACGGCGTAGCTACGTAGCAGGTGTAGCAAAGCTTGGCACGTAGCAAGTTTTTGCGTAGCGTCGCTACACCCCCCCAAAAACGCGTGGGTTTATTCGCCAGACAGATTTCACCTACATCGTCACCCATTCATCCCCATTTTTGTACACAAAAAGAAATTAAAAACCCCAAAAAAGCCGCTCTGTTCCTCACTGATCCACAAAGTGGGCGAGGCGATCAATCAGGCGCTGGCACTCTCATGAATAATAGGTATATCCTCCGAAGGAAGTTTTACAAAAGATTTATTTCCTCCCGTCCCGCTCGCCGCCGGCTATCCGATAATATAAAGCAAAGATTGATTGATTCGAAATAAATATGCATAAACAGACGTAATACGACGGCCTTCGAGGTGAATAAATAAACTCCCGATGGTATTATTGAGAAAAATCTGTCTTTTTTTCATAATTCTGTTCGTGGGCATCGATATTTGAGATGGGTAAATTATTGGGCTGGTTTTTATCACGACTTTGTGACTTTTCCGGCTGAATTTAGAGTTATACGTGTCGTGATTTATTGAAATATACCAAAAGGTACTTTGATTTTAAGCCTACCTATTTCAGGTAAAGATTATAATTATATAACTCAAAACAATCACACAACTTTGACTCAACTTCAAAAGTCAAATCGTTTATAATAAGTTCGCAAAAATAAGGCACTTTTAACAAACACTTAAACATCAAAAACTCAAACTCAAACACTTAAGTCTTTTATCCATAGAGAAAACCAAATTTGATCAATTTTACCAATGATTAACTAATTATGGTAAATGAATGAAAATTTCCTCAAAATAAGTAAATCGTACCATTCATCATAGCGGAGGTAGCCTAGTGGGAGAACGTCCGCCTTCCAATCAGAATGTCTTGAGTTCAAATCCGAGTGCAGGCACGTACCAATGTGTTTCTTGTAAAACATATGCACGTAATTATCACTCGCTTTTCGGTGAAGGAAAACATCGTGAGCAAACCCACATACCTACCCGAGAATTAATTCAGAGGTAGGTAGGTGATCCACCAATCCGGATATGGCCCCCGTGGTGGACTATGGCCTAACCCTCCTCACGAAAATGAGGGGAGACCCGTGCTTAGAAGTGGGACGATATGGTTTGATGGTTCATCATTATACAACACGCTTACGGCGCCCAATGAGTGTGTGGATATTACCCACACACACGCACTCTCTATGTGTATTCAGACACTTGACCTTGAACCAGCCAGTTTCCCGTTTCCACCCTAAAATCCATTAAAATGTAATGAAGTCCATTAGAAACTAGCACCGCCAGCTAAACATAATTTAAAACTTGTGTTTACCAGCACTTTTTAATTCATTACTCGTATACAAACTCCCAGGTTTATTTTTACGTAGCGGCAAAACTTTCATTTAACTTACCATAAAGTAGCCACTATGGCGGCACACTTTAACTTGCCTTAGCTTATCTTAACTGTGCTTTAAAGCTACCTCTTTTATTTTTAATCTCCATTGAACGGCGAACGCTATCCGAGTTGAAATTACTTTGTTCGTGAAAGATCGAATATCAATGTTCATTTTTCAATACTTCGTAAACGAGTATCACGGGAACTTTTGTAATTATATAACTGAAGCCGGTTTCTGGTTGGGAGTAAGTTCAGTTCAGATATCTGAAAAATTCTCGGTTTAATCCGCTTGAATCGTTTACCGGCTGCAGTTGTTTTTCTTTTTTTTGTAAAATCGGTAAAATGTATTTTTGTTTGAATTGCGTTTTTAGTAGTGGGGGCCTCTTCTGCAAGAGACTGCCGATGGAAAGACCACACCTTTGCCAGATATTCATCACTTTCAGACTTTAGAGCCGATGTCTCGGGGTGACGGGCGCAGTGCAGTGCCACGCAGGATTATGCAATGCAGGGTTCTGGGAGGTGCTGTGACTGTTATGGGCAGGCGTAGCGCTTTTCATCAGGTGAACTACTGGTTCATCACCCAGGTTCGTCACCCAGTCAAATAAATAAAAAAAGAGTGTGTGTACTTATGTACACGCGTTAGAAGTTATACTTCTAATTATATGATATATATTATATTATTATTATATTCTATTATATTATTTTCTTCTTTAAATACAAAAGGATTGAAGGGGTTATGCTACTTTTCGCTAGGTTGACGTTTGACAAACACTCTTGGTCGTTTAATTCCAGCTCGAAGAATATTGTTATAATCTTCATCACAAGTAATATTGTTATTTTTATAAAAGGAATCTATATCAGAGTAATCATTATTTTCAAGGTTAATTCTTACATTTTTATAACGTTGAGCATGTTCTTTAAAATTTGGTTCATCTTTTTGCATCGGTGATAATATTGTAGTGAATCTACTAGGCATGAAAGGTGCTTCAAATCTGCATTGTTGAGGTTTATTTGCAACTATTTTTTTGTAGCATGTAAACGTATGCTTGTGTGTTTGTAATTTAATATTGTTTGATGCTTCTTGAGATGAGACAGATATTAAATCATCAATTAATTTGGTGAATTTAACCTCAAATGCACGATCCACATAATTTACACAGTTCAACTTACCACCTTAAAGACAAATGCCTGCTGTTGAAATTGAATAAAAATTTGCCCAATACACGTGATTGATTTGATGGTTTCCAATCGAAATGTTAGGAAACGAATAACTGTAGCGCGCGCGCAGAACCACCGTCGCGCCCTTCGGGCGGCGCCGGAAACGCTCGCCCATCTTCGGTGGCGGAGGCTTCCCCAAGCGCGCGCGAGGGAGAGCGGTAGATTAGTCGGGATTGCATCATCCGCCCGTCAACAGCTTTCTTCCGCATTTTTACTTCCGACTCACAATTTCTTTTGTTTTATATTGTAAATCTTATTATAATAATGTTGTGGTGAGGAATAAACGCTTACCAAGCATTATATAACTTAATTTTTTTACTTTTTTTTCACAATTTCACAGTGAACACAATACCGGTTTGTCTCATGAAATTAACTGAGCAGAGAAATTTCTGTTGAAATTTTTCCTGAATTTTCTTTGCTATAAACCTCACGGAGCCCGATACCTTTCCAACGAATGCAAAACCGTGGAAATCGGTTCGTGCGTTCTAGAGTTATAGCGTCAGGAAGGAAAACCCGACTCGTAAAAATTCACTCTCATCATTTTTTTCCATCGCGCCAAAAGAAGTATAACTTCAAAAAAAATGGAGATTTAACCGTTGAGGGATAACTGCACCTTTGCATTTGCGTGTGTGCGTGTGTGTGTCTGTTTCTGGCATTGTAGCTTCCTAATGGATGAACTGATTTTGATACTGATGAACTGGATGGATGAACTTATTTTGATACTGTTTTTTTTTTGTTTCTAAAATATTTAGTTTTTAATTAATTAATGGTGAATTTGGTGTACATTTTAGTGTACCTAATTTATTATTTACAAAAAAAATCTTATCCTTAAAAACTTTGTTAAGCCATTTTCGTCGTGCAAAAAATCTTTCATTCCACTCTGCATTATCAGTCGACCCTATCCCCGTTCCACTGAAATATCCCCAACGTTTGTTAAGCTCTCGTCTAAATTCAGCTTTCAGCGTAAACACCTGTAATATGACTACTCATTAACTGTAGTCCTTTTCGTCCCAAAAACATTTTCCTGCGGAATAATGCGACTCATTACGTACGCATTAAGGGCGTAAATCGCTTGTATATTCCGTAGATAAAAAGCTCTTCAGTCATTACGTTTGAGCTTGTCATGAGGAGTAATATCATAATCAGGGAATGGATGTCGGGGCTTATTTTTAAGGGTCCATATTAAAGACGCGGTAACCGTACTTGTAGACTCACGTATTAGGGTTCCGCCCTGACTTGTAATTAAAGAGGTCCCCGGGGTGCTCACATTGTTTCAAAATTTTATCAAGAATGCTCCAAGAATATTATTTTTTGCTTCAAATAAATAAATTAATAAATGAAGTGAAAAGACGAGCTGATTATATATTTTGACAAATATCCCTATCGATTTTAAGACAGATTTTTTCAAAATATATGGGGCTTTAGTACTGTTAAGGTGGTGCGTTTTACTTATGGCGGGAAATTCGAATTTTATGCAGTTTTTAGGTGTTTAGCGCTAGATTAGGTAATTAATTTAAACGATAACGGAGTTTGCGATAGTAATTGATCTCATTTTCTTCGTGACATTCTGTAGAAATATATTACACTAATGCACAAAATTTCTCAATTAAGTCAATTTACCATTAAACTTTCGACTGCAGTTTTATTGACATATTTGAGTAATCAGGTGCATATATGTTGTAAACATCTGTATTAATGAATGTGTAAAATAGTCTAAATTGTCGAAAACTCTATTATTATTTCCAGTAAAAATTTGTTTTAAATTTATTAAATTTTAAAGTTATTATTGCCAAATGCAAATCGTTCCACTTTAATAGACTTTGTAGTTTAGGGTCCTTCCTTATGAGTACGTGAAATCCAGGTTTCTCAATGCAAACATTTTCACTGGTTCGTAACCATTTATGAACTAGCTTTTGCCAACGACTTCGTCTACAACAACTAGAGTTGATAGCGACAAAAATATACTTCATCTATTCCTAGGGTTCAAACTATCTCTAGACCAAATTTTATCAAGATCCGTTCAGCCAAACGCTTTTTCAAAAATGTCTTAACTAGGTACATTACGGTTAATCAGAGCCATTTTTACAAATAAACGTATTTCCTCTTACTCTTCTACTATCAGAAATCGTTAATCAACTGGATACAAGCAGTCTATGCGCTTATCTCCAACTTAAATGGTTGCCACAATACAATACAATATAAAACAATCCGTAACATCTTCAAAAACAATTTAGACCACTTCGCGAACAACTCAAAGTCCAGCGCCATTTCGTTTGACAAAATTTAATTGAGATAAAGATCGTTAGCATTCAACGAGATCCCCATTCACCGAGAGAAAGGCCAAAAAGGGCCAGAAAGACCAAAACAACTATTTTGAGTGCTAAGGGCATTCTCATAAAACTTTTTACAAGTAGACAGCGATCTCGCCTTTAATCCATGCGGGCAGTTTTAGAAGTTGTTAATTACCAGCACAGGAGCAACAAAGGCGGCCATCCCGGCGGTCTTTGTCGTCGGCTTTATCTTAATTGCCTTAAGAAACTCGATATCGTTTGGCGACAAGATGCTTTTTATTCCCTCGCCCGAACCCCGAGCGGCAAACAATGACGGAACTTTGAATTAGTTTCAGCTTTGATAACGCTTCCATCAGTTTTTTCTTTCCCAGTTTTAACGACAGTAACTCCGATTATGACCGATATTTCGGACGATCGTCCCGGTTTTATCGTTCTTTCGATTTATTCTCCCCGTGACCGTTATGTTCCTGGGACGGGTTTACGTCCCGTGTTGTGTTAGTGGCCACATTTGGGATGGGATAATGACAGTGTATACAATGAAGATAACGTGGCTATTGTAATAACTACGTAGCACAATATAGCATTTCTTCTTACTTTTCCTCGGTGATCGGTTAGGAAAGACCTTGTATCTTTTTGTTATTATATGTGCAAGCGAATTAAATTCTTATTTTCATTAAACAACGACTGGGTTAGAGTAAATTTCGCCGCCCTTAATTAATTTCGCGAATCCGCCTAACATGTGCCGTATTTGATGTTATTACACAAACGTCCCTCTTCGCGTTAGAATAAATAATTAGACCCGAAGCGCCCGAGTGACATCATTCATGTTTGACTTTAGCCCTTTGCTGCCCTCACCCGAACTGTGGAAACAAAATTACGCGCAGCTCCCTGGCTGGCGTCCAAATCGCTAACGGAGGCCATAGGTCACCCGCCTTAATGTTCGGACACATATTTGGACCGGCCCTAACACGGAGCCACATGCAAATTTCATTTAGCTCCTAACTCCTTACACACTGTTAAATTCCGTCTCGACGTTGTATGGTGATATTTTATCATGTGGCGTAGGGTTGCTTGTAATGGCACTTGTTGTTATTAAGTCGGCTTCTGTGACGGTGTCTGTTTAACTCTATAAAGAGCTGGAAGGAAGTGCTTTATTTTGGCTTATAAATAGTCAATTTTGCTGGCAGCAGTACTTTGAAATAATTTATTGTCTGAAATGGCTATACATTAGTGCAAAGATTAAACCATTTTCTTTGTGAACAGCGAAGACTTTTGCTGTAGAGTTAATCTCTATATTTACCTCATAAATATCAATAGAATTGGTGTAATAATGAGTTATAGTTTTCGTGCTTTAAATATGAGACTTCTTTCTGCATCTGAATAATAATTATATAAACCGAAAAATCGTCTTCATTTAGATTAAAATAAATAAAAATAACTTAAACATATTCTATTTTGACATACATCTATATTTTTTTATATTTATTGCTAATAAAAAAATATTTTCAGATATAAAAACAATCGTCTGAATCTATTACGAAATCTTGGATCACTAAAAAATTGACAAATAACGAGCTCCTCTTTTAAAATCTGTGAAAAATACTCTGCTAAATGGGCGCTAGTTTTTTTCGACTTTTCCTAGATTCACTTTCACACGACGCCCAGTCATTGTGTGTTAGTTTCCAGATAAAAGCTGACTCCTGTCCGGTGAAAAAGCGCAGCGCTCGAAAATCTATTCACGTAAGTTACTCTCGGCTTAAATGCGTTTAGCCTGAATCTCGCTTCAGTAAACATAAAAATCCGTGCGATGTAGCTAACTCGGACGGAACGTGGTCACTGGACATCGGTATTCAAGCTAGAGACGTTTGAAGAAGCTGCTGGTTCTTTTTTAACACGTTCACTGCTGAAAACACATACGTTGTATTTTTCAAACCTTTACGCGGGTGCGGGAAAACACACCTGCTGTGTTAGCGCAGCTTACATGCTGGCTGTACGGCGAAGCACAGACATGTGTGTTTAACACGGCGCTACTACAGTGCGGCTCTCACAGATGGCACGCCTTGGCTGGAAAACACACACGTTCCATAATGGTGCCCAAATTTAAAACCAAGTTCAGAATAAAGAAAGTGAAATGGTAGTGGTACCATCATCAGCATCAGCAGCCTGTGTTCGTCCACTATTCGACGTAAGCCTTTCCTATTGAACACCACTGAGCCCGATCTTCAGCTCTCCTCATCCGTGGTGAAATGCCAGCCTAAAAAGGATAAACAAATATCTTTATCCATACTTTTTTAAACTAATTATGGCCTCGCAAGATTTTTCAGTAAATAAGATAATGTAGAAATATATAGTTTTAATTCCGCCTAAGATTTAATTAAGATTTTAAGATTTTTAATTCTTAGGCGGAATTAAAACTATATATTTCTACATTATCTTATTGATTATGGATTTCCGCAAAATAACGCTTGATTCTATTAACTATTTTTCAGTAAGTTTATTAAACTTCCAAGTGTTTTGTCCCAATGGTCAAATTGTTGAGTCCCAATAAGTAAGACATGATCATACTTTCTAATAAATCAGTAAAGGATAAAAGTCTGTACATTGTACACATATTTTAGAAGTATATACCGTCTCATTAAGAATCAGTAGGGACGGTTCGCGATGATGGCAAGCGCTCGGACGGCCTGACTTTAGTCCCAAGGGACCGAGAAAGGGCTCTCGTTAAGGACGCGACATGCGTCAATACCTTGGCCCTTTCTCGTCCTTTAAACACCAACAGAAGTCAACCAGTATGTGTTCATTCATACGTCAAATAAGGTACCATCTGATATCTGTCACAGTTTGTCAGGCCGCTTAAGGGCGTCAGATTTTCAATCGATAACATCCGGATCTGACGGCTCAACGTGCGTCATAAAGTCTGGCGACGTCTGCCGACATCGCCCAACGTCGCCCAACGTCGCCCAACATCCCGAGCGACACGTATCGCGGAACATTGGTCCAATAAATTAACACGTTGACTGCTGAACCTGTTTTTACGTTTTGGCACCGGTACGGACCGCGTGTGTTTTTCAGCATTGGCATCTGTGTGAAGCGCACTGTAGAAGCACCGCGTAAAAACACAGTCTCTGTTTTCAGCAGTGAACGTGTTAATACAAAGATTCATTGTACAATAGATTGGGTTGTCTGTTTGAAGCTTCACCTCTGTTTTACACTGAGATATAAATTTCATGGAGCACCGGCAAATTTTCGCCACATCTGGCCGGTGCATGTGGCCGGCCACGCACGGAAGTGGCCAAAACTGGTCACGTCGCTATGCTTTTTGGACAAATTTGGTTCTACACTAATATTAAATACGTTTTCAATTCTGTGACATGTTTGTGGGCTCGGTAAGATCCGTCGATCAACTTTTTAAATATTGCTATTTGACCTGGGTTGGACAATCTTTTTATTTTTTACTTCCAAAGAACGCGACGAGCAGGTCGTTCGCCTGATGGTAAGCAGCACGGGTGCCTAAACAGTTCCGAAACATAATAATTCCTTCCTAACAAGGCGATAATTATTACTATTGATTGTTTTTTGACCACCAACAATCCCGTTCAAATTTGAAGTCACTTAATTTTTTTTTTTCAGTGTTATTTATTCTTATTGTTTTTACTTAGCCTTCACAAAGCTTACTGACATTCTTTAGCAGTTATACATAACTTAGAATCTTTTTATGAAAGTTAACACACTATCCCCGCGGCAAGCCACACTGAAGAGGTGCGGCGCGCGGCATGTGGCTTACAGCGCACTGCATTGATCTGTCTTACGCCTTATTCATAAATAATTTAAAAATAAAGTCATGTGACGTTTACTAAAATTTGTTTACTAAGTGACGTTCGATACATTTTTTGTGAATACAGCCTTATATTGTTAAGATTATCTCTCGTGTATGCGCAATAGAATGCTCAAGTTTCCTCAATGTTTTGCTATAATGAGACAAGATAACTTCTCGTGGAGGTAATATAATACAAGAGGGCTCTAGCCTCTAGATATTAGGTTTATTTTCCGTAATAACGACTTGCTTAGGGAAGTGGAAGTAAGGAGATGCAAATTACCTACGACATGAAGAAAAAGGAAAAAATATCTTCTCTCGCTCTGTCTTCTAGTAGATAATGCTACTTAGTCTTTGTACATTTTATTTTTGTGCTAATTTTTTATATAAATAAATCTATAAAAATCACTTTTTTTTATGAACGACGGACGACATCGCCAAGCACGTCGGTATAGACTGGATGAGACTGGCATAGGGCAAGAACAAATGGCGTGAAACAGAAGAGGGTTATACCCAGCGGTTATTTTATAGTTGATGAGGGGATGGACAAGTCGTTCACCTAATGGTAAGCGCCAGGCTTGCCTTATAGCAGTAGCCGACTTTGTCGTAGCTGAATGAAAAACATGACTTACTTTCAATTGCTACGATTCCAAGCCTAAAAAACTCTTTTTTTGCCATCAAAAAAAGAGTTTTTTAGGCTTGGAATCGTAGCCGTAATCGTTCCGTACCTCAAAAGGAAAAGGGAACCCTTTTAGGATCACTTTGTTGTCCGTTGGTCTATCTGTCTGCCTGTCAATACCTTTTATCTCAGGAACGCGTAAAAGTATTAAGTTGAAATTTATATCAGACTAGCTGTACCCTGCCACGCTTTGCTGTGGGACATTCGCACATTCGCTGATATGTCACTGATAAAAAAATAGATTAAAACAATCCTTAATGCGGATTATATATCATGCTAAAATTTCAGCTCGATCGGTGCAGAACTTTTTGAGTTTTTGAAGCGTACACAAACCAACATAACATTTTTATATATATAGATACTTAAATTTACGGTTTCTTTCAGCTGTGAAAAAATTAAACTTGTAAGTCAATGCGATCAAAAGATATGACCATTTTTGTCGCATATCTCCCAATTTCACAAAGAAATCAAAACCTATAGGGTACTTCCGTTGGACCTAGAATTATGAATTTTCTATGACAATCTTGTTATTTGCGGTTCGTACAACAAACGTATTTACAGATCGAACGACAAAGTTAAGTTTGTCCTTTAAACGCGTTTTTCTTTTAGTTAGAGCTATAATGTTAGATGCTTTCTTTAACCGTACAAATTTGTACGGAACCCTAGGCGCGCTAGTCCAACTCGCACTTGACCGGTTTTTTACCCGAACGACTCTTAATTACAGGCTATTTGTAATACAGGGGACGCTGGGGACCCGTTTGCGTGTATTCAACCACTTTACATTGTGGCTCAGATGAATGAGCCGAATTAGTGACGAAAGCGGGACGGAAAAGAAATTGTTGAGATTTTTGGAGCTGCTAGTGAAGTATTAAGTTTATTTAAGAAAGAAATGTGGATAATATTTTAATAAGTGTATTAATTAGTCGCAGCGCTCCGCAGTTTTACCCACGTTATCTATTATAGACAGAAAAATAGATAGAGAGATAGGTAGCGCTTACCATCAGGTGAACGACGCGCTCTCGTCACTCAGTCCAAGAAAAAAAATCTACTCCATCTACTATCGTACAAAATTGTCTAATTTCTCTTCATAAACCTAAATAGTCGTTTACCGGTAAAGTATTTAAAATTAATGCTTACCCACTTCGCTGAAATTAAACTTCATTGAATAGGTTTATTCAACTTGTTTCAGGGGTGTATTAGGGGGGCGGCGGCGAAGTTTCCCGCCCTTGTAACTGGAATTATTCATGACTCGTTCAGAAATGCCGATTGATTATACTGTTTAGCACAATTAAGAAAACAACCTTGACGGACAAATTAAAGGGGATTTTCGACGTGGAGACACGTTGTGCCTCTTCTAATGAAATTAAAGCCAAAATTGTGAAGCTATTGCTAAAATCATCAGCAACCCATATCGGCCCACTGCTGAGCACGGGTTTCCCTCACTTTCGTGTGGGGGATAAGGCCATTATCCACCACGGGGACCCGGTCCGGATTGGTGGATAACATACCTACCTCTGAAATAATTCTTGGGTAGGTATGTGGGTTTCCTCACGATGTTTTCCTTCACCAAAACGATGACAAACTTCTCGAAATTCGTAATGCATTATTATTATTATCATAATCAGATATCCAAAATTGAATAAGTTATTTCTTTATCATCATCAACAACCCATATAGTTCCACTGCTGAACACGGGGATAATTTTTGAGTATTTTTCTAATGAAAAATACCTTCATTACGTTAAATACAGCTCTCGCTCGAAGCGCATTGAATTAAGCAATTCCAAAATACAAACGTTCTATTTCCGCGAACAATTCAACATGCAAACCTAATTAACTTAACAAAAACAGCACTACCGAGAGAAACTCTTCAAAGATGCATTCTGCATTTTAACAATTGCCGTGAGGAAGGGAAAAAAGCTAAATAAGAAAATGCAAAACAGGCGACAAACGACGCAGTGGATGCAATCAACATCTCATTAGCGAGCCTTAATTCTTGTCTCCGGAGACTTGGCTGATTTCTTCGATAAACGGTTTATAACAATTCCCATTTCTTCTCGTATCTTCGCCTCTCGTTGTCTCGTCAATATCAGCGCCATCCGAGCGGCGATTATGTTAAAAAATTGAACGAATTTCGATTGTACTCGACTGAGAGTAAATTGGGGACGAATGGAAAGTTTGATGAACTCCCGCTTCGGATGGCTGCGGAATTTTTGTTGTTACCATTGTAAAATATGTTTAATTATGTTTCATGGAGTCTGTTTAACTTTTTAACTTTCCGATACATTTTTAATTGCACATTGAATGAACTGAAAAATATTGACTAACTATTGTAGATTTTTACATTGAAATCGTAATGTTTGCCTGGCTAGCTGATTTTAATTATAAAAATCAAAAAACGCTCCATTTTTACAAAATTTGACACTTTGAAAAAAGTGACCACTGTTAACCTGGATAAGCATAGGATCAATCATGTTTATTCAAAGCTTGGTTACGTGCTGCATTACTGGTTTTTTTTTATAACGGAAACCAAGATTGTGTTTAAAGTAAATGTTGTTGTTAAAGGCTGAGGCCCCAGGTTACAAAATATGGCTGCACGTCCAGATTGGTGGATTACATATATCCCATATTATTAATGCAATCTAGCTGATCCTGCGTACAAGATATTTTTAGAGTGTTAGATAAGACGCCGCTCAGACAGATTTCAATCCTGACCCCGCGATTTCTATAGAATGAATCGCGCATAGCAAAACAGCTCAGTAAAAAGGCAATGTAAAGATTTACAGAGTATTTGCTCGCTATAAGGTGCGACAGCAAAAGATCACATCTTCAGTATGCTGAAGAAAAATACCTTTGAACTTTCTTCAGCGGCATTGTTGACGAAATTATATGGACGCAGGCAAACGACCAATAATGATGGATCTCTTTTGTTGACTTTGGCAGGGCCATCGTTTACCTCCGTCAAATCTGGCGTAAAGCTATTTATTATATTTAGCTGGCTCGTGCCTTCCTCGTCTTTTACCTGAAAACGTTAGAGAATAATGAAACACTGTAAATGGTTTGATATTTTTTATATTTTTTAACGGTAGTAAATATTCTCCAGTTTTGTAATATTTAGCCGTGTCTTTGGCTTTTATGAATCGATTAGGATGATAACGTTTTCCAAAGCTTCAATTCATAAAAATACAATCTATTGTCAAATGTCCTTCAATACTATTTCATAAAAGCCAGGTAGATACAACCACAAGCTCTGAAATGTAAATTAAATTGTTCAAGCTCGGAATCCTGTTCAAAATTATGTATTCACATAAAAATAAAGGATACGAGTATATTTTTATCAATTGTATATAATGTATGACTTACGTTTGGATGATTTTACGTTATTTTAAACAAAAATTCGTTACTTTTATTTACATAAACTGTAATTAAAACCTTCAAGCGTTTATATAAGTAAAACCATACATAGGTTTATATTTCAGAGCTCGTTAAAATATGTATTGAGACCTCATCACCATCAATGGCTGTTTCGTTTATGAACAAAGTTTTAAACAGCGTCAAGAGTCGGTGTGAGAGAGAAAGAGAGACCAAGGGAGAGAGAGAGAGAGAAGAAAAAGAGACCCGACGATGATGACGATGATGAAGAGTCGGTGTACAGTAACTGATAAACTACAATTTAAACATTTAACAACCTACAGCGTAATTCCACTGTACTACCCTTGTTTACCTATTGTAATTCTTCTGTACTGTGTTTATTTTTGTTTCTGGTGTACAATGAAGAGTTTTCTATTCTATTCTATTCTATTCCACCATTACTCCCTTTTTGTTAAATCCGAATGCTCTCCGCGTGCTCGACCTAAAATTCTCCTTAATTTTCCATGCAATAGATTAAGAGCTCTTAAAATAACAAACATAATTGGTTTGTGGAGTGCATTTGAATACCATCGTCCATTAGTACGGTTTAGGCTAACAGTTTCGGGGAATTATCTAGACTTAGCCGATCTAGGATCGCGTTGTAGCCTATTTCTACTTAGCCACAGTGCTTTTGCAGAAGGGAAAGTCATATTGATAGTGGATATTAGTTAGGTAGGTACTCGAAGAAATTTAGCACTACCGGTTAAATTGAAAAGTAATCCATTACTTTCCATTGATTTTTAGTTTATTTTTTCAGCGCAAATTGAAAAAGCCGTAAATTTATAAAATAACATTAGACTTTGGCACACATTTAGTTTATTATCTGGATACGTTTTATCCCGTAAATTTAATGGTTCTCGTGGAATAACACTTAGCGCGGATGAAACCGCGGGGCGCACCTAGTTACCCATTAAATTAACATTAGAACAAAAACAAAAAAGAAACATAAACTAAAAATAATACTATGTTTAACTTTGATCGCACTGCTTTTAGTGCTTTGTAACTACCGGAGTCTCGCATGACGAAAAGCGATAAACCGAGCTATGTTACGTACCAAATGTTGCCAGTGCCGTGAAAATGTTCCGATAATGTGAAAATTTCGCAGTGTGACATTATTACAGCGCGGCAGTGGCGGTAGTGTGCAATTAACTGTTAGCTGTTTCTTCTGTGAATAACGAATGAAGCGAGCTATTTGCAAGGTAAAATGAATTAGGTATAATGGAATTCAAAAGGGGAAGTGTTTTTGATGTTGGCTAGATTTTTAAGAAGTTATAATGGTAAAGTATTATCGCCACGCGATTATCTTACTTCTTACTTATGTGTTATAAACTAGCAGCGCCCTGCGGTTTCGTCCGCGTAGACTAACCGTTATTTTTTACTGAATAAAATGTATCCTATTTTCTATTCCACGACCTAAAGTGTTTGTGTGTGTTTGTGTTTACTAGATTTCATCAAAATCCGTACAGCTGTTTTGGCGTAAAGAAATGACAAACACACTAACTTTCGCATTTATAATATTAGTGAGATGTTCATATGTTTGTCCTCTTTTCACGCCAAAACGGCTGAACTGATTCGGATGAAATCTAGATACTTTATCCAGGAATAGAAATATTATAAATAAAAAATTAAAGGTTCCTGTGGAATAAAAGAATTTCCTGTTTACTTCACAACAACACAATTTGTAACAACAAAATTTTGTAAATAGATACTTTAGTTCTTGGAAGAAAACATATCCACCTTTTATCCCGTAAAAATTGACGGTTCCTGTGGGATAATAGTAAACTCAAGTAAAACCGCAGGGCGCTGCCAATCTATTAGTATAAAAATGTTATGTTGGTTTGTGTACGCTTCAAAAACTCAAAAAGTTCTGCACCGATCGAGCTGAAATTTTGGCATGATATATAATCGGCATCAAGGATTGTTTTTATCTATTTTTTTCATCAGTGACATATCAGAGAATGTGGGAATGTACCACAGCGAATCGTGGCAGGGTACAGCTAGTTTGATTATATTTTATTAATCTTACGATTCGTCTGAGATACTCTACTGATATAAATGTAATTTATTTTTAATCTTATCGAAAAGTTTTTGATGGCAAGATTTAGTCGGCATTCTCACCGGATGATAAGCAATGACGCGGTCGACGTTGGAGGTAGTCTAGAAGGTACTTATTTATTAGACTTCCATACTTAATTACTCTTATTTACGGTACGAATCAGAAATGATAAAGCTCCAAAATCTCGCTACGAATAAAAAATTCAATACGTCTCCTATTGTTGGAAAGTAAAAAAATGTGTGTTGCTGATACCATTATACGGATTCCGTGTTTCCGTACGTATTGTTCAGAATATAGATTTTCTCAAAGTAAATCCACGTCTATCAACTAATGAAGAGTTAAGCATGAAATGGTTCCGGGCGCAGCGTAGAGAAAGCGTACAAATAGATTTGTTAGACAATTTTCCTCCGTAATAATTTTCCTTGTTATGTTGTTGAATTTTCCTTTTGTATGTTTTCACAATAGATATACAGATGTTACAGACACATTGAGGTTAATTGGGAACACGTGATTAGTGAATGTCGATATTTGGACATCTTCATTAGCCATACATTACTAATTTATGACGGTTTGAAATTATCACAATATTTATTTAATGTAGATAATATTTGCGTATACACACGTACGTCATCTCGACACGAAATTTCAATTATGTTATGGCGTCAGCAAGACTTCACATTAGATTGAAATCACAAAACAATATAATAGCAAACGCAAAAATATTCCAATAGATTTATTTTGTTTTTTTTTTTCGCCAGATTTTCATGAGTATAATTATGAAACTAAAAACTTTTTAAATAATTAATTTACAAGAAATAAAAACTAATGATGATAGCAATGATGATACCAGTGTGATATACAAATAAATGTAGGCACACAATCGACAGCGGCGCCTGTCTTCATTCCCAATCTGTCATTCAGAGCGGGTGGTCGTCTCTCTTGAGCGTGTGCCTACTTACTGATAATCTAGTTGTTTTAGTTTAAGCCCAAGCCCTAGATTAGTGAACACAACAACCAGAAATATTAGGTAATGATAAATATTTACCTCTGGTTAGATACATAGATAGATAAACTCTTTATTAAAACACCACAGAACAAAGAAAACTTAAAACTAGAACAAAACAAATTAAAAGACATTTCAGTTATCCATTAAAAGACAATTAAATCTATAGTAACAAAGTCTCAGAGGGTGCATACATGTATGAATGCGCTATGTACTTACACGCAAACATTCGCATTTATAATATTACTTGGACCTCCAAGAAACTTTTGACCCAAAACTACTCACCTACTTCATTTCTATTATCGTAGACACCAAGTTAAGAAAGCTAAGAATATTGTGTGACAGCCCAAGTACGTACTCATATCTAGAGCTAGAGGTGAAGAGACTATCCGGACATTGATAATTAGCCGGCTTATTTTTGAAATTAGGAAATAAATATTACAATGCGTCAAAACCATTTATATATAAATGTTGACCCTCAATTTGGATTCTTTCTATCTTGGGACATAGAAACTACAATGACCATGCTCCCACAAACAACTCAGAGGTGCCTGTTGATCGCATAAATACTATTATGCCCTACGATAAAAAGTAATATTAGTGTGCAATATTTAACCGTTGCATGAATATATTGAGCTTATTTTCATTAAAAAATCAGATTTTTATTAAAATTATAGTTTGAATAAAGATTAAAGTCGGAGGTAGGTATGTTATCCACTAATCCGAACCGAGGCTTCGTGGTGGATTAAGGCCTAAACCACTTAACGGAAGTGAAGGTGACCCGTGCTCAGTACTGGGATAGTGAAAGATTAAAATAGAAAACTCAAATCACAAGCTATTTGTATTCAATATATTTTTTTATTCGAGCTTATCTCATGACACCAGGCAATGTTATGAAAATGGATTTTTAAATAGACTTTCCGCATTTTTGGCAATACTACTACATCACAAGGGCAACGGCCACAACAATACCGCAGTAAAAGAAATAAATTGCCGGAAGCCGGACCGTATCCGGACAAAACATTAATTGGTTCATCTCTAGTAGTTCTCTTGTCTGCAACTCCAGAACCCACCTAAGTGCATTCTGACAGGTCAAAATATGGTCTGGTGCGACGACTACGCTCTAAGTAAAATAGAGAAACGTAATGTTTCTAGTGCAAAGTACTTTCCCAGCGGACCTGAAAATAGGGCCTTTTAAGTTATTTAAACTTAGACTTTGGCGACTAGAAATAAATCTTAAATTTAATTGTATGTTACGTTTATGTGAAAACTTCGTTTCTTCCCAGTGTGACTTGATTAACGAGATACAATGTGATCAACATACCGAATTGAAATCAAAAACATACTACATAGAATAAGACCGTAGTTATCTTCTTGCTGCGGATTCTTACGAACTATAAGGTAATCTATGATATAGATCCATTCGTTGGACCCCCAATATCCTATACCTGCGGGGTATTTAAGCTCGCTTCGGCAGTAATATTGCAAGTTGCAGTTTTGTTTCCCAGCATTCAAAACAAGGCAAGAATAATATTCTGCCCTGTACTTTAAGCATTTCCACAGCCAGTATCAATTTCACAAAAGGTGCCTTCTAGGAACTGTTTTTCTTCTCAAGTTTTCAGAAAATTGTTTTCAAGGCAGTTTTTTTTCTCGTTATTATAGCAGCTTTCCGCAACTACCGCAACAATTACTGCTTAATTAGTGAATTTAATTGGATACTACTAGACAATGAGGAACAAGGAATAAGATTGGCCCATATTTAGGGCAACGAATCAGCCTTACTATACAGCGAAGCAACGCCGTCAGCATTAAAGGCAACTTGCTGGACATTACGAATCTTTAACCTACCTTTAAATCACAGTTAAAACTAAAAATTCAAAACTCAAATCATTTATTGCACGTAAACAAAACTAAAGCACTTTAACAAGCCAAACTTAGAGAAAAAAATTAAAACTAAATCAGATATGATCAACTAAACTAATAAGTAACTGATTATGGTTTGAGTTTAAAAAAGGAAATTTCCCTTTCAAGTGGTGATTCATGGCTGATTGTTGCATAGGAAAAGGAAATTCCATTAAGTCTACCAGTGCTCGGAAATACGCCCCGTCAGAGAAGGTAGCGCCAAGAAACTACGGGGATTCGTCTTTTTTAAGCGCGTTTTTTTCTCATAGTTTAAGCGATCTTAACAGATATTTGGGTTTCTAGGACACATGTATAGCATTTTAATTATAGTTAAATATCCTTGTTTGAGAAGTAAATAAACAAAAAAAACAGAATACATATTTTTTAATTACTTTTGAAGGCAATAAATGTTGCAGATGCGTCAATTACACCTCACAATTTTAAGTAATAGCAAAAAGTAATAAGGAAATGACTTTATAATTTTTGACAAAAACATGGAATGTCGTAAAAGCGGCTTTTTATTTATTACTAGAAGAAGTGTAATAATGTTATAACTGTCCGGTAATAAACACGTCTTAAAAGAGCGACACTTTGGCAAAAAATTGAGGAAAAATGCTTGTTCCTTTGCATAAAAATTCTTAATTAATTCAGGGAAACTGGTTTTAATATGTTAATGGCTTTCAACATAATTTATTCATTTTCACACTTACTTTTTAATTATTTTAGGAATCGCACGAATAATAGATGGGAAGAACGAGTTAAACAGGTAATGGTCAGAGCTACGACCGCAGATATTTAATTTGGAAGATATTGCTAAAACTAGAAAGTACAATTTATAAATAATATTATAAATAAATGACGCGCCACGTTTACATACACAGATCCTGACCCTTAACTAGGTTTTCCTGTATTTACTGCATCAGGAACTACGAAGACTGTGGTCCCACAAACATCGAGACTCAGAAAAATACAGATGGTTCACGAAAATTTTAGCCCTGTGCGGGAATCGAGCCCCCAACCTCACGCTACGCAGTTGGATCATCACCCACTTACGCCACGGAGTCGGTATAAGTCACCCTTTTCCATCGATAATACTAAACGAGCATAGTACCGAAGGGAAGTCAAAAAATAATTTCCTTAAAATACCGTACACATAGCTGCGGCATAACTCATTCATGCATATCCGAGCAACTTTATTTTCAATGCAAGCACGGACACGGACTTTATACAGGATGATCTAAAACCGTTATACAGAACTTACAGATGGCAACCGGTCTGCAATCCAGACACGTACGATGGCCATCTAAGAATTGCGAAAACCCACTCGACGTACATAAATATGTCCTTTCGGACGATCAAAATTGATGTTGTGGCTCCTCGAAATGTGTTGGGGATCTTCATGACCCATGAAATTAAGGTTTTTGTACTCTATCAAAGTTGGTCGCCTAAAGGGATTTTTTTTAATTGGATTTTAATAATAGTTCGCTTTTCGGTGAAGGAATCATCGTGAGGAAACCCACATACCTACCCGAGAATTATTTCGGAGGTAGGTATGTTATTCACCAATCCGGACCGGGCCCCCGTGGTGGATTATGGCCTAACCCTCCTCATGAAAGTGAAGGGAGAGCCGTGGTCAGCAGTGGGACGGTATGTGTTGATGATGATGATGAATAGTTGTAGATCACGACTGCCTTAACACAATTCCTATATTTGTTTTATGACAGAGCCAGATTGACAGATTTGAAGTAACATAATAATATATATATATATATATATATATATACCGTCAAAGCCAAAGCAAAGTATAATATGCAAAGTTCTGAGTGGCACTGTAAAATAAAAAAAAACATAAAAAAGTCAAATAAAAAAAAAGCTCCATTTAAGACGTTGACTGCTGTGCCGGCTTTTACATTTGAGCACCGTTACGAACCGTGTCTTTTCCAGCAATGGCGTGCCGTCTGCGTGAGACGCATTGTAGTAGCACCGCGTTAAACACACACGTCTGTGTTTCACCACACAGCTGGCACGTAAGCTGCGCTAATACAACAAGTGTGTTTTCCCGCACGCAAAGCTATACAAAACACAACGTCTGTGTTTACAGCAGAGAACCTGTTAACCCAAGTCGAAAACGGAATAACCATTATTCTAATCGTTTAATTAACCGTTCCGTTAAACACTGACAAACTGCTGTATGTTAAAACAATTAATCCACATCGAAAACTTTTTCTTTTCTCCGTTTAACACATTCAACAGTTAATTAATTGCCGTAAGTAATTAAAGAACAACCCTCATTAATTCTCGCACTATCCTCGTTGCTATTAGCAAATTATACACTGTACTACCATTTAAGCTTCGACTAGGCTAATTAAGAACATGCTTAATTATATAAGATCTCTCCCTGAGAGTATTTTTTAGTGATTACTGATAGAAGTATTAAAATTAATGGAAGCTTGAACCTAAAGTGATGGCAAACAGAGACTCTTTTAACACGCTTTTATTAGCTTTAACTATATATCTATCCATGTAACGGAATCTTTGAACGTAAATTTCACCAACTTCAAGACGTTCGATGAACTTGAAACTTTACACAAATGTTAAGGACCGCTCACACTAAAAGAAAAAAGTGCATTTCTAGTTTTTTCAACTATCTTTAATTTTTTTTAAATGCAAGTTTTTACCAAAGTTACGGCAGTTTTTGTCGAATATAATGTTAGATATTTTTTGCCTTTCTTTTATTAGGTGGACGGGTGACTTTAATTTGTAAACTAAATACCTTATCTAAGAAACCAGATTCGAGCCGTGAAGCACCTGAAGTGAAAATAACCTTGCTGGATGTTTCATACAAGATTTTCCATGCATCATTTTGGGTGGCACTGTAACTGTTTTGGGTAGGCTTACCACCAAATAAACGACCTCAAATAACCACTCGGATCGTTTAGTTGCTCTGTTGTACAAAAAGACTAGCTGCGCCCCGCTGTTTCACCGGCTTAGACTATTTATCCCTGAAGAATTGCTGAATTTTACAGAATAAATAGTATTCTATGTTCTATTTCAGGACTTAACGTATCTATATACTAAATGTCTTTAAAATCCGTGCAGTCGTGCAGTCGTGAAGAGGGGACAGCACAAACTTTTGCATTTCTAATTTTAGTGTGATATGAGGATTGCTTGTTTATCGAGCGAAATAATATGAGCTTTAAGTTTCAGATATTATTAGGCCGCCTAAGGGCCTCTAACATGACTTAACATTTGCTATCAATTGATAACAACCGGGACCGTTGGCTTAACGTGCCCTCCGAAGCACGGAGCAATGAAAATCCGCATATAACTAACAAAACGTCATTACTGTGATTAGTAGAATGGAAGACACGAGACCCACATGCTAGCCGTAAGTTAGTAAATATCCAAGGACTACAAAGATCAAGATTGTTCATCCGCAACCATCCAACCGTAATTGAGCATACGGCATCTTTGTTAAGTCTACAAGGATCAAGGTTGAATACGCCAACTATTCGAGTCAAGTTGAGCGAACTGCTCCGTTCTTGTGTTTCAGATCACGCGCGTCGCTTTCTTAGCATCTGGATTGTTTTGAAACATCCTGTAGCGTCTCCTTAGGAGTTGTTTCGAACTGGCATCTGTCTGCTTGTAGTTTAGAAATAGTGTTACGTGCCGCTGTGAGGGGTTAAGGGCGGGTATGTCAAAATTCTTTCGGAATTTTCATACTGCAGTGTACTGCTGTTTAAGAGCTTTAACTGTTTGCATGTCTCACCTCCAGACATAATAGAGTTTTAAATGTTGTCTTGCTGGTTTCTTGTCAAACAATAGTTGTTTGTAGAAGAGTAGTAGGTCCGTAATGACTTAAGGAATACATTCTCGAGGGTCTTCTTCAAGTATATAAAAGTGTCTGATCGAGCAAACCTTGTTTAATTTGATGACATAGAGCCGGGAAAAGTATCCCAAACCAACCATGGTCCCTCCGTCTCCGGGACACAAGCGACCTCCTCAAACGCTGTTACACGCTCATACATTTTAAATAAGAATTAGTCGAACGATGGAGACACCAGCTCACCGGGAAGTTACCCAGTGGCGTCTAAGCATTACTCGAGAAATGCCAATTTAAACTTGTAACGAGGTTTGCTGCGAGTGGCTGTGGAACGAAATTAAAAACTCTACAGACACAGCTCGGTGACTGGATGGGCGCCAGTAACAGGCCTAACTTTCGTACTCACTTTGTTCCCGACTTTCCAGGAAATTCTCGGTTTTTCGCAAAAACTGAAAGTTTTGCGCGGTCGAGTCATCGCTGATAGCCATTCCGGCGGTTCAATGGGCAAGTTCCGAACTAGTTTGGGCATCCAAGTGGACTGCGAATGGAAAGCTGCTTTCGTATGTAGTGCCAGTTTAAATTAAATTTTCGAAAAAAAAATATTTTTCTTAAAAATTTAATAGGGCCTTTTTTAAATTTTACGGAGCGCCTTCTTCTCAAACCCAATCAGATCGATGCCAACATGACAACAGCAATAGCAACAACAACATAATAATTAATAATGAAGTCTTGCCTTTTGACAAGTCAAAATAAACGGGGTGGTCCATACATAATTGTGCTTATGCACTAATAGTTGCAACCAAGTTGACTAGGTTGATGCAAAATTGAACTTTAATACATTCAAAAGTTTAAACTTGGTTTCTCTTCTCAAATTAAATATCTTTGCCTCTATCTGTGGAACCAATGTAAACCTTTCAAATTTTATCCCAAGCGATAAGACCCCCTATTGTACTTAGTTAATATTAAGTTATGTTTCTTTTTTCTTCTGCTTTGTATAGATCTTAGTGTCGATAACGAGTTATCAATCTATCTACCTTTTTTTATTGGGATAGAGGAGCGCAATGAGATTGCTGGTGACACTGAAGCCAGATTCATGTCATTATCAATATCCTGTGATCAGAAGAAGTTTCATCATCATCATCATCATCATCACCACTATCATCATCAACCCATATCAGCCCACTGCTGAGCACGGAGCTCCCCTCACTTTCGTGAGGAGAATTACTCCATTATCAAACACGGGGGCCCGGTCCGGATTGGTGGATAACATACCTACCTCTGAAATAATTCTCGGGTAGGTATGTGGGTTTCCTCACGATATTTCCTATCACCGAAAAAGAAATTTACCAGTAAACTTAGATCACAAGATCTCTTCTTTTTTGTTCTTGAGTTTTCTTCGTACATAGTCCGCAGGGTAACCCTTCGATTGCCACTGCCGAATAGCTTCGAAAGTATTGCATTTTTTACAGCTGCCAGCGGATACAGAAAATCGTATCTCCCACATGCGTTACTCCCATTTATATCAAGTTAGATATGACACTATGAAAGGGTCGTAGCAACAGCGTGTGGCATCTAAATTATACCTCGTTTATCCTGATGATGCGAAGCTTTTACCCTCTCAGTGGGGTGTTTTTAAAATTGATGCCCCGTATTTATTTAGCGCACTATAGTATGTTGGGGTGTTTAGATAAATGTGCTAGATATTTATTAATTAGCTGCGCCCTGCGATTTCAATAGCGTAATTCCAATTTTACCGCAATAAAAACCACCATGTTACTTAGGAATAGCAGAAGATTGCGAAAAATAAAAAGTTTAATTGTAAATTCATACTTACATAAATCTCATTGAAAAAACATTTTCAGTTTTTCCCAAAATCTTCTAATTTACCGGGCAATTTTTTCAATTATTAACTTTTGTCCTGACAATTACAAACACAAAAAAAATAGAATTACCGAAATCGGTTTAGCCGTTCACAGCAGCAATAATATCATTAAAAAATGTAAAAATAAGAATCATCATTGTAAACAATATCAAAGGTTTAATTTTATATAACCAACTAAAACAGAATAAAAAAAATACATTATCATAAATTATTTGTAGCGATTGGACGTCAGCTCGATGAACCAGCGTTCGTTTCATTAAAACAATCACCAATAGAAGCTGCAGAAATTATCCTTGGGAAGCCTGATCGATAAACTTAGCTAGGTTTATATGCAGCAACATTTGTAGTCAAGGAATCATAATACCCCTTAATATTAGTAACAAAGCTTACATTATAAAATGCACGCCATTACTCCCTACGGCTTAGGCGGTGAGACATAATGAGCGGTAATATCGTCTAGAAGTCTAGAGTCTAGATAGTAAGGCGACAGGCTACCTAGTAATCTAGACTAATCCGGTCTGAAATCCCGAAGGAGCGGTACCGGCACGTTTTCTTAGGAAATTTAAATTAAATCCTTATAGCGCTTTTACAAGATGCAAATTGCATAGTGCGACAATGTTGTTTTATGTAAAACTAGCTCTTAACTGCGACTTCGTTCACGGTGTTTTTTTTTACATGAATATTAGAAAAGTATTTCCCATCTAAGCCAGGTGGTCTGTCTATAGCAGCGTACTACCACCTACAAGAAGATTTATTTCTATAGCTCGGTTTCCAGTCGTTGGATTTGGCTGTAATGTCCGTCTGTCTGTCTATTTTATGCACAACTTTTAAATTACTGAACTTCGAATATACTTTGGAGGTAATAATTTTAGGTTTAATATTATTAACACGTTTATTGCTGAAACGTTTTTTTTTCTTTTGCAAATCTTCACACTACGTGTGTATTTACTTTTTACTGGCGTTGTGCCGTAACTAAACTCAACAAGCAGTGCGGGCGCACACAACTGTTGTGATAAAATTGACAATAGCGCAGTGCGGGTCCACTCGCCAGGCGTGTTTTCTCTTGCCATAAAATTATAAAAACACAAACGTGTATGTTTTCAGCCATCAACTTGTTAATTGTATCGGTATGCCCCTCTTTTGCCATAGCTCGCCTGTGACAAATTGAAAACCTCCGCTGTTTTTTAAGTTTGTCTAAATTAGGAAGTTTATCATTACGACAAATTTTAATGTGTCCTCGTGGTCCTCAAATAATAAATTATTATTTTTATGACAAAATTGTGACGTTATCTACCCGCTCATTTTATTATTTCGCCTTACTTCTCTTATTCCCAAGATTCTGGGCATAAATATAAAAGTTGGTAATTATTTTCAACTGTTTCTATGGACAAAATTTCATTTACAGAACTTACTCATCTTCAAATCATTTATTGTAAATAGGCAAAATATTGCACTTTTACACGTCAAAAAAAAATATCTTACACTTAAGTATAGAAATACAAAAAAATAAGTCAAAATATTATGATCTACGAAACTAATGATTATTATCTAATTATGGTTTGAGTTAGAAAAAAGATATTTCCCTTTCAAGTGGTGACTCATGTCTGAGTCTCGCACAAGAAAAGGCAAACTCCATTGACTCTACCAGTGCTTCGGAAATACGCCCGTTAGAGAAGATAGCACCAAGAAACTCTACGACGATGTCATTTTTTAAATTTTAGTAATTTTTTTTTTTTTAAATCCATAATATACAATATAAAAATAAATTATTCTATTGACAATATTATGATATACCATCATAAATTACGTTACTTATCATTATCATGGAGATTGGGACATTGATGCCCATTGGGCTTCGAAATTGGGCATTGAAAAGCGAGTGATAATTACGTACATATGTTTTACAGTAACACATTGGTACGTGCCTGCACTGGGATTTGAACTCACGACCTTTTGATTGGAAGGCGGACGTTCTCCCACTGGGCTACCACCGCTTCTGCCAAACTATAAAGGCGGTTAAATATGAAAGTTGTGGGAGAACAGCCTATGTAGTATGGTCCATACACTGTTACGGACTTTCATTATCCTGCGTTGGTTGAATTTGACTTGGAAATAATTAACCGGCTAATACAATTTATGTCTCCTAACTATTACTGCTATAACTAAGACGAAGTAAAGCCTCACCGAATTTTATGGCTGCCCATTAGGTGATTACTTCGAATTTTATTTATGAGCTCTTAAATTCTTGTTGAGGCTCTAAGGCGGATGGCGTTTTGGGAACTTACACCTGAACCAATTATATGCCTTTCGCCTGATTACGCCCTTAAAAGAGGGCTGTTTTATTACTTTGCCCGATTAGTCCGTCAAGTTCAGTCGAAATGCCTGCAGTATTGCGACAAGTGGTGAAGCCATACGATCCTTAACCTTTAAATACAATTGCACATGACCACTTGGAACCTCTTAAAGTGCCTCCAACTGAGAGCCCTTTATAATCTAATTGAAGCTTCACAACTCTGCAACAAGAAGAAGCGTCGATCGGACTGTCCTTGAAATCATGATATGATTCAATTGGAAAAGTCTCAAGTTTCAGCATTTGATACTAATTTTAAAGTAAATAATATAACCAAATAATAACTATGGCATAAAGAAAACTCACAGCATAAAGTTAAGTGTAGTCAATTTACTCTATTTAACAATGTTTATATAATCAGAACAAGAATACATTAACACATTTCTTTTATTTGTATTGTTATTTAAATTAAATTAAAGCGAAACTCCCGAATTCGGTCAAAGTTCTTAAACAGTTCTTGTTATAACAATATCGGTCGAATAAGTTGAAAACGAACGAGCCGATTTCGCTGGAATTTATCGGGACAGTACCTGAGCTTCACCTAAATGTTTTAGTGGAAATAAGACTATACGGTAGAGACCCGCGTTAGAATATTTTATAGCTTACAGTAAGTGGTAGATACCATACCACTGCTTTATTAGACCATTGCGTCAGATATCTAGTCGACAAAACTGGATTGCCTGTAATAATCAGGTGGGTGATGAAAATGGATGGCCTCATTAGGAATTGAATACGTTTATAAATTATTTGCCTAAATTTAATGCAAAAACTTAAGCGTTATCAAAATATAGCAGCGTATACGTGTAGGAACAAGTCATGGATATAACATATTATGTAACTATCTATTACTGATAGTCGAAATTAACATAATATACTTTCTTTTTAACACACCATATCATTTTTAAAATTAAAAATCAATTTAATTATAATAATCAATGATCCAAAACACAAATCGCCGATGTCGGAAACAAAGCCGCTATCCTTAATTGTAACTGGGCTGGGCACATCTGTCGCATGTCGGACAATCTCTGGGCCCAAACCACGACAATGTGAATGCCACAGAACGTCAAAAGACGGCGCGGCAGGCCCAGGCGGAGATGGCGTGACGAGCTTGACTCCTTTTGCAACGACTGGACCACTAAAACTCTCAACCGCGAGGAATGGAAAGAGGGAAGAGAGGCCTTTGCCCTGCAGTGGGATAATCACGGCTAATAATAATAATCAACGATATTCGACTTGAAAAATAACACCGTTATTCTACCTAAAAAAAACTCGTTAAGTTAACAAAAGTTGAACGTTTTACAAGAACTTAAGTACCGCATCGTACTGTCCCGATACCGAGTTACGAGTTAAAGAAATTAGTAGCAATTTATTGCTGCCAGCAACAGTTGCTTGCGAACGAGTGACTTACTTTGAAATTCGACGTATAATTTGTTTGCCGATAACCCGATTGGCCGAATGCAACTTGATCATTATAGGGGACGCCAATTTGCTCACTTTAGCGTGAGTTTAGTCGTTTTGAAATTGATTGCAAGTGAATTTGTCGGAGTTTATTTGAGAGTTGAGGATTTAACTTTCAACTGAAGTCGATGGACATAAATCATCCCAGTGAATTCAAATCAGTAGAATGTAAGTCAATCGATGGGGCTGAACAGGACCAAGGCTTAGTTACAAGGATGTTTTTTGGTTAGTTAGTGGGGCAATGGAACGGTATTTTAGAGGGACAGGTTCGATTAAGGTTCTACTGGTTTGCGAAATATCCCTTAGGAGCCGTTAATTTTTACGGGATAAATAGTGTTATAATGTATTATAAGTAAAATAAAAGTATTATATTTGGGTAATAAACTATTATGTATGCCAAATTTTATTCAAATCCATTTAGTCACTGTTGCGCGATTAAGTAACAAACATCCAAACATTCAGAAATCCGAACATCCAAACAACCAAACATCCAAAAATCCGAACATCCGTACAACCAAACATCCAAAAATCCGAACATCCAAACATCCCAAAATCCGAACATGCAAACATCCAAAAATCCAAACATCCAAACACACAAACTTTCACATTTATAACATTAAGAAGGATTATTAAGGTAGGTACATTGCATCTCAGAGCGCTGGACCCACAAGAACCGCAGTACCTAACCCGCAAAATTTACAGCTGGTACTTAACCGTCGTGATCCAGCAACGAGTTCTTAATGTGTCCGTTGCTATCACACAGGACGGTAAAAATACTCATTATGTTTGGAAATGCACTTCAAAGTGGACTTTATGGCCAGACTGTAAAGATAGGCACTGTACTTACGACTCAATGGGTCTGGTGATGTAGCAAAATGTGAGATACTGATCTAAAAAACCTTTAGTGTGTTGCTGTCAAAATTAGACACTACTAGAGTTGAATGTCTGATAACATCACAGACAATGGTCTATATCACCACCGTGTCTGTCAATTTCGCGGTTGATCACTGTCTGTGACAATGCGGTCTACGATGGTACACGCTTACCTTGAAGTAACCTATTCACTCGTAATTTGAAGACTCCCAGGTTCTAACTATCGGGAAATACAGACTTCGGTAACGAGTTCCACTCCTTCGTGGTACGCATAATAAATGTGGAGGCAAACCGCTTCGTACGTACAGATGGCATGTCCACCATGTATCGGTATTTATAATCCAACCTCTTAGCGATCTATGTTCGCCTGGTACTTTTAAAATATGCATCGAGATATCAAACATTCGAAGCAAAGTACTCAACATACTTTCCAACTAACGTACATCGAGATGATAAACATTCTATGTGAACTAAATGGAAGAAATGAACTTTCTAACAACCGAACATTGAAACTTTGAAGTTCCGCGATACGGTCTACTTTAATCTGTGGCTGTTAAAATAACTTCCAGCGTAATAAACATAAACAAACCCAGATTCTACTAATTGTATTACTGCGAACCTTGTTTGTATATTTTTTGCGCTTTCAAAAATATACTGCGTGCCGTAAATAAAATTATCTCAATAAAAGCAAAGAATCGCCGGTCCTGAACAAACACGTCCCTAAACTGAGTAAAATAATTAAAACAAGTATATGTTACATTCCAAATGAAGGAGGAAAGGTAGGTTTTAAACGGGTCTAACAAAATTACTTTGTACCAACACACACACACACAGACACATGGACAAAAAAATAAGAAACCGATGCTGTACATTTTGTTGGTGCTTCGCGTAAAATATTACATTATGTAGATGAGGAATATATTAAGCATACGGCACGTTATGCGTGAATATTTAAAACTCGTAGGTACAAATTACTGAGCCGAAGCGGCGGCGTGAACGTAGAAATAAAATTCAGTCTGCCGGGTAACGGGGATCATAATTTTTGAAAAGGTCCCTTTGGTTTCGGTTACGTGTCGAGTTTACAAATAAACCGATTCGACGGTTACATTGGAACGATTCAACCTGATTTTTGTGAACTGTGACGGATCCGCTCGTGATCGATCGGTAACGTTCGTGAATGAAAATTGTTTGTTTTGGTAAAAAGTTTGCAGACCACAGGTTTGAGTTGGAACAGCTTATGGATTATCTAGCGGTTACAATGGTGGTTTAGCGTTGTAAGAATGTTCAAATATTTCAGTAGGTACGAGTAGGTAGGCTTAGATAATTTTTAACAATGCGGGATTCACAATAAAGACATTTCTCTGCCTTACACCTCGCCTTACTTGCATAAATCGCTCATTTTAGACTAGAACGTGTTTTCTCCTTCATTTTTCGCAAATGAGCGAAATTATCTGATTTTTGAGTTTTACCGGGTAGATAATGCAGTAGTAATAACACCGATGTTACAGATATCCATCAAAAAGGGTGTATAATGCTACCTCACTTACGACAAGTGGGGTCACAGGCCAATTTGGCCATAATTTTATTAAACGAATATAATAAATTCGTATTAACGCACGACGTACGACGATCCGACGTACGCACCGACGGTCGGTCGAGCACTAAAACCGGCCTTCAACTTGGTAGGTAGCCACTAACCAAATTTAAAAATGGTCGTAGCCAAAGCTTACTTACTTGGTACTTGGTGAGCGGGCTCTTTTCCGCAACTAGGCCGTAAATCGGCCCTTTTTGCGTGAGCGGGCGGCTGCTGCTACTCCAGCCACCCGATGTCCTCCAGGAAGTCCAGCAGCTTGTGGATCACGCTGCAGGCCTCCCGCAGGGTTCCCGGTGCTCCCAGGAACTTCGCCCTCTGGGGTGCCACGCTTTCGCACTCCAGGAGCACGTGCGTGACTGTTTCATCTACCTCCATGCAGCCTCTGCATAGGGGGCTGTCTGTGACACCTATGGTATATAAGTGTTTGTTTAGTGGGCAATGACCGGTGACTATTCCGACAAAACGTCGTAGTTTGTCCCGTTTGAGATTGAGGAGTTTGCGGGAGGTTCTCCGATTTAGTACCGGGACGTAGCCAAAGCTTTATAAAACATCTTTGCAAATTTAATAATGTACAGAGATATCATGACTCCAAATAAACAAAAAATATACAAACAAACCTCTGTTTTTAATAAAAAGCCATCAACTACTTTATTCATAAAATAATTGATAGAAGTTTTGCACTCAATTCATACTGTCAACGGGACCAACAGACACACTAACCAATTATTTCATCTCGCACACAAAATAATCGAAGCACAATTTTCGCTGGACGATCGAATCCGGACAAAAACGCTTTCAGACATTAATATCATCCATTTTTAAAAAGTTCCATCGTATCTAAAGTCCAATGAATTCGAAAGTTTGCAATCCGTAAACGAATTGCAATTTTCACTCAGGATGATTAATGAAAGGTTTCAGTTATTGTATTTTTAGAGTTAGGCAGCTTAAAGCAAAAAAAAACTAAACCTTAAAGATCACTAGCCTATCCATCTCGTCGTCTGTTAGGTACACCTGTTTTTCTCAAAGACTACAAAGCTTGGAAACTTGGCATTATGATATAGCATTATTATCCTTATGAAATTCTTCAGTTTATACGATGGTACGTACCTACACGCTTATATAGAGGTACCTACTTACACGTGACTTTTATTTTTCTTTATTTATACAATAGCGTGGCACAAGGTTTCCCTTCCTTCGATTGCAATACTTGAAAATGCTGAATAAAGTTAAAATTATTAAATTTCTTGCCGCGGTGAAGTATGTTCTTCTTTCAGACATCGACAGATGTTTCTACCATCGCACTCTGAGATGAAATTTTTTAGTGGAAACCTGCAACGATGAAGAAGAATAAGATCTTTAACGGAACCCTGAATGCGCGAGGCTTGGCCGCGCTTGGCCGGTTATTGCATAGATGCAACATTCTCTCGATGTTACCAGAAAAACGAAGCAAAATGAATATTACCTATCAACAACAAAGAAAAAGATTCTCAATTCGAATGGGATGGAAACAATATCAAAAAAAAGGAAAACTACACTGAGCCGTGAGAGCCAAACCCAGAGCAAATCCTTTTTCCGATACAGTAATTGTAACTCAAAATGAGGTCGATGGTCGGCTACAGGTTGGTTTTTGTTTTCAATTTTCTCATGCACTCCGTGAATGGCACGGAAAAGTTTGGCATTCTGTTTCGAGCGATGCGAGGCCGCGTGCTGGTAGAATGAAGACATCAAACTTTTACACAGTGCGATACGACACTTTCTTATGAACACTTTCAAACATAACTACCATAAATACATCTATAGTATGCTATCTGAATATCGAACACTCGTCCGACTAATCAATACAGCCTGTATCAAAATACAATGGTTGAAACTTGAAACATCCTTCCTTATATTATAAATGCGAAAGTAACTCTGTCTGTTGCTCTTTCACGCCTGAACTACTGAACCGATTGAAATGAAATTTGGTACAGAAATAGTCTAGAGCCTAGGGAAGGACATAGGCTACTTTTTATCGCAAAAAATGCATTGTAAGGGTTTGAAATAGGGGATGAAAGTTTGTATGGAAGTATCGTCATTTTTGAAGCTAGAAGCTTGAAATTTATTTTTTAGGCTTTTGATTAGATATAAATAAATTTGACATTCAAAGTTTGTAAAACTTTACCCTTGAGGGCTAAAATAAATATAGGGGATGAAAGTATGTATAGGAATATATAAAGTTTCGGCTTAATTTTCTCTAATAATAATAATAATAATAATTCTTTATTTCGGACACACGGATCCATAGTGAGACATTTTACAATATAGAAAGAGAATAGTATTAAAGTAAGAATTAAAGTAAAGTAAAAGTAAATTTGTATACACAAAAAAAAGTAGATATAAAATGTAAGTAAGTACAAGTTATCATGTATCAGGTGGCAAGCTCCACCCACCGTCGGTACGTTGTCGTCAGTACTAGCCTCTCTGCCAAGCTCCTAATAATTACATTTTGGCACGCCTCAACTCTGGACATGAAGGAAGCTATCCTTTTGCGATGGATGGCATTGAATGTGTCGACACGAGCCTCCGCGTACATTTCTGAAGCGCTACAGTAGCGTTTTAAGCCCATCAGTCGTCTGAAAATATTATTATAGGCCACCCGTATACCATCGTGCGATTTTTTTGTATATTCAGTCCAGAGCTGACACGTGTAAAAAGTCTGGCAAAAAGACCTAAATAAGGTAATTTTCACGTCAGGCGACGCCTTGCAGTACTTCCTGGCGATCATGTTGCCCACTACACATAGGGCTCTGCGCTGTCGTTCGATGTCTGCGTCATCTCTAAAACTGGAAGTTACAATGTGGCCAAGGTATTTGAAACTATCTACCTTCCTGACAGGCTGTCCATTCAGAAAAACCTCAGGTATGTTTTGCGGTCCCTTACCAGATCCGAATATTACCATTTCAGTCTTTTTGGCATTGTATATTAAGTCGTGGTCATTCGCGTACTTTTCACATATTGATACCAATTTACGTAGGCCCTTAATCGAGGGGCTTAGCAGCACCATGTCATCAGCGTAACTCAGGTTGTTGATATATCTGCCATCCAGCCTGAGCCCCACCGGGGTGCTGCTCAGCTGCATGATTAAATCATTTACATAAGTGTTAAACAGATCGGGAGAGGTAAGCCCCCCCTGCCTCACCCCACACGAGAGCTGATAAGAGTCAGACACCGCAGTGCTCCACCTGACATTGCTGATCTGGTTACGGTACCAAAAAGCAAGAAGATCAACAACTTCAGGCGGGACACCTGTGTCATACAGCTTGCCCCACAGTAGATCATGATTGAGTGTGTCAAAGGCACGGCTCAGGTCTAGGAAACAGGCATATACAGTAGTGCCGTGGTGTTTATAGTGATTGACAACCTGTTTTAATGAGAATATCGCCATGTCAGTTGATACCTGCGGACGAAAACCAAACTGTCCATCATCAATAATTAATGATTTTAAATGACAATGAATGGCTCGTTCAAATACCTTGGCCACTATTGTTGCCAGTGAGATAGGCCTATAGTTACCCATACTCGAAATGTTACCTGTTTTGTTCTTTGTTATCGGAACAACTAGAGTACGAATAAGTTCCTGTGGCACATAACAGTGCTTAACACAGAGAGTGAAAAGCTTGGCTAAAATCTCACAGATATGCTGGCCAGCGAACAGCAGGTGTTCAATGCTGAGGCCGTCGTGGCCGGGAGACTTGCCACGTTTCATTTCTCTCAAAATCACTTCTATCTCTTTTGGTGTTATGCTAACATTGCAAGTCTTCGGGCCCCGGCTAGCCTGAAGCCTACGGTGACTAACATTACTGGTGTCAGTACTGATATTTTTTACATTAAAATGAGTTCTAAATAAATTTGCTATAGTTTTCTTATCAGTTTCGCCTTCTATACTATTAGGTAAATATGTTTTGTTATCTAACTTTTTTGTTTCCTTCCAAAATTCTACGAAATTACCCTCACCACGATGGCGAGCCAGCATGTCCATTTTGATTTTTTCCTGATTATTTTGTACGTACTTAAGTGCAGCTTTAAACTCTCTGCGTGAGGCAGTCATGTTCTCATAATGATAACCTGAGCATGGCCTACCATATTGGACCCACATTAAGAACTTCTCTCTCGCTTTGACATGTGAACGCCTGACGTGAAAATTCCATCCGACTATTTTCTGTCTCTTTCTACAGTTTTTAGACTCGTAGCTACTCTCTGCTGCTGATTGCAACGTCCTTACAATATCACAGTAGAATTCATCAATATATTGATAATGTTGTTTATTTTCACATACTATTTCTGCGTCCAAACAATCCCTATCAAAATCCTTACATTTATTTACTATATCACATAATTTTTCATCGCAAAATTTAGAGTACACAATTCTTTGTTCCCGTTCCCTATTACCAGGTTCCATACTACCTATTACCAGGTTAAAAAATTATTTCTCTAATGGAAAGCTATATTGACAGCGAGTAACATAGGCTATATTTTATCCCCATATTCCTGCGGGAACAGGAACTACGCGGGTGAAACCGCGGGGCACAGCTAGTTGACGATAAAGAGAAAGTAATATTTACCGTGGCAAAGTGCCATAATGCTTTATGGTTTATGCTACCATTCGAATAGGATCGTTTGATGCTTATTTGTTGAATGAGGTAGTCCGGCCTCAGTTTTCAGAGTTTATGACGTCACTCATTAATGAGTAATAGCTGAACTACTGCTATCAATTGATTACAACCGCAATCGACGGTTTACCACGGCCTTTAAAGCACGGAAACGCCCAGATGCAATACCCCTAAGCAGTCACTAAGCACAGTTTGTACCGCTGGGTACGTTCCTTAACACATTCACTGCTGAAAACACAATTTTTATAATTTTATAACTTGCCGCGAGTACGCGACAACACAACTGTTGAGTTAGCGGTATGGGAAAACAAAAATGTGTGCAGATCCATAACCGCGGCTAGACAAGAAAATCGGCTCAGCAGTCAAAGTTAACATTGGTGATCAATAAGATCCTTCAATCGTGGATATCCAGTTGCTAGAGAAAGGGTCGTGTCGTATGCAATAAAGATCTTTCAAGCACTCACAGAGTTTATTCAACCAAACGCGTGCCGGTTCGTACGATGGCAAAGCGGAACTGAATGTGGAGTCATCTCATACTATTTGAGTTTGTAGGATTCTGATGAATTCCATAGGTTTGAGATGAATAGAAACTGCAATAAATTAATTAAGGACTTTTTCTAACAAACGTCGAATTTCGAATTTTGTCGGATTTCTATGTTCTTTTATTCCAAAAACTATTTTTATTAGGAACATACTTGAAGTAGTATTAGTAAGATTTGAAATCGTATTCAGGAATACTGTAAACAGTCATTGACGATGCGTGTCCCAAAAAACTGGCTCTTTGCCTTGTCGTATTTTATTTTACTATTTTTTAAACATAGCTGTAGCTTTGAATATCAAATTTGTTGCCAAATCCAAATGTACAATTTTAAATTTCTCAGATTATTAACCGAAATATGTATAATCCCTGCTCAAAAATCTCATTTTAGTTTCCAACTCCGATCGCCAAATCCGGACTTATCCGGAGAAGTTTTATGAAAATTTTCGCGTTAAAAAACCTCAAGTTTTTACAGAATTTCGTATACAATTCAATTTGGGCGTGAGTAAGAAAACGAAATTTAAGTTAATTTTGCAAATTGTCAAAAGCATGAGAAGAAATTCTTTTTGTACTAACTTAGTTATTGAAGAATTAGGCGAGTCTGTTTGAGGCAGTTCAATTCTCGGGCCTTTTTAAATCTTATAGATGTAGGACGTATGCCTCAATGTAAGAAAGGGTGGTAAAATATTTATTTATCTCAAATTTATTATATAAAATTTTGAAAACTTTTTATTTGTATTGTTTCAGTATTGAAACCAAATACATACTCCTTAACTTAACCAAATAGAATCTAAATGATAGCTTCCGTGAGTGAAGTTATAGTAACGAGTCTCCTGCGATGCGTGAGTTTACAGTTCGAGACTGGGCAAATATTTGTAGGAACCATAAAGAGAGGTAAATGCAAAGTTCTGGGTGGCACTGTAACTGTTATGGACAGGCGTAGCACTAACCATCAGGTCAACGACTTCCTCATCTCTTCACTCATTCAAATTAAAAAAAGGTGAAGATAAACCTTTACGGCAAGTTCCTAACACGCCTACACATAAAATAAACTTACATTTAGCGCTCATCCCGGATAGTTCTTATTTTTCGATTTTAATCCCCTTATTTTCTCCAATTCAGCCGTTCTAAATCCTGGAATCTTTTCTCCCGTCAAAGTGAGATATCTTTTGTAATCCCCGTGAATAATATCGGATTAACGGGACTTCGCTACTAATTCCTTTTCTTAGAAAGGAACTCCTTTATCCCTTTCCAGACCAGTTGCTCGTTCCGAAGGTTAAAGAAATAATGTTTGAAAAGAAATAGATACTTTTTGCTTTTTGCGAATAATGAGAGGGGGGGGAGGTGTTGTTTTCTATTTTATTTAAATTTGTTGCTAAGCGGAAAGTTATACTGAAGAGGTGTGGCGCACTGTATAACATTACTCGATGAGTTTTTCATACAAAATGTATCAAAACGACTTCGCTTTGCATCGATCTCTTTCACCTAAGCGGCAAGCCACACTGAAGAGGTGCAGCGCGCTGCATGACTTCATGCGATGCGCCTCATGCTGCGATGCATTTGTCTTTCGTCTAAATTGAGACTTATCTAGATAGATATACCTTAAATAAACAATAGTTAATAAGTTAGTTAGTAGTTAGTTGGTAGTTAGTTAGTTAGTTAGTTAGTTAGTTAGTTAGTAGTTAGTTGGTAGTTAGTTAGTTAGTTAGTAGTTAGTTGGTAGTTAGTTAGTTAGTTAGTTAGTTTCGGAGGTAGACTGGGCCCCCGTGGTGGATTATGGCCTAACCCTCCTCACGAAAGTGAGGAGAGACCCGTGCCCAGCAGTGGGACGTTATGGGTTGATGATGAAGATGAGTTAATAATTATCTGGTACCCTTTTAAGGACTTTTAGTCAACACGCTCTTCGACAATTCGTTAATATAAACTTGGGATCAAACTGTCACTGACCGCTATAAAATGCAAATTTTACACCGCCTATGTTAGTAATACAATTAGTTTTGTTAACGTAATAGTAAGCACATACAAAATAACAAGTAAAAAATTACGTATTTCCGGTGTATACAATACACCAAAGAATTTTCTATTGTATTATCTCAATAATTATCAAAGTAACGGAGCTTGTCGACGAGTTTGATGAATAAGCGATACCACGGATCTGAATTATGATACTAGACGGTAATGAAATGAAACCCACCGCGGTAAATGGAAGTCCATATAAATTCATTAATAACAATGACCATTGTGACACTAATTGTTAAGTTTGTTTGATCTAGTTTTTACATTTTTGTTGTTCTGCTGTGTTTCAATAAAGAGTTTATTTATCTATCAATCTGGACTATAGTTGAAATAGAACAGTAAGTTGTATTCATAAAACGGTATCGATCGAGACTTGTATGTGTGCGTACACACAGCCTACAGCAGCAAACATACAGCATTTTATTAGCAATTTTTTTTTTTACTTCCATATTAAATGAAAGTTTCTCACCAAATCTTTTTTTTTTGACTAAGTGGCGAGGATAGCATGTCATTCAGTGGTAAGCGCTACGCCTGCCCATAACAGTCACAGCACCACCCAGAACACTGTATTGCATAATCCTGCGCAGCACTGCACTGCGCTCGTCACCCTAAGACATAGGCTCGAAAGTCTCCTATGCCCAGTCAGTCTTTGTAGCCTATATCTGCGTGCCGCCTATGAAAAGTCTAATCATTGGCTTAGATAAAGCCCAATATCGTTAATCAGATTCTAAGCTACCAATCAATGAAAACCGAATTGCAATCGGTTAAGTAGTTTTTACATGATGCCAAAACAAACAGACGGATAACATTTTCAAAAAGTTTTAGATTGTTGTTCAGTCGTCATCGTCAGCCCACATTCGTCCAAGCTAGACGTAGGCCTCTCTCAATGAACGCCACTGAGCCCGATCTTTGGCTTTCCTGATCCAGTCCTTGCCGGCTGGCGGCCTACACTATATGTTTGCCTAAACGTGGTCTCCACTCTAGAACTCGTCTGCCCCATCAGTTACTGGTCCTTCTATAGATGTGCAGCCCATTTCCATATTGTTCAGTAGCTTAAGATTATTGATTTATAATACATCTTTAAATAACTATTTTTTTCATTTATTCCTTTATTGTAGGTACCAATAGAGTATCATTTAGCTTGAAGCGTGTCGGATGTCTACTTGGAATGCGTTTAGCAAAAATAAGTTACCTTTAATTCTACCATTTATCAGAATAGAATTCTCAGAAAAGAAAGTACGAAGAATTCAGTACAAATGTGTGCGCATGTATAGATATTATGAACCTATTTGTTTAGGTATATGTTAGTGTGCGAGTACTTGAGAAAAGATAAACTTAACAGCTAACACTGAGAGCAAATAATGCCCGTACACTTAGTGCCAAATAAGATAAACAACTCTATCCTTGTATCACTTAACATTGGGTACAATAACTGTCTAAAGCGGTTTAACAGTCGCTTAGATACTGAACCATCAATACGACGAAGAAAAAGAAGAAAATCGATCCTTACTTAGAAATAAGAGAGTGAAATGATATCTTTTTATTCTTGTGGTTTTCGCGTGAAACCGGATGAATTTATTTCCTCGAAATAAGCACAGAGCAAACAAAGGGAGTGAGAGAGTTTATTTACTATTTCTACCTACAGCTGCACTACCAAATCCTATATACACGATTTTTACCGCAACAAAAAAAAACTAAAATAATCAGTCACTGTTTTTATATTTGCTGGTTGCATAACTTAATTCCTCCGTCTCGTTTACACCATCGGACAACAAGACGTACGGAAACACGACATCTATCCGCACAATATTTGCATCCACTTTTATAATTCGAGCAGCGAAGGAATGGAACACCCTCCCAGCGTTTTTGTTTCCCGACAGTTTTCAAGTAGAGAGTGAATAGGTATCTTCTAGGCAAGCATGCTCCACTGTCATCAGGTGAGACTGCGGACATATTCTTGTCGCAATTTATAAAAAATAAAAAATATAAAAAAATAAAACATCCTGTAGTAGCTATCGATTAATAAAAAAAAAAAAAACCTTTAAATTTTTTTTAAAATAATTAGGGTTGATTATTTTAGTAACATATATAATTATAAAGGTGCACAATTTATAGTTACTTTCACAGCTTGATCCGAAAACCTGCACGCAAGTGTAGAGCAAAACTCGTAAAGAGGTTTAAATGTTCGCACACACTCAAAGTTCGTACGAGGGATTTGGTATTAAAACATTATGACGAAATTATTGCGCTCAGTTGACTGCTAAGAACTTAAAATGTTTGGGACGTGACATTCTAGGACAGACCGTACTAACGACAAGTATTTCTCTCTATGTACACTCTACATGCGTCATAGATATATTCTAGAGTAATATTGAAGTATGTTTGATTTAATGTTTCATTTGTTTGAATGGTATGCTTTATACGATATTTTATTTTATTTGCACGGTCTAATAAATTTATACGTAGGTACTATGTAATAAAGTTAAGCTGTGATATTCAGAATGGATTTTGTTCGGCCAAACCATGGAAGTCAATTAGGTATGACTCATCATCATGCGTAACCTTTATCCTCGTATATGCCTCTCCTTTACCAAGGCCTTTGCCGTGTTTCTAGACCAATCGGATACAAGACCGACCTGCGATCGTAGTGATATCATAATAATAGTTATAATTATGCCTCACGTAACACGTTCAGTGTTGAAAACACAACTGTCGTGTTTTTCATAACTTGCCGCGTGTGCAGAAAAACACAACTGTTGTGTTTGTTGTATGAGAAAACACTATAGAGTATGCAGAGCCGCACTCGTGGCTAGACAAGAAAATCAGCTCAGCAGTGACAGTGTAAACAGTAATTCAATTCAACCGCACAGAAGCCATATCTATCTATCTATTCAGCCCATATCCACCCACTGTTGGGTATAGACCTCCTCTGTTCCACGCCATTTGTTCCGGTCCTGTGCCAGTCTCATCCAGTCTGTCCCGGCGTGCTTGGCGATGTCGTCCGTCCATCGGGTTGGTGGTCTGCCTCGCAGTCGTTGTGCTCCTCTTGGCCACCACTCCGTTATTTCCTTTGTCCACCTTCGGTCTTCCCATCTTGTCTTATCATATCTAAATGTTGAAGTTTAATGGAATTTTTTCATGCTATCAATTTCCGATGACAATACAACGTTATAGTGACGGCGAGTTGATCTGATGATAGAATCGGAAGGTAGACTAAAGCTCAAGTAGACCGAATCAGTAGATTGATGGTGTTCTTATCGAAAGTTATCCATCGCTCCGTGCTTTGGAAGGCCGCTATCGCGCCTGTTGTTATCGATTGATAGCGATCTTTAGCCTCATCAGACCTTTTCAAACTGTGACAGAGGCTGCCACGACCTCATTCGACAAACAAACAATGGATTTTGACACCAACAATTTAAAAATCATCAAAATGGTACTTTAGAAGTACCGCCAATTGATGTTCACGTATTCACAACGCGTACTACTTAATAATAACAAATGACTCGGAGCCTCTGACACGGATTGTTACGTCGAGTCAAACCTCCTTTTCGCCTCGTAAGAATCTGGACCTGTCACCTCGACAATTTGTTACTGTAGACGGTAGACGACGAACGGCAAAAAAGTTTATCGCTTCACAGCCTGCGGAGAAGCCGCCCCGTGATAGTGACGACTATAACGAGCGTGCTGAATGAAATAATTTATTTTTTATTACAAAGTTTAACCATCGTAAATGCTAGGATTTATTAGGCTGTGGTTCAACGTTGTAGGTTGTCAACTTCGTTCGCGGGCCCTATGTGGGCGGGCGGTTCTTTTTTATAAAACACGTGATCCAGACGCGGCCCACACGTGATCCAGCCATCTATGGACATACGCAACACCAGAGGCATTGTTGCTGTAACAATCTATGATCACATCAAAGTAACTCAATGAAATCTTAATCAAAATTATGAACCATGTAAAATATGGTAGGCACTCCTAAAAGTAAAGATGAGGGAAAGAAGAGAAACATGTAGCAAATATCTCAAAGCGGCGGCGCCTCGGGTGGCGGACGTCCAGACACCAAGCACGAGGGCAGCACGAAGATCCCAGAGTCCTCACAACACGCTCCAGATGCATTCGGGAATGGTGCGATCTTAAGAAATATTGTACAAGGTTGCAATGGCACGGGGAGACAGAAGAAAACACTTCCAGCGGTGCTATTGTCACATAACGTCGAGCTCGTTTAGCAATTCCTAGACCAAACGCGATTAGACTCTTCTGAAACTTGAAACCTACAAAATGTAACTGACGCAATTCAACCGGGACCGGAATGCACGCTGTTTCCTCTGAAAGTAGCAAAACCGTAAAATAACAAAGACAAAGGTTCGCTGTTTACCCCTTTTGAAGATTTAAAAGCGCGTTCCAAAAGGTAGCATGCACGGGACTGGGCCGCCAGCGACTGCGTTCAAAACACACGCTTGACTTTAGCTTTGTCGCCTTGTTATTGTTACCATTCTTAAACCGGCTTTCTCTAGCTGTTACTAATATTTAGAGAAAAAGTAAGAATGGAAAACGCAGACAGCATCTTGTAGAAGAGGCCTAACACTACAAAACACACGAGCCCCTAGAAGGCACTCATGGAAGTTAACCAACTCTACTACCGGATTCGGAATACATTCAATCAAGAAGAACTGCCAAAAAGCTTTACGTCAAATTTTATGTTTATACATGATTTAAACACCAGTGTTTATGCCATGGACATCGCTTTTACCATTAAAATAATGTACCAAGGTTTTTGGGTCCTACATAGATGCATAGCGATGCGATAGCGATAGCAAGCGAGCTCGATCCTTAGCTAGTAGCGTGAAGCTACGCTATAATAGATGCCACGTCTGCACATCCGGCATGAGAATTCCATTTTTGACATTCTAAACACGATCCGAGGAGATAACGAGGAATTTGGCCGTTTAGTTGTTTCACCGAATCATCCGTTTGTCCCATTTCAACTTGAGACATCTAAGGAGCGACCGTTTACTGAGCTTTTAATTTTCCGAATGTTTCAAAATAAACTGGGGCTCCGGAGAGCGAGAGTAAATAAAGCACTGATGATTCGGGAAATTCGCCGCGTTAAGTGTTAATTTCCTTGGAGATTGGAACAAATGGAATAAAGGAATTAATAGGGAATACGGAAGCATGCAAGCTTTTTGTGTGAGCAAATAGAATGTAGGCTTTATTAATGGAACGAAGGTCTTTTGGGTCAGGTTTGGAATCGGAATTTTCAGAATATTCCTGTGTTGTTTTATTTACATAAATTTACTCAGTTCAATGAAAAATCACAACCTTAAGTGGAAGATACAAATAATATTATTTCGCATTAGCAGTGCCCCACGGTTTCACCCGCGTTGACTATTATGTCACAGGAACCGGAACGTTTAAAAAGGGTCCTATATTCTAATCTTAGATCTCTAAAGTCTCTAAACATCAAATAACATTAAGATCTGTTGAGTCGTTTCGGATCCAATTCGGGAAAACTTTCAGAGACAAAAATTCTAATAAACGGTAATGTGTGATTATGCATCGTTTAAATAGCTGTTTTCACTTAAGTTTTGGCATTTATTTTGATATCACAGACACATACTTAAATTTTATTAATTGGCATACTTAACAATAGAATATAAGGACGAGAATGTACAGCAGGGTGACTATTATTACATCATCATGATCATCATCAACCCATATCGTCCCACTGCTGAGCACGGGTCTCCCCTCACTTTTGTGAGGAGGGTTAGGCCATAAATGCCATAATCCATCACACATACATTAATATGATTAGAGATCATCCATAACGTAGGTCGCACGATAAGGGGGGAGGGGAAGATAACCTAAAAGTGCATTTTTCTATGTGTGATTTTTGTATGAACTCCGATTTGTCTTTTGTTTTGTTCGTTATCTTCAGTTGTTTATTAAATTTCTATGTGTGAAATAGGCTGTTTTCAACTTAGGAAATGCATTTTTGCGGAAAACTGGAATTACGCGGATGAAACCGTGGCGCTCAGCTAGTTAACAATAAAAAAACAAAAGGTTTTTAAAGGCAAGCAACAAAGCACGTAAAGGATATACATTTTCGTTGCATTAACTTCACTTACATGCACCGCGTAAAACATAACCTCAAAACATGAGAAGTTATGCTAAGTAGAAAAGCTCCTTAAATAGCTGTAAAGTTCCAACAAAATACACACCTGCCTTTCTAAAAGCCGTTCCATCGACTTGTGGTAATAAAGACACCAGAGATACCCAAACTTTGCCTTTCTGTCCACAAAGGCTTCGCCCTGAGAGATCCTCCCACAGATGTAAATACAATAGATACTGGAAGTTGATCGTGTGTACATATTGATGGAGAATTAAAATTTCTTTCTCTTCGTCTTAATCTACATAGCCATTGGTCTTAATCATCACAAATATTCTGATTGATGCTGAGCACGGGTCTCTTTTCATTTTAATTTCGCTTAATTTTTTTTTAAATGTGATCGTTTTGTTCTATTTCAGTCATTCATCATCATTTCATCACCATCGTCACACAAATCATGATCGGTGCTGAATACGGATGTCACCTCATTTCTGAGTTTATTTTGGACAGTGTTTTTTTTTTGTTATTATTGTAACAATGATATATGGCCGATATGGGTGGGTTGATGATTATGATAAGAATGATTATTACAATATTCAAAACGTTACCTAACAAAGCGTGCGTTACGTATAATATAAACAAATAAAAAGAAACAGACGGCTTAAAACGACAAAATTGCACAATCGTTTCATTATTTTCCATATAAAAACATTTCCCATCAAATAAACGGTAGTAATCATGACGTATTTGAATGCACAAAACGTGTGTCCCTCTCGAATGTAGACGATTCTGCAATATCCATTTGCTCTATATCTGTGTACCTCCGTTTTTACACTGACGCCGTAAGTCGTGTCCTCGATCGGTAACTTTTATACCTTCTCATTTGGTAGAAAGTTGGTCATAAGTCTGTCATTTCTCTTGGTGACATTGTACTGACGTGCTCGATGGTATAGTTTAATGATGGGATCTTTATAAATCACCAGAGTTAACATCGTCACCAACGCTGGCACTTGGATATGCGAGAACACCTAAGCTATTCCGTATTTCGGAAGACACCTTCCCTTCTGGACCGTTTTTACTTTTTTTGGCTCCTTTATAAATCTACACACAGCGTGTGTGTTTGCTGGCGTTATGTCGTAACTAAACGCAATCAGCACAGCACAGTGCTGTGCTGTGGGATAAAATTGACAATACAGCAGTGCGGGTTCACACGCAGGGCGTGTTTTCGCTTGCCGTAACATTATTAAAACACAGACATGTGTGTGTTTTCAGCAGTGAAGGTGTTAAGCTGACGGTACCGGTTGATAGACTGGGCCGTAACACCTCGTTTATACTCCACCAGAAACAAAAATATAATGTCTAATGGATTTGGATTTGAATAACAATAAATATTATCTTTGAACGTCGATATGGAGTAATTGAGGCCAACTAAAAGCTCCCAAAAATGGCACGTGTACCATATTAAATTCTCTGTTTTTTTTTTTTTTTAATTTTCACGTATTATTTAATTAATGTTAAACAAGAAAAAACTATGTGTGTTGATACTACTCAGCGCTTTAATTACTGAACGGAATTTGATGACATTTGGTATGTAGATTATTTATCATGAATTATTGAAAATTATGCGGTTCCTGTGGGAACAGTATGAAATTGCATGACGTAGCTAAAAAAATATGAGGCCGTTAACAATAGCCGTTCTGAGAAAATTCCAAATGTTTTTCACGTTCAAGTTCAAGCTTACTTTTCATTCTCTGGCGGTTGTCCTCGGTCCCTCAAAGGACTCTCATAAAAACCCGTGACAAAAACGTTGATACAAAATAAATCATAACCTACATTAGCGCCTCAGTTCTTAGTGCAAATGCTTATCACAAAAAACCCCAGTCCGCTACTTCCCCTCAAATATCCGGGTCAGCCATTGTTCCTTTGTCACGGAGCCGGACAATCCGTAGCCCAACTTTCCTCTGCGGTCACTATCTTTTTTATCCCGACCGCTAAATACTGGGACATCTCCATCTCGACCGCACACAAACTTGGTAACGAACAACAAAAGATATTCTGACGTTCGTTCCGCTGCCGCAGTTCCTTGTTTTTCGTTATTTTCTTGCACCTCGACGTCTCGAGCCCAAATTGACGAGGACTTGCCACAAGTACTCGCTACGCAGTAATTTCGCTAATGGGCCACCTCTGGTCGAGATGAATCTTTAAACATGTTTACTTCTCGCTAATGAGAGGCTACGTGACTCGAAATGTTACAATTTCATGGCTAAGGAATTAATTAAGACATCGTCTTAAATATGACATAGGAAAATAAGAAAAACAAGGAATGAACGCAAATAGTAACCTTTTTCAAAGTAAAACGACTCGAGTATTGAACATGCCCGGAACATTTCGCCGGCAACTAGGTCGGAGTGAGTAAACATTTACCATATTAAACCTTATACACACGGTGAGAGCGGTGGCCAAACGGTAGCTTACGCTTTCCTTTCCGAATGGACTTAGGACAAAGCAAGGCACCATCGAAGATTTATTTGCCATCACTCTAATTGGTGAAGGAAACCTCCATCCGATCATGAGCAATTGCACTTTGTAGCTACTCTCTTTATCTTGCTCTGAAAGCCAGCTTGATCGAAACATAAATAATTGTCTGATCCTCATCAAAATGGTGATACACGACCAATTTTGCACAGAGCAGCAATGAAAACATGCCTTTAAAAAAAATCCGAAATGTGTGCTGGGACACCTAGTAGAAGTAAAACTTCAACAAAAATAAACTTATAAAAAAAAAACATTCAATATATTTAAAAAAATATACGAATCGGAACTCTTTCTCTCTCTCTCTTTCTATCTTCAATAACTTATATATCTCTCTCTCAACTTCCGTTCGCCTCACCCGATCACATTTTTCGTAACGCATTCACCAGCTTACTCCCCAAGTGAAGCGTGCGTAAAGAATTTTTACTTCAAAAAGCTACGTCCAGTGATCACAGCTTCTAGTTTTGAATTGTTGATGTGATAGATAGTAACATAGTGGATTCATAATTTTTCTTTGTCACAAAAAATTTATACCGACCGTACAGAAAAAACACCGTGTGTAAAGGAAAAGGTTCTTAACTTTGCTCAGTTTGTGGTAAAAATAAACGTTACCGTATCAACAACAAATAGCCCGTTTCTAACTCGTACTCTCTCAAGGGGCAAATTGAAAAATTCCTAAAGAAAGCGGCCTGCGGCACTAGGAAATCCCGGACATGTAACGTCTAGCGGCTCCGGACTTTTGTCCGGGTTCGCCCACGTCTGTCGCGAGTAATGTACGAGCGCACTCACATTTTCGGAAGGGGGACATATAATATCGCATTAAGTGGCGGATGGCAACGTTATCTGCCGCACCGTTCCGTAACGTTTAAGTTGTGAGACACGTAAGTGTTACCATTTGTTCCCATGTAAGTTGTGTTTATTCTTTTTCTCCGAGTCCTTTTCAGTTATGAGTAATGGGGGGTCGAGCAGCGAGTGACGGCGGCGGCCGGCCGGGACGTGAAATACGTTTACAATGCGTCCGCGTTTGTGCTCAGAGCTTGCATTGGATTCAGAGATTTCCCTCCACTTGTACGGAGGATGTCCCGTTTTCCTTATACGCTTGCTTATTTAAATTTATGAGCGACATTTTTTGCGATATGTGCGGAATATAGTGGGGTAACGTCAGGGCTGTAATGTAAATGAAAACGTATTCGGGCTTTGTATCTGTAGTTCCGTTTCTTCACATAGTCACGCCACGTACGTACGCCGACTAGATGGAATGACGGCTTGCAAGGACTGGATGGCAAGAGCTGAAGTCTAGACTTAGTGGTGGCGTTAATTAGAAATGACATATAATTTATACAGCGTATTCAATTTAACAACGATATTCTTTTATATTTCTATCCTCATAACATACGGCTTCGCCATCTCCGTCAAAGTGTAGAACTCTCAGGTAATTGGAACTGTGGAACCAAGACTTCAATAGGTTTTAATTTCTTCATTCACGTTATGAATGTGGAATACCTACATTCGAAGCCTTTAACTTCCGCTGTGGAAGTTAAGCACTTCGGGATAATTGGAGAAATATGCACTCGCTAGTGCTTCTTGTGCATGTCGATTTCTCTATACTTCCACTGAGATATTGACATTCGATATGAATTTAAACTCTCTAAAAAAAGGTTAAATTTTTCATAACTTTTCTATGATACACGAACTCGAATATCCCTCCATAGATTCGTCAAATAGACGTCGTTCAGAGCTACGACCTGCACTTTCATTCCAGCGAAATGATGATCAAACCGTTTTACAGAACCCTAATAAACGTGAAAAGATACGAGCAACAAATCCAACCCGTGTCCCGTATACACACGTCGATTTGATTCGACAGAAAGAAAGCGCGACGAACGCTTTTATTGAAATTGTCCATATTACCATAATAATATTAGAGGGATTGGCAGCAATACCCAACTGTAAAATCTGGGTATATCGGCGTATAGCCTCCTCTGTTCTCGCTCATGTAATTTACATACATCCCGGGCCCCACCATTATGAGGATTCAATTACCCAGTCTTTTATTTCGAGTTTCTTTATACTTATTGCGGTGTACCTAACGGTTATGGATATTTCGGGATACCCTCAGAAAATAGGTATTACTGTTGTACACAGATAAAAGCTTTTTATTACCTTCCTATCCTGGTGATTCAATTTCTTCTTTCTTTGTTTGCGCTAACTCCGTTATCAATTTTAGGAAACATTTTTTTAAGTCGGCTTTGAAGAGACTTCAGGTTCAGTTTTAAATTGAGTTGTATTGTCTCTATGCGACGAAAGAGCTCATGTTATGTTGATCAAATGTATTAGGTAATTGATTTTGATTTGAGGTAATTTTTATAATAAAGAAACGGACGAACGGAAGCATTTTAATAGGACTACGACTTTCATCCAACGATAAAATACAAGTCCCTATCAACTACATTTTTTAATGTTATAGAGCAGTAAACTAGCCGATAGCCTGCCTTGTGGTAAACGGTTACCACCGCCTATAGACACCTGCAACACTCGGGGCGTTGTCGATGCATTGCCTACGATCACAATGGAAACCCATTTTCAAATTCAATAAAAACTTATGATGCCACGTCTAGTGGTGCCATGGTAGGCCTCTTCTGCAAGAGTCGGCCTGGGACCACACTTTACTACCACACTACCACACTTTAGCCAGGTATTCATCCACTAAGCAGTAGTGTGCAAACTTGACTCTGTTCCGGTTTGAAGGACACTGTTTCCAGCGAGATTACTCGACATAATAAGACTTTCAAACTGATGTCTCAGGGTGACGAGCGCAGTGCAGTGCCGCATAACACTTTGTAAAGAAAACATCTGGGTGACACTGTAGCTGTTATGAGTAGGCGTGGCGCTTACCATTAGTTGTACGACATGCTCGTGTTTTTACTCAGTAATATTAAAAAAACCCCTATAACTATAAATTTACCGCAGAATTATTCAATGATGTTATCGTAACGCAAACTCTTGACGACTGTAAAATAATTGAAGGGGTTACTGCGAATAATTAAAAACCTCTGCACCGCCGTTAATAAATTTCAAGTACAGTTCATACTTTAATTTATCGAATAACGTGAAATTGTTTTAATTTATATTTGAAATTGAACTTACTAATGTCTCGTGAAATATTACTTATATGAGAGATTTATTATAATGACACAGATCACGCCAGTTACTGTTATTCGAGCTTCTGATTTATTTCTATATAAACTCAACTTAGAACTCTTGTTTATTATTCGGGTTCCGTACCCTAAGGGTAAAACGGGACCCTATTACTAAGACTCCGCTATCTGTCTGTCTGTCTGTCTGTCTGTCCGTCCATCTGTCACCAGGCTGTATCTCATGAACCGTGATAGTTAAACAGTTGAAATTATCACAGATGATGTATTTCTGTTGCCGCTATAACAACAAATACTAAAAAACAGAATAAAATAAATATGACGCTTGAAATATTCACAGAATATTTAGTTACGAGTTTATTTTCACTTTAAAAACAAATTATTAAATTAAAATAATGTTGCCGTTTTATTATTTATAGTAAGCGACCATTGTCTTCCGCATCATGTCTTAACAACAGGTTAGCTAATTGTCTTACGCAAACCTATTGAAGAATAAGCGATAAGAACCACCGATCAAATTTAGCAGATATCGATGCGAATCGAAGCGTATAGTTTTCCGCTGTGCCACCATCCCTCTGATATATTGAGTTACGGTAGTAAATTTCCACCGTAACTCTTCGCCATTGATAACGTAGGCTTTGACAAAATAACCATATTACCTGAAGCGTGTTCCGACATAAAACGCTTTTTCCAAAGTTCAATATTTGCATTCCATTTCGCGCTGAATTTCAGCTCCGTACGAACCAATACTTGGCGCTACGGTTTCATATTGTTCCGTTTCTTTTGTGCATCCTTATGTTTAAGCCAATGGAGTGTCTATTGTGAGCGTGGCTTAATCTTCGGAAATGGAGCGCGAAAAATAAGGACAGCTTTTTCAATCATTGTTAGCTAGAAGGAAAAGTGTTTGAGAAACTGAATGTGTTAGCGTAGTGCTGCAAGCAAATAGTACTGTGTTTATTTATACGCAAAGCAACAATATGAAAAATCGTAAGCATAATATTTGTGTAGTTCGCAAAATCCTCGATCGAGGAAGACAGTTTTGTTTAAAATTTAGTTATCCGTAGCTTTTCTGGAGCAGTTAAGCTAATTACTAGTTAAGAGGGAACAGACGAACATACATACATACTGGTCAAAATCATAACTTCTCTTTTTGCTTCGTCGTAGTAGGGTAAAAAAATATAATTAAGTTTACAGCCGAGGGTAGGCAACGCCATTTGTTTTTGCGATCACGTACGTAGATTTTGGGGTTTAAATAGGATTTCCTGTATCTACGGAAAGAGGAACTAAAAGGATCAAGGTTCCACATACACTCAGAGTACTTGTGTTTAATACTAATAGTTTCTCTGTGCGGGTATCGGAACCGCAACCGCAACCTCACGCTTTAAAAAAACTTATTTGTGCGATAAAAAGTATTAGTCATTTTCCAATTACTTTAATCCGTTGCTCTATTGAGCTGTGTGAAAGGAAAACAAACTAAACACACTTGCGCATTTATGATAATGTAGAACTCGCAGTAAAACACCCTAAAATAATATTAGATTTTTAATAAAATCCTCTGCTCCACCATGCATATAAAAAGCCAAAAACCCAAGTATATTCCACGATAATTTGTAAGTAGGCAACGTGAAGCACTTACCTTCCACCTACACACTTGGCCTTAATCTCGGAATATTTCTAAGCAAGACATCAACCATCTCCGCGGCTATTTAGCGTTTCCCCCGCAGTTTATCACGTCGGTGCTAAACTAATTCCCCCATCCCGGGGCGTCATTTTGTTTTCATCGCGTCCCGAGTTCGCCCCGTAATATTTGCATGAAAAATGCTCCCGACGCCGCCGAGGTGAGAATATAAATAATGAGGACGGCCGCGGGCCCGGTTTATTATTGTCATCGATCATAATCGGGCCAATGGGAGAAACTGATTTTCCTTTTTTCGGGGAAGATGGTTTACAACACCTTGAGGATGGGCGGGAGACGCGAGATTGTTTGCTATTATTTACGGTTTGCTGTTTCCTTTTTTTTTTTACAGCGTGACGAGCATTTCATTCACTTGATGGTAAGCGCTACGCCTGTCCATAACAGTTACAATACCACCCAGAACTTTCCATTACAAAACCTTATGCGGCACTGCGCTGCGCTCGTCACCTTCAGACATCAGTTCTAAAGTCCCATTGGCTGTGCTTTTTCTTAAAATCATTTACTTAAGAAAATTTTGAAATAATTGTTATAGTGACTTTCAAATCATTGGCCCCGGAAGACACTCCTAAGAAAACAGATAACAGCGGCATCTAACGAAATCGAAAGCAATCGGAAATAACTTTACATCCGGCCATTTTCTTTTCATTCCCGGACCAAAAATTCATTTTCTTAATAGAAAGTTAAGGCAATCGACCCTATCATCGGTGTATATTGCAACTCCATTTAATACATTTGGAATACTTGATAGTAACTTACTGAGTTGGGGTGGAAACTCGCTGTGCTCGTTGCGTAGAATGTTGCAGTCTAAACGATCTGGGGGGTCACCACGTACTTATTCTTATAAATGACAAACGTGACGTGACGTCACTCAAAAATAGACTGCAGAGAATGAAAGAGAAAGAGAATGAGATGGAGCTATATAAACTCCCATAAATGCAAACTAATTGTTACGATTTCTTTGGATAAATGTCTCTGGTCGACTTATGAACGCTTAGCGATATTGGTGGTGCCAGTTAGCAGGGCAGTTCAGTTTAAGGGCTTAAACTGGATGGATTTAACTGTCCGTGGTGAGGCCCCAGCTTATACGAGTAGCTAGGTAAACAGCTGCTATTAGTTACGTTGTTCATGTACCAGAAAAATGCAATTGTTTTCAATTTGTTATTGATTGATCTCGAATAAGATAGTGCGTCCTGAATACCACCCGGGCCTACAATTGAGGCAAGCAGGGGATGAATATCTGACAAAAGTGTGGTACTTCCCCGGGCGGTCTCTTCCAGAAGAGGCCTCCCACTACAATTCATCCGCCAAGCAGAAGTGTGCAAACATTACATAACATTTCCGGTTTAAAGGGCATTGTTTCCAACGAAATTACCGGGCATATGAGATTTTAGAGCCGATGTGTCAGGGTGACGAGCGCAGTACAGTGCCGCGCAGGATTATGCAATGCAGTGTTTTGGGTGATGCTGTGATTGCTATGCGCAGGCGTAGCGCTTACCATCAAGTGAGAGACGTGCTCCTCTCAACACTCAGTCAAATAAAAATAATAAGTACTTCCCCACTCTTGCAGAAGAGGCATAAGTGTGGTAAAGTAACGTGATCTCTCCCCACTGCATTCCTAGGGCCCGGTGGGTTTAGCGTCACAACATCCTATTCGACTGTAAGCCACGTATCCACTTAAGGTAAGCGGGCCAATAGTCGACCATTCCATTATAACCATTAGGGTAGTCGACGGTGCCTGCGATTTGTTTCAGCTGTGCCGCGTTCGGAAACGTTTTAAAGTCCATTTCTCTTTATAACATAATTTTGAAATATGAGTGTGGTGCAGGGTGCTCCGGACCGGGTGCGAGCGCTTTTACAGTGGCTTTCGGGATCACGCGAGAGCTTTCGCACGTGCCGTTTTATAACTAAACGGAACTATGGAATTATAAATTAAAACTTTAATGTAGGAGTAAATTATTGAAAACTCAAAACAAACAAAACGGATGGTAAATTTCCCGATTCCAATTATAATACTGATTAAAACTTCTGAATACGCGTTTTCCAGAATAGATTGGCAATAGTTTTCCTAGTAAACAAATATGTATATTCTGTTTTTAATAAAATAAACAGCCAATAATAATCTTATTCGGTTTTATTAAGTAAAAATTGTTCCTCTTGTAGCTAAAATTACAAAAACAACCATATTTTTTTGTAATTTCAGCAGGCCTGGGAGTGCCCTGGCCTAATTTCCAGTAATTCAATATTCTGCAGGGCCCACGGTGGTTGTCCCGCCCATTTTCTGAGAGGAGACTTAGATAATACGGCTGAAATGGGATTGAGATGAAAACTTAATGAGCCTGATTTGGAACTGAAGACTTTAATTAGATTGGGCTGGGACTGAGATGATACAGAGGTAAGACTGAAATGGAACTGAGGTCAGATGGAATTGGAACTGAGGGCATACTGAAATGGAACTATGGTCAGACTGAGATTGAACTGATAACAGTGTCAGCACAAGCGTTCACACTCGCATAATCGTTTTAGAAACAACAAAGTATTTTTGCCAAAAATAATTAAACGCCATTACTACATCAATTAGTAACTTTCACTGAGGTCAAATAGCGCTCTTCTGACCGCTAATGGACCTGTTGTATTATCTGTATTCACTCCACCTCTGGCTTTGTTAATAAATAAACACTAATAGGTTAATTCCGATAAGCTCGCCATTAACGAGTTCACATAACAGTGGTTATTCAGTTAAACACAGTCATTCGGCCATCCATGGCCCTAGTTGGCAATCGGCCGCGACCGACCCATTATTACCAAGCACTGGACAACGAGGATGTTCTAGTCTTTCGCACTGACGTGAAATCCTACCAATATTTTTATCATAAAAAATCACATTAATATTATAAATTCGAAAGAGTGCGTTTATTTATTTGTCACCTATCCACGCTGCAAGTACTGAACTGAAAAATTCGATACATAGGTATGTAAATCTTGTATTTTTTCAAAATTTAATATTTTCGCTCAGGACCGCAAAGAATGGAAAAATCGGGGGAGGCCTTTATCCAGCAGTAGGACATTACAAGCCAAACTCAACAACAAAGTCATTCCCCGACTCCTTAGAATATTTAATAATTAATCTTGATGATAGAAAGTCGCGGAATACTAAAGTAAGACATGTTTTACCGTAAGTAGATAATTCACACTTTCCATGGTTCATGCACCACTCACAATCGCGTGAGCTAAAGTTTACGAGTAGTCAAGGTGTTGACATCACGTGAGAACGATTTTCAAGGTATTCTTGCATGCTTGGCCGGAGAATTATTAAAACAGCTTAGCTCATAGAACCGACGACTAGGGTCGTTTCAAATTAATACAGGGTTGTATTTATGTCACAAGTGACTAAAGGTACAAACATAGCAAGTTATGTAGATTAGATGACGTTTCTTGAGATCTACATAATTGTCGTAACCATCTACGAGTTCAATGATTTAACCAGCTACAACTTAACTGTCGTAGCCAACGTAGACACTTAAACCTGTATACCGTAGCCAGTTACAGCTTTAGTTATGTAGCCATCAACCGCTATAATGACGTAGTTACCTAGAACTTCACTGTCGGTGGCATCTACAACTGCATTGTCTTAGTCATCTACGTCTTCATTGTTATAGTCATCTACAACTTCATTGTCGTAGCTATTTATAATGACGTAGCCAGTAGCTTCACTGGCGTTGTTGTGTAAAATTTCACTTATCTTCACAATTATGTCTACGAAGTGTCTTTACGGGTTCAAAAATTGATTTATGGTTAATTATTATTTAATTTTAATTGTGCTTTATGAGATCATCTGTTCTTCCACGCATTTTCATATCGATCCAATCAAAAGTTGAAAATCCTCGATATAAATGCATTAGTTAAGCGCTAGTACGAAATGATGCTCAGCAAACTCTACAAATGTTTTAGTGCCAAACTAATGTAGGTCTAATTTAGCAGCGGCTATTCTATTTAATTATTGATGCGAAAATCCTTCGAGGCCTATTTCCGTTATGAATGGCCGGGAAGCTATTTGTAATAATCATTTATCTGAATAGACATTTTCGATTATTCGCTTGTTATTTATTGCAATTGTGTTTCAGACTCTTATCTTTCTCAGCTTTTGTGGTCACAAATAATTCTTAGTGATTATTATAAATGTGGTTCTAAAATGTAAATTACATTTCATTCCAAGGCGTTGGTAGAAATCGTTTAGAGTACCGTATCCGACCGTTAAAGTCGCGTTTACTAGAATATTTATATGCTCTATTTCCCTATTGTATTCGTATCTACAGGTGCTGAGTTAGCAGCCAACGACCTAGAAGAAGCTTGATGTAGAATAGAATAGAATAGAAAAACTCTTTATTGTACACCAGAAACATTAATAAACACAGTACAGAAGAATTACAATAGGTAAACAAGGGTAGTACAATGGGCGGTCTTATCGCTGATAGCGATGTAGTATGTAAGCAGACATTTTGTTTAACTTCCATTATTTAAAAGAATAAGAGGGTTTTTTTTTTGTATGTTTAGTAATTTATCTATGTAAAGTTGTTATAAAAAACTTATCTGGGCTAAGATCGCTGAGTCTAAGTTCAACTGTTCCCGATCACGAAAAATAAATTGTCATCATCATCATCAACCCATAACGTCCCACTGCTGGGCACGGGTCTCTCCTCACTTTCGTGAGGAGGGTTAGGCCGTAATCCACCACGGGGGCCCAGTCCGGATTGGTGGATAACATACCTACATGCAAAATAATTCTCGGGTAGGTATATGGGTTTCCTCACGATGATTTCCTTCACCGAAAAGCGAGTGATAATTACGTACATATGTTTTACAGAAACACATTGGTACATGCCTGCACTGGGATTTGAACTCACGACCTTCTGATTGGAAGGCGGACGTTCTCCCACTAGGCTACCACCGCTTTTATTATACGAAAAATAAATTGTAAAAGACATTAAAATGCAACATTAATTAGTCGTTACTTCCTTTCAATTACAAATTCATTATATAATTAATTTAAGCGAGTGCTCTTAAAAAAATCACTGCTTTTAAACCAGCCTGAATTAATCCAGTGTTTCTTAAAAACAGATTTCTAAACAGTCAGAGAAACCGTTCGGCCGAACGGAGGCGATACAAGGGTCTTTCAAATGGTAATTTGATTACGCCCAGTTTACAGTTTCAAAAGAGTGAAATATTCTTTTCAGGGGTCCCGGATGCCTCGGGAGAATTATTAATGGCCGCCAAAGTTTCCCGGAGTTTACAACAATGTTCAAGTAATGGGAATTAGGCGGAAACACTCTATTAAGGCTCTATTAATGTGGTGTGAGCGAAGCGAGCGATTGTGATTGTGCTTTTTTAACTATTTTGTGAAAGAATATCCGTCCTATCTCCTCCAGCAAAGTGCAGGCTAGTGCATTTGGAAGTCATGTTGAAAGCAAAAAATAAAGTATAAAAAATAGGAATCCTTTCTGGGAAATGTGGGCTACACGTGTATACACAAAGTAGGTACCGAAGTATCCTTCTTACAACCAAATCAGATAAATAAAAGGAAACGTAAAAATAAAATTTGTTTGGCAAAGCATACACATCAAATAAAATCAGACCCAAAAAATCATGATAAAAAGTAAGGATGGAGGAAAATCAGGCGGACCGCTAGCTTGTTTACCACTCGTTTTCATTAGAAAAAGAACCGGGTAAAGTACTGGTTTTAGCTACTTACAGAGTTACGCTGATATTTTCCTTAATACTGTATTACGGGGATTATTGAAACGACATATTTGGTGAGGCCAAAAACATTATTTTGGCGTCTTCTGTAAGCGGAATTCTGAAAAAGTGCATTTGAGACTTAAACTGTCTGAACAATGGTTTGTCTCAATTTCTCTGCACTGCGTAATATCCGCCATGTTTGCTTAACGATCAACTTTTTCATATACCTATCGCACTTAATTTATGCTTTCTCGCTTTTCGGTGAAGGAAAACGTCGTGAGGAAACCCACATACCTACCCGAGAATTATTTCGGAGATGGTTATGTTATCCACCAATCCAGACCGAACCTGGTGGACTATAGCCTAAACCTCCCCACGAAAGTGAGGGGAGACCCGTGCTCAGCAGTGGGACGATATGGGTTGATGATGATGATGACTTCATTTACAGACGTATTCACGTCAAAACCGTTGACTACATTCCGTCTACTATAACAATCGATGAATAAACAAAAACCACTAATACAGTTGTGTGAACTTCGAACCAAAACAAAACGTCGAACATAGAATGAAGTCACACACCACAGCAGCTGAGCAGTGCGACGTTCTGAAACAAAAGTTGGAATCTACAACTACATGCACGAGCGCCTAGTTCCTAAAGTCTAGTTCATTAGTGTTCAGAAAGAGATCATTAGATACTTCAACCCTAGTGGAGAGTGAAATATTCTTTTTAAAGGTCCGGGTTGCTTCGGGTGAATTATTAATGGACCCAAACTTTTCTCGAGTTTACAACGACGTTCAAGTAATAGGAGCTAAGCGAGAAAAAACACTTTGGTAGTTGTTAACGCCACTGAAACTGAGTAAAAGGAGTTATACAAGCGAGTTTTTTGTACGTTCGTATAAGTAATTATAAAAGGCAATCAAAAGTCATCGATCGTGGCTTAATGTTTTGTGTCGTTACATTTTAAAATGTGGTTTAGTCCACCATCTTCTCTGCGGTCACTGGATTTAATCATTAAAAGCACCAATCCACTCAAGAACTTTCATGAAAATGTATTATGACACTCATCTAATTTAATCTAAAATTATAGGTTAAATTAACTGCTGAGACGGTGCCTACTTACTATTTTGAACAGAAACGATTGAAACACCTCGATTCAAAGCGCCTTGTAAAAATAATCGTCTTAAGCATAATACATGCACCTATGGTATAACTCAACTGGTCAGTGGCACTGTGCGCCATTTAACAGGACCTTCAAGACAAAATTTGGCTTTGTCAGCCACCTACGCTCTCACTCCTGCTTCTGCTTTCTGGAGCTAACGAGGTTCGTCGTGGACGGATGCGTCAAGGAGGACATCATCACATCATTATTTGGAAACGTAGAACAGCTTTTAAATAATATTAGGTAAAATTAAAATGCGTTCCCGAATATGAGTGATTGTTTCCTTCTCTCTGTGCTTTGGCAGACACCCGTCAAGCCGTAAGACCTGGTTACTATCAGAAGATATCGTTAAGAGGGCCTTGGACAGCCCGACGAATAAACGTAAGATGGCGGCACTACCTCATGCGAGAAACAAACCGAAACCCCTCCTTTGCCTTGCACCACATTGCAGCAGGCCGAATATATAAACTTCTCCAGACGAAGTGATGACGTGGGAACGGCGGTGTGTGCGCCAGTTTCCAAAATTCCCGCGGTTTACGCGCACAATGTACTTTTTACGACCAACAATAAATTTCTTCCCATCGACTAAGGAGAGGCATTATACGGAACATTTTTATGAGAAAAATTTACCGAACGACGTCGCTCGGAGTGTATATAGCTGCCATTATATTCCGGGGAAGTTCGACACGCTTTTTCATAAGGTTTTAGGAACAATTCGGACTCCGTCAACGCGCCGGGACCGAGCAATAAAGTAATGTTTAAAGTACATAATGGTTATTTTATGATGATTTTACAAACGAGATTTTATTTTATTAGAGATAGATTTAGCAAAGTTGTTAACAAAATTAACGGGAACTCAAATCTATACGCTGAGACAAATATTTTCCTTCTTCGTATCACGCTCCAGATTCCAGTAGACCTTTCAATTAAGGACCAGAACTTTAGGAATGTGATTATTCTTAACTGGCTGCTTTATAAAGAACTAGCAGCGCCCTGCGGTTTCACCCGCGTAGTTTGATATCCCAAAGGAACCGTTAATTTTTACGGAATAGAAAGTATCCTATGTTCTATATCAGGACCTAATGTATCTGTATATCAAATTCCATCACAATCCGTTCAGCCGTTTCGGCGTGAAGAGAGGACAAAGAAAAAAACGCACAAACACACAAACTTTCTTATTTATACTATTAGTGAGATCTTATGACTAGTTTGTGGCAAGCGTAAAGTTTTCGAATCGAGTTAAAAAAACTGAATTAAATCGTTTCGATCTATTGTAGTTTTGTTGTTAGTGGAGGATCTCCAATCTGGATTCTACGTCTAGCCGGACGACAGGCGGGCGACCTCCGGTAATAATTATATCACCCACGCTGCTGCTCGCCAGCTTTGTTAACTTGACACGCTTACGCGTCTCTAGATTTCTAATGACGCTGTGCGACTCCATTGCTCTCGCTTTGCTGCTGAAAAGTTTTAAATAATCAGGGGCCTGGACCTTAAAAAACCCAAGTTTCTGAACTAACGTAAGCTTGCAAATGCGGCCAATGTTTCTAGTCGCAAGTCTTGAAATAAAACAGTTTCCTTTGAAGTAAGGAGCAAGAATTCAGAAGTGAATTTAAGTCGCCGGTACGTGCCGTAATCGACTTTGGAACTCACGACTCTATTTGGCTCGAAACAAATAGGTACAAATTCACCTTTCACATGAGTTAGGACCTGCGCTGTTGCCTTTTTAAAATAGTTTGTGATTTTAACAAAATTGTCGTATCAAAGTAGTAAGCGGTTGAGATCAATGGGTTCCAATGATTTTGTTGAATGGAATTCAAGATAATCTAATAAAATGCAGCCGGTGTTCTTTGACACTAACTTTGGTTACATGCCAATTTTTTATTGCTCAGATAAACAATTCATACCTGGATGACCGAGCATTGCTCGGTATTTTTTTTTATTTTTTTTTTTATAAAAAAACGATTTAAATTACATTTTCTAAAAATGATTCCTAGCTAGATCGATTTATCGACCCCGAAACCCCCTATATACTAAATTTCATGAAAATCGTTGGAGCCGATTCCGAGATTCCAATTATTATATATATGTACAAGAATTGCTCATTTAAAGATATAAGATTAACTGTTGACAGAAAAAGTTGTTGGCCTCTTTTATGACATAAATAGTTTGTTAAAATTTTTCATACAGCAGACAGCAGGCAGATAGCCATTTGAAGTTTTATTCCAATGCACGTAACCTCGAACAAACTAACTTAACGCTGATTTTTGCGTAAACAGGAAATAAATAAAAAATAACAAAAAAAAAATAAAAAAAAAAGATAGCTTAGCAAATAAAAATAGCTTAGCTTACGAGTTAAAAGAAGCGCTTTACGGTTTCACCCGCGTTAACGCTTTTACCGCTGAGCCGATTTGCTTATCTAGCCACGGGTGCGGCTCTGCACACTGCATAGTAGTGTTTTTTCATACAACAAACACAACAGTTGTGTTTTCCCGCATTCGCGGCAAGTTATGAAAAATACGACAGTTGAGTTCTCAGCACTGAAAGTGTTAACTAATATCCTACAGGGAACGTTGATTTTACGGGATAAAAATTATTTGTGTAGTAAATTTCATCCAAATCCGTTCACCCGTAAAAGCAAGAAGAGAGGACAAACACACAAACGTACAAACTCACCAACGCATTTATAATACATAATTAATGAGATTAGAAGGACACTGCTGTAACCAAGAAAATTACTAGACAAAATTGAACTAGAAACCAATGTCGGAAGATTCCGTGTGTAGTACAGTGTCGCGCAAAACACTGTATTGCAAAGTTGCAGGTGCACTGCAGTTGTTATAGACTATTGATAAATATTTATCACAAAAGCTGAGCGAGTTCTAAGCGAACCAGTAACAGTTGCCGTGTACAACAGATTTTTAATGCCCATGGCAGTATTGAACGTTTTAATGCATCCCGATAGCCGTGGAAAGGTTTTCCATGTTTCACTGCAGTTTTCTACCACGTGACTACATTTTATTTTAAAAATGTTCAATTAAATTCAATAAAAATTCTGGGAATTGAATTTGTTTTCCAACTAAAGGTAATTATTGTGTGAGTGATTCATTAGTGTTGTGTTGATAGTGTGTCAAATTAGTTCGCATAGTATGCGGCATTGCATAGCATGCAGGGGCATGTTCTGTTGTTAGTGAAATGCTTGGTTAGATACCTACTACTATGTAAATATATCACATGTCACTGCGTGACAATATAGAAGAGACTAAATATTTTAAGACCGTAATTGCATTACATGCATACATTCATGATTAAATGATATTCTATGTTTAAGATGCAAACAGATCAAAAGTGTAAAGTTAATGCTGCCCATGCCAGGGTTAAGAAATCAAATGAAGGTAATAAACAGCTATTGAATCAAGGTTAGAGGATTACATCAAAAATCAAAAAATCGCCTTTATTTTTCCCCAAAAGCATTTAAGCTACAAAAATGTTTTCAAATAACACAGAAATTATTTTTAATACTGAGAAGTGAACTCGGCGGGCCAGAGTAGTTGGAAAACATCGTAATGAGACTTGGCAGTGGCAGACGGCAAACAACACCTCGCAGCCGTTAATCCCTCCTCTCCTCCACCACAGGGTATAGAACAGTAGATATGCTTTTGGGAACAGTCACTTGCATGAGTGAAGAATAAATTAAAGAACTTTGTCTTCTTTCGTGTCGGTGAAGTTTCTACCATATAACCTGGAGACGGGCTGGTTTTAACCCCCAACGCAAAAAAAAAATTACGTGTCTATGTGTGTGTGTGTGTGTCTATGGCATCGTAGCTCCCGGACGGATGAACCGATTTTGACGTCTTTTTTAAGTAAAACTTCTTTACGCACGCTTGACTTGGGGAGTAAGCTGGTGAATGCGTTACGAAAAATGTGATCGGACGAGGCGAATGGAAGTTGAGAGGGAGATATAATTATAATTAGAAAGAGAGAGAGTTACGTTTCGTATATTATTTAATATATCTTTTATGAATTTTTTTTTGGTATTTTTTGTTTTAATTTTACTTTTGCTATGTCCCAGCCCACATTTTATTTTTTCATAGTTTTTTTTGTTATGTGGTATTTCAATAAAGAGTTTATCTATCTATATTTAAGATGATGATTTAGTTACTGAGCTTTTTAGGCATTACATATCGCTATCAAGCGCAGAAATTCTAAGTTTCCTTCCTGCACCGAGACACTGTGCCATAATGCACTCTTCTTAGTAAAAAGTTGGCAAGTTCCTCTAATTAAATTCCCACTAAATTACTTGAATTAAGTGGTGAAATGTTTAGAGATAGGCAAGGAGGAGGCGGAGTTTATGACTTTGTAAAGGCTCCGCGTTTGGGTCAGGAATATAGAGTGTTTACGATCTCTAAGGCATGATAGACCCAAAATTTGGGGTATGCTATAGCAACCTATCTGTTCGCGCCACTTACATTGGCACTCATAATACCTTCCTACCTTCCTATTCCTATCATTTCTTGGCGACTATCTCTGTCGCTCATATCGTGGTATCCACGAGAAAACTGCTTGCCGCCGCAAGTAGTCTGCGATCGACCCTCGTCCTTCGCGGCTGCCGCTCTCGCCGAATCCAAAGTACTGGATCTGCTGCTCCTCTGTGGTGGTCCACGTGAATTCGACGCGAAAATATAAACAAAACCCGCTATAAACCCGCCGCGTAAACGCTCCTTGCCGACACGCACCAACCGCCAAAAATACAGTCCACTACATCGAACGTCATAACATCCTGAAGGAACAAGCAGCTTGGAGACGGACCCGAACCGAGGTGATTGCAGTTGCATGGAGACCAGGTTAGTCGCCAAGTTCCTTTGTACTACTCTTCTACCAGCCATCCTTCCCCCGCCATTGGAGGCGCGCTCAGCCTATACAGCTTAGCTGCCGCGCTAACATATTGTTGGTCCTCCGCCGCCGGATCTTCTCTGGTCCTCCCGCTATTCTCTGGCCCCTCTTAGGCCTCATATAGTCCTCTTTATAACCGCCCGCAATTTTATATTGGTATTTTTACCAACGATAATTTCCTATAATTATCGTGTTCCCGCCCGCAATTACAGTTCAGATAGTACCCTGTACTATCCTACTACGCTCTTATATACTTATTTCGTGTATTCCGCATTCCTAAATAGTAAAAATAACGATTTTTCCGTAATTCTTAATTTTTATTAAAAAGTGAAGGTATTCCTAACGACCGCCCGTGCGTCTCCATGTGGGTATTCAATACGCCGCGCGCGCGACAGGTAAATGCTGTAGGCAGTTGCAGTAAATTAGGAATTTCATACTTTATCTAGTTTTTTATACTTTGTTAAGATCGCTATGGCTACTCGTTCAAAAGACAAAGATAGTGAAGTATACGAGGACGCAAAAGCGCTCGATACGTTACAGATCGAACGTTTGACCTTGATAGGTAAACGTGACATTATATTTTCCCGCTTACAAGATATTTTTAACCGATCTTTAAAGGCTTTCACTGATGATACTGAAAAGGATTTATTTCTATGTGGAATGATCTCGTTAGACCGTTTACGCTCCGATTTCAATGAAATTGTGAACAAATTAAATGTCACCGAGTTGACTCTCAACGCTTCGTACACGGTAAACTACCAATCTATAAACGTCTTCGAAGATATGTTTTGCCGTTGTCAGTTTGTTTATAATAAACTTAACCCGCCTTTAAAAACCGCTGATTTCAATGTTGCCCCGCAACGTAAATCTATCAGAATTCCTGAACTCGATTTGATGGTCTTCAATGGAGATCCGATGACCTGGAGGATATTTTATGAGTCATTCAAACGCACGATTCACGAAAATCCCGATCTCACTGATCACGAACGCGTCCAATATTTAATTAATAAATTGTCAGGCCGGGCCCTTGCAGTTTGTTCTGGTATCGTACCTAACGGTGATAATTATCCGATCATATGGCAGACGCTCGTCGATAAGTATAACGACAAACGTAACCTAGCCTCCGCTTATCTTGATCAAATGCTTGGTTTTAAATCTTTTAACACCGCGACGAATAAAAACTTAGAACTATTCCTAGATAAATTCTGCACGGCTGTGTCAAGTTTGAAGTCTCTCAAGCTCGATAACATGTCTGATTTTATTTTACTATCGCTCGCTTTGAAGAAAATAGATTCAAGTACTGCACGGTCGTTTGAAATGCACATGCGAGGTAAATCTATGCCTACATACAATGAACTTTTAAAATTCATCCGCGAACAAAGCAAAATATTGGAACGCACTACGACCGATTCTCTTAGCCGCAGTGATAACAGGCCGCGTACTGCAAGGTCTACGCAGTCTTTTGCAGCATCATGCGTCACTCACTGTCCGCTTTGCAAACAAGCCGATCACGCTAACTTATATAGATGCCCTGCATTTGATAAGCTTTCTATCGACGACAGGTACACTTTTGTAAAACAAAGCAAAGGTTGCACTAATTGTCTAAGCACTACGCATATAAATACTGCTTGCAATTCTAAATTTAATTGCCGTTATTGTGGATGTAAACATCATTCCATGTTATGCCGCAAAGTATCATCTTCCCGTGAAGACAATCGCCCGTACCCTAGCGCTCCGTCACAGGCGCACGCGCCGCCTCCGCGCGCGCGAACTGGCAACTTCTCCGCCGCCGGGGATCACATGCCGCCTTCGGCATCGCCGCCGCCCGTCGCGGGCTCCGCTAGCGCTCAGCTGACGAACTTACCTACAACTGCTTATCAGTCATCACAACAACAGGTGTCGCTGTGTAATATACGCCCCGCTTCGCAGCCTAATGACACTACTTGTTTACTGGGAACCGTACAAGTTTATGCTACGGATTTAAATGGTCGCCGCCATGTAGTACGCGCCTTAATTGATTCGGCTTCCCAAAGTAACTTTTTAACTTCAAAATGTTGCGCTAAATTAAATTTAAAATGCAATAAGGTGACGAACACCGTTGTTAAAGGGATAGGTTCCGCATCTAACCCAATCAAGGGAGCAGTTTCTGCTACTTTATCTTCCCGCCTAAATGATAATTTTATTGCAATTGACGCCTATGTTATCGACCGCATAACAGACAATTTACCGGCAGTGAAAATTGACGTATCCTGCCTTTCATACCTGAACTGCCTGCCTCTGGCAGACGACAGTTTCGCTTCGCCTTCCGAGATCGACATACTTATAGGCGCGCCGCTCTTTTCTGAAATATTGCTATCAGGCCGCGCCGCTGGTCCGCCTGGTACTCCAACCGCTTTTGAAACCATTTTTGGTTTTATCGTAATCGGGACCGCTCCCGTTACTCCCGCTCATGTTACTCCCGCTCATGTTACGCCCGCTCATATTGAAACCGTTGTTTCTATCACTGACCCCTTGGTTGAAGATAGATGCCGCTCTCATATTTCCCTCTGTACCTTTACGGAAGGACCACGTTTAGATAATCTTGTCCAACGCTTCTGGCAGCTTGAAGAGGTGCAATGCACGCCGACTTTGAGCCCAGACGCTATAGAATGTGAACGCATTTTTACAAATAACGTTTCCCGCGATCCTACGGGACGCTATTCTGTAGCGTTACCTTTCTCCCGCGATCCCGCGACCGCTCTGGGTAATTCTTACCCTATCGCTAAAAAACGCTTCATGTATCTCGAACGTAAGCTCGCCGCGACACCTGCTCTGCGCTTAGAGTACGATGCTATAATCAAAGAGTACATTCAGAAGGGTTACATTTCACTGATTGACAATGATAGTCCTTTTACTGGATATTACGTGCCACACCACGCCATTGCGAGACTACAAATAACAACAACTCGATGGCGTATGGTGATGGACGCCGGTGCTGAAACTGACTCAGGCCTCTCCTTGAATCAAGTTTTATATACCGGGGATAATTTACAAAACGATCTTTTTACAATCCTCTTGGATTTCCGCCACTATCCAATCGCTTTTACATCCGATATTAAACAGATGTACCTACAAATTTTGATAAATAAGGACCACCGCAAATATCAAAAATTCCTGTATCGATTCGATCCCGTTTTTCCGCTTGATACCTACCAATTCAACCGCGTTTGTTTTGGTCTACGTAGCAGTCCGTTCCTTGCGATGCGAGTGTTGCGACAGCTGTGCGCCGCCGACGGTGCCCGCTTCCCACTCGCAGCATCTCTTATCAGCGACAACACATACATGGACGACGTGTGCTACTCCATGCCTACTCTGTCTGCTTGTTTACAACTCAGAGACGATCTCCGCGAGTTGCTCAAGGCCGGGGGCTTCGATCTCGTCAAATGGGCTAGTAACTCACCCGCGCTCCTTGACTCCCTTCCCATCTCTGCGTTAACGGAATGCGTTAAAAATGCGAAAAATGCGTTAACGGATCTTTTAAATTCCGACGAATATAATAAGTCTATCTCAGATGAGTTATCAGCTAATCGCATACACTGGAAATTCAATCCACCGCGAAGTCCTCACTTCGGGGGGAATTATGAAATATATGTGAAAGCGTTTAAAAGTCATCTTCATAAAACGATCGGTTCACAGTTACTCACCTATGAAAAAATGTTAACCGTACTCACACAGATAGAATGCGTTATCAATTCTCGTCCTATAACGTTATTGAGCGAAGATCCGTCTGAGCCGACCGCGCTGAGTGCTTCACATTTCTTAATGACCGCACCGCTGAAGCATTTGCCCGCTTGCACGGTTCCCGATGAACCTGGACACTTATTGAAACGGTACGCTTTATTGGATCAAATGGTACAATCATTTTCCAAACGGTGGAAGTTGGAATATCTTCACTTACTTCAATCTAGAGGAAAATGGAATACACCTTCGAATCCCATTACAATAGGTTCTATTGTTCTTATTATCACTGATAATATTCCCCCGCTATCCTGGCCTCTCGGCGTCGTCGTGGCCACTCATGTCGGCGGCGATGGCATCTGTCGAGTAGCGTCAGTAAAAACGGCGACCGGCGTCTACCAGAGACCCGTCGTCCGTTTATGTATCTTACCTACCCAATAATTTAACCCCTTGCTCCCCGGTCAACCGCTATGTTATATTTAACCCGTTGACCGCTTTAGAGTTTAACTCTTATTTTTATTTTTTTTATTTCCCGCTTTCTTTTAAAAACCAATGGTTTTTAGGCCGGGGGCAAATGTTCGCGCCACTTACATTGGCACTCATAATACCTTCCTACCTTCCTATTCCTATCATTTCTTGGCGACTATCTCTGTCGCTCATATCGTGGTATCCACGAGAAAACTGCTTGCCGCCGCAAGTAGTCTGCGATCGACCCTCGTCCTTCGCGGCTGCCGCTCTCGCCGAATCCAAAGTACTGGATCTGCTGCTCCTCTGTGGTGGTCCACGTGAATTCGACGCGAAAATATAAACAAAACCCGCTATAAACCCGCCGCGTAAACGCTCCTTGCCGACACGCACCAACCGCCAAAAATACAGTCCACTACATCGAACGTCATAACATCCTGAAGGAACAAGCAGCTTGGAGACGGACCCGAACCGAGGTGATTGCAGTTGCATGGAGACCAGGTTAGTCGCCAAGTTCCTTTGTACTACTCTTCTACCAGCCATCCTTCCCCCGCCATTGGAGGCGCGCTCAGCCTATACAGCTTAGCTGCCGCGCTAACACTATCTAAGCTCCTATTTTCACAGTATTCGATGTCTAACACATGTAAAAGCTGGAATCCACAATATTCAAGCATCAATTACGCTCATGCGTCTCGTGCTATTCAAGAATTTAGTTACTTAGAAATGTAAATACAATATTCTCCTATGACTTTCTAAGTTAACTAAATATACAAAAAGGCATTCTCACAACGAGGTAACTCACTAAAAGATGCAGAAGTAGATTTTTTGTCGCCCAACGTGGAGCAAATCAAGCGTCGCGACGTTTTATGGAAAGGGATATCAGCCGAGCACACTGTCTCTCCGCATTATATCAGGCTGCTTCGATATTACCCAAATTCTTATACATGAAAATCTGTAAGCTAGAAATACGTACAATGAGTTTCAATAGAGAAGTGTGTAATGAACAAGATGAATAGAACTCTATATGTATCTAAACCACAAATATTTGCTTTGAGTCTAGGTATTTGTTGGACCATGGTCCTCGTAGTTCCTAACTCCCTAGATACAGGGATACCTAGTTAAGGTTCAGGATCTATACATGTGATCGGGACGCGTTATTCTAATTATGAAATCTTGATTTATTATTTTCTTCATTATTGGAGGAGATAGCGGGACGACCTTGACGCCTTGACGAAGGATTGGACAGCCATAGCGCAGGACAGGCAGAAATGGAGGGAGGGTAGGGAGGCCTTTGTCCTGCAGTGGGACATTACAGGCTCTTAATAATATATATTGGAGGGGGTTTAATGAATCCCAAGGTCCATTTTTATATAGATCCTGACGTCGAAACCTAGAATACCCTGAATCTAGAAAATATGGCTAGAGTAATGTTTGTTGCCTAGCGTCGAGTCGGCAAATCGGTTCATCACGAGGTTGTAAATCACGTTAAAAACTTTTTTGGACCGAAGTTATTTGATTCCCCACTTAACGAAATTAAATACGCATTTCAAACTTAAGCAGTGGAAGGTATATTCTGCAAGTGTTGGCTTGTAAAAGACACCTACAGCAGATTCGCAAAAGCCAAGCAGTGTTTTCAAATTATAACAGTGTGCAGGTCTATAAGGCAATGTTTCCAAGGGTCTATGACACTTAAAAACTGTGTCACAGAATGACGAACGCAGTCTAGTGCTGAGCAAGATTTTGCAATAAAACAATGGAACTTCTGCAGTAATTATCGGGCGCTTACCATCATGCAAATAGGGTTAGTCTCGCCATTCAGTTGTAAAAAAAAAGTTAAGTTAATATTTTGGAGTTAGCACCCCTCAGAAAGCTAATTATAAATAGTTAAAATTAATAACCGGTTGCTCCACCGATCAAAGACGAGCGAGCTATGTTCAACGCAGAAACCTGATTACTGGCGGAAACTTGTTAACGCAACACCTAATGAAAATTCCGAGATGCTGATAATTGCATCAATTTGGCAACTGCGGATAATTTTAATGGGCCACTAGCATTGCAAAGCTCCCCTTGCGCCTCACTCAGCCAGTTTAGCTAACATAAAATACTTTAGCGAGTAATTCCCAAGTTATGGCCAGCTCAGGAACTTTATTACGTAAAACATACCATTTTCGCCGCATCGCTGAAAGCTTTGAAAATCCTTTGTTTATGTTTTATTCCAGCGGAAGCTGTGTGGGATATAGAGAGAACATTTCGTGTGTCGAAGCCTCTTGCAGCCCGTAATATGGGCCCCGGAAGGCCATAAAATTCTGGCCAATCCTTTTACGGTTGTAGATAATGTGATTAAAGTAAATCAGCCAATTTCAATAAGTGCTAGAGTCTGGTGAAATTTGCATATTTTATCCCCGGCCCGTAAATCCTTGAGACGGGGTCGGTAGACATCTAGATTGACATCGTAAATATACGCCATTGGCAGATTCCGGGCCAAAGATGGAGGATAGAAAAGTGTCGTTCGAGAATCCGTTATTTTAGAATAGGCGCGATTTTAGTTTCGGGTGAGGCGTGAGGCCTGGTTGGCCGTATAAGGGTGAGGGACTATCAATAATTTGTTTATCTGTTATATCATTGCCTATCCAATTTCGATGAAGGAAAACATGGTGAGGAAGGCCACATACCTACCTGAGAATTATTTCGGAGGTAGGTATGTTATCCACCAATGCGGACCAAGCCCCCGTGGTGAATTAAGATCTAATCCTCCTCATGAAAGTATAGGGAGACCCGTGCTCAGCAGTGCAGCAGTTTTTTTTTTAATATTGTTATGTAAGACAATTTGGATGGGGTTAGTTGGTTTTCGACTCGACGAGAACTACAAACTTGAAACATTGGTATATAATACCTAACACTCGCTAAATGCACAAATTGTGCGAACCCAAAATTAAACAATACGGCCAGCCTTAAAATCGACACCCATCTAGTATCCTCGCTACTAACTCCATATTTAACTCCCTTTTCCAGTTTCCAAACTTATTTCCATTTGTTGGTAAAGTACAAACTAAAGTTTGAATATCGGCCTGCGAGAGTTCCCTTAATGAGTCCTTGTGGGCCCCCTACACGCCCCTATATTGTCATGTATATGTTCCCTTATTCTAACTTTCACGTGGACTATTTTCTATTGGAAAATATGGTCCAGGCTTAAGAGCTTTACAAAAAGTCATTGTTATCGAATCGATATGTTGCTCTGTGTATATGAGACTTAAATCTTTGACTTGTAAAAATGCTTTATTTCTGCCTACTTACAATAAATGGTTTGAGTTGTGACTTTTGATAAATAATAGCATTAGATAGGTCAATTTTTTTTAAAGTTTTGGCTTGAACGGTTTTTTCTTCAAGACTGTGTCAAGCAAATAGGTATAAATAGTAGTGAGAGGCCTCTACTGCAAGAGGTCGCCTGGGGAATTATGTACCACACCTTTGCCAGATATTCATCCGCCAAGCAGTAGTGTGCAAACATTGCTGTGTTCCAGTTTGAAGGACGCTATTTCCAGTGAAATTGCTGGGCATATTATGAGACTTTACAGCTGATGTCTCAAGGTGATGCGCGCAGTACGGAACCGCGCGAGATTATGCAATGCAAAGTTCTGTAACTGTTATGGGCAGGCGTAGATACAATAAACCTACAATAACATGGCCTGCTCCACTAAAATATAAATACAACTAACTAAGCTTGGGCCAATCAAACTTCACATACAATTTACCTGAAGAGAGTGAATGAAAACATAAGAGAAATAGATTTCAAAAGAAAACATGGAAGAAGATAATCTAAAAATTATTTAAAAATACACCAACACCTTCGTTGCATAATCAATCAGGGGCGGTAATTCTGATTCTTTCACAATAACTGGGCAGGTCATGTTATTATGGAAGATTATTTAAGGGTAACAATGCCTACTACCTGGATAATTTTGACGAGATTATCGCAAACCGCCTATCTGGTGTTAAAGGACTTAAATAGCCCAAAATGTTATCAAAAATTACGGTGACGACAATTCCGAAACTCGTCAACTTTTAAGCATTCGAACAGAAATAACGCACGTAAATGTTCCACCTCCATCTCTTAATACTCCGACTTCCATATGAATAAATTTTCCTTCAGCTTCTTAACTTGTATGCCTCATAAATAATCATATTTCGGTACACACGTACAAAGTGCCTCGAAAATCTTACGCTCAAACAAAGTCGTGTTATTCTAGCAGCTCATTATTGTAACTCCGTATTAGCAAACAATAAACTTATGTGTGGGAGTGTTGTGTGTGTGTGTGTGTGTGTGTTTGAGTGCCAGTACGGAGCCTTAACGACCGCTGCTGACATAATTTTCAGCACTACGTTTCTAACGGGAGGTTGGATTACGTGGGTTAAGTCTATTCTCAGAGCCTTAACATGCGGTGGTTTTTTACTCGATTACCAGAGGAAGAGAAAATTGTATTAAATACACTTTAATTTCTAAATCAAAGTTATGAGCTTTTTCAAACATTGATGTCTGAAATTAAAAGTGGAAATGTAGCTATTAAGGTACCATATTTTATCAAATTACGTTCAGCCGTTTCGGCGCTAAGATCCATTTATTTGTTGAGTCCAAAAACGACGTTACCAAATTAATAGTATTTCGAGTAATTTAAAGTGATGAGAGCGTCATGCGACTCTAACTTGCTTCAGATATAGGTAATGTCATTAGGGAGGTTGTAGCCAGTCCATTTTAGTCTGTATCTCTATGGCATATGGCAGTTGTGCACATGTTCATTTTCAGTGACGTCTCGACAAATGACGAATCTCATTACAAGCGCATCGTCATTACAGCGGCGTTTTTCTTCTAAAGCTCTTTGTACATCGAGGCTTTTGTGATGTCTGCACGCGCCTTAACCGTGTTCTACAAACGTCTAGCCGCTTGCGATTGTGACTGCGATTTGATGAATTGCTTCTGTCTGCACACTCTCAAATTTCAACCTTACCATTTTGAGCTAGAGTCTTAATTTCTACGGAACATTTTTCGTTTTTTCGTTAACAAAGTGGAGTTTTCAGACTCAGTTCTTAGACGGCGACAGTGTAGTCACTAATTAAAGTTAGTCTCGCTGAAGTGCGGCTCTGGGGCGTAAGTTCAGAGGTGCAAAACTGCAAACGTTGTAAGCGAACTTTTGTAATTACTGGCGGATTATGTTTGGGCATTTTAGGGTTATTAGGCACCTTGTGGAATGGATATGGTAACACTGCTGTTTGAGTTTGAAAACTATTGAGTGTAGTTCAAGCGGGATCTTTTTAAATTAATGATTCGACAACAAGAATGTTATCTATGTTAGAATATAGTGGTAATTTCACTTTTTCGAATAGCACTTCGGTATAGACAGGCACAGGACCGGAACAAATGGCGTGAAACAGGGGAAGCCTATACCCTTCATTGGGTGGATACGGGCTGAATAGATAGATATATAATTATAATATATACAACATATACATATAAACAGTTTTAACAAGAACGTGATATCTCCCCGTTGGGAGATGACACGTTCTTGTCGCATATGAGCGAAATATAGTAATAAAACTAATTAAAATATAACTAAATATTCATTATTCAAGGCTTTCTTTTCTTTTTTACAAGTTGTTTGACCAATTTTTAACTGGTATGCATTATAAAATCATGCCACATTTTATAATGCCATTAGTTAAAACCCCTTTTGCATGTAAAATGCGCCCTTTGTATGGCAAGGGTCAACATTAATGAGTTTCGTCTGTCCCGCCCGCCGTGTCTACGTTACCCAGGGGAAGTCATTATATTAAAAACTTTACTTAGAGCCCGTGGCGGCTGCAAAAAATATACAGCTACCGATTGGGATTAGTATAGTGTTAACGCATTTGTAGCCTCTGATACTTTACATGGGTATATCATTATGCAAACATCTTCCTCGCATTGTAGATTAGCATCCGAAAATTATTAAGTTTGTGTGTTTGTATGCTTATCCTGTCTTTGCGCTGAAATAATCACTCGCTTTTCGGTGAAGGAAAACGTCGTGAGGAAACCCGAGATTTATTCCGGGGTAGGTACCAATACGGACCGGGCCCCCGCCCCGTGATAGATTATGGCCAAACCGTCTTCACGAAAGTAGGGAGAGACCCGTGCTCAGCAGTGGGACGATGTGGGTTGAAGATGATGATGATGCCGCAATAGCAGTACGGACTGCAATGAAAATTGGTATACAGCCTTTACACTTTTTTCAACTTTTTACTGTGTTCTGTGAATGGCACTGTTTCCAGCGAAATTACTGAGCATGTGAGACTTTAGAAATGTTTCAGGGTAACGACCGCAGTGCAGTGCCGCAGAAGTGTTTGTAATGGAATGTTCTGGGTGGCACTGTAGCTGTTATGCGCAGACGTGGCGCTTCCCATCAGATGAACGACTTACTTGTCTCGTTAAATGGTAACATAAAAACATATGGGATAATTTTATCTCGTATAATTAACGGTTCTTATCGGATAATAGTCAACGCAGGTGAAAAGGTGGAGCGCAAGCTGGTACACTATGCAACCGACGCTAGAAAGCGTAAACGCTGTAACCTTGAAACGTCAAATTGTTCACCAGAGCCAAAAAACTCTTTTTTTGTTGAAAAAAAATCATAACTCAATATCTACTCGACCTAAAAACGTAAATTTTGGATATTTGGTGTGTTTCATACAAAGCTACAATACTGCTACCTTGGTTATATCCTGAAGTTCTTAGGGGACGTTGAAATGTGGGTTACAGCGTTTGTTTCCAAATATGTAAAAAAAAGTATTTTCGGGTCGGTCAAAGGGTTACAGCGTTTACGCTTTCTAGCGTCGATATATTTTGGAGGGCGGGCCATACTATCGGAGAACCTACACATTGTAGTAGTGGTAGCGATGAAAATTACATCAGAATTTCATTTGTTTCAAGTTCAAATGTCATTTCAAGAACTGGGGGGTAACCACGTACATATTCTTATTCCATGCAGTTCACTGAACGGACTAGATTGGCACCACACACTCTATATTGACAAACGTGACGCGACGTCACTCAAAAATAGACTGCAGAGAATGAGAGAGCAAGAGAATAAAATTGAGCTATATAAACTCCCATAAATGCAAACAAATTGTTACGATCTCTTTGGATAAATGTCTATGGTGGACTTATGAACGCTGAGCGATATTGGTGGTGACAGTTAGCAGGGCAGTTCAGTCTAAGGCCTTAAACTGGATGGATTTAACCGTTCGTGGTAAGTCCTCTGGAAATTCAGTTCGGAGAGCCTATTCTCTACGAATAAACATGATCACGAATTCCAAACCATTCCGCATCATTATTCTACAAGGTATCCTACAGCGTACGTACTGGCTATTTTAATTTTATTGATTTTCACTAGATGGTCGGATGCTTTCGTACAGTCAACATCAAAAGTAAATGACGTTTCGAAAACCCTGACCGGTATTTAGTGCACTAAATGCTGCGGTATTTAGTGCGTAAAGTTATCATAATTATTTTTAAAATGATCAGATTTCTTTAAAGTGTCGTATATGCCTCCTCTCTTCCTTTTTTTTAACAGTATTCAGTGAGGAACAGTGATTTCTGACATTTTTAAGGAATCAGATTATGTTGAAAATAATTGTAACAAGCGTTTGATACACTAAATATCGGTAATGGCTTTTGAAACTAGTCTGAGCATTATTTACTTTTGATTTTGACTGTACGTATGGCTGGAAGTTTTGCAATGCTAACTCCAACAGCCCGATTACCTAACTTTGGATGCAATCGAAATAATTGAAATTGGCCAATGCTAGGTGCCTAATTCGAGCTAAGTTTTGAACACATACTAGGTAGGGACATTATGGATTTGACAATTGCTATTATAATCATTTGATTAGAAATGCTTGCAGACAAAGCTGCGTAATCGGCCAATAGTAGTGCATTACGATATTATGAAAAAAAAATATTGTCAGTAAAGTTGGTTTACGAACGACATTTTAACGTGACAACGTAAGCAAAACATTCATGAAAAGATTGCATACTTTTATGAATAAAATTGAATCATTTTTTATTAATAAAAAATAAATACTTGATATTATACTAGTAATCAGATATTTAAAATGCAAGAATAATTAACCTTTATTTCCGAAATTGTTGTTGTAATAAACAATGAAAACCACATTAACTTTTCACAACACTTTATGAACAGTCGACGAAACAGTTCACGTGTAGATGTAAGTTGTGTGCTGCCGCTATCTTTCTTCTCCTCGGATGCATAGGCCAATCGAGTGGTCGAGATATATGCGGCGCAAGCGTACAATGAGCGTAACGGGACAACGTTTCATCTTTTTCGTGAATGCAGCCGGCGTTCATCGATTTATTAGACGCCGCCACGTTAAAAAAATAAGAAAAAACAATTATTGTATTGTTGTATTGTACTGTATGACGGCATGGGTGCCTATTCCAACGGGAGAAAGGCGTGACTGTAAGTATGTATTATGTCTCCTGCCCATTAGTGTCCATAATCCCCAGGGCTCGTTATTTTCGACTCTTGCACGGCAATATCAATAAAAGAACAACAACAAAATAACTTATCCCCCATTAAACGAACAAGTTCAAAGAGCCATTGTACTTAATCATAATAAAAGCAACTTTGATGCCCAGAGCTTCGAAATATTAAACAAAAATATTGAAACTGCGGTTTTTCCATTAAAAGTCACATCTCAAGTTTTTTTTTTTGCAAGCAACAGATGTGGCTCTTGTAAGAAAGAAATGTTTCTTTACTGCTTCGGTCGTTTAAATAAATGACACAGTAAAGTTCGCTGCGTGCTTGCAAATGTTCCTGGTTGTTTAGAAGAAGAGTTTCAACACATTGCGAAAAATGTGACAGACATGTGAAAACTCGTTAAACTGTGTTACACGGAAGGGAAATATCCTTTTTCTAACTCAAACCATAATTAGATAATAATCATTAGTTTCGTAGATCATAATATTTTGACTTATTTTTTTGTATTTCTATACTTATGTATAAGATTTTTTTTTGACGTGTTCAAGTGCAATATTTTGCCTATTTACAATAAATGATTAAAAAAAAACATATTTTGCAAATTGAAAAATGGAATAATTTTATCAAATTAGTGTATTGTCATCGGTTCTCAATAAATCTACAAAGTTTGAACGAAATCTGGCCATTTAAAGTGGGTCAAAATTGCGCCCAAAGAATTCGGTTACAAACATACATACATACACGTGAAGCTAATAAAAAGCGTGTAAAAAAAAAGAAGTCTGTGGTGAAACCCGTCAAATCCGCTGCGACTTTCTTTTTTTATTTTTTGGTCAACACACACTTTTTTTTTGGTACACGCGAGTGCATATGCAAATGGAATACTCGTCGAACCTTTTTTTAATATTTTTATTTGACTGAGTAATGAGACGAGCATGTCCTTTGCCTGATGTTAAGCGCTACGCCTGCCCATAACAGTTATAGTGCTGTCCAGAGCTTTGCATTGCATAATCTTGGGCGACACTGCACTGCGCTCGTCACCCTGACACATCGGTTCTAATATGCCCAGTAATTTCGCTGGAAACAATGCCCTTCAAACTGTAACGCAGTAATGTTTGCACACTACTGCTTGGTGGATGAATATCTGGCAAAGGGGGCTCGTATAAAAACAAATTTGACAAGTAGTTACCGATGTCTTTGGGTGACGAGCGCAGTGCAGTGCCGCGCAGGATTATGCAACACAGTGTTCTGGGTGGTGCTGTGACTGTTATGGGCATGCGTAGCGTTTACCATCAGGTGAACGACTTGCTCGTCTCGTTACTCAGTCAAATAAAAAAATTAAATAAATTAAATTAGAAAGTTAGAAGCCATGTCATAGTCTATTATTATTACTAACAGCGATAACCATTTTCGCTCAGAAATCGTACATTTTTAACAGAATATAAATTCCCTTAAAGCCCTAAAGTGACCTTAAAACTAAATTTAATTAAAATCCATTGAGTCGTTTTGGCGTGAAGAGTAGTTAACGCGGGTGAAACCGCGGGGCACTGCCAGTAACTTATAAGCTCATAAGTAACTTTGCTAGTTCCATTCTAACACTGCATAAAAGTAACAAAGCTAATCTGGGACATAACCCTTTCAGCTCTGGAAATTCTCCCCTATTATACACGCCGGTATACGCGATTATAAGATAAGATTGCAAGATATCGCAGTAACCCGGCGTTGTTTAATCTTACAATATGGATATGGGCCGAGAGAGCCCCGAGGCCCACTCTCTTGGTGGATGCACTCGTTTGTTCGTATAATGTTATTAGGGTTATTCTTTCAAGTTGGCGTGTTAAGTTATTTTTATACGTAGAGCAACCGACAGTATCCAAGGCTACTTTCAACGTTTCACAGAATGTTTCTAAACGTTTGATAAGATGCCTCCATTTTGATCTTGGTCTAGCACGAAACAAATAACAGTGACAGAGATAAAATTAATCTTTTACCAAAGTTAACAAAAGTTCCCAAAACCAGCCAGTGTTAATTTGAAATCCGTTAGCATTATGGAGTATTAATTTATAGCTATTGAACAAAATCTAATACCTATACCACTTGCAGAAACATTTGTAAGGAGTTTTTATCAACGTTCTTCTAAAGTTGAAGCATAAAAGATAAAGGAATATATTATATTCATAGGCCTAAACATCGCTTGGTAGCTTATAAATCACATACATTACGACAAATTCAATGGATAGACTGAATGCATTTTTTTATCACGTGACAGAGAAAAATTAGCATCCGCTTTATTTGACATTGTTATCTAGATGTAAAACCTTCGACTAGTTAGAAAAGTATGAGAAGCAAGAATAAAAATGGTTCAATTCGTAACCAATTAAAACTGCGGCCAAGTTTTATTACCCACCTCGCGGCTACCGGAACAAATTGTACTATTCTTTGAAACTACCTTCATTTTTCTTAGCCGTGATATTATCTGCACGTAATAGGAAAAATGGAAATTGTGTAATATCTGCATTCTATGCCTACTCTGACAGAATTTGCAGTGGAATGGACCCATTATTTCTACTGGATTTGTTTTCTAAAATAATTTAAAGGTTACTGAAACCTTTTTGCTATGTTTTTATCATAGATCCGAGAAATCGTTTGAATTCTTTACCTACGTTAATGTTCAATATTTACTATTTTTCAATTATATGAATACTAAAATAAAAAAGTTTTTATCTATTTCTCTACTCTGTTTTTCTCTTTGCAGATTGTATAGTAATTGGAAATATAAATCCATGCATTTACTCCCAGTATTTCTTGCAATGCCATTCCATCACTATAAGAAAGGAAATTGCAATTTCTCCTTTGAAATCTCGGCGGAATTCCATTAACCTCATAAAAAAAACTAAATTTCATAAAGCGCCACCGAAGTATATTGAAAACGTGGCAAACCCGCGGACCTATTCTGATTTAAATATCACCGTCGACCTTTCGCAGAGTTTGTAATATCGCAGATAGGATGGGACGCCACCCCTACCGCCTAGGGTTGCCATTATAACATTTTGTGGAACTAGGGTTGGGACATTTTCCTAAGTTTATTATTTAGGTGAACCCATCGATTTCATATAACACCGATGGTGAACCCCTTTTCAATGCTGCGGGACTTTTAATTTTAGAAACTTAGTACTGCTCTCATATTGGATCAGTATGTATTTGTAACTCGGTGAATGCGGTCGTGTGCACATTATTTTAATGCACCTATTGTTGTTTGTGTGCTACGTGAAAATTTTGCATTAATTTTTTTCTACGGTCAAATATAGATCAGATATTTTAATAACAAATGCTGAAAGCTTTTTAAAGCAAGTAAATTAATTCACAAGAAACACAACCCTTCTTATGGCAGTCGGATAAGAAATGTGAAGGTCTACATTCGTAAATTAGGGAATGGTATTAGCCCAGGTGCAAGAAAGTTCCAAAAACAGCCAAATGATGGTGAGTCTACCTGAACCAATGTTATGTTTCCTGAAAGGTCCGCACGGCTAAACGTGTTAGTTCGCTTTATTGAATGTAAGGAATATGACGGAGTCCTGTAGGAGCGTCGCCGAAGGTCTGAGATCCGCAGACGCAGCGCTCTCGGAGGGTCTCTTCGCCTTTACACGTCAACGTAATGGATTTTGCTATAACGTAAATATTCTGACTACTACAAACTTTTGGAAAAGATTTTGTTGGATACTTTGACTTGTGATGCGAAAATTGATAGAAATATTTTTATAGCATTCTCATTTTATTCAATTGCAAGACAGGGCCGGACCGGAGTCATTGGCTGGCTGAAGGGACTGGTGTATAGCGTTGTAATAAGCCGGTCCTATGATTCTTAAAATGTCCGGTGCACCTTTTGCTGACTAGGCTTTGGCGACGCAGTTTTTCTGGTTAATTCTATCACCACGGTGTTTCTATCAAAATTGCTTACCTCAGGGCGGAATGATTCAAACATTGATTTGAAAGTAGACACAAAAGAAAATCCTTGTTAACGAGATAATGTTGAAATCAAGTAACAATGACATATCATCTGCGCTGCCTAAATACGTTTTAATGGAAATACGAGTAACATAATAAATAATAATATTGACGCATTCGTGTTCACTGTCCAGAGATTTTTTTAGAATAATGATTTGAAACAATTCTGCTGCTGTGGCGTGCATTTCATCTGCTTGTAAACTGTCTGTAAGGTTTAATATTACGCCGTCGAAAACTAACACAACTGTTTGAAAACCATCAATTTCTATTATCGTATTAGTCCGCTCATTGTTCCTTTGTATTCCAGCCAAGACGAGCAAAATAAAGCAGAATCTACCGTCCTTGTTCCCCTAAAATAATAACCGACCTCGTGGCCACATGGCGACCTAATACCGGCCGACAAACGCTCGTAAAAAATAAGAAAAGAACCTCGCAAAATACTCTCTATTACGCTTCTGTATGTTGGAAAAATTGGAAATACATTTGTGGGGACCGAATCGGACTGCGTATGGCCTAATCGGTGTCAGCCGGCCCTGGATGGCTTTTTGTCTCATATCATGGCTGCGGATATCTTCAAAGATAGGTTTTGCATCATGTTGGACTAACGAGTTCTTAACCGCCATCTTGGTTTAATAACTTTAACCCTTACTTATATTTTGCTTGTCTATTTGTTTTGCGTTGCTTCTACTTAACTCCCGAACAGCTGAATTAAATACGGTGTAATTTTGGATAGAGTGAACAGAGACGTACGTTTTTACAAAGTTTGAGCTGCAGTCGAACAAGTTAATGTAATCACAACGCCTGTACAAAGATTATAAAGCACCATTATGAGATAAATAAGATCATTAAACGTGACTTTTTACACAAAAAAATGAGATACCAATTAAAGCAACCAATATCAAAAAACGGTAAGTATTATCCACGTGCACGTACAATCTACGTAAACAAAATTACGTGATCTCAAACATTTCAGACAAACGCCTTACAAAGAAACGTCGAAAAATACACTAATCTTTGTCCTTAAAGTCGGCGGCCCCACTTTCCCGCTCTTGTCGTGTTGAACATCCGCTAATGAAGTACCAACCAACCGGGCCACACAAAGCTTTGAATTACAAACCTAGTTTTGCTCACGCAAGCTTCTTTTACATTTTCGTAAGCTAACTTGTGAGACTGTTTGAGTTAGAATGGAATTGTGTTTGCTGTGTAATTATTATTAATTGGTTGTTATAAGACTTGTTTTTTGTCGAATGAGGTAGTGTAAGCTTTTATCCGGCCACTCAAGGGCGTATCTTAAAGACTACTATCAGATGATAACATTCGGGACCGACAACTTAACTTGCCCTCTGAAGCACGGAGCGATGAGATATATGTTAACTTAGTAGAAGTTATTATTGCCCAGCTGAGGATCTCACGAAAGTAAGGGGAGAGCCGTGCTCAGTAGTGGACCGATATGGATTGATGATGAAGATGAGGATCGAACTCGGTGTTGAAAAGTGCACAAGCTACCGTTTGGGCATCAACTCCTTTTGCTCTATGAGTTATATCTTATACAGCTATTAATTGACTACCACTGACCGAGAACAGCCCCATGTCGGGCGCCAATTATTAAGTTACTCGGTAATAAGGTTTTGTTAGTTTTTGTAAAAATGAAGTCAACTTATTAAATCTGTTAAATAAATATTCCATTCGTGTCTAAACCATAATTGATGTTGGTAAATAAAAATGATATTTTTTTACGTACCACGTTGGGCGCCAATATTTAGCCTAACAATGTTAACCCGCATAAAGATTATTATTTCTTATCTATTTGGAGAATACTCACTCACCTTTTCTTTGAGAGGTACACTCAGCCACAAGATGCGGGTGTTCTTACTGAAACGAGTGCCTCCGGCCTGTCTGCCTTTGATCCCAAGACTAAGCCGCGTCTAATTTTACTTACTAGGTCACCACAGACACTTGAAAAGGTCTAGATATGTATCAAGCTTTAATGTTTTTGAACCACTGTCTCTTTCTATGTTACCCTTACATAATTATATTTGCTTCACATAAGTGCTTGCGACTAATTTGACCCATGATTTATCGAAACCTTTAAAGTAATGAACAGATTTTGATTTACAAATAGAGTTGCACACGAAGGTAAGATTAAAAATTGTTATTAATAAGTTGATAACTTGGTAGGTACTTCAATTATTCTAAATCCAAGTATCCATCCATTACTAGGAGCCGAATGTCTTATTATTGTTAAAAGTCTACAATATACAGGCTCTGTCAAATATGACCAAATTTCAGTAAGGTGTGAATATAGTCGTACCTAGGAAAAAAGGGAGCTCCAACAATACTTCTAGAAAGCTTTTGAAGTTATAAAAAGGCTTTAAAAGGCTCTAAAACAATGAGAGCTAATCCAGAGCACTTACGAAATTTCTAGAAACTATGAAACACTGCTGATGAAAATAGATTTTATTTATAAAAATAGTTAACGTTCACTTCAATAAGCTTAGAGGCACAAAAATAGTTGTTCAGATAACTATGCGAGTCACTTCAGATAATGACGGACCTAAAATATGGTTGAAGTATAGTATGGGATTGCCATGTATATGTTAATACAACTCCCTTAAATATTTTGCCTAATTTATACCAAAAAAAAACGTTACTTTCAAGCACTTCATGTAGAAATTCTCACGAACCTATAATTTTCTTTTTCATTACTATCCAGATCAACACAATTTTCTAATACAACGGCCCACTTACATACCTCATTTCAAAGTAAATGGTTCATTAACAGTCGCATGCTACCTGACTGTAACCAGCACTGTTAGTTAACAATCGCGCCTGGGGCGGCTCGTTAGGACGCACTTAAGGCTTACGAGCATAATTGTGTTTGTTCCTATTCGTACCTGGTCCTTCGCTTATGCAATGCTTGATGTCCATTCTTTCCGTTTTAGTAGTCTTGTCTTGTTTTTCCCTTTAGTGCTCTTTGTAGTCTGTTACTGTCGTGGTTACGTTTATTTAACTTTCTGGTTTCTATTTTGTTATCTAGATAGGTTATCCACTCAAGTAACATGCCACGTGTATTAGCTATAGATGTGACTTAATAGTTATCATGTATTTTTGGGGTTAGTCCATTGTTACTCTACCGTTTCAACGTGGATGAACTTTGACCCCAGTCTTTTGACATTAGTTTGATTCGCTGAGCAATAATACTCCTGCTCTTATTAGGTGCTTTGTAAGAGATCCATGTAGATATTGTTCAACCACAATAGGTTTAAGGTTCCATCCGAGCTGGCATCCGTGACAAGAACCGCCGCTTAGAAGTTAATCGTCTGTAACTTTTTAAACGTGAGTGTTGTACAAATAACTTCTTACTTTTAGTTAAGTCTAATGTAAAAAGATTTATCGATGGATCGTATGAATTAATAATTAGTAAGCATCAAAAAAAGTTTAAGTAAAGTGATAAATTCGTTGAAAATCAATAAATTCTCTACCATTATTATAGTAGCTACTTTAACTAACTAAGCGGCACCCCGCAATTGACCTGCGTAATTCTCGTTTCCTCGCTGGAATACTGCATTTTCTCGGAATAAAACATAGCCAACAAAACTCAGAGATAATGCAATTACTAATTAATGAAAGACTTTTTAGAATCGGATCAATGGTTCTGGAGATTATCTCCTACAAACTCACAGTGAAGATCTAGAAAACGTCTATGATATTCTCAATGTTGATTCCTTTTAACGAGAGCAAATACAACGTTGTGAGACCAAATATATTTGTACTCATAATAAAATCAATGCAACCCCAAAACTAGCTTCAGAACAAATTACACATTCTATAAATGAAATATCAACTCTGCGTAACAATGCCAAACATTTACGCCAAAAACATTCCCAGATGACCGAAAGTTATGCCTAATTTGTGCTAGGCACAATAAGTTAGGTAACTAACGCGCTACACTGGTGCTATCTCCAGACTAATAGTACTTTGGGGAATACTGGGCCGGCCCCTTAGATTATCTATTTATGTACGGTTTGTACAGTTTAAGGATTGGAGAGGGTTAGTGACTGGCGTTCCACAGATTCAGTGCTAATTTTGGGTAAACAACGGCCAAATGCTGACTACTGGAAGAGTAAAACTGAAAATAGAGAATGTTGATTTAATTTTCGTAAAAAAATACCCTTTATTCAGAATAGATTTCCAGGAAAGCCAAATCCAAAACATTTTCAGAAAAAATATCAGTCCACGTACATCAACATAGTGTCAAGTGTATTTTCCCAGAAATTTCACTGTAAAATAAAGTTACATGTGGTTCAATTGACATGGCCTCTATGCCGTTGAGAAAATTGTAAACAGAATTCGATAGCCTTTCAGCGCTTAAATATTTGTCGAACCTGTAGCACCATCAATAAAAACGGCAAACAAAATTCGTATGAGCTTTTTCTAGCTATTTCCGTCTTTTTCAAATTCACAAGAAGCAAACATCGAGTGCAAACACCCCCGTGAATGAAGACGCTTGTCGCAGTAAACGGCGATGTGTACCGCCGCATATAATAGAATGAGGATTCCTTTAAATGTAAAACGCTCGCCGAGAGTCGTTGAAACCCCTATAAAAATGTTAGTCCGCCTTTCATTACATTCTAGAACACGTTTCCGCATCGCGTTCACGCTAAATTAAACTCTAACATCGGTGAGTTAAATCTATATTTAAACGGCAGCTCCGATATTTATTTTGCCAAAACGACCGATCTATTCGTTTCGTATGACTCGTTACTGCGTACTTTACAATGTTTTCTAACATTGATAGTGTTTAAGCAAGGAATCGACAGTGGAGTCGGAACGAGGATTGCTTCCAAGGCTCCATTCGCGTAATATAATGCTAGTGCTATTAGTGTTTGGCAACTATCTTACACGGCAATATAGGTACTTCATTCAGGGGGCGACAGTCGGGTTATTTCCCTTGACACTCCTATTATTGCAAGTCACAGCCAATCTAATTGGGCCTGTGCTCCTTTTAACGGAGCAGACGATACTTAGGGGATGGGTGGATTACCAGGGCTCATCGCGGGTTGGTCGCGATGTGCAATACAAAGGTCCTTCTACCCGCGGGCTGTAATTTGCACCTGTATACGCAGATATTATGTGAGAAATTTTGCGTTACTTCAACTTGGGTCGTGAATGTCGTGATACCGAATCGGAAATGTTTTGGGTGTTGTGATTATTATAATACTTATCTGTTTGGATGCGTACTGTTTACAAATTAGTATTAATACTGCCAAATTAACTTGCTTTAGAACAGAGGGATCGAATGGGATATTGCGCATGTGAGTTTTCGTATTACCAAGTTTATCTCCGCAATCAGCGCGCAGTATTATTATAGTTGTAGATATCCATTAACTATTGTCACAGAATACGTAATAGTACAAGTAGCATAAATTCTCGGACATCAATTATTACGTAAAATAACAGGCATCGTATATATTGATGTATCATATTGATGTCTCTGTTTCTTTGATTTTAGTAACTACTCTACTTCCAAATTCAGTTTCGATTCCGATTCTGATTCTATTTGAACACGTTATTTTTCAGATAGTGCCATAGATACTCTAGGTACACAAAACTTGTTTATATCTGGAAGCCCACCTAGGCTAGGTGCCCGTTATGCCCGGATTTAATGTCTCGGCATAACATGTTAATTTCCCGACCCAAAAGTTGCGAAAGTTACTGTTGTGCCGGTAAACAAACTATGCAGCCAAATGTTAACTGGAGGTGGTAACGGACAATTTATTAAACAGTGCTTGACCGAGCTTTATGACTGGGGGTATTCGTTTTCTTTGGGTTTAGTGGTACTTGGCGATTTTTATTCGCAACCTGCTTTACCGGCAGTTTTATCCGGGACTTTAGACTATAGGTACCTACTCGTACTTTGAATCAAGTGATATTGGGCTCGTAAGTCAAGAAACCACAACATTAGTAGTAAGTATGATCCACCAATCCGGACCGAGTTCTTGAGGTGGGTCCTGATCTTCTTCATAAAAGTAAGCAGAGACATGTGCTTAGCAGTGGGTGGATATGGGTTGATGACGATAATGCTGATGATGAGACGAAACACATTTTTCGAAGTTTGAGTCGCACTTGACCTTTTTTTTAACGTACGTTTTGACGAACCTACTGTAACGAATTGTTTATTTCACACCTTTTGCACAACGGTTAACAAGTTAAGTCAATGTCGAGATTTCGAAATGTGTCAGATTGATAGTTATAATGGTTTAGTTTTAGTTTTTTTTTTTTTTCTATCGCCTCAGATATATGGCGATCCGAGAATCTACACAGCATTAATTTTAACGCCGATACTCGTGGGTTTAATTATTATTAGTTAATTAAGCCCGTAAGGTTAATTAAATTTTGAATAGACTTCAAGTCGAGGTTTCTACTTAACTGCATTTTGTCTTTTTTTTTATCAAAACTCAAACCTTTTATTGCAAGTAGGCAAAAATAATGCACTTTTACAAGTCAAACACTTACGTCTCATATACATAGAGAAAAATAAAAGAATTGACAAATATGATCTACTAAACTAATGATTAATTGATTATGGTATGAGTTTGGAAAGGCCTTAAAATGAACACACAATGAACACTTAAGGCCTTAAAATGAACTGCATGGAATAAGAATAAGGCTCCCTGGCTGGTTAGGTGACAATGCAATCTACAATGATCACGCTTACCTTGAAGTAACCTATTCACTCGTGACTTGAAGACTCCCAGGTTGAAACTATCGGGAAACAAACTCAGGCAAGGAGTTTCACTCCTTTGCGGTACTCATCATCATCAACCCATAACGTCCCACTGCTGGGCACGGGTCTCCTCTCACTTTCGTGAGGAGGATTAGGCCATAATCCACCACGGGGGCCAGATCCGGATTAGTGGATCACATACCTACCTCCGAAATAATTCTCGGGTAGGTATGTGGGTTTCCTCACGATGTTTTCCTTCACCGAAAAGCGGTACTAATCCAACTAACATTACAAATGTGAAAGTTTGTGAGAATGAATGGATGGATGTTTGTTACTCTTTCACGTAAAAACTACAGAATGGATTTGGATGTTCAACATAATTTTTGTCAAAGTCTTACACGATTAGTCTTCTTTTACAGTAGATATAAAAATGACAAAAATGACTTTTTTTATGCGAAGATTTTCATTTAACCGAGGAACTAGACTAGTTTACGCAGCGTCACCTTAATTGGATTTAAGTCAATGGACAAGGTTTCTAACCCGGTGCCGCAGAGTCGTAAAGTACAAAAATGGCTGCTCTACTACTAATGTTTACCTCTTATACGGATGGAGTCTACATTTAAGATGTACAATATAAAGCCAATAAAACACAATGTCCTCGCTAATCACTTCCTTATATGTAAACAGAATAACAGTCATTTGTAAAGGTGATGCTCCACCAATACATATGTTTAAATATATTTTTATTTGTGGCATAAATAAAGAGGGAAATTGAAAAAAATACATCCCCGTAGAATTTCTTGGCGCTACCTACTCTGAGGGGCATATTTCCGAAGCACTGGTAGAGTGAATGGAGTTTCCTTTTCCTGTGCGAGATTCAGTCACGAATCAACACTTGAAAGGGTAATTTCCTTTTTCAAACTCAAACCATAATCAAGCACTCATTAGTTTAGTTGATCAAATTTAATTTATTTTTCCCTATGTATATGAGACTTAAAAAAGTGTTTGACTTATAAAGGTGCATTATTTATGCCTGCTTGCAATAATTTCAATAAAAAAAAGTAAAATGAGGCCTCTCACATTCCGATTGCTTAGAAGGGTCTGTTTGTGCGCTGCTTAGAAGACAAAGCTATTAAGTAAATAATATTATTTGCAAAAAAAAAATTGCAATTTTTTTTTTTTTAGTAAAATTAAGTTTTACCTAAGGCCCAAGCTATACGGGCGGTTCTCCCACCGCCGGAATCCGCTTCTGAACCGCACTAGATACAATTTAATATGAACGTTTTATGAGCCATGCTACACGGGCGGTTCTCCCGCCGTACACAACTTTAATATTAAATTGTATCTAGTGGTTTCCCGTGGCGGGAGCACCTCCCGTGTAGTTAGGGCCTAACTAATAATAATAATAATAATAATAGTTCGATTTCATTAGAGTTGCATAATACCAACACAGCATTGCATAATAATCACAGGAACACAACCTTCAAATGACTCACAATCTAATACACAGAGTTAAAAGTTCAAAACAAAGTAAATAATTACTTATATGACTATTTATTAAAATTTAATGAATTATGTACTAATTATCCCTAATTAAGAATATATTTTTAAATAGTCTGGATACTTTTATTTCTTCCTACGTACTAATTATATAATAAAATGAAGATGTCAAAGAAATTTGTTTTTTTTTTGTTACTTAAGTTCCGTCAATAAGTGGAAGCAGAATCAAAGTACTTATATTGTATAGAATCGAGTCATCTTCACCACCCACGCATGAATCACGGCGTCTGTATAAGAACAGTGTGATCTCATCCACCCCTGTATATGGAAACCTGGCTTACGGTTTTTGTCCTCACTCTTGTAAATTGTCTGCGAGACATAAATAGATAATACAGCTTTGGGTACTGCAATTAAGACTTAAAGATCTTTGCTGAAATAAGGAAAGAATTCGCTTTGAGAAATTGAGATGATGTCATCTCTTTGGCGGATGCGACTCCTTAAAAGATAGTGGACGCGAAGAAGCTTGGGACAAGTTAAAATTTACTTTGTGCTTGTTATAATAAAGACGCGTCACTATCAGATACATGGTTATACCCAGACTCAGAGCATATACCTCTGATCCTCACGAAAATTTGACCTTTGCTATCGCGGGAATTGAACCTCTCGCTTCGTAGTTGGCGCATCATAAACTATGCCATTGTATTAATATAACACTTCATTCGTACAAAATAAATTGAATACTGCAAACAAGTGACGCAATTGTTCTGTCATAATGTCAGTAGTCGAAACCACAGTTGAAAAATCATCAGCTCGACTCGAGTCTCCGTTTTGGTGAAAACACGACTCATAAGTCTCGCTAGCCATTTGCTCCAGTCCTTGCCTTGTGTTATAGAATAACTATGATAACAGTTAAATGATAGTAGATAAAGAACAGTAAATTATCTTCCAGCAATTATAATCATATGCGTACCAGCGTGCACACATAGGTGCCTGCAACCCGCGTTTGTAACCGATCCATGAAGACATCTAACTTTTCTGTTTCTAATGTGGTTGAATTTAATATTTCTTCGAATTTTCAGTACATTTATGCTGAATATTTTTCGTAAATTGTGGAAGATACCTGAATTGGCAGCAACAGAATGCATCTCCGACGTGTAGATTTTATTAGACGGGCGCGTGACGTTATTCTCGTGTTCCGTGAGCCAACGGTACCCGCCTCCGTCTACACATACTTTCAGAAAGCGTATTCATATTAGATTTCCGAGTTCGAATACCAGGCCTCGAGTACAAGGAGGCTACCACTTTTCTGAGTGAGGTGCCTTGCAAAAGAAATCCGAAACCGCCAATGCAACTTTTATTTTTTATTTGACTGATTGACGAGACGGGCAAGTCGTTCACCTGATGGTAGGCGCTACGCCTGCCCATAACAGTTACAGTGCCACCTAAAACTTTGCATTGCATACTCCTGCGCGGCACTGCACTGCGCTCGTCACCCTGAAACATCGGATCTAAAGTCTCATAAAGTCCAGTAATTTCACTGAACAGTGCCCTTTAAACCGGAACACAGTAATTTACCTGTATCACTATTACAATTGTTATTATTGTTTATAGGTACCGATACTTAAAACGTCCTTGCTCACACCACAACGCGGCTCACTGAAATCGCTCGCAGCCTCCGCGGCTACTAGAATGTCACCAATACGCTCGATACTTTATTCGACAGTGCTTGCGAGCGCGCGCTTGTGTCAAATAAATACAGGTGAAATATACCCCGGCCTGCTCCACTGAGGTTCCAAATTACGTGCCATTTAAGAGATGAATTTCTGTTGGGTTTTTGTGTTGTTCGGCTACTGGTTCGCGTGGTGCGAGGGGATGTTGTATCGGAGGGATGACGACAATGTTTTGAAGCCGGGTGAGATTTTTTTAGTATGTAATTTATTTAAAGGAAAAAAATCGATTCAAATTCGCTAGTCCATATCAAGTAATGCTTGACAAGTACTTACTAAAATAAGTACAAATACGATATTTCTCTTCTACCCGTCTTATGGAGACGGTTGTTCCAGGTTCGAGTCCTGTTTGGAACCAACTTTTTTTTCCTTTAGATACATTAGAGTACAAAATTTCGTAAACAAGCGCGGAAAATGATACGTTTACTAAATTTTTTTTTGTTTGTGTAAATTATTGGTAATTTAAATGAAAATGTATTATAATAATATAGTAGAATAATAATATTTACTGCGTGTTACATTATTATTATCTTGAATAAAGTATTTATTATTAGTGCGAAAAATGTAGAAAAGTATGTCTGTTTGAGTATCTGTTACCACTCAAGCGACTGAACATATTTTCATAAAATTTTAGTATTCCAGAAAATACTGTATATCGCCACGGGGCCCAAAGTTTGTCGGTAGAACCATATCAATTCTTATTATTTCTAAGAGAGAACCTACTTATCAGTCCAAACCATAAATTCTAAAAATTTAATTTAAAAATAAAAACAAAATCTGTAAACATAGATTAAGGTAGTACTTATTAATTAAATAAGTAAGAGAATAATAAGCAGATGTGTAGATAATGTAAAAGACATTTTTACATTTTATCCCATTAAATTTCCTTGTTTACCACACTTTAATGTTTACTTTTGGTGGTGGCATAATCGCGAAAGCATTTAAGCACTAAAGATATTATTAACGAAATAACAGACAGTGCAAACAAGTTTCCACTTTACAACCTTATCGTAGTAAAATACTATTTGAAATTCCATCACCTTTAAAAGAAATTTGAAAGTGATATAGTTCTAGCTTGTTTCGATAATATCGCACTCCACATCAGTGGACAGGTGCTATTGCGTAACCTTGGTACGTGAATGCGCAAAATGCACATCGAATAGGCACGTCCTAAAGTCGACTCTATTATATTATGATCAAATGAACTTCACGTGTGAAGTTCGATCATTATTATATGATTTAGCTTCATTTGAAGATATAAATAGATAGGTAGACTATGTAGTACTTTCAACCTACTAGGCAACTTCGCACATTTAAAAAGTAAAATCGAATGATTTTTGAAACAAATCGATAATCGGTACCTCTTCTATAGTCTATGGTGGCGTCCAACCGCCGCACCGCCCTAGTTTCATTCTTTCAGAGAAGACAAAACTTTTCAGTGAAGGGATCTGGGAGGGTGGGTTTATATCTTCAAATGAAGCTAAATCATATAATAATGATCGAACTTCACACGTGAAGTTCATTTGATCATAATATTATATTTCTTTAGCTTCATTTTTCAGATATAAATAGATAGGTAGACTATGTAGATGTTTAGAGTAAAAAGTTTTGTCCATCATTATAGGGTCTAGGTATAATAATTTATTTATTTATTTTTATTTTATACACTTACATTTATTATTATTACAATATTTATATATTGTCTTTTATGAACAAAAGCAAAATATTTATTTTCTTCTTGATAACTTATAAATAAGTAGCTTAATCATTACATAGTATTGCTCTTGCAAAATCACTATTATTAGAAATAGGCCGCTGATAAAAATTAGCGAATGTTTCTGATGTTTTTGTCCAGCCCGCCGTTTTTCGAATAACGTCAAGAGATATCCCCGCTGAGCCGGCAGCCGACGTGGATGCATGTCTCGTGCTATGTGCACTGAACACTGATACGTCCACGCCGCTGTCGGCTAGTACCTGCTTAATCCACCTGCTGATAGATTGAGAAGAAGCAGTTCAATGAGGTCGTTTCCAAGTTAGCAAAAGATTTTTAGAGCCCACGGGTCTTAAATCCTTTGTGAGATCTAGATAATCTTGTAAGGTGGTGGCTGGACAAATGCTCTTATTCTCATTAAAGTAAGGTAAAATCAAATTTGGTTGATCACGGCCTGGGCCGGATGTTTTAATAATATCAGAGATAACAATTCTAACTTCACTTGGATTGATAATAATATTGTCTAATTTTATAAGTGATAGTGTCTGCACCCTATGGGCAGTGCATATAGCTAATAGGGTGACTAGCTTTTTGGTAATCTTTTCTATAGAGAGATCTTTATTGGAATACCAATTAGATATGTTATTTAGCACTATTTGAGGATCCCATGTAGCGGTATACTTGGGGACTGATGGTCTAAGCTTAAAGGCGCCTTTCAAAAGTCTTTTAATTCTGACGTCAGTACTGACTCCACCTCCTAGTAGGAGGGAGAGTGCTGAGTGGTGGCTATTCAATGTTCCGAATGTTGAACCTTCGTTATACCGATCAGTTAAGAACAAGATGACCTGGGCTATTCCAGCATCGTAACAGTTCAAATTATTATCTCTGCAGAAAACCCACCACAGTTTATACATTACATTGTATTGTATTAACGTGTTCTTAGCCAGCGATGCGATCATTAAATTCAAAGCAGCCTCCGGGGTCCCTCTTATAGAAAGCACGTGCCGAAGAGTCTCACTGCAGCCAGGGTAGCCTGCTGTCGACGCGTCCTGTAACGAGACCCAGGAAGAGCGTCGCTAATAAGGAAAATTACCTCCGATATCAGCATGCTCTTTAGAAGAGGGAACCAGGGTTGTGAAGGCCAAAATGGAAAAATGAAGATGCCTTTTGCTTTGTCATTTTTTATCTTTTGTAGGCACTCTAAGATTAATGAGTAGGGTGGGAAAGCATAGAAGAACCACTGACTCCAATTCATAGTGAATGCATCCACTGTGATCGCATCTGGGTCTGGTCTACATGAGATATAAGTATCGCATTTGGCATTAATGCAAGACGCGAAGAGGTCTATTTGACGGGTTCCTAAATTTCTTACAATTTCCTTGTAGACCTTGTTAGACAGTGACCATTCAATGTCTGGATTATTTATTTTACAAGATTCCTCATCTGCTTCCTTATTTTCTCGGGTATTTTAGTAAGAAGCAAATAACCACATCTTTCGTGTCTCGCACCATTGTCAAATTTTCTTAGCTAGCTCATTGAGATGGGGGTACTGAATTCCTCCCATTCGGTTGATGTAGCTGATTGCAGTGGTATTGTCGACACGTAACAATATATTGTACTCTGACCTATCTCTAGCTAAACATTTTAGACTTAAGAATATCGCCAAGAGTTCTAAATAATTTATGTGAAACTTTTGCTCGTTTTCTGTCCAAACACCATTAGCACGGTTTTGGTTGCTATAAGCACCCCAACTAGTTCTGGAGGCATCTGTAAATATTTCAAGTTCGAAATTCCGTGTACCTATTAAGTTACATGTTGATTGAATGTTTCGAGACCACTAATTTAAATCCGGTAATATATCGGCTGATAATTTAAACTTGGCGTCAAAAGACATAAGTTTCTTTAAAGTAAGAAATTTGTGTCTTTCTAACAATTTGGTGTACAACCATCCGTAGCGCACTGCCGGGCAAGCAGCCGTTAAAGTACCAATTAATTGTGCAAAATCTCTGATGGAGCAATGAGGTAATAACCGGAATTTTTTGATCAGGAGTGCTATATTGTTACGTTTTTCGTCAGTTAATGATATTGTCATATTCGTTGAGTCGTAAATAAAGCCCAAGAATTTACAAGATGTCGTCTAAATATATGACTGAAATAAATCAGCTTGATCTAAGGTGAGTTGTGACTTCTCTCATGAGTTTTGTGAACGTTCTAGGGGCTATAGAAAGCCCATATAGTAAAGAAGAGAACTCGTACAATGAGACAGTTCCATTTTCATCTTGAAACTGGAACCTCAGATACTTTCGATCATTTAATGAGATTGGGAGAAGTAGGTACGCCTCTTTTAAGTCAATGGTGGCCATAAAACCATCCTTAGGTATTAGTTTTGCAGCCATTCGGTAATACTCCATTTTAAAGTGCATACTCAAGGTCCGAGACGACCTGGACTTCATTGAAGTCCACGGGCCGCTGCATCGGTAGAGATGACGCGCACTGCTCGTCGCTGTCATCGGATAGAGCCCCGCTGACGCGGGCTCGAAATATCTCAGGATTTGACTGGTTCAATCAATTCCGTCGATCCTGGGGTTATCAAGTAGACCAGCTTGATGGACTGGTTTCCCTTGAGACGACTGACCCCTCCTATATAACAGGATTAGCTGTGACTTTAATCCAACAATCGAAATAATGTCGGATTCTGCCTGCATGACATACCGTAGTTACTGCCGGGGAGCAGCGCGCTGCTTGTTGTAGGTGTTTTTCGCTTGTGTGGTCGTATTCGACGCTCTTTGTGTCGCTATGGGAGTCCTCTGAGTACCGCCCTTCCCCCCCCCCTGTTCAACGACGGCTGATAGCGGGAAGGGGTTGCCCAGTTTCCCTGGTAGCGGGTTCGCGTTGTTGATGCTGGCTGAGCTGTAGATGGCACGGGGACTATTTGAGTCCCAGTTGCTTTTTTAATTTGAAGCCCTTGCTTCTCTATTGTTTTGGAAGCCTTGATCTTGTCGGCCAGTTTGCTGCCGAAGAGTGATTCATCCCTTTCCATGTCTTGAATAAGGGTCGTAAATGACTTGTCTAATGCCGGTGTAACAAGATTTATTCTAGACTTAGTTTCCACATAATGGAGGTCCGACAGTATGCGACAAGCATCAGACATAATTTTGACAGCTTGTACCTTGGTTTGCTTGTCTTCGCCGCCAGTAACAAGTATGTTCATGGCTCGACTAACAGCTGTTATACCGAGGCCTAATTGTTGCTGTTGAGCTTCTATTTTCTTGTCACGGTTTCTCGTCGATTCGATGAGTGCCGCCGAAATTTCCGGATTTAGGACTGGAGCCCTCAAAAGCTTACAGTTTTCTGGAATTTTCTGCTCCTTCAGCAATGTTTCTTTTGCTTCCTTTAGAATACCTCGACGCAGAATTGGTAGCCATCGCTGTGGCAGCATTTCGTGTATTATTTTGCCATAAGTAGGCGTATCTGGAGCCGAATCACCTAAAGCGGAAAGAAATTCCGCGTCAAGTTCTTCTGCGTCTGTGGTAGCAGACTCAGGTGGAACCAAACTAGATTTTTCTAGTTGAGGTGTTTCCTCGGCTATTGTCTTTGTCTCATGGTTTGTAACAACGTAAAAACGTTTGTTAAAATTTGAGGGTAGACAAAAATAAAAAATAAAAATTATATCTTTGATATAATTAATCGGTCATCGCATTGACTCACGGCCAATACCTAGACCTTAAAATATAAGTATGCCTTCGTGGTGACTCACGGCCAGCACCCCGGCTTAGAAATTTCCTTCGCGTTGACTCGCGGCCAACACCCAGGATATTAATGTAACTTTGTAGCCACAAAATAAGCACTTTGTAAAGTAATCGTTTAAGAAACTTACCTGAATTGTTTTCATCCGAAGACGAATCCGAATACACAATACACCGTCTGCGTACGATAGGTGCAGGTACTTTTTTATTCTGCAACTTTCGTATTTTAGATTCATAATACCGAATTTTTTCTTCTTGTTTTCGCTTTGGCGTTATTGTACAATAGAAATCGGGTAAGTAAGTATAGGAGATGTTAAAAAACACTTAGAAATAAAATGTTTTTAACACGGAGACGTGCTCGTTGCCTCGCACGAAAAAAGAATGAAACTAGGGCGGTGCGGCGGTTGGACGCCACCATAGACTATAGAAGAGGTACCGATTATCGATTTGTTTCAAAAATCATTCGATTTTACTTTTTAAATGTGCGAAGTTGCCTAGTAGGTTGAAAGTACTACATAGTCTACCTATCTATTTATATCTGAAAAATGAAGCTAAAGAAATATAATTAGAGCTATAGAGATGAGTATTGTAAAGGTAGAAGGGTGCACTTTCAAAATAATGCTTCCACTGGATTGCCTATCAGTTTCAATGCCTTGTGTGAGATACAATTAAGTAATTGCGGAATGTGTGCTGTGGTTAAGAACTTTGATATCAGTTTCAGATAGCTAAAGACGATTAGATATTCAAACGCCAAGCAGTAGTGTGCAAACTTTACTGTGTTTTGGTTTATAGGGAATATTGTGAGCGGTGCAATGTCACGCAAGATTTTACCACCAAAGTTTTGTTACTGTAACTGTTATGGACCGGCGCGGTGTGGCGCTTGACATCAGGTGAACGACCTGCTTTTCTCCTAGCTCTATTGTATATATCATCATCATCATCAACCCATATCGTCCCACTGCTGGGCACGGGTCTCCCCTCAGTTTCGTGAGGAGGGTTAGGCCTAATCCACCACGAGGGCCAGATCCGGATTGGTTGTCAATTCAGTCATAAATTACTGTGATAATTATAGCGTTAATGATTAGTTATGTAATGTCACAATATTAAATTAAATGATAGATAGATAGATCAATCAATTGGGCTCAGTGGCAGGCATTAAAAGAAACCTAAATCTAAAAAGTCGTTGGTCGAAGTAATCAAAACAAGCCGTTGAGTATTCGAGTTTCCAGCATTAAAAACACCAATTATTAATTACATTTTATCATCGACTATAAATGGCTCATTGGGATGATACGCTGGTCAAGGCTAAGCGACAAAACCTTGAACTTCGGCATAAAGTTGCTATCTTACTGGTTTTTTAAAGCTTTTCTGTGTTTATATTGGTGGATGGATCAATGTTTAGGCCGAATGATTGCGATTCAATTGCATAAAAAACCGGCCAAGCGCGAGTCGGCCTCGCGCACGAAGGGTTCCGTACTTTGTTGTATGGGAGCCCCCCCCCCCCCAAATATTTATATTATTTTATTTTTAAAGTGAATATATAACTAAATATTCTGTGAATATTTCAAGCGTCTACCTGTTGCCATTATCAATATCGAGCAAAAATGAGCGAAAAAATTCACGTTTGTTGTATGGGAGCCCCCTTATATATTTATTTCTTTCTTATTTTTAGTATTTGTTGTTATAGCGGCTACAGAAATACATCATTTGTGAAAATTTCGACTGTCTAATTATTACGGTTCATGAGATACAGCCTGGTGACAGACGGACAGACAGCGGAGCCATGGTAATAGGGTCCCGTTTTACCCTTTGGGTACGGAACCCTAAAAAACGCACAACAGTTAAAAATACACAAGGTGCTTACAGAAAAAATATACTGCAATATTTAAATTTGAATCGGCGGACTTATCCCTTAAAGCGGTTTCTTCCAGACTACCTTTACATAGAGAAATAATGAATCATCAGAGTTTGGTGGGGCGAATGAAATACAAGGCTCATTTTGTTCAGCTAGTAGTACGTAGTTACTCTATAAAAGTTAGTCATGAGAAATATCTTTTAAACTATAAGCTTATTAAAGTATTCAAAACAAGTTCCGCAGCTATGTTCCGCAGTGTGGGTCAAAGGTCCCGCTCTAGCCCCCGACATGGCTCGCCGGCCTTGGCGCCTCGTTAACATAATGTAGACGTTTATTACACTTAAGTTCTAGAACAGTCTCGCTCCAAGTTTGTTCTATGGGAGGAGGTATGTACTATTTACTAGACAAAAACGGGTCTCATTATCAAAATATAATTTTGACTGCCCTCGACGTTTCGATCAAGTTACATTGACAGGTCAGGAGAAGAGGTTTTCACCGGGTTTCACCGTCGAGATCGGTAGATGTTATTTCCAACTACCCGCGTTTGTTCGACGCGTTAGTATGAGGTTGGCACTTTTGAGTGAGAGAGTTGAATTAAAATGTACAAACTATTTTGCTTCAACTAAAACAGTTTCTCATGGCTTTACTAAAAACAATTACAAAGATAGGAAAAACAAGACAATTGAATCTAGTTTTTTTTTTTTTAAAAGTAGTTTTATTATAGCAATATTGGACAAAATAGAAAACTGTCAGTTTATCTGCTTCTAATTCACTTTCCTAGTTTTCAATTCAACCGAAATAGCATTATCTTTTTTTTCAATTTCTAGAAATACCTACCTTTAGATAACATCAAATTACATATAGATAGAAAAACTATTGGGACTGTGCTCTCAGAATAAATACTTCGATTCAACCCTCTACAGTTTTTTCTGTTCCGATTAGATAACTAAGGAAACGACCATTACTATCGGGACGACAACTTTTATCCTTTTTCAAACGATTTTGTAGTAGGCAATTGAATTTTAAATAATTGTAATCCTATTTATGATTTATATTATACACGCGACCCCCCTTACTCACCTGCTGTTAAGCGACGCCGCGCGCTAAGCGGTGGTAGCCTAGTGGGAGAACGTCCGCCTTCCAAGGAGAAGGACGTGAGTTCAAATCCCAGTGCGGGCACGTACCAATGTGTTTCTATAAAAGCATAATTATGTACGTAATATCACTCGCTTTTCAGTTAAGGAAAACATCATGAGGAACCCCACATTCCTACCCGAGAATTATTTCGGAGGTATGTGGGTATCCATCAATCCGGACCGGGCCCCGGTGGTGGATTACGGCCTAACCCTCCTCACGAAAGTGAGGGGAGACCCGTGCCCAGCAGTGGGACGATATGGGTTGTTGATGAATGAAAATGAAACTCAAAACTTGATTTTACTTTATTAGGCAAAACGTCAAATTAAGTTCAGCTTCATTTTACACAATAAGTCCGTTAATCATACTAATGTCTCACCAAAACAGCTGCACCTAGGTACCAATTTTCAATTGAAACGGTCTAAAGTCGAAACTGTTCATCGAAAAGGGCCTAAGTCCAATATTCACAATTTTGACACAAAATATTTATATTTTGATTTTGCTATCCGCTGGGATCGTAGCATTTGGAAAGATCTAGCCTCTGCCTATCCCAACAGGAGAAAGGCGTGACTGTGTGTGTTGATACAAAAGTTTGACAACTTCGCGTGTATAAAGAACTTTTAAAGTGTGCGCATTTGTGTGTGTATAAGTTATGCCTAGAAGGGGTAAGCCTTGCCACGGTCGCACTGGGCGACGGTCAAGAGCTATATATGTCTGTAGCCACAGATTAACTAACAGTTTGCCTCAAATACAACAATCTGTAAGGTGCCTTATATCGGCGAATCGCATTAAAACCGGTGCAGAGGTCACTCGAAATTGTTATTTTAACTTATATGGTCAAAGGTCGGAAGTAGGAAGCAAAACTCGTCTCTTAAATACTTCGATGACATATGAATTAAATGATGCTAAAGTTAAACGGAACGTAGGTTGAGTTTTTACCTGACTGAGCGACGCAAAGGAAGGTATTGTGTTTGTCAGTCTATGTATGTTTGTTTCTATCTGGCGATCTAGAGAACAAATGCGTGGGCCATTTTTTATTATTTTTACGTCAATCCAATCGAGACGTGATATGGTCAAAAATAAAAAAAATAAAAATTACAAATGATGTCGAGTGGGGTATCGTTGAATAAGTTTAAAAATCATCTTTAGGTTTCTTTCATCATTTTTCATTTTAAATAATTGTTATTCAGCTAAGAAACTATAACGTATGGTCGATGTTTCTTGTTCTAAGAAACATCGACCTATAAATTCCAGATAATTTACATAGTTTTTCTTTAGAAGATATATTGTTTATAACGACCTTATATAGAGCACGTGTTTAGTAGGTACTGCAAGCCGCTCAAAATGAGCCCGAAGACCAATCAATCTACTATTAGTTACCGAGGAGTTTTGACTCTATCAGCAGATCAGCATGCCATCTATCTAATAATATTTGATCGGCATTGAAACTTGACAGGCATGTAAAGTTTCAACTCAATTGAACAGGAACTGGGTCAAAATTGACTTGCAAAGTTTGACCTGAACGAACGTGAATCGATACTAACAAACAAACACACAGCTACTAAAATAAAAGAGTTTACTCGAAAAATGTCCCATTTCTTGTTAAAACAAAAGGATAATAAATCTATAAGCCATGAACTTTGTTTCAGTTACCTCTCTATACAGAAAGAAATAAGAAAATACAAAACAAAGTCTCCGCTCTACCTAAAATATGACCTGATATTTATTTTTAGAGATACGTTCGACTATTGTTATAAAAGTTATATTTTATGTAACCCTTATGTTACCTACTTTAGCAAAATTCGTTTAGTCTCAAATACACAACATAAGCTTTTTCATTTATATTATATATTTAATTACATAAGCTTTTTTTTTAAGTTATTTAGCGGTTTACGATGACGCACGCTTACCCAGAAGTAACCTATTCACTAGTGACTTGAAGACTCCCAGGTTGTAACTATCAGGAAATACAGACTCAGACAAGAAGTTCCACGCCTTTGCGGTACGCATAATAAATGTGGAGGCAAACCGTTTCGTGCGTACAGATGGAGTGTCCACCATGTGATGGTGACGCATCGCCGTACGTCTGGTTGTGCGATGATGGAATGGGCTTGGTGGAATTAAATTGTGCAATTCCGTCGCACACTCAAATCGCAAGCTTACAGCTTTTTTATATCTAAGTCGTTACCTGAGATAGTAAGCGCTTTGATCAGTTGGTTGGGTCTATATTTAAATAAATACATTAATAAATGTTCCAACAAATTGTCCTTTCTGAAGTAAAACTTCTTTAAACGCTTGACTCGGGGAGTAAGCTAGTGAATGCGTTACAAAAAATGTGATCCGGCGGGGCAAACGGAAGTTAAGGGGGAGATATAAGTTAATGAAGATAGAAAGAGAAAGAGACTTATGTTTCGTATAACATTTTTTTTTTAATATCTTAAAGATCAAAAAAAATTAAAGATTTTTTTAAACCATATTGTAGTTGAAGTTTTACATCTACTATGTTTCCCAGTACACATTTCGTTTTTTTTAATATACTTGCTCCTCTTATCTCCATTTTAGTACAAGAATAATAATTAAATAATAGAATTAATTATGAGGTTTCTTTATTTAGTAGGTATGAGACTAGAATTTTATTCTGTTTCGTGTCAGCAAAAAAGTTTTAGTGACCCCAATGTTACGATATCCAAATGTTTACTATAGTAGGTAACTCAGCTGTACAGTAGATAGCACTGTATTTATTTAAAGTCTAGACTTCGCTTATATTTTAATAATGACTAGCCGTTACCCGTGACCTCGTTCGCGATTGTATATTTTTTATATCTGTAATAGAAGACAACTTCCAAACAAAGCTTGGCGGCCTATTCCAGCGCAAAACTACATGAAAAATATTGACCCAACCCTATCCCTACCGTCTATCTTGTCCATCCAAAGGTTGTCTGGCAGAGGTCGCTTTAAGCGATAAGATCGCCCATTGTGTCTCATGCTATGTTGTGTTGTTACTTCTTGTCGTATGTTGTTGTTGGACCACAGTCCTGATTTATTTATTTAATACTTTATTGCACAGATTAACTTACTAGTACAAATGGCGGACTTAACGCTAAGAGCATTTTCTACCAGTCAACCACCCATAGTAAAGGAGAGACGGTGTAGGCGTGCATCAAAAATACTCATTAAGAAAAAAAATATATAATAATAATGGAAAATAATAAGTCCTTGTAGTTCCTGATTCCCTAAAGACATTAATTCCTAGTTGTATGGGATCATGACCCATAATCATTATCATACTCCTACTTATATTACAAACGCGAAAGTTTGTGAGTATGTATGGTTGTTCCTCTTTCACACAAAAACTACTGAACAGATTTGAATGCAATTTGAAACACACAAACGAATCAAAATCGGGAGCGGTGATACCACAGACAGATAGATACACACACACGCACAGACACGTCAAATTTATAACATCCCGTAGTTTTTGCCTCGGGGGTTAAAAATAGATGAATAAATGTATACTTAGTCTTAAAAAAAAACCTTTAGTCCTTATTAGCATTGTTTCATGTTACTTTGTCTCTGGAGGACATGTTTACAATTGTTTTCCTTTTTGTTCCAGATCTCATGCCGATATCGTCAACAGTGCTGCCATTGCCGTATTACTCAGTGTACGGATTCGAAAAGAAACAGCTCCGAGACAAAAACAAGAAGCGCCCCCAGGGGAAAATCTCGCTAGTCACAAAACTGCCCGAATAAAACAACCTCTAATAGCCCCCATTAATGTTTTTTCTTTCCCTTTTCACGTAAACGAGGATCGAAGCGGCGTTTGTTGAATTGACAAAGGTTTTATTTCGCTGCCTTGTAGTAGTTAGATGGATGGTTAGGCCGAATGGAATAGGCTGTCTGTCTACGTCTGTTTATTTATGTTTACGGTCAATTTACTTTCAATCATTAAACCATTAGTATCCTAAAGTCAAAGTAAAATTCTTTACTAACATGGGCCCCATGAGAACTCATGAAAGTTCACTGACTTTTGACTGACTTTTTTTTTATTTGTCTGAGGGACGAGGCGAGCAAGTCGTTCACCTGATGGTAAGCGCTACGCCTGCCCATAACAGTCACAGCACCACCCAGAACCCTGGAACGCCCACTAACCACTGACTACCACTGAGTAGTAATGGGAGGCCGTTTCTGCAAGAGACCGCCTGGGGAAGTACCACACCTTTGTCAGATATTCATCCGCCAAGCAGTAGTGTGCAAACATTACTGTGTTCTGGTTTGAAGGGCACTGATTCCAGCTAAATTACTGGGCATATGAGACTCTAGAGCCAATGTCTCAGGGTGACGAGCGCTTTGCAGTGCCGCGCATGATTATGCAATGCAAAGCACTGTGTGGCACTTTAACTGTTATGGGCGGGCGTAACGCTTACCATCAAGTGAACGACATGCTTTTCTCGTTACTCAGGTCAAATAAAAAAAAAACTAATAGAAATAAAAGAAATAAGTGAAAAAAAACATCCAAACTGTCGCATTTATTAAAGCAGGATTCTAACCATTTTAATAAAAAGCTCCGACGTAGAGAGCTAAGTGAAACAGGTACAACATTACGGGCCACTAATGGACGAGAGCCGACCTCAGAAAGCATATAAAAATAACGTATTAGCCGGATTTAGTTAATCCGAAGATATATTAAGAGACACGGCGACGTCCTCTGGCTCTTTTCAAGAATATACCGTTGGATAAAGTTTCCTATCTTCAGAAGTTAGATAAAATTAGAAAATAGCTTTGATGCGGTTAGCTAGGAAGTAGTTTATTTTGCTAGGAAATACCTAATTCATGATAGAAATTTATAATAGATACTACTGCTAGGATAAGCTTAATAATAAGTATAGTAGATAAAGACGATTCAGATCACTTTTTACAAAAAGAGCGGTCCTCTAGGAAGCATCAGCGTCGCGCAAACTGACCCGTGAGGCAATGCCAAGCTCGCATGCGGTCCTGGCGCGTACAGGTGGATAGAAGCAATGTGTTGCGTTGATTGGTTCTCTTAATTAAGCGCAGACTTTGAAATATGACCAACTAAAACTAATACTAAAACTTAAAAATCTAACAAAAGAGGTTGTCCATGAGGCATGGTGCCAAGAACACCGGCTGCTATTTATTTTAGAAATTGGGAGTTGAAAAATCTTAAAATAGTATAACTAGTTCCATACAACATTTTTTACATAAATAGAAGTGTTTATCAAAAAACGATCAGGCCAGCAACTTACTCGTATCAAACTTGTATGGTTAAAATACTATCAGCATTTAAATTTCTCTCTAAATGTACGTAAGTACACTCTGAAGCAACGAAACGGTGCTCTAAAATTCGACAAAGCCTTGAGAGCTATCAGATCCCTGGTTATCTACAGCCTCGCTGAAGGGGAACTCGAATATGGATCACGCTAAGTTACCTGCACTTCAATTCACTAGAGTACCTATCTAAGCTACCTACCTAGACTTCCTACCCGTGATGTTTCCTTCCTCCGTCAGAGCACACAGCTAATGTTTAAACAGTACCGAAGCTTTAGACGGGTTCATTTACGCATATGTACTGTTAAGTAATCAATAGAACTGTTTGCACTGCGAGATGTAGAGTAAATTTGAGAAAGAGTGAAGAAGTGAGGGAAGAAGCGCAGACTACTTTACTCCTGGATAATAGAACGATTAAACCACAGTAAAGAAAAATGCTACGTAAATGAAATAAAACTGAACTTAGAAGTGAAAAGAAACGTAGGTGTTCGTCCGCTATTTATTATCCGCCATTTCACATTTAATCATTTTTACACGTATTTTTACATTATAAGTATGTAGGTACAACAGTCTGAGGCAGCGAAACAACGTCCGAGGCTAAAGTTTCCCGGTTTGTGGCAAGCAGGATGTTTGCTCTTCCACGAGTCGAAGGTGCCTTGTGTTTTCTATGTATTATGCGATACAACCAAATTAAGAATCTTTGAATAGCTCAGCGGGAAGTACCTAATGAATGCAAGCCTACTCACCGATTTCCAGCTCAGGTCCTCAATTAGACGGCGCCGTCCATTTGCAAGTATGACATGTAATTTGGTTAAAATGTTCCACATGAAAAGTTTCAATTGTTATTATAGTAGCACACACCACCGACGAAAGCCCTAATAGCGATGGGGCTCGAACATGCGATACCAGCTCCAATTGAGAATATTGCTGTAAGCAAGCGTGCTTCACAACTCCGGCGTAGGTTGAGAACTAGTGGGTCCTCCGGCAAGCGGCAATACAAGCCAAAACTACCCTCACCGATTGCATAAAGTAATCCAAGAAAATAAGTACGTAAAAACTACCCCCCAAAACTGTCGATAATTTGTTCGTTCGAAAACGACGCAATGCTATCAATAAAAGAGTAATTAATAACGTTTAAAAATGATAATGCTGCTTTAACACAGGCAGGTGAGAGTTGTTGAAGCTCAATCGTTCTAGCTTACATCAGAATAGGTTCGAAATTGATTTTGTGACCAGTTTAATCAATACCTCTAACACGGCTTAACGAGTGCTGTCAAATTACTCAGCTCAACTATCCCAATAAGCTCTTTGAATAATGGGTACTAAGAATAACGTCCACGTAGAGTTTTATAAATGGTATGAGCTATGTCTCTGCAGTACATTACCCGCAGCCAGCCTCGCCAGGGACTTTGCGCACGCTGCAACTCTTTGTAAACTACTACAGAATCGCCTTTTAAAGCTATCGACTACCTAACCCTGGCTGAATGAGATAATCAGATGAAGGGTATTCAGTATCGTTAACAATCTTTTCAAAGAAAAACTTGTAAACAAACCGCCTTGATCAGCTCATTTTGTATTCTAAAAAGAGCAACATCACTTTCCGCCGGGGAGTTTGAACAGGCGCCTTTTTTCTCGATGAAGTGGTGTACGGTGTACATTGATCGAGCTGCCAGGATTGCTCGAGACACAGTAATCAATCAAATATTTGGTCAAGTCATGAATAAATCTGGCGAGGAAGTTCGGTGAGTTCGCCAAACAAGCCTGAATCTTATGGAACCAGGGAAGCTTGTTGTTTGCTCCGCAGAACTTGTTTGAGTTATGAAAACTGCCAATATTGTTAGAGCTACTTCGCTCACACTGTTGGAAAGTGAAAATACGGAACTTTATGCATTCTACGTTCCATAGAGACGACTCAGTCGTAGCTTGATTTATTTGTGTATGTTCGCTACTCGTAGACGATAGTTTTGCAGCGACAATATAATAAATAGCCACCTACGTAAACAGACAATGTGTATTATTTCCTTGTTTTTACACGGAATACTAAAGGGGGGTTATATTAAATTTTAAACGCATCTCGATCACGTACGGTGATCCCGACCTCCAACTAGGATTCCTTGTATCTAGGGAATCAGGAACTACAAGAACCATGGTCCCACAAATACCCAGACTCAGAGCAAATAAATACGGTTCACACAAATCTTTGTCCTAGGTGGGAATCGAACAGGCGAGTTTGGTGAAAGATGGCTCAGACTATTTCTCTGAGAGAAGACCCGAGTCCCAGCAGTGGGAGAGAAACATGCTGATGAATATAGGTGTCTTAGTAGTCGTAAAGATAGGTACACTAACTCCGCCAACAAAATCGATTCCGTCAAAGTATCCGATTATTCAGTAGACAGAAACTCACGCAGCGTCTGACAAAAGGTTTTATTATTTCCGATAGATCCATTGTGTTTCAATTAAATTATAAATAATTGTCAGGACTTAAAGCCACTTCCCTTATAAAGCAGCCTACTCAAGTGGCCTGGTACTTTGTTTCCATGGAACAGTTTACTTCTGTGCTTCGGGTCGATAAGAGGCAACCATTTGTATTTATCGTCATGGTAACAGGCAGAGGAATACACTGATACCACAGTCCTATATCGTGTATACAGGGTGAATTAAAAAGTTCCAGTAATTATTTCAAATGAACTGGAGGCTTACCATGACGTCTTATAGCGATTCAGTTGAGGACCTAAACTGAGCCGAGTCGCATAATCGTACCGTGACGTCTTATTTTTGATGTTGCTGCCATTTTCAACCTAAACTGGATATAGATTAGGTTGAAAATGGCTTATTAGCGACTCAATTTAGGTTGCCACCACTTTCAACCTTAACTGGATCCAGTTTAGGTTGAAAATGGCAGCAACATCAAAAATAAGACGTCACGGTACGATTATGCGACGCGGTTCAGTTTAGGTCCTCAACTGAATCGCTATAAGACGTCATAGTAGGCCTCCTGGTAAAGTAACTACTGAGAACAAAATAAATTTTCCAATTAAATGTGGGTGACCAAATTCATAATTATAGATGCGTAGAGTTCCGAAAAATACTCAAACAAGATCTGATCTCCATTTGGTTTACCATATTATGACAATGTTACCCTAGAATTTGAAATTACAGCTACACTATCGATTGCTGTATAATAAATAATTATAGATAAATTCTTTACGTCATAAATAAGAGTTTCAAAAATTTAATCTTGTAGTTAGAGGTACTAGCTAGCTTTAGTTTTCGTCACTTGTGAGAATTCTTTGCTATTATTAGTTTCATATTTCCCCATTTATGGCCAGATGAAAAATATTCAGCCTGTATATTGTGTATAAAATAAAGGGTGTGCCGACACCGTAATCTCCAATCCCTCTTCAGAAACGGAAACCTAAACGTGCTTTCCACATCAACAGATTAAGGCCACTTACTTACCCGCTGACTTCAAAAGGGCAAAATAATCTGGATTTTGCACGGTTGTTGGTAACCCATTGACCTAATAATTTTGATTTACCTGCTATTACATACTGATATATGCCGGAAAATGCTCGTGACAAGTGCGTATATCGTACATGTTGTTATGTATCATATTTACGACTTGACGTAACAGATATTCCTAATTTGTATGAACTCTATGGACTATCAAATAACACGTCGAAGTTAAATCTTCTTAAAATACCTCTCTTACGTTAAATGTTTCGTAACATTTTCAAGACTTGACGTAACAGTGAAAAGATCTTCCTAATTTGTATGGACCACCAAATTATACGTTGTAGTTAAATCTTCTTAAAATGCCTCTCCCTCCACGTCTGCACATGTCCTGCCAGTAGACTTATTTTGACCCGATTTCCATAGATTTATGAGTAGAAACATGGCTGTAAAGCTTCGATGACAATACAATATTGTTGATAGCCAGCTGGCCTGATGATAGCAACGGAACGTAGCCAATGGAACACCTCAGCGACTGATAGTGTTTGAGGGTATTTTAATCAGCTTGCATTACCGAATATCTGTTTTGTTTTAAATGTTGTCTGAAAACATTCTCTTCTACTCTGAACAGTTCAGCGCCTTTTTCTTTCTTCGTTCTAGGCATACAGTACCTAAACGAAAGCAATTTTATTTAATAATGTAAATGAATCTAAAAGCTCGCCATGAAGCGTAACACATCCCATAAAAATGTCCTTCCATTATTCTCTTTTAGAACATTTTATCCGAGCTCCTTTCAAGTGTCACTCCCAATTTGTTTACTTGGCTTTTGCTTAGCATATCGTGGAACTACGTGGAACTGTCGCATTCCTGCTCCGCGGATATGAGCATCCCACCTTTCAGACTGTACCGGGGAAAGGGGACTGTATCATCTGCAGCGTAAAGGCGGAAATGCTTCGGGGGATGAACAGTTTTATGATGTTTTAATAATACAGGTAGCAGCATCGCTCGTTTTACCTCCAGTCGCTGTTTGCATTCCTGGTGCTTTGGCGAGCAAACGCTCTCACTTCGCTTGCCTCAAGTTTGTGATACGTATTGTCTTTCGCGCCTTTGAGAGGCTCGTGTATGCATTTTGCAACGGTTTGTTTGGGACATGGTAATGGCGTGAGTAGAATGGGCCTCATTCGCTTGTTAACGATTAAAAAATGAACAGGAAACCGTTGAGAACATTTTTCGTGTTAAATTCCTAGGAGATTCTTTTCACTTGGCCTCCGTTCGAGGCCATACACCAAGCCACACATTTATAATGCAATACGATTTCAATCACCGATAGTTCATAGTTACACGTAGTATTTACGTAACCTATACGTACGACCATGATATTACAGTCAAATAGATAAACTCTTTATTTAAACACCACCGAACAAAATATAGTCTACAATAAAGCGCATAGGCATTAAAATGACATCTGTTTTATTAAATGGAAGTAGAACTATCTAATCTCGTATAACACTTGGGCCATCTACAAACCATGCGTTGTAGATAGCCCAAGTGTCCAGTGCACTAAACACATTTTGAGTTCAAATAACTTAATGAGCAAAGAAAATATCTAACGTCGCGGCACGAAGTTTTGATTTGTAAATGGTATGTACTTATTTTAACCACCCAATACTGGGCAACAAAAATAGTGGATTGAATATCAAATTTAATAAATAATAAAACTAACACCTTACCTAATTCCTACTGAGTCTATTTCCCAATAGTTATCTACAACTTGGAAGTCTTCAAGTCACGAGTGAATAGGTAACTTCAAGGTAAGCGTGCACCATCGTGGACCGCATTGTTACTTAGAATCAGGTGAGATAGTGATCAAACGCAAACCTATTTATTGACACATATTTAAAAATATATAAATCTAACATATTTTTTCCATAATTCTCTGTCATATTCAGATATATCCGAACTCCTGCTGCAGTGCAGTCTTTCTGAAACTGTGTTTATGCTATTTTACCTATCCACTACCGAGCTATAGATAGTGTGGCTTGAATTTAAAATAAAATTGATGTATATTTCCAGACTTCTCTTTTATATCCGAACTTTTGCTTTAGTGTACGTGGTACAAACAGTTTCGCTGAAAGCAGCAGAAGCCACTACAGATAAGCTGTAAGCCGGTCCGCCGTACCAATAAATAACGACGAACGACACAATGGGTTGTATTGAATGAGGGAACTTCTCTAATTTATCATTTCTCAGTTCCGTATCTGCGGCCTTTCCGGCCAACTTTTATCTGAGATCCTTCAGTCCTTGTATAAACTCACTTTGACAAGTTCATGTTGGGCTTTTCATTTAATTTTCTCTCGTTGTCAGTGACGAACTTGAAAATATTCAAAAGATTTTTTATACCTTTGTTAGGTTAGATAAAGGTTGATTTTATTGGTTACAGGCACAATTGCTTTTCGGTGAAGGAAAACATCGTGAGGAAACCCACATACACGAGAATTATTTCGGAGGTATGAGATCCACCAATCCGGACTGAGGCCCCGTGGAGAAGATCCGTACTCAGCAGTGGGCCGATATGCGTTATCGATGAGGCACAATAAAACAATAAGGCTAAGCTGACATAACTACCTGTAACACTAAAGAAACTAATAGACTCACCGGGGTGGTTAATTACGGAGGAGTAGTCTATGACGATGCATACCTAGTTAGTTAAAAATTTGAATAAAATATAATGATGCTGATATTTCGAACTTAATGGATCACCGCCGCCTCGGTCTGTTTTCGCCTTAACTCATTTACAAAGGAATGGCACAACAATAACAATATTTACGAGGTCATCTATCGCCACAATAGTACCAATCTGTTCGGAGACCTGTCATAAATACCCCGCCCCGGGCCCGGGTATAAAAGATCGGGAAAGTTTACCCTCAAAGCTGGCAATACTATACGAAAGATTAAAGCTAAAGTTGAAGAATTCAGAAAGGGCGACCCGCTGAATGGTCCATAAAAATGTAGCCGCTCTTTATTGGATGTCACGGGGAGCCATCTGCGTTTATTGGGACAGCAGGGGTCGGGATGACTCTGCTTCTCTTTCTAGACTTAGGATCGACTGTATAAACCCTTAGATCCCAAAGTAATCCAGGAGAACCCCCAGGAGTCCACGGGAGACTCGACGAGGGTCTACGTTGGCGTGACAAAAAATAATATATGGTAAGAAATAAATATATATTATTTCGGAGGTAGGTAGGTGATCCGCCAATCCGGATCTGGCCACCGTGGTGGATTATGGCCTAACCCTCCTCACGATAGTGAAGGGAGACCCGTGCTCAGCAGTGGGACGATATGGGTTGATGATGAGGAAATAAATAGGGATATGGTAGAAATGTAGCTGCATGAAAAAAAAAACAACAGAAAGTGAAACCCAAAGAAAACGTAGTTTCTTGTTAATTGAAATATACTTAAGTTTGACCGAGTCCATAGTTTCGTGATGTACATCACCATCTCACTCGACGATGGTCACATTATGATGAGTTCATATTTTTATAATTGTGGTGTTTTACAAGTGTTGCCAGTGTCTAACTAATCCCATAGTTCTGGGTCACTCACTACTGACTTGGTCTGTTAGTCTGTCTGCGCATTGAATACGAAATTTTATACAAAATGGCGTAGGAGACATTTAATAAACAACTGCACAAGAATATAACTTGTTTAAATAGCGTTTGTCTGTCTTTCTGTCACTTCGTCACGTAAAAACTACTATACCGATCTCAATGCGGTTTTCACTGTTGGATCATTTGAATCTGACTTGACATACTTTAAGAAAAGAATAGTACATCAACAAAGCTTCAGATTTGCGGTTCCCGCTAAAAATCCTTCAATATTTCTTTTTCGTAGCGAAAAAAAAGAAATAATTATGAATAGGTCAGTACCTACCTACTTACTATGAATGTAGGTTCACGCATAGGAAAACGATGAATTGCTACCTATACTTAAATTATGACTTTTTAATATTATTACCTACAGTAAGAATTGTATGTTTGCCTCTTTACTTCCTTCTTAATAACTTCCATTGAAACAAGTTGCTTTTCAAACAAGCAAACCTTTAAAATTGCGAGTGGGTAAACAATTGCGATACAAATTAATTATGCTATTGGGCTGAACTGAGCACTTAGGGTCTACTCGAGTTTAATTTTCAATTAAACTGTGAATAACTATTATATTAGTCTTGAGTAACTAAGCAATAAACTTCGGGATTTTACTTATTTGCGTTGTAACATGCCAAAGTATAATCATAACCTACAACCCTAAATAGGGTGTTATTTGCGAAAGGAATCATTTAAGGAATAGGACGATATGCGAATAGAACCATTTGAAACTGGGACTTTATGCGAATAGAACCATTTGAGAATAGATTTTTTTCCCATAGAGTGTTGCCTTTTGCGAATACAACCCCATCCAACATTTCCCTAATATTACAAAAATAATGCAAAACCAACAACTTCACATTTTCGCTTTCCCCCAAAACTCCATTCTACGTTCAAAAATTCGATGCAAATAAAAAAAGCGTAAAATGTGGCACAATAATTGTAATTTCACAAAATTATGACGAAAGAGAGAATTATGAGCTATTATTGAGAGAAATTATTAATGTAAATGAGGCATTTTGTCGTCATAATCACAGTGGTTTCCGTCCATGGCTGCAAACCGGAACCTCGTATGAATGGACTTTCCGTGATTGTATTATGAACTCTGGTGAAAATCGGGGGAGTTTATAAATGATTCCAGGTTTAAATACATTTTGATGTGAAACATATTATTATAGTGCGGCTAGTGAGACCAGCGGGGCTATGCAGCACGGTGCGAATCAGCTCGAGTTCGTTTCATTTTGACGTTTAATTGCCACGGGACTCGTCATTCGTATTGAAATAACAAGTCCCGTGGCAATCAAACGTTGAAAATGAAACGAACTCGAGCTTATCCGCACCGTGCCTCATAGCCCCCCAGCTGATCCAATCTATTTCTCCTCATCATTATCCAACAGCTCTCCTCATCCAGTCTCTGCCGGCCGTTTTCCGCAAGTCGTCACTCCACCTAGCGGGTGTGCGTCCTACACTACGTTTGCCAAACGCCCCCTTTTTAGTATGCCATATATATTTCCTTTAATAAACCATCCTTTCATACATTTTTTCCTTATAAAATAGTTTTAATATTTCACATCTTTTAGGCGTTCCGAGACGGCTGTATTTTTTTTTTGTACGTTTTGGCTTTCCTCTATTATTGCATTTAGGCAGTGTCTAGTATTAAAATATTTCAAGTAGAATATTTTCTAAATAATCAAAATGTCGAGTTCCAGTCAATCAGGTCGTTGTCAGTAGTATAGTTAAATATACGTCACTGTCAAGGCAACGATTCAGTTAAGTGGTGGATGCTCATACTTACCTACTAGGAGTTTTGGAGGGATGTTGGAGGAAGCTGCAGAATTACTTGTACTAAATACTCACAAGTAAAGCGTATCTTTTAAAACCAGCTGTTGCACTAAATACATTGCTGCTCTAATGAATTGAGTAGGCGCAACCAGACGCGACAAATCCTCCGTGACCTGTCGCTTATAAACGTTCCCATAGCGAGCTCGATTTACCCCAGTCTTTATATAACTAAATGCCATCTCCTCATTGAGGAAATATGTAAATTTAATGAACAAAATTAATTTCATCGCCCGAATAATGGTGGATAATAGCAGTTCTCCCGACGCCCTCTTTCAAGATATATAATTTCGTCAACGACCATCATGAACTTTACGATCCTTTCAATATAATATTACGTTGGTACTTAATTAATTAACTTCAGCGAGACACTTTCACGCAAGTTTAATAACAGTTTAACCGAGGATGGTCTATGAACTGCTGCGTAATTTAGCACCTGGAATTAAGTTATTAATAACTTTAATTTTACGTGGAGTTTGACAACTATATTAAACTCAGCGCCGCCTAATAAAAACTTAGTCAGTTATCTAGATAACTTTATGGAATAATGCAATTTACATAAATAACATTTGCCTACAGTTTTATCTACCTATGAATTATATAATATTTATTTTGGTACCTACTACCTAATATAGATAGGTATATAACAGTACTATTGTTTGTAACTGAACGACAGTGCGTGTAATTAGCAAGCACACTGTAATGGTAACGGCAGCACAGAGCTCGTCGAAATGGCTCTGTTTATGTTTATTTTATAATTACCGAGAGACTATGATTTTGCGTTTTCAACCGCAGGGGCTCGGTTTATTATACTCTGTTAAAATTTGGAACGATAGGTACACTGCTAGACTACGTACATGAAGGTTTAAAAAAAGACCTAGTGACGATTGCATACACAGATCCTGAACCATAACTGGCAGTCTCTATGTCTAGGGAAACAGTAACTACGAGGACCACGGCCCAACAAACACCCAGACTCAGCAAATCATTGCCCTGTGCGGGAATTGAACCCGCCACCCCACGCTTCGTTGGCTCATCAGTATTACTCACTTACGCCACTGTATTGAAACACCCGATACGTCACGGTATGGAGAACACGATACCTGTAGGTACTTGAGGTAATAAAGGTAGGTACTTGTGATTTTTATAAGTTTTTAATTAATTCATATTATTGTTATTTTTTCTCCTCAGGGGATCAAACTTTTAATTAAGTAGGACCACATATGGAAGCTGCTGGCATCAACATCATCATTGGTGGGTATCAAGGGAGGGAGGGGGTTACCAATCCAAAATTGTAAGGGCAGTACACAAAAACACTTGGTAAATAAATTAACAATCCACAGCCGAGGAATAAACAATAATATGGTTAAAATCTTTTATAAAATACTGTACATAATGCAAGGTTTAATAGATTTTACGTATAGTACTTTCATTTTCACAAAATTATAATGTTAATTCATGTTACCTTGATTTACATAAAGTACCTTTAGAAGATCACTTATTCACATTGAATAGCAGTGGAATATCAGTTTATAATAATAATAATTTTAATAATTATGTATACTCCTTACGGAATCAGGTAAAGCGATGTACCTTTATTCATTCAATCGCAAACGAATAACTCATTTTTATCTGTGAAATCGAATAGCTCCACTCTGTGGTATAAATTCAGAATTATTCTGTGCCCATCTGTGGTCACTGGACGAACAAGTGAGAAGTGTTGCCAGTTTAGCTATTCAAAGCTATATTTAGCTCTTTTTCATCATTGTCTGCTCTAAGCATTCGGATTTAGCGCGTTTTTATAATGTTGGCTCTTATTAATCAATTGCTATTTTGAATCCAGACCAAGGAAAATATAACCCTATTGCTACCGAAAAATCTAAGATTATGCTGATGTATAAAGTGACAGTTTCAACGCAGTTAATTAGGAAATTCATTAAATAGGTACACTTAAACACGATTAATGTCATCTTCTTGACACGAACATGTTTGTACAATCCACTGCCAACAGTAATCAATTCATTTCAATAATATTCAAATATCAATTCACTGCAAAATGTTTCAAATACTGGTATCATCTGAATATTAAAGTACTACCATTAAAAATTTAATTTCTAGTCAGGCTGTATAGAAGAAGATTTTTTAATAATTTTGTGTTTCTGTTGAGTGTTCAATTTTAAACTAGTAAGTACCTACATACCTTACAATAAGTATTGAACATATTTTTTTTTTATAATAGATACAAAACGGCCACCGTTTTAGTGCTGAACTCAATTTTGTATCTGGCAGCACTGTTTCTCTGTTCTCACCGAGTGAGTGAGCAAGCGTACAAGCTATTACAAAACAATGTAAAACTTAAAAATAATTCCTGTAAAGTTATAACTCCGAGATTGTTAAATGTGTTGTTTATTAATAAGAAGTGAAATGAAACAAATAAACAAATGAAATATCCTCAAGTCTGTGTTCATTTGTTATCATTATGACGAAGCGTCGAAGAATACTGCATGCAGATAAAATTATACAAAATGTTGTTCACTTGTTTTGTTTGTTGATGTTTTTGCAACTTAGAGGTAAGTTTGACTTAGGCATCAATGAAAACCTGTAAAGTTGTTGTAGGAAAATAACTCGTGCTGTATAAAAACTGACGTATAATGAAGAGTAGGCTTGTTTTTTTTTGGAAGAATGTTTTCTTTTCCTCGTTATAAAATAGGGAACCAACGGCTTTATAAATACAAACTTCCTTCCTATTTGTCTTCCTGGGCAGCTTTTAAAGAAGTTTTATGTAAAAAGTACTGTATACCGTCTATTTTTTTTAGCACATACATAATTCATTTTTCCTGGTTAAATTAATGTTCACGAAGACTTTATAATAGCTCTAGATACCTCGACCACTGCTCATGATGCTAATTTCGTAAGAAATGTCTTAAAAAAATAAATTAAAGATTAAATTTTAATACCTACCCTCCTACCATCTCGAGACTCGAGATGCAAGACTATAGATATATCAAAGAGCTTGTCTCTAATAACTTCCAATTGATTCCAGGTTATTATTCAGTCCAAAGTAATCCAATACTTTTATACTCGACTGCATCGGACATCCGCATGGTAAACACATCAAAACTCAACAAAGTGAACACAATCCTGAAAGATCTAGAATCGGGTTCGGCAGTCGACTTCTTGTATAGAAAGAATTTGATATGCTGGTCTGATCAAATTGCCGAGTTGATACAATGTACTAATTATAATGGTACATCTGCAGGAGATAAAGTTAGTATTTAAAACCATTAAAAGTTTTTTTTTATGTGACTAAGTAACAAGCCGAGATAGTTGTTCACCATAAGCCATAAGAGCAACAGCGTGACCCAGAACTTTCAATTACAAAATCTCATGCTGCACTGTTGGCAGATAAATATTTGACAAAGGTGGTAATTACTTAGGACTTCTGCAGAAAAGGTCTACCACTACAAAAGTACTTAGTGTACGGGCTCTTTACCGCAACTAGGTCGCAACAATCAATGGTCTGATCGATTAAGTCATTGATATAATTAATATAATTGGTGTAAACTGTTTTAATAAATAATCATTACTTAGCGTTTTTAAAAATATTATGTATCTTGTTTACCATCGAAGAAGGTAGATTAAATAGGTCTTATAAAATCTGGTACCAGAGGCAAGCACTATCTCATTCAAATTACAACAATAGATCTTGATCTTAAAGCTTCACACAAACAACATACAGTTTTTTGTTACTCTAGTTGTGTGTGGTTTTTCATTATTTATGTGGGTTTTTATTCATAATTCTCTATCAGAAACTACTTCTTACTCGTGGCAATATTCTCACAAAGAAATAATTTATTTTCTTGTCATAATGAAGGACTTTGTTTTACATTGTAAATTGTTGAATATGATACCCAATGAAAGACAAAGTTTATCAACTACGACTTGTTATATGAGTAGTCATATATTCTACCAATGACTTGTTATGTTATCTACCTTTAACATTCTTGTCTGCGTTAAAAAGTCTTTATTCACATATAACCATATAGATCCTGACCCCTTACTAGGAGTCCTGTATCTATTTCACACAAATGTTTGCTCGAAGCTGGAATGAACCCACAACCTTACACTGTACGAGGCTGTCATAATAAAATTAGAGTAAAACTAAAGTAATACATTACCCATACATTGACCACCCATTGTACGTATTATTTTGCTGTTTTTTTTTGTGCTTGTTAGTGTCAATGAAGAGTTATCTATCTACAGTAATAGGTATTAAAGTTATTAACTGGTCATCTTTTTCCATTTCAGCTGAATATAGTATCGGAAGGTTTAATAACACCAACGGGAATAGCAATTGACTGGTACACAGAAAAGATATACTGGACTGATGGGGAAACAAATAGAATAGAAGTTATAAGTATAGAGCAGAAGTACAGGAAAGTACTGTTTTGGTCCGAAGTGGACCTTGCCCGTGCCATTGCCGTAGTTCCTAAAGAAGGGTAAGGACTTCTCTAACTGACTAAGCTTTGACTGTGGTTTGACAATAACTCGTAAAATTTTTAGTTATTCCTAGAGCCTCCATTTTTTCTATTTCTAAAGCTGAGATATTGATGTTATTAAGAAGATGCTGTGAAAATGTGAGCTCAACATTCAATAAGTTGATATTTGTTATCTTTAGATGTGACTCTTGCAGCCCTAACATTTGCATTGATCGACAAATTTGAATGAACTTAATTCATAAATCCGTTAAACCGTGCAGACGCTCATAAATTTAAGTGGAATTCCCATTAATATAGCTGAATATGATGTCAATCGGTCAAATGAATGGTTCTGACGTTACATGAACACGAAAAACTAAGTATGCAAATTAAGCTGGACATTTTTATTAGAAACAATAGAGACTTATTCAAACGTCACAGAGTAAGATTCCCGTCTCATTAATGATTTCTAATTTAAACTTTTCAGGTTACTATTCTGGTCAGACTGGGGTGAAGTTCCTAAAATAGAGCGAGCTGGCATGAATGGTGACCCAGCTACCCGCAAAGTCATTGTCAAAGATAACATATCCTGGCCTAATGGCATAACAATAGACTATGACAAGAATCTGATTTACTGGATGGACGCACAGTTACACTTTGTAGATGCCATAGACTTTAATGGTGAAAACAGAAGGCGGGTTGTAAAGACTGGCCTGGTTTACCCTTATGCTATAACTGTGATCAACGAGAAGCTTTTTTGGACTGATTGGAAAACATGGTAAAAATAATTATTTTATGTTATTTGTAATTCCTGATCTATATGTATTAGATTATAACGTCTTACTATTTTTTTATAATTTTTATATATCACCACAAAAAAGCAGTGGTAGCCTAGTGGCAGAACGTCCGCCTTCCAATCAGAAGGTCGTGAGTTTAAATCCCAGTGCAGGCACATACCAATGTGTTTCTGTAAAACACATGTACGTAATTATCACTTGCTTTTCGGTGAAGGAAAACATCGTGAGGAAACCCACATACCTACCCGAGAATTATTTCGGAGGTAGGTATGTTATCCACCAATCCGGACTGGGCCCCAGTGGTGGAATATGGCCTAACCCTCCTCACGAAAGTGAGGAGAGACCCGTGCCCAGCAGTGGGACGATATGGGTTGATGATGATATCACCACAATAATACAATGGTAGGTATACACAGCTCCTGCGGTAGCTGGGTGACACTGATACTATGGATAAATTAAACATCATCAATGCCTCATCCGTTTTTATTCCGGCCACCTATTTTACCTTAAGAATGTGCACTTTGCAATTTGTAGTAAGATCAAGATGATATCTATGGTACTGGCCACCACAAGGTGGTTAAAAAAACGTGACATGTTTGTATATTAATCCAAATTCATAATTCTTTTTTCAGGGCTATTCATGTATGGGATATGTCAACAAACGGTCCAAAAGTAAAGGAATTGATACAATCAAAGCCCGTTCCTGTAGACATTAAGGTTTACGATGAGAGTAAGCAGCGGATGCCTGAAGGGGATTATCCGTGTAAAAGCAATAATGGTGGATGTTCACATTTGTGCCTTTTATCTCCTACTGAACCAGGTAATTTGATGCTTTTAACTTTAATTATTAATTTGTTTACTTAGGTGAAGTCGTTGCTCGAATTTAGACCAAGTATTTATTATTGAATAGAGTTGAAAGCATATCTCTTCCAATGACATTACAATATCATGGTGACAGGAAGCTGATCTGATAAAGATAGAAGGTAGAAAATAGAACTTGGTTACTTACATTTGAATGATGGTGTGTGAGCTCATTTTGAACAGCTTCCAGTACCACATACATATTTTATAAAAGCTTGTCTGGAACAATATATTTTTCAATTAAATACTTCTCGTGGGCACATCATACATATAGATTTACTAGATAAAAAGAGTCTAATTCGCTCACAGTGAAATATTAAAATATCATTTTGACATACCTCCATGTTTCAATCAAGCTTCATTGACTGTTCCCAAGTAGATTAACATCCTACACATTTGTTCCAGGATACACTTGCGCATGCCCCACTGGAGTTAAACTCAAAGAGGGCAGCAATACGACTTGTTTCAACAGCCCGCAAACAATGCTCATCATAGCTCAGCGGTCCACCATCTCTAAAATATCCCTAGACTCTCCCGACTTCACCCCCTATACACTACCCCTGAAAGACCTCAAGAGAGCCCAGACAGTCGACTATGATCCTAAATCGGAGTTTATTTACTGGACAGATAACTTGGTAAGTGGAATGCTTTGTGAATAACTAAATTCAAGGTAATTTGAGCGTACTGCAGAAAATACAATTTTTGAATATTTTTTTATTGGCAATACAAAAAAATTCTCTCGAATTTCTTGCCAGTTCTTGGATGTATTCCGAATCTGGAGTTATGAGTCGTTAACTTCCCTCTTAAAGCTTACATGAATAAAGATATTTGAGTTTTAATTAAGACCTCTTCTTATCTCCTTGCTAAACACATTGAACATAGCATCACACTCTATAGACATTTCATCTAACAAATACAACATCATTCTAGGCAAAGACAATATCGAAAGCGCGTCTCGACGGCAGCGAACAGTCAGTGGTGATCCAAAGCAACGGTGTCCCGGACAGCATCGCCATTGACCCCCTAGCGAGGAACATCTACTGGACAGACCCTGTCACCGACACCATTAACGTTGCCAGACTCGATGGCACTTCTAAAAAGGTATGTTTTATTAAGTTAAGTCACTTTAACATTAAAATTAATAGCGGCCAATGTTTACAAGTTATGTTGAACTATTAGGTTGTTTGTAATTTTGTGTTAATTTCTACAGTTATTTGGTAGCTTAGAATCTGATGCAATAAAATTAAAATTGGTATGAGATTTTTAATCCTTGTTCAATAGAGATTGGCTGCTGAGCGAATCAATTAATTCACTTAGCAGTCGGTCAATCTACCTGCCTAGCAACTGTGTTGGTTTATTGTAATAAAGCATTTTTCAATCGGTTACAAGTGCAATAGTGCTGCAAACTGAGACCTCGTAATTCCTATATCTTAACAACCCCTGGACTGTCATTGGAGATACAAACACCGATTTGTCCCAGCAAACTGCTTGACTTCTCTTCGCTCAGTCAATAACAATATCCGTTTCAGATACTAATCCACAGCGAGCTGTACGACCCGCGCGCCATCGCGCTGCACCCGACGGCCGGGCTGATGTTCTGGTCGGACTGGAGCGAGAAGCGCCCCAAAATCGAACGCGCCGCCCTCGACGGCTCCGCGCGCGCCGTCCTGGTGGCCGACCGCCTGGCCTGGCCCAACGGCATCGCGCTGGACCGCGCCGCCGGCAAACTGTACTGGGGCGACGCCAGGACTCACAAGATAGAGGTAGGTTATATATTATAGACATTAGTGAAAGATAGGCGAACAACTTGCATGATGTAGTGGTAGGCCTCTTCTACATGAGCCTTTCAGGAGATTCGTTCAAAGATTTTCTCGGTGGATTTCCTCACATGCACCGTTTTATGTCAAACACTATTCGAAACTACAAATCCTGATATAGTTTGGGCTATTGTATATTTTGTACTGGAACTCTCCATTTTTGTTATTTGTTTCAAAAAAATAAAACAGTACAAACGTAGATTTGGCATGGCTCAATGTACGATGTTCACAGATTAAATAATATTACAAGTTTGAGTTCAATTTGGCTTTAATGAAACTTGTATTTTTAATTTCGATTGATGTATCCAAACTCCTGTACCAACCAACAATCAGACCAACCTGATCTGTTGGCATCAGTCTTGTGTCTCACATAACATAAAGGTATGGTTACTCTTCCTTAAAATGTATGTGAAGGGTATATAAACTCAGTGATTTGTCATATCCTCTGCGCAGGTGTGCAACTTGGATGGCAGTCAACGGCAAGAACTTCACAGCAGCGAGATCCTGCACATCTTCGGTCTCACACTGCTCGGGGAATACCTCTACTGGACCGACATGCAGAAACGAACTCTAGACAGAATTAATAAAGACACAGGTACCTAAATTACAGGACCCCTAGGATTCCCTGTATTCCATCCTGTTTCTCTTTCTATCTCGCCTAAGTATTATAGTTGAATGAAAGATATGCAGAGCGATCATCCTGCAACTGGCTCCTACTTAACAACGTTCTCCTTGCATCAGGTCTGGACAGGCAGCCAATAGTGGAACAAATGGCGAACATGATGGGTGTGAAAGCGTTCCGCACCGGAGAGGCGCTCGGCTGGAACCGCTGCGCCGACGCCGACGGCGGCTGCTCACATCTCTGCTTCAACCGGCCTCAGGACTGCGTGTGCGGCTGTCCGCTAGGTAACGTTCCGCACCGGAGAGGCGCTTGGCTGGAACCGCTGCGCCGACGCCGACGGCGGCTGCTCACATCTCTGCTTCAACCGGCCCCAGGACTGCGTGTGCGGTTGTCCGCTAGGTAACGTTCCGCACCGGAGAGGCGCTCGGCTGGAACCGCTGCGCCGACGCCGACGGCGGCTGCTCACATCTCTGCTTCAACCGGCCCCAGGACTGCGTGTGCGGTTGTCCGCTAGGTAACGTTCCGCACCGGAGAGGCGCTCGGCTGGAACCGCTGCGCCGACGCCGACGGCGGCTGCTCACATCTCTGCTTCAACCGGCCTCAGGACTGCGTGTGCGGCTGTCCGCTAGGTAACGTTCCACACCGACGAGGCGCTTGTTTGTCTTAAAGTACAAAAAAGAGTTGTTACACGTCTATTGAGTGAGAATGGAGACTCATATGGTTTCACACTGTTTATAATACCCAGAAAATGATCGTTTTATACAAATAAGAATGACCTTATCTTATCTTGTACCCTACACAGGTCTAGAGCTAAGTAGCGACCACAAGACCTGCATAGAACCCGAAGCTTTCCTCGTGTACAGCCGCAAGAACATCATAGGCCGCATCAGCATCGAGAACGAAGGCAATGACGCCATTCTGCCCATCAGAGATCTCAAAGAAGTCAGGTTGGCTATCTCTATTATTGTAACTGGTAGCATTAAAAAAAACTTGTGACGAAAATTGAACAAATGACTTCCCCATAAAGTTTCTTGGTGCTATGTTCTCTGACGGGTTTATTTCGGAAGCACTGGTGGAGTTTAATGGAGTTTCCTTTCCCTTTGCGAGATTTAGGTATGAGTCACCGCTTGAAAGGGAAATGTCCTTTTTCAAACTCAAACCCTGATCATTAGATCATATTTGATTCGTTTTTTATTTGACTGTGTGATGAGACGAGGAAGTCGTTCACCAGATGGTAAGCGCTACGTCTGCCCATATCAATCACAGCACCACCCAAAACACTGCATTGCATTGCACTGCGCTCGTCACTCTGAGACATCAGCTCTTAAGTCTAACATGGCCAGTAATTTCGTTGAAAACAATGCCCTTCAAACCGAAATAAAGTAATGTTTTCACACTACTGCTTGGTGGGTGAATATCTGGCGGCGGTGGTACTCCCCTCGGCGGTCTCTTGCAGAAGAGGCCTCTCACTACTATTACTACTAACTGTATCTAGGAGCTCAGACGAAGTAAGCTGTCCGTTGTAGTATTTATTTTCAACTATTTATTACTAAAAACGTATTTATTTGTAAGGGTTATAATTTGCCAGACGCGTTACAAAGTTATATGTAGCAACTTTGTATGAGCTGTCAAAAAGCGTATAACATAATGGAAAATCTATAGAATGAAACCGTGTATTTTTGCAGAATTAAAATTAAACCCGAGCTAGGGTTAATTAATTATCTAACTAATTCGACAGTTGAACTCTCACTTGTAATTTCCAGTGCATTAGCTGTCCACGTGCCCGGCAATAAGCTGTACTGGTCAGACAGCAAGACGAAGACCATCAACCGCAGCTCCATGAACGGGTCTAACATGGAGCGGATCTTGGAGTGGATGGGCCTGGTTGAAGGTAACGTTTTTATTGTACCTAAATCTTCATAATTATCGTCAACATCATCAATATCATCAACCCATGTCCGCACGCATTGGTACGCGCCTGGATTTGAACTCACGACCCTCTACTTAGAAGGCAGACGTTCTCCTTCTAGTTTATCACCATACATACCATACATTCGATCTATAGTAGTGTTTCTCGCGCGACCGCTTGAAGAGAACTGTCGATAGACGCAGATATCGATGCCGTGTGGAGACACTGGCGACGTTCGATTTAAGTGTGCGATTTGAAATCGATTCAATACATCGATAGGTGTGTAGCAGGATTTTGTTCAGCCGATGATAAGCGCCAGTCGTGTCCACTGTTGCAGTGCCACCCAGAACTTTGCATTGCTATAATCATGCGCTGCTCTGCGCCCATCACCACGAGACATTGTTTCTTGAGTCTCATAAACGCTATTACATAATAAAAACTCGCAGATTAAAAATATAACAAAATATAATACCATATTCAAGCAAACATTTTATTAACCACCCAAAAACGTGCTAAGTATTAGAAAACAAACACCCAAGTTAAAAAATCAAAAGTGATGCCTAAATCCGGATTTTCCGTAATAATGATTTCTAGTGACATTTTACGACTCGAATGGTGTCGCTTTGCCGCTGCAAAGTTATACGTAATTCGGAGGCGGGGCTAAAATAATGTTAAAGCTACGTTAACACAATACGTTACGTCTATTCAAATTTATAACAAACTACCCACTACTAAAAATACTTACATTGAAAACGAATCTACCTTTATTAAACACATCTCACCAAAAATGCTATTACTCAATACAAGACTAAGACAGAACTTAATTGTAAGTACATCTTAATTTTTCATTCCCTTGAGTCTTGGTGTCTTATTTTTTGTATAATAATGAACGTTAACTAATGTGTCCAACCCTCATATAGAATTCCGTAGTGCTCAACAAGGTTCTATGTTTTAAGATTCTAAACTATATTTTAAAGATCAAACACTTCATATAAATTAATCACTTAATCAATTAAAACAAGTGCATAAACTGTATTAAAGCTATGAGGAAAGTAGTGTATATGCCCATCATGCCTACAATCATGGAGACATCCAGCTGACACACTCGCCACAGGGTGAACTTGAAGGGACGTTCTGTGAGATACAACAGGGCATCTTCAAGGGGCTCCCTGGCTTTCTTATCTGTAACAATAATATTACTCCAGCTAAGATTTAAAATTTGCGCCATCTATCGACGGATAACGAAACTGTTTCCGTCAAAAATTCCTCTAAGATTATTTATTTTCTAGCAGCGCCCCGCAGTTTCACCTGCGTTAATTATTGCCCCACAGGAGCCGTAAATGTTTTTGGGATAAAAAGTATTCTATGTTCTTAATTATATAATTATAGTAAATTTCGTCAAAATTCGTTCAGCCGTTTCGGCGTGAAGATGGGACAAACACAAACTTTCGCATTTAATATAATTATAATATTAGTGAGATTGTGAAATTATATTTTTTATGTTTTTTTTAATCATACGTGTGCAAATTTTCAACTTGGTCGGACGTCTTTAGGTTGGTGAAGAGAACAGAGCCAGTTAATATTACTAACCTGTACATTGATTGAGTCTCTTCTTAACGAATAACTGCAGTTTATCCGTTTCGCTGCTGATCAGCGTTGCGAGAACTGCCAGTGCAAGTATCAGGATAATTTCCAAGCAATTCCACATGATAGCCGCCACCAGCCACTTTGGAAAGAAGATTGAGACATAATTTAGTAACAATTTAAATACAATTTACAGTAAAACCTGCTTAACTTATTCACTGCTGAAAACACACGTCAGTGTTTTTATAATTTTACGGCAAGCGAAAACACGCCTGGCGTGCGAACCCGTACTGCTGTATTGTCAATTTTATCACAGCAGTTGTGTGTGCCCGCACTGCTTATTGAGTTTACTTACGGCAAACGCCAGTAAACACACACATTGTGTGAAGATTTGAACGTGTTAATAACATACTATCACGCTTAATACGATTTCTCGCATAATACGCCATTTTACGCCAGTCCCTGCAACTTGAGACAAGTTTCATACATTTCTTAACGGTTAATACGATTCATCATCCCGTTTAATACGCTTAATACGCCAACAACATGTAATCATTATGTCTCGTGGCAGCGGGAAGCGCTAGGTCTTAAGTAATTATGATAAAAACGAAGATGGGTCAACTCCGATTTTTTCAAACGCATTATCAGCTGTTAATGATTTAAGTAAGCGGTGGTAGCCTAGTGGGAGAACGTCCTCCTTCCAAACACAAGGTCGTGAGTTCAAATCAAATAAAATTTCTAATTCAATGGCTTATTAGCGACTTAATTTAGAATGCTGCCATTTTCAACCTAAACTGGATCCATTTTAGGTTGAAAATGGCAGCAACATAAAAAATAAGACGGCACGGTACGATTATGCGACGCGGTTCAGTTTAGGTATCCAATTGAATCGCTATAAGATGTCATGGTATGCCTCCTGATCGCGGGTTCCATTGATAAATGAATAGGTTTCACTTACCGAAGACGCAAGTAATTCTGGTATGTAGATCAGGTTAAAAATAACATTACAAAATGTTAATATGATTTGTGTGACCACCTGCAACATGGAAACAAATATACATCAAATATCATGAGCAATATTATTATTAAAAACTAGCTGAGCCCGCGACTTCGTTCGCGCTTGTTACGTAGCCGTCCGATGTCCAGAACAAAGGCAACGCATTGCACACCACACCGTGCGATCGGCGGCGATACAGCGAAACGCAGACGCAGCAAAAAGAAGTTACATCACTGCGGTCTCTCTCTAGCAAATGAAATTTCCGATCGCTAGAAAGAGATAAGGCTACTGAAGAATGCAGTTCGGTATGGGCAAGCGTGACACTTACTCCCAGTTTCATTGGCACATTAGTGCACAGGGTGGTTTCGATCAATGCTTTATAGAGTCGCAGCCAACGCCGCGTATCCTCCTGCAAAGCACCCACGTCGCCTCCACCCCGCGTGGTAACAGCAGATCTCTCAATACTCTTTCTCAAATTCTTCATCCTTTGCCACATCAGCTCGAACAGTATCAATCGGGAAAATGCATTCAAATGACAAAACGTTCTGACCGCAAATAAACCCGCGATCTCTGTAATGGACTTGACGGAAATCGGTTTAGCCATATGTCGACTGTACAAAAAGCGACAAAAATGAAATCCACTTGAGAAAGCAAACAGAAATTTCGATATTGGCGTATTTATTTCCAAAGTGTTGTATGACTTCAGTTCAGAGTAGCATTTGTGAAAATGTTCTCCGTCCGACACGAACGCGAGGGTAACGTACATGATATATTCTATAAATAGTTTGAAACGAATCATTGCAGGTGAATGCACATCGTAGTCATGCAAAAGCTCAAGTAAGCTGGCTTCCAACAATGTTGCCGAGAACATTCCACTGATTATTACGCAATAGATCCTCATTGCTACTCTTAAAGATTTCTTGCAATTAAACCCGCAGTAGAAGCCGCAAACCAATCGAATCACCATTATATTTTCGATAGAAATAGCTTTATTCCAAAATGCCTTCACGCGACCAAACATAGTCATATTCAATGGTTATACCAACAATATCCAGTGATACTTTAATATATACTCTTTCTACGAGTATACCCCATAATTCTAACTCAATATTCAATATAGTTTTTAAAAATACATAAGGTGATGCGCAAACCGTGCCACGGGTATGGTTGTCGCTTACTAACTACACAGAAACTGCCTCTTCTACATATTACTATAACAATGCACTAACTGAAATAAAAAATAAAAACCGGCAAAGTGCGAGTCCGACTTCACAACATGAGTGTTCCGTATTTTGCCAATCACTTAATGCATTTCAAATAGAATAGTCCTTTTATTTATAACTAGCAGCGCCCCGTGGTTTCATCCGTGTTAACTATTATCTCAATGAAACAGTTAATTTTACGGAATAAAAGTATCCTTTGTTCTATTCCAGGGCCTAAAGTATCTAAATGCTAAATTTGGTCAAAATCCGTTCAGCCATTTCGGCGTGAAGAAAGGACAAACACACAAACTTTCATATATATTATTTTCGTGAGATTAGGACTAACGAGACGATCAGGTTGTTCACCTGATGGTAAGCTCCGCGTTCCTTTAATATTTTGTATCAGAACACTAAAAATGAACTTAGTTAAATTAATAACAGAAACAGCGAGCTTATTTATTGTGTTAATCAATGAAATTGCTTGAAGCGATATATTTTTTTATCGACGTGAGCAATACAATAGCATATAATTATTACGGAAATAAAAAACGATTAAAAAGCACAATTACAAAGATAACCTAAAAATAAAGCCAGATTAGAAGGCAATACAATTGGTTTTAATTTTCGTCGCTATCTCGCTTTTAATATGCACCTACTGCGTAATGTAACGATTGCTTGTATTGAAAGTGTATTACAATAAGTGCCTCTATTATGTGGCTGAAAATAAAAGTACTTATTTATTTTCTTGCTGACACGTATTTCATTTTACAGGTAGTAACAAAAACGCAGATCCTAATCATACAATTCGATAAGTCAGGTATTGATCTATTCAGCGAACCCGCGACCACCTCCATAATGCGGAGATGCGAACACCTCGGGGTTTTAGTGGGTAAAAACACCGCCAGACCGACTGACGGGGGAGTCCCACATACCTTCCCTCCCTCCCCCGGGGGAGGCATTTTTAGTGTCACAATAGGCGGTCTTATCGCTCAGAGCGATCTCTTCCAATACATTTACGTTACGTGTTTTCAATACGTTCTTGTCGAAATTGAATTAAATCAGCGGGTCTACTGCCCTTAATAGCTTGAAAATGTTATAGAAGTTTTGATACTACACGATATCGATTCGGTTTCTTGTCGAAAAGTTGTGAATCGCCTAGCAGACGTGATTTATTATATTCTTTTATTTCTTTTTTCAAGTTCAAAAATATTGGTCTCCAAGGTACCATGGGCGTGTTAACAACTACATGACAATGTGTGATATTCCCCAGGGTTGGCGATTGACTGGTCGAGTCAGAACATTTACTGGACTGACACGGCGATGCAGCGCATAGAGGTGGCGCGACTCGACGGCTCCAGCCGGCGGGCGCTCATATGGCAGGGCCTGAAGAAACCCAAGAGCATCGTGCTGGATTCCAAGAGAGGGTAAATTATTTTTTTTCGTAATTTGTCGGGTTGTCAGTCTGAGTTTCGAGCGAAAATAACGAGATTATAGATTTTGTAGCTCTCCAATCGGCCTCTTTTTTGTTTTCTTTTTATTTTCTTTATTGTCCTCGCACAATTCAGTGAAGTGAACTTTAGTTGAACGGTGGTACGGAGGAACATCGTGCATAAGAATAGGCCACTTTTTATGTTTAAACTGTACATTACGCTTCTATCACTTGATTGGTTCTAAAAGAATTTGCCGATCTAGTCTGTCTGTATGTGCATACATAAATGTCACCAAAACGACTGAACCGATACGGTTTCGGTGTTCACGATTCCGAAGCACGATTTCCGGGTGAAGTTTGATCGTATCGTCAATTCGCGGGTCACTTCTATGCTCCAGCTACATGTACTGGTCGGAGCTCGGGGCGCGCTGCATCAAGCGCGCCGCCATGGACGGCAGCGGCGCCGCCGTGCTGCTGGAGGGCGTGGGCCGCGCGCACGCGCTGGCGCTGGACGCCGAGCGCCGCGCGCTGTACTGGGCCGCGCTCGACCCGCCCGCGCTCGCCACGGCGCGCCTCGACGGCTCCGCGCGCCGCACGCTCGTGCCGGCCGCCGGCATGCCGTACGCGCTCGCGCTGCACGCCGACCGCCTCTACTGGGGCGACTGGAACACCGGTGAGTGTACGCCGCGCCGGACGCCGAGCGCCGCGCGCTGTACTGGGCCGCGCTCGACCCGCCCGCGCTCGCCACGGCGCGCCTCGACGGCTCCGCGCGCCGCACGCTCGTGCCGGCCGCCGGCATGCCGTACGCGCTCGCGCTGCACGCCGACCGCCTCTACTGGGGCGACTGGAACACCGGTGAGTGTACGCCGCGCCGGACGCCGAGCGCCGCGCGCTGTACTGGGCCGCGCTCGACCCGCCCGCGCTCGCCACGGCGCGCCTCGACGGCTCCGCGCGCCGCACGCTCGTGCCGGCCGCCGGCATGCCGTACGCGCTCGCGCTGCACGCCGACCGCCTCTACTGGGGCGACTGGAACACCGGTGAGTGTACGCCGCGCCGGACGCCGAGCGCCGCGCGCTGTACTGGGCCGCGCTCGACCCGCCCGCGCTCGCCACGGCGCGCCTCGACGGCTCCGCGCGCCGCACGCTCGTGCCGGCCGCCGGCATGCCGTACGCGCTCGCGCTGCACGCCGACCGCCTCTACTGGGGCGACTGGAACACCGGTGAGTGTACGCCGCGCCGGACGCCGAGCGCCGCGCGCTGTACTGGGCCGCGCTCGACCCGCCCGCGCTCGCCACGGCGCGCCTCGACGGCTCCGCGCGCCGCACGCTCGTGCCGGCCGCCGGCATGCCGTACGCGCTCGCGCTGCACGCCGACCGCCTCTACTGGGGCGACTGGAACACCGGTGAGTGTACGCCGCGCCGGACGCCGAGCGCCGCGCGCTGTACTGGGCCGCGCTCGACCCGCCCGCGCTCGCCACGGCGCGCCTCGACGGCTCCGCGCGCCGCACGCTCGTGCCGGCCGCCGGCATGCCGTACGCGCTCGCGCTGCACGCCGACCGCCTCTACTGGGGCGACTGGAACACCGGTGAGTGTACGCCGCGCCGGACGCCGAGCGCCGCGCGCTGTACTGGGCCGCGCGGTACGCACGGTACTATAGCTCCGCGTCCCTCCGCAGGTGTGGTGGAGTCGTTGAACAAGACTGACGGCTCGGACCGGCGGCGCGCGCACGCGGCGCTGGACTACATCTCGGACCTGGCGGCGGCGGCGCGCGGCGCGGGCGGGGGCGGGGGCGGCGGCGGCGCGTGCGGCGCGGGCAATGCCGGCTGCGCGCACCTGTGCCTGCCGCTGCCGGCGCCGCGCGCGCCGCGCTGCGCCTGCCCCGCGCACTACACGCTGCGGCACGACAACCTCACCTGCGCAGGTCAGAACTGCTATATACTTAGATTAGAATTTTAAAAAATGTTTGCTGGGACACATAGCAGAAGTAAAACTTCAACTGAAAAATTATATTTAATATTAAAAAAAAAAACGAAACGTAACTCTTTCTCTCTCTATCTTGACTAACTTATATCTCCCTCTCAACTTCCGTTATTTTTGCCCGATCACATTTTTCGTAACGCATTTACCAGCTTACTCCCCAAGCATGCGTAAAGAAGTTTTACTTCAAAAAAGCGAGTGAGTGTGTTACAAAGATAAGTATTTTCATCTCTGCTTTTTGCAATTTACCTATTAAAGGTGGGGTTAAAAACGCGGCTTCACGCACACGCGAGCCTACTCGTTTAACCACACCTTAACAGTCATCCTTCTTACCACTTTCGAGTTCGAAAGTGGCCTTAATCAAACACAATAAAAAAAAATTTTTTACCTATTTTTGCAGTCAATATTGGTCTAACCGGTTATAAGTTTTGACTGTAACAGACACAATATGGACAAAGACATAAGACAAAAAACAAATTTCATTTCTAAATTTCCTCCATACATTTCTAGAGCCCGAAGAATTCCTTCTATTCGGACAGAAGAATGCCGTCGGACGCATCATGGTCGCGAGCGGGGAGTGCACGGACGCCTTCATACCGCTCACGGGACTCAAGAACCTGAAGGCTATAGAGTACGATCCAGTCGACAAGTAAGTTATTCATGGCTTACTTAAAGGGAGACATAAAAAAAACTTACAAAGTAAAAGTACTAGCGAAAATTGATTATTTTTATATTTTTTGGGTTTGTATCATTTGTGCCAAAACGTGGCATTTCGTGTTTTCTCCGAAACTAGATACATTCAGTAATGCATCCACCATTTTACTGAATCGTGACGTTGACTGTGATTCTGACGATTGCCCTGACTGATATTCGAAATTTTGACCATTTTACAAAAAACTTAAAAACTAGCTGTGACACTAGTTACAAATCGTGTGACGCCAAACTCTTTTGTCACAGACAACTATACTGGATGGAGGAGGACGTGCACTCGATCCGGCGCGTGCCCGTTTCGTCATCCGGCACGTCGGCCGTGACGGACGCCACCACCGTCGTGACGGTGCCGTGCCACGCGGCGCACATGGTGCTGGACGCGGTGGGACGCACGCTGTACTGGACCTGCGCCGACGCGGACGCCATCAACGCCACCGCGCTGCACAACGCCACCGCCGCCGTGCTGCTGCAGGGCGACGGCATGATGCCGCGCCACCTCGCCTTCCACCAGACCGACAGGTACGGGACTGCACGACGCCACCGCCGCCGTGCTGCTGCAGGGCGACGGCATGATGCCGCGCCACCTCGCCTTCCACCAGACCGACAGGTACGGGACTGCACGACGCCACCGCCGCCGTGCTGCTGCAGGGCGACGGCATGATGCCGCGCCACCTCGCCTTCCACCAGACCGACAGGTACGGGACTGCACGACGCCACCGCCGCCGTGCTGCTGCAGGGCGACGGCATGATGCCGCGCCACCTCGCCTTCCACCAGACCGACAGGTACGGGACTGCACGACGCCACCGCCGCCGTGCTGCTGCAGGGCGACGGCATGATGCCGCGCCACCTCGCCTTCCACCAGACCGACAGGTACGGGACTGCACGACGCCACCGCCGCCGTGCTGCTGCAGGGCGACGGCATGATGCCGCGCCACCTCGCCTTCCACCAGACCGACAGGTACGGGACTGCACGACGCCACCGCCGCCGTGCTGCTGCAGGGCGACGGCATGATGCCGCGCCACCTCGCCTTCCACCAGACCGACAGGTACGGGACTGCACGACGCCACCGCCGCCGTGCTGCTGCAGGGCGACGGCATGATGCCGCGCCACCTCGCCTTCCACCAGACCGACAGGTACGGGACTGCACGACGCCACCGCCGCCGTGCTGCTGCAGGGCGACGGCATGATGCCGCGCCACCTCGCCTTCCACCAGACCGACAGGTACGGGACTGCACGACGCCACCGCCGCCGTGCTGCCATAAATCCTATGCCGTAGCCTTTTTGTCTATCAAAAAATAAGTGTAGGATTTTTTTGATAGGAAACATCTTTTCACATCATCATTCATTTTTAATCTTTCCTTTTTTTCTTTATTCTTTTTTTTAAATTCTTTATTTTCTTTTTCAGTTTCGTTTGTTCTGTGGTGTTTCAGTAAGAGTTATCTATCTAACTTTTTTCCCAGGGTTCTGGTGTGGAACGACATCGGGCTCGGCGCCATAATGCGCAGCAACGTTGACGGCACGGCGCGCGTGGAGCTGGCGCGCGCACACAACGCCACGGCGCTGGCGCTGGACCAGGCCTCCGCCACCGTGTACTGGGCCCTCAGCCGCCAGATCCACGCCGTGGAGCTGGACGGGACCAACAAGTCAGTGCCGCGCCAACCATGCCGACTAACGTGCGCCGCAACGTCGCAACTCATTAATCTATTTAAAATTCAACTCAATTAATCTATTTAAATGATTTTTGAATTACAAAACCAATTTTGAGGTCGGTGAAAAAGGAAGAGATTCTCAATCAGTTCGTACTTTTTTAATGTTTGTCACCTCAGAACTCCGTCACATATATGTAAATAAACTTAGAAAATAGTTTTTTTTATTTGAAAGGATATACTTTCCTAGAATGGTCGCATAGAAATTTCATCAAAATCGGTACAGTAATTGATTCAAAAAAATAATCAGAAGGTGTGATGCCCCGCAGGCGCGTGGTGTGGCAGGGCGGCTGGGCGGGTGCGCTGGCGGCGTACGGCGGCTGGCTGTACCTGAGCGGCGGCGAGCGCACGCTGATGCGCGTCCCGCTGCACCGCCGCGACGCGCCCGCGCAGCCCGTGCCGCACCTGGCGCGCGTGCTGGCCGCCGCCGCCGTGCGCGCGCCGCCCGCGCGCCACGCCTGCACCGGTACGTACCCGGCGGCGGGCGCACGCCGGCGCGCGTCCCGCTGCACCGCCGCGACGCGCCCGCGCAGCCCGTGCCGCACCTGGCGCGCGTGCTGGCCGCCGCCGCCGTGCGCGCGCCGCCCGCGCGCCACGCCTGCACCGGTACGTACCCGGCGGCGGGCGCACGCCGGCGCGCGTCCCGCTGCACCGCCGCGACGCGCCCGCGCAGCCCGTGCCGCACCTGGCGCGCGTGCTGGCCGCCGCCGCCGTGCGCGCGCCGCCCGCGCGCCACGCCTGCACCGGTACGTACCCGGCGGCGGGCGCACGCCGGCGCGCGTCCCGCTGCACCGCCGCGACGCGCCCGCGCAGCCCGTGCCGCACCTGGCGCGCGTGCTGGCCGCCGCCGCCGTGCGCGCGCCGCCCGCGCGCCACGCCTGCACCGGTACGTACCCGGCGGCGGGCGCACGCCGGCGCGCGTCCCGCTGCACCGCCGCGACGCGCCCGCGCAGCCCGTGCCGCACCTGGCGCGCGTGCTGGCCGCCGCCGCCGTGCGCGCGCCGCCCGCGCGCCACGCCTGCACCGGTACGTACCCGGCGGCGGGCGCACGCCGGCGCGCGTCCCGCTGCACCGCCGCGACGCGCCCGCGCAGCCCGTGCCGCACCTGGCGCGCGTGCTGGCCGCCGCCGCCGTGCGCGCGCCGCCCGCGCGCCACGCCTGCACCGGTACGTACCCGGCGGCGGGCGCACGCCGGCGCGCGTCCCGCTGCACCGCCGCGACGCGCCCGCGCAGCCCGTGCCGCACCTGGCGCGCGTGCTGGCCGCCGCCGCCGTGCGCGCGCCGCCCGCGCGCCACGCCTGCACCGGTACGTACCCGGCGGCGGGCGCACGCCGGCGCGCGTCCCGCTGCACCGCCGCGACGCGCCCGCGCAGCCCGTGCCGCACCTGGCGCGCGTGCTGGCCGCCGCCGCCGTGCGCGCGCCGCCCGCGCGCCACGCCTGCACCGGTACGTACCCGGCGGCGGGCGCACGCCGGCGCGCGTCCCGCTGCACCGCCGCGACGCGCCCGCGCAGCCCGTGCCGCACCTGGCGCGCGTGCTGGCCGCCGCCGCCGTGCGCGCGCCGCCCGCGCGCCACGCCTGCACCGGTACGTACCCGGCGGCGGGCGCACGCCGGCGCGCGTCCCGCTGCACCGCCGCGACGCGCCCGCGCAGCCCGTGCCGCACCTGGCGCGCGTGCTGGCCGCCGCCGCCGTGCGCGCGCCGCCCGCGCGCCACGCCTGCACCGGTACGTACCCGGCGGCGGGCGCACGCCGGCGCGCGTCCCGCTGCACCGCCGCGACGCGCCCGCGCAGCCCGTGCCGCACCTGGCGCGCGTGCTGGCCGCCGCCGCCGTGCGCGCGCCGCCCGCGCGCCACGCCTGCACCGGTACGTACCCGGCGGCGGGCGCACGCCGGCGCGCGTCCCGCTGCACCGCCGCGACGCGCCCGCGCAGCCCGTGCCGCACCTGGCGCGCGTGCTGGCCGCCGCCGCCGTGCGCGCGCCGCCCGCGCGCCACGCCTGCACCGGTACGTACCCGGCGGCGGGCGCACGCCGGCGCGCGTCCCGCTGCACCGCCGCGACGCGCCCGCGCAGCTCGTGCCGCATATGGCGCGCGTGCTGGCCGCCGCCGCCGTGCGCGCGCCGCCCGCGCGCCACGCCTGCACCGGTACGTACCCGGCGGCGGGCGCACGCCGGCGCGCGTCCCGCTGCACCGCCGCGACGCGCCCGCGCAGCTCGTGCCGCATATGGCGCGCGTGCTGGCCGCCGCCGCCGTGCGCGCGCCGCCCGCGCGCCACGCCTGCACCGGTACGTACCCGGCGGCGGGCGCACGCCGGCGCGCGTCCCGCTGCACCGCCGCGACGCGCCCGCGCAGCTCGTGCCGCATATGGCGCGCGTGCTGGCCGCCGCCGCCGTGCGCGCGCCGCCCGCGCGCCACGCCTGCACCGGTACGTACCCGGCGGCGGGCGCACGCCGGCGCGCGTCCCGCTGCACCGCCGCGACGCGCCCGCGCAGCTCGTGCCGCATATGGCGCGCGTGCTGGCCGCCGCCGCCGTGCCGTTTGATTCTTTCACAGCCGAAAGAGACTGTAGACCCGTGTATCTGATATAAACTATAACTCGACACCTTAACGCATTCCTGATAAAAACGGTCTCGACAGACAGACGGGCGACAAATAATCGATCCTAATAAGGTTGTTTTTTTCTTTAGAGGTACGGTACTTTAAAAACCAATGAATTTAAAATCGACAAGAGAATTGTTATAAAGTTTGTGTCCCTTAGGAGGCGGCGGGTGCGGCACGGCTGCGTGCGGCGCGCGCGGCGCGTGCGGCTGCGGGCTGCGCTGCGCGCGCGCCGCGCCGCCGTGTCGCGCGCAGCACTTCCGCTGCGGCGCCGCCGAGTGCATCCCTCTGCACTGGAAGTGAGTATACTCTCTGCGGCTCGGGTGCGGCGCGGTGCGGGCTGCGCTGCCACCAAAATAAACAAATCGCTATTTAAGGTTCATACATACCGTTTGTCTGTTGTATGTAGGCGTTTGGTTTTAAGTATCCCGGCGATTGCACGTAGTAGTGTATTATGTAGGAATATATTTGAATCTGGGTCGTGACGTCCGCCCACAGATGCGACGGGCAGCGCGACTGCGCGGACGGGTCGGACGAGGCGGCGTGCGGCGCGTGCGCGGCGGGGCTGCGCTGCGCGGACGGCTCGTGCGGCGCCGCGCTGTCCGCGTGCGGCGCCGGCGCCTACTGCGCGCACGCGCCGTTGCCGCACGCCTTCCGGTACGTACAACGTTACGGACTAAACAATCGTGAAAAAATGGAAAGAACGTAGGACGCATTATCGGAACAGCGGATCTGCCTTCCGTTCCAGATGCGACGAGCGCCTGTGCCTGGCGCCGGAGCTGGTGTGCGACGGGCGCCGCCACTGCGCCGACGGCGCCGACGAGGTGCCGCCCGCCTGCGTCGGGAAGGACGACCCGGTAAGGACACTTTTATTTAATTTTATTTTTGTATACTTATTCACATTACTACATACTCAGGCGGTGGTAGCCTAGCAGGAAAACCTCCGCCTTCCAAGGAGAAGTTCGTACGTTCAAATCCCAGTGCGGAAACGTACCGATGTAGTTCTGTAAAGTTACGTACGTAATTATCAGTCATATCGGTGAAGGAATAAATTGTGAGAAAACCCTACGCTAGCGGAGAATTTTTTCGAAGGTAGGTATGTTATCCACCAATCCGGACCGGACCACGTGTTTAATTATAATTTAATTTTTTATTTGGTTCACAAAATGGATGTACCACTTTCTAATTATATAAGGATAAAAGTAGTTTACACTCATTGTCAGTGTTCATCCTATAAAATAGTGAACACAGCATGCATTGCGTTGACTAGTGTAGGGTGCGTACCCCACGATCTTAGAAAGTTAAAAGTAATAGTTTAGTTATTCAGTTCAATCAGTTTCATTGCAGAAAGAACAATGGTAATGTATGTGTTGACGCTATGATGGCGTGAGGGCGACTGCCGCTGAATACTGATCCGCGGAAGCGTACAACTAGACAATGTTAAACTTGGAAAATTTTAAAGCAAGTACGTAACAAGAAATTAAAAATGAAAAGGAAGCGCCGCCATTGCGAGATCGTTTTGCTAAATCACTTAATTTTCCTTTAATATAAATTTGACTCGGAGAAGCTATGACGACGTCATAGTTACGATAAACAATCGGCCGCGTCCGAGACATAGCTACACCCGGCTCTTTTTTCATTTTTTGCGTCAAAGGTTTTCTCTAAATGGACGGTTCGCGTCGTTATTTAATTTAGAATAAATTAAAATTTCAGGAAAGTCAACCGGTGCGGCAGTCGCACGCCCTGGCGGTGTGCGGAGGCGTGGCGGGCGCCGCGGGCGCGGTGGGCGCCGCGTGGGCGCTGCTGCGGCGCTGGCGCCGCGCCGCGCGCCGCCCGCCGCCGCCCGCCGCGCTGCCGCTCGTGGCCGCCAAGCCGCCGCCGCTGCAGCCGAGAACTGAGTGAGTAGCCGGCTCCATCCGTGTCGCCTAACCAACCGGTGCGGCGGCGTGGCGGGCGCCGCGGGCGCGGTGGGCGCCGCGTGGGCGCTGCTGCGGCGCTGGCGCCGCGCCGCGCGCCGCCCGCCGCCGCCCGCCGCGCTGCCGCTCGTGGCCGCCAAGCCGCCGCCGCTGCAGCCGAGAACTGAGTGAGTAGCCGGCTCCATCCGTGTCGCCTAACCAACCGGTGCGGCGGCGTGGCGGGCGCCGCGGGCGCGGTGGGCGCCGCGTGGGCGCTGCTGCGGCGCTGGCGCCGCGCCGCGCGCCGCCCGCCGCCGCCCGCCGCGCTGCCGCTCGTGGCCGCCAAGCCGCCGCCGCTGCAGCCGAGAACTGAGTGAGTAGCCGGCTCCATCCGTGTCGCCTAACCAACCGGTGCGGCGGCGTGGCGGGCGCCGCGGGCGCGGTGGGCGCCGCGTGGGCGCTGCTGCGGCGCTGGCGCCGCGCCGCGCGCCGCCCGCCGCCGCCCGCCGCGCTGCCGCTCGTGGCCGCCAAGCCGCCGCCGCTGCAGCCGAGAACTGAGTGAGTAGCCGGCTCCATCCGTGTCGCCTAACCAACCGGTGCGGCGGCGTGGCGGGCGCCGCGGGCGCGGTGGGCGCCGCGTGGGCGCTGCTGCGGCGCTGGCGCCGCGCCGCGCGCCGCCCGCCGCCGCCCGCCGCGCTGCCGCTCGTGGCCGCCAAGCCGCCGCCGCTGCAGCCGAGAACTGAGTGAGTAGCCGGCTCCATCCGTGTCGCCTAACCAACCGGTGCGGCGGCGTGGCGGGCGCCGCGGGCGCGGTGGGCGCCGCGTGGGCGCTGCTGCGGCGCTGGCGCCGCGCCGCGCGCCGCCCGCCGCCGCCCGCCGCGCTGCCGCTCGTGGCCGCCAAGCCGCCGCCGCTGCAGCCGAGAACTGAGTGAGTAGCCGGCTCCATCCGTGTCGCCTAACCAACCGGTGCGGCGGCGTGGCGGGCGCCGCGGGCGCGGTGGGCGCCGCGTGGGCGCTGCTGCGGCGCTGGCGCCGCGCCGCGCGCCGCCCGCCGCCGCCCGCCGCGCTGCCGCTCGTGGCCGCCAAGCCGCCGCCGCTGCAGCCGAGAACTGAGTGAGTAGCCGGCTCCATCCGTGTCGCCTAACCAACCGGTGCGGCGGCGTGGCGGGCGCCGCGGGCGCGGTGGGCGCCGCGTGGGCGCTGCTGCGGCGCTGGCGCCGCGCCGCGCGCCGCCCGCCGCCGCCCGCCGCGCTGCCGCTCGTGGCCGCCAAGCCGCCGCCGCTGCAGCCGAGAACTGAGTGAGTAGCCGGCTCCATCCGTGTCGCCTAACCAACCGGTGCGGCGGCGTGGCGGGCGCCGCGGGCGCGGTGGGCGCCGCGTGGGCGCTGCTGCGGCGCTGGCGCCGCGCCGCGCGCCGCCCGCCGCCGCCCGCCGCGCTGCCGCTCGTGGCCGCCAAGCCGCCGCCGCTGCAGCCGAGAACTGAGTGAGTAGCCGGCTCCATCCGTGTCGCCTAACCAACCGGTGCGGCGGCGTGGCGGGCGCCGCGGGCGCGGTGGGCGCCGCGTGGGCGCTGCTGCGGCGCTGGCGCCGCGCCGCGCGCCGCCCGCCGCCGCCCGCCGCGCTGCCGCTCGTGGCCGCCAAGCCGCCGCCGCTGCAGCCGAGAACTGAGTGAGTAGCCGGCTCCATCCGTGTCGCCTAACCAACCGGTGCGGCGGCGTGGCGGGCGCCGCGGGCGCGGTGGGCGCCGCGTGGGCGCTGCTGCGGCGCTGGCGCCGCGCCGCGCGCCGCCCGCCGCCGCCCGCCGCGCTGCCGCTCGTGGCCGCCAAGCCGCCGCCGCTGCAGCCGAGAACTGAGTGAGTAGCCGGCTCCATCCGTGTCGCCTAACCAACCGGTGCGGCGGCGTGGCGGGCGCCGCGGGCGCGGTGGGCGCCGCGTGGGCGCTGCTGCGGCGCTGGCGCCGCGCCGCGCGCCGCCCGCCGCCGCCCGCCGCGCTGCCGCTCGTGGCCGCCAAGCCGCCGCCGCTGCAGCCGAGAACTGAGTGAGTAGCCGGCTCCATCCGTGTCGCCTAACCAACCGGTGCGGCGGCGTGGCGGGCGCCGCGGGCGCGGTGGGCGCCGCGTGGGCGCTGCTGCGGCGCTGGCGCCGCGCCGCGCGCCGCCCGCCGCCGCCCGCCGCGCTGCCGCTCGTGGCCGCCAAGCCGCCGCCGCTGCAGCCGAGAACTGAGTGAGTAGCCGGCTCCATCCGTGTCGCCTAACCAACCGGTGCGGCGGCGTGGCGGGCGCCGCGGGCGCGGTGGGCGCCGCGTGGGCGCTGCTGCGGCGCTGGCGCCGCGCCGCGCGCCGCCCGCCGCCGCCCGCCGCGCTGCCGCTCGTGGCCGCCAAGCCGCCGCCGCTGCAGCCGAGAACTGAGTGAGTAGCCGGCTCCATCCGTGTCGCCTAACCAACCGGTGCGGCGGCGTGGCGGGCGCCGCGGGCGCGGTGGGCGCCGCGTGGGCGCTGCTGCGGCGCTGGCGCCGCGCCGCGCGCCGCCCGCCGCCGCCCGCCGCGCTGCCGCTCGTGGCCGCCAAGCCGCCGCCGCTGCAGCCGAGAACTGAGTGAGTAGCCGGCTCCATCCGTGTCGCCTAACCAACCGGTGCGGCGGCGTGGCGGGCGCCGCGGGCGCGGTGGGCGCCGCGTGGGCGCTGCTGCGGCGCTGGCGCCGCGCCGCGCGCCGCCCGCCGCCGCCCGCCGCGCTGCCGCTCGTGGCCGCCAAGCCGCCGCCGCTGCAGCCGAGAACTGAGTGAGTAGCCGGCTCCATCCGTGTCGCCTAACCAACCGGTGCGGCGGCGTGGCGGGCGCCGCGGGCGCGGTGGGCGCCGCGTGGGCGCTGCTGCGGCGCTGGCGCCGCGCCGCGCGCCGCCCGCCGCCGCCCGCCGCGCTGCCGCTCGTGGCCGCCAAGCCGCCGCCGCTGCAGCCGAGAACTGAGTGAGTAGCCGGCTCCATCCGTGTCGCCTAACCAACCGGTGCGGCGGCGTGGCGGGCGCCGCGGGCGCGGTGGGCGCCGCGTGGGCGCTGCTGCGGCGCTGGCGCCGCGCCGCGCGCCGCCCGCCGCCGCCCGTCGCACTGCCGAGAACCGAGTGAGTATTCCTAATTCCCGCACAGCTTAACACTTTGACTGTTGAACCGATTTTCTTGTCTAGCTACGGTTACGTTGTGTTTTCTCGTACCCGCGACGAGTTATAAAAAACACATCAGTTGTGTTTTCAACAGTGAACGTGACAAACCTCGGCGTTACCAGTTTCTCGTCGTCGACTCGTTTTTGTCTAGTAAATATGAATTAAATACACGAAAGTTGATAATAGAACGTGTGTAATGTATAAACTCAATACTAGATGGCGCCGCAGTCGCACGGCAAATTCCTGCATCGCGCAAGCGTTTGTCGCGGCCCATCGGAGGTAGGCACTTGTTTTAGTTTATAGAATTCGCGATAAACATAAACCTTATGTATTAAGGTGCGTTTCGAATGATATATTCTTGCATGCTGGATGCTTGTTTTTTGTCTTATACAAATTTGAACCATATACTATGTAAAAGACAAATAAAACAAGCACCCAGAATGCAGAAATATTTGATTCGAAACGCACCTTAATTCATAGGGTTTACGTTTATCGCGAACTCCACAAACTAAAACAAGTACCTACCTCCGATGAGCCGCGACAAACGCTTTTGCGCGATGCAAGAATTTGCCGTGCGACTGCGGCGCCATCTAGTATTGAGTTTATACATTACACACGTTCTATTACTTATACAAAACTTTAGTTGATATTATTAGAAACGAACAACATTTTGAACTAGATAGACGACGATACCCCTTTTCTTTTACTTTTTTTAATGCATTCAATATCAAATTGGAATGTTTCAACCACCACCGGATTCTAAGTACGGTCACTACGGCGCGAGTTTAGCTGACGCACGTTTCGTTTGTGTTCCAGCTCGTCCACGACGACGGAGAGCGCGTGCGGGCGGTACCCGCGCCCCACGCTCAACCCGCCGCCCTCGCCCGCCACGGCGTCCAGCGGCGCGGGGGGCGCGGGGGGCGGCGCGGGGGGGCGGCGGCGCGCCTACCGCCACTACCGCGCCATCAACCGGCCGCCGCCGCCCACGCCCGCCTCCACCGACGCCTGCGAGTCGGAGCCGGAGGCGCGCGCCCCGCCGCCCTCGCCCGCGCCGCCGCTCTACCGACACTGACGACACACTATTTAAAAATGAGAGACAAAATTCACTTATTTTTAACCAGCTTTTATTAGCTTGGTATGTATGTAACGGAATCTTTGAACGTGGTTTCCACCCCTTTCAAAACGTCGGGTTCATTTGAAACTTTGCACACTTATCGAGGACCGGTGACAATACAATAATAAAATTAACATTCATCTATCTATCTATCTATTCAGCCCGTATCCACCCACTGCTGGGTATAGGCCTCCTCTGTTTCACGCCATTTGTTCCGGTCCTGTGCCAGTCTCATCCATTCAATCCCGACGTGCTTTGCGATGTAACATTCATACCTACTAAAAAATAAAGGAAGTAAATTACTTATAGTAAAAAAAACTATAAAACACGCTTTAATAGCAAGCAAGCAATTATTGCGTTTAAAAAGATACGTTGTGGCATTCTATGGGGGAGATATATAGATATCTCTCTATAGATATATCTCTATATCTCTTTCTATGTTCAGCAGTGGACATCTTCCGGATGATGATGATGAACGAGGATACTACGTGTCTTCCTGCTATTACGATTGTAATTCAGTAATATGACGAAGCTTATTAAAACCACATGCGGAAACGTAGCGACGGAAATCAACGTGATTCCAATCGTCAATGAAGAGTAGAAAACTAGGAACCCTCGTTAAGAAGTCGTTAATCTTGTGTGCTGACGATTTATATTTGTAATCGTGCAGATCAGTCAACAGAATTTTGTGTTGTGCCTAAACCCGACACGTCAATAGGAAACAAAACGGAAAGTGTCGCAACGAGACGTTACGAAAAATAGTTATTAACATTATATACCTTTGCATTCTATGACCGTAGCATCCACGAAATGACGCCACGGTTTCAAATATACATTTGATATTAACATTAACTTTCGACCTGACAAAACCACGATTGCTATGGTTTTACCGAAACTTTGAAGCAACTTTGCAGCATTAAAATGGGAAAAGGTCTTAAATTTTTGCGAATTCAATTCGTATTTTATAGGCAAAAACGGGTCTGATTCGCGTGCAATCGGCGTCGGCACTTTCGGTTTCGGATCTCACCAGTTTTTGTGTAGTACATATCGCTCTTTTGCAACTAGAACGCGTTATTTCACGTACAACACCTGGCCGCAATTGAGCGATATGCCTCGAGTTTAAAGTTTTTTTTTTGTACTCATTTTATTATCTCACTCTCTCATTTAAAAAAAATAAAAAACTTTTTTGGCAGCTCTGGCATTCAATGTGTAATAGGGTTTTAAATATATATTTTTTCTTATAAATATTAATAATTGAATATAGTATTCACTGTTGTGATGTGTGTTGTGACTTGTGATTAACCATTTAAATATTTTATTTCACTCACGAAAGTGTAAGAAATTCGATGACCCTTTGACAAATGATGATATCTAACTATATAGACGAAGGCTTTCATGTTATGTTTTTATCGATATAGGACATATTTGCGATTACCAGATTTGATTGTGGCATTTAAGTTTAGCGACATCGTTTTTGATCTGTCGCCTTTTAAAGAAAGCAATATCAAATGCGTGATGTTAAACAAATAAACAGTATACTTTCCTTACATATATTTTTGTACACATTGTATATTTTGTAGAAAATGTTATATAACTTTATTTTGTAGGGTGATAACTTCCATAGCAACAAACTTAAATCGATTTGAATTAGTTCATCTAGAGCCGATTAACAATAGTTTTGATTGAAATTGGTTGCAATCAAATTACGTAATTAGCCTACTAAATTACTTCTCTAACTAGCAAGTGTTGTGTCATATGAACAAAAATATGCTTTAACTACTTAAGTTTTATCTATATAAGGAGAACTACGAAGCAATGACACGGAAACTATATCGAAATGGTGCTATTTCACTGTTCGTGCCTCATTAGAATAAGAATTAAATCTCTATTGTGTATAATATAGGATAAGCTAGCTAAATTGACGGTTGTAAATAAAATTATGTTTAATTAGTTAAATTATATACTGACATTATTTTTGTACGGAGCTCTTTGAGAATCGTTGGTTAGACAACCGGCTAGGCGATTCACAACCTTTCGATAAGTCAGCTATCGATCGATACGGTCCATTATTGTTCAATTAGTTTCGTAAACCCAACGTGTATTGTAATCGATTCGATTATTGTATTGTATCGCAATCGACAGCTAAGTTGAAATTGAATCGAAAGCACAGGTCGATTAACCTGAATAGCTCGAAAATTTAAGTTTCGAAGGTACGAGCTAATATCAAATCGATTCGGATTCTTATTGAATATTTTTGAATCGTTTAGCAAGTCTCGAAGATTCAACCATAGTTTTAGTTACGGATGATGCTTCAAAACCAAGAACGCAAATATTTAAATGAAAAATGTGTGCTGCTTCGAAGAATAATCATTATGAAATACTTATTACTAATATAATCAAGGAATTTTACAGGCTACTGCCTGAAAATCCATCATTATCGGCCGGTTTCTGATACGTTTGTTAACTCTGACAGCAAATTAAGTCGGACTTAATCATTTGCTTAGCGGTAGGAAAAGAGCAATGTACTTACCTAACTTCTGGGTGGCACCGTAGCTGTGATAAGCTGGCGAGCTCACCACCATGTGAACGGCATGCTCGTCTCGTTACTTAGAACCATAAAAAAACTTAAGTTATTCACAAACAATACTAGGAGGCCGCATGGTGCGCACGAAAGCACAGGCTTTGTCAGTTTAACTGTTTTGAAATCTATATTCACTATGATATCAAAGTTAACAAATGTCACAGAAAGTAACTCGGATGTTATTATTAAATGATGTACATATCTGGTTATTTTCAGACTGCCTGTTACTGTGTTATTTTACACTATTTGTGGCTGAATATAACTGTTAAATATGGTAATACTTTAATTAACTATGAAAATATATGTTTATCGTTGAACTGTATATTGGTAACATTGTTTGTGTTACCTTTCACGATGTAAGTGCCATTGTGATAATTTAATCAATATAATTTATCGTTAATAATCCTAATTGGTTAATTACAATAATAATTAATGATGTTACAGTTTTTGTGATGCCTCGACATTCATTGAAACCGTGTAAAAATCTTTTAAAAGTCCCTGTGTATTGGATATCCGTATATTACAAAGTCGCAATGCATAAACATTTTGTTAGTTTCAATCATTTAGTCAACCAACCTTGTTCTGTTATTTCATTGTTCACGTCATCACGTTCTCAATAATTGTCGAGGTGTCAGAAACATGTTGTATTGTTGCTTACCACTTTAAATTTATAAAAAAAATTGTTGAAATGTTTGCTATGTGATTATAATAATTTCTATTGTGGACAACGACTTTTCTTGTTTCCGTATGAGAATCGACTTAATTATTGATAGGACGTAACTAATTATGCCTTTTATATCACCGAACAATAGCTTAAGATGACTTTTTATTGACAAACTGACTGATAACAGAGTGTAATAAAATATTTTCTTGTACCTGTTACTCGCGTATTTTATTGGATACTATAACAACTCCTTATCTCATCCTATCCCACGTAGCAGTTCTCTATTGATTCCAGTCTTCTACGTATATCTACAGGTTATTCAATTTTATTATTTGTTTTATTTTGTTGTTTGTCTGAGTGTTTTTAGTACCATGGTCGTCGTAATTCCTGATTTCCTAGATAGTTACAAATAGTTACATATTCCCTAGGGCTGGTTTTTATGCAAAATTGAATGTAGCAAGGTTTGATTAGCATTCAATTTGCTATCCAAAGCAAATTTGTAATATTGACACTACTTAAATAACAATAATTATATAGAAAACTAAAACTTAAAAATCTAACAAAAGAGGGGTGTCCATGAGGAATGGTGCCAAGAACACTGGCTGCATTTCTACGATGAATAGCAATAGCTATTTTCTGTGCATGAAATGAGCCAGCCCTGACCCCATGGACCAAAAGTTTCAAAGCCAAGGGCCAAAAAAAAACACGTAATCAGTAGATAGCGTTACGTATTCGCGTCGCTTGGCTTCTTCTGCGGCTTCCGCCGCCGCTCCGGCCTTCAAAACAGATCCACTGAGATGACAAGGGGCTAACGTATCGACACACGTAGCGTCCCAAAAAAGAGCCTTTTCTCGCTCCGAGGGGATCAAAGTCAGGCCGTCCGGGCGCTTGCCATCACGCACCAACCCTACAGGTTCTAAAAGAGAAGGAACATTGATGGTAGCAAGCGCCCGTTTGATGATGCCATTAATGGAGCCGTGGCGGGAAAATTTAAGTTGGCAGAAAAAATCATGGAGTCCCTTCCTGTCGACGTCGCTTCCTGTTGGAATTATGACTTTCGGTACACGTTTTTTAATTCCAATAAATAATATGAAATTTCACTTGCACCTTGTCGTCAAGACCGCAGGATAAATAAAATGAATAAATTTTTTAAATTTTAAATTAAACGAAGGCTAAACAGAAAAAAAATACATTTGGGCGTTTGTCACTGTCACACGTCATTTGTATTGGTCTGTTCGCCCAGCAGTGTTTACAGATAGTGTTTTTTTTCGCAATTTAGGGGAAAAAAATATCAATAAGTAATGTTAAAATTTGATGAATTATTATTTTATCTATGTATGATTTGTTGTGGAACAAGAAAAGAGACACAAAGAAGTTTCTCTACTAAGTTGACCTGCACTACTGCCTGTTGGCACTAGTGAGGCACTTTTTATTGGCAGATTTAAAACACCAAGTATTCAAAACGTGCATAAAATGCACTGAGCTGAATAATTGTGGTTACGGGGGCTCTTTTGACGTTTAAGTGCAATATAACAAATGTTTTAAAATAAATAGCAAAAATACATGAGTTTTTTTTGTCTTTTATGGAAATTTCAATAACTTCGTCTTCGTCCACCCGGCCAGCCACTCTGTCAAATTCAGTCAATGTTTTGTTGTGTTCGTTGACAGAACTTTGGCGATTATCAGATTTCGTCATTTTCATGTTTTTCAATCATTTTATTATATTTTACAGTGGATTTCTGCTGAAATAGTTGACTTCTTATTTGGCATGTTATAAAATTTCATTGGGAATTATAAAACAGCTACCATGGATTTATTTTCCACTCTCTGGATGATTGTATCTTACGGCTTTTTAGCCGCTCTAGCAGTTCTTGTTTTGGTGAGTTTATTTAGTTTAATTCCTTTTCACCCGTTGGTTTTAATTATCCTGTTGTTATTGTCAAATATACATATACCTAGTACAGTTCAAAGGAACCCTTGGTTTAATACCTATAGAATTTCAGTGTATCAACTGCTTGGTTGGCTACTTCAAAAGTACACGTAATACCTAGATGATATTACGATAAATAAATATCATAATTAAAAGTAAGCTAATTAAAAAATCTTGCAATAATAAAGCTTTTAATTTCAGTTATCAGTTACTCTATACATAATAACTGATCCGTATCCCGTGGTCGCAAAATATAAAGAAGAAGAGACATACTACGATCCAAACACAAAGACAAAGCTGAAGTTTCCGAATATTTCAGAATCTCAGTCTGTAAACCTGAGTGTGGTAGTTCCTGCTTACAATGAAATGGAGAGATGTGAGTAAACCTAATTTTCTCAGGCCATCTCTGACCCACTTCTTTATTGATTCACAATTAAAAAAATACCCTTTAAATTATTTTTTGGATAGAAGGATTGTCTTAGCAATCTAACTCAATATAGAACATTAGGTATAAAAATTGTTCTGTGCATGAACATTTCAAATAAATACAAAAAAAATAATATGTAGTGAGCTACAACATTTTTAACATGTTGACTGCTGGAAACACAAGAAGTTTGTGTTTTTTATCACCTTATGAGAGTGCAGGAAAATACACCTGTTATGTTAGCGCAGTTTACGTGCCCGCTGTGTGGCAAAACACAGATCTGTGTGTGTAATGCGGCACTACTACAGTGCGGCTCACACAGACTGCACTCCATTGCTGGAAAACGCACATGGTCCATACCAATGCCTAAATGTAAAAACTGGTTCAGCAGTCAACATGTTAACAACCTAACCTAACTCTTCCAGTGCCACCAATGCTTGACGAGGCTATAGAGTTCTTAGAAAACAGAACCAAAAATTACCCTTCATACAAGTACGAAATAATTGTAGTCAGTGATGGAAGCAAAGACAGGACAGTGGCGGTTGCCACGTCGTACACAGAGAAATACGGAAGTGAGAAAGTGAGGTGTTTAGAACTTGTGAAGAATAGAGGGAAAGGTGGTGCAGTGCGGTTGGTGAGTTAATCTCTTATATTGCTTACAGAGACAATAGATTTATAATTGTTGTATAGCCAGATCCATGACTAAGCAATTAAGCAGTCCACAAGTTAACAAATTCACTGCTGAAAACACAACAGTTGTGTTTTTATAACTTGCTATGAGTATGGGAAAACACAACTGTTGTGTTAGTGGTATGGGAAAACACAATGGTGTGTGCAGATCCGTAACCATTGCTAGACAAGAAAATCGTCTGTGTTAATAAAGATCTTTTATATAGACAAACAAGCATTGCGGCCCATCCAATGGTAAGTGGGTACCTCCGCCCTATGGACATCTGCAACACCAGAGGCATTGCCATTGCGTAGCATACCTTTGTTAGAAAGGACTCTGATGGACTGTGACACAGTATCTCTGACACTTAGTTAATTAATACAATAACAATTAGTCCCAATCTCACTAGGGAATCCCTATGTCTATGGAATCAAGAACTATGAGTACCATGATCTCCGTGGTGTTCTCAAATATTTGTAAAACTCACAACTGCAAACTTCACAGTCAACTCATCACCAACTTCATCCAATCAAAGGAGGATGTCAATAATAATATAAAATAAGTTATCCAAATCAAATACTTAGATCCAAACCCCTAACTACGATCCCCTGTATCTAAGAAATCAGGAACTGTTACTATATAAGTATAGTTATGGTGACATAGTAAGCTATGTCACCATAAAATTATCAAGTAATATATTTCTTACTGTCAACTTTTTACAGGGCGTCCAAAGTGCCAGAGGAGCAACCATATTATTTGCTGATGCGGACGGTGCTTCAAAGTTTGAAGATCTGACTAAACTGGAGGCTGCCTTAAAAGATATAGTGAATTGTGATGGTATCACTCAGCCCGCTGACGTCTGTAATGGCTTAGCTTTAGTCATTGGCTCTAGGGCCCATCTGGAGAAAGAATCTTTGGCTACTAGAAGTGTTTTTCGGTTGGTTTGATTCAGAATTCCCTGAACATGTTCTAATTTCCTTACTCACAAAAAATATTTCTTGCATGTACTAGGAAGTTTCCAGCTATGGCTGACCCTACAAGACAATGATGAGTTTCAACATATTACTTTCGGAGCTCGTGGTAGAATTATATATATGAATTTTTCTAACAAAATTTTTTGTTGTTTTCAGGAACATATTAATGTACGGCTTCCATTTCTTGGTCTGGTTGTTTACCGTTAAAGGTATCAAGGACACACAGTGCGGATTCAAACTGTTTACTAGAAGAGCTGCCAGAATCTGCTTCCAAAGTCTACATGTTAACAGGTGGTAGGTATCTTGACAGAAATCAAAGCGAAGCGGTGACCCCTCATCAGCTAAATCACCAACATACTGCTCTGCTTTATTTAAAACTTTATTCAATTTCAGGGCCTTTGATGTGGAACTGCTGCACATAGCTCAAACACTGAATGTACCAATAGCAGAGATCCCTGTAAGATGGACTGAGATTGAAGGCTCTAAAGTAACCCCTGTGCTATCCTGGATACAGATGGGATGTGACCTAGGTCTTATCTGGCTCAAGTACTCTATCGGAGTGTGGAAAATCAAGAATGACAAAGTTGAATAAGCACAATTACTATTACTCGTTTATAAGAAAAATAAATCAAGCATTTATTTTGAAAGAATGTTTATTAAAAAATATGCACAAATAGCATAATGTATATTTTCATAATAGCTTATAAACAACATATCTTGCTGAAAGCAACCATGATAAAAGTCGCTGGGAATAATTCAGACATCATAGAAACTTTACATAGTAGGTGTAATATAAAATGCACATGTAGTTACAGTAGTCATAATGGATTTTGGTAACTCTGATGCCAGCGAGTGGCTGTGCAGTTGCTATTTTTGGTGTAAAGGTGGAGAGAGTGGTTTATAACTGTCTCACTCTTTTGCTTACACTACATCCTGATTCCTGTCTCACTTTACGTAACAAAAGCAAACTGTTTCATCACTACGTGTGTAACCATTTGGATACCCAAACCTCAGAGCCACCAAGAACCTTTATAACTATTGTTCATCTATAAAACATGGAATAAATATCTTAAATATATCAATAAAGTATGTTGTAACGTGAAATACAACAGCTATTACGACACAAAGTACCGGAGTTTTATGTCAAAGTTCAGAAAATTTGCTCGAAAATGCTATGTTTGAGCAGTATGACAAACTACTACAAAATTTGGCGAAGTGAGCATTGTCTTCAGAAGAAAGTGCAGGTAAAATCGTATTGCAGATTGAGGGCGTGCTCCCACTAGAAAAATCATTTATCAGCCACGCCCTAAAGCGAATATGCCGCAAGTTACAGTGCGTATTAAAGTGGCGACTGACATAATTATATAAATTACTTCTTTGATATTTGTTATGAATAGAAAAAATTAGATTGTTCGTTGAATAATAAAGCCTAGCATCCACTAGACAACAACTGACGCACATGTGGCAACATTCAGTGTGTACAATATTTGAGTGTTAACTCGCCGCGCATAATATTTGTTCTAACTCTAACCCACTAACTCATTTTCTTTATAAGAAATATGAAATAATGTAAATATATGCACAGGTCTATTTTATGCCAACTCATCATTATGGACATGCTCTGAATATGAATCATGAATATAACGCGGAACATTTGTAGGCTAGTGGATAAAGGCTCACGATATGCTCATTCTATCCCTTACAACATACGCAAGGCAAATCAGTCGCCACCACGATACAATAGCATATAATAATGACACACTCTCAAAAGGCACAGGCGCCCCCGTGCGTTGATAACGCTTACCTATTTGACAATAAAAATAAATCGTACTTATCTAACATTTTCATTACATTCAAAAATATCGCTATTTTATCACGGGTGTTCCTCTTTTCTTTCACGTCTTGAGTGTGGAAAAGAAATCCTCCCAGGAATGTATCATTAATATTTGCCATATCTATAATTTAGGTCATTGACCATTGACACATTTCTTTTATTTCACTAACTGATCCAATGCTACAAGTTTAACTTTCACATTGAGATACTTTTCTACAAAATTCAATTAATACAGGTACTTAATTTAGGAAGCTACAAGAGACAGATCAAGAAGAGTAGAAAATTCTACAGAGGACATGCTTTCGTCTACTTTGGAATAGGATAGTAAGACAGAATAATAATACAAATCAAAATTGAAAATTTTAGCAATGTGGCATCACAAAGTTAAACATTTATAGTAATAATTTTATCTCTATGTAAATTTTTATTCATTCTAAATATCAAGAAAGAAGTTGGTATTATTCTATCAAAAATTAGTTTCTACCTTTTTCTATAAAACATAGTAAACGAAAGCATTTAATTGCTACCTTTGAACATCATTCAGAGGAAGTTCGAAGACATTTTCTTGAAAATCATTCATTCTCTACGGCCAACACTAAAGGAAAAAGAAAGTTCCTATTAGTTCAACATACATATTTCTTATTACAATACCTAAATATATCATAAACATTAATTTTGAGACTTCTTTGATTTTTATATAACTTTGATTTCGATTATGTGTGCAGTAAGATGGCATAAGATTCAGTAAAGCGGTGTTCACATTACTACAAATTTTATGGCAAAAAAAACAAAAGACTAAACTTTTGGTTTTAAAACCTTATTACTATTTTTGCTCTAAATTTGTCATCATTTAGTTATTACTATTTCTTTCATTTTCGATGTTATGATCCGAAAATAAAAGCAATACTTTGGAGGTTAAATTATGTTCTGTTTGGTGCACACAGAATCATCATCCATATAAATTCAATAAATAGGTCATTTGCAACAAGAAGATCATCAATAACATACATATATACAATCTCCTTAACAGCGTGTTGTGGAGATAACACGTTCTTGTCCCCAATAAGCGAAATTATTTATTTAGCTTAGTACAAATGGATGGCGTGATTTACATAAAATAGCAGACTTGAGTTCAGACAATTGTGGAACTTACTGTTTTAAAAATAAGTAGCAAGTTGAAACATGCAAAAACGAAACAATACCGCATTTGCCTTTGACAAAGTTCTTAGCTTCATAAGCTGTACAATTTTTTTTAACAACCCATTTATTTGTTAACCATGTCTTTGACTATCACTAAATTATAATTCAGTTGGATAATTATTAATAACAATAGAGATTTAAGCTTTATAGCTTAAAATAATGCGATGACACTCTAATTTTTCGTTAATAAATTTTAATAAAAACATTCAAAAATTTCGTAAGTTTCAGTATTCTTTAGAAAATCTGCATTACATTTAAACTTACTGATACTTACAATATACCATCAATAGACATGATTTTTGAAGCAGTAAATATAATATTTTGATGATGGCATTTTAATTTTAAATTCTACACATTTATTAAAATATTTCCAGTTATTTACAGAACATTTAGATGACATAAAATTTTGTGCTATCTCATAGTGCATTGGACGTATATGTGCATACTGTCAGCTCTAAAATAACACATAAGGGGATAACGAACCGACCAGAGGGGGAGGGGGAGGTAATGTAAGGACATGTTTGAGCCTTCCGGGGTCGGGACGCTAGTGCCGCGCGGTAAGACCAGGAGCCCATTGAATATTTAAAGTCTTGTCAGAACGTCAGATCGAAGCAACACGTGACCAAAATACTGGTCTTTAATTTTCCCTAAACACTAAGCATTGCCGTACAACGTGGCAATGCCGCCAGCATATTGGGAGCGTTGCCTACTGGTAGCGGTTTATGAGACTAGTGTTCTCATAATCCATTATAGTTTCTGTAAATAAAAATATTATTTATAAAAGAGGATCTTACAAACTTAACACAATATAATAACTGTGTATCAAGCGATTCGGAGGAAAAGTATTTTGTACATCATGCACGTGATTTCAAACTGTAGAGGTTTTTTAGGTCAGATAAAAACAGGCTTCCTTCTGGGCAGTCGCTCAACTACGTACGTATAAATCGTGCCAGTAATACAAACTATTACAAGTTTTGCCAACTGCAATCGCTAGCGAGTATATAAAAAAACATTTGTATAGCATTTTTAGTTACTTGTTACCGCTGGGGGCGCTGCACTCTATGTGATACAAAAGTTTTACTATAGCGACTATAATAAGCAGAACTAGTAATAGGAGCGGTAATGAGATCAATCATTGAGTTTAGTCCTATATCAAGTTTGATTTTGTACCGGCGAGGCTGGGTGAAATCTAGCGAATTTTAACTTTGCTCGGGCCTATTTAGATAGGCTATCACTGGCATGGATATCACTGAGTGTTTGCTCAGCACATTCAAGTTTATAATTTCTAACCGACATTGATGTGCTTTTAGAAAAAAATATAGCTTTGGATAGTTAGTTTAGCTAAGCACAGCGCAGCATAGCTTAACCTTTATAATAAGCATTGCACCATGAAATGTGCGATTCTCGAATAGGTATAAATACATTAAGTCCCTATTTTCCTTCGAAATTCCTGCGCGGACGAAGAATTTTTTCCATGGCGTACAAAAATAGCCCAATTTTCTGTAGGCGAATCTCATTTTGTACGCGTACATATTTATTAGTTGCAGTTGTAAGTGATCTATCTTGACGGACAAAAAAGTACCCTCGAGGATTGTCCTTTGTATGTGCAGGCCTCAAAGCCGAGTGTCACTTCGCACAGATTTCACCCGACCTTTAAGTTTGAAGAAAAACTTAAGTCTTTCCTAGAACACCCCGCGCGTCGTTTATACCTTCAGCCCGAAGACCATTTTGAGGAACTGCTCGTAGTGGATGGTGATGACGCCGTCTTGGTCGGTGTCGTATTGCCGGAACGCTGAAGTTAGTGTCTGGAAATGACGTCATTACTGTTATAATTTTTATCCATTAGCCTCAATTATCCGAACGCCCGTTAATATATTCAACAGTGCACGGTTTCTGGCTGTTAATGGACAGGCTGCGACGCTGCCGGACGCATAAAGGTTAGAGATAGAGGGGATAGCCTCATGAACATTCATTTGCAGATGCAAAACTGTCGAGAGACCATGGTCCCAAGTTTTTATCCACAAGAAGGCCTACGGCCTACATATCCCGGGCAGCAAATAACAAAAGGGCAATTGCAAATTACGAAATATATCTAAATTGCTCTCGTGACGTAATCCAATCGACGCAGCTTTTGGGCATAACTTTTCCTTAATGCTTAGTACTTGTTTACCTACTGTAGTGTAACAAACGACAGAACACCGTCACGGCGGCGTAGCAATAAAACACAACAGCCTATATCTTTGAGATATTGAGTCATTGGTACTTGCAAAAACGTAATGATTTCATCATCAAAATAAGTTATATGTTGCGTAATATGTACTTCCAGAAAAGCTTTAGCAAGCTAATCAAAAATTATTCTACTGTTTATCACTGTGGAGTACCTTTGTCTACTTTACTTTACGTATAGTGATGTTGTGATTGATTTGATGATGGATATTAATAGGTATTCTATACTTGTCAGGAGAGATAACACGTTAACTGCTGAACCGGTTTAATTTTGTCACATTTGCTGATCATCACGCAACTTGTCTGTTTACTAGCCCTGGCATTGTGTTATAACTAAACTCTAGCATCTGTGCGGGCGCACACAACTGTTGTGATAAAATTGACAATACAGCAGTGCGGGTTCGCACGCCAGGCGTGTTTTCACATGCCGTAAGATTATAAAAAACACAAACGTGTGTGTTTTCAGTAGTCAATGCGTTATTATATTAGTATACAATACAATGAGATTCCGAGTGTTAGTGGAATGGAATATTATAGGGTTAGGATCTACTTACATATAAAGTAATGCAGCACTGTATAAAGTCATCAAACAATATGGTCCCTCGCCCGAACCTGTCGAACTTCTGTACCATGATGGTGACTATATCGTCTGACAGTCGGTACCCGAAGGCAGTGAGTGCATTCTTGAGTTCTTGCTTATCGATGTTCCCCGAGTTGTCTCGGTCGAACGACCGGAAGCAGTTCTGCCAGTCGCTCACGTACTTCCATAGGGCGCCGAAGTCTTCAAAGTTAATAACCCCGCGGTTTTGTTTGTCGAACATGCCTGTAAAATTAGTGGTGAGTTTTGTACCTGACGCGGCAGCAGCTGTAAGACCGCCCGCCGACAACCGTCGTAATGATAACCATATTCAATTTGACATTCGGTTCATACTAAAAACGTCAAATGAAGACGATTATCATTACGACGTTTATTACCGGTATCTAATCTATAGGAGGTAGGTATGTTATGCACCAATCCGGACTGGGCCCCCGTGGTGGATTATGGCCTTACCCTTCTCACGAAAGTGAGGAGAGACCCGTGCCCAGCAGTGGGACGTTATGGGTTGATGATGATCTAATCTATAAAAATGATTCCCTATTTCCCTTGTTCACGCCATAACTAAAGAACGACTGGACCAATTCGGCCATATTCGTTGAAGTCTGAGGAAGGTTCTTACGAAGAGAAAAATTGGAAAAGTTGCCCGGAAAATTGGAAAATTTGGGAAAAACTAAAATTATTTTTTCTATGAACTCACGATTTGACATTTGATTTTTTTCACGATCTTCAGCTATTCCTAAGTAACATGGTGGTTTTTAACCTGGGAAATACAGAGCACGTGCGGGAAAACTGCAATGACGCGGGTGAAACCGTGGGGCGCAGCTAGTATATCTATATAAAATAGTTCAACAAGTTGCTCCCGTTTGTTATCGATTGATAGCGATCGTGAAGTCATGTCAGAGGCCCTTAGGCGGCCTAGCAAACCCTAACACCAGCCTACAATTTAATTCAGAGTTCAACTCTTATCACTTCACAGTACTTGCTAACTGATTACAATGAATCTGTCATTATGTGGCATTATGTGGTTCATTGCCTGCTGTTAGTTATCTGGCCTATAAAGGCCTGCACAGACGAGGGACAGTCCTCAAGGCACTTTTTTGTCCATCACACACAATACATAGATCTCTTACAAACTCATTGAATAATGCAAACGAGATACTAGTACCGTGTACAGAAAACTTTGGGAAATATTGTCATCCGCGGACAGAACAAAGTTAACTATACATTTTCTTTTTTCCCATTATGGTGCAATAGGCCAAAATGATTCAGATATATTCCCTGGTTGGAAACTGTTGCTTTAATGGTGATCGAGTCATAATTTCTCAGGGAAAATATACACAAAACTGGCTGTACTATTTAAATAAATAAATAGGCCCATTTGTGTGTATAACATTTAATATATCATGGTAGTGCAAATTGATCAAAATGAGGCCAAACACAACAGTTAATCGATGAAGAGTTTGGTTGTCTTCCTTCATGATTAGCTCCATGTTATTATATTATTTGACTGTCATCTAAACTTGACAGCGATGCAAAATATCAACTCAATTGAACAACGGAATCTATATCAACATTTACTTGGAAGACTTGACCCCAACAATCATCAGCAAATTAAATAAAAGTTACTTAATTACATATTTACAGAGTGTAAACCATCCTTACCAATCATAAGTCTAACCGTTTCTGGATTGAACGGATTCCATGTTCCGTTCGATAAAGCTTGCTGTAGCTCATCGGCGGTAATGTACCCACTGCGGTCCTTATCAACCCTGGAAATAGCAAATTTTGTTGATAACGATTACAATATAATTGTGGTACTGACAAATTTGTTTTTATTAAATATGGGTTTCCGTTTGACACTATCATGCAGGATGGTAAGCCGTTGTGTGGCCACAGCTGTGACATGATTATGTAGAGGACACCACTTTTTTTGTAACATACATTTTTTTTTGACTGGTCACAATTCTTCATCTAATGCAGAGGCATCAACGGTACCAAAATCTTTCATATTTGTACTGCATATGAAGTCAATCAATGCAATGGTGCATTGATTGACTTTATATGCAATACAAAATCAACAATCTTTATTTTTTATTTTTTTCATATTTATTATATGTTTTCACAATTCTTATTTTTAAAATCAAGTAAAGATGTAATAAAAACCTTAACCCTAGAGTATCACCAAAGCCCCTAAGACTTTATTTAGGTAATCAGTACCATCATTAGGTTTTCATGTCACATTTTCACTAACATTAGTCATCAAAAAGGGATATTTACCATTATTATGTTTGTTTTGAGTTTCCGATATTTCGACCCAACCAACCAAACAATACATAGTACACAAAACAAACACGGTAAATATCCGATTTTCAATGATAATACTAGTCATTACCAATATCCATAATTATATTAAATATTTAAATAAATCGCTCACCTTTTAAAATCTCATAAACCAGTTTTCAAACTGGTTTAAAACAAGCAAAATATGAAAAGGAGCAATTGAGACATCAGGATATAGGTGAGTATAATAATTTCATTATACCAAGAATAGATTTAGTATGAAAACAATATAATCTTGTACAAAGACCTAAAAATGCATAATCTTCTCTACACAAAAGAACTTTCAGTAAAACAGAGAACAAAGTGTTCAAAATGAAACATACCTTCTGAAAATGTCCCACAAAAACTCTCGACTTGGCATTGGCGACTGGAAAGCCATTTTCTGTAAATAAAAACAAATCGAATTATCAGTAAGTAAACAGTTTGGCAAAAGACCCTTATTTCCCGAATATCATGCATACAGTTTTAACAAAAGCTACCACTCAAATTGAGACATAATAACAGGTAATTTACTAAAATTGTACCCACATATGAGACAAACTTCGATAGACTAGGAAAGGGCTAAAACAGGGTCACTTATGCAATAGACTCCTACTCTGGTCATTCAATAACAAGTCGAAGATTCCTTAAAACTATTAGCTGAATAATTTCAATTTAGGGAGTTCTATTTGATTAGCCTTTTCTTGAATTCAACTTTACTTGTGAACTAAAGAAACGGATAACTACGTCTGAGTAGCAACAACATCCACTGTTCACTGCAACAAGTGAACACCTTATTGTACCGTATCCCGCCCGCCTCTCTGTATAGTGAGAAATATTTTGAAAGTCGCACGAGTTACGTGCGTCTCCAAGGAGTTCTTGGAGATATGATTCCGCGAGCGTTATTATTGCACAGGAGTAGTCTATCGTCAGACTGCGAAAGTGTATTGTAAAATGATTACAGCCGGAAGGCACAGTTATTTACACAAAACCTTGATTCGATTGCGTGACTCACATACCTGTTTTTATTGTTCCAATCTAAACAAATTGCTGTTAAAATGGGCAATACAAGATACAACTAGATAAATCTGTACGACACGCAGGTTCTAGCACACAAAATTTCTCCGATGAACTCGCAAATCGCAAATACTTGCACGCAGTTATTAGGAATGATGCCCTGCTGCCTTACTGCCTCGCTCGCTCACTCACTTCACTTCGACAGATACTTTTTTTTAATAGTACTGACACACAGCCAGCACACTGACAGGGTGACTGACTACATAGGCTTGGCAAACCCGTCAATATTATTATTGTAACTTCGGTACAGTACGACATAAAAGAGTAGAAAATAAATGAGGGCGCCACTATCGCTCATATAGCAACACAGTTAGTACGACACAACAAATTTTGATACTTATATATTTTCATTTATTTTGCTCAAATATTTTATTCTTATTTATAGTTCAAATAATAACAGTTCTCTATGGCCACGCAATTGGTTCGATTGTGGTTGCTAATTCAGAAAATGTATTGCTGGCTACGCACCGTACGAACAAATTCGTTCGCACATGCAAACCACTATCGAACATTGAACACTATTTTCGTCAAACGTGGAGATCAAATTAGTACGTCGCGTAAGGATAGTGTTTATGCAATAAATAAACGACTACATAAATCAAAATATTTTTATTTATGAAACACATGGATGACCCATTTACACAATTATTTAAAAATAGATGACCTGTTATTTTAATAGGTCGAAATCCAAGTATTCCACACCTTCCATTAAGCTACTTGATTCTTGTGATGTACCAGCCCCTAAGTTTGTTGTATCTAACTCAGCGAGTGAGCCGTCACTATCTGATTCTGTGTCATCGTCAGTACTATCTTCACCAAGCCGAATGACTAATTCGTCTATGGCACTGTATAATGTTCTCCCACGATCATAATATTCTTTTTCAATTTTCCACCTTTCTCAATGCCTTGCTTCGCTATCTGACGTACTGTACTCTCAGAGACGTCTAAAACAATAAAAAAAATTGTATTAAAATGTAATCAAAACAAATAATATAGTTACGTTATTATTATATCAACCCTTAAAATATTTCTAACGTATTTCTCTGATACGAGGATAATATGTATAATAATATAAATAAACAAACTACAAATAACAACTGTAAATAAATAGTACAGTTTGTTTGATTTTTATATACATATTTTTCTTTACAAAATCTGCTGGTTTCTTGATTACATTTTTCAAAGAGTGAAATTAGCATAAATGATCAAAATGTAGCAGTCGCGCTATAACTACTATGGATTTTGTTTACTTTTGTATAACCTCAAAAAATAAGTCTAGTGTAAATATTTCACTCTTAATCACACGAATAACTGTTACCTGCATAAATTAGTAGTTTTTAACAGTATTTTGTACAATTTTCTATAGTCACTTACCAGTAAAATCAGCTGTACGTTTGTAAACATCGTCTAGCTTGGATAACAGTTTTCCGGCTTGATGTTCAGCCATACACCGCATGAATACTTTATATATTATGTCACGGGCACCGCCACGAATTACTTTGTTCATGATGACACTGTTTTCTTGTACGCAACCCGCAAATAACACAATTTAAGTAAAAATCAAGAAAAAACTCACGAAAATTAACAGTGAGTGACAGCTCTAGTACTTCTTTTCTGGTGTTGCCAGCCAGCATGACTTTTAGTTCTCAAATAATTAACTTCTACTCTTTTATGTCGCACTGTATTTTCACGTTAAATTGTCGATATTCTTAGTCGCGATTTATTGATATGCAATATTTACTGTATGATATCGAATTCATTCCAATATTAATATATTTTCTGGTTTTGTACTTAATGTTACTAGATACATCTGAGCGTTCCTCAGACCTCGTTTAAAAATCCCGTCTTAACCTTTAACATCGAATATAACCAAGCTTTGCCTTGCGGTTTCATCCATGTACATTTTCCAGCAGTATTATCTACATAGTCCCAGAATAAAATACCAATTTTACTCAGTAATCGTTTAGCTTCCTGTTAGTTTAAAAATTTTCAGAGCAAGATAATCACGTTTTACAAAAATTTACAATATACACATACACATCTATATAATATATCTATTATCTAGTTATATTCTAGTGAAATAATATTTCACTAGAAAATCACGAGATAATAATCGATTGTAATGGATACTGCCTAAAAATATTCGTACAATAAATATCGTTATTTTTTTTTCCCTTGCCTATCTCTACTCACTGACTGGACGGGCTGGCATCATGCATGACATGACAACCGTGTTTCATTTTCATCATTATTTATCAAATGACATTGAGAGTTAAAACCAACTTTATCAAGCTTTTTCTAAATAATTATGATGGTACTAGCACCACGCGTATTATCCCACAGGAACTATTTTATTTAGGAATGTCCTGTGTGACTTTTCCTCAAATACTACGTAAAGTAGTTTTTGTGTAAAACATCCAAACATAATTATTAAAAAACACACACATTAATTTATCATCACATTTAATTTTGTTTTGTAGAATGATTTATGTGAAGTGCGTTATATTATACGAAGTACCTACGTCTGTGGTACGCAGCAACATGTGAAGAGGGTCGACGATAAATAATTGTAAATTGATTCGGTTTCGGACTTTTTCTTGTTTGACCGTCGGCAACACTGGTATCAATCAATCATCTTGCATGATGGAGGATTTGATTTGATTTGCAAAATCTGCTTTACTACGAAATGGTGGGATTTTTCAAACTAATTTCAATGTAACCATAATCTTGAACACGTCTGTTGTTGTGGAAATAATGTGCCTTGGCCGTAGAAAGAAGAGTTTGTTTACTATACGACGTCCGAGTCGGAATGTGTTGAATTGACGCCTGTGTGTGTTTATTTGGCGAAGAACTGTTGTTATTGTACATTACGATGGCTCTGGGTGGCTCCACGTACCTGAAGAGCGCCACGATGCTGGAGCAGCTGCTAGAAGAGATCAATTTCCAGCGAACGAAGGAAATGCGACAGCTGATGAAGGATGGTGAGTCCAATGTGAATATTTTTGGCCGTGCCCACGCTTGTTTTGTGTTATTTATTGATTTGTCCGCTTAGTGCCCTTTCCTAACTCCTGGCCCTAAGCCGTAGGCTCTCGCAGCCGGGTTTTACGTGGGTGGAATTAAGATAACTCACATGTAGTTCCAGCATGGCATGTTTACACCACAGTGTCCCTTTAAGTCAGTATCTCTACTTTTCAATAACTAGGTCGGTACTACCTTTGTTTCTTCTTTATTTGGTCTTTGTACCTCTTTTCTATGACCTTTATTATTGAAGTAGAGGTAGGTATATTATTTATAAAAAGTTTTAAGAAAAAGTTTATTAGTTTAATTATTGTTGAACAATAATAATTGTAGAAATAGATGTGAATGTCACTGCAACAGTTTTCATATTTCACAGAATATGCAGTGTTATTAATTTCATATTCAATCATATAATGCATTATTATGTTAACATGACTTTTTAAAATTAGTGTGAGATTGCAGTTTATTGAGTTATACTTAAAACTATTTGTTCAAACTGTCTGTATTCCAATAAGATTCAAATAAAAAATGTAGTCACCGTTTAAAGCTTTGCTTGAAATATCTTGATCTGGACCAGTATGATTATAGCAGCAGTACCTACATGTAGTACCTACCTAACTAAAACCTGAAAAATGAATATGTCATTTCCTTACTCAATGCAACTCCTTATTAGTTGTATAACATTATAACAATCAGTTGTTTATATTCCAACTAACTGGGCACAGTAGAACTCTCTTACATGGTTTTGTTGGATATTTTCTTGAATAATATACCTTATCATTATTGGGATAGAGGTTTTAATAACAAGGTTTTATTTAACTTGCAATGTATGTATGTTTGTTCGGGTGGAATCTTATAACTCAATTTTAACCTAGTACTCGTTGTATTGAGTTGAAATTTCGCATGCCTGTCAAGTTCAGATGACAATACAACATTCTGGGGATAACAAGCTGATCTGGTGATAGGGGCGGAATGTAGAAAACGGAACTTCTCTGTGACAAACAGTGGATTGATGGAGTTTGAACTCATTCTGAACAGCTTACCGTTTTGTATTTAGCTACTGTATTTACCTATTTTAGAAAAGTAGGTCTGCTAAAAAATATTTTTAATTCATTTACTCCACATTTAGATACATAATTTAGTCTGTTAGTTATTTTATGGGACCTAATGCTGACATTGTATATTTTAATACATTGATTGAATTTTGCATTTACTCTGCATTTCTTTGGAACAATCTTGATCCCAATTTTAGTTTCTAGACAGCTACCCAGCTTTAAGTCTTTTTACCCGACTGCCCAAAAGAGAGTTATGTTTGTCAACTATCTCTTCCACATTTTCTCTTTATCCGGCCCTACCTTACCCATAATATTTGCATGACAAGTGTATGGCACAAGCTCCTGCCATACATTGCTTTAAAAACAAATGCTTGCTTATGTTTTTGAGTTTTACTTTTTCATTGCTTGTTTTTGCTAACCTACATTTGCTAACATACTTTCAAAACACCTGTTTTCTGGAACTGTAGATCATGAAATAATCAATACTGAAACAATTTGAATAATATGACTTGATTGTTTATAAGTTAATTCCAATCTCTATGTTGCATTCACTACTTTGTTCTACAATTGATTTATAAATATCTGATATAATACTCAATTCAAAGATTGGAAAGAGGACTTACTCCTAAAGCATTTTCTACTAGTTATCCACACATGGTGCATTGAAAGGGATGTATCAATTGGGCTGGGCACCGACTTTTGAATTTCATCAGGTGACAAATTTCACCCCAATGGCCGATTTCCTGTAAGAAATCCGTGAGAATCAGCCATTTTGTCACCTAGTGAGATTGAAAAATCGTCCCCCACTCTGCATGAAAAAATTATCAAATTATCAACATGATGACATTGCTGAACACCCTTTTTAATATTTTTTTCTATCAGCGCCATCTATTGGTGACGCTGTTCATTACCTCATTTGCTTTTAAACTTCTCCTACGACATCTGCTCGCTCATTTCAGTACTATCTGTACCACATAGATGGCGCTGCTTGCTCTAAACTTGGTAAGTGTGGCTTTTGAATTTATTTATTGGACCCGCAACCTAACCGCACGGATCGACTACCTAGTCGATCCGTGCGGTTAGGTTGCGGGTTCGATTACCTGCTGAGACTTGGAGGAAATTTAAACTGGATGACTAAAACTTAATACACACATACATGGCCTTATACGGCTGTTGAATTCGATTTAAACAGCGTCTGTGTTCTGTGGCAGACACATATGTCGATGGCTATACAGACCAGCACGGGATCGACAAGCTCGGCCACACCGCGTGCAGATGTAACCTGCAGTCGAGTTATCCGTGGATGGATCAGCATAGCTGTTATGCCGTATAGCTGTCCTATGGTCAAGAAGGTCAAACCAAGCTTAGTCCTGTAGTCTTTGACCTGTCTTCATTATTGGGCATGATATATAGGAGAAGCTCGCTGAGTATAGGAATCAGTGGAAACCTTAATACCTGGTAGTTAATCAATACTGGTTAAAAATTAAAAACTCAAAATTATAAAAAAAAACATTTAATCAACTTTACATCAGCTCGGTATAAAGAATTAATCACATGTTTCACGAACTCCCACTCTATCCAAAGCAAAAGTACCGTATGTCCGGGATCTAAGAGATAGGGCAGTTCGACTTTGGATACCCGACTGTTCTAGTAACTTTATACAAAGATTACAACACTCGCAAATCTCGGAATGTGGCATCAAATTTTAACAGTAGGCAAAAACAGGCATCTCGGAAATAATCAAGAAATGTCTTTATTTCTTTAGCCAAGTATTTATCATTGACCGCACCGTGTCTTACAGAAGTGGGTACTCTGCAATTCTTCCACTATGCAATTCTTCATCAGTTCCACTATGAAATTTTCATTTAAAAATTTGTGTATGTGAAAATGACACAGTAAAAGCGAATACGACAGTACTGACACTTGAAACACCCAGTGAAGGATCCCAGAGCTACTTCTATAAAACGGCAGCTACCTTTCTGTAGTTTTCACACGCACCTACTTTATTAATTGAAGACATTATAATTGTATATATAACACCAAAATGTAAGCTTATTGAAATATCTGTGAAACGGCAGAGCATGAATACGAAAACCACACATAATTTCACTGTAGATTCTCGTAGACATACTTTTACCAAGTTTAAGTTTAATAAACCAAATGTTAGTTTGTAAACAAACATATTTTAATCGATAAAGAAAATATAAAATCGATATTTTCTAACACACATTTGTTTGACTTTGTCGAAAACTGTATTTATTAGCTTTCTTCACCATTTTAGGTGTCATTTTACTTTTTGAACACATAAATACGAGTATAATAATAATTTTATTGAGAAGCGATAGTAAAAGTATGTAATGAAACCGCTTATTTCAATGTAAAAATACCTAGTGATCTTGAGTAACTTATTCATTAACACATAAAGTGGGTGCAGTGTCAAACCAAGTCAATATCATGTTCCCCATTTAGCTCTCATTAACAAATAATTTAATTATATTTACAATTTCATAATAATTAGAACACAATGTAAGATTTATTTTAATACAATAAAACATTATATTAACTTGTATAAAAGTTAAGTTGTTTCTATAACATTATGTCTCCTAACAATTTTTACCAATCGTTTAGAATTAATATTACAAAGGTGTTTTACAAAGTAACAAGTATATTAATCGGGGACACGGCAGTGCCCCCGCCAAGTCGAGCACAGAAAGGCACAGCCGTACCATATTTTTCTCGAAACCATTGAATTTACAAAACACCGTGCCAGGAGGGTTGATTCAAATATATTTATATGATTTATTTGGCTATTTTAGCCACAAAATAATGCCTGTATAAAGCCTTGTATATACAAACAACATAATATCTTTGAGATTCCAACTGGTTGACATATTGATTGCCTTGTGCGTTAGTTATTTTGCGTGCATATCATTGTGTCATGAGTGCATATAAGTATTATATTTTAATTACAACTATTTTGTTTTGATGGAGATTTATTATTGCTTAAACTTCATGTCGCACTAGAACGTTCTTATTACAAGAAAAAATATTTAAAAACCCTCAAACAATAAACAAATCATGCGAGTGTAAAACCATAGTCGAGACCGTGCAAGAATTTCATTTAAAACTAATATGTACAAATAAACCAATTAATTAAATTACCGCGTCTTATATTCCAACGCTTACATAGGTAGCAACCATAAATTATAACTCCATTGCAATATATACAAATATATGTTCACCTTACAAATAAATTAATAACAAATAGTTTGGCAATGATTATTTAACTTTTTTATTTCACTAAACCAACTCCTTCTTTCTTTCTCTATTTAGATCTTCTGGGCGGCTTACAAACGGTTATTTACGATACTACACATAATATCGATAATTCGAGACATTATGCAACACATTTGGATGTTTAATTTTTAAACATTACAAAATATTTAATTTCTTAAAGGCACTTTGTAATATAACATCACTGGCCGTACGTTAAAATACATCAAAGGTAGAATATAACAAGCGAACAGTTATAGACTCTTGACATACATAATATATCTAATACAGGTACCAAATACAATTCCTTTTCAAAACCATCGCTAAATTACTAGATTAATATACTAGGACCTGCTACTTTTACAGTATCAAAATACTTATTTAGTTACAAAAATGGTTTTATCCTATGCATTGCATTTTTATTATTTAGATACATTTAAATATTCAGCACTATCCAAGTTGAAGAATGTATTCTATTAGGCATTAATTGTTTTGCAATAACATCTGTATTGGGACATTCAATATTCAATATAATTCATTATATTCCGCAATATAAATTATATAATAATGCTCACTGTACAATATAAATGACTTACAATATGAATTCCAATATCAATATAAATTATATTTAAACGTTTATATGCAGTGTGCAGTGTTTGTTCACAGATTGTGGTTTCGTGGTGCTACAAGGAACGACGTATTGGACAGATCTGTTCGTGCGACACTTCCTCTTTCAAGAAGAACAGTCGATCGACTGTGACGACCTTCTGTTCTTCGTGAGGAAGCGACACGTCAAAGGATCATCCCGGTACCTGCCCAAGTATGAGGTAAGTGCTGTGCTAAACACACATTACACGTTCAACTGCCATGAAGCCGACGAGGGTTTTCGTTAAAATTGTTGGATTTTTAAATAATAATGCGGAAAGGATCATTAGAACCCATTTAAGTTCTTTTCAAATGAAATGATTGAACCGATGTAAGTTGGACGTGTATCGTCTGCCATATAGACACCAGATGCAAAACTTCACTGCCGGTTTACTTCCTGGATACATAATTATGTAATGAAATGTATTGAAAAAACATGGATCCAGTGAAAATTTAAATCGAAACAGGCAGAAAGTCCCACAACACAAACAGTTTTGTACTCTTATTCAATGTACCGATATCTACCATTGCTTGATATGCCGGATTACACAAGTCACATGACTTATGTTGCGTATCATATAATCTAATTTGACCCGATTACACTGTGAATTACATTATCTTGAGTAATCTACGTTTAACACATGCATTACTGAGTAAGAGGAACCTGTGTTTAGTATAAAACTGCAGAATTGTACGAAAAAAGTCTATATTTTCATGTACCATGGGGTTTAGTATAAAAGCTCTAATTTTAGAAAATACACATCTGAATAATTCCGATTTACAAAGTGACTTTAGTAAAATATCATTTTCCGAAGTGACAGTCAAAGGCATGCAGTCGTGTTCACAATTTCTATATCTAATGGCGAATGGTTCCGTGTACCTATCTATAAACTACTTTATCTCAGTTCCAGTGAAAAGATAAATTCATCGTATTTAATTGTCTATATAATAGTATATCTGAACATCATAAATTCCTTAAATTGTTTTTTAATTTCATGAGGTGAACGTAGATAAGACTTGAATTAATGATTTGTGACCGCGTGGAATGTCGTTCGATCTACGTAGTAACGGTGCTTCGATTATCTAATTAGTAACTGAATTCCTCGATTAATTTCTAGTTTAGCACCATTTGGATAGCATGAAAGTTACAAAATTCTATCAGACATCTTTGGAAATACAATAGGTATGCGTTAACAACAGTTAAGTATGTACTTTATTTTAAACGATATAAAAATATTATTTCTTACAATAGGCAGCTATTACAACAAGTATACGTTCTAAGCGCGCGGGGCGCGGCCCACTCGGAGCGGTGCGGTGCGGTGTAGCGCACGTCCGTCGCAGAACACGCGTTCGCGTTCACTCTCTCGTCTCGCACACAAACGATAATCACAGTTCATTTTGCTATAAATATTGTGTTCTTAGTTAGACTCGAGATTGACAGTTCAATAACCACTTATAAAATATACAATTAACTAAAACAAAAATTTCTATCAACAGTTCGCAGTACATAATTGATAGATTATTGTTATTTGTCAAACGAAATCAATTCTTACAATTAAATTCAACAATAAAAGCATACGATATCTAGGTCTCGTTAGTATTTCATAGAAAAATTCTCGAAATATCGAGAGGCAATCACGCTCACTGAAGGAGTCACGTGTATCACAAGAGGTCGCGGCACACGCGTTGACCGTCGGTCCATTCGCCGCGCCTGTTCGCAGACGGACGTCGAGGTGTTCCGCAAGGACTCCAAGAAGCTGCCGATCGGGGACCCGGAGATCGACTGGGAGGAGACGGTGTACCTGAACCTCGTCGTGCACCAGTTCGACTACACGCTCACGCTGGCCATCTGCACGCGGACCAGCCCCAAGGAGCTGCAGGTGCTCAAACGGCACTCGCAGAAGGTGAGCGTCACACGCGCGCGGGCGGCGGCGGCCGCGCGCGTCACTAGCTGAGCCGGCTGAACAGCTTGGTGCGCGGCCACGGCAGCGGCCAGTCGTAGCGCCGCGGCACCGGCCCGCGCACGTTGCGCTCCAGGTACGTGAACAACCAGTACCACCACTCGCGCTGGATCATGTAGTGGTTGTAGCCGTTGCCGGCGCGGTGCGGCGTCACCAGCAGCGAGTGGAACGTCCAGAACAGCCGCGTGGTGATGTAGTACCCGATCACCACGTCCACCGTGTAGTGGCCATGCGCCAGCAGCACGAAGCTGACCCCGAGCAGCGCCGAGCCCCACATGGCCCAGTGCACTGGCCACAGCTTCTTGGGCGAGTATTCGGCGACGATCAGGTAGCTCAGCACGAGGACCATGGTGTGCCCCGAGTAGATGTAGTCGCCGCAGTACGTGTGCTTGCCGTTGATCGACAGCCCGAACCCGGAGATGAGGTAGAACATGCGCCGGATGATGAGCAGTGGCGTCGTGCCGTTGCTCTTGGGGCTGCAGTAGTAAGTGGTACTCGACACCGGCAGCACGGTCACGAACATGGTCAGAGACCGGTACAGGTACAGTAGGCCGATAATGCAGAACAGGCGCCGCGTCACGATGAACCGGTGCTTATGGAACACCACTACGAGCATCGCGACCGTCGTCGAGATCATGATGAGGTATTCGGACACGTCGAGCCCCCAGTCGTGCGCGGGCACGTTGTCGAGCACGATGTCGACGAGCGGCGCCGTCGTGTTACGGTCGGGCAGTCGCTCGTGGACCAGCGAGAGCGATATCATGTTGATGCACACGCAGCAGAACAGGAAGAAGAAAGAGACGATCGTCTTCCATATCTCCTTAGGGAAGCGCTCCTCGCGCACGGAGCCGGGCGGAATCTCGACGATGAAATCGCCGGAGAGCACGCGCGCCGGCGAGTGGCCATCCTGGTCGGGATCGGAGTCGTCGGTGGGGGGCGCGGGCGCGTTGGGCTTGGACACGCGCGCCAGTAGTGGTTGCCGCTGCATCAGCTCGGCTTGGCTGGGCATGGCGGCGGGCGGGCGGCCGCGCTCGCAGGATGCGTTGTTGTTTAGGTCATTCCGCTTGAGGCGCGCCTCGAAGTTGATGCCTTTGATGTCTTCGCGCGCCGTATGGTTGGCTATGTCGACATCGCAGGGCGCGGGGTGCGGCGAGGGCGGCGACGGCGGCGGTGCTAGCCGCTTGGCGGGCAGTTCATTAGCCAGGTACACGCGGACGGACTCCACCAGGGGTTCGGCAAAGTTGATCTGTTTGGGCGGCGTCGGCTCCTTCTCCGGGGAGCGTGCGGAGATCGTCATCCACTCACCATGCGGCTGGATCGAACCTGAAATTGAAATAAGTTCTGATTAGTTCAGTGTTTTATTCTTCGGAACAGCTTATACGATATTTGTGGTATACTTATAGGCAAGCGGGCACCATCATCAACCGTATCCTCGCTTATATCAGGTTAAAAATTTAAGATTTTGTTATCTGACTAACAAATTTCAATTCAACAAAATTCATTAAAAATATCTATAGTTTCTAAGAATAAAGCTTGGTCGTATGGAAATTTATCTAATTAAATCGGGTCCATAACTAGATAACAATTCAGAAAAGGTTCTCGTGCACATAGTTTCTAGTTTTATTTGAATCGTATAGCTTCTAAAATTAAATTAAAACAGGGCCAAGAATAAAAACAAATTATTGCGGAAATAAGGTCTCCTATTTTCGCCTATTTATCATCGTTATCATTTGCAGGCCCTCTCTACCGCCTGCTAGGTAATATTTATTGGCCTCCTTTCGCAGTTGTTTTCGCCTATCGGAAAACATAAAAACGAATTTCAACGTCGCGACGTCGTAGTTAATTCTGTTAGGATTCCACACCCAAAAACGAAACCTTATTACTGTGGCGGCGCCTGTCTGTCTGCCACAAGCTTGTTGAAGAAACGCTCTTGGGACCCTTGAGATTAACTTATTTCTATAAAAAATACGAACAAGTTCGGTTATTTCTCATCTGCACGGTCCAAAAAAATTTATTTACGCGATCATTGGAATCATCATTGTAATTGTAGTGCACTCCTACGACGTAGCAAAAAGGAGGATTATAATATTTTTTATCAAATACCAGAATACAATGTGTATGCGTGCTGTGTGTTTTAATTTGGAATACCAATAGCAAAGAACTTATCGAATAAATACTTAATAGTTCGCCCGAAACCGGACCTAGCAAGCTATCTTAACAACCCGGTGACCGATTTCAGTCATATTCGAACTTAAAACTTTTATTTACACGAACCACTAATAAACAAAGTTTCACGAAGATCGGATCAACGGTACGCAAGTTATCGTCGACAACCGACCAATAAATAAATTGATTTTTCATTTTATTTTAACATATTATATCTGAAAAATATGATTTACACCTAAAAACTCAGTACCTACCTACAGTTTATCGTTAATACAATTTAATCACGCGTATGGATATAAGCGTCATCATAACCGTTCTTTGTTTATTCCACGTTCGGACTATCCAAAGGGCAATTGACTTGAGTAAAGATCCTCGCGTTGTAACCGCTATTGTCGCTCTTTCTGTCAGTATTAATAACTTCGTTAATTAGCGAGTTGGAAATGCAATTATAGTCACTGTTGCGCAAGCAGTGTTTGTATACATTTTACACATCGACAAACGCTTTTTGATGCTTTCAATTCCCTAAGCCCCGTTCGTTGGTCAAATTTCGACCTCGTATCACAAACAACATTTTAGCAAGTTTGTGAATTTAATTCGAATCCGGTATCATTGTGTATTCTAGAAGATCCATCAATTACTTGGTAACAATAAAGCGGGGACACGGTTCAAAGACCGGCGTTGGGCCGCGGTCGGCTAGTGGGACGGTGGCGCCGCGCAGTTGCCGGCAGCGGCGCCCCTCCTCGCTACCCGTCAGATGACAATAATTAGCCGACGCCGTTTGTTGTACACCGAGCGACATCGCGCGTGGCCACAGAGATCGGACGCTTGACAACAAATAGTTCGGCCGATGACAGATTTCTCCGCGGGAACGGCGTAGACAAACACCATTCCCGAGGGAGCAGCGTGCCGGACGCGCTCCGAGACTCACCCGATCAATGTGCGAGCTGTCATTCGGCGGGAACGTGGGGGCTCATCGATTCCGCCTCCTGTATAAGCGCCCGGTAGAAAGCACGAGCGCGCGCTCGAGGAATCCACAGTCACGTAAATGAGGTCGAAATGGAAAACGATATGCACACACACTTCACTGCACATGCGACACCTCTGGAAGCGGTCGCGGGTGAACTTCACTTCTATGATTTGCGTCCACACGTACGTCGTATCTACACACACTGGCCGTTGTCGTCGGCCTCGGACGCGATAGTAGCAATTTTTTTTTTGTATTTATCGAGAAAAGTTGCCGCGGGTGAGCGTGCACAGGGACGGCCGCGTACTAGAAAAGATGAAGCACTGGTTGGCTGCGATCCGAGGGACTCGGGCGCGTTCGGCCGCGGTCGGCCCCACTCGGCTCAATGGAAGCAATTACGGGCTCGTGACGTCATGCGAGCCCGCCCCCCAAGCGCGCGCGGGCTGTCATCGGGCGCTCGGTGCGGCTGCACTCGCCTCCCTAGATTCCGTAAAGTTACCGTGAATGGAAACTCGCTTGGATTTCGGAACTAATCACTGCCGGGTACAGTTTTTATAGTGTGCTAATATACGAGCCGCGTCTGTCATGGTCGGATTAGCCTGAACTACTTGGGCTTTGCTCTTTGTCAACTTATTCTTAATTGGATGGTCAGATACTATGCCTCGAGAAAAAACAAACCATAGGTACTTTAATCTAACAGGAGTTATCAACAGCATGATCAATGTATACAAATAAACATGACTCGTTGACATTTGCTATCAGTGATTCGCGCTGGATGCCATCCAAGAGCCACTTCGCTATTTAAGTGTTAGCCCATTGCTACGTCCATCTGGCGTCTTACCTGACCTTATTCTGGGATGATCGACGATAATTATCTTCAGGCTATCTTGTTGGGGTCCTATCGACAGCTATACCACCTGACTTGTTGCATCACCTGGCTAAATCAGAATAATCGCAGGGCTGTAAACTGAAGTCATGTTTTGCGTTAGATGCATGCGATGAACCTAAAAGCGCTACGAACAATTGATCGATTCAACAAACAATTGATTGATCGATTCCCGCACGGCAAAAGTTAGTGTGACCCACAAATATTTGCTCGGAGTGTTTGAAGGACAATGCTCCTCGTAGTTCCTTATTCCCAAGATACAAGGAATCCTAGTTGGGGGTCCGCATCTATGTATGTAAAAAAAAAAGTATAAAATATTATGAGTCGTTGAACGGACATGATCACTACCCAGTTGAAATGTTTAGCACTATGCTTTCGTAGCTATTTGTAATCCTTGGTCCAAAAAGTACGGACTATATGAATCTGGACAAGTTCTCTAAACGAGTTCCTCTAAAGATTCAACTCTAAAATAGATCATAGGTACGTGCATGCGTACCGACCAAAGCTATGGATAAACATCGGTTGAATTCGGTCACAAATCCGGTTTTGTAGTACTAGCGTTTGGTGAAGTAGTCGCATGGGCAGGAAACCCACACAATAACTTCCCACGCAAACTACAACATGGCATATCACGCAAATCACCCTTCAACAAAATTAAATAAAGGATTAGTATATAAAAAACCGAAGAAATTGGACAGAACTCATGACCGCCTCCTCACACGGCCCTTATTCGCGATGCCACATGAGATTCCTTGTCGAAAACGCGTAACGTCATAACGCGCTTTAAACGCACTGAAGTTCTCGTAACGCGCTAGCTTCCCGCCCGTTGTTTTGACAGTTCAACACGAACGCGTTACGTTTCTACGTGGTCATAGCAAATAATTATATTCCCATTAAAATAGAATACCCCATAGTGTTCTAGAAATGATTATGTATAATCTAAAGCAACAAAATAGTTTTACTTCAAAATAAAGTAATTCGTCGAATTCCTAATGGGTCAATCTATTAACGAATACTTTACTTGGCCTCATTACAAAATACCATCCAAGATAAACATTACAATATTAAAGATATATATTTGAAATTAATATAGCAGGCCCTCGATTCAAATATTTAAATTGGGGCCCCGCGTTGTAGATGAAATTTTATTTAGGCGTCGGCCAAGAACCGGTTAATTGAAATTCTACAAAATTAATGGCATTAGCTAATACATGGTGGTAGCCTAGTGGCAGAACGTCCGCCTTCCAATCAGAAGGTCGTGAGTTCAAATCCCAGTGCAGGCACGTACCAATGTGTTTCTGTAAAACATATGTACGTAATTATCACTCGCTTTTCGGTGAATGAAAGCATCGTAAGGAAACTCACATACTACCCGAGAATTATTTCGGAGGTAGGTATGTTATCCACCAATCCGGACTGGGCCCCCGTGGTGGATTATGCCCAAACCCTCCTCACGAAAGTGAAGAGAGACCCGTGCCCAGCAGTGGGACGTTATGGGTTGATGATGAATACATGGTCAAACTTAGGTCTGATTTTTCATCGCCAGTTGACCTAACTAATAGTGAAATTGAAAAAAATAAAAACAGATTTAAGTTACAATGTTTATAAATAAATGTTTATCTTTGCGTATTATTTGAGTCGCATATCTTGAAAGACAGTACCACTGATGTTTGTGAGGGGTTTGAATGAGAAAGATTATTTTTATCTTAGCTGCATACTAATTAAAAGTATCTGCGGAAGCGCAAATGAGTTTATAGTAGAAACTTAAATCCAATGCTGGATTGTTCTTTTGTACTCTCGAATCACTAATTAGATGCTGCTATGGTCAGATGGGTCAGCGTCTTAGTAGCGGTCAGACGTGACTTCGTTGGCACAGTTTAGTGACAAATTACTGACTTATAAATAGCCAGTTATCGGCAGCGACAGCTCATGATCACGATGACAAGCTGGAAATAACCGTAAACGGCGGCTCTAATCAACAGCCGAATTCAAATTTCCAGCAACAGAATCGATTAATTTGCACAATTCAAATTAAGGTTGCTCACAAAAGCGCTATACTTAACAAAGCCCTGAATAAGTAAGTAAACAATAAGCGAAGGATATTTTAACGGCAGGCGCCTGTCTGAATCGGGTCAAGGCGAACAACCCGTCTACCTGGATTCGCTTCACGATCTGAACCCTAAGCCCTTGCTATTAGGTCGCATTCGAAGCTCCTATATTGAGGTCTACGGGTCTTGAACCCGGCTCCCCCACTACAAGGTTTGAGAATACAGTGCCTTCGAGGCGTCGAGCATCGGGGCTAGCAATAAATACGTCTGTAAAAGGCGGGGTCCCAATTCATCGCACATTTCGCCAGGGGTTCGTACGTGACAAAAGGCTTGATGGTTTGCACGTGGTGGTCTATTTTCGTCTAACTTAAAGTATTGAAGGGGACTGGAAATAGGGATTATATTTGTATAGTTTTGGATGAATGAGAAATCTTACATCTTCGGTTGGTGAATTATCTGTATGGCGTGTAGCATGTTCTGTTACTTGGATTTCATTGTTGAACTATAATTAACGCGTACCTACTTCATCTGTTCGACTTTACTAGCATACGGCATACTAAATAGCTACTATTAGGATGTTCGTCTCCGTAATAGGCTCCCGGCAATTTTTGGCAGCGACTAATACGTGCCTTTTGAATGCATCCTCAACAATACCCTTATTTATGCCATTGCCTTGACTCTATAAGCTTACGTCGCGTGGGAAACTTATTCTAGAATATTCTCACGCTAATACTGCAGAACATTAACTACCACCTACCTATTTATTCATGAAAGGCATAGTAAATTAATGATTAGTTAGAATAGTATGTACCAGCATTATAATTGAATCCTTTAACGTTATTTATTAGGCCCCATTATCCTTATTAAAATTAATAGGCTCCGTATATGTCGCAACGCTCATGCTATTCTAGATAGACAATGACAATAATTTTGTTTTCACTTTCGTCTCCAGAGCTCTGGCTTAGAACCTGGGACCTTGCCAAAATATTTTCATTGTTTTTGGTCACCAGATTTCGCAACATTTCTTAACTTTTAAGAATATCACGTATGTTTTTCTAAATGTTACACCATGTCAAGTTCCAAAAGTATATCGGGATAAACATATAAAGGGCGTTAACTTCGCTTGGGAATCAGGGCATCGTGCCATATTCGTTGAAACATGTAAATACCATAAATACTACCTACGGTTCTTTTGTCCCGCGAAATGACCGTCATTAGCGTTGACTCGGCTCGAATGTCTGTCAACACGAGTTGTAAATAATAAATCGTGAGATTATCTGGGACGGACGAATGGTTAACGCGTCTTATCTAAATAAGATTAAAGCACACCTTCAGCCAACAGACTTACTCTCGAATAAAATTCCGAGTCGATTCAGATTTCAATAGTGACGTTTCGTACTCTACCTTAGTAGAAAACAACAATACCAATTCAATTTCAATTTCGTTCATGCGTTCAGTGGTGTGCGCGAACTCGGCTTTCTATTGATATTTTATGTTGCTTTGGCAAATGTCGGTTTTCTTGTAACCTAATGCAAAGAATAGAACATAGTAGTCATTCATAGAGACTCGCGCATTTTGAGTGACGGTCGGAAAATGTAGAACTAATACCTTTTTCCCACACCTTATGTCAATTATGATAATTAATTTTTTTCCTTACGCGAATCAAGGGTCGACAGAATCAATGGGTATCAAAATATACGGAAGCTGATCGGAGTAATTCCAATTGTTTTTTATCCTCCCATAATAATAATGAGCCCATGACTTGCTGCTGTCTTATTTATTAAATTTATTGTTTTACAAAATATACATAAAACTTCGTAGTTTGTTGATAAACATAAACTTCCGGTATTGTTAATGATCGGTTGTCTTTGATCTTAGGTTCGAGTTTAGAATACAAAGCTGTAAAACGTTTAGTATTTCCTCCGGTACGGTCTGCTGTTGGTTAGTTGTTGTGTTGCGTATGTGTTTGTTAATTAATTCAATTATTGTAACGACAAACATGTACCTACATATTATTACTAGCTACAACATTTTTTATTAATCATGTTAGTGGTTCGTCATTTCCTTACGCGTCATCTAACATAATATTATGTATCAGGTGTGTAAATAATTGATCGCTAAGGAATTTATTTTCTTAGGCTTTTTGTATATATCAAAAACATTCATGCAGTCCACGTGTTGGTAAGTGGTCACCGCTGCCTATGGACATCTACAACACCTGCGGAATTGCTGTTTTTTTTTTAAGATCTGGGTCTGAACGGGTTCTGTTCATTTGCTTTGTAAGTAATGTTCTTGCTTTTTGGTCAGTATTAAAGACCAAGTCGAGGTGATCTGAAATGTACGTATTACATTTATATTTATTTCTCCAGGTTATAATATCAATCTTCCACCCATAGCTTCTTATACTTATTATCTCAACGCCTTCTAAACACGGCAAGAGCCATCAGAAGAAAGGATAACCTGGTTCTAAAAAAATCTTAAATCCAGCTACTTTATAGGTTAGAATTTGCCCACTAATTCCACTATGGAACACTCCGGTAGGGCTTTGGCGATAGATTTTCTACCTGCGGAAGGCAGTTAGCCAGGTGGTAACTAAAGTGCCTTACCACTTAGATTTCAAATATATTTTTTACGTATTCTTATAAGCTTTACATATAAATAAACATTTGCAGGTATACGCATCCCCCAGCAGAAGAAAAATGGACACAAAGGGCGAAGGGGAAGAGATGACGTATCCACACATATGCTTCATGGTCGACAATTTCGATGAGGTGAGTCACATTTCATGATTTTTTTCTTCATAGTGACGATATAAAAAAAACTAAAATATTGCCAGGGAATCTCAATAAGAATCTCATCAGCATTTTCCCAGCTGAGGAACAGTTATGTTTAAACTTAATCAAGGAAAAGAAGACGGGGGTGCGGGCCAGGTAACCTCCACGAGTGCCCGGCTGTTGTTCGTCCCTCTTGATGCGTTGCATCCGGAGGGAAGGGCAGCAGCTGGGACGGTGCACCCTGGGGTTCGGTCAGCAATTCTCCTAGGGGAATTGGTGGCCGTAGCAAATAACCTGGCGGGAAGAGGTCCTTCGCGCTTTCCCCTGATCAGCAGGGGCACAGTGAAGGACCATAAAGGGGTCTTTTGGGCCGCGGATCGGGGGGTCAATGCCCAAATCTAGAAGTCCCGAGCTGAGGTGCGGCCCGTGTGTTCCGGGACGCACCCAGCGGAGAATGATGCCAAAGCCTCAGGAGGCGAGCCCGAGAGGGCGCCCGCAGTGGTGGTTGCGGAAGCGCCGAGCGAACCCGCGACCACCTCCATAATGCGGACAGGAGAACACCCCGGGGTTTTAGAGGGTAAACCCCGTCAGACCGCGTTCTGGCGGGGGAGTCCCACATAACCCCCCCCCCCCCCCCCCCCCCCGGGTGGTATGCATAATGCATTTCCCCGGGTAAAAAAAAAGGAAACGAAGACGTTAATAAACTTTCTTTAGTACCTATTTAAAACGTAAAAAGAATGCGACAAACTGAACGAACAATGTCGTCATCACGGGCTTATGTTTTTTATCTATGCAAATACGTAGAGGAACATTATCTCAAAACAAAAACGTGTTGTTTTGGCTAATTAAAACTTTGTAAAACACGAGTTCGCATCTGGTGATTTGGTAGCGAAGTGAATATAAATTGAAGTAGTACATTAGTTCTGGTACTCTTTCCAATTAACTCTATAAAGACTGCTTGAAAAGTATGATCTCGGAAACGCGGTGCATAGTCATTGGTGTAAAGACGTATGCTGCAGGCTCTTGCCAATTATTACTTATTACAATGTGTTAAGGTTTAATATACGAGCATGTAGATCTTTTAGTCATCATTATGAATAACTAGTACCTATGTCTTATTAAATTAGCTTTAATACAGTAAGGACCTGTTGAAGAACCGGTCTTTTGCTAGACTGTATGCACTTCGACTCTGCACTGTAATTACATCGCGGATTGTTGTCCTCTATACGGTGAAGACGTGGTAAACTGGTAACTGCTGTGTGGTATTTTTGAATATTTTCGGTCAATATATGTATGTACAAACTATACTAATCAATAAAAACTTCTCGTGTTTCTCAATTAACAGGTTCACTGCTGAAAACACACACGTCTGTGTTGTTATAATTTCACGGCAAGCGATAACACGCCTGGCGTGCGACCCGCACTGCTGTAAAGACAATTTTATCACACCAGTTGTGAACGCCCGCACTGCTGATTGAGTTAAGTTACGACACAACGCCAGTAAATAGTAAACACACACGTTGTGTGAAGATTCCTAAAAGAGCCAAAAAAGTAAAACGGTTCAGCAGTGCACGTGAGATGTTTAATTGTCGTCTGGCCGGAATCATGACAGATTAAACAACTGGTTGTGCTTTTGTTGTGGTGAAATGGCCACGGAACCGCAAACACGTCACGCTTATGACGTAGTTTAGTGTAACTTTTTCAAAACAGTATCCGTTTCGCTAGAGAAACCCATAGCGACACCCTCTTGTGTACTTGTTTGTGACGTCATAACTCGTGCCACGACAGAATTAGGATCTGGGCGGAAATCGTTTTTAATTTGGATTATTCCAGAAAATAGGTCAGTTTACGAGAAAGTAAAAATAGCAATGGATGACAAAGTTAATAAAATTATAAATAATAATGCGTCACCTATTAATAACTACGAGGACAATGGTCCAAGAAACACCCAGGCTCGGAGCGAATATTTGTGGTTCACACAAATCTTTTCCATGTGCGGGACACGAACTCGCAACCTCACTCTTTGCAGTTGATTCTACACCCACTTAGGCTACGGAGGCCGTCATATGTGATATTTTACCAAAGTACAACATAGTTCGAAATAGCCCACTGAAAGGAAGAACAACAATCTACTGCATGATGTAATCGGTGTTGTTCGGCATTGTAGTAGTAGGAATGGATTTATTAATAGTTTGGAAAGGGATCAATTCCTTGGCTTTCAGAAATTAGGTATCAAACATAATCTCTTCTACTAATAATTCTTCAATCAATAATTCTTCAGGAGTCGTCTCTTCTTTAAAGCTGGCAACACTATTTTTTTTTTATTTGATCGAGTGACGAGGCGAGCATATCGTTCTCCTGACGATAAATAAGCTCCACGTCTGCCCATAACAGTTACAGTGCCGCCTAGAACTTTTCATTCTATAATCATGACCGGCACTGCACTGGGCTCGTCATCCTGAGACATCGGAACTTAAGTCTCTTAAGCCCAGTAATTTAGCTGGAGACAGTGCCCTTCAAACCGAAACAGTAATGTTTGCACACTACTGTTTGGCAAATGAATATCTGGCAAATGAATATCTTCCCTAGGCGGTCTCAATTTGCTACACAAAAACAATCCCGGTGCAATCTCGCAACATATAACTTATTGAATATTCGTCAGCGTTCATTCGTGCCGATAATTAATTAAAAATCAGATTAATTATTTTCTTATTCTAATGTCTGATGCTTTGAAACCGGGAGACTGGTTGATACGAAATAGTTTAGAAGCTAATCAACATTTTTAATCATAGTTGATAACTAATCATTAATCTATACCTTTAAAACCAAAAAAGTTTTTAAAGTGTGCTTAATTAATATGTCAAATCAGCTGACTGTAACTGACTTTATTTTAAGCAAATTTACCTTATAGTTTACACTTGTATAAACAAGTACTGCGAATTAATTAGAGTCGCGAGGGAAATCCACATATTGAGCTTACTCCAAGAATAATTATCTCATCGAGTACGTCTGTTGGCTCAATATAATTGTCCCCATTTCCTTTTGCATGCAAAGTGAAAGCTTAATCTATCTTGTCATTATGCATTTCTATTTCATTTCATGCTCTTGATATCTCTATATTGCTGTAGTAAATTTAGATTGTCACTATTCTCATAATATCTTGATAATATAGCATCATCATCATCATCATCATCAACCCATAGCGGCCCACTGCTGGGCACGGATCTCCCCTCACTTTGAATAATAATATAGGATAATCAATAAAAATTGGCATAATTGTAACTAGCCATTAAAATAGCTTCCGAGACAACAGAATTATAAATACGCATTACAATAATTGTAGATACCCCGGGAGAAATTATTTATTGACAGAACTTAAATAACAAAATAAATAAAAGGAAAACTAACTGAAACTAAAAACTTAAAAATCTAACAAAAGAGGGTGTCCATGAAGCATGGTGCCAAGAACACTGGCTGCATTTCCACGTTGAATAGCAATAGCTATTCTCTGTGCGAGAAATGAGCCAGCCCTCTTAAGGTACCCTTAGTTAATATTGCCTGGCAAAGTCCATTCATTCATTCAAAGTCATTGAAGGCGAAGGACTTGCTCGTCTCGTCATACAGTCAAATAAAAAAAAAGTACAGGGAGTCTGTTTTGTAATATCATCGGGTGACAAAAATTCACTGTAATGGGCGGTTCCTTATATTTATTTTGTGAGAATCCGCCATTTTGGCACCCGGTGAGATCAAAAAATCGACCCCGATCGATTCCCTTCAAAAATAGTCGATAATAAATTCCAGCATCATAAAATAATTATGTTACCACTGCAAGGAGTCATTATATCAGGAAGTATCAAAAAAGAATGCATCCAAAAATAATTTTATTTCGTCGCGAAGCTTCAGCGCATGTTAGTGTATGCTGATCAAAGGACCTTCGTAACATTGAGAAAAACAAACATTGTCTGATTATTATGCAAATGAGCCTGATGTGTTTACGACAAAACGGAATCCATTGTTGATCGTGAGTTCGTGGATTCGTCACGCTACCAAAAAGGCTTCGCCTCGTAGGACATTTTGTGACTCCAAACAAAGCAGGCAGTGTGCTTACTACGTCTTTTGTATTCTTGTCTTTATCTTTAATCATATTCCTTTTATAATAAACGTCATTTTTCACATAGAACGTTATTTTTTCGGATAAACGAGTCTTTGAAGTCTTCTATCTGAAAAAATTCCACTGTTCCACTACATATATAAAGAAAAAAGGCATAAAGAGGGGACAAACACACGTGTGTGTGTTTGTCCCCTCCTTATGCCGCAATGTCTGAACGGATTTTGATATATAGATTAGTATATAAAATACTATTTTATTTATCTCTTATAAAGTTACGGTTCTTGTGCGAGGCGCAGCTAGTTATGTATAAAAATATTCAGAAGAGTACAAAACTTTTTGGTTTCAAAATCTCATCTCAGAGAATAATACATTTTGGCCTTGACCAGGGATCGTTCGAAATCGATCCGAGGCGAGGCATTTGACCCCTTGGCCCCTACAAGAACAAGTATGACATAATTTTTGAATAACTATATGTACTTACTATACGTATAATACTTGAGAGATAAGATAACTGACGCCACAGACATCAGTAAACATGTGGGCGCCGACAGATTCAATTGTAAACCGAACGAATGATTAATTCGATGGATATCAGTCGCTCAGAGTAGACAATTGTTTACACTTCATTTTATTTTATAATGGCGAAGCACTAGGGGTGTCGCTTTTTAAAACAAAGTATATCCTCTTGGAAGATTTGTTCATTATTAACTTGGTCTTATATCAGTAGAAATTAGACTTTCCTTTGTAATACGTTGTATCGTAATGGTAAAAAAGGTACGTATTAATCTAGGAAAAGGGAACGATAATTTTTGCCTTCAGGTTAGCAGATTTAGTATTATTAAGCTAATTAAGTGTAAAGTTATTATTGTTCATTTTTGTTTTACTGTACTATGTAAGCGACAGAGCCCATTCACTAAATAAATAAAAAATAACGATGATTCTTGAAAAATCTCGACGACTTTGGATTTTACTGGCTAGTAACAGAGGTTTAAACGAAAGAATGGAAATGGTAATCAGTACGTTACCATATTTTTGTAGGCAACCCTATCAAACACTGGCCTTGTACGTTAATTGATAAAGGAACAAAGCTAATTTAAGCTTTAACATATTAGCAATAAGATTCAATTTTACACTTTCACAGCGGTTAAGTATATTTGCATATTGTTTTATATTGGGAATCCTTATTAAAAGATCATGGTGATGTTTGTTTTTAATAAAACCGTCATATTTCGGCTTTTTGGCGAGCTAGGTTGTTATTTTTCAGATATCTATTTAATTATAGTGAAGTGAAACTGATACATTTGCGAGCGTCATGTGTTAACGAGAAAAATAATGTTATGTTATCAAATTTATTTAAGTAGCAACGTCGTAATAAACAATAGAATAACCCCCCCCCCCCCCCCCCGTGAGCAGTCCTCCACCAAGGTGTGGCAAGATGAGGTCGCGCTAGCAGTCACCATCTTACCCCGGTGCGGTAGGTCCGGGTGGTATCCGGGCCTCGTCTACGCCTATGGGGAGGTGACCTGGCTCACCAAGGCTACCCCACAGACGTGTGGAGCCGTGCAAGCCGGAAAAAAGCTTAGTCTAACAAACTCCTGGCAATCTGAAAATGTTGACAGGATTGCCACGTTGTTGTATGGGCAGGCCTTTAGGCAAGGCCAATATTTTGAATGCATGTTACGACTTGTTCTTTAAAAATTCCATAGAATTTTATATTAGTATATACTACCAGTAGCTCATAAGCTACTGGTAGTAAATACTAATATCAGCTTAGTTTGGTTGTTGCCTCTCATGTTAATAGCTAACTACAATGACCCACCAAAATGATTAGTCTGTTCTTGACCGCAATTCTCACTGTTGCGTGGGAGCGTGGTCGTCCTACCGCCTTATCGTCTAATGCCAGTGACATTGCGCGGGCGCCGCCCCCTGATCACGTAAAACTTTGCCATAGCAAAGTGACAGCGATCACCCGCGATCGCTCCCAAATATCACTAGAAATCATATTATCCCGCCAGTCGCTGAATGCACTTGGTCAATAGTTGCTAGCGCCTCTAGCGACAGAACTGCAAGAGATGGAAACAAATGAATGCCGTTTTTAAAACTGACGTCATTGAGAGTAATGATCGCGAGATTTACGCATGTCGCAAGCCAGTCGCTAGATTAATTAACGAGTGAATCTGTACCTAGAAGCAGAACTATGAGCGTATTGACGATGTCACTTTCACTTACCGTGGCGATGTCTTTTGGATCTGTCTCACGTCTCATCCGTCAGGCATATCGTCAAACACATCGTCATTGTGTGTGTTTTGTGGTGTATGTGTCACACACACTATTTTTAAGTGACCTTAGCTGATACCATTTTGGTGAAAGGATAACTCCTACCAATGCAACAGTATGAGGTTTATTGCCTTTGAAATGCTGAGTTTGGAAATGCACTTCTAATGGATTGGTAAATGACTTTTTATTGCCATTGCGTCGTTTATGGCAACCGATTTCAAAGTTCCTGGCATCTAAAATAATACCTATTTAATTTTAACATCATCTAATATTATACATGTAGAAGTTTGTATATTTCGATGTTTGAATTTGCGTTACTCAATCACGGAAAAGCGGATTTTGATGAAATTCGGCACACAGATAGTTTATGACATGGATTAACACGTAAGATAATTTTTCTTCTGGTAACATTAACGGTTCTTGTGGAAGGCGAAGCGCAGTAAGTGAATTTTTTTATGGGGCTGAGTCAAAACAAAACAGCAGCATAAATACAGTTATATTGAAAAAATTCGCCGTATAATTTCTTGTCAATCCTCCAAATGGATGAATTTCGACTCCGGCGGTAGATATACTTCAAGAGGGCTCTCTTGGGGCACCCCATGTCAATAATGTTTGAGTTGATTTGAAATATTGTTCACGCATCGAGACGTCCGAGAGCGAAACAACTATTTGCATGGATGGGCAATGATTGTACCACAGAATAAACAACAGTATTGTACTGAGGCTACTGTTTACAAAATTATGAGTGAAAGTGATTCCGTTGCAGAATTCGCACTGTAATACCTACTTTTGTCACGCTTTCTAGTAGTTTGACGTATGTAAACAATTATTCAATATCTTTTTAATATATGAACTTACCGCTACTAGTATTTAGAGACTTATAAACAACGGTCCACAGTATAATATTGTTCCAAAAAAACCTTTCATACAACAATTTTAATTTATTCCCAACGAAATTATATATGCATGAGTTCGAAGTATGGTCAGCAAGAAACGCTTTCGCAGTGTTTTCTGGTGCAAGGAATCTTTGTCTTCGAGCTGACTAGAATCAGAAGTACTAGGCAAGCATAGATGACAAAGAGGCACCACTCGGTAAATTTTGTGATAACCACCTTGGGTGTCTATTAGGTATAGTTCTCTGAAAAAATTTTTTAACCATTATTTATTCGTGAGGTAAACTGCGAGAAATTTCTTTCTCCTTCCAGAGATTTGGGTATCGTGGTAGATAAAGATAACATTGATATGATAACAAATAGATAATGCGTCCTACTTAGAGATAAAAGAGACAGCAGATAAAGAAGGAATTGATAAGATGACAAATCGTATTTTTTTTTTAGTTATATTTGTGTTTTAGTCCTTTGTTCAAATATGTGTTTTACTGCATATATATTTTATGTTCGTTTTTGGACTTCCTGTAAGATAATAAACGTCTGTACTGAGTTACATGTGGCAGGTGCATTATGACGTAAGCTACTTTCTTTGTTTAATCCAACATGCATTTTACTTCTTTATTAACTTTAATGAAGAAGTGAATGCAATTTTTGGATTAACGGTAAATAACAAATTAATTTTATTATGTGATGTATGTTCCCTGTAAGCGAATAGCATTCTGCAACTGTGAGAAGTTATATCTTGTCAGTGGTATTTTACAGCTAAAAGATATCGGTAACCGTTTCTCCTTCTATATTGTCCAATGTTGGGCAACCTCCACTTTTACTCCGATTTACAATAGAGCATAATCATCAAAATGTATTTCTCTTTGTCTCAGCACAAGATGGCTTGTCTGGAGACAGACTTTGTCTCCGTACATATATCATTTTCGTTGTGTTTGTCACATTTATTTCAAAGTCCATACATAAATTTATTCCTCGCGATATAAAACAATTGAAGGTAAGACCTATTGAGAAATGGAATTTGTTTGCATGATAATTCAAGGTTTATTCATTTGTTTGTTCGCTTTATTGCCATTTATTCTGTCGGTTAATTACTTGTCAACTGTGTCACGAATAACGATGTCTTTAATTGTCTATGATAAGCATTGATTGAGATACCTCTGCAGTACTTATAGCTTTGGTTACAATTTATTTTATTTGGGAAAGGGTTTGAATCATGCGGACTGAGCTCAAACGCCGATGTGCTTACCAATCTATATCTATACCAAATTACCATTAATAAAATTAAAGTGTATTTCTGTGATTTCAAAAATAATGCCAAAATTGAAGTGAAAACTGCAATTGGCTGATGACCGCTTTTAGAATTGATGTCTGTCTGTCTGTCTGACAGTTTGTCTCGAATATACTCCGAAACGCTTCAACGGATTTCAATGAAAATTTTCAGTGTAGGTATATTCCATTTCGATATCTGGCGGCATTCACAAGATATAAATACTGGTATGTGCGAACGAAGTCGCTGACATTGCAAGTAATTAATACATAAGCATGAATGCAAACATGTTCAGCATTGGATGCCTTCCGGCGGATATTGACGGATTTGCAAAACTGCATTGATTCAACAACTATAAGTGGAAGTAGTTTGTAATCTATCTATCTAGATCAGGCTACATTAACCCACTGCTGGGTATAGGTCTCCTCATGTGCACGCCAATCTCCCCGGTCTTGCGCTAAGGGAATCCACAGCCTTCCTGCTACCTTGACGACGTAAGTTTTTAATGCTTTAGTTTAATTTCTGTCGCGTAGTGAAGATTTATAGAGTAGTTTAACAAAGAGGCCGACGCGTGAATGATATCCCACTACGCTATTACCGTAGGTCGTTTACATAAACCGTCTACGTGGCGTGGGTTGACAATAGGCGCAGTGGGCGTCACTTCGTATCCAGGGATTTATCAATGGCCAAGCGAATGCCAAAGGTCATATAATTACTGTGTAATTATCTAGAAAGCCCCAGGCTGTACTAAAACTGGAATAAACCGGATTTAGCTTTAGAAGCCCCTTAATGATTCCCAAAGATCTTTGCTTGAATTTTGTTTGTTGCTGAATAAGAGTAGCTTCGGTGATTGTCTTTGACCATTTTCTTTTAGAGTTTATTTATCGATGGTGTCAATGATGATTCCATTGCAGACTAGTCTTTGTTTAGTTTATTCCTTTCGTACGATTTAGTGTGTTTTTGAACCCAATGAAAACGAAGAGGATAACATGACAAAGGACACGCCCGGGCGTATTTTGTAGGAAACCGCTCGGGCGCCCGCGTAACGCTGTTTCTTCCCATAAACTTTAGAGCTTTTGAATTACCAGAATTGGTACCAACTAACATTTTAATGAAGAACTAGCTTTTAGCGTCCCTCCGGTCCATAACGTTGCAGTTGTATTGTCCCATTCATTTGATTTCGCAACGTGTTTAAAATATCACACTGTGTTTTTATTTTATATTCTGTATTTGTTTTGGTCTTTACTTTCAGCGGTATCTGCACGATAACTACCTTTGTTTGCTAAACATCAAGTAGATTTAGGTCAACAGCACTGTTTTCTTACTGAATTGTGCAACTTCGAACAGTTTTGACGTGGTGTTTACTTACTAGCTGCGCCCCGCGTTGTCACCAGCGTTGATTAATTAGTATCCCACACTGCAGCCCTTTGTCTGTATCTATTATATTTCGGTCTTTCCTTCAGTCTTACTTTCATCAAGTCTATGTCTCATCAATCTCATCATCATCGTCAACCACGGGACCCGATTCGGATCGACGGATCACATAGGTACCTCCGAAATAGTTCTTAGGCATGTAGGTTCCCTTACGTTGCGTTCATTCACAGAAAAGCGATTGATAAATACATACATAAATTTTATAAATAATACATTGGTACGTGCTCATACTGGGATTTAATTTAATCTCACGACCTTCTTCTTAAGGCGGACGTTCTCCCACTATGATATCACCATGCTGGATATAACAAGAGTGCAAAATAAACTGTCGATATTTATTACAACAGTTACATAACACTCGGCCTACATCAGGTCGAATTGGGTCAGTGTCTGGCACACAATTCGCTGATATCGGAGCCGCGATCTACTATCGAGTGCTATTCCGTCCCAGTTAATATCCACTGCTTCAGGCCAGTTGGAACGTCTCCAGAGACTCCAGACTCCAGATTTCGTTTAGTATTACCGTGGTAAGATGGAAAGACGTAGTCTCTGCCTATCCCAACGGGGGAAAGGCATGATCACCGTGGTTTTTGGTATAAGCGTTGGTCAATCGTTGTGAGTTCAGTTGGAATTAGCAAAAAAATGTATGAAGCTCGTGCTGCCGCTGTTGTCGTGGACTGTTGTGGTGCCATGCCCTATTCTGATTGTCATCGTCATTAATTACTACAGCCGCAGCTAGTTGTTTGGATACTGACTCGAGCTATCGCAATGCAAAACACAAAAGTAGGAGCGGGTAAAAATCATTGTTCGGAATTTATCTATAAAATGATCAGAATAACCGTCACACACATTCTGTTCTTTAGTTGTGATTGGGACCTCATTTTTGGTCCCCCTTCATAAAACTCCCCAAGTGCTTCTATTATCTGTGGCACCCTTATAATAGACACATGTGGTGCTACAAAAGAGTATCTATTTCTGTCTACATTTTTTTTAATACCTGGCACGCGGCAGTTACTTCAGACAATAGTTTTTTTAATTGTTTGGCTTTTTTGTGACTGCATACGCTTCCTTATTCAGTGTTTAAGCTCTTATAGAGGTTATCTAAATGAGGATATATGTACCTAATACTAAGAGTGCTTTGCGGTGTTATCCCACAAGGCCTTATGGCCCGATGGTTAAAACTTAGGGGGAATCTTCAAGTCACGAGTGAATAGGTTAATTCTAGGTAAGCGTGCACCCTCCTAGACCGCATCTTCGCCTAGCATATATTGAGATAGTGGTTCAACGCGAACCTATTCGCAAATAAATAAAAGACGTGTTTTTTTTGAGATGACAATTATTTTCCAGGAAACGAGCAGGCGATGAGTCCAAAGATCGTAATTATCTGTTTACTCTGGTCACTCAGAATTCTATGAGTCACGCGCGTGCATATACTGTGTCGTCACTCGCAGAGTCACAGGCACACCACAGTAGAAACAGGAAAGTAAGCTATCTTCATACATCTGTACCAAACACGGCTTGTCAATTATTTGTGTCAGCGTAGCCACAGGCAAAAATCGAACAATACAGCGTGAAACACACACTCTATGTTGGAAATTTTCCATCTAAAAAAAAACCTTTTTATGTGATCGACTTAGATCAGATTGATTAAATATGACAGCTAGCCAGTGACAATTGTATCTTCAAACTAAACTAAACGTAACTCTCTCTCTTTCTATCTTCATTAACGTATATTACATTATCAACTTCTATTCGCCTCGCCCTATCACACTTTTCGTAACGCTCTCGTCACGCATTCACAAGCTTACTCCCCAAGTCAAGCGTGCGTAAAGAAGTTGTAACTGGGCCCTTCAGTTGTGTTTGTGTGCGTGCGTACAGTGGCGCAAGCATACAATCCGCATTTGTTGTTCTGTTCTTTGAAGATAACTTACTTTTCGGTTTCTACTATGGTCACAGTTTGGCATGGAATTATAACTTGTAGCGTGACGTAACGCTGACGCATCCGTTACCATTATAAACTGGTGACGGCTAATGAATAATGTTTAGTGGAGTTTATACTACAATAACCTAAAGTTGTGGGTGTTATTTGTAAATATTATCGTTTATTTAGCTACTACATGTTATTTCGTTTATAGTGGGGCTCTTCAAGGCATGGACGAAAAGAGCTCTAGAGAGTAGGCACGCATCGTCAATGCTCCGAGAGGTGCAGGTGTCCATAGGCGACGGTAACCGTTTACCATTAGACGGGCCGTCAGCATGTTTGCCACTCCATCTTATAAAAAAATATCAATATAGAAGACAGTTTATCACCTAAGCCGGGTGGCCTCGCCGTCTACTAAGACTATGTTATGGATAGTTTAGTTTCGTTCGATTATGGGACGCATAATATCATTCCTATGCTACCAAACAGTGAAAACAGCATCGCAATGGATCCAGTGATTTTTAGATAATGCTTAAACCAATCCTTTCATTTAGGGCTGTCTGTATAGTTTATGCCAATAGAATTGATATTCTCTGGGATCATCTAAATTGTATGATTCGCCACATTCGACGTTTGTATGACTCGTCACCAATTGGTTACCCCTATTACTTCATTAAACTTATCATTTAATAATTGACCATCAATTTAAATTATTGAGAGCTATTTGTCATGCTTTGTTGAAGCTGTATCAATTTAGAAAAATAAATAAAGAAAACATCGCGAGGAAACCCACATGCCCGGGAATCATTTCGGAGGCATGTGATTCACCAATCTGTGCCTGGTAGTGGCTTATGGCCTAATCCTTCTCACGAAACTGAGGCGAAACCAGTGCGGTGGGAGGATATGGGTTGCTGAAGATGATTTGATCCAACTGGATAGATCAAGCTACATTGATAATATATTATTGAATCCAATTGGATAGCTCATGCTTCTTCTGGGGTTCCATCAGTAGTTCTTACATCCACATCATCACTTACAGTGGCATTCATAGTCAAGAGGCGAACAGTCCCCCAAAATTAAGAAGAAATTTCATAATGTGAATATGATCATAGTGACTATGGGTTGCTATGGCTATAGCTCATATATTTTCAAGTGGATTATTCGCTTCTTGAATTGTTCAATCGGTAAACTTTGCAGTTAGAATAAAAAATATATCTATCTGTTACCAATCGTTATCGTTCTTTGCAGTATCTGCTCATTTGATAAGCTATAGATTAAAAATGTTTCGGATAGGTGGATCTTTATGATAATAGTGATAATGTACTGTAATGTGTGACTAACCGACGTTAATTTTATTTTGGAGGTATTCATATTTTGGCTGTGATTCATACGATTAAATGAGACGCAGATAAATAGCAGATTATTAAACGATTTAATCCATAACATTCATCAGCTGCTGGCCAGTAAAAAAATATAGCCACAAAAAACTAAGTAGACAAAACTGTCTGCATGAATAAAACTAAAACTTAAATAACTTGCAGGAAACATGGAGGTTAGTTACGTAGTTTTCCGGGTTTTTTTTTTAACTGCCAGGCTTTTGTATATATTTTAAAAAAAATATGTCTGTCCGTTTAATTTCGCATCACGTCAAATGTACTGAATTGGGTGCAATGTGGTTTCAACCAATCTGACTCCAATTTATTCTAATACTAATATAAAAATAGCCCCATTGAATGAAATCGCGGTTACAAATTGAAAATTGCGGGTGTAGCTAGTACTAATATTACAATACAATAATATACAAAACTAGTGCGTAGATTTTACTGGGTAGTTTCGTATTTCGTAACGGTGACTAATCGTAGAGCTCACAAACAAGTTCACAGATAACCGATGACTAGTTGACCTGTGTTGGGTAACCTACTGGGGCTACTTCTTTTGTGTTTGAGGGGAGGATAGTGGAGGGGGGGGGGGGGGGGGGGGTTGGTCTTCGCTTCATCTCCTCCACCCATTCCTCTGGAAAAGAGGCATTATGCACCAGAACGCGCCGAGATGGAGTATGATGGGGTCACGTAGGCATTGTGCCCTACTAAAAAAATTTAACATAAAAAAAACTGATTATAATTATAAACTTTTAAAAATATTCAAGACTGTATCAATGCCCACCCATGTGGCAAGGTAGCGGAAAACGCGAGCCTATTTAACAAACTTTATTAATAGGTACCGTACTACAGGAAATATTCTTCATTTGGAAATATCTTTTTCTCAATTACAAGTAGTAATTATATTTTGCAATTGTAGGCGTTTGGCGAATCTTAACCAGCCTTGGGTTTTGTTTTAAAGTTAGTATTCCTCCTTTCTCGGTCTCATGGTCGTTCCTCAATTCAGCGAAGTGTTCTTTACCTTGCCATTTTTTATTAACGTCGTTCTCAGTAAAACTCCTTACCTAAACCAAAGCGTTAATTACTCAATCAGCTAACGCAGAATTGAATAAATGGCAGCAATCTTTTGATAATCGAATAGGCACTAGAGTAGCCTCCGCTGATCGATTCACCGAGTCTATTACGGAAGTCGCATGTCGCGCTTTACCATTTGTATTTTTTTTTATTTGAGTAAGTGACGAGACAAGCAAGTCGTTCACCTGATGGTACGCGCTACGCCTGCCCATAACAGTTACCGTGCCACCCAGAAATTTACATAATCTTGTGCGGCACTGAACTGCGCTCGTCACCCTTAAACATCGGCACTAATGTCTCATGTCTTCTCCGAGTGGAAGATAAACTAGTGTACTTAAAACTCTTACAAGAGTTACAATCTTGTACTAAGTATTTAGTATTCCGTGGTACAAGTCTATTGTATTGAGTACCGAGGCTGAAAGCCTTGACAGCTGTGTCACATTAACTATAGCTCCTTCTATAACAATATATTGTTACTACTGTCTGTGGCGACTTGGCGAGTACTAGTTTCTGTAACCGTGGTACACTAGACTGGTGTAAAGTTACACCTCGGCTTGCTGGTTAGTCTTGTCACATTACGTACCTATGAGTTACGTTAACAACGTAACAAGTTATTACAGTGGATAGAAATTTCGTTATTTCACTGGGAAGTAAAAGTATGTGGGTAGCTTATTTTATTCTCACTAGCTTTTGCGTAACGTATGCGTTGTCTTGAAATAATAAGCGTGGTTTTTCGAAAACTTGCATTAATTTTGAGCGATCATTTGTAACTTTTCGATTACGATATTTTCCGCGGTAATAAATTATTTTATCTCCGATTACATAAAGGTACAGGATATTGCAATTATGTTCTAGATTAACTCTATCGGCCTTGATTTTGATAAGATGATTGGTCATGAAGGACATATTTTTCAAACATATCCTTACCTATTTGTTATTAGGATCATAGTGATCGATTTATACAAACACTACCCATTGAAACATATAGATTGTAGTTGAATTCCCATTAGGCACGTTAAGCCGTCGCCGTCGATCCCGGTTGTTATCGCTTGATAGCGGTCGTTAAGCCATGTCAGAGACTGATGGCGCAGAAGTCTGCGGAGCGGATCAGAGAGGATGACGCCCGATCTCGCGCAGACGTCTAGGGGGGTGGGGTGGTCTGTCTGCCTTCTTTCTCCTCCGTGTTGGGGTCACTGCACGGGCCCGCACGTCTGGGAGATGACCTTGGTGAACCCAGTAACCCCCCCACAGGTGTAAAGGTACGGATACCACCCGGGCCTACCGCCGGGGCAAAGTGGTGACTGCTAGCGCGGCCCCATCTTGCTTCACCTGCAAGACTGCACACACACGGGGGGGGGGGGGGGGGTTTCATGTCCCACATACTCTTTTCCTTCACCCCTCGTGACGGAGAGCATAGTGCAAAAGCATTTCCCCTACTCAAAGGCGGCCTGATAAACTCGGACACCAGAGCCCTACACAACCTCTTTCGACAAAACAGAATCCATAGTTCTTGTAGCCTGCTGTTTCAGATTATTAGCATTACAATTTCAACAATCTTGGCTTAATTGCAACACGAGTTTTACAAGTAGAAATCGTGCACTCGCTAATAACGTTTCATTAGCAATGTACACTGGAACGCGCAAATCCTCATTGCTGCTTTCTTACTTACCCCGATCAGTGAGTTATTTTATTTATACATTCAAAGATGTAGAGTTACCTCTGTGATAAGAAAACACCGTCTGTTCTTTACCTATACCCTTTACAAGATACGTATTTGGCATTGCAAGCTGATTGAAATGAACTCAAACACTGTTAATCACTGAGGAGTTCCGTTTTCTACCATCCATCGCTATCATCCGTTCGACTGGCTATCATCATAATGCTTTGTTTTCTGCCGAAATGGATTTTGTTGACCATTTTCGGCTGACAATCTATTTTGCATGTTGCTCTGTACAATATTTGACTTTCGAGTATACTAGTCCTACAAAATTTCAACTCAATTGAACAACAGCTACCCTTTACAAGATACGTATTTGGCGTTGCAAGCTGATTGAAATGAACTCAAACACTGTTAATCACTGAGGAGTTCCGTTTTCTACCATCCATCGCTATCATCCGTTCGACTGGCTATCATCATAATGCTTTGTTTTCTGCCGAAATGGATTTTGTTGACCATTTTCGGCTGACAATCTATTTTGCATGTTGCTCTGTACAATATTTGACTTTCGAGTATACTAGTCCTACAAAATTTCAACTCAATTGAACAACAGCATCAGGCTCTAAAATTGACTTCTAAGATATGACCTAAATGTACATCCATTCATATTAGCTAACAAAGCAAGGAAAAACCCGACCGCGTCCTCGCGTGAAATGCTTACCTATTTGGGATTAATTAAATGCTAGAAGTTCCGCGTACCTATGTCAAAGTTATTTTTAACCGTTGCTGCGAGTGAATTTCCTCCCACCACAGATATGTTGTTAAACCAGTATAACCAGATAGAATAGGAGTAACTACTGATGCTGCCACGCTAGCGGCTGTGGACACAGATTGGTTTACAGTATGTAAGGTACAGTCATTCGTTCTTCGATGCATTGTTTATACATTTTATAGGTTTGGAATGAGTAAGCGGTCACGTGTACTCAATCGTGGCTGCAGTAGGTAATCTTATGCAATTTTGTCGGGTGTTGAGTAAATACGTAACTTGGCAGTTGACGTGGTTTGGATGTGAGTTCAAGAAACTGTAATAGTTTGCTGTTGGTTGCAATTTTGTACGCTGCACTGCGTGGCTTGGGTGCAGTTGAAATATGAGCTATCCTAGCTCCAAAAAACATCCATATGGAGTCGGCGGGATTAGAGAATTGGTTAGTAGAATTCCAACTAGTATTGACTCCACTGTTGATTATTCTCTGCAGGTCTTCTGCGACATCGTGGTCAGGGACGGAGAGATGGTGTGTGTAGAGCTGGTGGCGCGAGGGCGGGGTTGCGGCGCGCAGGCGGTCATCTTCCTCGGCTCCATCAGATACGACACGCTCACCAGGGTGTATGATTCCAGGGTAAGTGTCCAGTCGATAGCAGGAGGACATGCTTCCGACCATCACACGTGGAACGTATGATAAGGATTCGACCCCGAGCTTACAAATACCAGCAACACCGACTGCCATAGGCTATGGCTTTATGCACTTTTCGTAAGACTGTTCCTCGTAATCCGTCTAAAGTTCCGAACCCCGCTTCAACACAACTATCACTTCCACTAAGCAATCTTAACTATTTTTTGGTCAATTTCTCGAAATTAATCATATCAAAGGTAATTATACCGGCATTAGCAGGGTTGAATGTTACTTAGCACATCCGTTCGCTGAGCATCTGCTGAGAAACTCTTGTCTATTCTAACGATTTCTACCCGAGCGTTCGTAGTTCAGTAGCACGCACTCGACCTATACTATGAAACTACAAGCTAGCAGTAATAAGCCACGTTACCCTTGATAATCTTGGCCATCACCTTATGAAACCTTCATATCTGAACTTCGTAAAATTTTATGCAAACTGCCCGCATTGCTGAGCTTGTTTAGGAAGTAATATCCATTCTGATTTCCATAACGTTTACGAGCGGAGCAGTCGCGGCCTAATTGCCAGACATGGCAAATTTAATCGACCAATGTAAACGTGGCCGGCCATCGAGGCATGCCCTTACATCCCACTTAGGATCATAGTGTAGAAGCATCCTAATTATCAGTTATTAGCCGGCTGAGTTCGTGATATCAGCGGGTTTATCGTCGTGCTAATTTTTTTGGTATCGGCTTATGTCGATAGCGCTTTCCAGATAATATGTGAAGGCTATTATTTCAAGTGTAATGTTTTATGAGTATTAATCATGCACATGCTACTTTGACACTGTCTGCTTGAATCATAGATCCACCCAATGAAGCCAAGATTCCAACTAATAGAAAAAGCGGATCACACTGGCGTGAATCGTAAATTGCTAGCATTTCGGCGCGGATATTTTGTTCCGACGTTGAATCTTTACCATCCTTATGTTCGGTTTCGAGTCTTTTCTCGTTTGACTGCCGCCGCCGCCAATACTGACCTGATAGAAGATTGATGGTGTAATGTCTTTGCGCATATCCTATGATCAACAAACATACTGACTATCGACCACACACGAGGAGAGAGAAGATATGAGAGCACAAATGAATTTGACCCTTACTGATGCACTGAACGTAGATTATATCTACTTTAATATAACACAGTAAAAAAGACAACTATGTAGTATAGAGAAAAACAAAGAATCGTTTCATTAACAAGATGAGATTTCTCGAAGTGTCCGTCTGCCCCCAATTCACTGTAAAGTGTATTGTGTTCCATTTCTGAGCAACGTTGTATCGCGAAACCATCTTAGTGACAGTTTTCTGACGTACTACAATCTCTTAAGTCTATTTAAAGCACTGCTACTGGCATTTTGAGCATGTTTGCTTTACTTTGAGAAAGTGCTTTGAGTTGTCTCAGACAGTATTGTTGTAAGGAAACTTGATACGGAGAAATCAATACGATTGCAAATTGAATTCCGACATACTGAGGGTTTGGTCATGAATATAATAACAGCTTGATCGATGCCCCTGGACACCAGGCTATGTCTAGTCACGCAATGTTGCATCGGTGATCTACCTACAGATCTATGTTTAGCGGCATTTTACTTTTAAAATATGAATAATTTAGAATCAACTCTAAAAATAACCTTGAGCATAATTTTCGTATTGAATTTAATAAAGCAGTAAAAAACGATGTCTGGACATTGAAGATATAAATACAGACATGATTGTATATAGCAGGATATTCTGCTTCAAATTGAATAACATTTACAAACGGAACTGGCTTCTTTGGTTAGGTTAGTTCATCATCCGACTGATCACGAAGTTTATTTATCCCACTATCTCAAGCCCCCAGTGACCGTTAAGGCGGAAGCCAAGCCCAATGTCCGTTATCTGCCACCCGTGGTTTGAATTCAAATGGGCGTGACGTAGCCACAGTCGTGGTGACGCTTTCTGCTATCTGCATATTGATCAATGAGGCTTCTGTGATTACTGCTATGGGAGAAATTTAAAACGACTTCTATTATCAGCTATTCCGTGGTAAAACTTCGCTCCTGATGCGAATGACAGCAGAGATGTGACAGTGTGTGTGAATTCGTAAGATGTCAGTATGTTTCTATTGTAAATTATCGTGTGAAGGTGGGGCTATGCTTTACCTGATTAACCAAATTTTATAGGTGTTCTAACTCTGTTTTGTAATTTTGTGGGCAAAACCCATTTTGGACACCATGAAGCAGAATTCTGTTTGCATATAAAAAAATATTATAGTATTTTTTTTTCATGTGGACAATGAATGAATACACATTGCAATGAAACACTTGCGAATTGTAGTTAAATGGCACAAAGCACGTCACTTGATAGTAAAAATATCTTTACGACAAGTTCATAATAAAAAATACCTAAGTAATATATCATACAGGACACGAGCGTTACACAACTATAAATTCAATGCCATTAGAAACCTTAACAGGTGTATAAATTACTTCAAAGTAAATTCTAAACTAATAAGAAACTTTAGTATAATTTACGTCAAAGTTTCTTCTGGTCGTTTTCATCGGCCTACTAAATACGATACACAGGGTACTGCGGCGGCGCGGCGTTTCAAACAAAATTACTTGAAAAACTGTGACTTCGAATGATGGAACTACCTGGCAAATAAATAAAAAAATAAACAGGTCACAATGGTGGACAGTGCAGCCCAACACAGGAACACCCACTCGAAAGAAGAAAAGTGGGAAGCCTCTTCTGCAAGAGACCACCTGGGGAAGATTTAGCCAGATATTCATCTGTCAAGCAGTACTGTGCCAACATCGCTGTGTTCCGGTTTGCAGGGCACTGTTTCCAGCGAAATTACTGGGCATACGAGACTTTAGAGCCGATGCCTCAGGGTGACGAGCGCAGTGCACTGCCGCGCAGGATTATGCAATGCAAAGTTCTGGATGGCTCTGTAACTGTTATGGGCAGGCGTAGCGCTTACCATCAGGTGAACGACTTGCTTTTCTCGTCACTCAGTCAAATAAATTGAAAAAAATATTGTCAGAAGAAAAAATTTAGGTTGTTGGTTGAAGTTTTTATTAGTCTTGTAATTCTGATAATTACAGCTAGACGAGAAGCCTGGTGAGCGCTCGTTTTTTATCACCCGACCTTGTCGCGGCTGTCGGCTGATTCTCGTTGACTACCTAATATCACAATTACGTAATCGGTGCTGATTTTTTAGCGAGACGTGGCGCTTTTGCTTTAATATTTTACAGTTCATAGAAGCAAACATGTGAAATCATTGTATTTCCGAAGCACTGGTAGAGTTAATGGAGTTTTCTTTTCGCGTGCATTCAGCTATGAGTCAACACTTGAAAGAGAAATTTAGTTTTTTAACACGTCCACTGCTGAAAACGCAACTGTGGTGTCTTTCATAACTTGCCGCGAGTGCGGGAAAACACAACTGTGGTGTTAGCTGTATGGGAAAACACTACGGTGTGTGCAGAGCCGCACCCGTGGCTAGACAAGAAAATCGGCTCAGCAGTGAAAGTGTTGTGGGTCCTTGCTGTCCTTTATTCGCTTATGTGGCAAACATGCGACCCGCCATATCAGTCAGCGCTAATTTTATCTAATCCACTGATTTGGATTGATACTCTGACAGCGCCAAGGGCGGCTTATCAGAGGAAAACATATGCGCTCAGATCACACGATAGGGTAATGTACGATTATTACCTTATGCCAAATACACACGTTTTTTTTCGTTCATCTGATGGTAAGCGCTACTCCTGCCCATAATAGTTAAAGTGCCACCCAGAACTTTGCATTGCATAATCCTGCGCGGCAGTGCACTGCGCTAGTCATCCTGAGACATCAAGTCTCATATGCCTAGTAATTTCGCTGGAAACAGTGCCCTTCAAACCGGAACACAGAACCAAATTTCTAAATTTCTACCAATATAGGGTTACATTGCCAGTGTTATATATTTTCATCTGTTCTGCTATCTATAATACGCAGTAAGTAAGTAGCTGTACATGTAGTATACCATAAAAACTTTTATTTTCGATAAAATAAAAAAAAAGAATTCAAAACAAAAATTAAAATTAAGAACGACATATATTCAATTGAATTCCGATCATGAAATCATTTCATTTGTAATAGTTAAAGTAATATAATATTTTTTATTGTTTCGTCACAAATGGTAAATAAATTTTTTTGTATCCTAGGATGTCCAGACCATCTCAATGTGATAAAATGCAATGTGCTGATTATTTCGTTATTATTAAAACCTTTATCTGGCACATTATTGCCGATAACGATTTCGGTCGATATATGTCATTGATAATGGAATATGTACTACCTAGTATTCGTGCGCTCTTTTCCACTTAACTTTCTGGATTGGACCTTATTTGTAGGTACCCACTTTTGGAAAGTTACCGCATTTTTTCATCCAAGGAGGTTAAGGAAAAAAGGCGATTTTAATTACCAAAAAAGGTTGATTTAATCTCCATATCAGTACATATTAAATTAATTATAGAAATTTAGTAAGAAATAATTAACTACCTACTGAAATAAAGTGTGTTTTTAATTACATGGAAATTTCCGTGAGTTTTGTAATTAATATAAAAATATTTATAAGTAGGCAAGTACCAACATAATTACATTTCGCTCATTTGCGATAAGAACGTGTTATCTCCTCAATATATCTTTAAGGAGATATATATTCTCAGATATTTCATCATCATCATCATCATTATCAAACCATATCCGCCCGATCCGCCCACGGCTGAGCACGGTTCTCACCTTACTTTCGTGAGGAGGATTAGGCCATAATCCACCACGGGACCCGGTAGTAAAACGGTTTGACACTGCCTTAATGCACAGTCCTTGCGGAGACGAACAAAAAAAAAACAATAGTAAGATCTAAACGCTGCTATGGATAAGATGGCTTGTTTCCATAGATCCACAGCCTATAGCTATGGCGATAAACATGCCCCTGCCCCAAGACGTCACGGCTCCAAATGCGGTATTTACGAGCGGCTTTATGGACGTCGGACATCTCCCCCTGCCCTGTCGTAAAATTATGTCAAACCACCACCTGACGCCTGTACGGTGGATCTTCGCCGGGGTTTATGTAATACTATTACACCCCGGACACTTCATACAAAAGCTGTTTTCCTAACTCACACATCTATAGAATAGAATAGAAAAACTCTTTATTGTACACCAGAAACAAAAATAAACACAATACGGAACAATTACAATAGGTAAACAAGGGTAGTACAATGGGCGATCTTATCGCTGAAAGCCATTTCTTCCGGACAACCTATATCTATATTATTATATAATCTATATATATAAAAATGTTATGTTGGTTTGTGTACGCTTCAAAAACTCAAAAAGTTCTGCACCGATAGAGCTGAAATTTTAGCATGATATAAAATCCGCATCAAGGATTGTTTTTATCTATTTTTTTCATCAGTGACATATCAGCGAATGTGCTAATGTGTCACAGCGAAGCGTGGCAGGGTACAGTTATATTATATAATGATTAATGGCGTTTGTACGCAACTAAAAGACAGAGCGCTAGTATGAAGGTTCATATTAATCCGTTGGCCTATTACATTTGGGTGTGTAAATTGATAGCCCCCAAATGCCCTCCGTATTGCGGATAGAGGCGTGGGGAAAAGGATATCGCGGGGTCGAGAACGCCCATTCTGTATGTAATACCGACTGCATAGCATAATAATATGTCTTCTATGATATTATGTCACTTTTCACTGTATAACAAGTTTTATTGTGAAGGAATATGGAATGGAATATTTTCTGGCGTCTCGTCGCGTCGTCTTTGGCTTTTTGACCCGAGATTATCAAGGCAGTTTGTTGAGCGGTCAACAATATGTCTCTCATGCGTGACTCATGCATGACACATATTTCCTTTTCATCCAGCATTTTAAAGTACTTTGTAAAGAGGGAAGTTCTCAACTCCAATCTACCTCACTACATATTATAGCTATGGTAAGCTCGCAAAGTGATGTCAGAAAAGGCCCGAGATCAGCATAATGCTGCGGTAAAACCACAACGCTGATTTTCAGCTTTTACCATACATAAGTTCCGGATCCTTATACTTGCAAAAAACAAGGAAATCTGAAGGAGCTGCGTAGGCTCTACCCATTGATTGAGCCACTCACACCCCCCGATAACGAGTCCCACTCGAGGCTTTCAATCAAAGCCTTTTAAAGGACTCCGCTTCTTATACTTAATAAGAACTGCAAAAAGGGAATTGAAGTTTACAATGCTCTTCAAATTTTACATGACGCAAGATCTAAAAGTTCTTTTACGACATTTTTAGGGTTTCGTAGTTAAATGGCAGAAACGGAATCCTTACAAATTGGTCATGTCCGGGCGTTCGTAAGTCACAGTAATTACACTTGGAGATTATTTGGAGAATAAGTGGTAAAATAGCGTATTTTGTGAACCCACCAAACTGGTCTTTAGAAACTTATAAAGTGATTTATTTATATAGGTGAGTATTTTGTAAGTAGGGAGCTGTGCTCCTCTCCCTGAAAAAAATTTAAACATGTAGCGCCTTAGACATATGTTTTTTATAAACTACATCTGAACCCTTCCCAAGTTGTACGTAGAATTGACGCGGTATTTTTTTTTAATCGGTAGCTTTAGGTCCCATCGAATTGATCGATTGAGATTTCCGCGGCACGTTCTATGAAGTCACGTTCACACCACAAGCTTTTCGCGTCTTCAAGGACAGCGGCATTCTCGAAGAAGCCACTGGAATGGCTAATAAGATTAGTCGGACATTACCTAAGTAGTGATTAGTGCTAAGTTCTTAATCATGTTCTTACATCATTAATCTCATTTTAAACGGACGACCTATTTTAATATAAGTTCTTGACTTATCGTTGTTGAATTTACAATAAATGATTTGAGTTTGAAATGATTTAAGTTTGAGTTTGAGTTCAACACCTGTGCCAGATATTCATCCGCCAAGCAGTAGTGTGCAAACATTACTGTGTTCCAGTTTGAAGGGCACTGATTCCAGCGAAATTACTGGGCATATATAAGACTTTCGAGCCGATGTCTTAGGTTGACGAGCGCAGTGCAGTGCCGCGCAGGATTATGCAGTGCAAAGTTCTGGGTGGAACTGTAATTTTTATGGGTAGGCGTAGCGCTTACCATCAGACGAACGACTTACTCGTCTCCTAGCTCAGTCAAAAAAAAAACAACATACATATTATTTTACCAAATTTCATTCAAATTTGTTCAGCCAGGCGTTCAGCCGTTTCGGCGTGGTTGAGTAACAAATAAACAAGGTGATAGGATTTACCATGAAATGTTATAATAATTTTAAGACCTACCTATATATGCTGATGCTATCCGTATATTCTTGGAATTTTCCTATCTGTTCAATTAAAATTCCTTCCGCCACATTGCGCCAACATAAACAAGCGATATAAATCTAACTACATACGAGTAGAGTGAGTACTATTCCTATATTCTCTTTGCTATAATGTTTAAATTTTATTTTTATGTATATTTTTTATGTGGAGGATTGTTTCAGTACTACGGGTTATCCTTGTAGTCGCGTCTTCGAGACATTGCAAGTGAAACTATTAAAGACGTTGGAAAGTCCCCCTTGTCTTGCACCCGGTGGTTGCAGTGTAGGCACATGACGTCATCTGCCCACTTAAACGATCTCACCAAAGGACCCCGCACGCTCATTCAACCCACGCCAATGTTACATGACCGACTGTTCGTCTAACCGGAGTAAATTCGCGATTTCCAACCATATTAATCGGTCTTTATTTTGCGGAATCATTAGTGTAATGTGTATTGCTCGTCCCTCGCGAACCCTGCCAAAACTATCAGTATTTTTGGTTTGCATAGTGAAATGCGTGCCGGGTCCATAGAGTACATATAATATAAAATGTCTTTGCCCACCCACGTCGTCGGTTAGGCGCGCCGGACCGCGAGCAGCGGCGCCGGCCTAGGGCTACCCCACACCATTAAATATGTATCCACAAATCCACAACCCTCGGCTTCCGGCCTGTTCTCAACCCAGCCGGCCTGACTATAAACAATGTAAATGAGTTTGTTCCTTGTGATTTTCAGAAGTGGTTCTGGTAAACCGTGACTACTGAAGTACTGACCTGTTGGAGATTATTTTCTTAAGGGAAATGTTAGATAGATAGATAGATAAACTCTTTATTGAAACACCACAGAACAAAGAAAACTTAAAACTAGAACAAAACAAATTAATGAATTAATTAATTTTTAAATTAATTAATTAATTAATCAATTAATTTTTTTATCAATGTTGGTATGTTTTAAGATATTTCCTTTTAGAACTAACAGGGCGTGGAGCTAAAAATGGTGTCAAGGCTTTACTAACTCTTGGTTGTCTTTTATGTTTACTAATCACCGGCTGCGCTCTACGGCTTCACTCGCGTAATTACAGTTTTCCCGCAAAAACTCCGCAGTTTCCAGCTAAAACCCAACTATGTTACTTAGGAATAACTGAACTCGCAAAAAAAAATGTAATCGTGAGTGCATACAAAAATCTCATATATAAACATAATTTTCAGTTTTTTTCCCTAATTTTAAAATTTTCCGAGCAACTTTTTCAATTTTACTCTTCATGAGAATTTTTTTGGCTTTTAAAATATTTGGAATATTTGTAAAAAATTATACTAACTGAATTGGTTGAGCCGTTTTCGAGTTTTCAGCTTAGCAACACATTTACTATTTATTTTTATTTATATAGATTTCATACGTGCCAACCCTGCGGAGGGTGATACGGGGTGACGATGGCTGCCGCCAGAAATCTAGGGCGTACTGTTACAGTGTGATTGTTATCACAGTCTAAAAAACTGCCATGTCTAGACAATGGAGTAGCACTATCCTACTTATTTGTCTGTACTGTTAGGTATAGATCTACAAACAGAATTGGTGATTTCTGTCAGTTGATTCCATACTTCCATAAAGCATATTTTATCCCCAGCTGCGCCTCACTGTTTCGCTTGCGGGTTTATTATTTTCCAGCCAAATTACTGGGCATATGAGACTTCAGAGCCGATGTCTCAGGGTGACGAGCACAGTGCAGCGCTGCGCAGGATTATGCAATGCAAAGTTCTGGGTGGCACTGTAACTGTGGGCAGGCGTAGCGCTTACCATCCGGTGAACGACTTGCTCGTCTCGTCACTCAATCAAATATCCACTCTACTAATATAAAAACATGTAGCCGTTTTCATATTAGTAGGGTGGATAGACTTATATTTAGTACACTTAGTAGCAGTGAAGATAGACTATATTAATTGATAATAAAGTGATCATAACTGAAAATTATATAAGTACTTACTAAAAAATAAATGAACGAAAGTGGTAATACGTGTTTTATGAGCGTCCTCTAATCCGTTTTCTATGTTTTCACTTAAATTTTTCTGACGTGCAACACTCAAAATGTTCTGCATTGTGTGCTGATGGCAACACCCGTCGCGTTAGTCTGAAGAAAAAAAAACAAATCTAAGTGGTTGTTTATTCCATAATCGTATCCCTCGATCGATGTTCAGCCTCAGATACGCGACCTTGCGAAGGGCGAACCGATTAAAGGCGGTCCTTATTTGTATGCTGTACGGTTCACTGACAATGCCCTCTGTGATCAATTGAAATACTGTTGCGTTGGTGTGTGACGTCAAACTGAAAATTTACTTTTTAGAATAGTTTCAGCTTGTACGATAGGAACAAAGGTCTTCTTATTGTCTCTGTAAGCGATAACTGCATCAGGCAGCGTCATCCGCGTGAATATTAAATACTGTCCGTATTATTCCAAGTACAGCCAATAACGAGCACTTCGACACACAGAGGTCTGCTTTCGGATCCCAACTACATAATGAATAGGTCCTGGAATTCCACTTTGTAGTTCACAGGACGGAAGGCGCGTGGCGCAGCGAATTTAAATTATTGGTGAGATGGTACGTTTTGATGGCAATCAAATGTTTCACGACCGTTTAATTGAGCAGGTCTTTGCCCCAACCACAAGTCAAATCGATATGACCTAAATCGCGCCTGTTCGCGTCTTAATAATTTTAGCATAATTTCCAGTGGCGACGCGTTGGCGTCGTCGCGACGGTTACTTGTTGATATCGCCCCTGCCCCCTCGTCTGCATGCAGACAAAGGTTACCGCCGAACGAATCGATCGTCTATTTTATATCTACCAATTATATAACTAAAGTGTCTGTCTGCGATTTCTAAATAAATTCCGACATTTGAGAGAATACTAGTATTTATACTATAATCATAAATTAAAGTTTTTAGAATTCTTGTCTGTCTAGTTTGTCTAGAATAGGCTCCGGAACGGCTCCATGAATTGCCAAGATAATTTTAGGGATTATAAACGGGAATTTTAACCTTAATGCTAGTGTCTTATGTTACATTACATTAAAACAATGAAAAGATAATCTAAATATTATAGATAGGTAGATAAACTATCTATTGAAACACCACAGAACAAAGAAAACTTAAAAACTAAAACATAGTGCGAACAACGTCGCGGGCAAGGCTAGTATCACAATATATTATCCATAATCTGGGAGTTCGCCCAAGGATCACTACCTACATGAAACGTGTTGATAACCTATTTTTTTTTGGATTCCGTAGCCAAATGTCAAATTCCGAACCTTTATAAATTCGTCATGTCCGTCTGTATGTAACGACAATTACAGTCGGAAATATCAATAAAACAAGACTATAAGACTAAACAAGACTCTTTTGTTAAATAAATTTGTTATTATTATTATTAATTATTAATAGTATCTACACAATTATAATACTTTTACGCGTATTGTTTTGTCTCAGAACGATACAAGTTGTCAAAGTAACTATCTCGATACACAAAATACGTTTTTGTGTTTTCCAAGTGTCTGGTATCATGACTGTGATGATCAACCTCTAGATAAGATAATAGATAAATCTTTTAATATTGTTTACCTTCCTACATATCTTTTTCTAAGAACATTTTACATGATAATTTTAAATCATACTACATATATAAAAACGTAATTGGGAGGTGGCCCTTGACTTGATATAGGCATTAGACTATTTTTTCTTACTAGAAAGTTACTATAACAAGATCCGTAAGTGTGTCTGTCTGTCAGTCAGTAGGTTGGTTCGTCCTTTTTTATTTCAGTTAAATCAGAAAAGTAAATCAGAGAACCACACAATAAGAAAAGTACCATATACATACGTACAGTCACGCCTTTTCCCGTTGGGATAGACAGAAAACACAAGTCAGCTACACTAGTAAGTAAAGCTAGGTTCACATTTGTCTGACGTGTCGTGTCGTGATGCATCAGATAGGTATCGGTTTCATACATTTACATAAGCCGTCACAACACACTGCATCAGATAAATGTGAACGCTACCATAATAAATGTATGAACCCGATACCCTTTCTGATGCATCACGACACGACACGTCAGACAAATGTGTCGGCGGCTTAACAGTGAGGCGTCGACTATATCCGGCTCGCTCCCTTAGTCGACTCGAGCCGACTTTACCCGAACGAGCGTTACATAGCCGAACATGACGGCTCAGTCTTATTCAGTTCCCACAAAATAAAGAGCTAAAAAGCTGGGCGTCCTGGGGAAGGTTAGGCGGTATTGCACCCCGGAGCAGCTTTTAAACCTGTACCAAGCACAAGTCCGTGAATGGAATACTGCGGCTATCTCTGGAAAGGCTCAGCTAAATACCAGCTCGAAGTCTTGGACTCCATAGAAAACCGTATGAAAAATCTAATTGGCTGCGATGCACTAGTGAAGGCTTCAGAGTCTAGAGCATCGCCGCAAGGTTGCCAGCAGCGCGCCTTAAGAAATGTTCACTTCACAAAAAGCGTGTATCAGCAAAATTGCTGCTCCGCTACTCAACCACAGGGTTGCCCCTGAAAAGATGTCTATCTCAATTTAAATAGTCTTAAACTTGTCGAATGGCCTATATAACCTAGGTCATTTCCTAGCCTTAAAGCAAGCGATGTTACCCCAGATAGAACAAGTTTAGATACGAAGTTGGCCAACTAGAACACATTCAACGAGTACTTAAAACTGGTGTGGACTTTTTTTAAATGCCTTGTTGTTTATGTTAGAGTCTGGCGGGACGATTGTAACTCGCAACTACCAGATGTTCATTAATAATGCCTTCGTCTGTGTCAAAGTTTACTACTGTTTATACTCGGCGCGTTCCCGTCTCCCATTGTTTTAATATGTTCATTCACGTTTGGACCAGATGGCCACAAGATGTTTACAATTTGGCGTGCGCTTCTCTCGGCTTGACTTACTATGGTTTACTACTGCCTCTTGTATTTATAAAAACGTGGTCGTTAGTCTCCGGTTGCGCCTTGTAAGGTTCTTTTGTTTGTTGTAAAATATATCACTAAGAAACAACTTTGTGTTGGTTATTTTGGTGGGAAACATTTGAGTAAAAATACGTGAAACGCTTCCATTAGTAAAATCTGTGTCGCAAGTTTGTAGCTATTATAATCCAGTGTAGGTATAAAAGAAAGAAATCAGTAAATGTAGGCATGCGAGAGGGAATAAAATGTTCAGTATCCAGATATTCCACGAGGCCCAGATGCCTCAGTCAAACTACCAAAGAGCAGTGATTCTGCGCTGTTACCGTCAGCACGGCAACCACGCCGAATAAGACTTCTCAATGGAGATGGAACTCAAAACACCTGTATTTCAAATATCTCAGCGTACGCCAGGAAGTAAAAGAATTCACTGTCTCAATCGGTTGTTATTATCCTCACGATGCCTAAAAACTTTCGTTTCATGCATTCCAGCAATCATCGCTATCAACCAAAGTGGCGCAGCGCATGTCATTCGGCCTCCTGGGCGGGGGCGCGGCGGCACGTTGCGAGTTTGTACGCATGAAGGGCCCCAGCGGCAAGGGGCACGCGGAGATGGCCGTGTCGCGGCCCCGGGGCTCCGGCCTTGACACGCCGGCGTCTGAGCCCGCCACTGACATGTGGGACAATGAATGGGACCAAGACCAGGAGGAAATGTTTATGTGTCGACATCAGGTTAGTATCCTTGGTAGGGGGACGGAAATGGAAAAGGATGATGATGATGTCCTTTTTGATGATTTTGGTAATGGAGACCATTACTACATTTGGCAATCAGTCAGCAGTAAGGTTTCGGTGATGCCTCATGGAGTCATGAGTCATCGTGACTTATGTACCCTATTTTGTTTATTAAACGAAAAGGACAGTTCTAGTTTTGGACAGTCTAACCAAACCAGTGTTTCCAATCAATGTCTAATCCCAACCCATATCCGCTCAATGCTGGGCAGGAGTCTCGACTCACTTTCGTGAAGAGGGTTAGGCGACACCTAAACCACTACGGGGCCGGGATCCTTCAGAATAATTCTCGGTCATGTGGGGTTTTCTCTTGATGTTTTCTTTCATCGAAAACCATGTGATAATTACGTATACATATGTTTTATAAGAAACAAATTAGATGAAAAGAAGGCTTAGAATATTAATTAATACTGGTACATCATTAAACTTATCGAACTCTCCATTATCCTGATTCCAGCGCCGCCTCAGCGACCCCAGCGCGAACCTAACAAATTTTGTTCGCGGTGGCTGGCGTAGCAAGGACGGGCGGGACAAGAGTCGCTCCGAGAACGAGGGTCTCGACTCGCTGGTCAACGGCATCGCCGAAGTAGAGGCGGGGGACTTGCGGGATGGTCAGTACCAGCTAGCATAGACCTCTCCATGGGTTGGTCAAGTAATGGTAGCTTGGGGTTGATGGTTTTTATAAAGGCTATCGCATCATTAGTTAAGTGGCGAGTTAACTTATCATCACTTGGACAGTGATTTGCGAGTTAAGTGGTACGTTGAAAGTAATGTCTGTCCAAGCGATGGTAAGGACTTAAATCGCCCAGTTTCACAAGTTGACTCGCACTTAACCAATTATAAGTAAGTCAGCCTTAACCACTGATAGTTATGGAGTAGAATGGAATGGCTGCAACCTCCTTAGAATTAACTCGACATGTAGCGCCACCTATCAAGAAGCGTTCGCTAATTAATTTGCTGATTGAATTGATTAATTGAAGAAATGTTAGTTCTAATGATTCTCGCTACGGCTTACTATACAGCGCCAATCGGGCGACAATTACCCACCGTAGACAAACTTCGACGTCTATCGCCTATCCATTTAGATCTTGATTAGTGGTACTAATACAGTTCTAGTTATCTTCATTCGCCGCTAGATGGCGTGAATCTCAAATAATAAAATACAGATATTATAGCCTTATGTACTAATTCCTCATACTACTACTTACTGTTACTTGACCAATTTAGTGGAACGTGGCCTTATAAACGCTAAGAATATTTAGTGTAGTGGCTTATTTACCTCCTAGTGCATGTTTATTTCTAATCAGTTGTGGTTATGCAGTAGTTTTGATATAGTAATTGCACCTCTTGGACCCAAGTGTGGTTTATAACTAACTTTAAGTATTTTATTAATTAGAATTTTTAGTCTAATCATACCTATCTACAATGAGGAGTTTTCAGTGACATCTTCAACGAAGGCTTCAGCGTTTTAGTAAGCGTTGAATGCACTTTTTGTATATCTATGCAATATATCGGATCCAATGCTCCGTATCGTCAAAAAAAGGTAATTTTTATCAAACTTAAAACATAATATTTCTAATATTATTTGGTTTAACGCCATCTATCGAGACACTTGGAACTATTTTATAAAGAATTAATTAATGATTGAAAATATCTCGTTAATAGCATGATAAGATGAGCAAACATCATTTTGCACATCGAATATAGGATAACATCAAAAATACATAACAACATCTGTGTTGCCAGACTTATATCTTTTTGTTTATTACGTTGATTGCCAACTTTTTCTACGATATTTCTGTAATAATTATTTGATGATTCATAAAAAGTTTTATTACGGGTACCGACGGGATGTCGACCCGAAGGAACGCTATTTTTCAAGGGTCGTTACTCCGCTTCAAAGAAATGCATGCGATTCATATAATTTCGTCGTCGTTTTCATGAATTATGAATGTAAGCGTACTGTGCGTGCATGTTTGGCTGAACATCATAACTTTCGGCGGTTAATGTACCGTGGTAAATCGTATCGTAAAGTGAATTTTATGCGCTATGCATAAGATCACTAGCTAAACTGTCGGGTCTACATGCCTCTATCGATATTTAATTGTAGTTTCGGGAATCGTAAGACTCGAGGCTTAACGATTACGATTCGGGCAAATATTTAGCGGGAACAATTCGTTTTCGTTTATGGTGTTATTTATCACCCAGTTAGCCGTAGTATTCGTGGACGCTTCTTGCACGTGTAGCGCTTCCGTCCCACGCGGCTCGGTCCCAACGCGTAGGGCGCTCGGAGGAAGCCGGGCGCGCCCTCGGCTCCGCCCTCCCCCCGCACTAACGCGTTCCCCTGCGCAGCGCGGCGCGGCTCGGCTTCCTCCGCGCGCTGGTGCTGCGCCCCCGCCGCGGCGCCCGCCATGCGCGACGTGTACGCGCGCGCCGCGCCCGACTGCGCCTCGCCCGCCTGCCTCCGCACGCGCGCGCCCCGCGCCGCGGCCCCGCGCGCCGCGCCCGGCCCGCCGCCGCTGCGCCCGCTGCCGCGCCCGCGCGCCGCGCCGCGCGCCGAGCCCGAGGACGCGGAGGAGGCGGACGACGCCGCCGCGCTCGCCGACTGCGCCGCGCTCACGGAGCGCCGCGTGGTGCGCGCGCCGGCCCGCGCCGCCGTGCGCGGCCACGAGGAGGTGCCGGCGCGCCGCGAGGAGGCGCCGGCGCCGCGCGAGGAGGCCGGCGGCTCCCCCAACCGCGGCGCGCGCGCCTACTGCACGCTGCCGCGGCGGCGCGGCGGCGTGGCGGCGGCGCTGTTCCGCGACGCCGCGCTGCCGCCGCGCCGCACGACGCCCGACGGCACCGACATATTCTACTGGTGCGACCTGCCGCGGAAGAGATACAACGGTACTGTGGCGCCGCCCGACCTCGCACCGGGGAACGTGACGGGGAAATGTGATCCGTAGTGATCTTCGAACGATGCTAACTTGTTTGACGTCTATCTTCGATCATGATTTTCGTCAATCTCGCTGCGTTCATACTTTCCAAGCCCGTGTCGAACGTTCCCTAGCAAAAGCTAAGTTCGTTGACTCGATGAATATGTACGGCCACAGCTTAGTTTCTGAAAATCAAGACTGAAGATGAACGTACACAACTCATCATCTATTTTGAGAAAAACTGAAATGTGAGCCCGTACAGTCCCCTACAACAGCACCCGCCTGCCCGCAGAGCTGGACGACGGCGCCTACAACCCGCTGTGGGCGATGCGCGGGTTCACGCAGACGTTCCACCTGTGGAAGGAAGGCAAGCGCGCGCAGTCGGCGCCGCTCAACGCGTACCTCACCTACGTCACGCTGCCGTGGTGGTCTATTGCTAAAGGTAAACTATTTACAAACCTTACCTTTTACTCCAACTGAAATTATTCTTAAAATAAATTGATATTATCCTTTCAAAAAACTTTGTCCTTTTCTCAGTGAGCATATCGAAAAGAAACTCATCTCTTCACAATCAAGCCTTAAATATGCCTAATAATTAATTTATTTTATACTTGAATTTTAAAATTACTTTTCTAACATATTAGAAGTACTAGAAATAAAAAAGGAGCTCGAATAGTCCGACATTTTTCGTAGAATCTAACTAACCAAAATGTCATTTTGTTGCTTTCAAAATTACATTTCATAATGGTTTATTCAATACCGAAACAAAACGAACCCGATTGAAAAAACTCCATACAGGATTTTAAAGAGCCCTTCGCAGTAAGAACCCTAATAATAATAATCGCATTGCTTGCAAAACTGGTAAAGGAGGTTTCTATTTGCATTACCGAAAAGAAAAACTAAATTAGAAATAAAAATCTGACAATCATTATAAACCCTACAAACGCTCAATTCCAGATATCCTGGACCACCGCGAGGAGCCCATCCTGACCTTCTAACGACCGGCCCCTGACCTCTCCACTCGTATACTGACGCGCCGTGTCCATTAGCGGGTTGGGACGCATCGGAATAATGCCATACTCCACTGCGGTGTACGGTCACGGCCACGGACATGATTTCATACAAAAACATGAAAGGTGTTGGATGTGTATTTGACATTAGTTTGAAGAAATCGTATACGTGTACCGCAGTGGGCCGCCACTTTATCGACCTGCCGTACATTTGGCACAAGCACTAGTATACTATGGTCTAAAAAAACAAGGTTCAATCGACACGTTCTGCAAACAAAGCGCGTTCACCTTAAAACGTCTCTTCGGTGCGACCCGGCCCGTCTGCAGTGGACACGAGCCTAAAGGTGGACTTCCGTAGGTCGCGGCTCACGCGACTGACGAACTTGATAGATGCTCGCCATATGTCAAATATATGCCGCCCCTTCTGAGCGCCACACATTTTCAATTGTCGGGCGCATCTCCTGCCAGTCAGATCGGCCGCAAACCACGGAAATCCACCTTAACTTGCCTTTGTATCATAACTCGCTTTGAAGTTAAGTTAGACAACATTGTAAGAGACTTGAAATAGAATTATTAGTGTCTCATTAAAATGCGCTTAGTAAACTTTTCCTAAAGACAGAAACTAATTTCACTTTTTAGTGGATGGTGGATGTTAGAATTTTAATATACTTCTCATTTAATGTATTGTTTATTTATCTATTGTAAGAAAACCTCCCAGTCAACATTGCGTTAATCCAATTACAGGTCAAATATCCTTGTTATGCCACAGTTACAAGTTCCGAGCGCTTATATGCGAAAAAGAACAGCAACTGTGCGTCAGAACAGAACAGTTAATGTAAAAACAAATACAGTCGACTATTGACCAGTAAATCTTAGGAAAAGTCAAAGAAAAATTAAGTAATTTGTTTATCGTGATATATCTAATTTCAGTTCTTTTTGCCTATTTACTATTTACGTAATAATGTTTGTGGTACCTAGATCTTTGTACCGCAAAGTCTATTGCATTGTACAGCATTGAGCACAACTATCGCTTAAAATATTACTAACTAACTCAAAATGCCTTATTTGCTTTTGTATACAAGCAGTGAAACTCTGAAATATACCTATAAGGTTAGTGGACCACTAAAAACTAACTAACTACTTTACTTTACGTTAGTTAGTTTTTAGTTGTCCACTAACCTCTAAACTAACTAACTAAACTAAACTAACTAAGTCCACTAAACTAACTAACTACTTTACAAAAAAATTACTCACATTTTTGTTCAAATGTAACCATTAAACTGTATCAAAATGAAGTACCGATACATTTTTATCAACAAAATATAAAAAATATGTAAATTAATGATTGAAGAACTTGGATGCCCATTTTACCGTCTAATTATAAATGAAAATTTTTGTTTATTAAATTAAAGACATTTGTATGTTAACATTTCAGAGCTCGTGATTGCCTGAGACAAAATGATAACCAATTTAAAAAAAAAAAAAAAAAAAAAAATTGTGTTTGGGTATAGAATTTGTAATTCGCACAACGCCTATTAATAAGTTCGCTTCATTGGGAGATCTACTCCATTCCACTATTTACTATTAGTTAGGTTAATAAATTGTATCGAGTGCTAGTCTTAAACCATGATATTATTCTATAAGTTCATGTTTTGTATTTGTAAAAGCTAAATTTGTCTATATCTATATCTATATGAAACATTATACAGTAACTTAACTGTCTAGTAAAGTCTACTAAATTACTTGTAAAGTAGGTACTATGAAATCTTCACTCATACTAAATTTTACATATTGTGTCTTTTTACATTAAAAGTGAATTTCGACAAAAACGTGCTATCCCCTAAACAGTATAATATATGGAGGATATAACACGTTCATGTCACAAATGAGCGATATCAAACAGCGATTAAAGTTTGTATTAACTTAATTTTATAACGCACAAAAGCATTTATTATGTATTTTGCCAACATATTTGATTACTTTATTTGAAAAAAGTAAGGAATATGAATCTGTAATCTGTTAAATATGTCATCGAATATTTTTATAAGTACAATATAAAAATTAACTTTTTTTGACTTTAGATGCAAGTTTCCAAACACTATAAAGAATATCAATATTATGGTAGTCTATAAAACTTTTATAAAATAAACTATCCAAATACAAATGATAACCAATAAATATACATAATAAAAAAAGGACAAAAATTCGATTTAAGATAATAATGTCATATTAAATAAATCAACGTAAGATGCCATAGTATTATAATAAATAAAATGAAAGTGAGGACATGTGTACGCTTATACTTTTGTATAAATGCCATTATTTTTATACACAATAATTAAGTTTTTAATACAGAGGGTATATTGTAGTCATTGATGAATGAGGAAACCATCTCAAACCCTACAAAAATTAAATCATTGGGAAACATGCGAACAAGCCAATCCCTTAAAATAATCGCGAAAACAAACAAAATTAACTCAGCTAGTTCCATATCAAAATTAGTACATAGTAGTTTTAACAGATGGCGCTTATCCGAATAATATTATAAATTGTATGTGTGAAACAGTGCCTGATGGTATCCTATAAAGACATAACCCTAGCCCTAAGTAGTGATAACAAATTGTCTTTTAATTAACCCTAATATTGTTTTAAATCTAGTTTATTTAGCCTTTATAATAAGTCCATGGGTATATGACATGTCCAAACGGGTAAGTGTCCTTAAATCTTTATGTAATTCCCAACCTTTAGCGCCATTGCGCTTACGTAATTAATCTTAAAAAAAAACAATTTGAAAAATCCAGTGTTACTTTTCCTTATCGTGTCGGTTTCTGGAACGCTTGTCAACTTTGGCAACAGAGTCTATTAATAATAATCTCTCTGTTAATAATTTGTTTAGTGCCAGATAAAGACAGCTTTAGACTTAATCAGCTGTCAAAGTTAAAAGCGACGGAAACTGGGCATTAGTAATTTTCTAGAAACAGACCGAAAGACGTTGCCTTAAATGAAATAGAGTTTATAAGCAATATTACCAAGTAACGGACCTCTTACTTTTAATGGGTACAAATATATTCCGTAACGAATGTTTACAATATTGATACTAGTCATAGGGACGGATTTAACACTTTGACTGCAGAGCCCATTTTCTTGTCTAACCACGGTTACGGATCTGCACACACCGTTGTGTTTTCCCGTACTCGCGGCAAGTTATAAAAACACAACAGTTGTGTTTTCAGCAGTCAAGGTGTTAAAAGTCAAAAGTTTATCGAGTTGCGAGTTTGATATTTGTATGATTTGACTGAATATATTATTATTCAAATAACTTTTTGGTTTTATTATCTCATTGCTCGTTGCTGCAGCTATTTTCCACGTTCTCGCCTAACCAATAAAAAAACCCCAATGACTAAACCACTTTTTCGTATAAGATAAGAATTTTAAATCTATCTATAGTTACTTTTTACATTTGTAAAAAATAGCGCTCTAGTGGATAACTCTCGAACTAAAATGAAACCAAATCGCTTTTCTCAAAGTAAGTTTAGTCCACCGATGTTTTCAATGCGAATTCAGGGTAAAATGAACCTAAAGCATAAATCCTAAAAGCTAGGAAACAAATATCTTGCTTTTCAAAACGTGGGCTTACTACACAAAACAATACGATAGTGTTTTACCTATGTTCGCAATAATGATTTTATTTGATTGCTAACTGTTCAATTTAATTTTTTTTAGTTTTTAAGTTTTCTTTGTTATGTGGGGTTTCAATGAAGAGTTTATCTATCTATCTACTACGTATATAGTTTTAGTTGAATTTTTATTTTGAGTTTTCTTTCTAGAAAAAATAAAGTTTATAAATATATAATTATGACCCACACTGCAATGTTCAAAATGCGTAATAAGTATTTGTGCTTTCTATACTATTCTATGTTACCTAATAGACGTTAACAAACCAAGGTATGTGGCGTGTGTATGTTTTGCGAGATTTCTCCGAAACTACAATAATATTATGTTGTATGAGTATTTTGCATATTTTCAAATTTATCCACGTGTGTTGAGACCACAGCTTTATTATTAGACATGGTATATTGTGCAGGTAATTCAAGAAAATGTTTCTCTTTAATAAGACTTACAAGAACGCCATGACGCCAGTTGAAGAAGTCTGTACCTGTAACTGAAACAAAAAATAAATAAATTACGAATCATCATCATCATCTCACTTATCTCTGCTGGATGTAGGCTGAAGTGTTTGATGAGCTATTTGAGGGACTATTAATGTGGTAAATATCTACATGAGATAATGTGCAAGCTAATCTAAGATTATCGCAAATTCCATTATCATTACAAAAGTTACACGGTCTAGCTCCAAACACGAAATAACTCGATAGAAGCGAAACGAACCACCTTAGGAGCAGTGCTGTGTTTCTCATTAGCAATTCTGCTATGGCAATTATCGTCTAATACTCGGCACGTGTCCCCCCTCCTTCCCCCATATAACACGAGCTCGTCTGCAGAATTGCTTACATTGCTCACTTACCCTGACGGCGCAATAAGGACTATAATTTTGACGGTAATTGTAAATTTTGGATATAGTGATTTACCAATCCGCACCTTAAATCATGGCATATAATTGACATGGTCGATTAATCCTCCACACTAAACTACGGTGAGATCCTTGCTCAGCCAGGAGGCGCTTGAGCAGATTGCCTCCACGCATCTTTGTCATTACGATAGGTAGTCATTAATTGGCTTCCGTGGCATAGTGGGCGATGAGCCGACTGCGAAGCGTGAGGTTTCTAGTCCGATTCCCGCACATGGCAAAGATTTGTATATACCACAGCATTGCTGAGTCTGAATGTTAGTGGGACCATGGTCTTTGTAATTCCTGATGATACAGAGAATCTTAGTTAACACTTTCACTGCTGAGCCGATTTGCTTGTCTAGCCACGGGTGCGGCTCTGCACACTCCATAGTGTTTTCCCATACAACAAACACAACAGTTGTGTTTTACCGCACTCGCGAAAAACAGGACAGCTGTCTTCTCAGTACTGAACGTGTTAAGGGACAGGATATATGAATGTGATCGTGAAGCGTTGTTTTTTTATTTTCTAATACGCTTACAACGAATAAAATTCTAGGTGTCCCTAAATTCCAGTCATAATTAGGTACGTTGGCTAGATCGGAAGCGCGTAATGGACGCGCGCGTGGGCACGGCACGCGACGCTAATGAGCAGGAAGCGTCACTTGAAGACAGGAGGTGGCCGGAGCTGTCCGCGCCTGCGTCTCCAACGGGAGGTGAGTTAGTTTTGTTATCTATCATACTATCGTTGAATTACTTATTCCCTTGTCTGTTGCTATAAAAAGTCATATTACCAGTATTTACAGTCATTGGATAACGTGTTGTGCTCGATTTTTCAATGGTGGAGTGGTGGTCTTTGATTTATCTATATTTAAATCGCTTATTGTACCTATTACCTTATAAACCTGTGACAAAGACACTGTTCAATTATTTTAGTAGTAGCACAGGATATTACTAATTAGTAATTTGGAAACCTAGTTGTAGAACTAACCTGTTTTGTAGAAGTGAATAAATGTAAAATGGTGATAAGTAATTACAAATTAGTAGTATAGTGTTTTGATGGACTTTGAAAATGAGATGACAATTCAATGCGAATGTATCTTTGGTACGTACTCATGGCCGATAATAATTATGCGCGATTTGCATTTTTTTTAGAACAGCTCTACATTTGACAAATTTCAATCTTAGTGTTTCATCATCAACCCATATCGTCTTAATGCGAAGCACGGAATTAGGCCATAATACACCACGGGGGCCCGGTCCGGATTGATGGATATCATATGTGATATAGTATGGTATATGGATGGATTGTATTTCTATACATATGTATAAGATATTATTTTTGACGTGTAAAAGTGCAATATTTTGCCTATTTACAATAAATGATTTGAGTTTTGAGTTTTTGAGTTTCAAACTCAAACTCAAACTCAACTCAGTTGTTGATTTTTTTTTCATACGTACCTCCGAAATAATTCCCGAGTGTGGGTTTTCTCAGGATGTTTTCCTTCACCGAAAAGCGAGTAATAATAACGTTTATGTGCTTTTTACATAGGTAAACACAACGGTACGTGCCCGTATTGGGTTTTGAACTCACGACCTTCTCCTTGGTCATTATAACTGCTCTGAAATGTTTCGTCATTTGACACGTTTACTTTATGCGAGCGCCGCGTATTACTAGGTCTAGTTACCTGGTTATGGGTGACCCCATAAGTTCCATTATCGGTTGCTATCCCACCCTGGCCTTGAACCTAGGGCCACCTTGGGCGGGCGTAACTATTGCTACTTAACCTGTGGTTGAAGTTACTGAAACTTTCAAAAATTCTTTACTCAGTTGTGTTTATCGAGATACTTAGATTTCGTAATTTACCTTACCGTTTACGTCAAATATCTTAGCTTTTCTTCATTGTCATCAACCCATATCCGCCCACTTCTGAGCACGAGTCACCTCACTTTCCTGAGGAAGATTAGGCCATCACGGTGACGCGGTCCGGATTCAATCCGAAATAATTCTCAGGCTGGGGGGCTGCCTCACGATGTTTTCTTTCGTACTGACTACTTATTTGGTAATACAGCTAAAAACATTATAAATTTTAAATTGTAATAATATGACAGACGTTTCCGATAGCCACCTTAGTATTTGTTTTGAATAATTGGCCTATGAACCTGTCATATCTTTGCACATTGGCATTTGTTGAATCCTAGAACTTGTGTTCGCCGTTGAAAGCTTTCGATGCGGGCAAATCTTTGACGAAAGCTTACCTAATTAGATACTCTGTGCGATGTGTCAGGTCTCAAGTGGACTTAGAAAGAGCGTGGGTATCTGAAATAGTGTATATTTCCTTATATTAAAATGAGAGGATGACTTATGTCACGTGCAGATGAGGCTTCTTGCAATAAATTTGAGTTTACAGTTAACACGTTCACTGCCTGAAACACAACTGTGACAAGCTGTAATGGGAAACACAACCGTGTGTGCAGAGCCGCACCCGTGTCTAGACAAGAAAATCGGCTCAGCAGTCAGTGTTAACAATATTATCATAGTGCCTAAGCAAAAACCACAACATACTATACTTACCCGCCTATGTTTTATTTATACTCTTGAGCAAAGAGTTTGAGCTTTTATTGAATTACTGCGCGGCACGTTAAGTACAATGCTAAAGTAAAGTCCTAAAAAAGGAATATTCCAAGTTGCAAAGCGATAATTATGAGAATATTAGAATTTTCTGGGTAGACAGATGTATATAACGTAGGTACCTAGAGACATAGATGAATAAACTCTATTAAAACACTACAGAATAAAGGAAACTTAAAACTACAACAAAAACAAACTTAACTACTGTTACGTTGAGCGATTTTATCGCTCAAAGCGATCTCTTCCAGACAACTATGCATGGAAAAAATTACAATAAACGTACTCGTAATAATTATTGACTTAAATGGAATACCATTATCATGAAACACGGCGTCATTGATTATTTCTAGCAATCCGTTTCAATTTTGTTATTTTTACAATTTTTTTTCTCAAATGAGACGAAGCAGTTCCACGAGTACTGTTTGTTTAGGTATTCGATACAGTTCTGTAATCGTCTATATAGAGCGAGGAGCTTGACTCCTGACCCTTTATCTGGTAGTGGACAGTGCGATAGCTCACTCTGAGTTCGGCGCACACGCAACCCGCTGGTGAGTTTTGCTTGGAAATATTTAGTCATTCTAGGTTTTTTTTTCTTTTTTTTTTTAATCTGTTTGATCTCACTGCTGGGCAAAGTTGTCGCCCATCTCCTTTCACTAATCTGACTGCTTTCTGTGGCCAATCACTGAGGAAAGCACCTAAGTCGTTCCGCCAACGCTTCTTGGGCATTCTTTCTTTTTTGTGAAGTTTAAATATTTTCCTACAGTACCGGACAGTAATATCGTTGTGAATATTACGTATGTAACTTTTTTTTCTCAAAAATCCTAATAATTACTTCTTTAGATATAATGTTGGCCTATTATGGAAAGAAACTGTATAATTATTTACACATGATACGATTCCAGCGGAAGAAAGCGGTTCCAGCGGTTATTGCAAAAAGAAAAGGACATCAAACCCGTTTTTAATAATTGTTTTCATTAAAAAAAAAAGCAGTAGGTATGTACCTAATATCGGCAGTCGCGTAATGTTAACATTATTTTCAATCCTTCCATGAACGCAGAGAAGTTACTCAACTCCGTGTCAAAGGTTACCCACTGTTTGATACTTCCAATACAGTCTGGCATAGATTGCCCGCAGGCAGTGGTACCGATAAATCGATGTTTCGTAACTTTCGTAAAGCTTTCAATAGATATATTATAGAAACGAGGCTAATAAGTTTATAACCCTATTGTTTCTGGTTTCGTTATGGTACTAGGAATGGTATTTCTACTGGATTCCCTGAACGTTCTCATCACATGAAATCTTTGATATCGTTTATTGACATTTTCTTTTTTATTCCCAGCAGATGTGTTAAGCCACAATGTCAAATCTGTTTATTTTGGGGCTGTGGTTCGTAGCCGCGGCTCTGGCCTGCGACCTGAACCCTGGGCTGGAGGCCGGGGCGAAGTCTCCGGGAGACAACTTCTTCAGGCTCATCGTCAACGGAGAGGTGGAGCGGTACGCGCCCGGACAGCGATATGTTGGTTAGTTCAAATTTAATTACCTGGAAGGAAGCTTTGCTCTCAGACTACCTACGTACGTGATTATTGCTACGAAGAATAAAGAGTTTGTTTGTTTGATGAGTGAGGTAGCGCCAGCCTCTGATGTCAGAGTATATCAGGCCACCCAAGGGCCGCTGACGTGGCTTAAAGTCTGCTTTTAATTAATAACAACCGGGACCGATGGCTTAACGTGTCCTCCTAAGCATTAAGCGATGAAAATCCGCACAGAAGTTATGAAAGACATCGGTCCGAGCAATGGTGGCCGTTTGTAACTTCCGCGCTTTGCAAGCCAACGACACCGGGTTCGAAGAGATAGATTTAAGAAAAGCCTAAAACGTAAGCGGTACGGGCGTCTTGGCAAAAAATTGGCCATTCAAAATTGTGAATCCATTGAATTGTGTAGCAAACGACCTCTCATTCAGGAAGTGCCCTTGTACGATTGACCGTTGATTTCGTGAAACTAGATTATTTTGTTGAGTTTTCTGCTAATGCATTGATAACAACAGCAATTCCACGCTCCGCTTCAGTTGAATTGATAAGCGTTTCTGCTTTTTTATTGTGGACCATTCGAACTTTTTGTTTCATTGTAGAACACTTCAATAGATGGCTTGTTAAATCGTTTTATGCGATTCTTAAATTAGGTGACGATGTGATCGAAGGCGATAAGCACGAAACCTAGAATGGGACAGAGTCTCAAGGACTGCCAGTAGTCCTTGATAGGAAAGATTTTCTGCTTGAAGGTGGTACGTAGCATTCCATGAGAGCACTATAGTGTCCTAGCAAGGTTTTATTATTTTATACGTTGTGGTTTCATAGTGACCATGAATTTTTCAATGGCAAAATGACCCTGTGTGAAAACAAAAACGCATAATGTGGCATTGCCTGCATATCAATGTGTTAAGCCATCATTCAGTCCTTGTCTATCAAATCCTCGTATCTTGTCCACCATTTCTCGAACTTCAATAATCTATTAATCACACGATCGCTTTTCACATCAACATCTATATTCTTATTTCAGTAACCCTCGTGGGGTCCCGCACCCATGACGTCGTACAGCAGTTCGAGAGGTTTAAGATCGTGCTGGACCCACTGGACCCCGCAGCCTCGCGGGCCCCCAGCAAGCAGGGCCAGTTCCAGCTGTTCGCAGACACCCTCACTAAGTTCGATGAGGAGTGCACTAACTCTGTCGTGGAGGCTGATGACCTGCCCAAAACTGAGGTCCAGGTCATGTGGAAAGCGCCGCAAGCGGGATCGGGCTGTGTGCTTCTCAAGTTAGTATATCAGCCATTTAAAAAATCTTAATTACTGGTTTCCGTCGTTACAGTTTTAGAAGCGCCAAGAATCATTTCTTGTCTATTTCTTAGATATTTGTGCTGCCGGCAGAAGGTCCTAGCTATAGTTCGGATGACGGCTAATCTTGACCTCCCACAAACAGCACCCATTCACGTGGATGATTTGTGTATTTACCTACCCAAAATACTTCATTCTCAGAGCCATGGTGTACGAGAACGAAAGCCGCTGGTACGCGGAAGACGGACAGCTGACGAAACGCATCTGCGAGGACACCTCGCTTTCAGCGTCCGACTGTTGCGCTTGTGATGATGCCAAGTATAAGGTCAGTTAGAACCAATAATCTTAGGGCGAAGCTCAGTTTCTTCCTACATACTTGGCTTGCTGGTGCGAAGTCGGAACTCCCCACCGGCTTGCACGGCTCCACACATCTGGAGTGTGGCTTTGGCGAGCAAGATCACTCTCCTGCAAGGCCTGATTACCACCTTTGCCTATCACATTTGCCCCTCGAAAAAACAAGGAAAAGATCAGTGCAGTGCTGTGTACAACTTGGCAAGACCGTTCGAGGTGCTACTATAATTGTTATTGGCAGACTGGCTGTCGGAATACCCTTATAGCGGATCGGCACCAGACTATTTATTTGAAAGTAGTAGCTAGTCAGGTGGAAACTAGCGAGCTACTGTCAAAGTTTAAACAATGTTTTCCTTTATCAGAAGGTCATGCTTATTTTTAACCGACTTTCTTGGGATCAGCAGTTTTCGCACCTACACCTTTTCGAAGAGGGAACCAACGAAGCTATCATCGTTGCTAGACACTAATGAAGAGTGTTTCTCTATTCGCAGATGGTGTTCCAAGGCCTGTGGTCTCCGCAGACGCATCCCAAGGACTTCCCCGTGGCCGCTCTCTGGCTTACTCACTTCTCTGACGTCATCGGCGCCACCCACCCCAAGAACTTCACCTTCTGGGGCGAGGGCGAGATTGCTTCCGATGGATTCAGGTGAATACAATACAATGATTCTTTATAAACACAAAAAACAATACAAAAAACCTTGAATATTGAAACTTTTAAATCCATTGTCGTTGGTTTAGTGCATGTCTTCAGTCATGTTCTTCTAGAGCTGGTGGTTGTAGTATCTGTGTATATGAATTATGATGGTGTTCGAGCAGTAACTTGAGCGCTTTGCAACCCAAAAGTTCGGGATTCAATCCTCGACGCCGCAATAATTACTTTCCTTAAGTCATATATAGATATATAAACTCTTTATTGAAACACCACAGAACAAAGGATAATTAAAAACTAAAACAAATCAAATGCGCGGTATCAAGTGCGGAATTCCGTCACTCCGTGCCTTGGAGGGCATGTTAAGCCTTCGGTCTCGGTTGTTGTCAATTGATAGCAGTAGTTAAACCAAGTCAGAGCCCCTTGAGAAGCCTGGTAAACTGCCTGAATTTTGATAAATGAGGTATCATCAAATTTGTCATTATCACGAAAATTATATAGGTTACATTAGCCATTGGGTTTTATCTTTATATATAGATACTATTTTACCATTTATTTGTATTTAGGTCCATAGCAGAATGGGGCTCGGTAGGTCTAATGGAGCGCGAGCTTCGCCAGCGTGGTGGCCTACTGCGCTCCATCGTCAAGGCCCAGGGGCTGTGGCATCCGCACGTCAACTCCAACACCACCGCCACCTTCACCGTCGACCGCAAGCGGCATCTCGTCTCCCTCGCGTCTATGTTCGGTACGGACTATGGCTTCATTGAAAATCGTTTTAGTTCACTCATTATCATCATCAACCCATCAGCCTACTCCTGAGCACGGATTTCCCCGTGAGGAGGATAAGGCTATAATCCACCACGGGGGCCCGGTCCGCATTGGTGAATACCTCCTACGTCCGAAATAATTCTAGGTATCTTCTAGGCAAGTGTGCTTCACCTTCCGCTACATCGTTGCTTCCCATCAGATGAGATCGCGGTCAAGCGATGGCGACGATATAAAAAATGAAAATGAACCTTCGATTTCTGACTTCATTGTTGTTTTGTGCAGGTCCCTCCCCCGACTGGGTGGTGGGGGTGTCGGGGCTGGACCTCTGCCTGAAGGACTGCTCGTGGGCCGAGTCCAAGGTCGTCGACCTCTTCCCGTACGATGCCGGTACTGACAACGGGATCTCTTACATGGTAAGTGTTCTTTTTAACTCAAAACTCATAAAAACAAATCATTTATTGCAAGCCGATAATGCTATTTTACAAGTCGAACACTAAAGTCTCATTAACATAGAGAAAAAAATAAAAAAGAAATCAAATATGATCAACTAAACTAATGATGGTTTGAGTTTGAAAAAGGAAATTTCCCTTTCAAGTGGTGATTCATGCCTGAATCTCGAACAGGAATAGGAAACTCCATTAACTCTACCAGTACTTCGGAAATACGCCCGTCAGAGGCACCAAGAAACTCTACGGGGGTAACAAACTACAGACAGATAGCTTTAAGTGATGGTGACCGTTTCAAGCAGCGACTGCATAGTATACTGCAGTTACTCTTACATGAGACCGCTTGAGCAGTCGCGCTCGCTCCGAACGCTAAGCAGCTCAAGCAGTTGCATGATATACACTAGCTGCTTCAAAATCTGTTCAGCCATTTCGGCGTGAAGAGAGGACAAACACAGAGAAACGCAAACTTTCGCATTTATAATATTAGTGAGATATTTCTTCTTTCTGTTTCCTCATATTCTGTAAGTATTCAAAATCTCTTTATATTTCAGTCTCCCAACGCAGAAACGGTCCCCCGGGAAAAGATGTACCGCATCACGCCTATGTACCCCGAGGACCCCAGGGCCCCGTTCTACAACCCCGGGGCCGCGGAAGTGGCCCCCATGGCGCGGCTGTACCTCACGCGGGAGAAGCTCATCTCCAGGTCCTGCGACGAGGAGACGCTGCTGACGCTGGTGGCTGAAGAGGCGGAGAACACGCAGTCTGTTGATAGGCGTGAGTTTTGTCAAGTTTTATAGAAGGTAATAAGGTACCTATGGTAAATAAGGGGTCCATCCTGAATAACTTCGCGCCGCCGAAGTGGCCGGTATCGGGGTCTTCAAATATTTTACGCACATGGCCCTAAAAGTATGCTCGTGAAAATCAACGGACTTTATTCTCCTAACTTCTTTGTCGTAAATCGTACAAGTGAATGTACATAACTCTGCAATAGATTTAGCACTATCTTCTATCATCATTCTCCCTTTCGCTTCAGTTAAGGAAGCTGCCAACATTGAAGTCAACTCGGCTAACATTTGGAGTGTCCAAAGTACCGATGTCATCTCGCTTTATTTGCAAGTACGCAGCGTCATTTCTTGTAGGAGATTACACGTATCTGTTCCCTTCCCCAGCGGAGTGCTCCGTGTCGGAGTGGGGCGCGTGGTCCGCGTGCTCCGTGTCGTGCGGCAAGGGGCTCCGCATGCGGACCCGCGCGTACCGCGCGCCGCGCGCCGCCGCCGCCGCCGCCTGCGACCGCCAGCTCGTGGCCAAGGAGATGTGCGTCGCCGACATACCCGAGTGCGAGTGAGTCTGCCTTTCTATCGTCATTATTTTTAACCCATATCTGTTCATTACTTAGCACGGGTCTTCCCTTATTTTCGCGAGGAGGGTTAAGCCATAATCCACCGAGAGGGCCCGGTCCGCATTGGTGGATAACATGCCTACCTGCGAAAAAATTCTCGGATATTCTATATGTCTTCTATGCCCACTATTCGCAGAGGAGACAACATCCCCATCGAAGACACTCTCAGTAACGCAGCCCCGCTGGTCCCGGAGGGCATCTGCGAGACCTCGGAGTGGGGCGCGTGGAGCGAGTGCAGCGTCACCTGCGGCGTCGGCATCAGCACCCGGCGCCGGTACTTCATCAACCAGATGGGGAACAAGAAATGTCCGCTTGTGCAGATAGGTAATACATCGTCTCTTGTCGAAACATATAATTGGGTCTGTTTTTCGTGTCGGGGGTTTTTAATTTTTTAATGAATGTGGCCCGCAGAGGAGAACCGCAAGTGCATGGAGCCGCAGTGCACGGAGGCGGAGCCGCCCGAGCCGGTGGACCCGCAGTGCCCCACGTCGGCGTGGGCGGCGTGGGCGCCGTGCTCCGCGTCGTGCGGCCGCGGCGTGCGGTTCCGCACGCGCCTGCTGCTCGTGCCCGCCGAGCGCCAGCAGCACTGCTCGGCGCGCGTGGAGCTGCTGCAGCAGCGCGCCTGCCAGGAGCGGCAGGACTGCACCATCGACATGGCCACTGCCAAGCGTGAGTACTGTGCAAGAGCTTGGTACTTTATTATCTGTCCATGTTTTACAAAAAAAAAACATAAAGAAAGAAAAATAAAAAAATAAACTATACTCGCTTAATTTTGTGATGCCATCTTCTCTGACAGACGTATTTCCGAAGCATTGGTAGGTTTAATGGAGTTTATTTTACACTGCGAGATTTAGCCATGAAGCATACGACAAAAAATTTACATTCTTCAAACTCAAACCAGAATCGGTTACCCATTAATCTAGTTTAACACATTTTAAATTTGGTTTCTTCTCTGTGTTCGCTCTTTATATTGCCTACTTAAAAACATCTACTGGGCATATATTTTAGTTACAGAACTTTAAAAACAATAATTAGATAAAATTAAACACAAAACAAAAACTTTAAAAATATAACAAAAATAGGTGTCCATGAAGCACGTTGCCAAGATCACTTAAATAAAACCTAACACTTAAATAATCTGAGTTTCATCGCACAAAGTACGTACGTACACAAATTAAAGTCAACAAAGTACGTACCAACCACGCAAAGTATGTAACTGCATAAAATATAGTCAACAAATAGACAGTAATTGCCACTGAAACCCTAATAAACGTTTATCTTAGTATCAAAGAACACTGAAATAATTCCATCGTTAGTTCTCCGTTTCCTTCTATTGCCCACTGCACATCTCCATCTGTTTAACAGAACGATATTAGCGCGTGAAGGTCGGCGCTTACATCGCTCTAGGGTTGCCACAACATTAACTTATCTGCGACGTAAATTATCAGAATTATTGCTACTTGCATAAAGTGATCTTTTATAAAACAAAAAAATACCAACACATACATTGAAAACACGTAATTTACAAGTTTTCTAGCAGAAAATATATTTGCCAGCATAAAAAAACATGTAAATTCATGTACTGAATTTCATGCGAAAAAGTTAAGTAGACAGCCCTAACCAGAAGGAGATTTAAGCATATTTATCCTATGACTTAAGGCGCAATTCAACAAACTTATTATTCCTTATTAACTTATTATTAACTTATTAATCTAATAGCTTCTGCTATACGTGGCATATATTCGAAACGTCCGAACCGAACCGCAAATTGACGAGCCAAGGTTAAAGCTAAAACGGAATCGAAATATAAAAAAAAACACACGAATAAAACATAAACAAACGTCGCAAGTGTTGAAAAAAATGTTTCCCGTCTAATGGTGTTTCGCGCAGAATATATGCGAATACATAAGAAGATTGTGTAATTTTTGCAAAAAAAAGAACACCTAGCTGATTGTAACAGTTATTGTCAAAAAACAATAACTATGTATCATTATGTATTATTATCTGTGTTTTTTTTTTATTTCTATCAGTTTTGATAGAATCTGATTGCCACAAAGATATGTGAGCAATCATAGTCGATTTTAGTAGCTGGAATAAGTACACACGCGAGAAACATTAACAAACCTAGGAATCGTTTTCTGCACTCATTGTTTGAATTATAATTATGACTTCCGCACTCACATACGTTAATTAACTTTAATTAACATTGAACTCCGTAAAAAAGCATTGAAGTTGCTTCAGCAGTGTTTCTGACAATTTTATTACTGAGTTATAATATAAATAAAAAGCCTCCATGGCGTGAATGAGCGATGAGCCGACTGCAAAGCGCGAGGTTGCGTATTCGATTCCCGCTCAGGGCAGATGTGCATCCAAGTCCAACAAGTGTTTGCTCTGGGCCTGTAATCCACTATGGGGGCCCAGTATCTATAAACAGCAATGGAGCAACGATAGTTCCACTCAAGCACGTCGTAAATTTTTCAACGCCAATCCTTGGCATTTTTTTTTAGAATACATTTTACAAATACTTGTATTCTCAGGTATCTGCATGGAGGGAGCGGAGCAAGGCCCGTGCCGGGGGGTGTACCAGCGATGGACCTTCGTGGCTGCGAAGGGCATGTGTGTGCCGTTCAACTACGGTGGCTGCCGCGGCACTGCGAACAACTTCATCTCGCAGGAGGACTGCATGAACACCTGCAAGGTCATACTCGGTACGTAGCTGTCATACTCGACCCGTATCGTACGATACTCGGTATTTCTATGTCATACTCGGTACGTAGCTTGTCATAATCGGCGTGAACGAAATCATACTCGATGCGTAGCATTCATTCTCGGTATATACTATGTCATACTCGGTCGGTGCGTAGTTTGGCATACTCGGTAAGTACCGTGTCATACTCGGTAAGTACCGTGTCATACTCGGTACGTGCCATGTCATACTCGGTACATATTACAACATACTCGGTATGTACCATGTCATACTCGGTAATATCATTAACGTTTATCTTTTTGTTGTTTAGTTTTTACTCTTATGATTTGCAATGATCCCAATTGTCTAAATGTAAACCATCTATATGCACATTCGATTTAGCGAATTTGGGGTCTGTACAAATTTTTCATTGTTAAACAGCACAAGAATGATATAAACTTGTTCAATTGGTCTAATTTGTCTTACAACACAAAAGCTGTCCACCTGTCCGAATGTATGTCATACTCCTGACCCCTAAAAGTGAATGCCATTAGGGCAGTGTGACGCCCCGTGACGTAGACACTCGCTGACGTAGACTGGGACAATAAAGCTGATTACCGTAGCTTTTAATAGGTATTCTACTAGTTTTTACTCTCTTTAAGACTCTTCACAGAGAGATTGGTCTTCAGATTTAACAGCCTTTTTTTATTTGACTGAGTGACAAGAGAAGCAAGTCGTTCACTTGATGGTGAGCGCTACACCTGCCCATAACAGTTACAGTGCCTATTTCGAAACACTGAATAGCCGTTACTGGTCCAATATTTTTAACGTAAGAAAATTGTTTCCTTCCAAATGTAATTTTGACGATTAGCAGAAAGTACAAGAAGATTTCTTATGACGGGTTCTGTGATCATAATGACGGTCTAATGATGAAGCCGGAAGATGGAACTTCCCAAGCGTGTTTTTTAGTTCTGGATAGTTTTTTTTTTTTTAAGTTGTCTGACAGATACAGTTCTATAAAGTCTGTATAGATGCCGTTAGACCCGCATCGCTCCCCAAACGATGCGGATTTGTGAGAGGTGGTAACATTACCTCACCACCACCCCCCGTCAAATGTTAGACCTGTGACGTAATCGGACGCAGTTACGTCAGTGGGGTTGTAAAGCCATCAATTGCCGACGGACTGCCTGTCTATTATGTCTTCAACGTATAAGGTTATATTAGGCTTACACGCCACCTTTATAAAGTTCCGTACATAGATAGTATAAAAGGATCCTTATTACTGTTTTTCAGCAGATCATTAGTCCAAGAAAGGAGCATATCTGAGTTTAGTTAATGTACTCTACGATTTTTAAAACGGCCGGTTTTAAAATAATAATAAGCTATAGAAGGAAAATTAAAGGCAACAGCTGTCTAACAGCTTTCTTTTTCATGTCTAGTAATGCATCGTACACGAGAGCGAGTGAAACAGAAAACTTTCCGTGGTTTTTATTATTTCATGTGTGTTCCACAAAATATTTAGATTAGTCAGGTTGTCGTTCAGTTTTTCTCTTTGCTACTAAATTATATCATGGCTCGAATGCATTGTTGACGCTAGGGTGAACAACTAGTGACAAATATGTTAGCTAATTTAGTATAGATTCATAGCCATGTCTAGCCTTTTATGTGTCCAGTGTGAGCTCTTGTAACTGCGCCCTTTTGCGCGTCCTGGTCATTTCTACGCCCTGCGCCTGGTCACCGCTCGCAACTCCCTATTTACGGCACTGTATGGATTCCACTCACTTTAGTCAAACTTGCTTGCGTCTGGCATACCTTTGGCAGCTAAGACAGCTATGTTTATCCTATCTCCATTTTATTTCCACCAAAACAAGCCCATATGGTGTTCGACGCTAAATATTACAACTTCATCTTTTCTTCCTTACATATTTATAGTCTCTTTAGATTCGGCAAAAATACGATTGTTATCTATGGCGCAGGCACGTGGAGTAGGCCCGCAGTGGCTCCCGAAATGACTTGCGGATATTTGCTAAAGCTTTTAAGGTTACATTGCGCCTAAAGGCCAATAAATGCGATTTCGTTCTGCTATTTTTATACCCAAATGACGAACAGTTCTTTTGATATCTATCTATTTGTTTGACAAACTTAGATCTGTTTGCACATTACTGCTTGCCAAGCAAATACCAGGCAAAGTGGCCGGGCGAGTATTTGTTTTTACACGTACTTAACATAAAAAAAAAACCAATGTGTTTCTGTAAAAGCATATGTACATATCCCTCGCTTTGTGGTGAAGGAAAACATCGTGAGGAAACCTACCCGAGCATTATTTCGGAGTTAAGTAGGTATGTGATCCACCAATCCGGACCAGGCCCCCGTGGTTGATTATGGTCTCCTCCTCACGAAAGTGAGGGGAGACCGTTGCCCAGCTGTGGAACGATATGGGTTGATGATGTACTTATCATATTGCAACTTTTTAAATGTCTTTTCTTACTAAACTTTACAAATTATATATTAGACAATATTATAGGAAGGAATGAAAATAGTGCTCGTTAGTGGTCATGTATGAAAAGAACACATTATTTCATGAAAAATGTTGTCTACGTTTCTAGACTGAATATAATTGTACTGAAATACATAATTTATACTGAAGCTGTCAAGGTGCCTTTGTCAGTCGAATTCAACGCCACAATATAATAAAACTCACTACGCCACGCGGTTTTACTCGCGTAGACTATATCGCACAGGAACCGTTTATTTTTACGGGATTATAAGTATACTTAATTCTATTTCTGGATATAAAGTATCTATAATATACCAAATATCATTAAAAGCTGCTCAGCGGTTGCAGCTGGAAGAGAGGACAAACAAACACACACATTCACATTTATAGTATTAGAGTGATAATGGCTCTTTAAATATACAACGTGAGTTAATGCAAATGACAATTATTAACAAAGTACATTTGTTTGAAAATAAAATTTTATTTGTTACATTTCATATGCTGTTCACTAGCAATTACCTGAAGCGTAACCTATTGCTATTTCGTTTGATCCGGAACGATGAAAACCGTGACTAAAAACTGTAAAAATCAATGGTTGACAAATGAGGCATAGACACACTGAAAAAATAAAGTAATTACATCTTATAGCAGTAATTTGTGCGGTTTGAAACTGAACGACGCCTTTAGCCATCGAGTCGAAAAGTTTTGGAATCTTATTCCGACGCACTCGAAAAACGATTTTCAAACAGTAATAACGTTTCTAGTAGAGGAAGGCCTCTTCTGCAAGAGACCGCCTGAAGTACCATACCTTTGCCAGATATTCATCCGCCAAGCAGTAGTGTGCAAACATTCCGGTTTGAAGGGCACTGTTTCCAGCGAAATTACTGGGCATATGCGACTTTAAACCCGATGTCTCAGGGTGACGAGCGGCGTGCAGTGTCGCGCAGGATTGTGCAACGCAAAGTTCTGTGTGGCGCTGTAACGGTTAGGGTTAGTCGTAGCGCTTACTATCAGGTGAACGACTTGCTAGTCTCATCACGTAGTTAAATAAAAAACATTTTGATATGCAAGATTATTGTAATTTTTAGAAAAAAAATGTTAAAACCTGATTTCAGGCCGCTTATTAACTATCCGAGATAATACCAATTAACCTCAACATCTAATTAATCCTAGAGATTTTTAAAATCTTTATAATCTATATATATAAATATGTTATGTTGGTTTGTGTACGCTTCAAAAACTCAAAAAGTTCTGCACCGATCGAGCTGAAATTTTAGCATGATATATAATCCGCATCAAGGATTGTGTTTATCTATTTTTTTCATCAGTGACATATCAGCGAATGTGAGAATGTGACACAGCGAAGCGTGGCAGGGTACAGCTAGTACTGTATAAGTCCTTATAAGTGTTTGTTCTGACATAGTCTGATGATTACTAGGTAGAAGAATCTAGATCTAGATACTAGATATATGACCTAAAGAAATCTAATCTTATAATCTTTGCGGATCACCAACTTGTCTACGTTTTGAGGATTATAATATTAGGGTTTTCTCTATAGGTTTTTTTAATATTATATCTGATACTAAGCGGTAGCCTAGTGGGAGAACGTCCGCCTTCTAATCAGAAGGTCGTGAGTTCAAATCCCAGTGCGGGCACGTACCAATGTGTTTCTGTAAAATATATGTACGTAATTATCACTCGCTTTTCGGTGAAGGAAAACATCGTGAGGAAACCCAGATATCTACCCGAGAATTATTTCGGAGGTAGGTATGTTATGCACCAATCCGGACCGGACCCCGTGGTGGATTATGGCCTAACCCCCCTCCTCGCTAAAGTGAGGAGAGACCCGTGCCCAGCAGTGGGACGTTATGGGTTGATGATGATGATATCTGATACTATTTGTATTTGACCACTATTACACCTTGTGTTAGTGAGGATGTAATAAATAGGCTACTAATAAATATTATATACATCGGCGAAAATCAGTCTCCATTAAGGTCTGTTTCAGTTATTAACACGTTGACTGCTGAACCGGTTTTTACATTTGGGCACCGTCACGGACCCTGTGTATTTTCCAGCAAAGGCGTGCCGTCTGTGTGAGCCGCACTGTAGTAGCCACACACGTCTGTGTTTCGCCGCACAGCCGGCACGTAAGCTGCGCTAATACAACCGGTGTGTTTTCACGCACTCACCTAAATTTATAAAAAACACAACCTCTGTGTTTTCAGCAGTTAAAAAGTAAAGTACGTGTTAAAAAGTATTCCTAATCCGCTATCTTTTATGTTGCCACTGATGTGTTTAATACAAGGAGTTAGGATAAATCGCTCTAGATTTATTATCACAATTTTGTTGTTCTTCCGCGTTATAAAATGTAATAAAAATTTGCATAAGTTTCAGCGGCGCTGATATAAAATCGTCAAAATAAACAAAGCATTTCTGAATGAAGGCTATTTTTGAGATTTGCGAGAACGGAGTCATCATTGCATGGTAAGAGAGACCGTTCGCATAACTTTAGTCTCCTAGTAATCTTCAGGTGCATAACGTCCATTTCCCAAAATATCCCCAAGCTAGATTTCCCCCTTTCCTTTCCCTAGTCGGAAGAAAAAACATTAAAACAGTCTCAGAGTCAAAGCCCTAGATTGGCAACCTGATGCAACCGCGTGACGTCACCCGTAACGTCACTCGGCCCTGAATCCATGAGAGCACAACACAGCTTGTTTACGCTCGTAAACATCAAAGCTTTATTCGCGCTTTCGATTAGCGTTCATGATTCATATTGTTCTGCAAATTGGAAGTTAGTTTGATGATGTATTGTAGCTTCTAATTTTTTTAGGTTAAAGGCTCCTATACACTACGCTGCCGGCACAGGCCGCCAGTTTCGATTTCCTGCCTTGACAATTGGTTCATCGGCATACCACTAGCAAGGACTTTCCGAGCAGCTGTCATGGCGGTATTGTGTGTAGGTGCTTTAGTTTCATACACGATTTGGGTTGACCACTTGCGCTTTTCGTAATTGTATTGGCGTTGGCGACCATCACTGATTACTGATTGACATCACTGATTGACTGTCAGCCCACACTCGTCTACTGCTGGATGTACGCTTTTCCAGTGAACGCCATTGAGCCTGATCTTCGTCTCTCCGTCCTCATCCAGTCTTTGCCAGCCGTTTTCCGCATGTCGTCACTCTACCTAGCCAGCGGGCGTGCTACGCTACGTTTGCCTAAACGCGGTCTCCACTCTAGAACTTTCTACCTCATCGGTGGTCGGTTTTTTACTATCACCATCACAGATAGCGATACGAAAACCATCGGTTTTTCATCTACACATCAAAGGGTCGTGCCGACAATTCGCCAATGCTGTTCGCACCTTAGCTTCTTGTTCATCGTCCGATTTCTAAACGACTGTATCTTGGGAACTTTACAGATGTGCAGGAATGTTAGTTACACTAATGCCGATGACGATCACAATGTTAGGAAGTTGAAAGCCTTTTGTTATTTGTATACGGAAACGATCTCTGTGCTGAATTCGAGGTTACATCTGATTGATTGCTAACTGATATGATTTGTTTCGGATTGGGGAGCCGGTGTAGCTTCAATAGAAGTTAACTAGTGATACGTTTGGTTGTTGTTTGTTTACATAGATTTGGGAAAACTGCGATTTTTTTAAACCTCTGTGTTGTGAACAAAAAGTAAAATAGTTCTCACAATAGTAGTAGACTGTTCAGCCTGATATAGACAAAGTGGACAAAGCACTGTCTTTAGAATGGGAAACAGTGGCGTTGGTAAAAAGGCTGCCTGTTTCAGATCATAATCTGTATCCAGCCCAAACTTTTCTGTTCTAAATCGTAAAAGTTGTATACATTTGTTTGCTTTGTGATTGTGACGTATTATTAATTATTGTTGTTTGTGCAGGAGGCGGCGCGCCAGCAGGCGTTCCTGCTCCATTAGCGCCCGCGGCTCCCGCTGTCAACTCCAACTACCCAGGTCTGAGCATCAGCTCCATCGTGCCTATCTCTAACAGCATCAATGGTAAGTTTATTGAAAAATCATACAATATCTTTTTAAAATGAAGCTTGAGAGAGCAGCTGCTTACAAGCACTGTTTCTAGCTCTAGCCAACAAAATTTCTTAGCGGGAGAGGTGAAAGCTCCCGATAGTGCAGTGGAGTGCAACTACAGACCTTCATGTACAGTAGATAGGCTGCAACCTTATCAAATGACAGATCAATCTAGGCAAAACTACGAACAAATCGAACCAAACAAGAGCCAAATAAGGGCTTTAATTAGACCATATTCTTACCAACTATTTAACATTTGTTTGCTGTTCTGAAGTTCCGAATCAAGAAAATGCAACCCATTCTGTTCTTTCACCTGGCAGAAAAAACAAAATCTATTTTGTTACAAAACAGAAAAAATGCCGTTATTTATTATCATAAAAAATTTCAATAAACCATGTTTGTCGTCTAATTCCATTGAGCCGAAAAAAACTGAGCTGAAAATAGAGCATTAGACCTACGAATACGGTACGCCTGTCAGTTTGTCAGTTGTAACGCCTAGGTTACGTTTGATCTAGGTATTTGGCACAATTATGTCGGCCGTGACCCATTACCGTTTAACATCAAAACAGAAGTGTATTTGGGCACCATAAACTTGGAGAATCGAGTCAAGATCATGATTTATCTGCTTTTGATCGCTGCGAATTGACGTCATCGCTTTTGGTAATGAAAATATTAAATTTTAACTCAGGATTTTTGTTTTGCTTTAAGTTATTGTTTGACGCATTTTGCAGTCGGAAAAGGAAGTGAATATGCTGATTACTGAATTGATTGTGTTAATTAAAAGGTTATTGTTACGTGTTGGAAAGTTCTCAACAATTAGGAAAGTTTTCTATTCTATTCTATTCTACATGCCATCATCTCTGCTTGAACCACAAACATTAAAACTAACCTAGTTAATATGAAACTAGCTGTTTATCCCATCGTTATAGTTCCAGGTACAAATGAAAACGAATGCAGCTACGGACCATGGGGAGAGTGGAGCCGGTGCTCCGTGTCATGCGGCGTGGGGTACCAGGTCCGCGACAGGCAGATCCTGGTGAGAACCACTTGTTATTGACTCTATGGCTACGAATTAGATACTCAGCTAAGCAATGACTAACGCTTCTTTATGAAAAAACTCAGTGACTATTACAAAGAAAGAAAGAAAACATTTATTTTGATACAACTGCATGCATGGGGTTGAATATACTTTTTAGATACAGAATCTTTAGTCTTCGCTTAGCTGCGTCTGCTGTGCAACTAGGTGCTAGGTTAGTAACAAACCCTCGGAAACATGTATGCTAGCACCCATAATATGATAAATGTTTACCGGACCACAGTAATTGTGTCACGTGTTATATAAAAAGATTCCTGGTCGTGGCGTCCGGATCTATTTTGGAGCATCGATACTCTTAATTGATATTTTAAAAGTGCGCCTGTTATTTACGTTTTAACGTAAGAATAATAAATGATACGACGTACAGAACGGACACATCTGAATTAGCACAAGAGCTGACAAACAAAAACGGTCGGTGTAGAACTTCTCGTAGTAGTTAATTTGAAGTGATAGGCCTCTTTTCCAAGAGTCAGTTTGAAGATGTAGCTGTACTTAACATAGTTATCTTTGCCGGTATTCATCCGCCGGTTTAAATTTAAATTACAATGCCTCCATCAAAACATTTAGTTCAGTCTAGTATGGAAATCCATATTTCCAGCAAAATTACTGACCAATATAAGGGTGATGAACGCAGTGCAGTGCCAAGTGTCATGCAAACTTTTTCAACTTAAGTGCTGTGCTGTACTGTAATTGTTATGCACGGCGCTTATCCATCAGGTGAAAGACCTGCTTTATTTATGCCGACCTGATATATTTCTTTTTTATTGGACCGAGTACGAGACGAACAGGTAGTTCACCTGATGGTAAGCGCTACGCCTACTCGTAACAGTTACAGTGCCACCCAGAACTTTGCATGGCATATAAATCGGTTCTAAAGTATCATATGCCTAGTAATTTTGCAGTATCCAGACAGTTTCGAAGTCAGTAGCCTCCAGTAATTTAGTTATATATAATTATAAAAATTGGTAGTTTCGCTTCTATACATTACTGACTGTCATATTTTATAATATCTTTACGTGTTCCAAAGAGATTCCAACGTCCACTCGCGTTCGTTTAACGACTGGCTTCACGGCCAATTGGATAATTCTCTATGCCTTTATATCCGCTATAAAGATGCTACTGAACTGATATTAATTTGTGAGGAATCATTTAGAACAGTTGTAATAATGTGACGCAAGCGCTTCAATCAAAAAGGTTAGCTAGAAGGGTGATATTTAAACGGAAACGTTTGCCATAGGGGTTAGGTCATCCAATAAACTTTACTAAGTTTACTATTACTATTATACATTCATCTGACAACTTAGGCAGAATTAAAACTGTATATTTCTACATTTTCTTATATACGTGTCAATTTTAGATTTTTTTGCTTGAAGACATTGGTCTTTCTGTCACCTACTGTATGTTATCTTATATCTTTAAATGAGCAATTCTTGCATGTATATATATATATATATATATATATATATATATAATAATTGGAATGTCGGAATCGGCTCCAACGATTTTCATGAAATTTAGTATATAGGGGGTTTCGGGGGCGATAAATCGATCTAGCTAGGAATAATTTTTAGAAAATGTCAAAAAAAAAAAAATACCGAGCAAAGCTCGGTCATCCAGGTACTTACATATTAGACTCAAAATAAACAGCTGCATACACGAATGTGAATTTACTTACGTTAAAAATGACTGTGTCGATAGGCAGACGTGCAGCTGTTGAATTGTATGATAATAGTATTTGGAGCATACCTGTAAAAGAAAAAAAAACATATATAGCACTTCATTTCTCTGTACTATACATACAAATAAAGTAAACTAATAATTATTTGCAATTATTCGCGGCAACTTGTGAAAAATACGACAGTTGCGTTCTCAGCACTGAGCGTGTTAAAAAGTAAAATTTTCGAAATCATTTGCACTGCTTTGCGTTCGATTTTAAAAAACAATTAGCTGTACCCTACCACGCTTCGCTGTGGCACTTTCGCACATTCGCTGATATGTCACTGATGAAAAAAATTTATAAAAACAATCCTTGATGCGGATTATATATCACGCTAAAATTTCAGCCCGATCGGTGCAGAACTTTTTGAGTTTTTGAAGCGTACACAAACCAACACAACATTTTTATATAATATATAGATTATAAAAAAATACAGTATGATGGCAGAAAAAAGCAATTTCGACATAATACGTACTAATATACGTGCCATTTGGTGTTTTAAATCGGCACAGGCATGTTAAAACAGTCGATACCCAATTATCCATTTAGACAATCATCATAATTATGAACATAAATCTAGTTCTAGTCGCACCCACGCCAATAAAACATAGTGATAAAGTGGATCCAATCAAATTGGCTGGAATTTTGATTACTGTTATTGGAGTCAGTGGTGTCAAGTCTAGAGCCTTGAATAGAAGTTAATAGAAGTTATGATCAGTTCAGCGATCGGAGTCAAGTTCACAGGGTCAAGGGTACCGTGATACGACGATCAGTGCGCTCTACTGTGTGAACAGTAGGTCAAGTCACTGATAACTGGGAGTTATTTTGCTTCTCGACATGTAATTTTAGGAAACTCATATTGTGTTATTTTTGTATAATATAGTTTTAATTTATGTACCCATTTAGAATACCAGCAGAATACAGAATTTTATTTATAGGTCCTCACGGCTAACATCAAGAGTTATGATACAATATAGACTCCTAATCGTATCAAGTATAAATATTTGTATCCATTATCTATTATTCTATATGTTGAAGGTTTTTTTATCAAATAACAGAAGCCAAAGTAAATAAAGCTTAGTAATAATCGTCAGTCCTGCCGCTCACTCTCATAGTTTATACCAGTGTAAAAACTTTATGGTCCACTAATGATCTTCCAATCCGGATCGGGACCCTGTGGTGCATTATATTCTGGTCCTCTTCGTGGAAGTAAGGGGAGATCCGTGCTCAGCAGTGATGATGATGATGATGATTAAATTCATGCTTGTTTTTGTTTTAAGTTGAGTTACTCGCGTAAACTGTAGTGTGCGGTTCGATAGTTCTTCGTGCCCCCAGCTTGTAACTATTCCAATAATGGGTTTACTCACGTTTTCGTGTTTCTAAGCGATTTTATATTATTATGGCACTGATTATTATTATGTTCTATCAAGTTGTTAAATGAATGATAGAAAAAATACTTATCTAGAATAGTAGAAATAACATGTTACGATCACAACGATCCCTACCTCTAAGACTATCTGTATAAGATAAGCAATATTTAGGGCATTTTTTAAATTTTTATTTGTTTTTGACTGAGTGACCAGACGACCAAGTCGTTCACAAGATGGTAAGCGCTACGCTTGTCCGTAACAGTCACAGCACCCCCAGAACACTGCATTACATAATCCTGCGCGGCACTGCACTACGCTCGTCACTTTGAGACATCGGCTCTAGTCTCATATGCCCAGTAATTTCGCTGGAAATAATGCCCTGCAAACCGGAACGCAGTAATGTTTGCTACTGCTTGGCGGATGAATATCTGGTAAAGGTGTGGTGGTGGTTGTGGAAGCTTAAACATACAAATATCCTGATACCAATGACAATACTCAATCCACGTTGTTTCTTTGTCCCCAGGCTCAACCGGGTGAAGGCGTCGTTGTCTGTGACAAGCCTCTATCTAGGAGAAGGCGCTGCTACCGACGCTGCTAGTTTTACGAAGAATTTATAGATGTAATGCAGTAGACATCCAAGTGGATCCTGGGTGGAATCTACCAATTTATGTAAATTTTATAAGTATCCAGTGATTTTGCGAAATGAAATGTGCATGGTTGATTTTATTGGCATGGTTACCTCTGCATTTTTATAATAATTCAAACGATATATTATTAATTTTGAACTATATTTGTATGTGAAACAATAAATAATTATAGTATTGGTAAACGATACGTGAAAACTGAGTTATGTGAAACGTTCAATGAAGGCTATGTAAGCATTTATTTGCCCTTCTATACAGCTAACAAACCAAAGTTAACTAGTGTAATAAAAGCTTATTGAGTGTTCAAGGTTTTTGATTCTGCTACAAATCATTGTTATTACTAGGTATATTGTGAGACTTCAACCATATGTCTGGGTGACGAGCGCAATTCAGTGCCGCCCATGATTTTGTAATGCCAAGGGTCGCATAGGAACTGATATAGGCAGTGGCGCTCACCATAAGGTAAACGCCGGGTTTTGTAGTGGGAGGCCTCTTCTGCAAGAGACCACCTGGGGAAGTACCACACCTTTGCCAGATATTCTTCCGCCAAGCAGTAGTGTGCAAACATTATTGTGTTCCGGTTTGAAGGGCATCGTTTCCAGCGAAATTGATCGTAGTAGAAATATGTGGAAGTAAAATATCCACGTTTCCCCCTAAGTAGTAATAGGTGAAAAAAAATCCATTCTTCCCTACCAGTAGGGATATGTGGAACTGCCGGAAATGACTGCCCATATGAGACTTTAGAGCCGATGTCTCAGGGTGACGAGCGCAGTGCAGCGCCGCGCCGGATTAGCATTGAAGTGTTCTGGGTGGTGTTGTCGCTGTTATGGGCAGGCGTAGCGCTTACCATCAGGTGAACGACTTGCTTGTCTCGCCACTCAGTCAATTAAAAAAAAACGACTTGCTCATCTCCCTACGCAGTAACATGTTTCTAAATCATATTATAGTACACTACACTACACTACATAGGTACACTGTGACATCTAATTTATTATTCCCACGCGGGAAGGCACTTTCAACTATAATGATAACAGGTAACGTATACTTATCACAAAGAATGTGTTCCACGTTTATAAAGAAACTACTACCCAGTTATTTACTGCTCTATAAAACATGATCCAATAGACAGATGTTGACCATAAAATCCGTGACACATTTGTATCGGCGCACAAAAGTCAGACATTCTGGTCACAGCCGATCTGCTCGCGTTCTGCGCATACAAAGTAAGTAAAAAAGACGCACTTTAATTTAAATGTGATGTTATGAAGTTGAATCTAGATTCCAAAAAGGCACGAACACGCATATCGCCAGCTAAAAGTCAAGGTCTAACTAGAGTTAAGGCGGGGTACACTTGGAGACTAAAAATAATATATTATACACCTATTTACTCGAGAAGTTACTTATACAAGGTAGCTAAGTGAGGTGAGTTCTAGTGCACAGACCTGTCTAACGAGATACAAAGTCCCTCTTCATAGACTTTATGAAGAGTGAGTCAACGACGTCCAGCTACTCGCGTGAGTCAGTCGCGAAATTACGATAATTGCATCGGATGAGCCAGGAGAGGTAAAACGATCACTCATTGTAGGGGCAATGGTATGGTTACATCACTCATTACTACATTAGTGAAATTACGCTAAGCATGATCATAATTAAATTACAATATCTACATTGTAGAGTTTAATTTCCAGAGTAGGTAGGTCTTTTTAACCGACTTAAAAAAAGGTTCTCAATACTTTTTTTTTTACTTGAATGGGTGATGAGACGAGCTATTCGTTCACCTGATGGTAAGCGCTACGCCTGCCCATAACAGTTACAGTGCCACCCAGAACTTTGGATTGCATAATCTTGCACGGCACTGCACTGCGCTTGTCACCTTGAGACATCGGCTCTTCAGTCTCATATGCCCAGTAATTTCCCTGGAAACAGTGGCCTTCAAACCGGAACACATTAATGTTTGCACACTACTGCTTGGCGCATGAATATCTGGCAAAATTTAACTGTATTTTCGTTTTTTATGTTTGTGTACGACCTTAACCCTGCGTGAGTGAGGCCGGGCATGTCATACCCACAGAAATCCAAATTATTATTTAGGGATATTCATTTTTAATTTTTTTTCATGTAATAAAGGTAATAAGTAGGTAAATAATGTTATTATGAAGTACCTAGTGAAGAATGGTCTCTCAAATAGAATAAGAACTTCATTGTTGCTAGCTATAAACCAAATTGGATACACGTGTACCTACTTTAGTATCTTTATTATCACTCGTAAAGATCACACGGAAACATTTTATTGCTTGAGATTGATGAAGTGATTGCACTGTGGCGAAATAAAGCAAAAAGTGTAAATGGCAGCGATTTGAGGCGAGGTGGTGGTGATTGTCCCGCGCCCTTGTAGTCAAGGCTGTACGTGGACGGAACGGACAAAAAGTGCAGGTAATAAGCAATAATTACGAAAAATTTTAACACCTGATTAAGTTTGCTCTCTCGCCACAATGCTTTAGATAAGTGCATGTATTTTTTTTCCAATGTGTTAATGACATGGACCAGATCGGCCCAAAACCGGGTTGAATGGCGTGCCATGCAGTGTGTCAAATGAGCTGTGAAAGCATATTATGTAGGTATGTAATTATCACTAGCTTTCCGGTGAAGGAAAACATCGTGAGGATACCCCACATACCTACTCAAGAATAATTTCGGAGGTACGTATGTATCTATCCAACAATCCGGACCAGGCCCCCAAGGTTGAATATGGCCTAACCGTCCTCACGAAAGTGAGGCGAGACTCGTGCCCAGCAGTGGGACGATAAGGGCTGATGATGATGATGATGATATTTTTAGGCATCGTGAACCGCCTGTGTGCCTTTTGGTAAGCGTCTTCTTAGTATGCCCATAATATATGAAATTCAGCAAAGTTTAAGCTTTCGGTTTAGAGCCCTGGGGGCCTACCATGACGTCTTATAGCGATTCAGTTGAGGACCTAAACTGAGCCGCGTCGCATAATCGTACCTTGACGTCTTATTTTTTATGTGGCTGCCATTTTCAACCTAAACTGGATCCAGTTAAGGTTGAAAATGGCAGGAACCTAGATTGAGCCGCTAATAAGCCATTTTCAACCTAATCTATATTCAGTTTAGGTTGAAAATTGTAGCAACATAAAATATAAGACGTCACGGTACAATTATGCGACGCGGCTCAGTTTAGGTCCTAAACTGAATCGCTATAAGACGTCATGGTAAGCCTCCTGACCTTTGAACGGGCGAAGACCATGATAGTTCCCATTAAGCACTTAAGTTTTAAATGGTTAATCACAAAAGGTGATTGTGTTACCAAACTCGTGCTTTTAATAATGGCTAATTGGGGTCGTCCGGTAGCTAGCTAGGTGGGCCTATAAATATAAACCCATTAGATATAAATAGACACCTCGGATTCGGGGTGGGTGGGGAGAGGGTTGGACGAGGCAACAGAGCTGCCTGTCGTCACTAATGGAACAGTAGGTACGTGTTCCTATACCCCCAGTTATGCCCCTGTGACGTCATCAGCGTCACCTCCTGAGAAAGGGGGACAGAAGTATTAGTATGCTCTCCTTTTTGTGCCTTTTTTATGTTTCTAAATAACGAGACGAGCAAGTCGTTCACCTGATTGTAAGCGCCACGCCACGCCCAGTAATTGTGTTGGAAACAGTGGCCTTCAAACCGGAACATCTGGAACCGGCCTTCCTCTACTCTTGAACGAATCTTTAAGTTTCCCTGGTTGAGCGAAATGAGATGAGATGTCAGACGGACATCGCCTAACCTAGTCCCGTAATCTTGCTTTAATCACAGATTTTTGCCTCAAATACCGTGTAAAGTCCGGCGATGCTGCGCCCCTTCTCACGACGTCTTTGGCGACCCTAGTCTCAAGTAGGTAAGTAAATTGCCTGTTATTGAAAACGAGGCTTTAGCTTTCTAATGGAACCTTGCTAGGTAACTCCATAGCATCAAGTTCTACTACAAGTAAAATAATTTCTTATATTCCTTGCAAATTCTATCATCCTAAATTGTATGTATAGATATCCTATTCAACAGCTGTTTTATTTTGTTTTTAGGAAATTTAAATCCTCTTGTAATGACTCCGAAATTTCCTAATTTAACTTTCAATAAAATTACAAGGATATTTAATTTTACCTACACGTTCCCTGGCCAAATGTCAAAATTATCAGATTTGGGATCTAGACCGGTGTAATCAAAATTCCATTAGTAATTAGAATAAATGGCTGAAATGACTGGCAGCTTGTACCCAAATTAGCCAATTTCATGGGTCACTAGTTACCATTCCGACTCCATCTGTGTTGCTGTGAGTGATAAGCAATCTAAATGGAGTTGACCTTCGCTTGAATCAAATTAGGGCCGGATGTAAGCATTATCCTGTTTTTGCGCATTGATAGCCAAATTCATTGGCTATGTAATGTACGAACAGTGTTCAAAAAAGTATCTATTGTCCAGGTGTTTTCAGGAAATAAATTTTACCGATACAGTTCATGAATACGATTAAAAATTGGTATCTACATATCTACGTAATTACTCATATTTTATTTCCAGTTTAGGAATTGTAGCTTGTTGTAGTTTTGGAGTTGTAAGCTAGAGTATAATAAGACATTAAGAACCCATGTTAGCTACGCAGAGGCCGAACGCAGCTTTAACGACAGTTTGTAGGAAGCTCACGTTTTGGAAGGAAGATAAAAATAGCGAGGTATGACTGCGTTTCTAAGCGCCTATCTAATGCGGAAATTTTACAGTTATGTACACTAACAATGACTCGGATATAATAGAGATGGCGGCCACGCGATAACTTCTGCAATTTGCAACTTAATGACATCGAATTCGATTCGACCCCATCATATTCTATTATTCACCATCTGTAAAGTTCAGCTGACATCAAATGATTCAAGTCACGCTAAGGCGATCCATGACTATTTGATAAGAATGAGCTTACAATGCTTTTCCTTGGCCAGGTTAACAACTAGATGCAGTTCAGTACAAATATCGCACGAAACTCTATTCAAAACAACGCCCAAATCAGCATGCGCTGCAACGTGGCTGTTATGTCAAACAAGCGTGTCCAAATAGCACGAAAAAAAGAAAATAATACTTTTCATAGGGTAAGGCACAGGTGGTCACGGTTTTTGATTGGAAAATCGTTAGTTCAGTTTATAGATAGCAAGTTTACCTATCAATTGATAAACTTAGGTAAAGGAAATATCACCGAAGAAGCTTGGTAGAAGATGCAGCATGCTGATAGTATAATTAATTAAAAACAAAAGAAATAGTATAATCAGTAAAAAACACATGAATTCCAAATGTTATTCTTGAGTTGATAAATGCGTATATACATTTATTTCATTATTAATCCAAGCCGTGAAGGAGGACTTAGCTTTATAAGGTAACCGCTTGACGAGATGAAGGGCCTTAAGCTCTTATAAATTCTGTGCCTTAACTCAAAATAATGAATAGTAATAGAATGGACGAGCAACGTAAGGTCAATTCCAATCGATCACCGAACACAGTAACACTGTTGCGTGACGTGGTACATTAGATCAGAATAAGAGGAGTCATTATGTTCTATTAACGACAATTGGTTGCGCCCAGCCAAAAATAGGTGACTATTTACTCATTTACAACAATTAATCACTAATGTTAGATACTAATTTAGACAGAATTATGAACACAATGTCAATCGTGGAATTTTTGTATCGCGGGAAGAGGTATTACACAGTAATATACAATCTAATTATTCATGCAACTTTGTATCTTTGCATAGGGTTGGTAAGAAGAAATTAGAACTTTCCAGACTCTGAGTCTAGAAAGAGTTTCTAGCAGTTAAATGTAGTTTTGACAACTTTGAACCGCGCAGTCAAAAGTACAATTAACCAATGCATTTTAGTCAGTACCACTTTGAACCAACCTGTTCAGTCAGAATTACTTTTGCCTGTTTTTTTCCAGTTACATGGACTTTTGACTGGTTAAGAGTTTTGCCTGTAACATCGTTAATGCTCAGCTGTGTGATAAATGTGCGGAAACACATTTTCGCATTATGCAAGAGTGCTGGTTCCGGCGCGGCGCCGGCGCAGCGTGGCCATGACCGCGTGGAGAAAGTGTGGGCGTGCACGACCGACCTGTGATGTAAAATTGTGACTGTCGTATCTTGTTTACATTATGAATGATCACAGTTTTATATCTCGGGAGTAATTTAACCACATTTTTTTTTCTAAAAAGCCGTGACGTAAACGAAACTAGTAGTCACAGGTAGAGCGAACGAAACGCAACGTTTGACACGTGCGATTAAATCTGGAAGTGCAATACGCCCAACTTCTTTATTGACTGCTTAATTGCTGCAAATGTCTAGTAACGTACTAATACTTACTGTAATGTAACTACTGACGAGGCAGGAACGCATATAATGCATTCCGGCACGCTTGTTTCCTTGGCCCGGATATCGGCTCTATATGTTCTGTAGAGAATGCATTGCTCTCTGTTTGTGGACGATGTTGCGAAACGTAGAGCTACTTACGTTTCAGTCTTTGTTGAAGTGTGAAAATAGAGACGTGTCGTAAACTTGGGCCAATCGTTGTGCTCGCCGTTATCGCGTATCGCGTTAGTTTATTCGTACACTTAAGGCGCAACATCGAGGTAATTCAAAAATTGGTGTCATTTCAAAACCTTCTTCTTTCTTTTAATTAACGGCGACGTCCTTAGATCTGGAAAAAAATATATATCACATCATTGCCAATATTTATTGGCAAGATTTGATATTGTAATATTAAAACGTACCGAGTAAAAAAATATTGGCGCCTCGAAAACTAGAAATCTGAAATGTCATTCACAAGGGCAAGCGTCCTAAGTACTTTCTTCAATATAAATTCTAGTATTTAATCTTAAATAGAAATAAGTAAGTACCTACTGCAACATACTCGTGAAAGTAACCGTCTAATTCTGAGAAACGTGGCTTTGAGTGTCAATGAAGTGCATTATCTGATCTGATAGTTGATAGAGATAATTTTCTATATGATTAGGTTATCGTATCAACTATTTATTTTCTTTTCGTTATAAGTTATCTATCTACAGTTACCGTAGTTATTTGACAACCACTGGTTATTTTTAAAGTTAAAACTTCTAAGTACTTCGATAACATTATATTAGAAAATATTAACCTCATTTTTTGTCTTCAAAATTTTTCATTTGGACAGCTCTATATTTTTTGCTCGTGTCGTGGTAAACGGCCACTTCATTAAATTCCAAGAAGTTTCGATCTTTAAGTGTTCAATTATTTATAGATTAAGAATTACCTGAACACAGCGGTTGCCTGCAGGTAGACGATTTCCAGGCAGACCACTAGCCTCCTGTCAGATGAAGAATTTGTCGTTCATTTGCGACAAGAGCGTATTATCTTTGCAATATCTCCTCAATATGAGCGATATGGAAAAGTGTAATTTAAGGGTAAGTTTACAGTTAAGTACCGTAATTAATGTATTTATGATAATTTTATTGATTTTCTTTACGAGAAGATATTCGTTTAGTCACAGATTAAAAAGGTACAGATATAAAATATAAGAATGCTGGGGTAGGTGTACCACCCGCCGCTGGGGGAATCAAACTCAAACTCAAATCATTTATTGTAAATAGGCAAAATATTGCACTTTTACACGTAAAAAAAAAATCTTATACATAAGTATAGAAAATAAAAAATTAGTCAAAATATTATAATCTACGAAACTAATGATTATTATCTAATTATGGTTTGAGTTAGAAAAAGGATATTTCCCTTTCAAGTGGTGACTCATGCCTGAATCTCGCACAGGAAAAGGAAAACTCCATTGACTACCAGTGCTTCGGAAATACGCCCGTTAGAGAATCTAGAATCTTATTATGAAATACTTGTAAACAAATGCGTGGCCTTTCCCCTATCATAAAAATAAAATAAAAACACGGAGTTATGAGGTGCTAACGGTCCACAAAGTCGTGAACTGCCGGCCATGACCTGGATGTGCCTGGCAGCTCTGGTTTAGTTGGATCAAGGGTATTTGTATGGGAACCAGACAGGTGTGTTGACTATTTACCGACTTTACCCTAAAACAAATTAAAACTATGTCGAATTTATTGACTCAGTTTGAATCAATTATACCGTCTACCTTCATGAAGGATAGAAAGAATAACATAAGACACACAATATTAAGCGACTACAGTTTAAATAAAATAAGAAAAATACCTATTTCATGTCCCCACTACCACGCTACTACATAATTAGTAGGTAGGTATGTGGCACTTGAAACCGTTAATTAAGAAACATAATCAGTACTTAACTACTATAAATTATAATAAGTACGTTAAAAAGGAGCCGTATATATAGTTATGGACCTAAAGTATTAACTATATTAATCGTTAAAGAAATAATTAATAGCTAGTTGCTATTAAAATTCACTCGTAGTCCTACCTACGTTTGTAATGATCTACAAAGTTGACCTTAACTGACAAGCAAGTTCGATTTTATGGCCACCATTACTTAGAGTCTAGACGTAAATAAGTGTTAGGCCCTCCTGCGGCTCATTCATTCTAATTAGGATAATTAATTAGGTATAAATTCTGCGCTTGACATAACAGAGCGTTGTGTTGCGTGCTGTAATATACAGAGTATCCTAGAGGCAGCGCCTTCTAGGCGAGGCTTTGGCGCAAACGACAGCTCTCACGTAAATTTGTATTTATAATAGTACCTATGTGCCTAACTAGCACACAATAGCTCGCCGTGAAATGCATTACGGACCAGTAATGCACTATGCAGCGCGAAGGTCTCTTGGCCAGCGCTAATGTTTGCAGTTTTTGACGTTATAGTATGAAACTCTATCAGACACGGGAAAAATGCTAGAGCAAAGAAAATCAAAGGTAAAATTATAGATAACTGAAGCAGGAACTCGCTTTTCGTGGAAGGGAAACATCGTGAGGAAACCCCACTTATCTACCTGAGAATTATTTCGGAGGTAGGTGTGTTATTTATCTTCCAATCCGGGCCGGGCAACCAATCCGTGGTTGGCCTAAACCTCTTCAATAAAGTGAGGGAGATTCCTGCTCAGCAGTACGGCGGTATGGGTTGATGGTGATGATGACAATGATAAGCAGGAACTTGAACGTCTGTGTTTTTAAAAAGCAAAAATGACTAGTGCTCGGCAAAAATGAGAACGTAGGTATGTTTTAATATAAAACTGAGTGAAGGTCGGTCATTCGCCCGCCTACTCATGAACAACTGCACCACCAGAGTAAAGTCTAATACATAACATATGATACTCGTGGTCGAATACGATATATTTTTTCTATTTCAAGTGGGATAATAATCAAATGATCCAACCATTTAATAAAGCGGGAAATTCAGCTATTTTTGGCTCCGTTCCATGAGGATAACAGATCAGCTTACAAATTCAACAGGTGGAAAGGATAGAGCCGTCACTGGGCTGTTAATCTTGGATCTATGACGTGAACAGAGGCGCGTCGGGTCATCCGGCGCGCCTTTTTCCTGGTCAAGGCCTGGGTATTACTGTCTGAAATAAGCGAAAAAGGGTCGGAGACAGGCCGTCCATCTATGTAACGTGCCGTATTATCTGACACACTTGCAAGTAAAGACTTGTATGGCAAGTTGCACCAACATTCTCGGTCAGATCCAACCTTCAGTACTTAGGTGGAGTAAGTTATAGGAGGTGCTATACGTCCACGATGTTTATGAACATTATAGCTGTCATCCAATCATTGGCAACCAAATACTGAAGAAGGAATTTCGTCGGCGGAAAACCGATTAGATACTGTGAGATATTTCTTGTTTTGAAAGATCATAAATTAATGCATCTAATTGATTGGGTTACTTAATTCATAGTTCGGTTTTGGCTTACTTCCAAATCAAAGTCAACATAGTTTTTAAGTGCTATCACAATTGTCAAAACTAACTGAAGCCGATAGCCAAGGGTAGTATGATTTATTATTCAGAAAAAGCGTCTCGTTAACTAATATGCCGTGACAAGCGAGGTCGAAGCAGACAGCTGAACAAAGCCCAGCTCTGACTATTGAACCGTAGAACCTTAACTTTATGGCTCACAATCATAATTATCTATGTATTATGTACTTATATATACGTACATATGTATCAGTGTAGAGAGACACTGAACAAAACTATTGTCTTCGACGAGACTTCATTCAGTTTTGGCCGCCACAGGGTCACATTCATAGTTGACACGATCTGCCCATTAGCTGTGCTGTTAGTTTTAGTAGCTTATCTATAGAAAACTATGCTTCAAATATATCACAGCTTAAAGGCTACAAACCGAAACGTGTTTGTAATAGGAGATAATGAGCCACATCCGACTTACATTATGTAAATGGCTAAGTAAACTTGGTATAATTGCATAAATAAATCGGTAGATAATTGGTTGGTAAGATGCGTGTTACTTGAAGGTATTTGATTGCAATTACATAATTATTGATGGTTAGAAAAAGTCTATACTGGCGACGTCCGGGTTCATGTCCAAGCTACCCAAACTCCTTTGACTTAGTGCCTTGATATTTTGTAGATTCAGAGATGCCGATATTTTCAGCGGATTTCCAGCTCTAACAGACATATGATTTGCAGTCTGCGCGTATTGGAACCGGTCAACCTAAGTACAACGCAAGAAAGCTCTTGTTCCGTCCAATGCTATGTTTGCACTATATTATTTTTTCTCTATGTATATGAGGCTTAAGTGTTTATCTTGTAAAAGTGCATTATTTTTGCATACTTGCAGTAAATGGTTTGAGTTTTGAGTCGAGAATGGTGGATGCATCGCCGTCGTCATAAAAATTGCGCAGCTGCGCTCCAACCTTCAATATTTCTCTCAAATACTGTTATAACAACAACAGCTGTTTGTATATAGGTAAAGCATGGCATGACCGAAGTTATTAGTAAACACAACACCACACAATTACCCCCTGGCCTGTTTCCCTGAATCGTAAAGCGATAAAGGCTGTTAGCGTAATACTTATTCAGGCGAAGGTCGTTTTCAGTATGTAGCGAGAGCTTATATGAAGCGTGTTCTAGCTGATTAAGATTGAATGTGAGCAAGATAACATATTGAACAAGACGAACTGGACATAATATGGAACTAGCGTATGTGATTCGTTTATTTCAGAGTGCCATGAACATCGGCTGCAGAATCACACATTGAAAGATATTCCGACATCCGTCAAGAAAACTGGAGTAGCTGATGGGATCCGCTATGTAGGTATCATCATCATCATCAACCCATAACGTCCCACTGCTGGGCACGGGTCTCTCCTCACTTTCGTGAGGAGGATTAGGCTATAATCCACCACGGGGGCCACATCCGGATTGGTGGATCACATACCTACCTCCGAAATAATTCTCGGGTTTCCTCACGATGTTTTCCTTCAACGAAAAGCGTGTGATAATTACGTACATATGTTTTACATGAAACACATTGTATGTAGGTATGTTATCTAAAAATTAGGACCGGGGTGTCCGGATCCCCCCAGGGAGATTAGGGCCTAAGCCTCTTCACGAAAGTGAGGGGAGATCCGTGCTCAGCAGTGGGCCAATACGGGTTGATGATGAGGTATATAAAACTTCATACCTATATTAGAAGTAGGTGGGTGTAAGAAGTAGTAGAGCTGAGGAGAATGGGCACAATTCTCGATAAAACCGAGGATTTATTTGCCCACATTGACGTGAAGGCTCGCCACGTTTGTTTGCAAAAGACATTGCGATTGCGTCGCAGTGCTTTGTAAACAGACGCCTCTATCTGGTATAAATCATATCTGGGACTACATGTTGTGTTGTAACGTAATGGTCGGTAGAACTACGCAAAATCCTCATTCTCTCCTTCCATCTATGGTAATAGCCATTATCAGTGGTGGATCCAGGATTCAGGATTTTGGTTTCGGGGGGACGGGGCGAGGGGGGGGGGGTCCGACTAAATCTCGACTAAAGGGGAACTATGCTTGAATAACGTAGATGTACCGGAACCGTAACAGTTATAGTCTATGTATACAGTTTCCGGACAAGGTAAAGGCGGCAACTGAGTATGAGCCTCTTAGCCCTCCCCCTAGATCCGCTACTGGCCATTACACCTAGCGACGCTTAAAGGTGTACTTCCGTGGGTTGTGGGATAACCGAGCGCCGCATTGTATTTGACACTTTATATTAATTACACGCGCGTTTGTGAGCTGCTGTTATTGTTACCACGAAATTAAAGCATGAGCTTCTTTTGAGAATATTAATTTAATTCCTTATTGACAAAACTGTTTATATCGAAGGAAAAAATAAGGATAACGAGTGACATTAATACTCTGAACAGTAATTCTCAACAATAAGATAATCTCTCAGTAATAAGATATTTATTTATAGCTTTAAATCTCGTGATAATTACGCGCTGTGGAACACCTACCTGTGTTATAGACATTATCCTTATCCTTACTTCCCTTACTTTATATTATAAATGCGAAAGTAACTCTGTCTGTCTGTCTGTCTGTTGCTCTTTCACGCTTAAAATACTGAACCAATTGAAATGAAATTTGGTACCGAGATAGTCTAGAGCTTAAGAAAGGACATAGGGTACTTTTTAATGCGAAAAAGGCTTTGTAAGGGTTTGAAATAGGGGATGAAAGTTTGTATGGAAGTTTCGTCATTTTTGAAGATAGAAGATTTAAACTTATTTGTTAGGCTTTTAATTAAATTTAAATAAATATGACATTCAAAGTTTGTAAAAATTTTACCCTTGGTGGGGTAAAGTAAAAATAGAGGATGAATGTTTGTATGGAAATATGTAAGGTTTCGGTTAAACCTATGCACCGATTTCAAAAATTATTTCACTAATGGAAATCTACATTGACAGCGAGTAACATAGGCTATATTTTATCCCCATATTCCCGCGGGAACAGGAACTAGGTGAAATCGTGGGGCGCAGCTAGTTTCTAATATAAGCGAGATACATTATAATTATGTTTGATTTAGAGACGAGATGCGGGCGTAGTGGTAGGCACAGAGTATTTATTAAGTACATTATTGTATAAGTACTTACCTACAACTAATAAATGTTACAGTTATGTACGCTTAGTTTACTAACAAGTTCGATATAACTTTCATATCAAAGAGTCGGAGCTCGGTTGATTACAATACAATACAAACACAAAGCCGACTTTTGGCGCCGCCGCTGCAGTTAATAACTTGTGAAAGATTTAGACATATTTCTTAGTATCTAATAAGGTGAAAGATGGTTGCAATTTGCTAGCGTATAAATAACACCTGAGTAATATTTACTTAAAAGCATAATTGTACAAAAAATCCCCAAATGCGGAATTCCCTCTTGGATGATAACGATAAAAAAACAGTTCCAGTGCCAATAATAACGAATGGCGGTTCCACCCACCCAGCGGCTTCGAGTTGTAATGTCCGACAATCATTTGGGACTGTTTTATAAACTAACTTTTTTTTAATTTTTGTTTTAATTTTTTACAAATTTCAAGTTTTTTTTAACATCAAAGTAACTTTTTATAAATAGCCTTAATACAATATTGGTTGCGAGTTCACTTTACTTTTAGAAGTATATTAAAATATATATCGTTAAACTTAATTTCCTCCATTCGCGGTAAAGACCACTGCCTTACATATTTATATTTGCTTACCTAGAAGTAACCTATGAATTCCCTCGTTCGGGAAGCACAGACTCTGGCAAGGAATTCCATGTTCCCCTTGACGGCACAAACAGTCACGATAAAAGTAAACGCACATTCAATTTACTATTCTATTATATTATTTGAAGATTTTCCGAGGCTAATGCTACATCGGAAATTCTAATCGACAACCGATACTGGTCTGATAGGTATAGAAAAAAAAAAACTTCCACAGATCCTAAAGGGAAATCTGTCACAGTAGGTAAGTACACAGAGCCCTTATTGCGTGCAGGCGTGCACGCATTATTAGAATTGCACCTTCGGAGAAAGCGGCCCATTGCTGGGATGAACATTATGTTCGCTTTCCAATCATGCGATGGACTAAAGCTGCTGTAGTTTGCGTGTAACTATACTCGTATGCTTTCACGTAGATAAAGGTCACGTCACAAATGGAATATAAGAGTTGCTATTTTATTTGCAAAGTTACAGATATAATACAGAGTTATACCTACCTTCTTACTACTTAGGTATTACGTACTTTTCAAAATTCACCAGCACATATACCTATGATAAGGAAATACATACGATTCGAAAATGTACAATGAAAATAATGTATTTACAAGGACTTTGAGGCATGTCGAAGCTATCGCATCAGAAGTAGGAATGCTTCTCTTTACATAAATAACCGTTCCTCCATCGGGAATAAATCATATGAAATTTATCGACCAAGAGTGATTCACGTTTGGAATCGAAACAAGTGAGGATTTTGTTTAATGGATGAAATATTTACGGCGATTTTTGGTGAATTCCTTCGATTTTTCAGTATTTATTTATAGTTAAAAATGTATTTCGGTGAAGCGTTTGCGAATCGCTCGTAATGCAAATCACCTCAAAACTCAGAAAAGTTTGTGTTTCCTTTCGATTTGGTAATAAGCTTTAGTATAAGTTTTGGTGATTTGGTTTTTTTTGATAGGAAATTATAGATTAATATCGGTCACTACGTGTCCGTCAGTCCTCAGCGAAAGCGTCGCCACAATCAGATAGATCAGACGGCGATAACAACGATATCACTGCTCTCGGGCCCTGATAACGTTTGATATCTCACGCAAATACGTGATATGATTATAAATATTAAAGTAAATAAACGATTGCTATCATAATTTATGATAGCGAAAGATTGTTTCATAGGGAAAATCCCATCTACCTCGAGTTGTCTCGGGACTGTCGATTTACTGTTTTTTTATTGGGGTAAAAATAATTTAGTTATCTCCTTTCAGTATTCTAAAATTAGTTGCACCGCCGTGGCTTCATACGCATACAACCATTTTTTCAGGTTAAACTTATTTTTCGGGGTAGTATGTTACCATAGAATTGTCCCCAATATCAACATGGGTTGTCAATAATCATTATTTAGAGTGTAGGTGGATACAGCATACAATTAGCGAGTAAGATGAAACCATCTTGGTCATGTGAGAAGCATGTACCTAATACATTACATATTACCTACTAGTAGGCTAAGGTGATTCTACCTAATGTGTTAAATGGTTACACAAAGAACTGTGGTGAACAACATATTAATATAATATAAAAATATACTATTACATCGTTTGCTATTGTTTTAGTAAAATACTTTCACTGCTAAGCCGATTTTCTTGTCTAGCCACGGGTGCGGCTCTGCACACTCCAAACTATTGTCCCATACAGCAAACACAACAGTTGTGTTTTCCCGCACTCGCGGCAAGTTATGAAAATCACTACATTTGTGTTACAGTGAACCTGGTTTCTAAGTGCAAATTAAAGTTTTCCTAACATTATAGGACACTTCATGCAACGCGTGGTCTTACCGTCACACGATTTGGAAAGTTGCAATACAAGACGCAACCAATACTCTATCTAATACTCTTCGCCGAACATTCGTCGACACAGACGTGTGGTCAGTTATTAGAGAAAGCTACGTTACTTGCATTATGTAGAATTCTTAGCTCCACGGCCTCTCGGTCGTGAACCTATTGCATAAGTGTTACATAATTAATCCGTACGCTAATCTATCATTTATACTATTTTATACACGCTAGAAATATAGCTTGGTTAGCATGCGGCTAGAAAATTACGAACGGTAAAGTAAACAAATAGCTGTCAGACTTCATCGCTCGTTGATATTTTTTATTTTTTATGACATATTATAACACAGCTATTGATAAAAAATGTTTTGTATGCGCCGCGAAATAATAAGAAATATCCCAATCGAGTATATTGGCAGTTCCGATCGAAAATCGATATGCCTAACTACTCCGAATTTGGTGGTACAGTCGGTAAACTTTCATGAGTTCTTGGGGTCCATGGGAACAAAGAGAATTGAATTGCACTGCTTGTGTAGGTAGCTAACACAGTCTCAACACCTGAGGCGAAAACAGATCAATGGAACGCGGCGCTGTCACTTTGATGAAATTTATGAAAAAGGCATGGAGTAATGTCGTCATGCAGCGCGCCGCTGAGAATAAACCTGGCGTGTAGTTAGGTACATAAAATAAGCAACTCTATATACTTATCCAATGAATTTTAAATAGGTACCTAAAGTGATAGTATGCAATGATAAAAACCCACATCTAAATAAACAGGAAATCCTTTGAAATGTTCATCAGAAAATACGATTAAAACTTATTATTGCGTCCATAACATTTGTAGACATAATGCCTCCTTATTCAGTACCAGTGTATGTTAGTGGGTATTTTCACTTCATCGCCTACTGCGGAACATGGGTCTCTTCCTTTTGTGAGGAGGATTAGCACGGGGTCGGTGGATTGGTGGATCACATACCTCTGAAATAATATTCGGGTTTCCTCAAGATTTTCACTGGCTTTTAAGAAAGTTACATATTTTGTCATTGTATGCTAACTAACATACAATTCAAGTGGTAAGAGCTGCAGAGTAAGAAACCTTCTGAGATTCCAACTCAGTGCAGTGCAGTGCCGCGCAGGATTATGCAATGCAAAGTTCTAGGTGGTGGTAACTGTTATTTATTTATTTATTTGTTCATTTGGAATACCAACAACAGAACTAATGCTAATAGACAATTTATAGAAACAGAGTGCCATCTAGAGGTCCTCACGGCTAACATCATGGGTAGGCGTAGCGCTTACCATCAGGTGAAGGGCTTCCTCGTCTCATCAGTCATCATCATCATCATCAACCCTTAACGTCCCACTGCTGGGCACGGGACCCGTCTCATCACTCAGTCAAATATAAAAAAAACTTAATCAAGGTTGCATTTCAACTAGATAGACATACATACTGTTTGCTGCAGACCGGTCCGGTTGCATCAATGACCTAGGCAGGTTTTGTACGAGACATTGCAATCGGTTTACCTTGAGACGGAATATATCAATGTTCGTCTTGAGTATAAAAGAATTTGACTTGACAAATAGCTTTCCCAATTTCGTCATCATTAGCAGAGCTACAAATTACATTTACAGGGGTCTTCTCTCAGAGAGAGAGAGAGAGAGAGTCAGTATTTTCCTGAATTATTAGACTCCAGGGTCCTCAGAGTGATACTTTTATTTTTCTTCGCAGACAATTAGAAAGTACGATGTAATGTCTATTATATAAAAGTCAGCATTTTCCTGAAATAATTTTCAGGAAAGCATCAGTTTGAGACTAGCAAACAAACTTACCAATTCTGAGGTCCTGAATTACAGATTACAGATGCCTTCTAGACTAACGTTTTAAATAATCGATCTGTATGAAAAAAAAGAACTAAGCGCCTTGGGCCTTGGGATCTAGACCGTATCAGAATAGTTGATTACGATTTACGATAGATAAATTTTTTCAACGCGGTTTTTCAATCAGAACAGCCCGAATGGTTCAAACAGCTCAGGTTTTGTTCCCAGCGAAATTACATGGCAATTGAGACTTTAGAACCAATGTCTCAGGGTGACGAGTGCGGCGCAGTACCGCAACAGATTCTGGATGGCACTGTAGCTATTATGGGCAGGCGTGGCGCTTACCATCAGGTGAAAGATTTGCTCGTCTCGTTACTTAGGAACATAAAAAAATACTTACATCCGAAAATAATACCGAAACACGCAGAGATATCCGTGAACGTGGTAGAGCAAAATCTACAAAGAATACATGTGCTTTTATAAAACTTACGTCTCTACGTAATCCAGTAAATTCAGTTTCGTATCTGGCCCGTTTGCAAACCAAATCTGACATTACGAGGTAGGTCAAGGCGAACCGCGCCTACCAAGTTACCGACCGCCACGTATATATGCACCTATAGTAGGTATAGCCCAACTTACACGTGGTTCAGTAACTAAAAATAAAATGGTTATATATTATCTATTCCTACCCGTAGCTGCAGAACAATGACTGCGTCGCAATCGAGCTGGTTGTTGCAGCAGAACGGTTGAAAAGTCAACATGAAAGACCTTTTTATAAGAAGAAAAATAAATAACGTCACTGTACATTACACTCGCTTCTCGGTGAAGGAAAACATCGCGAGGAAACCCACATACCTACCCGAGAATTATTTCAGAGCTAGGTATGCTATCCACCAATCCGGACCCGATGGTGGATTAAGGCCGAGGGGAGACCCGTGCTCAGTAGTGGGACAATATGGGTTGATGATGATAAACGTACATTAATCCATGTGAATGCATCCTGTAGCTCAATACAGGCTGGGACACCCGTGTCTCTTTCACATAACAGAAACGGTTTCCGTATAAATAAACGGTATGCGGTTCACTCATACAATATGGACCGGACTCCATTCCACGTACACCACAGTAGCAGTAAGTATACCAACTTACTTCTAGTTCTAAGGTCATGTGAAAGCTCCTGCCATTTACTATAGTAGGTAATCCGTGACGGTACCGCTTATACGGAAACCGTGCGTTTGTAAAATGATTTTCAGTAAAGTGTAAATTGTTTCACGCACAGCTCACGCCGCGTTTTTGGTTGGTATGTGAATTATTATAATGGTTTCCATTTGCTATGGAAGGATTATGGTTCGGATTTTGAAAGGTATTTTATGGAGAAATGTGCGTTTTGATGGAATCTAGGCTTAAATGCCTAGACATTTATGAGTGTGGATTTCTAAAGAATTAATAGTAGGTAGGTACTAGGAGGACTCCAATCCAATCCGGACTGGGCCCCCGTTGTGGATTATGGCCTAACCCTCCTCACAAAAGTGAGGAGAGACCAGTGCCCAGCAGTGGGACGTTATGGGTTGATAATGATGAGGTACTAAGAGGAGGTAGGAATTATTTCGGAGGTAGGTATGTTATCCACCAATCCGGACTGGGCCCCCGTGGTGGATTATGGCCTAATCTTCCTCACGAAAGTGAGGAGAGACCCGTGCCCAGCAGTGGGACGTTATGGGTTGATGATGATGATGATGAGGTACTAGGAGAATGGAAGTTTCAGGTAAGGCTAGTTGGGAGCTCTTGAAAATCTTTCTTTCATGTAGATGTTTCCTAACATTGCGTATCTACATTGTCTATAGAAGCTGGCGCTACGCTAACCTGCCTACTTTAGCTATAAGCTACAGCCTGAGCTGAACAAGCTGTTACCGCATGTAAGAGAGTTCCTTCCGGCGTTATCCGCCCGCGCCGCGCCGGCTTCCGGCTCTGTAGCCTGGTCGCCGGACATCCGATTTAAGTAAGTACATAGGTACCTAACAAGTTTTTGGAAACCTTTGATTTGTATCATAAATCATAATATTCATAAAATTTATCTAATCTGATCGTATATATTCGGGAATCGATCATTGATCCGAGTTATTGAAAATAAACTTACGTTTAATTACCTTTAATTATTATAATTGTTTTATTCGATACCTACTGCCTAGGCTACAAAATTTAGCATAGACTACCGCAATAATGCGACTTTGTAAGGAATATTTCGTTTCCCGAGTAGGGGGCCTCAAAATTTTCGTAATAAATACCTAAGCTATCAAATCAAATCATAGTTGTTTTTCTCCAAGTACTTAGTAAATCTCTACTAGGTAGGTATTGTATTGGATGGGATGTAATATGGGCATAGAGTATGACCGCAGATCCCTGTTGGCATGACTCTACTTTTCCCAGACTCTATACCTACTCTACCGAAAAAAACATTTAGGCTGTGACTCTACAATTAATGCTACGATGAAAAATAGAGCTGAAATCATCATCATCATCATCAGCCGGAAGACGTCCACTGCTGAACATAGGTCTCCTCCATAGAACGAGCGGTTGCTGGCTGTTTGCATCCAGCGGCTCCCCCCGACTCGCATCAGGTCGTCGTTCCACCTCATGAGAGCCGTCCTACGCTACATCTTCCGGTCCGTGGTCGCCAATTGAGAACCTTCCTTCCCCAAAGATTAAAATAAAAGCTGCTAAAATATTTAAACTTAATTCCAAAACGTATTATGAAATATGGAATGCAGAAAATGGGCCCACCAAAAAAAATCAGCTACTAAAATTAAAAAATAAATTACACCTTTTTTTACTAAACGTAAACTGAACTAACTTTAATTCTTTTGTAGGTTGCCTATGTACAAACATTGCGGCAACCCCGTCTATTCAATAGTTCCTTATCCGTATTTATCGCAAGTAATCGATATTCATTCATGTTTGCCCTAGTTTCCCCAGTGCCTACCCGGCAAGGCGTTGCACGGAGTATAGTGTCAAGCACTTCAAGCAGCCACTTGCATAGATAGCACTTCATTTAAAGCACGTAGGTAAAAACGAACTCGTTAAAATAGGTGGCCAATGACGTTTAGAAACGTTTGACCTCACCCAGGGTAAAAAGTACTGCAAACCTATGATTAAGAAATACTCGTTTGGTCTGTGCTGCAAACTAACCTACGATCAAAGGTGGTTTTACGAGCGCCATAACCAACTGATTACACGTATGAAAACTGGTAGGTGCTTTCCTACGTCTTTATTTGTTTTAACATTATTCGATATGCCATATGGTATGGTAGTGAAAGTACTTATTATTATAGAGACATTTTTTTCTTATTGAGTTTCAATTATTACTTTATTCTGCAAAACAATAAAACTTTTTCTAAAAAGGTTGATTATCTGAGCTGGTAACAAACGTAAGACAGACGAAAACAATTTTAGAATAGAATAAAGTAAAATAAACTCAAATAGCAGGGCTGACTATAGTGATACAATATACAAATACAAATACCTTTTTCAAAAGTATGTAGGCACTATAAGTAGATTAAGGTTTACCTAAATAAGTTACAGCTATGGAACTAACCTTTCCCATTGAGTTGCGATCGAAGCCTGCTCAGCTCGCGCGACCGGCTTCTGCTCCTCCGATGAGCTGAGATCCTCCTCGGAGACCGTGCCATTGCTCCCGATCCTGGCACTCCTGGCAGTCACCCCGCACGTGTCCCACCAGCCACCTGGCAGCTGGCACTCTCACATGCTGCCGATAACACTATCACTGTTTGATCACAACACTGTTTGTAAACAAACGAAATCGCCGCGATAAACTGTCACCGAATCAATGACAATACTATCACTCGACTTTCCAAGATGAGTTTAGGAGCGAGCACGAGGAGTCGGAAGATTTTGAAAACTTGTCGTAATTAATATTTTAATTACTGAGTTTACTAAGGCACGAGCGTCGTGTGGAAGGCACAGCCGAACACTGGCGAGGCGGTGGTGGTGCGAGTGGGCGAGCTGAAGGTTGGCCGCACCTGCCGCCGAGTTACATCACTAGTGATAACGAACGCCATTGTCTGCCGCGATGCCCATTTCATTCGCATTGTTTTGGGAAAGCACGGCTGTTGCTAGCGGAATTATGTTATTTAGCTGCCTGAATGTTACGAGTGACTCGTTAGAGCCGGTAGAGATAATAAAGGCTGTTAGTTCGACGAGGACGAATGTAGAAAGACCAGATAGCTGTAACGGCAATTATAAAATAGAAATGTTTTACTAGTACTAGTAGGTAGGTACCCACCCACAGGGTGCCTTATTATACTGAATTTTAATTCAGAGTAAAATCATTTGCGTTTAGACTTTACTACGAACATCTTTATAGTTTACGTCTACGACCGATATTTTTCTCGCTTGAATGAACTGAAGTTTAAAATCTATTTATTTGTATGATTTGCATCATGTATTAGAAAAGACGTATTTTATCCTACCTATTTAAAATTACCGTAATAAGTAGGTACCTATTTGAATGTTACAACAAATAGAGATACGAGGAAACTACCCGCGAGCCCGTGGAGTCTCTTGATCAAGACGCACGAAAGGTCGAAGTAGGTCGGTAGGCATTAGTTTAGTAGAGACATTTATTCCGCGAAGTAGCCTGGGTAAGTCTGGGTAAACTACAAGCCTGGAGTCATCAAGTAAGTACCTACGCGTTCACTGCTATCAATCTTTGTCTACTTATTAGGTATAGACACCCTAGTCTACTATGCCCTATAGTTTTTACAGACGAACGACACGACTCCGACGATATCGTATCTGTAGCTATTGCAATTTGACAACGATGGCTAGTATTGTTTCACAGTGACTGTTGCTTTGTCACTGCCAGCAGTCGCGAATACGAGTCGGCAGCAGCGGCCAGCGTCTGTTATCGTAGTCATTCAGAGGCTTCACGCGTCGTCGGTGCCAACAACTCGCATTACCAGATAGCCTGCAACGTGCCGTTCATCTTTAAGAGCCTTAAATGAATGATGGACGAAAATAAAAGACATCTCCTAATTACTTGCTAAGTACATAAATTAACTACATAAAGAGACATCCATCAATCGGGAATTCGATGAATTGGAGGTAATCTATCATTTTGTCCATCTTGGCTTTCATTGCAATTAGGTTATCAAGTAATTACTTATTCCGAGACAAAGTTGCTGTATTGCGATGGTAAGTACTCTATTACGGGTAGCCTAATAAGGGATAGCTTATGGTTATGTCAAGATGGTGACTGCAAGCGCGACCCCATCTTGCCTCACCTCGGCAGAGGACTGCTCACGGGCGCTTTAGTGGGTTCAAATCTCGTACACCCTCCTCCGTCAGCCCCGTGGTGGAGGGGCCAGAGCGAGGGCATTTGCCCCAAATCAAGTTTAGGTGATTATGTGAGCAGCTAATGAACGCCCAACTACACGCGTAGAACTTACTATTTGTCCTGCAGCGTAGGTAAACTGTGCGTGCAACCTAATCTCTATACCGACATCAGTAAGGCCTTCGTAAACCGTTGATTACAATCATTTAAACTTATTCAATAGCTTTATTTATTCATACTGAGACTCGCACGATGGTTGATTTATCAAAGGAATTGCATGCTAAATATAAGTCTTCTTGTGGAGAGGACATACCTAGTATCTAAGTAAAAGGCCACAAAAATATATGCCCGGCTTAAAGTTAGGCGAGGATGAGGTATTGTGCTTAAGATTTGACTTAAACCCTAAGTAGAACAACGAATCACCTGTCTAGTCCATCTCTGCTTTACCTCTCTGAGGTAGATAGATAGAGTCCACTAGCAATTCCAATTTGAGGACAAAACACAAAAATCCATTCCATCCTGCCGCACTTAAGATGTCGATGGAAATTGGACTCAATGTCGAATCGTGCGCATGACATCATAGAAGCGGCAATTAGCGCACTCGCCGCTAACTCACTTATCGGCTCAATTTGTTTCGCCAAAGAACAACTCTTTGATATGCTGATGAATCTGCGGAGATTTTTTCATTTCTTATTAACAGCTCCAGACATGCGTGTGTACTATTTTGACTGAGCGTTGGGAGATTTTTCCATTCATTTCGAAGAATCAATTTCCTGTTTTCCCTATTGGATTTTAGATTCATTTTCCTCGTTTTCAGAATATAATGCAATACACTTCTTAGGGTTAATTGATGCAAGTGTGTCGCAGTGTAGAATTCCTGCGGTCTGTTGTGAATCGGAAAGTTTCAAGACACGACACGTCGCTACAACCGCATGTTGTTAGATAGGTTATCTAGGTCCTGTTTATTCTAGGAATATATCATATTACAATATACTTGGTTACGAAGCCTCACTGGCAAATACTTGATTATCGTTCCGACGACTCGGCATCGATCGGTGTATTTGCAAATATGGAATAATTTACTCTTTGTCTGTTATTTAACACCGACTGCTGAGCCGATTTACTTGTCTAGCCACGGGTGCGGCTCTGAACGCTCCATAGTGTTTTCTCATACAACAAACACAACAGTTGTGTTTTCAGCAGTGAAAGTGTTAAGTATTGGCTTTGAATACGGGCTTAAATATGTACACGGCTGACATTCAAAAGGGCATTCACACCTAGCAAACTTGTTAGGTAACTATGACGCCATAATCAATCAGAATGAGCAAACTGAAGTGGCTGGAGCACCAACAACTTCTTACTATAATATATTAATCAAGGTAATCAAATAAAACACATATCTAAAGAACGAGAACAAATAATATATTTAATATCTGTTACATTCACATGTTCACTTAGTTATAATTATAAAAGTGGCGGGTACGAGACGGGATGCCGTTGAACCTTACTGCGCACACAACAGGAACTAAATTACTACGACAAATGATAGCCGCGTTGGTCCCGGGGCAAGTCCGTAGCTCGAAGGACCAAAGGCCGAAAGTATTAATGGCTTAATTACGTTAGTTGGGGCGGTGATGAAATTCGATGATGGTGGTCGTGATTTTTCCAGTTACATATTTAATATACGAACTTATTCCAAAAACATATGAACGCTATCAATTAAGATACATAATTTCGTTTAGTTATACGTATGATGTAGTCGCTTCTACATTAAATGTATTGACGGTTTTTCTTAAAATTTATAATAATTCCCGACAGCATTCGTATATTTATTTACTTGATCAAATAACAATGTAGGTATAACAAACAAACCCCTTCATAAAATATGTATTTATACTAAAGTTAACAATACAATAGAATATATTTGATGTGAATAAATGGCTACAATTATTGCTATTCTAAAAAAGACATAGCCATTAAGTATAGACTTCTCTTATACTGAAAGTTCTAGTATAAGGTATTTTTTTAAGCGGACAGGTATACTGAAAAAGTGTTGAACGTTGTAAATGTTTCACAAAATTTATCATTAATATAATACAATAAATTTATTGAACACAATAAAAATATCACCATTTTAATGTAACGATTTAAAAAAATGTGTTTTTATCAAGATTCTATTTCAATTATGTAAAAGTCATTTTCCTTGTTTTTGACTGAAATGTGTAGGTTTTTTTTGTTATAATTTAATGTATTCATGGTTTTGTCGAATGTCAATAAATTATTGAAAAATATAAGAGACGTTACGTTATAGAAAACAGTACAGCAAACATTTAAAGTTACGGCTAGTTCTTTATTTTTTCGGTGTTTGAGAGATGGAAAAAAAGTGGTTTACACTTCCAATATTCCAGAAGTCTATCAAGTAATAGATAAACACCACGTCTCGTCTCGTACACCGCCGAAATATCTTAGTACAGTACACGGCAACACGCATGGCACGCCGGGGTTGAAGAAACCGCAATAAAATTAATAAATATTGTATTAAAATAATGTATTGTTCAGTGGTTACCATTATTTACACTGATTAAAAATTGATTTAGACTTTATTATAATATTATTAGACACATAAAGCTAAGCGCTACATGTTGAGGAACATAAAGGGTTAGTTAAAATTTCAAGCAAAGAAACTGTTTATTCCACAATCCCCGGCATGCCACAATTCTCGCCGGAAACTGCATTTAACACTTAACAATAAAAAAAATGTTAAGAGGTATAGTTGCGTTAAATATCAGTTACACAATAGTTCAAAAGTCACGCCGCACACGCAGTTGTAAAGACTCGGAAAAAATCAGTTATTCAGCTTCATATTATCACATTAATTTAGATTTATTTCTAGCTTCAATCTTCGAGTGAAGTTCTTCTAGGAGTTGTTCAAATTACAATTCCGGTAAGTATCGTAGAGCATAAAAATGTTTAAAAGATGTTTTGCCCATTTATTTCATTTAATTTTCATAAATTAGTCTTAAACAAATATTAAAATGATTAAATCAAAATAGATACTTACAGCAAAAGTCGACGAAAAAATACATAAGACTCAAATGGAATAAACACCTAATCACTTTATAGGCTTATACACCTTTATACTTTGCGATACTTACGACAATGTTAGTAAGAGTTATATAAAAGCATTTGTGATTTGAAAAATAGATATTCTCTTTGGCTATAAAAAGTACGCTATCCTATTAAAGTGCCAATACGAATCCAAAGTGGTTCAGTGCAAGTAGATCTGCCGATCTTCTAAACGTGCTCGAATTATTTAGAATTTTATTCTTTCACAAGAAATTTTGAATTTTACGTATCTAATTCACTTCGTACGGCCACCACAAAAATGTTGTATGAGGGAACAATTATATTTTTTATCCAGAGCGAGTCATTATTTTGTCCACTAGCTGTAAAAGCACATATTAAACCGGTTAAATCGGCTACAATTTTTTGTCCCTTTCCTCCGCATGCAAGTTGAGCGGGAAGGGAGTTTTAAATGACATACCTATGTATTGTTTATATCGAAAAATGTCTGTGAAAACAACTTCAAAATGGTCTTTTGCATTTTCCGTGTCGATATTTTACTATACTTTTTGCGTTTTGTTCAATCGTGTTTTAACCTCACCCAAATGTAGTTAAACACTAAACAATAACATAAAAACGTATCGACGAATTAAATGTTTCCTCAAAATATACTTCCCTCACTCACAGATCGCCCCTGACGTGTTATTAATATTCTCACACAGCTATTTCACCTCAGTTCACATTTTTGTACTGTCCGTACATTAACTTCTCACTGGTCACACATCACTCAATAAATAACTTAATATTAAGATACATATCCCTTTGTAACACTAGACACAAAGCGACATCACAGTATGCACGTATGTTTATAATATATGTACGTTAACTACGCAACAACAAATACTATGACAATAAAAATAGGCCACGTTTATTTAACATCGATTAGTTTACATGATTTAAATGTACTTACTACGTATAAAGCATTTATATTTGTCTTTCAACATCTTATAAAAAGATACTAACCCTTGATTCATATATAGTTAAGTTTAAAAAAATTGCGCTCAACAATTGTACTGCGCAGTATTAAGTAAAATATCGAAAGTCATTTAGTACTGCGCAGTACTAAATGACGTTCGATATTTTTTTGCCTTAACTGTTAATAACTGTAGGCTAGGACCAGCAAAGTTTTGAAAGAACAATAATGAAGATAGCCATTTAGGAGTTAGTATTTTTAAAATAAAGTTTATAAAAAAATCACAGTAGTGGTTACTGCCAAATAGCAGCTGTTCTTGTCTCAATATAAAAAAAAACTCAATTATAAAAAATATATATTACATAATTATAAGATGTTGAAAGACTAGCGGTGTAAACAATAGCTAATTAAAACATTTATATCATAACTTAACATTCAGTAAGCGTGGCAAATTATTACTAATCAACAACAATTATTTATATTTATAAAAACAACCATAGTTATTGTTGAAATCTTATTGCAGTCAAACAAATTGTTGAAATCTATTTTGATCATCAAAGCTTAAACAAACTACCTAACATCATAATGATGATGATGATGATGAAACAAAACTAAGAACCTAATACATGAAGTAAGTATTGAAACATAATTATGTTTAATTCCAATAAAGATACATTATGCTCGTGTGTCAGAACACCATCGTTTGAAATAGATTTGAAAAATTTACGATAAGCGCCATCTGTTAGCGAAATGGGGCTTTATAATTTGTATTCTTAACCTTTATTTCTTTTTTGACATGACAAAATTGACTTCAACGATCGTGTTTAAGACAAAAAAATATTCGATACGTAACAGATCTAACAATGAGAAATAATTTACGTTCTTATAACATTGTCACGATACATTTAATATTCAACAATATAATTAAAAACTATCATTATGTAATATGCACTGAGTTTGTATATATTCCAACATTTTCCCTCCTAAAAATCGTAGCAACGTTCGTGGCAAAAACTAAATCTTATTTTCATGAAATTGCAATATTTTTAGTTTAAAATTGAATTCTATTCTCGCTGTAACAACAGATTACTAAAAAATATAAAAAAAACACTAAACTAAAATGATCCCTTCAATTAATTAACTCGTAACTCTAAATAATAGTTTAATTTGTATTGAAATTAGGCAAGCAATTCCCGATTTATATTAACTTAGATTAAAATTAGTCGAACCTTTGTGAACGACAATCAAAATGTCAATAAATAAAAATCGATAACTAAGATACATAATAAGAAACGAATAAAATAAGCAAAAATTGCGATTTTTGGTCAGGTATTAAAACTCGATTACTCCCTGTGACCGAATACTTACAAATAGAATAATTTCACAGATATATCCTGTAATAATCTACTATACATACGTGTACAAGTTTAAATATATGTAGACACAAATTTCCTATAAACACTTATGTATTTTTTTATGACCGACATGAAATAAGAAAATATAGGTACACCTGCAAACGGGCCACTTGCCAACTGTAATAAATAAGGTTTGAAATTATACAGCTTATATAGTGCGTGTTCACTATAAACAAAACTAGTGGTCCGCGTTCAGGTGCCTACATTCACACAATTAAAAAAGAATTTAATGATGACCGTAAGACGTATTTCAAGGGAGCCAATAGCCGAGTTTGTACCCGTAGCATACCGGTTCTGTACTGGGTCGTTCCCACCCGGACCGCGCCGCTCGCCTCAGCAGATGGTGAAGAGGTGCGACCGACGCGACGCGCCGTCACCTCAGGAGCGCGACGGCCGCGGCTGGCTCGTGTCGTAGGCGCGGATGACATCCGCCTGGGACACGCTGCCGCCCTCTTCTTGCGAGAACGCAAAACCATCTGCACACATTTAAAAACATTACAACCTGAACAAACAAAAACACGGAAAACCAAATAGAAAAATATTTTAATGCCGGCGTGTAACTAATCGAGTGCCAAACACATAGTGTACAAAAATTAATTCGTAAATGAACGGAAAATTATTTTCGGTACCTTTGTAGATCCTCGCATTGCTGTTTAAGGGTATGTGTGTGACTAGTGTGCATGTGCGTCTATGACGCTGTTGCGTGCTTTGTGTTACGCTGGGATGTAAGGGAACGAAAAAGACAAAACATCGTGAAGGGCGATCATTTGTCGAAGGCGAAAGACATCTTGTTTCTTATTTTCTAGAAAAAATACATCACACTATTTCTTTATAGTTAATCATGAAATCGAAAAACGCTCTGATCTTAATAAATTTGGCATTATATTACTACTTTTGTCAACTCACTAAGAAAGAAGGAAGGTCACTAAGCAATAGCTTTTTTCTTCTTCTTTTGCTCTCTTTCGTCCCTCAACCGCCAGCTGTTTGGTACTCACGGGACAGTTCGAGTTCCATGGGCGCGCGCGTGGCGGAGCGCCGGGTGAACACGCTGCGCACGTTCTGCAGCAGACGCGCCGTCTCCGTGAGGCTGCCACACAGAGCTCGCAGTCACTACACGACTTTTACCGCGACGAGACCAATGGGAAGGGCCGGTTGAGAACGACCCGGTTTGCTACTTTTGCTTTCAAGTTGTAGTGACCAATTTGATTCTGAATTTCTTGAAGAACTGCTCTCGTTTTATAGGGCAGTTCAAATTTTGATCTTCACGGAATCATTTTTTTGCTGCAGTTAAATCTGCTTTATAAATTAAAGTTAACTTTACGTAAACAAGGTTGACTCCCAACTAGACCAACGGAATCAATCAAGTAAGACACCTTTCCCTCACGAGTAACATTAAAAACATAAATTGTAACAAGCGTGATGGTGCCATTCGAAAAGAGAAAATAGAGAAACGCGCTTTACAGTTGCCACGTTTCTTAACAACTGTAGACTAATAAATAAAGGCGATTTTAGTAACTTAGGTCTCAAAAAAGGGGGTTCCACCTTTTAAATCTTGAAACAGTTACTTAAATCGCATTTGCTGTAATCAAAAACAAATAGCAGCGTAATATCGAGCGCAATATAGTCATACTTTGAATACTCCAATAGCATTTATAAAAATACAGCGCCATCTCTTATCAAAGAACTGGAACTTCTACTAGTTTACTGAGCACGCCATCTACCGACCAAATGCGCTCGAATGTACGCTCTAACAAGTACACTAAGCGTGAGACAAGCGTCATGCGAAGCCATGCGGCCATGCTTACATACCCTCGGCGGTACTTACACTGGGCCAGTCTGACCAGAGCGTGGGCCGTGTCCGCCACGCTGCCACCGGACAAACCATGTTAGTTAGCAGCCTATCATTAGTCATTAGTGTGTACCTGCCTCATTATTGTCAATCACTTGTGTATCAAAACATAATCATGTACCTAACAGCCCATTATAATAGTTCTTTATTGCTCCAATGTCTTTCCAAATGTCGTTATTATCCGTCAGACCAACTTTCTTGAAGGATTATAAAATAAATTTATGTAGATAGACATAAATGTCAATCGGGATTTAATTTTACCGCCATCTAGTGGTGGTGAAGTGATACATCATTTGTTGCGCTTTAGGTACATGAATAATATTGTTTGTGGATTGTAATTAATCCTTGATTAATTATTGAATAAATATTTTTTGATTGCAAAATGTTGCTTCTCAATTTGTCGAATATTATAATGAGGCAAATACTTTTACAATTTTGATAACATATCCAATAACTTTATCCATAACCTGTAGGAGCATTTTGTATACGAAAATTAAAATATATTATATATTATATACGTCGTATACACAACGCAAGAACGTATATCTTAATGAAATTAAATATTAATTTTGGCATTAACTATAATGTTTATGAATACACAAAATTAAATTCAACAATTTAATCAAACAAAATGTATGTAGGATATTAACAGCAAGAATGTTTAAAGTCTATATACAACACTGTACAAAAATGTTATGTAACAGGTGGTGAGGGACAAACATACACATAAAATGAATCGATACATACTTTCCACATCTGAATATGTTTCTACATGGGACGTGGATCCAAAAAACAAACAAAATTAAAACAATTTGCACTTTTTGAATGTGTAGCACTTTTTACAAGGGTCACTGTAATATCACAGATATTGGAAGTACAGATACATTCACGAATTGAATTGGGAATTTTTAAAATAAAATATTATTTTGACTAAGCTCGACTTTTCGATCAAGTTATAATTAAACGTTACCAAAAATGAGGACAGAAAATTCAATAGGTAGGTAATGTAAAGAGACAGGAAAAAAATTAAGGGTGAAAGAGGTACGTAACTTAGTCCAAATAGATACATTTAACTCTTTATTGAAACACCACAGAACAAGGGAAACTCTAATCCATAAAACTAGTTTATTTATAAAAAAAAACAACGTCACTTAGTACTGCGCAGTACAATATCGTAGTGTGCAATTTTATTAAACTTCACATAACATTTTACAAAAAAGGGAATAATTTACGTTCGGTACACGAGTAAACCCGTTTTTGTCTAATAAAAAATTAGATGACTGAAAATTTTAACACACTTATTACCTTTTAAATATTTTTTTGTGTAAAATGTTCATAAGAACATGAATCTAAGGTAAATATGAAGATTCCAGATGTAAAGAACGAATCTGTGACAAGTGCTAGAAGTGTAAACGTCGACACAGTTCTATATGCTAATAACAGATGGCGCCACTGCGACGGCGAACTTTCTCAATATCAACTTTTGTTTAATACTGCCTTAAGCACATAGAAATGTGTCATTATAAGTCAAAAACTAAATATGAGGCAAAGAAAACAGCATGGGATCGTAGTCATAATATACACAAAGCGTAATTTTTACAATATGTTCATTTATTTCAGTTTTTTAAGTGACTGATTTACATATATACTATGCGACATCACATGAACAACGTGTAGGTACGTCAAATTGGAAGTACACCTCACTTAATATACTATTTGATATGGATTACCTACGTATATATTTTATATATATTAATATCATTTATGAAAAAATATCGTCATTGCAAACTCAGATTCTGACATTATGTATTCAATTCCAGAGGCAAACAAAACTGGAAATAGTTTCAACTTTTCGAACAATGCGCGAGATATATTAGATTTTATAGTAAAAACTAGGTAACGTCAACATACAAAGAACTATTTCATATACTTAGATAATTAAAAGCATTGTAATAATATATAATGCTTGTATTAAATATCATAATAGAATGTTTTAAGATGAGCAACTTTAATAGTATTTGGCTGGGAATAAAAAATCCATCCAGTCCTTTTAATCTATTCTAGACAATCACACAATAATTTCTTAAAGTGATCTAAGTGAATAAATAGTTGAATCACAGAAGTTTATATTAATTTAAAATTTTATACATAAATAGAGGTACATTTAGATTGAGATTTCAAAAAGTTTATATATATATTAAATTGGGGCTTTATATTTAGGCGCTTTAAAGCAATTGGATCCTTAACTTCATTACAGTGGATCTCATTTACTTTAACATTTAAGTATTATTTTTATTTTGCATAACGTTTAGACTTTACTTTACTTACAGTATTTAATATGTGTGTTGTCTTTAAAAAAAATTCAGAATGAATTTTAAATAAAATCTAATTTAAATTAGATTTGCTTAGTAAACAGTATACTTACAAATCAGAGTTAAAAATGATCATTATTCTTTACTTCGGATAACTTAACTTAAGTTATACTACGTAAAGGTAACAAGTTACCTTTGCGATAACTTCAGACCTTTCCGAACTTCAAATTATTCATAATCATGATTGATTACAAGATGTTAATATTGAAAAACAAATTAGGTAAGACCAATGCAGAAATGACGCCCAAAATGTTATGCAAAATAATAATTCTCAACGGAAATGATCCGCTTTTTAACTAACATTATAAATTTCACTAAAAATATAAAGATGTTATCAGTAAACGACGAATATGGCGCACCTAGCGTACTATCAAATTGAACTCCACACACATCTAATTAAAACTACAAATCTATCACATTCAGTTCACGAATACCATTCCTTTAACACGTTCACTGCTGAAAACACACCTGTTGTGTTTTTTATAACTTGCCGCGGGTACGGGAAAACGCAACTGTTGTGCTAGCGGTACGGGTAGACACAACGGTGTGTGCAGATCCGTAATCGTGGTAAGACGAGAAAATCGGCTCAGCAGTCAAAGTGTTAAAAATCTGACATTTTACAAGAGCAGCATTTATTTCACTTATTGGAAGGTTTGTGAAAAAAATTACTGTATGGCACACCCACACAAATATATCTATCTACACTACAGTTGGGGAATGTAAAGAAATGTACAGTTGGATAAAAAAAAATAGCCAACCTAATCTAAAAACACGTAGATTGTAGCCTAACTATGGAAGATCACGCGTGCACTGCACTACATCTGCTAGTACACAGTCACACACTACAATAAACATCACGTATAGTTACCATCTCACGGCTGCCTTTCCACTTATAATATAACTCACGTATGTCCAACTAGTGATAAATTAAATTGTAATCATTAATTCCACCCGCTTTTGAAGCTAGCTATATACAAATAACAAGTACGTATAAAAATACATTCAATATCAATTAAATACATGACCGAGACAAGAACGAGTCGAGAACTAATCTATTATAATTAATAATTATTATTTGACATTTTAAAATACATTTCATAATAAAGATACTACAGCTTGTATAAAAGGAACGTAATAGTCGGGATGTTAAGTTAAAGGACGCAAAGGCCACTATCGCACTTCGATGAAAAGATTTTAGATAGCAAAACAACACTATGCACTACAGTACACATTATAATTATATTATATTCAGAGCGCTATGTAGTGAACCGAGGTACCGTAACGAGATTTACTAATCAGTCAAACTTCCTCACATATTGAGGATAAAAATATACATAAATATAATATGGAACAGAAATCATCGCTTCCGCGCGAGATCTAACAGTCGATTAACCGATAGATTCGCTTCCGATACAGTACGTACGTCTACGTACAAAAATGAACGGACGTGTAGCTAAAGACTACGACGACGTGTCGAAAGATTTAATATACTCGTATATGCAGTACTTTATTTGCCGCATTCTCGTCCAATCGTGTTTCGTTTCAGCCTGCGGCGAAGTGTCAAATGAAGTGCGAGTGTCGCGGCTCGGGGGCGGCGGCGGGCGGAGGGCGCGGCTCGGGCGCCACGCCGGCCCCGCGGCGCCGCCAGCGGAGCCCCACCGGCTCCCCGCGCGCCTTGCTGCGCGCCGACACAAACTCGTGAGCCCTAGCCTAGCGCGCCACCTGCCCCGTGCTGCGCCGCGCCGATCGAAACATAACCGTTTACTCTAATGCTTGGGAGCTTCAAATCTTTCTATTTCTATACGATTGCAGTAGTGAACTCTACACGGTATACGTTGCTTTCAAAGATTTTTGCGAGACGTGATTATCTCTCTCTAATTTTGTACATATTAATAAAAAAAAAAAAAAAACATTAAAAACTACGCGATAAATTTACAAAAATTACTTATTTATAACAAAAAATAAATAACAATTATTTTACGTGCACATGCGTTCGCCACCGTGCCTTCGACGTAACGAACACATTGGAACATTGCGACTGAACGTACATTACTGGTACTCTGGTTACATTGCGTTTGAGCGTACATTGCCGGCAACATACAGCACGGGTGCACGTGGAGTGCGGGGAGGGGCGATGCAAAGCGAACTAAACATTGAACCAAAACCATACTATGTATAATAATATGTAGCGTGCTCACTACTATGAGGACATCGATGCGATCGTGTGTCGATATATCTCCAAAATTAATCAAATACAAATGAGACATGGATACGTGTTTTCAATCACATAGAAATAATATAAATTAATTTGTATTTTCTTGGAGACATATCTACAAATCGATATATAAACATTAATCACATCAATGTAGTGTCACTAACTAAGAATATGTATACAATGTGATGATAAAACGTATAAATAAACACATATATTTTATTAATCTAAAAAAATATTTAAAAATGTTTAGTGAATCTCTACGGTAAATTGAATAATAATAAATATATAAATAATACATTAACTAAACCGCTAAAAGAGATATGTATATTCATCATGGAAAATAAATATAAATATGATTTATAGACATATATTTACATTATAAATAAAATATCATTTATTAAAATATTTTTAAAATATATAGTTAAATGAGTAAAGAGTAGATCACAAATCATTCCAGAAATGCAAAAAAAACCAACACTCAAACACATTCGGTTATTCATCAAACTCATTCTTTCAGTGTATTATTTTGTAATACCTAATGAACTTTTTTTAAGTTAAAAACGAACTGAAATCATTCACAATGATACAATTTTAAATACGAAAATAATTTTACTGATTTCTTGTTTACCTAACTTTGTAAATATAATCTTTAACTCTTTGTTTGACTTATTTACAGACACAATATACATTTTAAAGCGTCGTCTAGCAAATCACACGAAAAATCATACCACTGGTTCCATCATTAAAAAAAAAAACCCTATTGGCAAACTTATTTCAAACTTCTCTTTCACCATTGAAACGTTCGAATGGGAGTTCTGATGAGACCTCACATAGTGGCGTCATAGGACCCGTATCGTATAACATTACTTAACCTCGTTGTTCTAAATCAAGCTACAAATTATATTTCGTGAGGGGAGACCCGTGCTCAGCAGTGGGCCGATATGGGTTGATAATGGGTCACTTTCGAACACAATAGGTTTATAACTTTTAATTGAATCACCACTTCGTTTTGAAACTCAAATCATCAGTTACTCTTATTTTTTATTTTTCTGTGTAGCTTTACAAGTCACACTTAAGTCTCGTTAAGTGTGACTTGTAAAGCTGCATTACTTTTGCCTACTTCCAATAAATTATTTAAGTTTTGAATTATTGTCTGGCAAGACACTAGTATTTTATCCTTACAAGTAAATCCTCCTCCTCTTTTCTCCTTATTATGTCTATGCTAAAAAATGTTCTATAGAATATTAATGTTTGGTCTTACCGCTTACTCAAAAGAGATTTGTCGTGAAATAATATTCATATTAAGGTATCAGTTATTAGTAAGATGTGCGTGATTTCAGTTCAGTTTTACCAAGTATAGTAGATATACTTATATTTAAGAGCGTATGCGAGTAAATATAATCCCTCCACCACTAGCGACATCTATTAGCCAAAATATGAAATTTAACTTATTTAAGCCAGCCCAGAAACAATTTCTCATATTTATATTTATAGATATGCTCTTTAAACTATTTAAAAAAAAGAGATTAAATGAAGAACAATAAGCTTCGACATGTTAAAAATTGAACGGTTTTAAAGTTTATTCATTAGAGAGTTACGTTTACGGTTACGTTTTCTAGTTGTTCCAATTATAAAGCTCGCATACGCTTCTATGTTTTTATGTGTGTTTATTATGTATTTTAACCCCTATTACTTGTACAATATGCTCATATGCGGAAGATAAATGCAACATACAATTTTCTAATATTTCAAATTATGCAATATTCATTCTGCGCCCGAGTTGCATCTAAATCATACTAACATTTGGACTATTTTACTCTTAAAACAACATATATTTGTTGCATATATCTGCAGCATGTGTGTATATGTGAATGTGTGTGTGTATGTGTGTGTGTATATATATATAGACAGTTACTCACGAGTGGCGCGGCTGTGCGAGTAGTGCGGTGGGATCTCGTTGCTTTATCTCGCTCTCTCGCACCGCTTCCGTCATCGTTTTGAATGCAGAGTTATGCACCCTGAAACGTTTATTGTGGTGGATGACTATGATGGTAGGTTACTTGCTTTATTAAGGCCTTATTTGGACCCTGACCTCCTCGTCGAGCGTCCGGAGCTATCGCTATGGAAACCGCGGGGACGCGGTTGCACGCACGTTTTTTATAGCGATAGCTACGGTCTAGTGATGTCATAGCAACCGTCAGGATAACACTAAAAACTAGCTAAGGTGTTTGATTTATTTGGATTTTACGTAAAAATTGAAACAACCTCCATAGAGGTAATATCAAATTACAATCTCTAAGACAGTTATTTCGTTACCTTATACGAACATTTGCGTGCAAGATTATACAACGTTCATCATCATCATCATCATACAACGTTATTGAAATAAAAAATATTGTCAATAATTACATACAAAAAAAACTAGAGGCTTCACGATAACATGACCCGCGTTAACTGGTCAGTCGGACATCCGAAACAACCTGTAATGTTTTTATGCAGTATTGCATCTAGTAACACTGCTTGCCAACTGGGGTCAGCTCAGCACTTTACCGTGTATAATTATTCTTCACAGGGCTGCTTTTCATACATATGATTATTGTTACCAACGTTTACAGTGTTAATACCTTAAGTAGTTCTTGGCCATTGCATTTTAAAGCAAACATGTTCAAAACACGTTCACTAGATTTCAGACTGGAGCCAAATGAGAGACCAAGCTTCCATCTGATCTGCAATGTAATCGATGCTGTAGTAGGCTGTAGTAGCGAAAGTATATCTACATCAACGTAATTTACTTCAGCAACTGTAAATATCCAACTGTCATAAATACGTTAATTTACTAATTGTTCTACATAAAAACAACTGACTAACGATTTCTATTTCATAATTACAGATCGATATCTACCGACATGAACATCCTTTTTTGTTCTTTTCTAAGCTAGCATTTGACCACTTCATTTCATTTGGTGTTAAGTGTCGACGTGATTTAAGATGGTTACACATGCTAAGCCTAGAATGGGAATTTTACTCAAGCAGTTGCTAGACTGGCGGAGACTATAGTGCTTTAAGGGTTTGAACGAAGTTTTCCATTATCGAAGGCTCGTGCAAATTTTTTTTCATTTGGTGTCGAATCCACGCCCTCCATCGTCCGATGCGAATACGGAATCAACTGAGCAACCGTGTCTCAAAATCATCATCTATCAACCCGCATTGGGAAAACATAATGGAGTATGTATGACCTATCCTCTCTTCGAGTCGTCGCGCCAAAAAGCGTCCCAGCAATACAGATATCAAACTAAACTAAAACGACGTTCCCAAATAAAATTAGAAAAGCACCACCTCGTTTCGTTGACGGACAACGTCCCTATACCCCTTGGCCATAGGCCCGCGGCGCCAGCCACTTCTGGCCGACCCCTCGCCCGGGCGGGAGGCGGCACACGCAGGAGGCCGGCGCGCGGCGCCGCGGCCCCCGCGGCCCCCGCGCCGCCCGCGGCCCCCGCGGCCCCCGCGCCGCCCGCGGCCCCCGCGCGGCCGCGCAAGGGGAGTAGCGCAGTCTGGAACGATAGCTGCTGGCTGGAGACACCTCCCCGTATGGAGACGGTTGTAGCCGAGTTTGGGGTGGTTGTTAAAGGGCGGGCATAGCGCCTATATTTTTATTTAATAAAAAAATCGGTCGAACATTTGGACTAAAAAGGTGGCACAACCCTAATACCCCTGACATTCTGGGTTCAAATACAAATACGATTTTAGTAATTGACTTGATCGGAAATACTAGTTTGTCGATACCTGTTTTCCTCCTACTTACCACGAAAGAGGGCGTGATGGCTTGCGGCCTGGGCGCGGCCGCCCGCTTTAAAGCGAGGTTGAACAACGCCGTGTTAATACGTCTTGAGGTCAATCTGTCGGTATTTGAAAAATATCGACTTATATGCCAAATGCTGTTGGCCACCGGACAACGAGATAAAGCTGTTGGATAACGGGAGTAATTGCAACTATTCATTCAGTCCAGCTGCAGAACTAGTTGCCGGTTGCTCTCGCTAGGTGGCGCTACAAATTGAATCGGATATTGTCAGTTATTAAGGCGGTTCCAACCAGTCCTTTACACTATGGAGGCCAGTGGATAACTGAATTAATTGATACTTCCAACGCGTGGACGCGGCGAAGGAACACAATGAAATGGTTTTGCCTTCCAATAAAACCGGTTTTGTGCTCCTGCGCCTTGTCCAGGGTAAAAATAAAATTATTGTGACTGCAATGACGCAAACAGCTGCGCTTCGATTGCAAAAAGTTACGCGGCGCGCTGGTGAGTTTAAAACTAGTTTGCTATTTAACCGCGTTATCGTTGCAAAGTCAGCGCTTTTGATAGATTTCCCAACCAAAAACGTAGCTAATCGTAGTTTAATAGCGAACAGAATGAAGGCCCAGTTGTTGAGTAGGAGGAAAAAACAGGTTATTTATATGTCAAACTAGTCTTCGGTGAATTAGAGTTAAATTCGTGTACTTTTTATAAAATTTGCAGCTTTTAATGGCTCCTGGACAAGGCGTTGGAGCACAATCATAGATTTATGGGGGTATGGGGGGGGGGGGGGGGGGGGGTAAAGACAGGAGTCTCTACGAGTCCCTGACCCTATGATTCTAAGAGACGTCCGGCACATCCTAGCCACCTCGTCGTCGTCGCCTAGTCGTGGTCTATCCTGCCCATTTCAAACCTGAAAGCCTTCAAGCAACCTTCGTGGCGTAAGTTAGTGATTATCCGACTGCGAAACGTGAGGTTGGGGGTTCACTTTGCGTACACGGTAAGCATTTGCGTGAACAGTAGGTATCTAGACCTAGACTAGATCGTAGCTTGCTATTCCACTAAATCTTGTTACCAAGAAATTGACAGCCAAGGTCAAGGTCAAGGTCAAGATAGATTAAGGCGGGAAGGCCGTGCGGCGTAAATTGGCAGCCTTTGCCGACGGCATGGTGTGTATCTACAAACAAGCTGTCCACCGTGGCGAGTACTCACACAGTGACGATGAGGTCGGGCAGCAGCGTGGCGACGGGTATGATGAGCAGCGCCAGCCAGAACACCAGCGAGCTGAACACCATGGTGTCCATGCCGCGGAACACGGCGCCGATCAGCACCGTGGGGTACAAGTTGCTGCAACATTAATGCAACACGTAACCTGTTACAACTGTTACTGTAGTGCCCACCAAGGTTCTATGTTATAATATACTAAACTGTATTTTTATGGCCTAACAATGTACTTGTGGAAACAATAATAAATGAAAATTTATATAAATGTGAATATGACTATGGAACCTCGTGGTCGCTTATTTTGATAGTATTCTTATACGACATCTGTCTAAAACTTGGGCGCTGACAGCGATGACGCGGTTCAATAGTAATTCAATTTCTACATCATATACGTTACATAAGTTTTAATTATGAAAAACGAGGTCATAGTAAGTAAGGCATTAAGTACTATTTATTTGGTAGGAGCACAAAATATACACAAGAGACGCCAATAGACTTGAGGCAGATTGAAATAACTTTCTGTAACGACATCTCCTTAAAGATATATTGAAGAGATAACACACTCTTATCGCATATGAGTGAATTGTTGATGCGTACAAAATGAAGCGACGTTCAGTCCCGTTGTATGAGGATAGGTTAGTTTATGGCAACGGCTGGCCCTCACCTGTACACGAGGATGAACACGAACCACAGCGCCACGGAGCCCCAGATGGAGAGGTGCGTGACCCACGTCCAGGAGTGCGTGGCCAGCCCCGCCTTCAGGCACACGGTCAGCACCACGCACTGCGGGCAGGCGGGAGTACGGAGCGCTTCAGCAGTTGCTCGTTAAACGAATTATATAGAGCACACGATCAGTTCATCAACAAACAATATATTATTATACAGACTGCTTAATCATCGAACAACATACGCGGACAGTTCGGGTTGTTGATCGCCGAACAGGATACATGAACCGCACGAGCAGTTAATCATCGAACAAGATAACTGTGGAGGCTTGGTAATGGCTTCCTTTTGTATTTTTTTTGTAGATTACTGGTTTGTAATGATGATTGTAAGCCCCCCGAATAACATATCATACATAATTAATAATAATAATAAAAAACACACCACTACAGACTGTCAGTCCGCAAACAAGAACAAAAGCGGGGGCAGAAAAAAGATGAACAAAGGGAGAGAATTGCAATCTTTGCTCGAAAAGTCGCCTCGATTGCGGATAGATGATCACACCGAGTAGATGACGTTCCCCAGCACGAGGTAGCCGCCGTCGCGGCCGTGCGGCCACAGCGCGTGGTGCGCGCACGCGGCCACGGGCAGCCAGAACAGCAGCACGGAGTGCAACAAGGCGTTGTCGGCCCACACGGAGGACACACTGGTGTCGGCGCGCTCACCGAGTAGATGACGTTCCCCAGCACGAGGTAGCCGCCGTCGCGGCCGTGCGGCCACAGCGCGTGGTGCGCGCACGCGGCCACGGGCAGCCAGAACAGCAGCACGGAGTGCAACAAGGCGTTGTCGGCCCACACGGAGGACACACTGGTGTCGGCGCGCTCACCGAGTAGATGACGTTCCCCAGCACGAGGTAGCCGCCGTCGCGGCCGTGCGGCCACAGCGCGTGGTGCGCGCACGCGGCCACGGGCAGCCAGAACAGCAGCACGGAGTGCAACAAGGCGTTGTCGGCCCACACGGAGGACACACTGGTGTCGGCGCGCTCACCGAGTAGATGACGTTCCCCAGCACGAGGTAGCCGCCGTCGCGGCCGTGCGGCCACAGCGCGTGGTGCGCGCACGCGGCCACGGGCAGCCAGAACAGCAGCACGGAGTGCAACAAGGCGTTGTCGGCCCACACGGAGGACACACTGGTGTCGGCGCGCTCACCGAGTAGATGACGTTCCCCAGCACGAGGTAGCCGCCGTCGCGGCCGTGCGGCCACAGCGCGTGGTGCGCGCACGCGGCCACGGGCAGCCAGAACAGCAGCACGGAGTGCAACAAGGCGTTGTCGGCCCACACGGAGGACACACTGGTGTCGGCGCGCTCACCGAGTAGATGACGTTCCCCAGCACGAGGTAGCCGCCGTCGCGGCCGTGCGGCCACAGCGCGTGGTGCGCGCACGCGGCCACGGGCAGCCAGAACAGCAGCACGGAGTGCAACAAGGCGTTGTCGGCCCACACGGAGGACACACTGGTGTCGGCGCGCTCACCGAGTAGATGACGTTCCCCAGCACGAGGTAGCCGCCGTCGCGGCCGTGCGGCCACAGCGCGTGGTGCGCGCACGCGGCCACGGGCAGCCAGAACAGCAGCACGGAGTGCAACAAGGCGTTGTCGGCCCACACGGAGGACACACTGGTGTCGGCGCGCTCACCGAGTAGATGACGTTCCCCAGCACGAGGTAGCCGCCGTCGCGGCCGTGCGGCCACAGCGCGTGGTGCGCGCACGCGGCCACGGGCAGCCAGAACAGCAGCACGGAGTGCAACAAGGCGTTGTCGGCCCACACGGAGGACACACTGGTGTCGGCGCGCTCACCGAGTAGATGACGTTCCCCAGCACGAGGTAGCCGCCGTCGCGGCCGTGCGGCCACAGCGCGTGGTGCGCGCACGCGGCCACGGGCAGCCAGAACAGCAGCACGGAGTGCAACAAGGCGTTGTCGGCCCACACGGAGGACACACTGGTGTCGGCGCGCTCACCGAGTAGATGACGTTCCCCAGCACGAGGTAGCCGCCGTCGCGGCCGTGCGGCCACAGCGCGTGGTGCGCGCACGCGGCCACGGGCAGCCAGAACAGCAGCACGGAGTGCAACAAGGCGTTGTCGGCCCACACGGAGGACACACTGGTGTCGGCGCGCTCACCGAGTAGATGACGTTCCCCAGCACGAGGTAGCCGCCGTCGCGGCCGTGCGGCCACAGCGCGTGGTGCGCGCACGCGGCCACGGGCAGCCAGAACAGCAGCACGGAGTGCAACAAGGCGTTGACGGCCCACACGGAGAACACGCGCACGTTGAACAGCAGGCCCTGCTGCGACGGGATGTACAGGACCGGGTGCTGCCGGAGGAAACACTTCATTCAGTATCTTTTCCCGAACTATAAAATATGTATTCGATACTGCGAGCCGATCGAAATGGGTCCAAACGCCACCGATCTACCGTTAATCACAGCGGAGGAACTCCGAGAGACGAAAGTTAGGGACGGAAGTCCCTAACTTCCGTCTCTCATATCGTCTCGTCATTCTCCGTCCCTGATACACCTCTTTCGGTTCTTCCACTTCCATAAGTCCCTTCATACATGCTCGCCGGTTATAGCTCCACAATAATTACTTTAACAGATCATATTTTGTCGTTTTTTTTTTTCTCTTTTATGTGATTTAATGTTTTACTTGTAAAAGTGCTATATTTTTGCCCAATTGCAATAAATAATTTGAGTTTTGAATCTTGAGTTTCATGGTAAAAACAAATAAAATAATAATAAGCATAACTCACCCTGAGCATGATTTCTGGCGAGCACAGTTTGTCGAAGAGTCCTATAGCGAAGGGCGGCAGCGCGGTGAAGATCACATTGTAGAAACCTATCGTCCACCGCTCGAACAGAATCTGGCCAGACCTGAAAGATATCATACAAATAGTCCAATGTACATGCAATGATTCGTCAAATTACTACAGCTACTCCATTTTTTAGGGTCACGTACTTCAAAAGGAAAATGGAACCCTTACCCTTACCTTGGATCACTTTGTTGTCCGTCTGTTAGTCTGTTCTGTCATGACCCCTTTTCTCAGAAATGCGTACAAGTAACAAGTTGTTTTTTCTTTTCAAATATGCGGGTCTACAGTTTCTTTCAGTCGTGAAAAAATCAAACTTGTTAAGTAACGCGATCAAAAGATATGACAGTTTATGTCGCATATTTTAAGATTTCACAGGGAAATCAAAACCCATGGGGTAATTCAATTCAACTGGGTCAAAGTTGAAATGCAAGATTTGATCCGATCATACAAATATCATCATCATCAACCCATAGCGTTTTCGCTGCTATAAAAGTTGAGTATATAACCTAACCACTACACCGGACTATACCCGTCAACTTACCACGCCGAGTAGATCGCGAACCACAGTTCGATGACGTACAGACAGATGTTCTTGTAGAACGAGTAGAGGATGAGCTTGCTTATCCGCGAATAGTTCCACGCGCCGTGCACCAGCAGCAGGCGCAACAGGAACCGGAACTGGGGAGAACATTATAGAAAATAAAATAATAAATAAACTTATTTGTGGGATTCACAGCTACATATTAACAAAAGAATGTCAGCAGTCGCGTCGAGTTGTTTATTGTGTGTCAGCCGGAGATGCCGACGCCGACACCACCCCCGGGCGCGTACCTGCGCGATGCTGTAGTCGGAGGCGCAGACGGCCTGCAGCCCCTCGACGCCGGAGATGCCGACGCCGACACCACCCCCGGGCGCGTACCTGCGCGATGCTGTAGTCGGAGGCGCAGACGGCCTGCAGCCCCTCGACGCCGGAGATGCCGACGCCGACACCACCCCCGGGCGCGTACCTGCGCGATGCTGTAGTCGGAGGCGCAGACGGCCTGCAGCCCCTCGACGCCGGAGATGCCGACGCCGACACCACCCCCGGGCGCGTACCTGCGCGATGCTGTAGTCGGAGGCGCAGACGGCCTGCAGCCCCTCGACGCCGGAGATGCCGACGCCGACACCACCCCCGGGCGCGTACCTGCGCGATGCTGTAGTCGGAGGCGCAGACGGCCTGCAGCCCCTCGACGCCGGAGATGCCGACGCCGACACCACCCCCGGGCGCGTACCTGCGCGATGCTGTAGTCGGAGGCGCAGACGGCCTGCAGCCCCTCGACGCCGGAGATGCCGACGCCGACACCACCCCCGGGCGCGTACCTGCGCGATGCTGTAGTCGGAGGCGCAGACGGCCTGCAGCCCCTCGACGCCGGAGATGCCGACGCCGACACCACCCCCGGGCGCGTACCTGCGCGATGCTGTAGTCGGAGGCGCAGACGGCCTGCAGCCCCTCGACGCCGGAGATGCCGACGCCGACACCACCCCCGGGCGCGTACCTGCGCGATGCTGTAGTCGGAGGCGCAGACGGCCTGCAGCCCCTCGACGCCGGAGATGCCGACGCCGACACCACCCCCGGGCGCGTACCTGCGCGATGCTGTAGTCGGAGGCGCAGACGGCCTGCAGCCCCTCGACGCCGGAGATGCCGACGCCGACACCACCCCCGGGCGCGTACCTGCGCGATGCTGTAGTCGGAGGCGCAGACGGCCTGCAGCCCCTCGACGCCGGAGATGCCGACGCCGACACCACCCCCGGGCGCGTACCTGCGCGATGCTGTAGTCGGAGGCGCAGACGGCCTGCAGCCCCTCGACGCCGGAGATGCCGACGCCGACACCACCCCCGGGCGCGTACCTGCGCGATGCTGTAGTCGGAGGCGCAGACGGCCTGCAGCCCCTCGACGCCGGAGATGCCGACGCCGACACCACCCCCGGGCGCGTACCTGCGCGATGCTGTAGTCGGAGGCGCAGACGGCCTGCAGCCCCTCGACGCCGGAGATGCCGACGCCGACACCACCCCCGGGCGCGTACCTGCGCGATGCTGTAGTCGGAGGCGCAGACGGCCTGCAGCCCCTCGACGCCGGAGATGCCGACGCCGACACCACCCCCGGGCGCGTACCTGCGCGATGCTGTAGTCGGAGGCGCAGACGGCCTGCAGCCCCTCGACGCCGGAGATGCCGACGCCGACACCACCCCCGGGCGCGTACCTGCGCGATGCTGTAGTCGGAGGCGCAGACGGCCTGCAGCCCCTCGACGCCGGAGATGCCGATGCCGACGGAGGCGCGCTGGATCATGGCCACGTCGTTGGCGCCGTCGCCGATGGCCAGCGTCACCGCGCCCGTCGCCGCCGACACCATCTCCACCACCTAGGGAACAGAGGCACGTCGATTCGCTGTCTTTGTTTTGCAGATCAGAGCGCAGGAGAAACGGGTTTAAGATTACCAGCGGTGTATGGAGGACTAAATCTTTCTTTAGGTTACAGCTCATATTAATTCGTTTTATACAATTATTTTTTTGATACGTACGGAATTATCACTAGCTTTTCAAAGAAGGAAAACATTATGAGGAGCCCACATTGCCTGAGAAATTTATTCACCGATCTTGACCAGGCCCATTGTGTTTTATATTATAGCCTAATCATCCTCGAGGAAGTGAGTTGAGGCCCGTGCTCAGCAGTGGGCGGATATGGGTAAATGTGATAATTTATTTAGATTACAGTTCAATTTGCATCTCTTAATATGCTGCTAAGTGAACAGCCTATAAATGGAGAGATTCAAAATATTCCTCTCAAACTTCGAGCTCTGCTCTGATGATGGACTCACCTCGGCCTTCTGTATGGGCGAGGCGCGGCAGCACACGACCACCTTGCAGGAGATGCAGAGGTCCAGAAAGTCCTTCTTCAGATCGCAGCCCATGGCGTACTTGAGGGTTTTACCATCGATGACCAGGGCCACCTCATTCTGTTGGCGGAGGTTCTCGCCGAACTCCATGGAGTGGCGAGATATCGTCTCGCGGGTACCCTGGGCGGAAGATATAAGAAAAAATTATAGCTTTAAGATTCAACGGACGAATTAACCGCTTATTTCGTAGCTATCTTTCAACCATTGAGCCTTGAATGTTTTTTGGTTCAAACACTTTGTGTGGGTACCCAGCTATACTGAATTGAAACAATTTCTTTGACCAGAGTGCCTTTTTAGATTATTTTTAGAATAGTAGAGTGCATTTTATTTATCATGTTTTTGGAAACCATCAACCACTCTACTAAATCGTTAAGTTATCTGCTGCGTAGACTACTGATTACTTGACTGATTGGGCATCGACAAAATAAACTTTAACGGAAACTAAATACACCAAATAGTGCAAGACAAAACATAAATAATTTTGAATTTGGTTATAAAAAAAAAGGAACGTGGCATTTTAGTAGAGTGCAAATTCAAAACTACAAAAATGGAATAAAAAAAAAAATTTAAAATAAAAACTAGACACTGGCCAATCACAAAAGAAAGGTAAAACGAAAATGAAAAAAAAAAAACAACAGACTTACGTCAAGGCTGTCCTCGTTCAGTATGAGTATCGGCATCGAGTTGTTGATCAACTTGGCGGAGTGCGCGATGTTGATCGCCGTCTCCTGCTTGTCTCCCGTCAGCACCCACACGTAGATGTTGGCCTTCAGCAACGACGCTATTGTCTCTGGCACTCCGTCCTGTCAAACAAAATAATGATGATAAGTTAATGATATTTTAATTTTATTTTGGTTTTTTTAATAAATACAAGTAAATTAAAACAAGTAATTACCTGAAGCTTGTCCTCGATGGCGGTGGCCCCCAGCAGATGCAGGTTCTTCTCTATGAGCAGCGCCGCCTCCTCGATCTTCTGCTCGCGGTCGTGGATCGCCACCGACGCCTTGTGGTATGTGTTCGCCCACAGCTGGGGACGAATCGTTACGATATACCACTATATGCAGACAAAGAAATTATGGTACACCGAGGCGAATCGGATCAGAGGGTGCAAACATACACCTTTGCCAGATATTCATCCGCCAAGCAGGACAACATAAATGTATGATGTAAAAGGCGATGTCTCAGGGTGACGAGCGCAGTGCAGTGCCGCGCAGGATTATGCTATGCAGGGTTCTGGGTGGTACTGAGACTGTTATGGGCAGGCCTAGGGCTTATCATCAGGTGAATGACTTGCTGGTCTCGTTATTCAATGAAATTTAAAAAAAAATCGGATCTCCAATAAGAAATTATGGCATATTTCAAAATCCGCGGTTAATACGCGAAATCGCCTCGGTTTACTCGGACATATAATTATTTCAAGGTATCAAGTCAGGATCGCATCATTTTGTCGAGCGTAACAAAAAAGTGGGACGATTGCTATACAAACTGTCCCATATGTCGATAAAAAAGTGTAAGTTCGAAAACGAACCTTGTAGACATCAGTGGGTATGGTGGCGACGGCGAACACGAGCGTCCGCAGCCCCTGCGTGGCGAAGTGCTCCAGGTGCGCCAGCGTGGCCGCCGCGTACTGCGCGCCGCCGCCGCCCGCCAGCCGCGGGTAGATCACGTTGTCGGCGCCCTTGCAGTACAGCTTTATCTGGCCTGCGGACACCCAGCGCTCTCATGTATTGGTCTGCTCGAATACTGAACTTCTGAATTCCGTGCTACAATTCGTTAATTTTCCTTTTGGAGCCTATGTGAATAAATTCTATTGAAGTTTGAATTTTACATGGAGAAATAAAGATTGATTTATTTTACCCCAACGAGGTGTTTGTTTTGTCGCCTCGAGGTATTCCATATTGTTTTACCTATTGGAAAGGGAACTGGGAAAGGTTTAGATTGTGTCGGATTGGTAATCCAACATCCTGGGGTAGGCCTCAAAACCTTAAAACAGTTCGATTGTCCCCTTCACCTCTATATGCTCCTATGCTTAGTTGGATATTTGTCAGAGACTCACCCGAAGGCGTCTCCACGATGACGGACATCCGTTTCCGGGTGGAGGTGAAGTCTATGACGTTGAGCACGCGGTACACCTCCTTGTCCCCGGCCGCGTCGATCTCCACGCACTGCGGCGTGCGCGTCTCGAACACGAACCCGAACTGCGCCGCGCCCAGCACCAGCGCGCGCTCGTCTGCGGACAACGGCGCCGTCAGCCTCGCGCCGTGCACTGCGCACTGCGCACTGCGCGCCGCGCACTGCGCACTGCACACCGGGTGGCGCCTTACCCGGGGAGGCGGCGTGGTAGCTGTAGGCGCCGCGCTTGCGCTCCGGTATGACGGTGTGGCAGATGGCCATCATGGTGAGGAACTCTCGGATGACGGCGGCGGTGGGGTGCGCGCCCGCCAGGTGGCGGTGCAGGAGGGTGTTCTCCAGGGGCTCGTTGGGGGACACTCTGTTGTATATTATCTGGAAATATAAAATATACTCTACTGCGTAACACACAAGTCTAATACATAAAAAATCAATAAAGCGCGAACACCATTCAATTTTACATCTTATGGTATGGAAATAAGGTGCAATTCAAAGTGGCAAGGCAACCAACAGATGCCACTGAGCATAAAATTGCAGGTGCGATGTACATTCAATTTTGGACCTTGAGTTAGTAATTACATGGTTGTGTACTGAACTCACCTCAGCGATGGATCACTTGTGAAACTTTTTGAACAAGTCATCCTTGTGCCTACCAGATTTGCGCACACGATAATGGTTCTTGGAACAATACCCATACGGCCGTAAGCTGCACTTACCTCCGCAATGGAGCACTTGTGGAATTCCATAATATTACAGGTTAAAGTGCCCGTCTTATCACTAAAGATGTACTTGACCATGCCGAGTTCCTCGTTCAGGTTGGAGGTGCGCGCCATGGCCGGCGTGTTAGTCGGCTCGTAGTACATTTCGCTGTCCATTACTATGAATTTAGCCTGAAAATTTAAAAAAAAATCATAAATTTAAAAAATGCACGAATTAAATTGGTATATTTATTAGACAAAAACTAGTCAATTTCGCACATTCTACTAATATTATAAATGTGAAAGTTTGTGAGGATGGATGGATGGATGGTGCAATAATATGTTTTCTATGTATAAAAAACAGAAAAATACACATACATTAAATGATCATTTTGATTGTTTTGTTTTCGATATTAAGATATTATATAATTTTATACAATACTTTGTAGTTTACATAAAATACTGGTATTAAGGTGTCTACACACGAAAGCCCGGAGTTTTAGGCCGCTCGGACTTACTTAAGAATAAGAGTAAAATGATTTTTTTGCCAAAATAATTATTCCAAAAAAACAATATAACAGATATTTACTAGACTAGGTCTTATTTGCGCTTAAATAAATAGCAATTTATAATTCTTATATACCGCGTACTTTTGTTCGAGTTACATTGACAGTGGCCATATGAAGACACGCACAGGGTCTTCTCGTGAAAACGGTCTTATTTAGTGCGCGAATTAGACCTGTTTTTGTCGATTAATTATGAAAACAATTCGCTAAAATCCAAAAACGTCAAAAACAGTACAAATTAACAGATGTTACTAATTATTTCCTATGGCCTTGCAACTCTGATGCCACCAGGCTTAAGTGTAAGCTTTGATGTGTATACTCATTAACATTTTAGGCACTTACTTGAAAATACCTAACAATCTCCGCTGTGACTTGCAGTGATATAGGTATAAGGTTGTTGTATAATATCAAAAAAGTCAAAAAGTTGTATCCGAAGTTTGAGTTCTGCGCCTCTGGAAAACAAACGAAAAGTAAGGTTAGATTTATTTCTTTAGATACCATGAATCCTAGTTAGGGGTCCGGATCCATCTGTAGTCATGATGCGATGATATTAATATATCTGTATATATATATAAATTTTATGTTGGTTTGTGTACGCTTCAAAAACTCAAAAAATTCTGCACCGATCGAGCTGAAATTTTAGCATGATACATAATCCGCATCAAGGATTGTTTTTATCAATTTTTTTCATCAGTGACATAACAGCGAATGTGCGAATGTGCCACAGCGAAGCGTGGCAGGGTACAGCTAGTGCTATTATATATATTTTAGGCAAACATTTGTTCAAAAAGCAAGTTCAATATGGATAGTTGAAACCAACACATACAAGTAAAAAAAAATTGTCTATATCTCGCCGCTAGATGGCGTCTAATTCAAGTTACTGTTTTCTCTTTAATTTAAAATATTAAACAAATGAGAACGAAATATTGTATACATATAGGTTTAACGGGATTTTCATGCGGAAAAACGGGAATTATGCGGACGAAACCGCGGTTGGTTTGTATGCCTTGTTTATCTATAGCTATCTTTAGTTTTCTTATTCTTATCTACGAAGACCCTTGAGGTCCGTATTAAATACGCGTGACAAAGGACACGTGTGGACGGGTTTTGTCACGGGTATTTGTCACGGTCACGGAACCACGACCTAATGTCACGCAGTGAACCCCCTGACGGACCGGAGTAAAAGGTCACAGCCCTTGTTCATATTAAGCGTAGCAAGTACCGTGACACAGTCACATATGTGAAGCCATCATCATTATCATCATCATGGTCAACCTATTTTGATCCACTGCTCTACGTAGGCCTCTCAGTGAATGCCACTGAGCCAGAGATTCGGCTCTTCTTATCTAGTCTTTGCCAGCCGTTTCCGCAAGATATGGAGCCAGCTACAGCCGTACTCACCGTTGAGCCCGATGTACCAGTCGTCGTGCGCCCGCAGCCACAGCTCGTTGAAGATGGCGCTGACCAGCGCCAGGGTCAGCAGGATCATGAACAGCATCAGGATGTGCGTGTTCGTCTGCTTGTCGATCGAGGACCGCTTCAGGGGGGCTGGGGGAAAACAGCAATGGGTCAAGAACTGCGGAATTATTTACTTCGTCAATGAAGGAGTAAAGTAAAGTTAAAACAGAGTAAAATGTAAAGTATTGAGGAACAAAAATATTTTCTAGTTTTTATTAATAGGCATCGTCTACCCACAATCTCCAGGACAGTCCAAATGTAATAGACATATGGTTTATATGAAACACCATACTAGCAGGGTTGTCTAATATTGTGGTCGCGTCATATAATTTTGTGTACTTATACACACATTTGACGCGTGTAAAACTACAAAGGTCAAAAAGGTCTCAAAAAGGTGTGAGTAGACAAATCGGCGTATTTGTGTGTAGTGTCCAGTATGGTCCCACTATACCTTTAGTGGAGTTTTTCATGAGTTTGGTCTCGTGCCCGGTGTAGATGACGACACCGTGGATCCACGCCGTGTTGCGCAACTTCGCGCCGCGCAGCAACATCTGGTCCAACCCGAGGGGAATGGCTCTGCAACAACAAACATATTATTATAGTGAAACTTGCAGTCGAGATTTATTACTATTTCTGAAGAGAAAACTTAATATTAAGGCGCGCTGAGCACTTTATTTTTTTTTGGGTCTCATTCAATACCCTGAACCATCACGCTCGGCTATGTAACGCTCGTTCGGGTGAAGTCGGCTCGAGTCGATTAAGAGAGAGAGAGATCTGCCCATAGTTTCTCGGTGCTATCTTCTCTGACGAGCGTATGTCCAATACACTGGTAGATTAAATGGAGTTTCCTTTTCCTGTGTAAGATTCGACCATTGACTTGAAAGAGAAATTTCCTTTTTCAAACTCGTTAATTTAGTTGATCATATTTGTTTTTTTTTCTCCATGCATGAGGCTTAAGCGTTTGACTTATAAAAGTCCTTTATTTATGACTGCTTACATTAAATGATTAAAGTTTCGATAACGCGTTTCAATAACTTATAGATTTGGACCCTGGCCTCCTCCAATATACCCTTAATCTCATTGAATGGCCAGTCGGACTGTGTCCACGCTGTCTTGGAAAATCTACAGTACACTAACTTGGATCTGTTCGTCTCCTTCAGCATTCCATTGAACTCGTAGAGCAGCCGGTTGGGCGGCTCGCACTGCACGGTGGCCTGGAAGGTGGCGAGTTGCGGCGCCGTGTCCAGTCGCGCCGTGTCCACGCTGGCTTGGCGGATCTTCAGGTTGGTCTCGCCGTCCAGGTTCGACGTCTCGATGAACGATATGCCTTGCGGTTCACTGTTGAAACAACACGGGAGTAACTGGAGTGGGAATAATACGGCTGATAGCAAACAAGTACTAATGAGCGATAATCGATTATTACACGCCCAAATGTTATAGACAAACGGTTTGCATAAACCTTCATACTAGTAGGTTATTTTTGTTTTGGTGGCGTAGTATGTTTGTGTACACACACATTTGGCGCGTGTACAAACGTCATTTATATGTGTGAGTGCTCTTATATAACTTATATATCTTAACATCAATCCATATCTTACTTATATATCTTTAAAGGAAGGGATCCCTGGAAGGCGGACGTTCTACTATTAAGCTATCACCGCTTTATAATTTCTCATGTCAGATTATTTGTATGGACTAGCCTCACCTTGAAGCTAGCAGCACCAGGTCGGCTGGAAAGAACTGGTTGTTGGCGACCTTGCACAAGTCTCCGACCTGCAGCTTCTCCCAAGATATCATCACCCATTCTCCATCACGCAACACCTCCACCTTATTCCGGTTCGTTTCATCGTCAGCTCTGTGCCTTTTCTGAAATAAAAAGAGTTCGTAGAGTGAGTAAGAGCATAAACATACTACGTAAATCTTGCGATCATCGCTGGCAAACGTCACTTTTAACAACTGCCGAAACAGAAACTGGATTAATTTGTTTCCATCTATTGCAGTATTTGTAGTCTTATCGTTAGTGGCGCTAGGGGCTATGGCCAAAGTGCATTCAGCAATAGGCGGGACCATAGTCGGGTTTCCGTAATTTCTAGTCACATTTTGCGACCAATCGCATAGTTATTGCTGAAGCTTTGCTACGCAAAGTTTTACGTAATCAAGCAGCGGATCTTTGTGTCGAAGGCTCTCGCATTCATGACCGCTGACATTTAGAAGACGGCACCAAAAGACAAAGAAGTTATCTCACAGCTGAAAACAGATTTTGTATCAGAACAGTTGAACACTCACACAGTCCTCCAAGATCTCTTTGATGGCACTAACGGAGAGGATCAGTATGAGCGGCGTGAGGGTCGTCCACCTTCCTGTGGGGGACACATCCGGGATCTGCTGCAGTAGTGCGATCAGCAGGAAGAAGCAGTTGGAGTACCGCCGGAACTGCTCGAACAGGAACAGTGGGATGAAAGTCGGGACGCTGAAACAAAAAACTTGTTGCAATACTGTGACGAAACGCATTTCACACATATATACGACAGTCAGATAAGAAACAAAACACACTAATGGCGATAAAAGGTCCAAACTATCAATTAACTGGCATAGATCGATTCTCTAGGTCCTAGTTATCACACTTATAACCAGCCATGGCTGAGCACGGGTCTCACCTCAGTCTTGAAGAGGATTAGGCCGATAGCTATAATCCACCACGGGCCCGGATTGGTGGATCACATTCATCCATTATACCTATTATTAAGTTATGTTTTTTTCTCTCTGTTTTATACATCTTGGAGTCAATAAAGCGTTATTTCTCTATATATAATTATATATATATTCCTCCGAAATAATTCACGGGCACGTGGGTTTCCTCACAATGGTTTCACCGAAAAGTCAGTGACATAATAGATACTAAAACACACTATACATTTTTTAAATGTATTTGTATAAAAACGCGATATTGTAGTATTTGAGTTAACAGTGCAACTCTCGATTATAATTTCTATCGTAAGTTTCGATAGACTACTGCGGGATGGAATATCCAAGACAGCTACCTCAGCCTACCTATACAATTACCTACTGTCACCAAGCAAACTGATACAAGTAGGTATTGTATGACCTAACTTCAAGATTTGCGTGCTCCCCGTTCATTACCATCAGGCTTTAATGAATGCCTATTATCATTTGCGTGGTCTATCTACTGAACGTGAGATGGCTGGGAGTCGCTGCTATTTGTCCAAGTCGCATCCATTTTTGTACATGGTGGGATAATGCTAACGTTCGGAAATAGCCGCCCAGCGATATACAAAACCTGCATTATTCACGCTTATGACATCAGATTACGGAGCGCAGGCACCCGGCCAAGCGTCCGATTCGCGACGCGCGTATGAAAACAATACCAAACAATAAACCTAATCGTATTTCACCGTTATATCAAGGTGATAAGGTTCAAAAGCCTTACAATTCTGTCGGCAATGTGCACATAGTTTAAAACTTTAAACGCTGTGCGTACAGAGCTGCGACGGCCTGTAAACAATTTAAACAACTATGTCATCTACGGTCTGTCTGTCATACTCTAGGATAATGCGACGGCCTTCCTCGCTTCCGTTTAAGTGTCCGTCCCAATGTCACAGCGACCGCTTTTAGAACATTCACGTTTTTATGTAAATTTCAGAATCATTAATGTAGTACATAACATTAATTATCAAGCTTGAATTGCTCCCGCCTATTATATACACTTTACAATCTTTGTACACGAATTCCATTTTATTTTACCATGCTTGAAAGTTTTACTATACATTGCTGGCTGTAAATATTAAATATTGAACATAAAGGGATTTACCACCGAAGTTTTAATGGCATCACTGAAAGTATAGATTGGCCACAAAACAACCTTTTGTGTTCCGTTATTGCTTTATTAGATTACTGATATAGGTAAATTTGTCAGCGATATGCCCACGTTGTAAGAAGTAATGTTTATCTATTCTGTGGGAAGGTAGCCGTGGATCTACCTACATCGTCTTTTTATATATATATCACATTCATTACGTGGAAACAACGTGGAAATCGGACTCTATTGCAGATGACAGTAGTATCTCTATTATATCTACGTCATCAGGTTTATCTGGTTGTAGAGGTATAGTTTTTACATCGACATTAAAATACAGATTCTGACTTAGGTCATTACGCTATTCCAGAGCAGACTGATAATACCAGCGCGGCGCTTACAGCCGCTTTTATGAAGCACTGGTAGAGTTAATGAAGTTTACATTTTTGTGCGAGATTCAGCCATGAATCACCATTTGAAAGAGAAATTTCCTATTCCAACTCAAACCATAATCAGTTACTCATTAGTTTAAATGATCATATTTGATAAAAAAAAAAAAATTTCTCTATGTATATGAGACTTTTAACTATTTGACTTGTAAAGGTGCATAGTTTTAGCTTACTTGCAATAAATTATTTGAGTTTTGACTTTTATATCTATGATATAGATACATAGATAGGTTATAGATAGGTTTTGTCCTAATTCTTAAGTTTTCCTTGTTCTGTGGCGTTTCAATAAAGAGTTGAACTATCTACTGAAATAAAATTGCCCACGAGTTTCTTGCTGGTTCTTCTCAGTTGGATGTATTTCGAATCCGGTGGTTGTCAGTGAACTTTGCCCTCTTGGGGCCCGTATGAATAAAGATTACTTACTTACTTACTTTATGACTTAAGATTGATTAGATTAATTCTAGGTAAGCTAGTACCATCGTAGACCACATTGTCACTTACCATCAGGCGAGATAGTGGTCAAAAGCGAACTTATTTATTAAAAAAAAAAAAATATAAATAATAATATTGACTTTGAAGGAGGTATAGATATTTAAAGTTTTTACCTGTATTTAGCCGTGCTTATCCTGTTAGTGACGAACTTATGCGGCTGCAGCCTGTTTACGAAGATGACCCTGTTCTGCTGGTCTCCACCCGCCTCATCCGTCACTCCCGATGCCGTCGCCTCATCTTCATCTGTGAAAGGAAGGTTTAAGTGTTCATCATCATCATCAGCTTATATTATTCGTCCACTGCTGGACGTAGGCCTCTCCCAGTGACCGCCACTAAGCCCGATATTTAGCTCTCCTTATCCATACTCTGTCAGCCATTTTTAACTAGGTGTTCATTATATAGGCACATCCCCTATCTGACTGTTGCTGACTTTGAGATAGACACTCAGACTGCTGAGCACAGGTCTCACCTCACTAAACACTTTCACTGCTGCGCCGATTTTCTTGTCTAGCCACAGGTGCGGCTCTGCACACTCCATAGTGTTTTCCCATACAGCAAACACAACAGTTGTATTTTCCCGCACTCGCGGCAAGTTATGAAAAACACGACAGTTGTGTTTTCAGCACTGAACGTGTTAAAATGAGCTTGGGGCTATTTAATAATAAGTGCTTTCTATGGACTAAATATAATGATTACAAGCTTTTACTTATCTTACTGTATTAATTTTAATTAGTATGGATGAATGGATGTTTACTTATAGAAATACTTTTTCAAGTTAATTTTCCGTTGTTCAATTGAGTAAAACTTTTGAAAGCCTATGAAGTTCCGATAACATTACAATATAGGCAAGGTATGGTGGTACCGAGCTGATTATATGATATTGTTCGCGCCACTTACATTGGCACTCATAATACCTTCCTACCTTCCTATTCCTATCATTTCTTGGCGACTATCTCTGTCGCTCATATCGTGGTATCCACGAGAAAACTGCTTGCCGCCGCAAGTAGTCTGCGATCGACCCTCGTCCTTCGCGGCTGCCGCTCTCGCCGAATCCAAAGTTCTGGATCTGCTGCTCCTCTGTGGTGGTCCACGTGAATTCGACGCGCAAATATAAACAAAACCCGCTATAAACCCGCCGCGTAAACGCTCCTTGCCGACACGCACCAACCGCCTAAAATACAGTCCACTACATCGAACGTCATAACATCCTGAAGGAACAAGCAGCTTGGAGACGGACCCGAACCGAGGTGATTGCAGTTGCATGGAGACCAGGTTAGTCGCCAAGTTCCTTTGTACTACTCTTCTACCAGCCATCCTTCCCCCGCCATTGGAGGCGCGCTCAGCCTATACAGCTTAGCTGCCGCGCTAACATATTGTTGGTCCTCCGCCGCCGGATCTTCTTTGGTCCTCCCGCTATTCTCTGGCCCCTCTTAGGCCTCATATAGTCCTCTTTATAACCGCCCGCAATTTTATATTGGTATTTTTACCAACGATAATTTCCTATAATTATCGTGTTCCCGCCCGCAATTACAGTTCAGATAGTACCCTGTACTATCCTACTACGCTCTTATATACTTATTTCGTGTATTCCGCATTCCTAAATAGTAAAAATAACGATTTTTCCGTAATTCTTAATTTTTATTAAAAAGTGAAGGTATTCCTAACGACCGCCCGTGCGTCTCCACGTGGGTATTCAATACGCCGCGCACGCGGCAGGTAAATGCTGTAGGCAGTTGCAGTAAATTAGGAATTTCATACTTTATCTAGTTTTTTATACTTTGTTAAGATGGCTATGGCTACTCGTTCAAAAGACAAAGATAGTGAAGTATACGAGGACGCAAAAGCGCTCGATACGTTACAGATCGAACGTTTGACCTTGATAGGTAAACGTGACATTATATTTTCCCGCTTACAAGATATTTTTAACCGATCTTTAAAGGCTTTCACTGATGATACTGAGAAAGATTTATTTCTATGTGGAATGATCTCGTTAGACCGTTTACGCTCCGATTTCAATGAAATTGTGAACAAATTAAATGTCACCGAGTTGAGTCTCAACGCTTCGTACACGGTAAACTACCAATCTATAAACGTCTTCGAAGATATGTTTTGCCGTTGTCAGTTTGTTTATAATAAACTTAACCCGCCTTTAAAAACCGCTGATTTCAATGTTGCCCCGCAACGTAAATCTATCAGAATTCCTGAACTCGATTTGATGGTCTTCAATGGAGATCCGATGACCTGGAGGATATTTTATGAGTCATTCAAACGCACGATTCACGAAAATCCCGATCTCACTGATCACGAACGCGTCCAATATTTAATTAATAAATTGTCAGGCCGGGCCCTTGCAGTTTGTTCTGGTATCGTACCTAACGCTGATAATTATCCGATCATATGGCAGACGCTCGTCGATAAGTATAACGACAAACGTAACCTAGCCTCCGCTTATCTTGATCAAATGCTTGATTTTAAATCTTTTAACACCGCGACGAATAAAAACTTAGAATTATTCCTAGATAAATTCTGCACGGCTGTGTCAAGTTTGAAGTCTCTCAAGCTCGATAACATGTCTGATTTTATTTTACTATCGCTCGCTTTGAAGAAAATAGATTCAAGTACTGCACGGTCGTTTGAAATGCACATGCGAGGTAAATCTATGCCTACATACAATGAACTTTTAAAATTCATCCGCGAACAAAGCAAAATATTGGAACGCACTACGACCGATTCTCTTAGCCGCAGTGATAACAGGCCGCGTACTGCAAGGTCTACGCAGTCTTTTGCAGCATCATGTGTCACTCACTGTCCGCTTTGCAAACAAGCCGATCACGCTAACTTATATAGATGCCCTGCATTTGATAAGCTTTCTATCGACGACAGGTACACTTTTGTAAAACAAAGCAAAGGTTGCACTAATTGTCTAAGCACTACGCATATAAATACTGCTTGCAATTCTAAATTTAATTGCCGTTATTGTGGATGTAAACATCATTCTATGTTATGCCGCAAAGTATCATCTTCCCGTGAAGACAATCGCCCGTACCCTAGCGCTCCGTCACAGGCGCACGCGCCGCCTCCGCGCGCGCGAACTGGCAACTTCTCCGCCGCCGGGGATCACATGCCGCCTTCGGCATCGCCGCCGCCCGTCGCGGGCTCCGCTAGCGCTCAGCTGACGAACTTACCTACAACTGCTTATCAGTCATCACAACAACAGGTGTCGCTGTGTAATGTACGCCCCGCTTCGCAGCCTAATGACACTACTTGTTTACTGGGAACCGTACAAGTTTATGCTACGGATTTAAATGGTCGCCGCCATGTAGTACGCGCCTTAATTGATTCGGCTTCCCAAAGTAACTTTTTAACTTCAAAATGTTGCGCTAAATTAAATTTAAAATGCAATAAGGTGACGAACACCGTTGTTAAAGGGATAGGTTCCGCATCTAACCCAATCAAGGGAGCAGTTTCTGCTACTTTGTCTTCCCGCCTAAATGATAATTTTATTGCAATTGACGCCTATGTTATCGACCGCATAACAGACAATTTACCGGCAGTGAAAATTGACGTATCCTGCCTTTCATACCTGAACTGCCTGCCTCTGGCAGACGACAGTTTCGCTTCGCCTTCCGAGATCGACATACTTATAGGCGCGCCGCTCTTTTCTGAAATATTGCTATCAGGCCGCGCCGCTGGTCCGCCTGGTACTCCAACCGCTTTTGAAACCATTTTTGGTTTTATCGTAATCGGGACCGCTCCCGTTACCCCCGCTCATGTTACTCCCGCTCATGTTACGCCCGCTCATATTGGAACCGTTGTTTCTATCACTGACCCCTTGGTTGAAGATAGATGCCGCTCTCATATTTCCCTCTGTACCTTTACGGAAGGACCACGTTTAGATAATCTTGTCCAACGCTTCTGGCAGCTTGAAGAGGTGCAATGCACGCCGACTTTGAGCCCAGACGCTATAGAATGTGAACGCATTTTTACAAATAACGTTTCCCGCGATCCTACGGGACGCTATTCTGTAGCGTTACCTTTCTCCCGCGATCCCGCGACCTCTCTGGGTAATTCTTACCCTATCGCTAAAAAACGCTTCATGTATCTCGAACGTAAGCTCGCCGCGACACCTGCTCTGCGCTTAGAGTACGATGCTATAATCAAAGAGTACATTCAGAAGGGTTACATTTCACTGATCGACAATGATAGTCCTTTTACTGGATATTACGTGCCACACCACGCCATTGCGAGACTACAAAAAACAACAACTCGATGGCGTATGGTGATGGACGCCAGTGCTGAAACTGACTCAGGCCTCTCCTTGAATCAAGTTTTATATACCGGGGATAATTTACAAAACGATCTTTTTACAATCCTCTTGGATTTCCGCCACTACCCAATCGCTTTTACATCCGATATTAAACAGATGTACCTACAAATTTTGATAAATAAGGACCAACGCAAATATCAAAAATTCCTGTATCGATTCGATCCCGTTTTTCCGCTTGATACCTACCAATTCAACCGCGTTTGTTTTGGTCTACGTAGCAGTCCGTTCCTTACGATGCGAGTGTTGCGACAGCTGTGCGCCGCCGACGGTGCCCGCTTCCCACTCGCAGCATCTCTTATCAGCGACAACACATACATGGACGACGTGTGCTACTCCATGCCTACTCTGTCTGCTTGTTTACAACTCAGAGACGATCTCCGCGAGTTGCTCAAGGCCGGGGGCTTCGATCTCGTCAAATGGGCTAGTAACTCACCCGCGCTCCTTGACTCCCTTCCCGTCTCTGCGTTAACGGAATGCGTTAAAAATGCGAAAAATGCGTTAACGGATCTTTTAAATTCCGACGAATATAATAAGTCTATCTCAGATGAGTTATCAGCTAATCGCATACACTGGAAATTCAATCCACCGCGAAGTCCTCACTTCGGGGGGAATTATGAAATATATGTGAAAGCGTTTAAAAGTCATCTTCATAAGACGATCGGTTCACAGTTACTCACCTATGAGGAAATGTTAACCGTACTCACACAGATAGAATGCGTTATCAATTCTCGTCCTATAACGTTATTGAGCGAAGATCCGTCTGAGCCGACCGCGCTGAGTGCTTCACATTTCTTAATGACCGCTCCGCTGAAGCATTTACCCGCTTGCACGGTTCCCGATGAACCTGGACACTTATTGAAACGGTACGCTTTATTGGATCAAATGGTACAATCATTTTCCAAACGGTGGGAGTTGGAATATCTTCACTTACTTCAATCTAGAGGAAAATGGAATACACCTTCGAATCCCATTACAATAGGTTCTATTGTTCTTATTATCACTGATAATATTCCCCCGCTATCCTGGCCTCTCGGCGTCGTCGTGGCCACTCATGTCGGCGGCGATGGCATCTGTCGAGTAGCGTCAGTAAAAACGGCGACCGGCGTCTACCAGAGACCCGTCGTCCGTTTATGTATCTTACCTACCCAATAATTTAACCCCTTGCTCCCCGGTCAACCGCTATGTTATATTTAACCCGTTGACTGCTTAAGAGTTTAACTCTTATTTTTATTTTTTTTATTTCCCGCTTTCTTTTAAAAACCAATGGTTTTTAGGCCGGGGGCAAATGTTCGCGCCACTTACATTGGCACTCATAATACCTTCCTACCTTCCTATTCCTATCATTTCTTGGCGACTATCTCTGTCGCTCATATCGTGGTATCCACGAGAAAACTGCTTGCCGCCGCAAGTAGTCTGCGATCGACCCTCGTCCTTCGCGGCTGCCGCTCTCGCCGAATCCAAAGTTCTGGATCTGCTGCTCCTCTGTGGTGGTCCACGTGAATTCGACGCGCAAATATAAACAAAACCCGCTATAAACCCGCCGCGTAAACGCTCCTTGCCGACACGCACCAACCGCCTAAAATACAGTCCACTACATCGAACGTCATAACATCCTGAAGGAACAAGCAGCTTGGAGACGGACCCGAACCGAGGTGATTGCAGTTGCATGGAGACCAGGTTAGTCGCCAAGTTCCTTTGTACTACTCTTCTACCAGCCATCCTTCCCCCGCCATTGGAGGCGCGCTCAGCCTATACAGCTTAGCTGCCGCGCTAACAGATATAGACGTTAGGAAGACACAAGAACTCTTACATGATTAATAGTGTTTGGAGTTTGGACTCATTTTGATCAGCTTGCAGTACCTACCAAATACGTATTTCCTAAAATCTTGTAGATATGGAAAAAAAATATTATCCACACAATAAAATGTATTTCAACCATTATTTGATTGCTTTGAAGTTAAACTAGGTAAATGGTATACAAAATATCATCTCATTATAACATTGCGTGCTCTTTAATCCATAAAATAAGCGAGTAACGAGTACTTATGTACATAATTACAAACAAACCCTGTCATTACGCTCGAGCTTCATGAAAATTACAGGTTTTTACATCATACCGATAAGAACATAGGAATTAGGTACCTAATTCTTAAACATGGTTGAGCAATTGTAATGTTTTATCGATAATGTATGTGACTTTAGAGACTTTAGAGTGACTTTACAAGTCCATAGCTATTGAAGCAATGATTCGGTTATTGCCGCAATGTCTTCGATTTTGACAGTTTTTGTTAAAGAAAACTGTCAGTGATAACAACAGTGATAATGCGGTTCAATAGCTAACAGACTTGAAGCGCTGTTTGTTCGACTGTTTATCTATATCTGTCTTTCACCGTCATGTATTTTAGGAAGTGCTATTTTAAAACGCGGCGAAACATTTCAACTTTCACCTTGCTCTGAACTCTGCGTCAACAAACATAATTGGGGTATTAGTGTACTATTTTGTATTTTGTGAAATTAGTAACGAGATAATGTAAACTGTAAATAAAGAAAAATTCAGTCATAATTTTGAAAATTTCGCTTCAACATCAACCCATATGGTCCTACTGTTGAGCACGGGTCTCCCCTCACTTTCGCGAGGAGGGTTAGGCCATTATCCACCACGGGGACCCGGTCCGGATTGGTGAATAACATACCTACCTCAGAAATTATTCTCGGTTAGTTATGTGGGTTTCCCCACAATGGTTTCCTTCACCGTAAAGCGTAATAATTACAAGCAAGAAAACTCCGCGTTTGATATAGTTTCTAGCAGAAATGTTCCACAAAGCCAATGCGTTCCACGATCGATACATACCAATACGCGGAATCAATAACTTCCCTCCCTGGGTACCTATTGTGTTACTGTTTGCCATCGCCTTGTTTGTCGCAAGGCTGCAAACAAACCTCAATGTCGACTCAATTATCGATGACATCAGGTGCTTCAAAATCATAGTTGTATTTTAATATTTACGATATTTTAGCGAATAGGAACAGCGCACACGTCTTCCTAGTGTCATGTGAAGATATGATTAATTTGTTTATATTTATATATTCTCTACCACGTAGATCTGCGGAATTCTTACAGTTCCAAGAAATTCCTGTTAGAATTATCGTCAATACTTGTCTACTAATCTGATTGACATCCATCTATCTGTGTTGGTTTTTCTCTAGGGACGGAGCAGTATTAAACATAAAAACGTCATCTATCCATCTATAGAACACCAGAAACAGGCGTCATCTATTGGCTTCTAACCTAATTCACACAGCATAATTGACCAGTGCTACAGGGCCATAGCCGATCCCTTGGATAAGTACTAGGTGACTGCCCCTGCTTTACCTGGCCTCCGAATTGGTGTGCCCGAATCCACGACGTAAATGGTAGGCATTGTGTGTTTGGGTCATATTTAGGTCAGGGATTTCTGACGTCCTTGTTCCGTTTCCGAAAATATCAAACATTTCATGACGTTATTTAGCAATCTCGCGCGATTACTGAGTAAATAAAAAAATACTTCCTATCTTTAACACGTTCACTACTGAAAACACAACTGTGAGAAAATACTAGGGTGTGTGCAGAGCCGCACCCGTGGCTAGACAAGAAAATCGGCTCAGCAATCAAACTGACTTTCTTTACTAGATGTAGAATTGAAAATAGGTGGTTAATTGCACTGATTGGTGGATGCAGAAACTATTATCAAAGATTCCATCCACCAACGTGGATCGAACTTTCGAAAGTCAGGTTCTTCTCAGAATTAAAACATTAAAGTTTTAAGTTCGCAGACACTGCTTTCTCTATTTGTAAACGTGAAGTGTTCGCGTGAGTGATTGATCAACAATTAAACAGGCATAATAGGCAGTGATAATTTATCTACCTTTAGGACAGTAAAAAATAGAATAGTCCGAATTGCGACCCGCTGGAGCAGCCTATCACATATCAGCAATGAACTGTCTCCATTACAAGAGATAATCCGTCACGATTTACCAGGCTCAGAAAGAAAGCCGTGCATTTCTACCAAATAGCCCCATTTCAAGAAGATCACGATGCAAATTCTAAAGCAAAACCAACGAAACACGAGCAAAACAAAAATTACTCTGATTGGTGTAACTGTAACTGTCTATTAGCTAGACTGCATGTTTAGTCGCGTCACAGCCTTGGCTAAAGATCTGCGGAGCGACGTGACTGAAGGCGAACATAATCACGTCCTTGTGAAGCATCTTGTTAGGGATGTCACAGTTTTTTAAAATTTTAAGCCATCATTTGACCACAATCTACCCTGATGGTAAGCGACGATGTGGCCGAGGGTGAAGCAGTCCTGCCTAGAAGAAGCCTAATCACTCTTGATTTAAATACACTTGGGTTGTATTTACAAGGAAACATAGACAAAGGTAAAACATTCCAGACAATAGCACTAGTATGGAAAAATTCAAATTTTGGACACGTTCGACGATTTCGTGGCAGATTATGCCAGTACAAAGCACGCCTTCCATACCGCGCATCTACGCATACACCCCAAGAAGTCCAGTCGTTCCAAAGGAAACAAGAAACAGCAAAGCAGTCTTACTTTCTTTTTAATACTTCATTTCAAATGCTTTTAGACAGTTTGTTTATTATGTCGCGGCGTCCGCCGACGTTTGCTAAGGAGATCAGCGCACTAGTGTTAGCAAAGGCAATATAATTACTTCCTCGGCGATGCATACACAGCATACAGTTAGGGTTGGTACGTGCCGAGAGTTACTATGCACTTGTGAACATTGTTCGCCGCTGAATTACTTGTAATTCTACAGGGTTGTAAAGTTTCTTCCCTGTAACTCTACGTAGTTATAGAGTAGAATAATATACAATACGTATTCACATTCATGAATCTAAATGATACATTTACCAAGATTTTAAAAAATCAATGGCACATCGTGCGTGACCTGAACTCAGTTTTATTTTATTCATGAAACTATTACGATTAGTAAAGTATAAATTACGAAACATAAAAATTATAGTTTTTATTGTTGTACGTAGCTCATAAGTTGACTTGTAATCGATATCAGAAAATGTATATACTAAATACCTACTAAACACGTGGTTCTTATAATAATGAATTATTCAAACATTAAGCCGTGTCTCCCACGCGTTTTAGTCTACACACTACACAAAAATCTCTACACAAACATTGGCATTTTTGACCACATGTCTTGTTTGATATGAAAACAACAAGCATTTTCAAACAATCGACAATGTATTGTGTAGTGTATGGGTGCGAGGAAACACGGCTTTAGAAATACAGAAACACAGTTGAAACATTTTTATAATAACAACGTTATTTTTCTTTGTCCTTCTCAATGATGTAATGGTGGTGTGGTGTATGTTTGTTTCCTATAGAGTTGATAAGGACATCATGTTATCACTTATCACCACACTTTTGTGTTAAAATAAACTTTAAATTACATAAAACAATATTATTACAGTTAAATCAATATAAAATAAATTAAATATATAATATATATATATCCCACTAATAAAGCAGCGGTGGGTGTGGGCGGTAACTCGGTTGCTACGTTGGATTTAGTTGAATCTTATACCTAATCAGGTTTATTTCAGAGTTATTATTTTACCCTATAAAAATGCTTGGGTGCCAACCCTATGCAAGAAGCTTTGAACGTGGCGTGATGTCACACAGAAGAGGATTGCTCCGGGAAATTTAATATTCGTTTATAGCTATGTACCTACGTTCAACATCGTATTTACCACGAGTGGGACGTTGTAGAAAGTGAGATAGATTGTTTGCCGAATGAAGGCAGCCTTGGGTGACAGTTTGTCAGGCGCCAAGGGCCCCTTCCGTGACTTAATGACTGCTATCAATGGATAACAAGCGGGACGTACGCCTCCAAAGCAAGGCGCGATAGAAATCAGCACATAACTTGCGAGAATATAAGTTGAAGGTGCGGGGCCGAGGAACGAAACCCGGAATCTTCGGGTTTTCGCACAAATCACCAATCTATCTAAAAATTGAGATGGCCAGCTATAATGATATAAGTGAAGTCTATATATATACCATGTATGGCACATGGTATATATATAGACTTCAATGGGCTAGACACTGAGCCACTTTATAAATGTGTGTGGTGGATTTTTTGTATAAGTTGATCATAGTCTGATCAAAAGAAAGGCTGATGTTCATAACACCTTATCACTTTGACTGCTGAGCCGATTTGCTTGTCTAGCCACGGTTGCGGCCCTGCACGCGCCATAGTGTTTTCCCATACAACAAACACAAAAGTTGTGTTATGTCGTACTCGTGGCAAGTTATGAAAAACACGACAGTTGTGTTGTCAGACTTTTCAGCAGTGAACGTGTTATGAGCATCAGCATGCGTCAGTTCACTGTTGGACCGACCTCTCCTGAAGCTTACCACTGAGCCTGGTCTTTAGATCCTCATTTCCTGGTAGTACCTCGACTAGCATTTCCCGTATTTTTCGCACACTGTTCTAGATTAATTTACCTAATTGGTAAGTGGGTAAATTAGCACATTGCATCAGGAACACAAAATATAATGATGGTGCTTTAGTGAGTGCGAATTCGCACGCCGTTTTTAAAAGAAAATCAAGTGTGATCACGAGGAGTTGGGTAAAAAATAAAAGCACATTATCATTATTTTATAATTCTATAAAAAATTATATTCTTTTAAATACCTATTTTTAACTAACCCACAGAAACTCAGATAAAATATATCAAATAACAAAATTTGTTCTAAATGTGACCTAAACGCTCAATATGATGGATACATTACAATAATATGTTTTATTGTATTCTAATGGCCATGGAAAGTTAAAGAATAATGAACGAACATCTAGGTCAAGTTAAAAGTCACCAAATAAGTCATTGTCAGATTAGATGCGGGTTTCTGACCACATTGCTGGCTTTAATGCGTTCACTGCTGAAAACACAACTGTTGTGTTAGGGGTACGGGAAAACGCAACGGTGTGCAGATCCGTAACAGTGGCTAGACAAGAAATCGGCTCAGCAGTCAAAGTGTTACAATAAAGCCATGAGAGTGAAAATCCTAAGGTCCCACATATGGATAGGATACTCTAGGTTCAATATCATAATATTCATAAGCCATATCCACCATCTGCTAGGTCTCGCCTCACATTTGCGAGAAAGATTAGACCATCATACATCATGGAGGCCAGGTCCGAATTGGTGGATCACATACCTCCGAAATAATTCTAGAGTGAGTGGATTTCGACACAGTATTTTTCTTAACAAAATGTGACAAAAAAAAAAGGTATTGGTACATTTATCTGTAGCCATGTGAAATGCAAATAGAACTAAATATTTTTCATCAATGTAACACTTACTATATTAGGGTAATATTAATCATGCTGATAACTGCACAGTTAATGATAGCGTAGGTAACTACAAAAGAATTTATCACTATAAGCTATGTTTTGATAACGTCTCTGATAGAGTAAAAAATCAGTAATTAAACGATTATATTGTCTATTTATCTTCCACCCTATTGTCTTCATTTTGATAACGAGTGTAAATGACGCGTCACTATGATAAACCTAGATACTGAGCCATAACTAGGATTCCCTGTTTCTAAGGAATCAGGAACTATGAGGCACATGCTCCCACTAATACTTTTTTTTTAAGATAACAAGTTATCCATTATCGTGAGGCGCTAATGCTTTTTTTTAGTAGTTTTTTAAGTTTGTTAAATTTCTTAGGTTATTTACTCGTGATTCTTATTTACTAAAGGGTTCCTGTGTTTAAGTGTAAGTCCAGTGCATGCTCATCAAATTTTTTTTATTTTTTTTTTTCCCACTATAACTTAGACCCTGAGCAAATAGGTGTGGTTTACACAAATATTTGCCTGGAGAGGGATTCGCACCTGGAACCTAACTTTTTCAGTTGGCTCAGATCCAATCATGCCACAGAAGCTGTCAAATGTCTATTCAAAAAGCTAACTTTGTGACAAATATCCTAAGTAAAGAAATGGCCAGAGATAAGATTGTACTTAGGCCACTACTAAATTCTCTAAGCAGGTGCATGTTTCAAATACATTTGTGTGGGCCGCACTGTAGTAGCGCTGCGTTAAACACATGTATGCTGCACTAACACAACAGGGGTGTTTTCCTTTACTCGTGGAAAGTTATAAAAAACACAACCGTTGTGATTTTCAACAGTGAATGTGTTGGGGTTGTGGATAAGGATAAAATTCTTATCAACATTGACCACACCGGTAAAGCCATGAGAAAAAGGTAGTATTGTTAGAGCAGTTGCAAGTAACAACAATAATAAGTCACACGATTAATCCTCAATAAAATTTTCCCATTATAGAAATTATCTGCCTCGCAATTTGTAACTAATTAGCTTTAACAAATTTCTACAACCAGATTTTCCAATAACATTGATGGGACATATGGCCCATATGGGACATATTCAACAAGTGAACATGATATCATAATACATTCACAAATAGTTTAGATAAGTAGTAAAATAGACTAAGGTCCAAGAGGATAAACACTTCGACTTTACTGCTATGCCTGGATTATCTATAATAATAACAAGAACCAATTTTCTCTAAATAACACTATAATTTCGAGTGTAAAAGTAACTCACGTTGGTTCATTTTCAGGACCATGGCCCGGTAGAGCCTGGAGAAAGGAGCCATCACGTTGTGTCCTTGGAGCCGCGAGGCATAATCCCTCAAACGATCCATAATCACGGATAGCGGCACTACTTCCTCATTAAATCAGTACCAAACACCCGATCAATACAGTGTAAACACTACTGAAGCACTAAATTTGACACACATTATCACCGTGAAGAATTACAAACCAAAAACTATATGAAAAACACTGGTCCAAACAGTAATTTCTAAATAGTGGTGCCGCGACGACTACGCATTTTCCGTGTTGTTTAATTTACACACTATTTGAGATTTTTCTTCGTGTAATTGGTCAGTAAATTAGCACGTATCTGTTCGCATCGTAAGAAAATTACTAAAAGCGTATAAAAAAATACATGCTGACATTACAAACAGCCGATCCGCGATTTGACGCGAATCTGCGTGCGATCGATTTCATTTCTCGCCCGTCCCTCGCTCGCCGCACGCCGATCACGGCTAGTGTTGTGTGTAATTGTTTGAAAAGTTATTTACGTAGGTGTTCTTTATTATTATTCGTATAAATTGTAATTATGTTAGCAATGAAAAAATTTTTGTAACAAAACATAACATATTATTAAGAATTAAAGACCCGCTATAGATACACATATCAGAAACAAAAATTATTCTTTTTAATATATAAAATAATTCAATTAATACCCTTTATTAATATTTGACACTCGACAGGTTTTGGAGAAATAAAAATTACATAGTTTGATAACATAGACCATTTTTTTACTTGAATATTATACCCCGTATACACTGTTTTTTCAACTTGAATAGGTATACCATCACAATTAAAACTAATACAACGACACCTCTCAAGGTATAATCCATTCAGTTGTTGGAGCCTGCCAAAGAAATATGCATACATATAACCCTCCCAAAACCCGAAATAAAATTTTATTATAAATACATACACCTGAAAAGCATAACCTTCTCTCTGGCGCAGTGAGGTAAAAAATATTATCGATTAATAACTTTGATACAGCACTATTGCTAATTTGAAAATAAGTGGCGCCACCTACAACGACCAGTAATTTATTTGACGTTTGACATTTCGTGTTTCAGTTGCCAGGTCAAATAATTACCCGAGTTTGTTGGTGAAATAATTTACGTTAAATGCAAAAATATTTTTAAATGAAGACCAAGACCATCGCATGTTATTCAGCTTCTTTTCGCTAAATGACCTCTTTATGGCAATATTATAAATACATAAATAATTATTTATGGCGAACAGCGACTGAACGGATGGTAAACCTATGACTACTTATTTAAACTTGTTATTTACTTAGAAATTGTAGGTCTTGGTATAATCGTATAACATGATAATTATACACTTTTATCCGTAGGACAACTTACCTTACTTGCACTGTACTTGGATGGGTGGCCGTAATTAAACTGTTTGTTTGTTCCTATCGATTGATATGACCTCTCGGTGAGAGTAGTTTGTTCATTGAATTTAGCAGTCGATAGGCCATGTCAGTCGCTCAACCACAGCCCCAGCTGCGTCACAGGAGGATGCCAATATTTTATATATTAGACGAGGACGCGGCTATGTAGTAAGTAATAGTAGATTGTACCACAAGGGAACAAAATAATGTATTTACGGCGAGAGCGATTTTTGAATCCAGAGCAAAGCGAAGGATTCTATAGTAGAATCCCGAGCGCAGCGAGGGGTTCTAGAGTAGAATCCTAAGGGTAGCGAGGGAGTCAAAGTACTTCGCTCGAGCTTAAATAATTTTGTTACCGTGTGGTACACGATACTTTTCATCCCAAGCTATGAGAAAAGTTCATCATACGAGAAAAAAATCTTTTGTCAACTAATAAATCGATGAACGCCGGCTGCATGCACGAAAAATTTGACACATTGTCCCGTAACGCTCATTGTACGCTTGCGCCGCATCTATCTCTCTTCTCTTCTTGACAGATTAATTATTCTTGCATTTTAAAAATCTGATTACTAGTATAATTACAAATATTTATTCTTGTATTATTAAAAAATGATTCATCTTTATTCATAAAAGTATGCAATCACTTCATCAATCTTATGTTACGACGTTGTCACGTTAAAATATCGTCCGTAAACCAACTTTACAGACAACCAATTCTTTTTAAATTTGGATAGCCAATGCCGCGTCGGCACGCGCTGTTTTATTTTATTGCCAGCCAGGACTTTATTGAAGCGAATTGCGTTCAAGCTTTTTAATTAAACAGTGTTCCAAATTCAAAACTCATTTCGTCACTGTTATTAAGTGCGCGGAAAAGACCCACTTTGCTCGCACTTATCGAGGAGCAAAATGCCTCTTTACGAATTCATGGGATGAAAACAACTTAGTGTTCATGTAGGTAGGTACGTAACAATTATTATAGATCTAGGTAGGTAACCTACAAAATGTTTCCCATCAGCAATTTCACTACAGTCGAAAACAACCTGCAATAAATACAATCGACCGCAATTGAGGTGCAATAATATTAAACAACAGTCCTCAGGGCTCGAGCCAAATACGTAGCGGGAAATGTTAATGAGCTCCAACCACAATATCGCGAACAATTTGTACCATTATTAACGAAACGAAGCTGTTTATTGCATTTTAAACTATACTGGTGCGTAGATACGGTGTTTGGTTTTGGTGTCTGCTCCATGTTGGGCGCCAAATTGCTTTGGATAGGTAACTATAGTCGTGTAAAATTATTTTCTGCATAAGTTAAAGCGATCGGGAGGTACATACATTTTAATACGAACTTTGAGACATCTTGAAACTCAAAGACAGCATACAAAATTACGTTCTAGATTATTCCTACCTAGATTTTTTTACATCGTAACGTAACATTTAGAAGGTACTTAGGTACTCCAAATATATCACAGTTTGAATAAAACAGTGCCTAATCTTAACCGTCATTTCAACCCATACACATCAAGTGGACATAGGTTTTCCCCCAAGAATCGCCACTTTGGCCGGCACTATGCCGAATGCCGATCGCATCCATGGGTTTCCCGCTGCCAAAATAAGGCCATCGGTCTATTAGAAGCTAGTGGATCCATTTAAGTCATACTTGCCCCTAAATCTCACGTTACTGTTGCGTTGAACTATTCTAACGTGAAGCTCTGCAAATAGAAATGAGCTCAGGATTGAAGTTTCCAAGAGTTCTACAGAAAACCGGGAGTGTTGCAGGGAGTAATGACAATTTAAACTTCCTTAATTGGCAATACGTTTGAGCAAGTCTCCTACTCATATCTAATTAAAGTTGTTCCCTTTGTTAATTGTCGCTTTGACATTGTCAGTTAATTACCAAATATATTGCGAGATGTTGGTATGATCTCGTTCGTACTTTGTAGTAGGTAGGTAGGTACACATGTCTTTCATTTATATTGGTATCTTGCATTATATTTTACAATATTGTCTATTTGTATGCAAAATCTAACACCATACCTATATACCTATATTTTTGCCACGTTTCCTGTATTTTGGCTGCCGTTTGTTTGCCTGTATTGTAGGTACAAATTTTGTAATCGATTTTAAAACCCAACTTCCCGATGTGATAGAGATTTGGATGTGTCGTCCTACTTTATTTGTTCTTATTTTTTTATTTTCTCCAATATCAAAAGAAATATTGCATTCCCCTCGCGTTTTAAGTTCTGAAACAACTGTATGCATTATAGTTACATTTATTTATTTAATTATATATTAATTTAAAAACATCTCATTACATTTTCAAGACGTTTTGTAGTTACCTGTAATAAGTAACTTAAATACAAACAAAGTTACATAAATCAGGAACTTCGTGTTTTTCTTTACTATACTACGCTAATCGTGTTTACGTTTTATTAATTAATTATTAATTTCTTTAAAGCCTTAGCCCCACCTCAACCTACTGACATACCTACTTGCGCTTACGCACTGCACTGGATCCGACCTACCGACTGCTTCTTGGAATTAGTATTGTTTTTTGAAGAGGTACTTAATAGGTCAATAGAAGATAATTATCTACTTTGTTATTACGATCTACTAGGCCTTTTCTACAACAGTCTGCCAGAGGAAGTAGGTTTGCAAGGATTAGTGTGCAAAAATTACAGTTTTCCGGCACAGTGTTAATTGGTTACAGTTTGAAAACTAATCTGTGTCCATGAAATTTTATGTTGAACACGAATGTTCAGGACTGATGGCGAGCGTAATGCAAGATGGTGGATTTTGTTTACACTCGTGCTAAAGTGCAAGAGTCGTTGATCGCTAGGATTTTTTGCAAAAACGCTCTATAATACCAAATCCGATATGTTTGTGTCACGCGCAGTGGGAGCAGCTTTAACCGCGTACGTGCGTGATCGATTCCCGTAAGTATGAGTCTCGCTCCTTACTAGTTAATCAATTATCTTGTTCACTCGTGCTCAAACAGCTTTAACACGTTCGCTGCGGGGCCATTTTTCATGGACATTCAGCCAGTGCGTATGAGGTCTTGTAGAGGAAAAGTTGAACTTCTTTGCAGTACGTATGAGACCTTTCCGGTCTCACAAAGCCTTTCCAACCCCTGTCACTCTGTGCGGGGCAGAGTGAAAGGAAGCGATTTTGACTGCCGCACCAGCAAGAAGTCATGCATGTGGTTTATTCGACCTCATAATGCAGTGGACGTGTTAATAATTGGATCGACCATTGACGTGTCGCGCGCAGTGAGTGCAGCGCTCACCACGTGCGTGCCCGATCGATCCTCACAAGGCTGACTTTTGCTCTTTACTAGTGAGTGTATTCATTATCTCTTTACAGTCGTGGTCGAGCACGCTTTTTTAGTTAATCGATTGATGTGAAGTGGATAATTCCATTTGAATGTTATGTTAGTTAGGCTGGGCTGTTGGCAATGGATGGAACAGAATAGAAAACTTCTCATTGCACGTCAAGAAGAAACAAAATACAATAGAATCCTTACTTATATTATAAATGCGAAAGTAACTCTGTCTGTCTGTTGCTCTTTCACGCCTAAACTACTGAACCGATTGAAATGAAATTTGGTACAGAGATAGTCTAGAGCCAAAGAAAGGACACAGGGTACTTTTTATCGCGAAAAAAGCATTGTAAGGGTTTGAAATAGGGGATGAAAGTTTGTATGGAAGTTTCATCATTTTTGAAGTTAGAAGGTTGAAATTTATATTTAGGCTTTTGATTAAATATAAATAAATTTGGCATTTAAAGTTTGTAAAACTTTACCCATGAGGGGGTAAAATAAATATAGGGGATGAAAGTATGTATAGAAATATTTAAGGTTTCGGCTTAACCACTGCACCGATTTAAAAAAAATATTTCACTAATAGAAAGCTACATTGACAGCGAGTAACATAGGCTATATTTTATCCCCATATTCCCGCGGGAACAGGAACTACGCGGGTGAAACCGTGGGGCGCAGCTAGTAATGAATAAATGAAATAATAAACAAACAAAAAGTACTTAGTACAATGGGCAATCTTTTCCCTTGGAACGATTTCTTCCAGGCAGCCTTTTGAGGGACAGAAAAAAAATTGTAATAAAATAGGAGACGTATGAATTAGGATTTATGAATGTGAATAAGTAATATTAGAGGCGATGACTCTGGGTGACGAGCTCAGTGCAATGTCACGCAGGATTATACAATGCAAAATTCTGGGTGGCACTGTAACTGTTATGGACAGGCGTAGCGCTTACCATTAGGTGAACGACTGGCTCGTCTCGTCACTCAGTCAAATGAAAAAAATATATACTTTGAGACAAAATTGCGTAAAAACTGAAGACACTTCAAGAAGTGTTTCCTTTCCTTTCTCACAAACTGAAACCGAAATATTCCTGATACATTAATGGGTAGGTATCTAAATTAGAAGCGGTGGTAGCCTAGTGGGAGAGCGTCCGCCTTCCAATCAGAAGGTCGTGAGTTCAAATCCCAGTGCAGGCACGTACCAATGTGTTTCTGTAAAACATATGTACGTAATTATCACTCGCTTTTTGGTGAAGGAAAACATCGTGAGGAAACCCACATAACCTACCCGAGAATTATTTCGGAGGTCGGTATGTTATCCACCAATCCGGACCTGGCCCCCGTGGTGGAATATTTCCTAACCCTCCTCACGAAAGTGAGGAGAGACCCGTGCCCAGCAGTGGGACGTTATGGGTTGATGATGATGATGATGATCTAACTTAAGGTAGCTTCCAGAGTGAAGTACGTAGCATGCCATTCTAGGAAACAAACTGAACGGAATTGTTAATTGGAGTTCTCACACAAAGACAATCGTATATAATATGTACGTATAGGTTACAATTACAATTCTCTATCAAGTAGAAGTAGAAATGGAAATGATCCGCCACATCTTTTTAACATCAGAAGATAAACTAAACTAAGTATCACCGAGTGGTAACCATAGGATTAGGAGTCATAAATTAATGGCAACTGATAAATTTAAAGGGAAACCAAAGTACGCGTTTTTTGAACTATAATTTTTGACACTAAAGTAGATTAATTAGTTAACAAGGATTCAAAAAGAAATTTTGCATTGAAATGGAAATTAATGGTAGGAAAGTACTTAATTTCAATAATAAGGATATAATTATACTATAAATGACTTAAGCATGTAGTAACATGATCGCTCGTCAACTTATATGGCAGGCTAATGAGCTTAGAAATTACTATCCAATTATAATGCCAGTGTTTATTAAACTTAGGCATAGCATCGTTGAAATGGACATAATAAAATTGTTAAAATAAGGGATGGTCAGGTTTGACGAAAACGTGCGCAAATTTATGTTACAATAAGCGGTGGTAGCCTAGTGGGAGAGCGTCCACCTTCCAATCAGAAGGTCGTGAGTTCAAATCCCAGTGCAGGCACGTACCAATGTGTTTGTGTAAAACATATGTACGTAATTATCATTCGCTTTTTGGTGAAGGAAAACATCGTGATGAAACCCACATACCTACCCGAGAATTATTTCGGAGGTAGGTATGTTATCCACCAATCCGGACTGGGCCCCCGTGGTGGATTATGGCCTTACCCTCCTCACGAAAGTGAGGAGAGACCCGAGCCCAGCAGTGGGACGTTATGGGTTGATGATAATGAAAAAGTGCCGTGAAAGATAATAGAATTTGACTTCTCATGTCAGAAACTGCGATTTACGGGCTCCCATCCAGTTTCATAGAAAGAAAGAGAACCAAGAAGCTTGTTTTTGTTTGAGACTTTTCCAAATAGACTTATGTGGTGTGGTTGAAAAATAATTAACAAAATGTAACGATACCTTTGTGTCTAAGATACTATGTCAGGTTAGAGTCTCGGTACCTATATCGTCGCCTAAATTTTAGGCGCTGATAATTCTAGATCAGTGAAAGCAAGTTCGAAGGTTACGTAAATCAACAAAACAAATAACAAATATTTTTCAAAAAATGAGTATAAGCTTCTGATGAAGAAAAATATTGAATTGGAAGAGCAGATGAGTTTACCTGGCTGGTTATCTATAACCCTTAGAAAATCTACCATCAACCCCCTTTCTGGGTGTTTTAGCTGCTGTTCTTCATTGACCACCAATCGTATTCTAGGCTTACCGTGTAAACCATTGACCAATCCTCACGCCACCAGGTGAGATAGGTGTCAAACACAAGCTTAAATCGAATAAAAGATCTGCGCTCAAACACATTCCTTTGATGAGACACTTCTTATCGACTTGAGAGCAAAAATATTCGATATTCTATGATATGGAGAGTCATTCTAGTACTCACCAAGCCTCCTAAATCTCTCCAGCACAGCAAGCAAACTCATTCTTCAAGCACCGTTGGAGTCCATGGCGTCTTCTCAAGTCCTCAATCGGATGTGACCACGGTGAGGTAGTAGTCTATAACGTGAGCCACGTAGAACAGGAGGCAGGTACCGATGTACATGAAGACGAGGATCTGCACGAGCATCGTGTCGCTCGGGTCACCCGCGCTGACTGTCCGTCTACAGCCGCGGGAAGCCGTAGGAAGCAAGGTGAATCGTGAACACTTACGTCGGCGACGGGCGTTACGCAGTGGTCAAGTGTAATCCGCTATTTGCGATAATGTTTTAGGTGGGTGTTGTATGTTGTTGTATCTGCGCTGATGTATTCGTAAGATGTTCATTTTTGTTTTTGTCCAAACAGGTGAGCAGTAAAAAAAACAATTATTTCATTTTTTTTAATGGTGCCGAAAAAACATGTCTCTTCATTAGAGTACGCTACTTGGAACCAAAATTAAAAAAACAAATAATTATTATGTCGGCAAAAGTTTACAACAGCGAAATACGTAATAATGACATAAAAAAAACAGATTGTTCTACCGTTCTACGTTATCTGTTATTAGATGATACCCGAACTGGATTTATGTTTGACCTAGAAAAGTTGCAGCCTTACCATCTCCTAAAACTTTCTACGAAAATTAATAAATTGAGGCACCTCGTAATCCGAACGAAGTCGTCCCAAAGTTAAATCCACTATATTTGGACGTCCATTTACTGTGTCACAGTTATGTATGAGAACAGCTAATGAATTATGCTGTTTGGCTTATCTTGGACTTTCCTGCATCTCAAACAGAAAGTAAACACGTCCCCGTATAGTCCTAATCCTAATATGACTAATTTAGCCTTCGGATCTAGTAGTAAAGTTTTCGGAGCTACAGAGTATTCTTTTACTTGTTCCCTTTTTCTCAGTGTTCATTGTGAAGGATGAAACCAGCCTTCTCAAAAGTAATTTGTGTAAAATACATCAATGGTTTCAAGCGTAAAGCGGTTTTGAACGCATAGTCATATTTCATGAAGTGATTTTATAAACTGCAGTCAATGCAAGCTTACCCAGTACAAAATAGCGGGTACCCCTAAATTTTTGATCGGGTATGTATATTGACAGTAATTAATTGACCCAAAATGAGGTAGTGCTGCCGTGCTTGCCCTTACTGGAACTTGGACCAGTATTATTGTTATACTCACTTTCTTTGCCGTCGAGAATAGCCGTCTCTGGTACTGCCAGTCGCTCTGCATTGTTTTCCACCTGGTGCAGCGGCAGTTCCACTGCCTCCGTGCCTCCTGGCCACGCCATGCCACATCACACTAGCATCACTTCTATTTATAAGTCCAGTTCAAGTCTCTCAACTTCCAAGTTGTGTTAAATTTTCCAAAAGTTTTGTTATTCTTGTTAAATAATATAATAGAACACTTTGTGTTAGTTAGGTTACACTTCGCAAAAGGCGCCTTTTAGTGATTCGTCTTCGATAATTAGTATCCACTTAATGAACACACTTGGACACTAATTTGAAACGTAAGATTACGTTTTATAAGTTTCTGCTTCAGCGACTACTACTGTATGTATATTTTTTTATAAATATATTGCTGTATCTTTTTATGTATGACATTAGTGGAGGTTAAATAGAATTTAGAGGTACAATGTCCTAAGCACAAAATGGTATTTGAGTCTTAAAAAAACCCAGTCTCAAAATGATAAATCCTCAGTCGACTTGTACAATATGGCGGCATTATACAAGGTAACTTTTAGAAAATGCTAATAAATCAAAACCCAAAAGCATTCTTAAGGCAGATTGCACAGTTCCCAGCTCCTCAGATACCACCCGTTGGCACAGATCACCTAATAGTTCTCCGCTGGTGCAGATTATGCAAACTCAGTTTGCATTTCCACTAGTAGGTACTTTACCAACTTTACTGTAAATCTCACAGAGCCTGTTTATGACAGCTAACTCCCGGTAGGAGTGCTCTAGATCTGTTAATTTATTTCAGTTTATAAATTAAGTACTTACTTAGCACTTTTTATGTTAATTTTAATTGCCTCCCAGCTTCTGCGTTAATTTTATGTCGCCTAATTTTAAACAGGAACCACTTAATATTTATGTACTTACTAGTGGTAATTATACGTAATTAGTTCCTATTTTTTTAGAACTGGCACTAGTTGCATTATTTTACGTACTTTCCACAAATTATAATAAAAAAAGTTTGTCTAAGAACTCGCAATCAGCGTTTGGAAATACGATTTCGGTAAACGGCAATGACAATGATATCACAGAATTATGTCGTTTATACTGGTGTATAATAATAATTATATAGGTAATTAGGTACCAACTAAAACTAACTACTTTAGCTCTTGATAACTTTGTGGGCGTACATACAGCAAGTTCAGTTCAGAACTTCCCCAATCTCTGTCTCACGGGAAACTCCCTCTTTGAGAGACACTTTAGAAAACCGGCAAGGACTACACGCATACGACTTAATCGAGTTAGCTAAATACTTAATTAGAGTTTACACACCAATAACTATGTTTCCCCATATGAATGAAAAATCAAAGCACTTTCAACAATTCAGTCTATAAACACATTAAACACTTTCTTATTTCATATTTTATTCATAAGGTTTAAAAGTAGGTGTCACTGTGTAAAGGCTTACAGCTACTGAAAAGTCTGATTAGTTAAAATGTCGTTAGGTATGTACTTTTTAAGCGAACAATTTAGCTACCATTTTTTTTTAAAAATTAGTTAATATATATAAGAGTAAATTAGGTATCAGGTTCACTGTAATTATTTTGTGACGCACGGAACCACGTCTTTGAGTTAACGGTATCATAAATACACTGATGTTGACACTCGGTTATGTTGTTATCAATTGAAGAAGTTCCCATACAGATAGATTGATAAGATACAAGCTTTCTTTGCCTTGTGTTTGATTAGCCGCACCTACATATCTATCGGTTAGATAGTATGATATTACAAATTTGTTAACTGGGCCATTTTTATATATCATTGCCAACATGATATTTAATTTTGAATTATACTTAATGACAGAAAATACTTCAAGTCTTAATGTCTTCCACTATTTATAGTAGGGGAGCCTACGGTGCTAAATGGGCATAGCTCGGCTCTAAACGCACGGCCCTACATAAAGGACTTACGTATATATGGTGGTACCTTCCTTATGTTAATCTATCACGCTTCAGTATATCCCAAAATCCCCCATCGACCTCCCCTACCATTAGAAATAGTAACTGAATCGAGTTTTTTTTTCAGGATTAGATACTTAATGATTTTATGCGAAGGTATTAATTAAACGTTTTCAATTGTAACATTTATAATTAAGGCAATTTTTTATACAATGTGTCCATTATCCCCGAAACTTCAAGCAAACCGCATGGTACCCGCACCACGCCCGTTGCGAATCCGCAATCCATGACGTCACATGCGAGTCAAATACCAGGGTAGCCACGTTGCAGGCAATTTGTAGAATAAATCTTGTTCCGACACTAAGAAACGCATGGGAGCGTCGCAGGTGTGTCTGCAGTGACGTCAGGTAGGAATCAAGGCAAGGCTACGGTGGCTACACGTTGATCTTTCAAAGATTAAGTATCTAAGATGTCTAATAAACGATGAAATTATATCTTAAAATTTCGTGTATGTTTTAGAATATTGATATCTTGCACGGTTCCCGAAGATTTATAATGAATATAAAAAATTAAAAGTAACGAATTACAGATTACAAATGTCGCAGCGAAGGTTGACCTATCGTTTGTGACGTCATGTTAGCGAATCACGAGAATTGAGGCACTAGTTCCGGTCCCAAAAGGGGAAAGTCCGGAATGGAAATTAGAATTAATGATGTTTTAACCGATGGTATTCGGGCTTGGCTATTTAGCCTTTTTAACGAAATAATTTTTTTTTTAGGATCATCATAAGTGGTGCATAGATAGATAAACTCTTTATTGAAACACCACAGAACAAGAAAACTTAAAAACCAAAACAAATCCAATTTAACAAATAGTGTCACAATGTTCGGTCTTGTCTTAATCGGTCTTACATTTACAATTCTACACTATACCCTACGTAATACCCTTCTTTAAAGTTATTGAGTACTTTTATTACGACTTTAATAACTCCGACAGTAATTTAGGTCCTATTTGAACGTCAGTGTTGAATAAATGATCGCTGGTTATTTATTGACACCTTACCAGCCATTCCACTTCAAAGTGTCAAACGTCATTAACAATGTTAATTGACACTTTTGAGGCTAACCTTAAAGCTTCAAACCTCATTGTCGATGACAGAACATCACGTGGCGCCAATCAGGCTAAAAATATCCCGCTGTGTCCATGGTCACTGTAAGGTTGTAAAGTGAGTGACATAACCCTAGACGCACCCCGGTTTACGATGGTGATTAAACTAAGTGAGGCCATGGCTTTACTGGTCCAATAATGAGCCATAACAGACGAACAGTGTGGATACACGATAGATTTGGGTACGTCGGTGTAGGGGTGGGCAGAGATTGGGTAGGCGGAAGAAAGCATAGGTGGGCCAAACTTTGAATAGTATACCATCACAGCATATGATAGGTCCTCGTAGTGCCTTTTTGATCTTTTTTTAAATATAGAGTGGCAAACACGCTGACGACCCGTCGGCTACCGCCGCCTATGGACACCTGCATACTCAGAGCATTGTTGATGCGTTACCTACTATCTAGAGCTCTTTTCACGTTTCTCTTGAAGAGCTCCATATTATACTTCTCCGTACGATGACTCATGCAAATAATCATGCTCATGCTTATCAAGATCATGGGCATATTATGTAACCTTCTATCGTCACCTGCAATAGGTATGGTTCTGAAAAAGCCCAAACTCGGGACATGCCAGCGAGCAATGCGACGCAGTAATCTGGGCGTCAGACTCACAGATCACAATATCCCGCCACAAAAAGCTAAAGTTGGACAAAAAGCAGCAAGCTTGAATTGGCACATCGATCGTATGTCGGACGATCTCTGGGCCTAAACCACAACGATGTAGTGGCGGCTGGCCCAGGTGGAGATTTTAATCAAAAGATTTTTATCGTGCGGAATGGAAAAGGCATTGGTCGCACTTTTATATTGCGCTGGGAAAATCACACCTTAAAAACATAAATGTATGATCCTTGATGTTGTAAAGAAATAGGGATCGATCTAGTCCCGAATCAAAACCATTCCAATTCAAACCCCAACACTGGAAAAGAAAATTATGACTGTGGTCAAATCAATGTGACCCATCTGGCGATTGGAACTCCTACCTACGTAAAATCAGTTGGGAACTCCAGAGCAACCGCACCCTTTACGTCATTTTATGGACAATGTTGCCTACCCAAACCAGAAGTATTAGGTAGACGGTCAATCTCAGTCTACAATAAAAACTTCTGCATGGTTGCTCTCCGGAAACATATTAAAAGTTTAATATCGCACGAGAACAGCCCACCCAGCTTTGGAACCTGGCCAAAGTTAGCAGGCCAGGTGGTCAACATGGATTAACACTCACGTTCTACCTGTCATTAAACTGTCGTTTAATCGCAGAACTTATAGTAGGGTGAAACCGTTTAATTTATATTTACGGACTGTGCTGTGACTATTTATAAACTAGAACTAGGATGGAACTGTTGAAATTTTTTAGGGCCTGATCCTAAAATACTTTTGATAGAGGTTTGCTTCCTATTTTTAAATTTAAGTTAAGTGTAGTGGTTTTAGATTAGTTTGGGGATAAGATTAGATTAGTATTAGATATTTTGTGGTAATTAAGTAGTGGACTAACGTTAAATAATAAAAATAAATATTGTCACCTTATAAAATATTGCGGATCGTGATGGTGGTACTTAATTTTTTTATGATACTTGGTGACGAGACGAGCACGGCTTTCACCTGGTGGTAAGCACCACGTTGCACACAACAGCTACAGTGCCACCCAGAACTTTGCATTACAAAATCCTGTGCGGCAATGCACCGCGCTATTCCTTGAGAAATCGGTTCTAATATCTCATAAATGCCCAGTAAATTCGCTGGAAACACTGCCCTTCAAACCGGACCACAGTAATGTTTGCACATTACTGCTTGGCGGATGAATATCTGGCAAAGGTGTGTACTCTTGCAGAAGAGGCCGACCACAACTATACTATCAGTTCTATTCGCAGATAACTTCTAAAGATTATAGAAAAATTCGAATTTGTCAAAAAGTCATTAATACTTTTTGAACTTGCTTAAAGGTAGATAAGTGCAAAGAGTGTTGAGGTGGTGTTGGTAGTGATGGTAGTGGGTAGTATCTAACTAAAATCTACGATAAAAATGTAAGGTACGCTCGTGGTTCACCTATTTATATATAAGAAGGTAATCACCTGCCTACAGGTAGATAAATGAAAGTCTGAAGGTAAGAAAGGCTTGTAAAAAGAAATTGGACAGAGTTAACCAAACTATCCCATAACTTGCCCGCATTTACTACTTTGCAAACAACTTGACTAACAGCCTTTAGGGAGTGCTTACTTGTATACGACTGAGTTTTATGCTTTCAACTTTCTAAATCTTCACAATCTGTCACACTAGCTACGGCTCACGGCTTTACCCAGATATTTTAAGTACCCTATACGCTATTCAAGTACCTTAAATATTCGAATACTAAATTTTATCAAAATCCGGCCAATCGTAATGGAGCTGAGTGATAACAAACACATGCAAAAACTCACGAACCTTCATAGGGATTAGAATTAGGATATAATTTTGACAAAAATAACAACTATGTAAGTATGTATGACAAGCTTCAATTCATAGGTGACGGCAAGGGTTTAGGTACAATAAACTACCTACACCTACCTAAACAGCTGACCCTTGGCCGACGCCCAGTCGGCCGTCCCAGTACCGCTGGATAGAAGAAGAAGGGAAGGACTTGCGCGAGCTCCAGGTGGAGGCTCCAGGAGGAGGTGACACAATACAGACCGAAGTTGCAGCTCTTATTATCGGAGGTCAAGACTCACTTAGGGTCATTGCTCTATTTTAGTTAGTTAGTTACCACAAAGAAACCTAAACTTATCATAACTCTACCTACCTAAGTACATCTTACTAGTAATTATAATTAATGTGAAATTTTGTATGTTGAGATTTTTGTTACATAATCACGAAAGAACAGCGAATTGATTTGGATGGAATTTGGCACACAAATAGTTTATTACCGGTATTGAAACGTAGGATTCTGTTTATACCGAAAACATTAACGGTTTCTGTGGGATAATACTCAACGGGGGTGAAACCGCGGGATGCAGTTAGAATATTAACATAATCTTGCTTTATGGTACCTGATCAGACCTTAAGATAATATACTATTGGCTTTTTTGTGACCCTATTATATCCTATTATCATTTCAGGCGATCACTGATTCAGATGGACCGGTTTCCTGGGACAAAAAAACGGGGTAATATGATTATTGGGACACCGGAAATATCCTAATAACATTTCGTGTAAAAGACAGGAGAGATCTCTAAATACAACATTATATAAATATAGAAAGAGAGAGACACCGATACATAACAGTGTCAATATAGGAAATGTTATACTTAGGAATCTATTCTCGCATATAAATAATTGATTCTCTGCCATGATCTGTCTAATGCCTTAGGATACACCAGCTCTGATAATCTTGGAGTAAAGATCTGCTTGCTCGCAACAAACTGCTAAACAAACTTCGATCCCTTTAACATATCATTATGCGTCATAAATATGCAATACCTATATGTACTTTTCGCTTTTGATTGTTTAAGGGGAGAACTTCAGGAGCCGAGCTTGGAAACTGGCAAAGTTAGAAGTACAGTTTAAATGCAAGTTTTACAATGTCTGTTCCTATCATTTTATGCAAGTTTAATAACTATAGTAAGTAGGTACCTATCGGTAAACCTAGAAGAGGTTTTCAAACACTTCATTATCTTGAATTTCTAGTGGTAACCGCAGTGAAGATCCGTATCTATCTACATAAAAGTGTAAACGTAAGTAAGTAATTATTGGGACTAATTTCTGGAACTACTGATCTGATTCTGATAATTATTTCCCGGATAAAAAGCTACTATTCTCGAGTGACATAAGTGTGGTGTGGTGGGAAGTTCACATACAGTGTTGTGTGGAAGACATAAGCGTGGTGTGGTGGGAAGTTCACATACAGTGTTGTGTGGAAGACATAAGTGTGGTGTGGTGGGAAGTTCACATACAGTGTTGTGTGGAAGACATAAGTGTGGTCTGGTGGGAAGTTCACATAGTGTTGTGTGGAAGATATAAGTGTGGTGTGGTGGGAAGTTCACATACAGTGTTGTGTGGAAGACATAAGTGTGGTGTGGTGGGAAGTTCACATACAGTGTCATGTGGAAGACATAAGTGTGGTGTGGTGGGAAGTTCACATACAGTGTTCCAGTTTAAAGGGCACTATTTCCAGTGACGGCTTAAAACGAATTTAAAGTTCTGGATGGCGCTGCTACTTTAATGGCCAATCGTTCGCTTACCATCACTTTTTCGTATAAAGATAAAGAAGCTTTACTCTATTCAATATCTGAAATACGAGTCGTATCATACTTTTATCGGCGCGGCGCGGCGTTCGTTTTCCTGTAATATGTATGTTTTACCGGTAATTCCTGAGATTGTCGAGTTCAACCAAACAAACTCTTCAACTTTATTTATTTTAGAATAGATTTAGCCTCACTTTCGGATGTGTTAGAAATCTTGCGATAGATTTTTCTACTACTTGTGACTACATAGCGATTCTCATAAAACTTCGCACACGAGTTCAGCCCCTTGACAATATAACATTATGATAATATCAACCTTCATTTTGTTCCTCAAATTCTGATGCTACATAACTAGTATCTATCTTTTTTTTTATTAATAAATAGGTTTGCGTTTGACCACTATATAACCTGATGGTAAGTGTCAATGTGATGTACGATGGAACACGCTTACCTAGAAGTAACCTATTCACTCGTGTCTTAAAGACTCCCAGGTTATACCTAAACCGAAAGACATGAAAAACTGCTGATTTTATTATGCCAATTTTTTTTTTTACTTGGTTTGATGTGGCATTGTGGTGTGGCTAACCTTTAATGTGACCTCTAACCCTTAATATGGGGTCTAACCCTTAATTAATATCCAGGGATCAAGCAGAGTTTCTTGCCGGCTATTCCGGTGGTGGAGTCGGTTAACTTTAAGGAGTGCCCTTTTAAGGCACATGTCTGATTTTGTCGTTTTGGGGATTTTAGTTTCCAAATCGGGATAGCTACAATGGTTAAAAATACATACTTTTGTGAATCGTCATTAATTTTAATCGGATGGTCAGTTTTTTTTAAATCGTTTGATAATGATCGAATATAATACAGACTCAGGTTAGTGAAAAGTCGGAACAATGAGCGTCCCGACCAAGGGTGTGTTGGGACGTGAAAACGGGACATCTGGCAACACCAATTAGTAATTATGTCACAAATACACAAACATCCAAGCTGTAGCATTTTGTATTATATATTACTAGGAATCTTCTGTGGTTCGACTGCAGGCGACATTAATTAACTTAGTTCTATAGAAGTAATTAATCACGGTAGAAGCGCTCTGGAAAATTTCCCCGCGAGAGAGCTTGTTGATACGATGTTTTATAATTACATCACTCACTATACAACACGACTACCAACTGAATAATATTTGGTTTTGTGGTATATAGTTATTTACTTAAAATTTTCACTGCTGAACTGTTTTACTTTTTTGTCTCTTTTGCGAATCATCACACAACGTGTGTGTGTATATACTGTTTACTGGCGTTGTGTCGTAAGTTGTAACCAAAATCAAACAGCATTGCGTACACATAACTCGTGTGATAAAATTGACAATACAGCAGCGCAGGTTCGCACACCAGGCGTTATTTGGCTTGCCGTAAAATTATAAAAACACAGACGTGTGTGTTTTCAGCAGTAAAAACCGTTTTATCGTGCACTTTGGAATTAAAAGAGTGTATTTTCGTTTCGGTATGCTAGCGTAGGAGTCGTGGTCGTGCTTTCTAGCGCGACCACTCGAATTTTAATATACTGAAAATCAATTTTATTCCATCACTAGCTGCGGCCTGCGGTTTCACCCGCATAATTCAAGCTTTCCCACAATAACTCTCTTAAAAGCAATATATTTTCCCCGTTTTTGTCACATTCTGCATTGATGCTCCGCTCCTATTAGTCGTAGCGTAATAGTATATAGCCTATAACCTTCCTCGATAAATGAACTATTCAACACAAAAAGAATTGTTCAATTCGGAGCAGTAGTTCCTGAGATCCTAGCGTTCAAACAAACAAACTCTTCAGCTTTATATATTAGTATAGAAGTATAGATGAGTAATTTTTTTTAAGCTTACTATTTTAAACTGTAAAAAAAACAAGTAAATAGTGTTTCTCATCATAGACGGAAATATAGCGGAATGTATTTATCACAATTTTAAGCTACCAATATCAACAAACCATCTTCATTATTATAAGCATTACTGCTAGGACTAGATTATATTAAAACACTTTGAATACGAAATGAGACAAAGTTCCTTTTGAATAGATTAATAAAATGATGCTTTTATTGCTCGGAAGAAAATAAATAGGCTGATGTAGGTATCCGTAGAAAAACAACAATAAACTCGTAGATTTCTACCTAGCAACGCAGCTTTCTTTCCAGTCTCTACCATAGCAATGTTTCATTTGTCACACCAGACGATTTACTCTGATTCTGGGATCTGGGTATATTAGAGTTTGTGTTGTAGGACCATGGTCCTTGGAGTTCCCGATTCCCGATACTGAGAAACCTACAATATTTGAGCGTGACGCATTATTATCATTATATTTTAATTATGTATTAAAATAATGCAAAAGTCTTTATTCCGTTTCATAGGCACAAAAATATTTCTGTACGTATAAAAGCTCGTCGGTTATCGATATTCAACGAGACAATCGACAGTAATAATTCAATTACCTAGATACTTATTAAGTTAAACAGTGGTTAAACATGATACCTCACCAATAAGTAAAATTGAAGACGTAAAATCACTAAAGTTTACTTGTTAATAATTGTCACAGTTTAAAGTTTAGATATGCTTGTTTGTGATACGTCCGTGTAGGGCGGCGGGTTGGGCGGGCGTGCGGTCGCCTCGCCTCGCCGGCCGGCACTGGGCTTTCAAGCAACTTTCCTTCCGGCCGCCAGGCAAAACTTCCGCAAACTTCCCGCGAGCTTCTGGCAATCTTTGATTTTCAAATAAATTCGCTTTTCAACTCTCTTGGGGAAATTATTGTATTTTCGTTCGGTGGAAGTTGTTTGTTTTATTTAGATTAGATACACACACACACACATACATACACACAGGCACGCCTTTTTCCCGTTGGGGTAGGTAGAGACTACATCTGCCGCGGAAGTCCACTTTCGCACCCGTAGCCCCGACAACAAAGGCGTCCCGGTGGAACACCCTGGAGTTTAGTGGGTATACCCGTCAGACTAGCTGGCGGGGGAGTCCCATATAACCACCCAGCCCACACCCGGGTCTGGTGGTATGCGTACTGCATTCCCCAGGTAAAAAAAAGGTAGAGACTACATCTAGATAGATCTGGATTAGATAACGGACGAATTTGGTTAATACGGGAAATGCTTTTACCATCAAAACTGCTTTACAAACAATAAACCATTACAGGCGTATAACTTAAGTTTGATTAAACAGTTACCGTCTGGGTAAATATTTTATTTCACCAATGAGTAATGAGTCAAGGAGAATAAACAATCCACGATGGGTCGGGTGAGGCAGGAACGTGATAATTAGAGCAATTGGGTATTTACAAATCACTACTGCTTGGGGTAATATTTACTTTGATAACTTTGAACAAATTTCTAACATGCCAACACGGTGGTAGTAGTAAGTATGATTAAAGAAAAGCTCGTGTAAATTACTAGATAGTTCTTTACGTTTATTTCCCGTTGGGGTTGCCTACCCCAGTCTAAATTTTTCCACAAATTACTACTTGTTTGTTTCTTTCTTTTCTTTTTTATTTTTTGTCTTTATATATTTTCTTTTTGCTTTCATTTTAAAAATTTATATTAGTTATTAAAAGCTGAATTCTAGAGCTGCGTATGTATCCCTATCGTCAGCTTCCTATTGCGGTAATATTTCTCTATGTTTTTTTTTTATTTGACTGAGTGACGAGACGAGCAAGTCGTTCACCTGATGGTAAGCGCTACGCCGGCCCATAACAGATACAGTGCCACCCAGAACTTTTCATTGCATAATCCTGCGCTGCACTGTGCTGGTCGCCCTGAGACATCGGCTCTAAAGTCTCATATGCCCAGTAGTTTCACTGGAAACAGCAATGTAGGTACTTTGATGGTGACCTATAAAGGTGAGACTAAAGCGATGCAGTGATTTGCTACAAATAGCTCGATGGGGTTCCGAACCGCCGAGTTGTGGAAATCACCGTTTACGATGTACTATAATATATATAATATGTATTAATATAACTGCTTTATTGCTCATAGAATGTTGTAAACGACAAAGTAACGGCTTCATCGTCCATTATTATGACATTGTAGTTACAATGAATTGTAAATAGATGTGGAGTCCAATATCTTCCTTTTAGCATAATGAAAGTGAAGGTAAATTGTGTGGGTACATAATACACGTCGACCGTTGAAACAACGGCAACTGAGGCCAACCCGATATTGACAAAATGTTGCACAGAGATGATGTGCGTTATAGATAATCAATAAGATAATATAGAAATATATAGTTTTAATTCCGCCTAAGTTACGCCGTTTTATTTTACGTTAGGTCAATTTAAGTACGGGGGACACGTCAGGGTTGTTTCGGTCTTCAGATAAATTAAGGGTTGCGTAGGGATTTAGATTTTTAAACGGATAGATTTGTCAAAAGGGGTAACGTCATCCAACAACGTCCTATCATACATTCATCAGACAACTTAGGCGGAATTAAAACTATATATTTCTATATTATCTTATTGATTATTGATTTCCGCAAAATAACGCCTGATTCTATTAACTGTTATAGATAATGGAAAATATGAAATTCAGCCAATAGCTGGATTTAAGCTGTCGAATTTATTTACCTTCTACCGAAAATAAAGCGCATCTTATGAGCAGCTCATAAATGGAAGCATCTATTTGGTTTTTAATGTACTGTGAACATATAAACTATAAAGAATTCCAAGTATTCATAAATAAATACGAAAATAATGTCTACTGTGTAAATTAACGTTCAAGTAAGATAAAGTTTTAGAATTGTAGGGCAAACATTGCATCAAAGCGCAGAAAACGTAGCATTTTACGCCGCGGCTGTAAAGAGCAAATCCGTAATCAAATTGCGGCCATATTTTTACCCGCGCTCTATATTTCCCCTATTTCCCCTTTCATTTCGTACGCACGTTCCGCATGAAATATTCAGAGGGCGTCCGAGTGCACAAACATACATCCACGAGGTATTTATTTTGCTTCTGGTAATATACAAGCTGGCGTGGTAATAAAATTAAAATAAAACTGAAAAATAACTGTAATCTAGATTTCCTTTTCGGGGGCTGCTGCTTGGAGTCAGTACTTAAAATGTTATTGTGAGAATGATATTTGCGAAGCGCTTCTTAGTATTGTTTGACTGACGGGTCAAAGTAATGTCTCCAGCGGCACACACTTGGATGGATGACCGTTTAAATAAATAAATAAAAATTACAATTTTTTTTCATTTTTTTAGTGGTTCATTATCTGGCACTTCTTTGCTTCTGAGAGGCCGATTGTTATTAATTGAGAGCAGTCGTTAAGCCATGTCATAAGTCCTCGGGAACCTGTTAAAGCATCGACATCACAGGATGCCACCGCCTCAAGCGAGATTGATCAAGCGATGGCTCTTTTATTGATTTTTTTTATTTGACTGTGACGAGAAGCGCTATGCCTGCCCATTACAGTTACAGTGCCACCTAGAACTTTGCATTGCATAATTTTGCGCGGCACTGCACTGCACTCGTCACTCTGAGAAATCAGCTCTAGAGTTTCATATGCCCAGTAATTTCGCGGGAAACAATGCCCTTCAAACCGGAACACATCTTCCCCAGGCGGTCTCTTGCAAAAGAGGCCTCCCACTACTACATGTGGTTCACACAAATCTTCACCCAGCGTGGGACTCGAACCCGCAACCTGACACTTCTCCGTCGGCTCATCACCCACTTACGCCACGGAGGCAAGGTTTGGGTTCAAAGATCGTTTTTGTTTGAGAGAGGCCAATTATAATGACAGACAAAAGGGGAAAATATCATTCGTCCCCTTTCTGTAACGGTTGGTTTGGTTACGTCCTAACAGTTTTATTATAGTGAATTTGCAATTGACATCGGGGAAATTTATCTACTGAAATAAATACAATTTTCCGAGACCATTACCGACGAGGGTATATGGTCGGCTGCGAATTTACGGGTCGCGAATTCTATTTTATTGGATCTCCCTGCAGAGGCCGACTGTTCTGCGTTTCAAGTTTACTACAAAGCAAAAAATGAAAACCTCAACTGCTGTTGAAAGTCTAGTTACCTCGGAGTATCATAGTTAGGCTGTGGTTTTGATTTGTACTCGTAGAAGGTAGTTGTAATAGTAATTAAGATGAAATAATAATATTATTCATATCTATATAATTATATAAATGTTATGTTGGTTTGTGTACGCTTTAAAAACTCAAAAAGTTCTGCACCGATCGAGCTGAAATTTTAGCATGATATATAATCCGCATCAAGGATTGTTTTTATTTATTTTTTTCATCAGTGACATATCAGCGAATGTGCGAATGTGCCACAGCCAAGCGTGGCAGGGTACAGCTAGTAATTAATATTATTTTTATTATAATAATATGCAAAAGCATGTATGAAGGGAGTCATAGAGGGGTGTGTCAGGAGCAGCATGTGGAAAGATGTAGTCTCTGCCTACCCCAACGGGAAAAAGGCGTGAGTGTATGTATTATTATTAATATTAATTAATTATTATTGTATTTTATAGTAAGTATTAAGTGGTAGTTTATTTTATTAATTTGGTATTAGGTAGTTCAAAGCACCAAAAATAAAGATAAAAAAAAACTGAATAATGAAAACAATTTTTTTTATGTAGACTTAGACTTACGTGTTTGAATAAATAAAACCATTAGTATATTGGGAATCTAGCAAAGATAGTCCAATAAAATGCTCTGTGATGCAATTTCCCGCAACAGGAAGTGATGGTTTAAATAAGTCATTGCACTTGAATAATAGATGGATGGGGAACCGGCTGATAGACGGTCGAAGTAAAGGGCAGCCGATATCTGATAGTTAATCAATATTTCTTTTCTTTTATTTGACCGAGTGACGAGACGAGCAAGTCGTTCATCTGATGGTAAGCGCTACTCCTGCCCATAACAGTCACAGCACCACCGAGAACCCTGCATTGAAAAATTCTGCGCGGCACTGCACTGCGCTCGTCACCCTGAGACATCGGCTCTAAAGTCTCATATGCCCAGTAATTTCGCTGGAAACAGTGCCCTTGAAACCGGTACACAGTAATGTTTGCATACTACTGCTTGGCGGATGAGTATCTGACAAAGGTGTGGTACTTCTCCAGGCGGTCTCTTGCAGAAGATACCTCAAACTACTCATTACCATATTTTCCATCAACATAAACTTTAGGTAGACAACAAAAACTCTACCAACAAGGCATATTCCACGAATAAAGGGTTATTATTCGTAAAACACTCCAGCACGTTCGACAGAGCGGGGACAATTTGAACAGCTGTCGTTGATAACGGGAACATTGTCCCCGCTGAAATTTTCCAATATTTTATAAATTGTCAAAATTGGAAATGAAGCCAAATGTCGCAGTAAGCTTTACAAGGCACATAACATACATAAACAATTATACTACTTTAAAAAAATGTTTAAAGTAATGCCTTGAGTTTGTAAACAAAAGGTTAAAGGTGAAAAGGGCATGTGTTGATTCAGGGCTGAACCACGCCTCGCACAGGAAACGACGTAATGTGGGCACGTGTGTGAACTATTTAGCAGGTAATACTAAAGACTTTTTGATTAGTAGAGGTATTTTGAATTTTGTGCAACTTAAATCAATTAATATCCCAATGCAATGATAAGAAAACTATCTACACACAAAATACTAGTTCGTAAACCATTATTCAATACTATTAAATTACATTTTCTATGTTACAAACCTAAGCCGTCCTACAGAATAAATAATAGTACTATCTGAGTTTATAGACGACGTGTGGTAGCCTTGTCTTCGGGCGAGGCCGCGGGGCGCAGCTAATTATGTTATAAGCGTACCTAACATGAACGCTCTCTTACTATTATGACTTCCATCGCATTTTCAAGAACTTAATTATCGGCGTAGCCGCGCCGCCTCAAACGAGCTCTCGCTAACATCTCACACTAGGTAATTGAGTGGGACTTCCACTTTTAATGTCAGAATTTATAGTGAAGAAAAAGTGTAAAAATTTATTCACTGCAAAAAAACAAAATGTTTAGGTAAACATAATATCTTAAAACTAAATGTTTGATAACGAATAATACATTTATAAATATTCCAGTGGTAGATATTAAATTCTAGTCGAAAACATGACAGCTAGCTCACTAGGCAAGCCTGTATCGAGGTAACCTGCGTCCGATTTCCTTTCTTCGGATCTCGGTATAGTATAGATACTGTTTCTCGCAAGTTCTTTATCAGCCCTTGATGAAAAAAAGGGGTGTTGTAAGTTTGTCGTTCGCATCTGTCTGTCTCTGTCTCGTAGCTCCCAAACGGATGCACCGATTTTGATTTAGTTTTTTTCATTAGACAGGTGATTTAATCGAGATTGGTTTGGATATTATTGAAGAAAATGTAAGTATAGATTTCAAGATCATCAGCTCTTTTCTAGTTGACGGAAGGTAGATAACGGAACTTCTCAGTGACTAACAGCAGATTGATTGTGTTTGTATTTCATCATCAACCCATAACGTCCCACTGCTGGGCATGGGTCTCTCCTCACTTTCGTGAGGAGGGTTAGGCTATAATCCACCACGGGGGCCCAGTCCGGATTGGTGGATAACATACCTACCTCCGAAATGATTCTCGGGTAGGTTTCCTCACGATGTTTTCCTTCACCGAAAAGCGAGTGATAATTACGTACATATGTTTTACAGAAACACATTGGTACGTGCCTGCACTGGGATTTGGTGTTTGTATTTGCCATAACGAATTCGTATTTTACAGAAGCTTGTCTGGAAAAATATATTCTATTAATGACATGGTAGCTGGTCTCTTTTCGATAAGTGACGTTTACCGCAGGGGGCCGCCTGGGCGGAAGTGGGCGCGGAGGGCGGTAGTCGACACTTCCGGCGCTACGCCCCGAGCTTTCACGCTTGTTCTAGGTAATGGTATTGGTTTACTTTAGTGATGACGTTATTAAAAACAAGTAAAATGAGTTCTTTCTTTTTCGTATTACCTAATAGTGTAAACCATTTATTGTTATGTTAGGCAAGAGGGTTACGTTCGAATGGACTGCCGAAATTGGCCACATTCTATGGCAACCCCATTATAATCAAAATTAATTAATAGATTACAAAGTAGTTCAAATAGGTAAGTACGCCACACGCCCCAAAATCGGACCTGTCTAGCTGAGTAAGCACTAGTAATAAAACACAAACCGTAATACTTATATACGTACCATTATGGTTTAATTCACTAAAAAATGTATACAATAAACTTCACGAACACGAACATTTTTGTAGTGGTAATTAACTATTTTACCGTGGGTGTAAAATCACAATTAGTTAATGTAGTTCTAACTAGAATAGATTATATATTTTCATGGGAACAAGCTACAAATAGACTTGGGTAAGGCTTTAGAGGTCAACAGTATAGGCACTAGGGCACTGTTTCTAGCGAAATTACTGGGCATGTGAGACCTTAAGGCCTTAGTCGCAGTGCAGTGCCGCGCATGATTATGCAATGCAAAGTTCTGGGTGGCGCTGTAACTGCTATGGGCAGGCGTAGCGCTTACCATCAGGCGAACGACTGACTCGTCTGTTCACTGAGTCAAATAAAAAAAAAACAACTATATATCTAAACGGGACAGGTTTGTTTTGTGAAAATGACGGACATGCGAAGTCCGTATGTTTTTTTTGTGTTTTCAAAAGTGATTTAGACGTAATGGTGATTTAAACGTAGCCTATAATGGCTTTTGTAGTGTACACTATCCAATGACCAAAGTTACAACAAAATTAGTTTGGCCGTTTTGACTTGAAAGCTGCGCAAATAAATCGACAGACCACGCTTAATTTTTGATTGAAGACGAAGGTCAGAAGATGCTACCAGTATCAAACGAAAATTTGTCGATGTATTGATTGACCTATAATATTTAGCGGTTATGTTCGAAATGCTGTCACTATTTTGAGAGCTTTAATTCTATTTTATACACATTGGACGTTTTTTAACCCTACGCGCCACGGGCCTAAAATATCTTAAGCAATAATATATGGAACAATCGGGCCCATGTCACAGTAAAACCGAAACAGAATACCAATATCGCTAATCCAGTTAAAATTGGTTTTAGAAACCGTTTCCGAAATGCAATCGGCCGTATCGAATCAAGGGCTGGTTTATCAGCAAATCACGGAACCTATACATTTGTCGGATTAGAGTCCCGCGTCACGCACTCCACTCGATGTTGGGTCACAGAAGACATATACATAATGGACGCTCTCCACCCCTCCCGATTCGCTTTCCTGCCCTCTACCCGCAATCCAGAGGGCAATAAGAAGGTCAGACAATATTACACACCCAAATGACAAATGACAATAGTCAAACGGGGTAGTATGAACCTTTATACTAGCGGCTTGTCTTTAGTTTTGGTTGTGTAGTATCTTAGAGTTCTTACACACGCATTTATATGTGTGAGTTGTCAAATAAGCTTTTATATGGAGTGTCCAGGTGTTGCGGGATCGCGTGACTCCTCTGCGTAAATATAACGAATGTCCGAACTTGAGGACGCGTATTGCGTGGCTTTTGCGATGTGTTCACAGATTTTTTTTGAATAAGAATTTAGTACTAACGGCCGGTTTCCGGAACGTTAGTTAACTTTGACAAGTGATGAAGTTTACTGGTATCTTTGCGCTTTTGTTTAGTTCCAGCTAATGACAGCACTAGACTTAATCTGCTGTTAAAGTTAACAAACGTACCAGATACCGGCTGTAAGTATAAAGGATGCAGAAGTCAGTACTCCTCGGCACGGCGCGTATTGTCAGGAGGTTCCTCCCTCTGCAGCCCAAGCCATGCCGCCCCGCCCCGCCCAGCGGTACCCTAGGTTTAAGTTTGTTTTATAATTTTTTTTTTTTTTGTAGAAGTATTGTAATAAAGAGAAAAATATTTAATAATAACGCGTCACAATCACATACATAAATCCTGAGGATCCCCGTGGTGAAATATGGCCTAATCCTCCGAACCACAGTGAGGGGGACCCGTGCTCAGCAGTGGGACGATGTGGGTTGATGATGAGGATGATGATGTCTGAGTAACGAAGTTGCGGGTTACAGGGAGTGTTGTTATTTTTAGAACACAAACCGCAAATGCGAGATTGTGTCCCAATAGAGTCCCCGCGAAATGTCACAAAATACCACGGGGTGGCATTCACCCCCCCAATTTTTATTATGTCCTATAAAGGCCATCTGCATAACTTTTATACGATACTTTGCTTAAGTGTTACAGAGTACTTCCATTAAAATTGAAATGTTGGATTTGATATTGTGCTATTGTCTTAAATCAGCGTTAAATTTTATCGTTAAGCTTCATATTAATTCACAGAAGTAGGTACGCAGATAGTAAAATAGGCGTGTTTATTGTTAATTTTCTGTACTGTTTTCATTTATTTTTTATGGTGTACAATACAGAGTTTTCTATTCTATTCTATTATATCAAAGCTGAGGGTCCCCGTGGTGGATTATGACCTAACCCTCCTCATGAAAGTGAGGGGAGATCCGTGCTCAGCAGTGGGCCGATATGGGTTGATGATGAGGATGATGAAATTTAATTGAGCTCAAACACAATCAATCTACTGTTGGTAACTATAAAGCTCCGTTGTCTACCTTCCATATCTAATAATAGAGACCAGATCATCGTCGCCAAATAACATTGTATTTAAATCGGAGCTTGACATTTACTCAATAGAAGACGGAAACTGGGTCAAAAACTGGGTCAAAAGTGACTTGTAAGATGGGGCCTAAACTAGAAACTAACACAGGAAGTTTAGTAAATAAAACTTGTAATGAAACCAGGGGCCTCACCACGAACAGTTAAATCCATCCAGTTTACAGCGTTAAACTGAACTGCCCTGCTAACTGTCACCACCAATATCGCTCAGCGTTCATAAGTCTACCAGAGACATTTATCCAAAGAGATCGTAACAATTTGCTACCATTTACGGGAGTTTATATAGCTCCATCTCATTCTCTTTTTCTCTCGTTTTATTTGGTCTATTTTTGAGTGGCGTCACGTCACGTTTGTCATTTATGAGTGTGTGGTGCAAGTCTAGGCCGTTCAGTTTAAGGCCTTAAAATGAACTGCATGGAATAAGAATAAGTACGTGGTTACCCCCCTGATTACTAAGCGTTCCCGTGTCACGCTAGAGGCTTGTCTAAAGGCCTTGTCAAACAGACAGCGACCGAACGCGTGACGAGCCGTTTTATTTTTTGTAACTACGTAACTAGAAAAAGTTAAAAAAAAGTAAGTCCCTTAAATAAATATGATTAAAATACCCGGCCCAGTTGTGTCCACGCGTCGATTATTAACCCCACAGAAACCATAAATTCTTACGAATTAATAAGTATCAGATATTCTTTTCCAGGACCTAAAGTATCCATCCACCTAAAAATATCATCGGAATCTGTTGAGCCGTTTCGGAGCCTATTTGGGACGAACTTTCAGACTGACAAAGATTCTAAAAACGGTACGATATGTACTGTGCATATGATACTATAGAGACATCGGCTCTATAGTCTCATATGCACAGCAACTTCGCTGGAAATGCCCTTCAAACCTTCAATGACGATTCACAATATAATGTACGGTATCGCTTTAATTTAGTGTTAGAGGTCCAGAAATGAGACCACAAGGATAGGGGTTTCTACTAACTCACAATTGGGTTAACAATCGGTACTCGTATACTCGTAATTAGAAAGAAAGAAAGAAAGAAAGAAAAAACATTTATTCTGACACAACAGCGAACAACGTACTGTAATAACTACTGTAGTACTATAACGTACTGTGTAATTGTCGTTCAAATAGGACGCCTTTCCCCATATCTCCCCCTCACATAGAGCTACGATGACTACGGCGTAGTACTGACGTAGCACCACACCATGTTTTATCTGTCGCTCCAGTATTTCTAATACAAGACACATAAAATTGAAAACTCAAATCATGTATTGTAAAAATTTATAGTATTCGGCCGCCCGCGAAACACGCACTGTGCCTACGCACCGCGATCAACCGACGAACCGAGTCGCTAAATTCACCGTCCCCCGTCCCTCCCGTCGCCTGTAAACATGTCCGGGTTCTAAGCTCTAAAATCCGGCGTTTTGACGCGTCGCGTCAAATTTTACGCGCGGACGCGTCTTGTCCTGGTTGCCAAATTTTAGAGATGGCAACCCCAACAAAGAGAAACGTCACGCCACGCGGTCGCTTCACATTCTGTTTGACGAGGCCTTAAATGCGATACCTGCGTGACGCGGTGGCACGTTCCCGGTTGTATTAATTAAACTAAGCCGTTACACTCCGTCCCATTGTTATACACGCAACCGACTGTCATTTACTTACATAGGGTCATGGAGGTTCTAATGTACCTGTATAACTGTTCCAGAGCTGTCACGCTATGAAATACGATGTAATTACTAATCTACTCAATTTACCATACATGTTGGCAATTAGCTGCGCCTAACGGTTTCTTCACCCTTGTGTTTTCTATCTTGACCATCCAAAGGTTGTCGTCTGGCAGAGATCGATTTAAGCGATAAGACCACCCATTGTACCTATTTTCCTTTTCTCTCTGTGTCTTATACATTTCGGTGTCAATAGAGTTATTTATCTATTTCCGTTTTCAGCAGAAAGTCAGATTTTCCCGGTATAAAGTAGCTTAATGTCAGTTGAGAAAAGTGTAAGGCACTTTCTATCAGTGAAAGAATTTTCAGCATAGGAAAATAACTTTTAGAAATTATTTTTATCCACGGTATTCCCGTTTTCCCATAGGAAGTCAAAATTTTCCCAGGATAAAACATAGCCTTCGTCAGTTAGGAATAGTGTAGCTTTGTCACAGTGTATGTATTTTCAGAACTGGTAGAGTTAATGGAGTTTGCTTTTCCTGTGCAAGATGCAGCAATGAATCACCACTTGAAAGAGAAATTTTATTTTTCAATCTCAAACCATAATCATTATCATAATCATAACCTTCTCATTTGTTTAGTTGATCATATTTGATTTACTTTTTCTCTATGTAACTGAGACTTAAGTGTACTTGTAAAATAATTTTATTTTTGCTTACTTACAATAAATGAGAATCGGATCCATAGTTTCAGAGAATAGCCATAAACAAATTTTCAAAAACTTTACCTTTTATATAATAGCGCATGGAACTTTTTTTTTGTCGACGTTTTTCTTTGAAGCGGGGTAATTTTGATTGAAATATCAAGTAGATGTAATGAATAAAATGATGCAGTGTAGATGCCAGACCACATTCAAGAAACACCAGACGTTTATAGAATCAGCGATACTTGCGGATAACGGCACTTGGGGATGTTTGTCTTGTAACAAGCAAAGCGATATGTTTTTCTGCTAATACCATTCCAATCCTTACTGACAAGTCCTGGATAGCAATGCAGGTGTGGCGCTTACCACCGGGTGAACGACCTAGCGCTACTCATTTGTAAAGAACATGTTTATTGACATGCATTCAGTTAGTGGAAACTAGTACCTAATACCCAACTATAATTAACTTGTTAGCTTTGTTAGTCTAAGCTTTTGCAGGGTACTATTCGCTGAAAGCTTTTAGCGTGGTGGTCGTGTGTCAACAAAGGGTGGACAGCCGACGGACGCTTGCGGCGGTCACCCCTTTTGGACTATTGGCACAGAATATAATAATAGAGACAGTGTGCCCCCTCGAACCATGAACAAAAAAGATATAGGTCCATCTTAACTGCCTAAGTTTGCTGCCTACGTAAATATAGGCCCCATGAATCAGTTCTGAAAGGGATGGTAGAGCCAATTGTGAATAAAAAGGTCGAGTAAATATATTAATTTCTTCCCTAAAGTCAATCGCGAAGAATGTTGTTATTCAGAATATTACGCCCTTACTCGTCGATTTTACCGTATCTCTGTTCAAATATCTTGGGTAAAGTTATTATGGGCGGACAGAATTGTTCGGTGCCTACGAAGTTGATAACATTCCAGCAGAAATACAAAATTAAATGAGCTATAGGTATTGAGCTATATAGATCGTTAGCTATAGGCGTATTGACTCCATATTCCACTTTACCCCACCTTTCCCCAGGTAGTTCAATTTGGTCAAAGCTGTCGGAACTCGAACTGATTAATGATGGTGCGGTGATTGTTGAACCAAGATTTGGGTCAGTGTGACCAGATTAAATATTACGAAAGTAACTTTTTTTATAACTTATTGTGTCCCATTGCTGGGTAAAGTTATTAATTTGGAAAAATATAAGACTAACTTTGGCAGGAGGAATACACTACCTTAGAAACGTGTTATTCGTAATCCGGTTCGGTTGTCGCAAGTCACGTAATCATGTAGCCTCTAATTGTAATATAAAATCATTAGTTTTGGTAATTATTGTACTGGCTATAAATATTTTTTTATCTATTTGTGTTGTGCAATGATCATTAATAATTGATAATCATAGTTATATTAATTGCATTCCCGAGCGAAGCGAAATTTTCGCGGCAAATAGGTATATAGGTGATGTATCATACAATCATTGTATGTTTGTTCGAGGACTTACCTACTATCGAACGGCTGATCCTATCTTCTATCCAAATTGTAAAGGTAAAAAATATATATTCAAAGATACTAAAAAGGTTTTAGCACCGTAGATCTGGTCACACTGTATTGGATTAATAAAGACTGCGGCCGTGGCCCACTTCCAAGGTTTGTTTTGAAATACTTATTGAAAGAGTCATTTAAGAAAACTAATGATAGTAACACTTCGTTTTCTCATAATAATTTATCTTTTGTTTTACTTACATTCTTATTAAATGCTTTTTTTCTCGTGACGATGTTTCAAACATGGTGAAATCGCAGATGCCATGGGCATGGTTGAAGAAACTTTGTCAGGATTAGCCAGCTAGACTGATGCTATGAACTGATGAGTAAATGAGTAATGGATAGTACCTACATTCTAGCTGAAAGCGCACCAGATTTCATTGTCAGAACCAACTGAACGTTTTGTTTTTGAACGGCTCGCCAAATTAACCAAGCAGTTGTATAAAATGCGTGTAATTCTGAGAGATTCGAAAGTATGTCCTAATCACAAACAGGTCCCAATACTAGTACCTAGTGCTGGTATAATATTATCTACATAAGTTTTTTTTTATTTGACTGAGTAACGAGACGAGCAAGTCGTTCACCCGATGGTAAGCGCCACGCCTGCCCATAACAGTTACAGTGCCACCAAGAACATTGCACTGTATAAACTTGCGCGGCATTGCTCTGCGCTCGTCACCCTGAGACATCGGTTCTAAGGTCTCAAATGCCCAGTAATTTCGCTGGAAACAGTGCCCTTCAAACCGGAACACAGTATTGTTTGCACTCTACTGCTTGGCGAATGAATATCTGGCAAAGGTGTGGTGAAACTTCTCCAGGCGGACTCTTGCAGAAGAGGCCGAGGTGAGGAGTAACAAGAAGGTGGTCTACGTACCTGGAAGCGTCCATGGTTCCGTCCGAAGATATCGAAACGTTCGACGGAACCCCCGACGTATCGAAGCTAAAGATCCACTTCTTGGAGTAATATCTGTAACACCATTGTCAATGATACGTTACATTGTTTACGATCATGAAGATGTTTTTATGCTTTACGACTAGTTTAACCCTTGGTTTCATCCGCTTAGATTTCACCTAGGTACGCCACTAATTTCTTTGTATCTATAGCTATGTGCATAAAATTGTCTAAAAAGATCTTATAGAGTTTGTTTTATAGAGGTTCGATCAGATATCCGCGATCGAAGTAGACGAGCACCTAATAGATAAACTAAATCTTAGCTTATCTATTAGGTGCGTTATATTTAATATAGCGCATGAGAAGTTTAAGTAAAGTTACATTATACAAGAATACAATTATAGAAATAATATATCCAATAATATTATAAAAGCGAGTGTAAGTTTTTTGTTTGTTTGTTACGCTTTCACGCCTAAACAACTTGACCGATTTTCAATGGAAAGCTACATTATCAGCGAGTAACATAGGCTTTATTTTATCCCCGTTTTCCAACGGGAACGGGAAACTACGCGGGTGAAACCGCGCGGCGCAGCTAGTACTAAATACAAATAAGTATTATTCATGCCGTTTTTTAATAATATTAATTTAGGTATATTAAAATTTGCATTTTGACAGCCGTTTCCTTGACGGCCGTTTGCTATTACGACTTTATTTTTTATTTAACGAATTTTAAATTCGCTTCCTCATCGTCATGTGCATTTTTATTAATAGTAAGAAGCAAGAATGCCCGCTTGAATAATTTAACTCTTTATGCTCTAAAAATAGAGATTTGGATTAGAATAGAGTTCATATTGCAACACTTTTATTTCACCTTCAAGCTTCCGTGGTGTAGTGACTGCCTAACCGGTTGTCATAAGAGGCTGCCGGTTCGCTTCCCTCATTGGAAATCTATATTACTACCTATCCCTATACCTATGTGGCCATTATCTAAATGTAAAAAGTATATTTCTCTGAAAAATATGATGTAATTATGTCTGTTTCAACACCATGTAGAAAACTACTTACTGAACAGATTGCAATGTGGTTTTCACCGATTGGTACCTCAGAATCTGACGTGTGGAGTGATACATCTAGGTATATCAAACAAGTAACTGTATGCAGGCGGAGTATGCTGGTACGGAATACCGAGCATTGATGGTAAGTGTTATGGGCATGCGTAGAGCTTACCATCAGGTGAAAGACTTGCTCGTCTGGTCGCTCAGTCAAACAAAAATAAATATAAAAGTATGCATTAAAATTGACATAAAACAAATGCCACTGTGAACCAAGTCGCGGGTAAAATCTAATGCGTACGCGTCTATATACAGCGGTTCAAAAATAACTTTTTTCCTTAAGTATGAATTAATTATAGAACTTAATCAGGTATCGAATAGTAAACACCATTGAAAAGTCACAGGAAAGTAAAATACGCAATTTCATTAACTTGGATGACATAGTATTTTTTTAAACAGGTCCAGTGCTGAGGACACAACTGACGTGTTATTCATAACTTGCCGTGAGCGCGGGAAAACGCAACTGTTGTGTTTGTTGAATGGGAAAACACTATGGAGTGTGCAGAGCCGCACCCGCGGCTAGACATGCAAATTGGCTCAGCAGTGAAAGTGTTAAAACCAAACTACTGAACCGCGTTTGAAGAAATTTCTATACGACTTATCTGAAAGTTTCTAATAAAAACATGCAAATTGTTTGATAAACCGCGAAATTGTGAGGTAAAAAACATTTAAATAACTACAACCAAATTGAAAACTTCGTCCATTTTTGAAGCCGGTAAAAAACTGTTATTCCATAATGCATTAAAATCTTGAACCACTTAATGCTATAAAAAAGAAACGCTCTACTTACCAAGTATAAATAAACAGTGTGGACACAGGGATCGTCCTACTGTAATCACATGTCAACAATACTCGCCTGATAACAGCAATCAGACCTAACAGTACATTAATCGTACACCTAACACAATAAACGAAAAACTCACAATTATAACAATCTTACCTTCATTTAGTAAAGGCTGATATTCACACTTTGAAGAGCTCCAGGGAACCATTGCCACGGCCCTAAACCACTTATAACTTCGGAAATGAAGTTACAAACGCGAACATAAACACTACAAAGTTGGTAGATAAGCGCACTGACATTTAGCGAAGCGGCGACGGGGAATATGACAGAGCAGCGGTGCGTGCACGCCTTCTGTTCGACATTATGAATGCGAAGCAATTTCCGTGATTATTTTAATGAGCGCTACGTACCTACCTACATTGATTTGGAAAAGTAGCGATTTATATTATCTTATTTCTGATAAGCAGATAGTAATTAGTGTAGACATAGAATGTCATACATATCGATGTCGTGTAGCTTTCTTTGGCTATCTTAAGGTGATGTAATGATAAATTTTAATAATGACTCTCAAATCGCCTCCATACAAAAACGTGCTGGAGCTAGCTAGTGCCGCGAGATAGTAATTTATTTTCTCGTTTAAAACAAAAACTATTGTAAATCCAATGACTAAATTGTAGTCCGTGTTTATTTACACTTATCTATAAATAAACTTTTGACGGTATCGTTCCTCGGTAAAAATCTGTAGCTATATTTTATCTTTTCTACTGTAAAAGTTAATCGTGAAAAGCTTCAACATAAATGATGTTAAATGAAATATATAAATATCAGTTCCAATGTTCTAAATCCTATGAAATATCGAGAAACCCTGCGGCTTATATTTCCTACTCATCGTCTTACAGCGTTGGTTTGTAGGATTGAGGAAAATAATAATAACAGGCACCTACCTAAGTACCTGTTAAAGCTAGTGAATTCTCTTTACTGTAAAACTGTGAATAGGTTCAATTACCTTTGTTGTAACTGTGTAGGTAGCTGTACATTTTATTTTTTTATATTTATCACAGTTTGGCCCATCCATTTGGGAGATTTTTTGCTCTTGTTCCTTTTGAGATAATTTGTTTTTTATGCTATTCGTCATGAAATCATCATCCAACCATATCGGCCTACTGCTGAGCACGGGTCTTTCTCTTCTAATTTCTTGTTCGTGTTTCGGGAGGTTTGCGCTATTACCATACTTGATAATTCAGTAATTTGATACTGAATTAACACGTTCACTGCTGAAAACACAGACCTTGTGTTTTCTATAAATTTACGCGGGTGCAGGAAAACACACCTGTTGTGTTAGCGCAGCTTACGTGCCGGCTGTGTGGCGAAACACAGACGTGTGTTAACGCGACGCTACTACAGTGCGGCTCAAACAGACGGCACGCCATTGCTGGAAAACACACACGGTCCGTAACGGTGTCCAAATGTAAAAACCGGTTCAGCAGTCAACGTGTTAAAGTGTGAATCTATCTTATTTTATGAAGGTGTACTTATTTCTAATCGTATCTTCAAAGTTGATGAAAACACTGATAGACGAGTGTTAAGGAAACATTTATTAAACTTTTCTCCATTACACCGCCTGGCCCGAAATTTCAAGTTTTAATAGCTTAATTTAAGGCCGTGCCATACTTATTACTTACGATAAAAAACTCCAATGGAATTGCCACAATGAAAAATAAGCAGGGGTATACAATTTTCCAATAAACAACAAAATAACAGAAATTTCAGATTTAATTGTACATTATTTTTGTACTGTATGATTAAATCACTTTTGAGGACAATGTATGAAAAAGAAAATATTTGAAACAGTACCAATTATTTATAGAACAATATGATACAATTTTAAATGCCACTTTTTTACGCAGATGTAAGCGTCTACTCAAGGCTCTATAAAACTTCCTTCTGAGGTAACATTTGAGGGCAAGTATTGACAAAAACAAATAAATACTTAGTTACTATAGCTTCTATGGACATTTTTAGGGACATAGAACATAATACGGATCTTTAGGTAGTATATTAACATTAAGAGCTAAAATTAAGGTGAACATTTCTGAGCCATTCTTTAATAAACCATTTCCAAACCGTGCATTTAAAATTGAATTACAGATAGCAAAATAGGAAAAGCGAACATTTTAGGACAAACAAGAAACAATTCAAATACAGGCTTAGAAGAGTTGGGGTTCTGAAATTGCCGTAAAATTCTTCATTAATTTTGTCAGTTTACAGTTTTGTTGTAAGGGCCGAACTTACGACTCTTAAGTTTAAATTGTTCAAAGGGTTAGTGGTATCTTTTGACAGTTGACTCTTAAACTATATTGTGCTAGTTTAATCTCCTTTTAACTGTTTATTAACGGCGCCGTATCTTCTTCGTCGGACCTCTCGCTCTCACTCGACACTGTAAATGAAAAATGAAACTTAACTCCAAGGGGTGTTAGCTCATTATTAAATAAAAAACCCATTACAAAGCACGGCAAACACAAAACTAGATATCAGCTAACAAAACCGTTTAATGTACATTTTATTTTATGTAATGGGCGATTCTACAGATGTCGATTTATTGCATTGTGTACTTAAAAACGCTTTAAATACGTAGCAGGAATGTCGAGTTGCCATTTCATTCAAAACCTGTCGAAATGCTTTCAATGGCCATTTGCTTCTTGAAAGTAACGGATTTTACTGTACCTTTAAAAATGGAATGAAGTGACCGAAAAACTTCATCATTAAAACTTTCAAGAACCGAATGGTCATAATTTAAGAAACATGTTGTTTTAAAACTACGGATCCAGTTATAACTACGGAAACCTAAATTAAAAATCAATTCGTTTACAAACGCATGCATGAAACCAGTACCAATTCAATCCAGTAACAATAATTATAATGTGTTAGTTGCACCTGACAACAATATTTATCTCGTAGATATTTTTTATATGTAATTTAATTATGGGTTTTCAATATCATTTCATTAAAACTTTTAGCATCTAAAATAGACTTCGCTGTAATGTTTACGGCGGTCAATTGCCAAAGAGAAGTAAAAATGTACATAGTAGGTTTCCTACTTTCACATATAAAAAAAAATGATTTTTACAATTGTTGATTGTATTAATGTTATAAAATTGTGTTTGTCTTATTTGACATAATAATTTTAGATCAGCGCCATCTATGAAGCAGTCTACTTAATAAAAATGTATTGAAAACCTCTCATTGCAGTGAAATGAAATAAGGTTAGTCCGAAAGCCCAAAATACAAGAACAGAGCAATAGACGGTTAACATTGAGTTATTTTACAAGCAAGCATAAACAAACTAAATAAAAACATAGCAGTACGTTCAAAGGCCATACTTATCTTGGGAGAACAACAAAAGGGACGCCACTTTTTACATTAACAACTTGTTATGAAAATGGCTTGAAGATAATCTTCACCATGGAACTATTAATAAAATCAGCCCAATTACAATGTTACCCAATTAAAGGCAACATTGTTATAATCTTTCTAGTAATAAGTCAGTGAATATGGCTCTGAAAAAATTCCCAAAAAATAACATTGACCACTTGGATTCCTTTAAAAAAGCGGCTACACAGTGGCTTTGTAAAAATAAAAATAAATGTGCATACACACATGAATGGGCGTGGTAATTGTGGAATAAAACAAGCTATTCAAAATGTACATTAGCTTATATTTGACATAGAAAATACACGTCACATGGATGTCACACAGCCAGTTATCCAGTGTTACAAATTACTTTATACCACATTATTTACAACGGATCTACCTTATAGTAGAACAGTTTTGAGCTGATTCTAGCTATTCTGTCACCTATTTCAAGTGCAATATAGTACTATATCCAGTAGCAAGCGTCCTAGCACTTAATATATTTACATTGAACATAGATATTAGAGCGACAGGAGGAAAGTTGGTTAGTCGCGATCAACACAGAGGATTGTGAATCCTGTGTATTGGAATTACGGTTGAGAATGGATTTTGTTAGTACAAGATGCATACGCATGGCATAAAGTTAGTCTAGTCGAGTAATCTCACAATCGTGTATTTTAATGCAACCTCGAGTTCTAGAAAGAGCTATGCGTTTCATGATTAAACGGACTTATGCCCTTTTTCAGTAAACCTAAGCACCACTTAAAATTGAAAATTTTCATACAAATTTACAATGTTAAGGTGATGCCAAGATGTATTGCAAACAGGAATTAGTTAGAGACAGCTGTATTTAATAATAAATTAAATACTAGGGTTAAATTTGAGGATTAGTTCTACAAACCATCACCTTAAATGATCCGTAGAAACTTACAGCCCAAGTAAGAGTGGAAAATTCCTTGCAAACAAAATCAAAATTCTAATTCACAAAACATCACTGATATGTGATTTTTTCGTAAAAAGCAAAAGCTTACTTGAACTGTCTATAATAGTTAGGTTTACACATTTTTACCTACATTTTGTAACAATATTAAATAACTATTTTTCTCCAAGTAAATAAAACCTCTAACTACCATCTAATCACCATTATAAATTACTATACGTATTTATATAACAATTATTGTTTATATACATTCGAATTTAATTTAATTTGCTTTTCTATTTGAACTCTTTTCGGACACCCTATATAAGGAGACACGACAGTTAACATACCTTTATAACAATTAAATGAGCTATGACCTTAATAATTGTTTATCTATCAAATACTTCTACTACAACCTTAAATTTAACACTATCCCGACCCGCGGCAATTCTTTGTTTTATTAGAAAAATATCTTTATGCTACGAAAAATAAAATTTAATTTGGCATGTAGGTACCTTATAATATTAATCAACGATATAGTGTTACTAGCCTTGATAATAGTGTGAGTAACCTACAGATAACCAACCAAACCGTTAGAAGTACAATGCCTACTAAGAAAAATAGCCACTACTGGTGATTCAGAATCAGAATATTTTATAATAATATAGTATGTTTTTATTAATTTCCGTTCCGCCAACAGATGGCGCTTTAGAAAACTGGCAAAGGCATTTCCAATAGAGCCAGTACTTTATGACAACGTTGCTACCTTTATAAATGTGCCATATTTCTTGACAGGCACTGTATAGCGCAATGAATGTTTATTAATTATCACCACTTACTGTTCAGACGTCCCTATGTATATCCGAACATTATCCGCTAAGGTCTCATCTACAACAAGCATAATTTCTTTGTTCTTATGAAACATTCGAAATAATCTGTCTTAATTGCGAAATAGACTCTCCACTAGATCGTACATGTAGACATAACAGACCAATTAGAGAGCTTCATTCAGATGCAACGAAAAAATGAAGAGATGCTATTGGTAAATTATTTCCTACGTTTCCCGCTTGGATAATTTACAAAGTTTTATTATAGAGCTATTTTTTAAATATAACAATATGTTCTAAGTACAATAAGATAGATATTTCATAACTTTACAGAACGTATTTTAGAGGCTCTATGAAAATAATGTAATTAAAATACACACGCATTGTTAAATTACATTGGATTCAAGTACTATCAAAAAACTCTCTAAAAATTTCACACATACCTTTGCCCATTAAAAAGATAAAGAAAACCATTATCCATAGAAAGATAAAACATACAACGAACATTCAGAGCGTTGAAATTTCAAGTTAACATAAACAAAACGCAAGTTATTGAATGTTAGAAGGACATTTTTCTTCTTATGAATAATGGGGGTAGATATTACAATAAATTGGCTAGAATTACAAATAAAAAGTCTTAAATATAGTTAATTATTCCCAACATTCCTATATATAAAAGAAGATCCAAAACCAAAGCCTATATTTTATAATAATTGTGCTAGAAAGTGAGTTAGTATTTAAGGTATTTACTCATATAGCAACCACTGCCGTCGGGGCGTTATAGGCGACGAACGGTCTACCGTTGTGGCCGCGCTCTACCAAACTATAACCTGGAAATATACGTCTCTTTCATACACAGTTTTATTAACACCGTGACATTTTGAAAATATGTCCTCAGTACGGTCTTAGGCAGATATTACACTTTCAATCTGAGGTCAGGTTTTAATTGGCAGCGTTGCCGACGAATTTCTATTATATCAACAAATTAATCTTTAAAAACATGAAAATATATTAAATCATGGATCATTGCTTAAACGGGTAATTCAGTAGGTGTAGTTTAATTTGTAAGTGTGTTTGTATTGAAACCGATACAATTATCGAGTCGTTTAACGTTTGGATTCAAATAACTCCGCGTCAATATTGATTGACATGGTTAGATGACAGATTGAAAGTATTACGTGTGCCTCGTGCAACATTATCACATCTCGACAGCTAAGTAACATGCTTTGCCTAATTGGTCAATCAGTGGTAGGTGCTTTGGGCAAACCGCATGACCCGTAGCTGTCCAGAAATGTATTCTTCATATTCCTACGATAACTGGACGATTTTTGTTAATCATACTATTGAAATTGGGAAATATTTGGACGATTACCAGTATATCAATTAGTTTCTTAACTAAACCCGTTCAGTTAACATATGAGCACATTATTTCAAATAATGTCGAGGTGTCAAAAACGCTTTGTATGTTCATTAGAAGTTTTCCACCACCAAATTAAACTGATCCAATAATTTCGGAAATTAGTAGGGACTTAACAGCGTTTATTCTTTTTGGAAAAAAGACCTTATCTGCCGGTTTTTACTTTCGATTTTATAATTAAGTTGAATACAAAGCTACGTAAAGTTACTTTAGCACTGAGCAGTAATTTATAAACTGTAGCAAAAAGGTAAATAATATTAATGATCTACAGTTTTGTTTATCTCTTACGTAGTTCTAAAATTACCAGTTTTTTTCTCTCTATTGATTGATGATATTGGATTGGCTGAAAGGAGTTAGTACTTCTTGAAAGTTTAAAAACAAATTTACATGATCCATCTTGACTTAACAATAATTAACACTTATAATTTCTTTGAACCGTCCCCATTTTACAACTTAGTCTATGGATAGACGCGACAGTGTACGATAGATGGCACCACTAGTCTATAGATTGATAATTTCAGTGGTATTCTAAAAAGTGTCTATTTTTGTCATCCGCTCAGGGGTTTTAGTCTGTTAGCTATTGGACCGCGTTGATCATTATAATCACCCAAATCCGCCCACTGCTGGGGCCCGATCCAGATTGGTAGATCACATACCCTCGAAATAACTCTCGAGCATGTAGGGTTGCTCACATTTTCCGTAACCGAAAAGCGAGTGACAATTAAGTAAATGTTTGATGAGAAACACATTGGTACGTGGCCGTACTGGGATTTGAACACGACACTCTGCTAAAGGCTGACGTCCTCCCTGTCAATATCTAGCGATATTGACAGTGATAACGCGATAAAATAGCCGACAGACTTGAGGTCCAGTCAACCACATTTTCCCAGCCTGTGCATTGACGTCCTAAATAAAGAATTCTTAACTAATCACATGTATATAGCCTACAGTACGACACTAGATAACAAGTAACAAATACAATATCGCTTCTAACGTCCATGGTTTCGTGAATTGATATTTTGGTTTAAACTATAGTGCCTGTTACGAAAGTCCAAATTGGTTTGCACTACCTTGTTGTTTTGACGTTTCATGATTGATCTCAAATAAGCTTTTAACACAATCACGATTCCATAGGCTTATTACCAAACCATTTTTTAAGGCACCCCTTAACAGAGACGATGGTGGCGACGGTTGCGCGGTGAGTCGAGGTTATAATTTTTATAGTTTGTTCACATAACTGGATACACACATACAAAAGCTTAACAAAGTATACAATAATGAGCATATGTGTGCGTCCTCTTTGGAGTGAATACATTAAAGCATTGATGTAACAACGATGGTTTATTGTAATATTCCTTAGAAAAATTATAATTTTCTAATTAATTTAGCGTAATTAAATCTAGAAGATAGATAACATGGAATAACTATTAAGTTTGTGCTAGAATAGAAATCAGAGCGCAACTCAAACCGCCGATTTTTATAATGTTTCTCAACAGAACCTATTGCCGTCCTTGTCATTTGCTTAGTGCCAGACAGAGATAGCAACATACTTGATCTGTCCGTATAAACCGTCTTAGTTAAGTGGTGCGCCTATTAACCACAACTTTGCAGGACGTCAACAAACACATACACACACAGACAGACACATGGATCCAACATTTTGGCCTAGATACTAATCTTCAAAGCACATCGTCCAGAGAAACTAGAAACATTACTAAGAGAATAGAATAAAATATGGAAAAAGTGGAAGATTCATAGTTAAAAGGGTCTAGCTGGACAATGCGTTGGATGCTATTAACATTGTTCAACTTTTGTTTGAGCGATATTTCAGCCACTTGCGCAATTTGATGCTGGATTTTTTTCAATCAGAAACCCAATTCTATTAACAAAAAATGACATATTGAATGAGAGGGCATAGTAGGTAACCCAACCTAATCAAGTACCAGAAGACATGCTTTAATATTTTTTTTTCATTTTCAGCCACTTAAATATTATCATTTCAACTAGTATTTAATTTGGCTAAAATTCTTCACTCTTTTATGGCTATGATAAAATGCCGTATATTTAGTTTTATATCAGATAGACGTCTTCGTCCATGCACGATGTTTGAACCAATACAACTCATTTTAGTGCCCAATGGTTAAAACATCGACACGCAATAAAATAGCAAATAGGTCGACTGCTGAAAACACTGACGTTTGTGTTTTTTATAACGGTACGCGGGTGCGGGAAAACACACATGTTGTGTTAGCGCAGCTTACGTGCTGTGCGGCGAAACACATACGTGTGTGTGTAACGCGGCGCTACTACAGTGCGGCTCACAGTAATCGTTTTTAGGAAACAACACCGCCATTAACTTTACGGGCGTAATTAAGCCGCTAAAGTTTTGTACATCCAAGATGCTCCATACAAATCAACTGATTTGACAACTAACACATATATTATGTAAGTACAAAAACATGTGACGCGACCAAAACAAAAGGCAACCCGCCTGTATGAAGGTTCATACAAACCGTCCGTCTATTACAATTGGGCGTGTAGTATTGACTGTGCTGGCGATTGTTGGTAGAGGTGCGGGGACGCGGATTGCTCATATTATATGCAGAACTATATTTCGCTCAAGTTCGCTTACGTTCAACATGTTGAGCAGATAACACTTTTTTGTCCAAAGTGAGCGATTTACGGTCAGTTTCTTGAACTTTTGTTAACTTTGACACCAGCTAAGTCTATTGTAGTCTATATCTGGCACTAAGCAAATGAAAAGGACAGCTAAAGATTTAATCTTTCGTCAAAGGTAACTAATGTTCCAGAAACCGAGCATCATTCTGTGCTTTAAGTGACACGAGTTGCGACATGAACCCCCTAAAGAGTACAGCAATTAAGGTCATCACAGCATGACGTTACAAAGAACTGCGCACGTGGCCGAAACACCACCCAGTGCATGCGCTGGGCCCGGCTAGGCCTGCGAGTTGGCGCGCTTGGCCTTCTGCGCGGAGCGGCGCGCGTTCGTACCGTTTCGGTCGTGCGGCGGCTTGCCGCCCGCCTTGCCGCCCGTCGCGGCGGCCGGCGGCGGCGGGATGCGGAACAGATGGATCTTCAGATGCTCGCAGATCTCCAGGCAGATCTGGCCGCAGTACCGGATCAGGTCCACGCAAACGCAGAGCTGGAAGTGATGAAGAAATATTGCGATTCGATTGGTCGATTTTGGGACAAGGCTGTAAATAATATCCTCGCTTGTCCAATATCAATAATAGAAAATTTAAGTGAAAACAGCTCTGTATTTACATTTGCATAGGTATCTAACTGGGAGCTGTCAGTTTCATAAAAACGTAGTTTCCATTTCATTCCGTCGAATCGACACCAATTTTTGTACACGCTTCTCAACTGTATGACATCATTTGGCTAATGTTTGAGAAGTGGAATAGGGATGCTACTATCAACCTGCATAGCTGCGTCCCTTTCTAGATGCCCCATAAACAATTTTTTAGTTGCCTTTAACACTGACCGTGCACAGCCATAGCACGTAATACTCCGGTATTGCGTTGTTGAAGTACTGGTTGAGGAAGAGCATCGCCGGCCCGAGCAGCGACCAGTCGTAGTAATCCATCTCGCTCTTGGTCATGTGGGCCACCTGGAAAATGGACCTCATTTACTGAAGAATAAGTTTTATGGTGATTTGTAACGTTATTGACGAAATTGGCTACAATGGGTTAGAAATTATTATTATTTATTATTTTTAGCCGTGATCACCCCACTGCAGGGCAAAGGCTTCTCTCTTCCCTCTTTTCTTTCCATACGGTTGAGAGCTTTAATGGAACAGTCGTTGCAAAAGAAGTCAAGCACGACCCGCCATCTCTGCCTGGGCCTGCCGCGCGCGACGTCTGCTGACGTTCTGTGGCATCCACATCCATATGGGCCCAGAGATCTTCCGACATGCGACAGATATGACCAGCCTAGTTCCACTTAACGCTAGCAGCTTAAATTAAAAAAAAATACTAACCACAAGTCGATTGGTGACTTTAGCGGCGACCATTCCGAATGCGAGAATGTACAGCGCCGGGTGATTCTCGTACACGTGAGACTCGCTCTTCTGGAAGATGATGAACGCGGGGACAACCACGAACGAGAACGGAATCACCGGCGAGAGGATGCTGGTGCCCTGGGGAGAAGGGGGGATGTACCACGCTCTTTGTAGAGGACAGGAGGGTTAGTAAGATCTTAACGACCTTGGTAGTAAGTTAATCAGGCGAGACTCCGGGAAAGTTATTGCCAATGCGTTTGTTAGGGCATCAATTAGGGCGATCTTTTCAAATCTATCTCTTCATTATTTATTCAATCTCCAATGTTGAATTTAAGTGATATTCAATTTATTAATCAATAAGGTTATGTTCCAGCAATATCAATTCCAAAAAGTGAAGCTGTCAAACGGGAGATCAATCAATCCACACTTAGGACTAACATGCAATGACAAGCGAACGGCAACATGCACAAACATGCCTTAAAGCTAGAGATGGCAGTGAGGAGTGCTGTCGAAGTATTCTAACATGCACTAACATAAATGAACACAGCACAACACTACAGAACAACGGGACAAACGAGTCTCGAGCGCGGAGTAGCAGCACATAATAATAACACTGTAAAAAGTTCGCTTTCTGATAAATGCGGTAAACGGTCACGTGGGACGCCGTCGCCCGGCGCCAGTGTTGCGCGCAAACTCGCGCCTTAACTCCTTTGAGACCATCTGAGATTTAATCTACGTGACCGTCGGGCACGTTTACTACGAAGCGGACTTTCTATAGTGTTATTGTTTTGTGGTAACAGCCTGATGGCACGTGCGAACGTAGCGACTAGCGGCATTGCGGTACCTCATACGTCATTAGTACTTTGTGCAGATGTTATTGGTGTTAACGGCACAAATCATATCAAACTCTTACTGCGACGGTGGAGCCGTTTTTCCCCACTCCGCCCTTCATTATCACATTAACGTATCCGAATATTAGGTAGAATGTGAAGACCACGACCGCGTAGTTGGACATAAGGTTCAAACTGATGTTTACTGTCGGCAGCTGTAGTGTTAAACCGTGTGAGGGCGGTGATGACGCATGCGGTTAGTCCGGTGACGCCGCGACCGCCGGCAGGGGAAGAAACAAACATGCCATTATTATCCATGAAATAAAACTTAATGGAGCTGAAAACAATATTATACCTGTGCTGTCTTCACTCATTCGTGTTATGTTTGATGTGAGGCGAATCGTATCAGTTTGTATTTAAATAAATATGTAATCTGTATGATGTATCCTTTTATGCCAATTGTATCACCAAATGAATCCATTGAAATACACAGCTATTATCATTTTATTTACATGATGTCATATATTTCATGCAAAAGAATGGTAACTGTCCACTTTGTTTTTAACATTTTTGAATGAGACGAATCGATCATGATATTTTGCAACTTTATATTGCAATCTGTTGTTTACAGGAAGCAAAGTGATTGTATTATTTTATTTCTTTTTTTTTTTGGTCTTATTTGAATAGTCACGATGGATTCGTCAACACACACCGTCGACCCGTAATAACATTGAGGGAACATCATTCTTGTCGTTCGTCTTACAGCCACAGTCGATCCGTTTTTGCCGCATCCTCTAACGCGGAAGGTCGAGGCGAAGTTCAGGATAAAGAAACATTGTGCGCCATTGCACATGGTGGTGCCCAACAGGCTCCAAGGCACGCCCAGAGCTGGGATCTGTGTGACGGCCGTGCGTGGTTATTGCCAACAAACGTACGTTACTACTAACTCGTCCATTTTTAGGACAAGTGGTGTAAGAAAACAATTTACGATCGAAAGTACTCGCTCAACAGAACCGTTTGCAGCTGGCCGTCATTTCAAATCTTAAATGAGTGAAGACCCACGCAACACAATACAAATAATAATGACATAAGACGCACCAGCCACATTGATATCAAATTAAACATTTCTCTAATAATAATATATGACCAAATACCTACAAGGTGACATCGACAAAATCTCAATACCTCTATAGACCATGCTCCATGTTAAGGAAATAAAATTAAATAAAAACAGTGAGCATAATCCAACTTAACTGAGTACTCGTGATCTATAATTACATGCTATTAAAAAAACCCACATGATAATAAGCGATGGACCAACATTATTTCAGTTAACAATCAAAATAAGCGAAGGAACGTATCGCACTTACAAACGTCTATCGCTGAGGTTTGCAACGAAATCGATAAATGGGAAACGGCATTAGCAATCTTTGTAAATCGTTTCCGATAATAAATAATTTCGTTGGCATCGGATCGACAAGGCAATATTATTAATAATCTCATACTATTTAAACTGGCTTCAGACGATTCCCCATCGAATGCCCTGAGGACTCCGTAAGGGTTGCACTCCCCTTCCTGTCACGGAATCACATTTTTCGATAGCTCTATCCCTTTCGGTCGCTCAGAGACATCGCTGCCTAGAGCGAGACATACTGAAACGAGAGGATGCTCGCCAGAACAGGATGAAGCTACTGAAAAATACGAATAAGTAGTTTCCGTATGAGCAAGTGGGACCAAACCCTAAAACTATAACCCAACGTTATAATTTGAAAGCGTAACGTGTGTAAGTGCTTAATGACTAACTGATGCTAATAAGACTGTCTATGTTAATTCAACGGATGATTTTAAACAAAGTTTTGAAATAAATTCAATTACAAAGTCTGATTTCAAACGGTGTGGCATGGGACGGATAGTGCACATAAGTTTTATGAGTATGGTTGTATTAAAATCAAACACAAGTAATATTACTTTATTGGTGTCATACATACACATTATAAGAAGGCAACACAGAAAAGATTGATTGGAATGATGAAAATTTTAAAGAAGATTTACAATAATTTACTCATATAGGTGTTACAAACGGTTTTCAACAAATACCTATTTAAGATATGTGAAGCTGTAAAGAGCTACGGACTTTCTTATCATCTATTTTGACACTTCAAAAATGGGAAATGAATATATCGAGATTCCTGAGAATTATCAAAACATTGAATTTTACTGCAGTAGCTAAATTTCGATTTGCATAATTTGGTTTATATTGTGATGATTTCGTATTACATAGCGATTATGCTACACAGCACGGAAAGTACCTAACCAATGTGATTGTGTTTGGTTTACTTGATTATATCGTTTTATACGCCATTAATGTCCCACAGCACCGAATGAAATTCAAACTGTAGAAGCGACCGCCAAAGCTTGGAAACTGTCCTACACCCTCTTCCCGCTGGTTTTCCTGCTTTGGTAGTCGATTTTTAAGCATAGTATAAATATACATTCCTAAATGACATACTCGGTGTCCCCGTACTTATCGCACCGGGCCACAAGATAGCTCACGATTGCGAGGATACCCGTCGAGACATTTAGCTTTCTTTCTTGTTCTACCTCGGTGAGTCTCATTGTTTATTGCAAGGCGAGATAAGTGAGGAGACGGAGTGTTCATTCTTTTAGAGATTTATTGTTATTCTATGATTGAAGGTTGTTGAGTGCCTCACAGCTACAGTGGATCCATTCTTGCCGACGCCACCACTGACGATGGCGGCCGCCAGAGTGCCTACGGTGAGGAAAGCGCCTCCGATCGCGGCCAGCGCCAGCGAATATCGAACCTCGATGCCCCCACCGACCTGGTGAGTCGGTGTTCTTCAATATATTTGTCTTTCGGCATTGACTTAGTTCGTAAATCATATTTGTGAGCCGATGTTGGTTGTCCATACTATTGTTAGCTAATAGGTAGACACTATTACTCTACAAAGTATCAAGCATGTTTAAGCCAATCGAGTACTGGGCAGAGACTTTCAATAAATGGTTCTTAAAACGCGAACTAAGCTCAACATTTAAGGTCTATTAACGCACAGAATAATATCAGAGTATCATTCAATGCAAATATGATTGATATTATGATATTTACCTATGCGCGGATAAACCAATAATTGGCTTAAAATTAAGATTTGCTATGATTAGTGATCTAAATTCTGGACATTTACTTAAAAACGTCACAATTGGACCAGTACATGCTTGGGATACCTAAACCTTATAGTTAAAAGTTAATTTATCCTTAACGTTACTAAACACGCTGATAACCGGTTAGTTGATATAAACTATAAATAATTAAAAGGAAATACTCATGTGGGTATTTTTAAACAGTCTGAAGTATTCTGTATCATTTGGTTTAGCCATAGTGCAACACATATCATTGTGAGACTCAAACATTTACTAACTTTCGATACATAGGTTAAACATGGAAGTAGACGTAACATTGTACTTTACCGAACATTTTTTTTATTTAGCTGTGCATTGACGCTTCTAACTTAGCCTATCTAGTTTGTCAGCTACGAAATAAATTTTAATACATACTTTTTGATCATCATTTTATTGCCAATTGAAAACAATCCATAGTTCTTTCGGGATTGCTGGATTGAATTCATGATAAACCGAATTACTGCTATTGACTTCATAATTAAGTCACAAAGTATTTAATGAAATAAATATAGTAGTAAAATCTATTTTGCAGCCAACCAATATAGGCTCAGACCAAAATATTACGTCGTATAATCGGAATACGCCAAAGTGGCGTAGGTACATTGAATGCTTAATTTTGGATTAATCCTACTGACGTACAGAGACGTTAAGTAACCGTTTTTTTAACTAGATACTATTCATAATACAGCGACAAATCATAATTTAGAAATATTGTAAGGAATAGTTTTACCAGTCGTTTAATTTGTCAAGGATGCTATCCAACAACAATTAAAAATCTATTGTCTGAAAATAAGACACACGAGTTATGGTAATTATTGTTAAACTATTATACATCTCTGAAAGCGACAGTAACCGTGACTAGTAAAACATTTACGTATTATATCACGACAAATACTTTGATCATAAGCCTATCGACCTTCCAACTGGCGGTTCCAGTTCGACAGCATTACCTGAGTAGACCAGAAGTCAGGGCCGAGGATGGCCGAGACCATCTGTATGGCGATGATGGAGTACTGAGCTTCAGTGACGTCGATGCGGCCCAACTTGAGCGTGCCCGTGACGTAGGCCTGCCAGTGCGCACAGTAGAACAGCGTCATCGCACAGAAGCACTGGAATTTAAGAGGTTTCCTGTTAGTCACTAGCTAACTCATGAACGGTTGTGTTTGAGTCGAACTTCATCATCATCATCAACCCATATGGGCCCATTGCTAAGCACGGGTCTCCCATCATTCCGTGAGGAAGATTAGGCCAAAATCCCGCGGCCCGGTCCGGATTGGTGGATAACATACTTACCTCCGAAATAATTATCAGGTAGGTATGTGGGTTTCCTCACGATGTTTTCCTTCACCGAAAAGCGAGGGATAATTACGTACATGTTTTTTTACAATAAACACATTGGTACATGCACTGGGATTTGAACTCACAACCCTCCCCTTGGAAGGCAAACGTTTTCCACTAGGTTGTCACCGCTTGTCGAAGTTAGTATGGTAAAATTTCAACTACTTTGGAGTTAGAAGTCAAAAAGGCCAGATTGAAGACGAGTATGTCGTAAATTATTAATTGCAATTTTTATTTCCATATAAAAAGATTATACCAGTAGTTTGTAAAAACACTCAAAAATTAATTCGAAAACATCGTGAGCACCTCTGCATGTCCATGAACCTCAGAACTTCAGCGCGCATGACTTCTACCAACCTGCACTAGGCCCGCGTGGGCAATACATTCCAAGAGAATGCCTGTGTCCCAACAGTGGAAACATAATCGGCTGATGATGGTGACTTCGATTAAAATATGTTGTTACTGAAGTATACATTACATACTACAATGATTGTTCAAACACCTGCCATAAGCTCAAACATAAGTTTTAAAGATAAACATACGTAACATTTACACACATTTTATAAACTTCCGTTATATTAGAATGAAATAAATGTACCTTACACGTAATAGAAATGTTCATCGAGTGAAAATCATAAATCTTGGCAGTGAAAGTAGTTCAAACTCTCACTCTTCATACAAGCCGCTGTAGGTAAATGTAACCAAACGAGGTAGCTAATCTAATTAAAGACTAATTGCGCACAATCACTAAAATTAGCATCGCAACAGCCTCATTCCCGTGCACGGTAACTCTACCATCAAACCACAGAATACCTTGACCGTACTACCAAGCTCAGCGTCTTTACGTCATGCGTCCTCCGATTTAGGTAAAAAAATAACAAATAGCGACCGCGTTTGGCGCGGCTCCATTTTCGAGCAGTATCTTGACTCAATATTCTTGGCGGCTCTCCCGAATAGGAGTCACAGAATCAATATAGCATTACATACAGAAAGGCCAGTCTCCCCGCGCAATTTGCTTTCCGCACCTCTACCCACAATCGAAGGGACCGTCAATAATTAAATAAAAACACAATAAAACAGCTAACTACTTCATCATGAAAGCTGACAATACTACACAACCAAATTTATTAGAAAAACTGTTTGTATAAACCTTCATAATAGCGGAGTGTCTTTTGTTTTGGTCATGTAGTTACGCCCACAACTGACGCGTGCTCAAACGTAATTTGCATTTGTGAGTTGTCAATTCAACTTATTTGTAAGAAGTGTCCCGGGCGTGGTAGGAGAACCGTAATGCCTATTATCATACTATAGAGATGCGGTGTCGCAAGCTTGTAAAATCATTAAATGATTGGGAGGCCACGCGAATGTCGATAGTTACAACTGTTTACAAGTGTTTTATAATAGCGGCAGCTTCTTACAAACTTCTCTTTACTTTCACTCTGATAATAGGCACGGAAGGTTGACAACGAAACTCCTCAGTGACTAACAGTTGATAATAGATTGATGGTGTTTGAACTTCAATTTGATCAGCTTGCAATACCGAATACGTTTTTTTATAAAAACTTTTCCGGTTTTTTTTTACCACAAACTTATTTCATTGTCCATGCCCTAATCTTTTTGGGAGTCTTATAGATACGGCTTCTTTTGTCAAAAATACAAACTAAACTCCTCTGATCGTGAGATAGACATTTGAATATGTACTTTATCAGAGGTCAACTACAGTTCAAATCAATTCAACAACTCATATCACCTTGAAGTAATCGTTCAAGCCTTGAAGTCAATGAATGGGCATCGTCATACCCAGGCAAAAATAAAGCACTTTTACAAGTCAAGCACTGAAGTCTGATATCTATTGGGATGGAGTAAAAACCTTTAATTTCCATTTAGCTTGTAGCCCCAGCCTAGATAATTATATCCTTATGAATCTCTAAGAAAAAGAAGAAAATCTAACCAAGGTCAATTGAGATAAGATTTACTAGTTTCGTTGCGATAAACTTTATTGGCCACCGTGACTTCAGATTGGCGATAAATTCTCTGCCTCATGTTGAAATTAAAAAAAATGTGAAAATGCAGTCGGAGACTTCACCATTTCATATTTATCATCTTTTGACAGGAGACTAAAGAAGTTGTCACTTTTCAAACGTATGAAAACGAAAGGGATGGCAATAATTTTAGGGCTGTCGAATTACGTTTTATTTAGTTTGTGCCAACTGACTCATGCAATACTAAAATTGAATTTTCTCTTCGAAATTACCCCATATGGCCATTGTTTTAACACCCCGAGATTATTTTAAAGAAACGAGGTCATCGATAAAAATATTTTGTTCTTTAGCCCTTCAGCAATGTAGTTATATTTTACCTGACAATATAAGATCGGATTACACTGATTGTGAGTAATTAAGTCTACTTATCTTGAATGAGAGAGTGCGTAATGTTTTGTACGATTATGATTCACTGACTGTAGTAGGAAGTAACTATTAGATTAGTTATAAAAGATTTCGATCCAAATAGGAATGAGGATCTCCTTCGATATTGAAACCACATTGAGTGAGGTAATGACATTTATAACGAGCTCAGAACTTAACCAAACCCATTACAATCCTAAACATGCTTAACAAGTACACGATGCTTGGATATGTTTTCAGAAATTATGGAAGTACGTATAGAATCCGTGTATTGTTTCGAATTGAAGTAGACGTGAACACGCGCGAATGAGCTGTTGCTTAAAATGTTTGTCGAAGATTTCGTTGAGAGTAAAAGCAAGTCATGATCACATAAAAAAATACGTAGAAGTAGTATAGAACAGTAGTAGATTGATTGATGCTCAGTCAGTTTTGTCGCTGATTGTACCAATGTCATGGCCAACGTTGCAAGTGCTTATCTGTTTGTATTGAGTTGAACGTTTATGCGGATTCCGAGCCGGATGTTCGAAGTACAACATCGGCTACTTTGTATTCCGTTTGCAGCGGATTTCCCGTGGGAAGCATGGACCCGTCTACTCTCTCGTCTGATTGTCACACAAATGCTTAAGTTAGGATTTTATTTGTCTTCGGTCTCTTTATAGGTTTTCTCTTAGTTCCAATACCATCGTAAACGCAAGACAAGTTTGTCTGCCTAATTTATAGGCGCAGATCGTCCACAGCTGGTGCTGACCTTGTCGTCTGCTTCCGCGAAATCTCTCAAATGTTATTGACATTAACCCAGATAGCTAGGTACAGTCAGCCTCAGAAGTAGCTGAACATGTTATTATATGTAATTTCCGATTTAAATTTTATACGCTCATAATATTTTCACGTAGAATATGCAATTAAAAGTAGGTAAATAGATTTTAAATTAAAGTGCAGTAGAGTTTTGTGTGTGTAATTTTTTTTTAAAGTATTTGATATTTTATTTATTTTTACAAATAGGTTCTCGTTGGCCACGATGGCTCACGCTTATCTAGAAGTAACCTATTCACTCTTAAACTCTCGACTCCCAGGTTGTAACTATCGGTGAACAGAAACAGGCAAGGAGTTTCACTGCTTTGCGGTACGCATTATAAAAGTTAAGACCAATTGATTCGTGCGTGCTCAGCTAATTTTGAGACCGACCGTATGTCTACGTCGCATCGCCACCGGTCACAGTTCGGGCAAGAGTTTACATACTACGTTTTACAGATTAGGTAACAATTGTGCTCTGTAGTATCCATTGGTGAGGCAACTCACAACCCGAGAATTATTTAGGAGGTATAAGATCCTCCAATTTGAACACGTGCTCAGCATTGAGCGGATATGGGTTGATGGTAATGATGATACGTGAAACTAATATCTTTATTATCATAGACTATTGAGTACAAATTACCTTGCGGGTCGCGGGCAATTACATAAGTAAACAAAACATTTTCATGTAATTATTATATGCGACACGCGACCTTAATAGCTTTCAGTTTTATTGTTGGTCGTAAAGTAAAATACTCCAGGAGCATTTTTAGTGTGTTTATAGACTTCATTACATCACACAATGTGTAAAACATTACATATATTATCATATAATATCTTGTTATCATAACATTTGGCGAGGTGATCATTTTTATGTAAATATTTTTAATTCAATTACATACATTTATCACAACACGGGCTTGGTTATTAGTACCTAATACTTTATTAAATTATTAATAACTAGGGAATAAGGAACCACGAGGACCATGGTCGCACAAACACCCAGACTCAGAACAAATTTATATCAGTGGTTCACACACATATTTACCGAGCGGGATTGAACCTGTAACCTCACGCTTGGCGGTCAACTCATCACTTACGCCATGGATATTATATCAATACTTGAACATAAATATCACACAAAGCAAAAAAAAAAAACAAAAAAAAAATACAGCGTCTCTATGAAGGAACATTTGTTAAACTTTTCAACAGAATACATTTACCTAAGTCTATCGTGTGGTATTCTTTTGCCATTAAGCAAATTATAAAGACAGCAATCAGACAGCCTTCAATCTCACCTGAAAGAACATCCACGTCGGGTACTCTCCCAACTTGACAGCTATACAGGCCCCTAGGGCTATGAACACCGTGGATATGCTGTCACAGCCGTGGTCAAACAGCTCGCCCAGCGGGGACTGGCTGCCCGTCCGCCGTGCCTGCTTGCCATCTATGGCGTCGAGGCTTTGGTAAATGAAGACTCCTAGCGCGCATAGGGCGCACGCCCACCGAGGTGGGTCCTGTCGTGCGTCTGGACTAAACCTGCAAATGTGAGACGGGTAATGGATTTCAGGGCTGATAGAATTTAGTATTAGGTCATAATCAAACCTCTATTTGCTGACTTTATAATTACTAGGGAATTTAAAGGATAGTTATCTGTTGCTATCTGTACTTTTTAAACAGTTTGATAGTAAAATATATAACTTTAGAGGTATTTGATTTGTTTAAGGGAGTTTTATGTCTGCTAGAATGTAATCTTGTCAAAAAGGTGAAGTGAACATTTATTTATAGCTTTAATTCCGCCTAATTTTTCTAACAAAATTATCTCACAGGCGCATCTTAGCAGTATTAGGTTCAAATTATTGAAATTATTTGCAATTGTATGAAATTCCCCCTAAGTTTGATTAAAAAAATACATTAAATTTTTTGTGACAATATAACGGCAACTGAAAAAAAAAACTAAAAAACTTAAATCTCTAACCTCGGGCATTTTCTTTTTTTTTTGTTTGATACCTATAAACTCTAAATAGAAGAATAAACCTAATAAGTACTATTTTTTATTTAAGTTTACGTACTTAGGATTAGTCTGGCATTAGCCTGTAACAATGAAAAGGAATTACACATTTTGCTAATTCAATAGCTTAAAAAAATTGGATTCATTTACATCATGGCTGCATACAACCAGGTTTCTATGTGTCGATAAATAATCAAATTAAACATCAACGGAGACTCTTTAATTCTATTACTATGAATACAAGCTTTATCAGAAGATCGGTAGGTACTTTGTGGAATTGTTGGTTTTGAGATTCAATCAAAGAGTTTATTCATTGAGATAATTATGTTAATAAATCAAAATATAATTTTATAACATAATAATAATTGTATGAAAAAAATATAAGGTACTTATTTCAAAAGACAAAAAATATATAATTTAGGTAAATTATAAATCTTCTTTTTGCCAGTTTATAATACTTTATATTATAACGAATGTCTTTGCTTAACATATTTATTTTTTAAATAGGTTGCTAACTAGCATGTGTTCCACCCGATGGTAAGTGGTCACCGCCGCCAATGGACATCTGCAATGCCAGGGGCATTGTAGCTGCATTGCCTACTCTTTTTAGAAAGGAGTATTTTATCATATTTACTGCTGAAAACACAACTGTGCTGTTAGCTGTATGGGAAAACACAATGGTATGTGCAGACCTGTACCGGTGGCTAGACAAGAAAATCGGCCCAGCAGTGAAAGTGTTAACTTTTGCTTTAGAGTAAGTTAGGTTTAAAAATATATGCTAGGTTCTTGGAATAAATAGATTGTGGATGAAATGTTGTATTCTTACAATATTCTTTTCAATTACAGTGATAGTTTGTTAGTAAATAAGAGAAAATGTCACATATGGTGACAATATTGACCTGGTTGGGTTAATTTCATCAGCCTTCTCAAATTATGAAATGAAAGACCAAACCAGCTACAGCTTCTTACAGCTCCATTTTTTTTTAATTGTATAGATGTCACCTGGACTATAATAATGAATCGATTGACACTTCAGTCATCAAAACTGGTAGAGTAGTTTAGGTGCTATGGTGAACATACATATTACTATATAGACTGCAAAAAACATAACCTTCCCTTTTGGCATTGCCATGGTTAGTAAAAAGGCGTTCTTATTACAACAGTAGTACTCTTGAAACACTTCAATAATCTTATCGTCATGCAACACAAGTGGCGCGATTTTTTGACCAATGGCAAGACAAAACCGCTTCCATTGAGCAAAACAAACTACTTTTTTTTAGATAAAATTAAAAGGCAAATTAAGATGATATTAAAAAAAACAAATGATTGTGTATGTAGGCGAATGAAAGTCTATTATTTGCAAAAATGAAAGTCGTTACGGTCTACAGCTATTTGACACAGTTTTTTGCACGGTTATAGTTCTAACCTTTGATTTGGTACTCACCATACTAGTATTAATGTTGTTACTATATTAACTATTAAACCTAAGATTGTGATGAGATTCGGCGCGAGCCATAGCGGCGTCTTCGAGACTAGCCAGCACCACCAGGGCTGAAGCAATGGATCCAAGAAACTGGCACTGGTACACGAATACTTGTGTTCACTTAGTCTTTTTAATTGTGCAGCGTTGAGTATTCTCTCCTTGTAGAACTGCATTTTGATTCACTCTCACATTACACTACACTTAAAATAAAATAATAGTCACCTTCCGCTAATTTATCAATAGAAAATTCGCAATATCCAACCATCTCAATCACATCACACCACCTTGCATATGTCATAGACAATGTGGTGATTTTTTAATCTTCCAACTCAACTGACTTGTAACATTGACATTGACAGTGACAATACACCAACCATAGGTAAGGAGTTGTAATTTTTTGAATTACTGTGCTGCCAAGCTACAAAGTTTCCATAAAAAATGGGAAAATTAATATTTTTTTGTGAATAAACGGAGCAAGGCAAGCATACTTTTTTATGAATAATTTACAATGAAAATATTAGCAAGAAAGAGGTCCCAGTAATAGTTGTTTGGTTTTGTTTGCAATGTACGATCAATACGTAGTTCTTACATAAAGAAGATAGATACCTAGGTATCTTATTAGCTTTCTAAGTATTTATTGCATGAATAAAAAACTGGTGGGTACCTACATTAAAATAAAGATATAACGCAAAGTATAATAACACAAAGCTTTATTTTTCAACAATAAACACATTTTATTACAAAAATACATTCATAATACTTTTAGAATTTATAAACTGTAGTATAAAATCCGAAGATACCATCAATGCATGGTACACAATATTGTAGGTAAGTTTACAAATAATAATAATTAAACATTAAAATAATAATTATTTATATTTTATAACAAATTCAGCTCATCTATTTTTTATAGCTTAGGTATCTACATTAAACTATGTATTTAAGTTATGTATCTTTTATCGGTGATTACAGTTTTCTCTCGTTAAAATGTGGTTAACTTCAAGCTATCAATATCGGATATAGTTTATACGTACACGCTTATTAAAGTTATATCGATTAATTTGTACTCTATTTGAAAATGATTTTAGCGATTCCCTATTATTTTTATTACCCTAATGGGTTTTGTTCTCAAAATAATAAATGTGTCACCAAAATGAAAAATTACCAGAAAAGTTAACCAGCAAGAATGATCTGCCATAGAACTAGGTACAAAAAAAGTTAGACGATAACGTGTGAAGGACAAAACAAACTTTGGCGATACCAAATAATTATAGTTCCCTATGAATAATACTAAACTTAATCTTGTTCTTTATTTATTGGAGTTCTTACTATAATAGGTTCAATGTACATCGACATAAATCTTACTGCTACCTAGGCTTCGCTTGGCTTTTTCTAGCTTCGATTCGTTTCTGTAATGTTGTAAGGAGAGCACCCAACACGTTGTGACCAGGCAAACGTTTGCCAAATAGCAATCGTTTCACTGAATCGTCGAACGTTAACAAGGCCACCATATTCTGAAGAAGGAAGCCTTGGCAATACTCCAATAGTTGCGTAGCACCGTAAACCTGAAAAATACAATAGTATTTGTATGTGAGCTATAATGATTATTAAAGTTATTTCCCTCAATTTATCTAGAACACTATTGCTGTCTTTAAAAAGATTGTGTATAAGCCAGATGCTGATAGAAAAAACTACACTTTTTTACAAAAAAATCTTAAATCTTAATATTTTAAAATATGATGACGATGAAATAATATAAAAATAGATACTAATAAAAGTAAGATTGTATTAAAAGTAAGCTATTATGATGGTGAATGTACCTTGGCATGAATATAAACAGAAACGAGGTTGTGCAGGTCCACTGACTTGGCTGCCCTTGCTTCACAATGCCTCTGCAACGGCAGCAGTTGAAAGAAGGAGGCTGCAGCGAGAACTTCGAGCACATCAGTCTCGGGGATGTCAAGGCCAGTGCAACCACCCGAGTAGAGATATTTCATAACTTGCTGAAAACAAAATATTTTATTTATGAAAGGTTATTTAGAAATTTTTTATTGGGGCGTATGTTGGTGCCGGTTGTTATTTTTGTAGGACAGACGACCACGGTACAACGCTATTCAATTAAACATTTTAAGTTTCATAGTAATTAAAGGCTGACTTGGCATTTACCATTAATATACTGTCCTGCTCCTCATTTAGTTAAGCTGTTCGTAGAATTTTAATAACACATTTATAACAGAGTAACGAGGACAGCAAGTCGCTTACCTGATGACGGTAAGCGTAACGCTAACGTTTCGTGCATAAACTTACCTCAAAAATGTGGTATCTAATATCATTAATCTGTACAAGAGGTGGAGTAGCGTTGGCTGGAGGCAGCGCTTCATTTGCCGGCCGCGTTGGAGCCAGCATCGCTCGGAGGCGCGCCGACTCTGATACTAATACTATCTTGTGACCGTAGAACAATCTGCCTTCCACTCTGAAACACACAAATAATAAAACTTTAAAACTTCCTCACACAAAAAAACCGAACACTAGTGACAAAGCCGAAGATCAGAGCAGGTGGAGACAACTTGTGGATGTAAGGAGTCCTCAACAATGATGATTGAGGATGAGGGGGAGAAGGCTTCCTCAAATAATGATGTTTATTTCACAGTTTCTGAATCGTGATGGGTTTTGCCCTTGCGCGTTGTTAAGCCTAGTATCTACCTGAAAGTGACGTCAGCGAGCGAGGGATTGTTGACATAGGACGGGTCGACACGCGCGGGCGCAGGCGCGGGCGGCGGCGGGGGCTGCGCCACCGGCGGCACCGCCTCGCGCCCGTAGCACGCGCATAGGATGTCCGCCAACAGCAACACCGTGCCCTCCTTCTGAACACAATATCTGATATTAAGCCAGAAAGGCAAAAACAAAATGACTAGTAATAATTTCTTTTTAGGTCACCCTTATTTGCATAAACTCCTTTAAAATTTAGATGGAAGTATGTTATCTCATCAATAATTTTGATATCAGAAGTGAGATGCATATTAGGTACTCATAATTTTGGCACGTAGGTAGCTCTTAAATTGATTGTAATTGCAATTTTAATATGTGGGCAGTTTCCTAAAACCAATCTTGCCTTTTGATATATTGGGGCTAGTTATAATATAACTAAAAATTTCTTTTTATTTACCTACCTGCTCATCTGTAAGTGAAAGTAAGGTCCCAAAAGATAAACAAGCGAAATCATACCTTGCTATATCGAAGAATGTTGAACAGCAGAGGAAGACATTCGTAAATAAATTGTTTACTGTAGTGGCTATCATCTGACGGACACACCTGGAAAGATACGAGTAGATGACTGCTTCATTCAAGTTTATTTTTCATCATTATTGTAAACTGTTTTAGTGGACAAAATCTCACCTGTAAGAAATCTTGCAGCAGCTGGTCTATAATGTGATCTAATGCAGCATCTGCTGCCGCTGCTAAGGACAACGTCCAAGCATGCAACGACCATGGCACTCCCAACGCTCGTAATTCTAATGTTATATCTGAAAAATAAAATCACCAATAAAAGTTTCATCGCTCATGATCATGACTGCAGGTTGCTAAATTGATAATATTAAAAGAATACAAGATGTAGCGATGGTCGCATTTTTATTTTCAATAACTGCAACGTTCTATAACTGTTGTAAGTAAGTCACTAGAGAAATATTTTACCCAAATGATCAGTCTCAGCAGCACAATACATGGCGTCTTGCAGCGCTCGTTGCTGCTGCTTCGTAAAGGTGGGCGGACGCCCCCCGGCGCCGGCACTGCCCGGGCCGGTGGCAGCGCCTTCAGCCAGCACTTCTTCAAGTGATAGCACTGCCCCGGCGCCCGAGCCCCTCGCTCCGCCCCGCACTGCTGCTCGGAGGCACGCGCGACGCCCGTGAGAACAGCATACTGCTACTGCACTGTGGGTCCAAATTATAACAAAAATATATTTTAAGCAGGACAATTTTGGTAAATATATGGTAACATTGTTGATGTTGACTCTGGCTGCAATTTATAAATCATCTCAGAGTTATAGCACTTTATTTCAAGCCTGATATCATACTGGCTTTTAATATTTAATTAAGCTACTGACCCCCTTATTCATAAAAAGTATTGAGATAAAACGACGATAAAATTATTGCGCACTACAAATTAAAACTATAAATAAATATGTTGTGCCGCCCAATCCGATTCAGCAAATGCTAAGGCAAAATAATTCAAAGTATAATATAAATGCTATAGCTAATTATAATAAAATTGAAGATGAACTGACCTGTAACAACCATACTGGGCGGCCGCCGAGTAGCAAAGTGCATCGTTGAGTTGAGTCGAAAGGAAAGGATCGGCTCCTTGTGACAGCAGCAGCTGCACAAGTTCCAAATTCCCAATTCCACATGCCACCTGAGAATTGTTTTTTTAGTTAGTTAATTTAGTTATACCAACAGGATTAATTATTTTTTGGGGGGATTTTCACATTTGAAATGACATCACTTCCTAGTGATTTCTCTTTTGTCTTCAAAAGCCAACTTCCGCTTTTATAATAAAATTATTCCTCTGAGTATATTTTCATTGCGGATTTTTTTTAGGTAGGTAGGACTAATCCTACCTAAGACTAATCTTATTCAATAAGTTTTAAATTTTAGAAATTATTAATCTGTGATGGAGATCAAATAAATTATATTCAGAAAGCAAACAGTGAGAGAAGATGTTATACATATACGTTTCGTTCATAGGTATGGTCATGTTGCACGTGCTATAAAAACTTTTAATTTTAGTAGGTAAACTAGTTTTTCCTATTGAATAGTTTTTTTAAATTGTAGAATAGGCAAGCATTGTTGTTGGAGATTTGCCTCAATATTATCATCATCAACTCAACTTTGTCAACTTTGTCTAACGAAAAATCTCAGTATAATGGCCAAAAAGGCTTTATAAAACAGTTTCACAGATAAAAGCCGCTAGACGGCGTGGACAGCGGCACTGGGTGAGGTGTAGCAGTGCCACCCTCACCTGTAAGGGCGTCAGCGTGCAGACGTCGTCGCCTCTAGCGGGCGCCCCGTCCACGCGCGCGCCCGCCGCCACCAGCCGCCGCGCGCACTCCACGCCGCCCGCGCCGCCCGCGCCCGCGCACGCGTACACCAGCGCCGTCCAACCTGCGGGCAGGAAACCTATAAGTACTGGGCACCTGATCAGAACTCAAAGCTGAAATCACGACGATGTGGCCGAAGGTGAAGCACGCCTACATATAGGACATACCTGACTTGAACAAACCAGTTAAACCAGTTAAATTTATACGGCAATACAAACGAAGGCAAAGCATTCCATTCCTTTGCGGTTCTAATTGAGAGCGAGGAAACATGATGCTTCGTTCATGAGGTGGTGGTATATCCACCATAAAAAGACCACCAGGTGTTGCGGATCGGCAGACACAACCGACGCTTTGAGCTGTGAGTTGAACCGCTTATAGGAGTTGGATTTAGAAGGAGATAAAGAGATAATAAGAGGAGGAAGGCGGAAATATTCTAAAAGAATTTGAAAACTTCACTTGCCAGCAGTGGGCGGGGTGTAATTGGCATTGTTGCTCTGAGGGGGTGACCGCGGCGACAGTGGCATGGCGCAGTGTGCGGCGCTCGGACCGCCAGTCTCGATGTTGGGGTCTGCACCTGCTTCTAGCAGCATCTAGAACATAATAGTAGCAAACTTCGAGAACCAAGTCAAGAGTAGTTCCATTTGGATTGTTCATCACCACTGACCCCCATAATACAAGTAGGTACATGCTGAATTGGTTGGATTATTTATTATTGTGTCTCGCCATTTCGGCGCTGTAAGTCAATGTAAGCTTAAGCGGAAGTCTTTATAGCGAGCAGACCACGGTTGCAATGGCTATTCGCTTAAACATTCATAATAATATGCGAGAGTATACCACTCACCGCTACAATCTGGTCATCTCCCGACGCGGCTGCCTTCATCAACGCAGTCAGGCCGGCCGCGTCAGCCGCGTCCAGGCCAGCCGAGGGCAACAGCGAGCGGACGGAGCCCAGCAGTTCCGGCCGGCCGCTCAGCAGCGCTCGGTGCGCCAGCCCCAGCGCCGCGCGGTGCGGCTCGTCGGGAGAGCGCGCGCAGTGGGACCACACCGGCTCGATCGCTTCTTCCAATCTAAAAATAAACTTAACCCTGAGATTTCTTTCACTACGGGATGAAAGTTTTAGAAAGAGCGTGGATATACTCTTACGAATTACAAGTTTAACGTGAACTTTGGAACGCTCCTAGACCCTTTACTGGACTAGGTCAGCGAACACCCCCGGCACGTCTCCTATTTTTGAGATTCTTGGATATGCCAGTTATCGTTTTGAATGCGGTTATCTCCGGCGTCAACGTTCGAACTGAGTTTCGTCAATACACCTACCCACCTACCTAAACCGTAAAAGTTATCTTTTCGCAGGAGCGACGCCGTTCGAATCTTAAAAATTCTGGTCAGAAAGTTGTACTGACGTGATCGGCCTGGGCGGGCAGTCGGCGTGCGGCAGCAGCAGCCGCGCGGCCTGCAGCACGTCGTCGGCGTCGGGCGCGGCCGGCGGCGGCCGCAGCGCCGCGTGCGCCCGCGCCGCGCGCGCCCACTCGCCCAGCGGCGGCAGCGCGCCCGCGCCGCGCGCGCCCCACAGCCCCGCGCCGCACGCGTCGCCCGCGCCGCCCGCGCTGCTGTGCTCCAACTGTAACACGACCAAGTTGCTGCTGTTGATTTGTAAACGAATGCGCTGTTTTGAGTTTTGCATAGATGAAGGCTTGAATTTTCGATCGAATCGAATCCGATCTCGATCTGAGATAGCCGGGTCGATCCGATCTAAAATCGAATGGTAGAACTGGTGTGAAGAAGTAACTCTATAACGTTAAAAGGTCTCGTTACCTGCGAGCACCGCATGAAGTAGTAGAGCGCTCGCTCCGCGCTGGGCGCCAGCGGCGGCAGGCGCGGGTGCACCCGGCGCAGCACGGCGCGCAGCTCGCCCGGGGAGCCGGCGCACGTGGTCAGCAGCACCGACGCGCCAGACCCGCCCGAACTGGCCCCCGAACCGGCCGAAGTGCCGCTTCCACCTGACGATGAGAACGTGACCTTATAAAACCATAGCAAACTTTTTCCTGCCAAGTAAAATACTAAACGAAATTAGCATTCACAATAAATTTACCTTCCATTTGAATTATCAGAGGGTAGACTTAACTAAAGCAATCTTAAATTCGCAGCATTTTATGCCTAACATTTTTGCCTAATTTGCCGTTGACGCTCGCACCGGTTGACTGTTTCCCTTATTATCGATTGTTATAATGGAAATTAACTATCGAGAGCCTTTTTACTTTTAATACCTTTAAGTGCCTAGGCATTATCATTAAAAAAAAGTTAAAGCAGTTTTTCCATTACATAGCAATTGCAATCAGGGAAATGTGTCTTCACAATGCTGACCATCTCTAGCGCAATCGAAATTAAGGACAATGACAGAAAAATATCTGGAGTGATGAATATTCTCACCAGAGCCATTAGTAGTGATGCCGGAGTCATGGCTGAGTCCAAGCTGCCGATGCTCCGGACGGGAGATACCAGAAGATGAGCCCGACCCTAGAGAACTCATCGACTCCCATCGTGATAATGATAATGCTCCTGAAACAGTGAGATAGCAAGTAGAAACCTAACTGCACCTATTCACGAGAAACGGCAAACAAGATCCTGGACCTCTGAAAAGGTTTAAATCGAAAGTTTTTGGAGGTGATACAGAACAAAAATTTGAAAAAGTCTTACCCAAAATGTTTGCATCAGTGTTGATAAGCTTTATAAAGGCAATTAGATTCCACCAGGACTTAAAATGAACCCTGCTGATAAAATTAACAGTGGAAGGGAAGAATATTTAGTTACGAATTAGAAACAATAAGTAAGTACAAAGCTCATCGCCAAAACTGTAACCTAATCGGAAAGCTGTATTCAGGTACCTGAAGCGACCCTGCCAGCGTTTAAATGGCTGTAGGGCTGCAGGAGTCCCCACAGATCGGCGCAGTTGGCGACGGCGTGGTCTACGACCGCCGGCGTAACTGGAGCTGCACCGGAACCGCTTCCAGCTATCAGCGCGATCTCCTCGAGGAGCGTCTCCATGCCCGCACAGAGGTAGATCGCGGCGTACCTAGAAATTAAGAGGACCGTTAGAAATATTGACTATTGCCGTATGGTTCGCTCATCACAACGATGATGCTTAAGCCGGAACACCTAATTTGAAGGCCCAATTAATAGTAGAAACATCACCGCAAAAGTAGAAAAATGTAGTACTGACTCGTGAACGAATCCCGCGACGCGCACGTCGAGCATCCACCGCTGGAAGCGGCCCGGCGCCAGGCACGTGCGCGCGCGCGCCGCCGAGCCCAGCCGCCGCGCCGCGCCGCCCGACGTCGCGTACATCGTGGCGGCGCGCTGGCAGCCCTGGAAGGTCGTACGACTAACTTGATCACAAACAGTTTGCAGCCAGAAAACGAACTTTCCCTGCGACATTACTGGCGGCCGGTCTTATAGTAAGAAAAACACTTACTTTGATACAAGCATCAGCCAGCGGCGTACTTAGAACGATCCGAAACGCGCCGGCCACTTCGTGCTTTGAGCAGAAGCCAAAGTTCTGCGATAACCGCTGAGCTTCCCTTGATATTCGCACCAGAGCTCTGGAAAACGATAACAAAATGATATGAGACATTTGTTTTTGAATACAGAGTTTATCTATCTATCTAACATGTCTGATTTTAATTACGTGGTTTATCGGCCGTTTTCGGCTTTGAGACTCAATTAGTGTTTTAAAATCGTCCCAGAACTTTGATACAACGAACACACACAACTACTAAACTACGATACAACTACAATAGCAAGTTCACTTATTTTTTACTACGCATTGCAATTTCCCTTGGCATTGCTGCGCTCGTCATCTTGAGACATGAAATTGAATTGAATTATTACCTTTGGAGTAAGTAAGCGAGGCGGGGTGGGGTGTCCGGTGCCAGCCTCGGTGCTAGATCCCGGCATCTTCCTGACTGCAACGCTCGGCTGACTTCGCTGGCTGTCCACGGCACACAGCGGAGTTCCACTAGCCTGAAAATTAAAGAGTCAATCGCGATAAAAAAACATTATAACAGGAAGAATATTAAGTTTTTCAGACACAGAACACTACACACAGTCACGCCTTTTTCCCGTAGCGGTTAGGCAGAGACTACATCTTTTTGAATGCTACGATCCCAGTGGAATACAGTACACCAACTCCCTGACGCGCTCTACTGGTTTCTGAAACTTCAGACCAAATAGGCTGTGTAGGGTGCATGCGTGGTGGTGTCACATCCTTTGCGCCTGGTCTCATTCACAAAAACAACATAAATCCGTCTTTTACTCAACATCTCGCATACTTCCTCAATCTTATCATTCATAGAACAATGGACCTTAAAATTACTGTCCCACTGCGTAATCTTGCTTACCTATTGTGCGAGTCGACCCACACGAACTCGTCCGCGCTGGTGACATTTGTGCAGACAGTGTCCAACGAGGGTTGTCGGACTAGCGGCGCTCGTCTTCTGCGGGCTTCGGCTGCGCTGCCACTCTCTGCAAAAAATGGAGTTTGCATAAGGGAACGGAGTGCCATTACCAACCTAAGTTTAGATATTATAGTAATCTATTGATGAGTCATTATTTAAATGCATTCGCTTCTCATGTGTTCACCCAGTTCTTCACTCTATCGGCGCTTTACCTAAGAAGGCGAAGTCTAATAATAATTCTTCTCTCTTCTTTTTAGAAAACTTTAGCAGGGAATTCTGTGTCTTCTGTGTTGGGAAGTTCTTTATTTATTAAGGTAGACAGAGTAGATAGGTACCTGGAGCGCCATTGTTGCTGCCGCCGCCAGCACTCGAAGCGCCGCTGGTGGCTGTGCTGCTACTGTCTCGAGAGCGCAGCGTCAACTGCTTGATGGCTGACCGGATGTCTTCCAGGCCACCTCCACCGGGCCATGGGGACTGTAACTAAACGTGTTTTCCCGTTAGGGTAGGCAGAGACTACATATTTCCATATGTTACGATTCTGACACACCTCTTTCGCTTCCTTCACTTTCATGCATCTCTTCATACATGCTCGCCGGTTAGAGCTACTTTTCAATTGACTTTTCTTTATTACGTCCTCGATTTCGAACGTTCGTCTACGTTGACCTGTACCGGCCCATTCATACTAGATCCGTGAGTCTGTTATGTCAATATTTCTTCTAAGCATCCTTTTCTCTATTTAACGTATAAAACATAAATAAGTATAGTTCTTCTTTTTAGTGTCGCTTTATCAACCATTGTGCCCTTAAATTCGATATTTTGGTTGAAAAATAGTGGATACAGGAATAGACAACTAGACTAATTCAGCAAGGTGCACCGGTGTCAAAAAGGGGTATAATGTGCGTCGTTTCAAAAATGTGAATTCAGATCGCGAAAATTTAAAAACATTACTTTATTGTGCGGCCTGTGCTTGTTCCTGGCATGCGGCTGCTGCCTGCTTCGTCGGGGTTCATCCCGCCCAGCTTCCCCGCCACCCCCACTGTCCGACATGGAAGCGTGGCCCGAAGATCTGTTCTCATCTGAACTGCTGTTGCATTCACGGACCCCATTCTGCAAAGAAAAGATAACTTTCTTAATTATGGGGAATATGGGTAATACCACCTGGAAGAACAGAATTCGTACTAAGGGTTCATAAGTATAAAACATATTTTTTTTTACAAATAAGTAAGAATAATGAAATGATTCATAAGATATACATAGCAAATATATTAAGAGTAATTAAATCCCAGTGCGGGTACGTACCAATGTGTTTCTGTAAAACTCTTCTCACTCGCTTTTCGCTGAAGGAAAACATCGCGAGGAAACCTACACGATAATTGTATCCGAGGTAGGTATGTTATCCACTTATCCGGACCGGGCCCCCGTAGTGGATTATAGCCTAACCCTCCTCACGAAAGTGAAGGGAGACCCGTGCTCAGCAGTGGGCCGATATGGGTTGACGATGAGTGAAATGATCGCATTCTTACATCATAAACAATCAAAGAACTAGATTACCATCCGGCACCATTAAGATAAGGATGCGGCCTCATCAGCTTACGAAATTACCGTCACCACATTACGTACAAATCCAAGATGGCTGCCATTGTCGCCGACAATTTCGCTTTCAACTTCCCACAGATTACGCTTTTCCCTATCAAGAGATCGTGGGATTTTCATAAAGACAATGCTTACTTATTTTTTCTGGTAACACTTTCGCCGCGTAACGCTTGAACAATTATAGTCAAGATGTGATTGCAAGTTACTAATTAGAAATCAAGATGTTTACAGACGTGCTCCCGTTTGTGTTGGACGTCCTTACGTCTACGTTCCTTATATTCGACAGTCTGTTACCTAATAAAATATTGATTGCTAACGCGCTTGTGACGCATGTAGATATGGCCTATTGTTAAACTACCCTCAAAAAGACATGCATCGATTATGACACAAACTAACAATGTTGGCATTGAACTGAATACCAAACCCTGAGCCTTAGACTACCAAACCGGAGCGAACGAATTGCTTTTTAATTTTCTCAATCATGCTCATGCAAGCCAATTACCTAGACGATGCTTACAGCAAAAACAGCAGAGGTCCAAATCACCGAATCGTTATACTCAAAGGCCAGAATTTAATCGATTTGTGGAAACATGTAAGCAATTCTATTTCCAAAATCCCGTAACAACGCCATTAGTTTCGCGTGCGCGCACGCAAGCTCGAAACACTCGATCGCGATGACCCGATGACATCGATTTGTAATTCGTGTTTTGTTTCAATTGCTCTGACCACTTATGGAATCGTTAAATTCGAATTGTCTATTGTATGGAGCTGATTAAGATTACTGATAAAATTAAAGCCAGGTCGCTTATTTAGTCGTGACCTAGTCTGTGTTGTTGTTTCCACGAGAGATAAAAGAGGAGAAAAATGTTGAAAAACTTTGGACAAGGACTTTCTCAAAGGGTACATAAACATAAACCTACTAGGGCCCTTATTCGCTCTGCCACGTGAGATTCCTTGCCGAAAACGCATGATATCATATTGCGCTTTTAACTTATTTAGAACCTTAAAACTTCTCAAAACGCGGTAGCTTTCCGCACGTCATTTTGACAATTCAATTGACAGTTCAAAATAGAGCGTTACGAGTCTAGGTGGTCTTATCGAATAACGGCCCAGTATCCATGAAAAATGAAATGTAAGCTATAGTATAAAAAAATCAGAAATGGGCATCACAAAATACTGTCGTCACACTTTGACTGCTGAGCCGATTTTCTGGTCTAGCCACGGGTGCGGATCACCACACACCATAGTGTCCATACAGCTAACACCACAGTTGTGTATTCAGCAGTGACCGTGTTAAAGATCAACCGATTTTTTTAACGATTTGTTGTCCAATGTTTGCCAGATAAAAATCAATACTTTTATCAAAGAAAGTAATAATTTTAAATGGTCAAGATTGTCATTAAATGCAAATTGATTTAATTAATTTAATATTGTTGACAACATGAAACACAAAGCAGCTATTTAAATTTTAATGACCCTCGTTATCAGTTTCCAGTTAGTGTCATTGCTTTATGCAATAGCTAGTATTTGAATAACCAATAAAATATTTTAATGCTTCTTGGACGCCACTGTGGCTAGCTATAGAGTATGGCTTGAGTATAAAATTGATAGATCATGGTCGGTATTATGGTTACGTTTTCAATTCCAAGTTTATCCTTATTTGGGTATATCTGCTTACTAAACTTGCCATAAAGTTTTATTGGATTATTATTTGAATTTTTCTATTAGAAAAGCTTTTAATAATTAAATTGTATTTTGCCTAAAGAAATTAAAATTAAGTTCGTAACATATCTTCATTACACATAGCGGAAGGGAATCGCTTTCCATTATCCGTGGTACAGACGATTTATCCTACTACTCGAATACCTACCTAACTAGTTCATAAAGTCACGCACAATCCAGAGTGTTTGCACTATACAGTAACGAGCTCAGGTTCATACAAATTGCTCAACGTAAAGTTAGTAAACAAAACTGTAAACTGTTTTTGCCAACTGACCACAAGCCAAACCGTGCGTGAGACGAGACGCCTCTGTCAGACGATCGACGCACTAGATAAAACCGCAACATTGCGGTCTTTGACTTAGACACGAAAGTGTTCTCATCAACCTAGTACCACTGCTTGTACCCTCGCAATAGACGTACTATTGCAGATATCAAAATATTGCGTACCATCTATGTAACATTTCAAACATGAAAATATATTATAGGTAGGTTCCCATTATAGAGTATTTTGCAGGCTACTCGTAACGAAACAAATTGCAACAGCTTCCCAAAAGGTAAATTACTCTTCGTCAATCTTTTTGTTCTATGAGATCAATGATCGATCCATTATTAATTAACAGCTTTAAGATTTTCGTCGAGATCAACTTAAGCGACCGCCTGTTGTGACACTAATTGTCAAGATTGTTTTTGTTATACTTAACTTTGAGTTTTCATTGTTTTTTTTTGGTGTTTCTATAAATCTTATCTAACTTACCCCTTCTTTGTTCCTACATTTGGACACAGCTTTGGCGTAGAAAGCCGTATCAGCATGGTATTTATTTTGTACAGTGTAGGTGCCTACAGTTTTAAATCGTCTTATTTTACAAATATGCGTGAATCTCAACGTCCTGATCTTCGGGAAAATGAGCGAAGTTCCACTGCTGCCATCAGGTGGCATTACCTGCTGGGATGGTTCCGCGGGGCGGTGGTGATGATCATGCTTGGGGCGGCGCTCCAATGCGTAACTGCTTTGCGCGGGCGCACTGCGCACCGGCGCCGACGCCGCTGTCAGCTGCGACACCGCGCTCACCGCCTTCAGTTGCGCCGTGCTGGCCGCGTCCGGCGCTGGCACTGGAGACTCTTCGTGGTGGGCTGCATAAAAACAAAAATACAATAATTAAAAACTCTCAAAATCCCCTTCGCTACGTCCACAAGCTGCCGAATATTCCAATCTATAGTGATGATATTGTAGGTCATAGCTCTGGCAATACTGATAGCTGGTTCGCTACAGCTGTAATTGTGCCTATAATAAGTATTTGTGTAAGAACTTTCATAATTCTGTGCTATATTCGTCAGAAGGTTTTATGTAACACCTGTTAAGGCACTGTATATTGAAATAATTAAATAAATAAATGTTTCAAATTCTGAGCAAAGCACCAAAACACAATACATTATTTGGAATGAATGTGTTTGAATGTACTACTTATAGCAGCTAAAGGCAAACAGTAATGAACTTTACTGTTTCAGAACATCTTACTCAAAAACAAATCCAAGATCAATGACTGCAATTACGGATACAGTACCAATAATTGAGCCTGAAGAATTATCCGATCAAGTGGACACTGCAAACCGCAGCCAATTGCAGTTCAAGTGGGGTTCCGCTAATTGCATTCATCCATAAGATATGCAGGTTCAAGTTGATGGAATCCAGGGCCCAGCAAATTAATGTTCAATGTTTGCATTCTAAATGTAGACACACTGAATTTGTTTTTACATTGTCTTGAGTTTCTCCCAAATGAGCAATTTCTTCGATAACATTCAAGGATCCAGCAAATGGATCACAAGTGTTTTCGTTTTGAATTTAAACCATTGGATTGGAATTCGCCAAAAATTTTGGCAACATCATAATCATAAAGATATAAAGGTTTTAAAAGCCGTTTGTTGTTAACCGCATAGCCGCGTTGATTGGCGCAAAAACTGCAAGATAACATATTACATAACTTAGCGCATTGCTTGCACGCCTTTGAGGTCGAACATTACAAGGAATTTAGTACGTTCCATAAAAGGCGCTCTTGTGTTTATGGCGGCAGCGGTTAGCTTAAAGCCTGTGCGTATTATATTATTTTATTTCGTACTGCACTTATGGATAATTTTAAAGATATTTGTAGACGAACCGATATCGTTAAATTTTGTATCAAGTACATACATTATTCCCGAACGCCTACTCATTATCCCTACGATGAGGTTTTGCTTAGGGATGAAATTCGGGCTAAGAAGAATCCTTTTTCTTCTTAGCCCGAACATGACCCCTAAGAAAAACCTCATCAAAAAAAATAAGAGACACTTGTCTTGATCTCTGTAGCCCTTAGCCGTAGGCCGAAACTGCGTTAGACGGGCGCCCGCGCGGTTTCTTACAAAGTGCACCGTCGCAGGAACACGCGTGGGCGCCCGAGTCATGCAGTTTCTGTCCTTAGTGTAAATACCAGAAATGACATACGTTTGTTAGAAGGTGACAGTGGTCGCTGAGGCACGGGTGTGGTAGCGCGGTGCGCGTGCGGCGGCGGCGACAGACGGCGCGCGTGCGCGGGGCCCGGCACGGCGGGCGCGGCGCTCGGCACACGCACGCGGAGCGCTCGCGCCCCTGACACCGCGCCGCACCATGCGCCCTCGTCCGATGGCCGGCACCCACTCGATGGCCTGTAACAGAACGACTTTGTTGTAAAGACTCTATACAATAATCTGGAGGTAGGTACTTCTGAAATTAACTGGTCTCTGAAGAAACCTCCAAGATGATTAATGAAATGACTACGAAGATGTAATAAGATTATGAACAATGAACTGTTGATTCACGAATGATGCTCACGAAGATCCCAAAAGTATTACCAACTTTCTGAAGTGATCCCTTGGGTCTGTAGAGTTCCCAGACGTTCAAAATTGCTTCTAAAGAACGTGAACTTTTCGTATTCGTAATTTTTTTTAAGCGTAGTAAGTATATACCATATTGATATGCTGGACAAGCAAACTATAAAACTGCCAACCCTTGATGAAAGGGCAATGGATTGCGAATGCTTCAAAGTTGCCTGCACATTAAGCAAGCAATTTTAACCGTCTAAGGACCCCTTAAGATTTATAGAATGTGTGTCAGTAGGACTGTCCATAATCCACAAAGACCGGAACAGCTCCGTGTCTCCGGTTTTCGCCCCCGATTGCTGACAATTTAGCAAGGCCGAGTACGTGTAGACCATTTGTTTCTTTTCCCACAAATGAGTCACCTAGAGAGTTATTGGATCACAAAACAAGAAGTTATTGGCAATCGGGAGGAACCGTTCGCCGCATCAGCTACACTCCATTTGAGAATGACCTGTAACCTGCGCGTAACGGAATACGATGCATGAAATCTCTCTCTCGGCTCATCCAAAAGTTCTTTCATTATAATACAATACCAAACTATGATAGTTGGATGAATTGATTGCCCCACACCTACAGAAGGTATGATAGGATGGCACCTTTGAGGATATATATATATATTCATGTGCGAGTAAAGCCGCTGAATACAGTTTTCTAAGATTCAATATTTAAATCCGCAAAAAACTTCAGTACTACCTTAAGTCCTTATTTCGATAGTCCAGAAAACAACAGATATAGTATTATCATCATCAACATCAACCCATAACGTCCCACTGCTGGGCACGGGTCTCTCCTCACTTTTCGTGAGGAGGGTTAGGCCATGATCCACCACGGGGGCCCAGTCCGGATTGGTAGATAACATACCTACCTCCGAAATAATTCTCGGGTAGGTTGTGGGTTTCCTCACGATGTTTTCCTTCACCGAAAAGCGAGTGATAATTACGTACATATGTTTTACAGAAACACATTGGTACGTGCCTACACTGGGATTTGAACTCACGACCTTCTGATTGGAAGGCGGACGTTCACCCACTAGGCTACCACCGCTGCTAGTATTATAGACCGAGGCAATTCGGATTACTTTTTACGGAAACAGCCGTTCTTTGGAAAGCGTTACCCAGACTGACCCGTGAGTAATGCTAAATCATTCTCGGCGCGTCCAGGGGGGTGGAAGCAATGCGTTGCCCTGATTAGTTCATTAAGTTAGCCGAGGAATTTTATATATGACCGAATTTCTTATTGGCGATCCGATTCACCCTCTGATTCGATTAGCCTCATACTAAAACTGCGATCTCGATTATCCAACGTTTACCTACTTACACTTACGGTAGCCTTAAAGCGTGATGATATGATTGCGAACACGATGACAATGAGGACATCTTATATCGATTAAGGCGCAGTGGAACTGTTGACCGTCTTACTTGCCCGGTTCGATTGTACATAATATCCACAGCATAACGGCGGTTAAGTAAGTGCATCGAGAGGGTAGCATGCAAGTACAACGATATAGGTGCGTCTCGCGCCTTCATCCGCAGCTGAAAAGCATTTAGCATACTTTCCAGGACCTAAAGTATCTTGAAGTATACCAAAATTGAATCCGCTCAGTTTTAGCCCACATAGCTGCCTACAAACATTCGTACATATACTTTCCCATATTTTATTAGTAGGATAGAAAATGTACCTTCCTATAAGCAGTAGACTTTGAGGGCCAGACCCATTACGTATAGGTTTAGCTTGTTCACCATCGTTGACGACATTGCTACCTACCTATATACCATCTCATACCGTATAGAATGATTTTAATTTGGGTTCGAAGATTGGTTTCGAAGATAATCTTCGAACTACTTGTTCAAACTCTGAGTTCATTACTAAAACGCCCGTCAAATCCATACACAATTGATATACACCCTTTCATGGAATCAGATGGATAGCCTAAACGAATTCAAAAGGTGACTAGATATTATTGTGATTCGATTTTGTGTTTCCAGTAAACCGTTTTAAACAACAGCAATCTGAGAGCCTCACGCAGTGCTCACAGCTGTACAAAGTCTTACTTTACTTTCCAGTCTAGAGAAGCTTGGTATCTTTTACAGAATTTTATAACAAATCAAGCTGAACTGAGCAGTATTTCAATATAAGGACTCAGTTCTAGAAGAAGCGTGACTGGTTTATGACTAAAGATACGGTAATGGATACTCCGATACAAGTTTAATGATCTCATCAAAATATTTATAACCGCTGCATGAAGCAGTTTTAATTAAATATCGGGTTAAAGCTGAGTAACTAGATATTAACCCTATGTATAAGTATCTAATTAATTATTCATCAGATTTATCGTAAGCTAACGTTATTGATTATCGTAAACAGTCGCGCTATCAACACAATTTCCCCGTACTGGCTACCCGCAGGATCCGTATTAATCTTCGAAACTAAAATCGCCCTTCTCATAGACACTTAATTAAAAACTTAGATTATTATAGGTATTACTAAAACTGCCGAATCTTTCTATGATTTAATACTATCTGTCTACCCATCAACCGTCCAAAACCATTTATTTATTTATTTATTTATTAATATAGCACAGCCACATCGTACACATTAATACATAATTAGATGAGTAAGGACAAGGTACAATTCTGATGTGTACGACAAGTACGGCGTACATAACATTCACTGTGGGTGCTCGATGAGCAAAAAACAAGTTTCAATATGAGTACGTAGTTTAAACAATAATAAGGAAAATAAGAAAATTAATGAAAAAAAGAATTTAAATTTTTGTTAATTACAAATAAAATAAAATAAAGAAAAACTTAAATTAAACATATTAGTCATATTAGTCTTCTGGAGGTCTTTGTAAGTATGGACTGAAGTGGGTTAGAACTTTGCGCTTGAAGCTAGGTAGAGAGTCATGGAAAACATCGAGATCAGGTAATTTGTTGGCTAGTTCATTGTATTCGTTGCAGATACGAGTTGAGGGGTTTTGTAGACCTAGGTTTGTGCGAGAAAAAGGAGTGTGAAATATATTGCGAATAGGGTTTCGTGGATATTTGTGAGGAACATAAAGAGGGAATTTCTCAATTATTTCGCTGACGTTGATTTTGCCATTTACGACTTTATGCAAAAAACACATGTCAATACATTTTCGTCGGTCACTTAGATTAGTTAATTTGAACTTCTCGAGTCGCTGGTTATAAGGATGTCTATGTGAAAAAGTGGGAGTTTGAAAAGCTAGATATCTGGTAAAAGCACGCTGTAGACTTTCAATACGTTGGGAGTGTACGCTGTAAAATGGGCTCCAAATGATGCTCGCGTATTCGGTGTGGCTGCGCACTAATGCCTTATATAATAATAGTTTCGTTCCTGGTTTAAATCCACGACTGTTGCGTTTTATAAACCCTATCATCTGAGCGCTTTTGGATACGACGTTGTTTGTGTGAGATATAAAATTGAGTTTGCTGTCCAATATCACACCTAGGTCGCGAATTTCTTGGACTTCTGTTAGTTGTGTGGTGCCACATTTATATGTAGAAACAAGGGCCTTCTTTTTCCGGGTAAATTTTATAAAAAAACTTTTATTGACATTAAGAAACATTCTATTTGAGAGGCACCAGTTTAAAATGGAATTTATATCTTTTTGTAAATGGAGGGAGTCTAATTGAGAGTTAATGTTTTTGTATATTTTAATGTCATCGGCAAATAAGGACATTTTGCAGTGATGTATATGTTGTGAGATATCATTTATAAATAATAGGAAAAGAGTCGGACCCAGATGGGATCCTTGTGGGACACCGGACTCAGCTAAATAAAATTTAGATTCGGAATTGTTAACGGCGACTAGTTGAGGTCTTTTCGAAAGGTACGATTCAAACCATTTAAGCAAGGATCCACCGATACCGTATTGCGATAACTTTTGCAAGAGAATTCTGTGGTCTACCTTATCAAATGCACTGCTGAAGTCGAGGTAGGCCACATCTACTTCACCCCCATTGTCAACAGTTAGAGATATGTCCGAGACGAAAGTGATTAAGTTAGTTTGAACAGATCGACCATGCCGAAATCCATGTTGGGAGTCGGTCAAAGCATTGTCTACATGTTTATACAACAGGGGGCATATAAGAGATTCAAATAGCTTAGAGAAACAACTGAGAATAGATATAGGCCGATAGTTCTTGACGCTGTTATGGTCTCCTTTCTTAAACACTGGTACGATGCGAGCCTTTTTCCATTCAGAAGGAAAAATTCCGTCATCCATGGATCGATTAAATATAATTGTCAATGGAAGTGTAATAGCATTAATGCATCGTTTTACAAATAGAGGGGGAATGTTATCACAACCAGAGCCCTTCTGGGGGTCGATATTTGAAATTAGTTTACGTGTTTCGGACTCTGCAAAATTTAGCTTAGCTAGGTAGTTGTCGGAATTTGGTACTATTTGGTTATCGGGTGTATCAGAAACAGAACTAGGTGTGTATACAGATGAGAAATGTGTGGCAAATAAGTTAGCAATGTCAGGGTTTGTTTGGGCGACTGTGTTTTCTAACTTCATCTTTGCAGGCAAGGCGTTTAGAACACTTCTCTTATTTTTAATATAGCTCCAGAAAGGTTTTGGCCCCTTGGAGATACCTGATTCTATTGTGTCTTTGTATTTTTTAAAGCATCCATCATATAGCTTGTGACAACGGTCTCTCAATATTTGGTATTCATAATAGTCACGAGGGTTCTTGTAAGTTTTAAATCTTTTACGGATCTTTTCCTTTTCTTTGAGTAGTTTGGTTAATGGTTTACTAAACCAAGCAGGGAATTTAGGTTTGTTGTTGGAATTTCGTTTAGGGACATATTTATCTATTACTACTTGCAAACTATCATAAAATACAGTCACCATTACATCAACATTCTCACAAGTGCCGAGCTCTTCCCACCAGTCCACACTTAGTAAATCAGATACAATACTTTCATAGTCACCCTTAAAAAAATTGTAAACATTGCGGGCTTGTGGACGGCTGTTAGTTACAATTGTTAGTGGTAGGCTTAACAACAAACTGGGGTGTTTATCATCTAATTTCGTTAAAATATCTATGCTATTGGTGACTTCAACATTTGGTATGTTTGTTATAATTAAATCTAGCATATTATTATCACAGTTGTTAATGCAATTAACCTGGTTCAAATTATTCAGCGATAAGAAGTCAATAAAGCAATTTCCAATTTTAGTATTATAGTTTGCAGGAGTCATGTGGGAACAATTAATTTCCTTAGTCCATTGAATGAATCCTAGGTTGAAGTCACCTAGAATTACTATATCATTGGTATGATTGAGTACAAGATCAACTGAGTCCAGAAAGCTGCTAACAGACTTCAGATTAGCTGGTGGTGGTAGATAGACAACACACAGTGCAATTTTTTTCATGATTTTGTTAACTTCTAAGTTTATAATGATCCATAAGGTTTCGTTACTATTTTCCCACATTGAGACTCTAAATGATGGAACATCACGTGACACAGCTATCAAAACCCCACCACCATCCCTTTTAGTGTGTCTACTACAGACTCGATCTCTGCGGTAAATTACATAGCGAGAGTCAAAAACTTCTTTATCTGAGATGCTTGAATTCAACCATGTTTCTGTAAAAACAATAACTTTATAGTTACATTCCAGTACATTTCTAAACAAATCTTCTGTTTTAGTTCGCAATCCTCTTACGTTTTGATAATATATGTCTAACATTAAAAATAAAAATATTACTTTACTTATAGAACTATGAGGTTAAAAAGAAACAAGTAATTTAGTTCCTTACTAAATTAAGTAAAAAACTAATAATAATCTGGAACAGTCGTGTTTCCTATTTAATTTGATCAAGACCTTCAAGGTAGACCATTCAGCCGGTACAGCGTAAAGAAGCCCAAATAAACATCCAAATACCAACGTTGCGGATTTTTAAGAAACAAACTAAACGTCAGTTGTTTCCTAAGAAGGTATACCTACTTTATTAGACTAGATAGAATCTGATGTAGACGCAATACAATAAAAAAGTCAGAAAGGGCTCGACTAACCAGGAAAGCGTGACCGAGGCGAATCCAACGGGCAAGACTAATCATTCACTTGATGGAGCTACTCTAGACAGTTTTTTATCGTTGCAACCCTAGGCTGGTTCTGTTGCGAGTACGGCATCATCATTGGTTACGGGCCAATAAAAAGTTTTCGTTGACTTTGAGTTTACAAATTTTAATGTATAACTGGATTTGGCGGTTACCGCGACATCTGATTTCCAAGATATTAGGAAATATCTCCCTTTACCTGTATATACATGTAATTGTACATGATCTTCGTGACATTGGTGATAATGCGCTATTAAATTACTTATTGAATTATCATGAAGTTTTGTTTTTGGTTTATTTAAGTAATTAGGTTTATTTAGGTTAAGATCGTTAGGTTAAGTAAAGATTTCTGAAATATGAATGTCGCGCCGAGTTTATTGTTTTAAAAATCATATCATATTGGTTGGTAATTGGTATGGAAAGGTATTATTATAAAGGAAAGATTATTGCAGTTCCGAAACATCTGAATAGTTAATAAAAATCATTATAAGCGTACAAAAGGAATAAGGTACGGTCAACTACATCGTAAAAGGGAAATAAAAAATTGACGTAACATCCCATAACAAGTGGCGGGCATAACACTCGGAGAAAGCATTTTGGAGCATGACGCTTTAAGTAGGTAGATGATAAAAATTAAAATAAGTTTTATTTACGTAGAGATTAGACACAAATTGTTGTAACAGCTTTAGTGAGGAAGTAAACATAAAACAAAGTGTGTGAATAACTGTAACGGAGAGATGAATTTAGCTAGCGCTGTAGATTTGCAAGAATTGCCACTCTTTGGACGCCACTTTTGCTCTAAGCTTGAGCTAAGTGGATATAAAAAATCGATACATAACAAACTGATAAGTACAATCGATACATAAAATACAATTTGGTGACTAGACTATAGGTCATATAGGAGGAGAGCCGAAGATCGGGCTCAGCGGCGTTCACTATGAGAGGCTTACGTCAAACAGTTGACGAATATAAGCTCATGATGATGAAGATGATTAGTTAGGTACGTCTGAGATCGAAAATTTCAAATACATGCTCTTCACAAAATTGAGGGAAGACCTGTGCTCAGCAGCGGGACGATATGGGTTGATGATCATAACGATGATGATGAGCTCCAATTTCCGAGAAACCCTCAAAGCGTGTATAACAATAGTTGAAAATGTGGATCAATGAACTAATTTCATGACAATAATGCACCCACCTGTTCCAATAATGGTAATCGTATGACCAGCGAAATTTGGAAAGTATAAATTCATACAATCAAGGAAATTCAGACCGACACACTAACCGGGTGTCGGTTCCATAAAATTAAGATTATGAGCCGCAATGTAGGTAAACAAAGTTTCGCGGTGCTTACGTCACAGCCTCATCAGCAAACTGTGGCTAATGATTGTCACACTTGCATGAGCACAATACCACGTAGGCTAGATCAAATTGTGTTTTTGAAGCAAATTTCAATTGTGCGGAATCGAACAAACAGGTACGTTATGTGGTCGACGAATCGGAATAAAGGTTTCCGTGTGTCCTTCGCGGTTTATTTTACTGATTTGTTTACGCATTTAACAATAGGAAAGAGCCTATTATGTTGGTATTGGGGTGATCCCTGGGACCTAACACTATGTTCGCACCTTGGAGTCTGTTCTATGTCCTTCATCAGTTAATACGTTCACTACTGGACCGTTTTACTTTTTTGGCTCTTTTGCGAATCTTCACACAACGTGTTGTTTACTGTTTACTGATGTTGTGTCGTAACTAAACTCAATCAGCAGTGCGGGCGCACACAACTGATGTGATGAAATTGACAATACAGCAGTGCGGGTTCGCTTGCAAGGCGTGTTTTCGCTTGCCGTAAAATTATAAAAACACAAAAGTGCGTGTTTTTTTTGCAGTGAAATCGTATAAAGTTCATTAAACTTTTGGGCGAAATGTCTTTCTTTAAAATCGATTAAATTTTCCGCGGAAAATTTTCGTTATAAATTTTGTAAGAACGATGATCAAGAAAGTGAAAATAATTAATAATCATGACAGAGTTAATAATTGCAATGGTACATTAGAAAAATTGTTTGTTAAAGTTGATAGTAAAATTCTCAGGGAAGCGGACGGCAGCAAGAAGTTAGCAATAGCATTTAACGATAAAACATGCGATAGACAGAACAAAAGAGCATCAAAACGTCTATTCAATAAAGTTAAAAGAATTCCCAGCAGATTCAGGTGTGAAATCCGGCGTTACGTAAACCATCACAAGACTTAAGGTCGAGAATGGAAGTGAATTAGTGATCCCACTTCTGAGTGGTGCGATGGTATCGCGAACAAAGAAGCAGAAGCTCGCACGGGGGCGACGACCACTGATTGTTATCAAAGGAATCGCTATGCAATTAATGCGAATGCCTTCCCGGATGCTGAGGTCCAGGTTCCGAGAATCAACGCCTCTCTGTCTAATTAATTTACCGATTAGAATGCCAATGACTTTCTAAACAAGTAAATCGTATTTAGCGGAAAATAGATTAAGCTTCAACAAATTATTTTAATTTATCAGATAATCAGACTTAAATTTATGTATTTACTGAACAAAGTGTCAAGAGAAAATGAAAAACACATTGAACAAAATTTGTTACGCTATATTCGTAAACATAAATTAACATAACGTTATCTATTGTTAGAACAGTGTTTTCGCACAAGACAATCAACAATTATTAAAGCTGCAAGCTCACGTCGCCGTAACAGTTATGAGTTATTGCAATTATAAAACAATGAAAATGGGATCCAGGTCAAATTGTCTGGCCACACATAACAGTATCTAAGTAAAAAAAAATGTTAGGTGTCACTCACCGTTTCCGCCAATCTTGGATAAAACTCCAATCACAGTGTTCTTCTTCATCCAGCACTGTTGCTTCATGGTGGTCCACTCCACTGGTCCCGTGCACCAGGTCTACCAACTGACGAGCTCGCTCAAAGTTTTCCTCGAACTCAACAATCAAAAATCCATCAGAACTCAACGTCCCAAAAACATCCTTTTTGTAGGTGGCGTCGTTTATAGTCACTACTTCAGATGGTTCTTTTGTATCGTCACATTTGATCTCAGAGTAAATCGCTTCCGATATCTGCACTTCAGAACTTCCTCCTCCTTTACCAGTTTCTCGACAAAGCCCCAAGTTTGCTGTTTCACTCAAAACTCTATTCACATAAATTGGCGGTTCTTCCTTCGGGGCTGCTTCACTGTTAAGTTTATTTTCCTCTTTCTTCTGCTCATTATGTTTACGAATTATTGAATCCCCAAAGTAAATAACCACTTTATTATTATTTTGCGTAATCTTATTTGCTAAACCACCTTCGGCAAGAGGAAGGTGGGCTTTCTTACTCTTTTCCTGTGAAAGTCTCTGAGTTAATTCTTCGTAGCACGGAAGTCTGTTGTTGTATAGTTTCTTATCACTTGTCGGCGCTTTGTTGTTGTCTTCCTTTTTTTTCTCAACGCTTTGGTATACCGGAGGTCGGCAGCAGTCATCGTACTGCGAGCTCCAGGGCCGTGGTTCACTGTAGACGTGTTCCGAGGGGGGTGATTGCGACAACGGAATGTATTTCTCGTGAACATTTTTCGTACCGGGCGCTTCGTTTTTTCTGAAATTTAGAACACTCCGTCGGACTTTCGACTCATGATCTCCGGTCTTCTTGCTTTTCGAATTCCCGAGAAGTTTGTTGAGTAAAGCTTTGTTCTCCTGCGGCTTCATCCGATCGGTGCTGGGCGCGCGACGCATGCCGAAGAGGCCGGCGTCGTCCTCGCCAGAGTGCGGGTACAGCTGCTCGCAGCTCGTCGACTTGTGCGGCGCGATCCTCGTCTTGGCGGAGGTGAGAGGCTCCCTGCTTTGCCAGTGGCGCACCGAGAGGCGGGCGGCACCACGGATGAACTTCATCGGCTCCCACGCCTCGGCCTTCTTGAGTATGAAGTTGTCGCACATGTTGTGTTTCCCGGGTGGTTTCCTCGCGTCAGCGGCTCGACAAGACTGCAGCTCGCGGCAGAGGAAGCACGAGCAGCGCGCCGGGCACAGCATGTCTGGTCGGAGGCGCCGGCCGCACTGAGCCGTCGCCGTTGCCGTTACCCACCATCACCATTGTTGCCGTCGCCCCGCTACGACAAGCAGCGCGCCACGCGCGTTATCCACGGATTATGATACCGTTCGCACGAAAGCTCGCATTCGGGAAGGTCACGAGATCTCCAAGCGTAGTTTGAATGCGTATGCGCATTACGACTTAACTGTAATGGAACACGTCGTAAAATTTCAAACTCGTCTATATGCAATTACGCATCGAAAGGTGAACGAAACCATAAGTTATAAACCTGAACTAAATATAGAGCACGCTCTGCTCGAGTGCAAGAGGGCTATTAGTGAATCACTCGTCGGGTAATAACACGGTAGGGTCCCGCAGGGTGCACTGCGCACTTACGCATGCCGGACAATTTACTGCGAATTGAATTTCACCTGCGGACTGCGTATTGACGATAAAATGTAAAGGAAATGTGAATGTCAATATATTTTTGTTAGTAACGATATTTTTATTAGGTTTTAACGTTTGATTTCTCAGGGTGACGAGCGCAGTGGAGTGCCGCACAGGATTTTGTAATGTAGCGTGCCTTGGTGCCTTTTATAAATTTTTACTAAATTTTTGTTTTTTGTCTCATGGATTTCAGAATGTGATCCCTCGGACCCGAAGCATATATCAGTGATCTGATGAGTGATGACCACCTCAATCAATATTTACATTTATTACATTTAATTTCCGTTGCAGCATCTATCGCAAATGTCTCAGGGTGTTGAGCGCAGTGCAGCGCCGCGCAAGATTATCCTACTTATTGTAAATGCGAAAGTTTATGAGAATGGATGGATGGATGTTTGTTCCTCTTTTACGCAAAAATTACTGAACGGATTCGAATGAAATTTGGAACACAGATACTTTATAGTCAGGGTTGAGTAATAGGGTACTATTTATCTCGATAGTATGTTCCCGTGGGACAAAACAGGTGAAACCGCGAGGCTCAGCTAGTACAATATAAAGTTCTGGGTGGCACTATGACTATTATGGATAGACGTGGCGTTTACCACCAGGTGAACGAATTGTATGTCTGGTTGGTCAGCATCATTAAAAAAACTGCATAATATACATATTAGGTACATATACATTATAAATATAGGTAGGTACCTAATGTTAGATACAAGTCATATGTTTGGTTGCCTAGTTTGGTAAATGATTTTATCTTTGGTGGTTAGGTGCAGAATATTTACAAGTTTGTGTATTGATACTAGTTATTGAATTAATTAATGTATCTATAAGCAGCGAGGTCAATGAATCATAAAATGGTTAGTTATTCTGTAGACAGATTTATTAAAAGTAGCTTGAAACTGATTTTTCGCACTGGCTGTTAGGTAGGTATTCCTGCCAGCGATTTCATTAACGGTGTTCTTTTTAATTAATAGTTAGCTAGTTTCCCACTAAAAAGCCCGGAGCGCCACCACCGCCAACAAACTGTATTCTGTATTGTACGCGTTTTTTAATTAATATCTCGTTTTCTGCTTCTTGGGGGGGGGGGGGCGTCCATTAATAACGTGATGTTTTTTTTAGCATTTTTAACCCCCCCCCCCTCCCTTGGTGATAACTGGTGAGGTTTTAGACTACCCCCCTCCCCCCAAATCATCTGTAATTTAAGTAGGTACCTACTTTTTAGAACAGACGCTTTTTGGTTTAGAATTCGCGCATTTGACCAAAACAGACGGACCGACAATTTTTCGATAATGTTCATTGGTTTTCAGTAGCTTATTTTAGGACCTAAATCTCAAAAAAGGTTAAATTATACGAAATAATACTGCCAAAAGTTAATAATAGCGGTGTGCCGATCGACATAATTACTAGAATGCACGCCTTTTCCCTTAGCGCCTGTTTAGGACCTAGGTCTATCTCAGCCTAAGAACTAAGAGCACAGCAGCCTAGTAGGATGGCCGTCGCTACGCTTGCAATTTATTACACTTGAACACTTACAAAACCAAAAAAGTAAAGAGAAAAAGGTGAAATTTTCATAATAAGTATGCAAAGTACCTACTTATAAATTGGACTAAGTTTACTGTTAGTTATAATTATTGTATGAATGAAAAAGTATACAAAGTTAATAATCTCTATGATATTATTTCAAAAACTAAATTGACGCTAAATAAAAAAAAAAAATCAGACATTTCTAGTTAGAAAGCACTCTTCTGCGAATGTACCATAAGGCTCTCTGACACTGTTTCTTTAGTTTTACTTTAAACTATGTCTTTTATTATTCATACCTTACAGTAAGAACTATTGGGTTACGACCCTAGAGCCACATAATCGTTTATTATAGAGTCTCAAAACGACAATCGCTTTCCTCACGAGAAATACTTTAAGTTTTGAAAATGTTGAGATCCATTATATTTTAGTAAGAGCATGTTCAAACGTTGAAATATCGTTGATTTTCAACCCGGTAAATCACAAGTTAACCACCTGTTAAACCATCCATCGTTAACTGGTTACTTAACGGCAGTATCAAAATAATTGTCTCCACAGCACCGGTATAAAAAAGGTACCTATCTATTTAAAAAAGCGGATATTAAATGTACAGAAGAAAGTATAGTGAGTACCAACAAACAAAGCTCAAATTAACCTTAATAAAATTTCGTAATAATGAGAAATTGTGAAATACCCGCAAGTAACTTTGTTGCATAAAACAGAGTTAAGCGGTATTGTTCAATACCGTCTTCACAATAACACGTCTTTCCCAGCTGTGTTCCCAGCGCTGGGACCGGCGAAAGTAATGGCTGACTACTTGAATACACTATTGTTTTAATGTTTTCACATGGTAAATTGCAGCGTTGGTAGACCGATTAATGTTTAATATTAATGGAGAGCCATTTATTTTTTGGCTCTTGAATAGACTGAACAAAACATGGGCACTGAGGTTGTAGTTGTTGATCCTTGCTCTTCAATGGTGTACTTAGTCAAGATTTACTGATGCAGAAAGAAACTTTAAAGTACTATTTTCGAGTTTGAGCATTCAACATAATCTAAATCCGCACGGAAAGGGATGACAAGAAACTGCCTTTAAATAGACCTCCTTTTCCCTATGCAGTTGACGTTCATTACCATAACGTCCAAGACTTATATTCCATAGCTACAGTTCTGTAGATATCGATATATGACTTATTCGTTGAGCCATGCCAAAAGCCATGTCAAAAGATTGTCCAATCTAATAAAATCTGGCATTCGACAAAAGCAACCAAGAACCCAACAGCCCGACAATAGGAGTGTGTAAATCTAAAGAAATTATGTCCCTTTTTCGTTCCTACTCGGCATCGAAAAATATGCATAAAAAGATATTTTAAATTATATTAATTCCATGAATGAAAATGTTAAAGAATGAAAGTAGCCACGATACGCAGATGCGATAAAGACGAGTGCGCTGGAACACCGTTAAACGCATTGTTTCTGACGAGCATAATGAATGGACGCGATGCTATCTCGGATTTTGCTGCTCAAACTGCTCTGTCTCATGTGTCGGCGAATTTGTTTTCTAATCTGAACAATATATCTAGGCTGGCAGGATAGAGTTTAGAATGGCGTACGGATACAATTACCCAAATTCGGATTGATAATTCCCGTAAGAAACACGTTGGCGATTTCAATTCTTCTGCAGCATCATTTACAAGAAAATTGAAATCATTTGTTTCAATGAGATATGGTACAATAATGATAACAAATTTACGAAGTCCTGCACAGTTCTCCATTCAGCATAATTTTCTTTTTTGTTGAAGGCGATTATGGAGTTATAGGGGATGTGGGGGGTAACGATTGTAATGACTGTTCTGACAATAAACCATTTTTATTAATTTTGAGTTGATTAATTTTGAGAACGATCCTGGGTCCGTGATAAATAAGTCCTACTATTCTTAAGATTGTATCTTACGCTAATGCTAAAGCTATGTGAGGGATTTCTGGATTCTGTTTTCCGGAAATTCCCACCAGAAGTAGCTCGATTTAAATTGGGGGATTTTCTGAAAAATTTGGATGTCTCCTACGAGGTGGAGGGCCTGAGGCGATTTCCGGAATACTTAATAAAACTAAAGAGACCTGCTGGCGGAGGCTATTTTTCAATCTACCTATCAATGTATTATGGTCTTACTGTTCACTAAGAGTACTTAATAGTGATCTATGGTCTTACTACAGAGTGTGAGGTGTGAGCAAACTCAAGACGCCTAATTGAAGGCCAAACGTCATTTGTTCTAATTGCTCAATTAATTAACAATTGCAAGCAACTAAGGTTAAGTACTGTCATATAATTGTTATTGCTTGTAATCATGATCGATAAAAACCCCCATACCGTTGACATTGAAGCTTGTTGAGCAGTATTGAGCTCGGTCGGTTGGTCGGTATGCAGCTCCTGAATGGTGCCGGACCGGAGGAATTCAAAACGAGCCGGTTTATCTGATAGTGTAGAGGATCGGACGGTTCCTTTTGCATTCTTGTGGTCACAAAGGCACGGCTTACGAAAATTTATTATTTAATAATTTATTAATTTGTTATTTTGTTTTGTGTTTCTTGTGTACTAAAATTTCTTTCTTAAAATACGGGCTTGCGGATAAATGTAGGTGAAACCAATTCACCTGGTTACTACTCAATCATTTTACGATGAAGGACTATTTCAATTTTAAATAACTGCAATTATAATTTAGAAATGTTCTTATTGATTAAATGCGTTCATAAACAAAAAAAATATGTTAAATTCACATTGACAAATACCTGCTTTCAAGTTGAATATAATATGGGTCTCGCCAATTTCCCAACACGCGACTGTACACTAACTAAAAAGAAATATACTATCAAGAAGAAACTGAGACAGCTTGGCTGACCCGCCAAAGAATTATTTACGGCTAAACCTTTGTGTTTTGTGTAAAATATTGACCAAAGCTAAAGCCCAAGTAATGGGCTAGACTAGCTGTGAATCAGTAGCTACACGGACCTTGCGCAAGCTTCATTCACTATAGAGACCTGTCCAATAGATCAGTCCCTTCGCTATTTAGTACGTTTCTCTTCTACCTACCTTCCCGCAGGCTGTAGGGATTGTACCAGCCGGCGTCGGAGCATACGAAGTCAAAATTTATGAACTACTAGGGATCAGTTTTTTTTAACTCACTGGGTAACAAAATTTCACCAAAATGCCCGATTTTCTTTAAGAAATCGGTCTGAACTAGCCATTTTTTCACCCAATGAGGTTCAAAATTCGATATATTGAAATAAAACTAAAACAACATTGCAGTCCAATGAGATAATAGCAACAGTATGATTAGATAAATAAGCTGTAAAATGGTATTTTCAGATATTTTTTCACAAAATATGTTTGGTACCAAAATTAGTCCAAATACCAATCTACTGTTTATCACTTATGCGTTCCGTTGTCTACCTTCCGTGTCTATCATATGATCAGCACGCTGTCACCAAAATATTGTATATGTCAATACAATTTGAACTTAAAAGCCATACACACAACACACAACCCAATAAAACAACGGAATGTGAATCAATATCGACTTGGAAGATTTGACCTAAACTTTGCATCCATGCTAAGATGGTAACACACTAACACAGCGAGTTGCATAAAAGAAAACATTACCTAGTCAATGCTCAAGTTATTCTATAAAGGACGTGACATTATGCTCCTCAGATTGTCCGTCCTTCTTCAATGAAGTCAGAGTAGCGACAAGCACATATCCAAGCATGCCTGCTACTCAAAAATTATGTAGGAATTTTAAATACGCTGATACCAGTTTTCCTTCGCCAGTTTTTGCCACCCCTGCTCGGAGTATACCTAACTCGACTACTTTACGGCAACTCGGCTGATTGGCATTTGGTGTAACGGCTCTGACTGAACCTAGGAATGCGCTTGTGCCGACATCGCTTCTCTGACCCATTTCGCTCATCGTTTTATAAGCCCTCTTTATCCTTTACGATCCATTCGTGATCCAATACGATTATGGATACTCGTTGTTCGTAAGTGATGAATTGATGAGAGATGTTCTTACCTTAAGGTAATAATAAGATATTACCAATGTTACCATAAGTTTTACCAATACTTGCAATATTTTTTACGATACCACTGTTCAAATTTTTGTTAAAATACTACTTGTTCATATAGAATAAAAAAGCTAGCTTTTGGCCCTTACCTCTGTCACCTGGTATTCGTAGAAAGTGGTAAATACGATCAGCCCAGAATGCGATTGGGTTTCAACGACTGTTGCCAAACTCTCGCGAAAATCAGAGGATAGATGTTCATCTACTTAAAGGTGATAGATAGGCACTATACTGCCGTCTCACCAAGGCTTTTAACAATATTAAATTCCTGCATCAGAATCTTATGGTCAATTTGTAAATATAGATATGATTCCGAATAGAACAATTATCGCAACCTAACTAAAGAGTAACCTAAAATTGACAAGGCGCTTTCTACTATGACCACGTTCTCAATTTAAAACAATCCGAACCTACTCACTCGGTTCGTGAAGGATCTCAAGGGAACTATTTGATTTACTCAAAGGAAACTGTGTCCCAGATTGTAATAGGCGTGATTATACAATTGAGAACCAACGGGCACTGAAGACGTAGATGGATAAGTCGTAGTTTCTAGGACCTACCGGGGCAGCTTATTCAATTACAGCCCTATTCCAGTTGAGAGGTCTGTGTTTCAGAGAGACAAACACTGTGATGATACGATGAGATCGCTGAGAGCAAGTGAAGAAGGTATGAAAGAAGAAGTATCTAAACCAAGCATAGTACGAAGCTTTTTAGACTGAGACTGGAAGTTGATGGTTTAGGTGCGTATACAATACTTTAAGGCCGTCTTGTAACAGCTTTCTTGTTGACTCAGAAACACTCATTCCTAGAAGAAGAAACAAATCGACCTCCCTCATCTTCTGCTGCAAGAGCTAAGGGATTCACATGTGAAATAAGACGTAGGTAGATACTTCCTAAATTTCCGTTTACAACAATTTTATCGTATAGCTCACTTTCGCGGAGAGGATGAGGCCATCTACCACAGGCTTACAACGTTGGTGGATCACACACCTCCGAAATAACTATGCTGTTCACTGAGAAACAATCCCATCAAGAAGAACAAATAAATCAATCTCCCTCTCCTTCTGATTTGAGAGAGAAGGGATCCAGGTACGTAATAAGACGTCAGTACCTCCTAGGTTTGGGTCGCAAGATCTCGTGCACGGGCGGCTGGCGGCGCGGCGTCCAGGCGGCGCAGGCGCAGCGCTCCCGCCCCTCCTCCCCCGCACCAGCCGCACCCCCACCCCCGCTCAGTGGGGCCGCCTCCGCGCGCGGCGTACACGCATCCTCACTGAAACAACCATAAAGCGACTTTAAGAAAATGTTGATCAGCTCCTATACGAATTGCAAACGAAAATTGCCAACCAAAAGTATAATAGCACAGGGCAAAGATTTGTGCGTACCCCAGGTTTTTGCTCTGGATGTTTGTGGAAACATTGTCTTCGTAAAGCCCGATTCTCTAGATCTCGGGAATCCTATTTAGGAATATGGATCTACGAGTATGTATGTGATCGTGACTCGTCACAAAAATGTAATAAGTATTTTTTTTCTTAATAAGTTATAAATATTGAAACGGGGGATATCCCTCAGACCGTCCATAGGCTTAATCTGTAGCGTCTGTCTGTCTGTCAATCATCACAGTACTATTTTAACGGTACAAATCGTTAATTATATTCATGAGAAGAACTCAGGTCATCTCTACCTAAATTAGCAACATTCGAGAGTGCTTAGGCTTATTAATTACACTACACGCAGCAGTCAATCTATAAGGAAACTAAGTGCAACGACTCCCTAATACTCTACCCTCTGTCCCTAATACAATTATCTACTACGAAGCCTATCTCGACCGCACCTCTAATCTGATCAAGTGGGCTTCCCGTTCATTGACTTAGCATGCAGAGCACACGTGGCGGAACAATGGGCTCCTTGAGGTCTGCCCTGATGCGGCCCTGGGGACTGACGGACGGACGGCTGCGGATAGGGACTTCATTGTACCGGTACTTCGAGACTACCTATAACGTCAATAGACCTACTTCACTGCACGGGTGCTGATAGCAAGTTTACCAGCTCATTAAACAGTAGTTAAGTGTTTAGTTGGATAAAATTAGATTTTTATGAGTATTAAAACAGGTTTAATTAGTTAAACTATACGTGATGATTGAAAAATGTATAAATTTCCAGATAAGCTTTTATAAAATACGTTCAGACAAAGTTAATTTACCATGATAAGTGATATCTTTGTTTACCTTTGGCAGTGCATACAATATTAATCATATACCGTCATTTATTAGGTTCTCTTCATCAAATTTAAACTTTGAACCACCTATCATGTTCACAGATAGAGTGTTACATTACAACAAAAATAAGTGACTAGCCTTGGAGTTTTATTGCTTTGGCTAATTGGTACTGTAGCTATAACGGAGTATTTAAATACTAGCATGGACCATGGACCTAATATAAGGCTATTCAATTAGCATATTGGAACTTGTAACGCACTCGGAATCTAGATTACAGCTGCTGTCAATTTGCTTAGGAACCTAGCTCTGTATAAATTCTGGTACTTACCCTTATTTATTTACTTTATATATACAGTGAAACCTGGTTAAGTGAGACATCAAGGGACCTGCAATGTCGTTTCACTTATAGAGGTATTCCACTTACCCAGTGTCTCAGATATACAGGTATAAGTGTTGGGACCTCAGCATGAGTTCCAGTTATGGAGATTTCTCACTTATCCAGGTCCCACTTAACCAAGTTTCACTGTATACTCTTATATGTTATCAAATTGAGACAAATATTAAAAAAAACTGGAATTATTATAATCTTATTTATATATTTTAATAAATAGTTGCACAGAAGGCACCGCGCATGTTTCTAACTTCCAAGTCAGAACATGAAACTTAATTTTGAAAAACTGAGTGTTTTAAAAGAACCTAATTATAATTTCAACGGTGAGAACCTATAGAGAAAGTAAATGTAAAAGAAAGAGAAAATATATTATCTAAGTACATAACGAAACAAAACAAATAAGTTTTCATTGAAGTAGAACACCAATCACCCAGCGGTGACTGCCATCGTCAGCGATGCCTGACGTCAAGGGGGTTTGATTCCCGTCATTGTCTCCATGGCCCATTGATCAGGCGCGGCTTCCTCTCACGCCCTACCATCTACCACTCAGAGAAATGGGCCAAGCAGTCCATTGGCTCCAAATAGACTACCGAAATTGCAGTTCAATGGTTTTATTACCAAAGTGTTCACAATGCATAAAGTGTATTAACATCAGCTTACGTTGCTCCCTAAAGACTGCTGAGGCTTTCTTTGTTGAAAGAAAGTAATCATAATTTGTTGGCAACTGGTATGTTCTATGGAAGCTCAGTGGTCTATGCAGATTTTGCACAAATCACCACATTCAAAATACCGATTTAAAACCGAAAATAGAAGGACCAGAAAATGACAAATGCGGAATTCCAGAGACATAATCAGTGCTTCTGTTATGATTGCTATGCTATAATATAACTGAAGCTTTAAGATCGATCCCAAACTCCATGGCCAGAAGAGCATTGCAAGTCAAATTATACCTGTTCAACAACATCATGCCTCCAGGGTAATTAGCGCCTGCCAACAGCCATTAATCAAACCTTCCTGACATTCTTGCTCCCAATTGGGAGTGATTATTTGAATTACTGAATGTTCCAGCTACCTGGCAGCTGCATTATAAAATCATTTGGCTCCCTTTAATGCTGGATGGTGAATTTAATTTGACCGAATTGGGGATTCTTCAAGTCCTGCTTTTATCAGGTTAGGTGTCCAAATAAACTGTCTAAAAAAAATTATAATGTTTTAAAGTAGTGTATCTACTAATGAATCGCATATCTCTCTGTTATATTATTCAAGTTGTATAGGAAAGCCTTCCAGCACGGCAGACCTAAAGTAAAATGGCAGCAAGTAGATATGAGACCTCCAGAGAGGCATTTTGAGAAATAGATCTTTGTGATTCTATAAACGCCCTCTGTGGAACTGTAGACTGCACCACCGTTTTTTAGCTAACGTATGAAGTTTTAACCAAAACACAGGCCGTTTCAAGGCACAATGATTGAAACATCGACACGAAAGAAGTAAAGAAGCAAAATTGGAAATTGTGAAACATAAGAATGCGTATGTACACGCTTAAATTGCATGCATAGATAGTACCTACCTACTCAGTCTAGTTTTTGTAGAGCCAACTTACTACGGTAAACAGGCTGATGTCGACTCGCATTCCCTTAGGTTGTTTTATGAAAAGCAAAAACCATTTACTTATCCTCGATCTGACTTAGGAAGACTTTGTATTCGATTGTAATCACGAAGTCCTTAATAATATAAGTCAACAAACAATCAACTTTGAAGTTTTGCTGCACGTGAACCGCACTTCATGCAATAATGGTAATTTAGGCGACACGAGTAAAACATTGGAAGCCAAAACGTAATGACGATTAAGTGATCTATAGTCAAAAACTCAGTTTAAGACCAGAAGAAATTAGCTACATGGCAGTGGCAGCCTGCTGACTGTTCCCAGCCCAGCCGGAGGCGTCCTTGATTGCTGGAGGAGCACGGCTTCCATACTTCGCAATATTTACTCGTTCGGTGGACACTTTGTTTCTTTTAATCTAATTTATAATGTGTAAAGGATAGATTCACACACAGCCTGATTATGCTATTAATTTAAACCTTTAAAAAGACCTCACGCGAGCTCAAATCAATCCATTATTATCCTATGCTATTATACCCTTTGATATCTTCAATCATTATTTGACAGTCATTATTCTGCCATGAGATTATTATATCCACATTCTAAGCGTTATAAAAACTTCATCCATATTCAATACAATCCGCTTATCATTTCTGCACCAAGAATAACGACTTCACAACAGTAACTGTCATGTGAAGTTTGAAATATTGATTCTTCTGTGGTATATTACTGTAGATGATATGTCTAGTAGAGTAGGTTCGGTTCTAGTTTAAAATTGGTTCGGAGATTTGACCTGTGAATAATGCGGTCTGCCGGCTCTTCTAGGAAGTTATTAACGGTTTTAATTGGATTAACTTCTCCGAATTATGGTCCGAGAATGTAGTACAACTGCCTACTGTGAAATACTTATGGACCATTCTTGTTAGAATTTGTGTAAATGGCGCGTAGGGTTCCGGTATACCATACTCTTCTTTGGTAGAAAGATTAAAGTTACTTAACATAAACATGGGTCTTATAACCAAAATGTACATGTTTATAACACATGGGCTCTGAGACGAAACTCCTGATTGAGTGACTCTACAATCGAATTCTGAATACAATCATTTTATATGAATTGATGAAGTTTTATCATGGTTTTTTTAATTTTTCCGAATGATCTCGGAAAATGTATAACAGCTTCAGTAGACAGCTAAATTTAAGGATTGCGCAGTAATTTTGCTTACCACACCTTGCCACTTGTTGGTTCCATGTTGTATTGATCTACTTCCGAGTCCCAACCAACCTGTCGGAATACTGTAATTACGAATCCTCATCCCTCTGGTCTCTTAGTACTTTTGACTCCACGCCACCTGTGGCGTTAAGATGATTCTTCATTGTAACCTGTTGGTGTCTTATAACTACAAGTACTTCCTTGTCATTTCTGTTTGCCTGGTATATTAGAATTCACATCACCTGTAACTTCTGCAGCGCCTATTGCTAGTTTTTCCAGCAACCTGTGTGATTCACTGCCATTTAATTCTATAGGTTATGCCGTGTAACCCATTGGAGATTTACTTATTATGAGTACCTCCATGTCATTTCTGCACTCCTGGTATTTCAGAATTCACACCACCTGTATGCATTTCTTCAGTACTGACCAAATTCCTAGCAACTTGTATGAGCACTGCCTTTTATGGTTCTGCCCTGTAACCTGTTGGAGTCTTTTACATTAGGTGTAAGTAGGTACTTCTTCGTTATTTTGCCACCCTGGTATTTTAGAAGCCACACCACCTGTAACAGTATTAATCAGTTTTTCTTCATAGTTACTTTTCAAAGTTTCGCATATATGTATGGTAGAATGTATCGTTTAGTCGGATACTCTATTAACTTATGAGTCTTGTTATTAGTGTATTTAGCCATTTCTGTTGTCCTGGTGTTTTTCACTCAATGCCACTTGTTAGCTCATTACACGATATACTAAAATAGTCGTCTGTTTTCCATATCCATTCCCAAACTCCCCGTGGTCGTTCCCCACTGTGACATGCGAGTTGACATGATCTCCTGGTATTTATTGCGGATTATTATTGTTTTACGTTTGCACTGGTACAACCTGTATGATTAGAACATCCAGTGGTTCCAATCCAATCCATCTTATCGGTTGCAATCGTCTAGAACCTACAGTTCCCAAGCAGACAACCTGTCGTTTTTTTTTTTTGGTTTTCTCACCTGTTAGCAAGTTATTATTGATTCAATGTTCGCAAAACCTGCTGAATTTATGACTCCAGCTGCTTATTAAGCTAGTTGTTTGGTAGTTACATGTAATAGCGAATCACCTGTCGTGTCTATTCTCAATTCAGATTGATAATAGCCCGGATCCACCCGTTCATAATTAAAAATATTTAAACAAACGGATGTTCTTTTAACATTCCACTGTTAATAAGTAAATGATTTATAATGGACAATAAGCCCCTTTAAAAGCTCATTAAGCCAAACAGAACCCTATCTTGATTCTGATCAATAAAATTTAAAATCAATTTACTTAATTCGGTGGCAGATGTTCAGAGACTATGGTGACAATGCTTTCCCTAAAATATTCTTTTATTTTTCTTCAAGATTTTCTGTAGGTATATCCGATTCCGTGTGTCACCGTGTAGTGTGTAGAAATGTGATCAAACCACGCGGCAAACAAAACGGTAAAGATTTATATGAGCTGTCAACCTTAAAATTACAGATCTCTTCGTTGGAATTCAAAACAACTTTTTTACAAAACAATAATTTGGGTAAATATATTCGCATATCTTCACAGCAGGAGACTCTCATACTGACATCGAGACACTTTGCAATGAGTATTTTTACCGGTCGGTTTTCACCGTGTAACTTTTTTTATTTTTATTGTAAGGCATTTTTTTTTTAATTCACTAAGTGTCGAGACGAGCAAGGTGTTCATCTGGTAAGCGCTACGGCTGCTTTAACAGCTACAGTGCCATCCAGAATTTTACATGGCATAATCCTGCGCGCCACCGCACTGCACTCGTCACCCTGAGACATCGGCTCTAAAGTCTCGTATGCACAGTAATTTCGCTGGAAACAGTGCCCTTAAAATCGGAACACAGTTTAAGTGATGGCATGTCCCGAGTTTGGACAGGCCGTGTGGCGTCCGTAGCTTACCTGACATAATGGCATTCGAAAAAGAAACAAAAAGATATCGGGATTTATGCATCCCTTCCCGCATAGCAGGAATGAATGTCTCAGGCTATATCCGATCTCGGCAAAGCCTTCCAAGGAGAAGGTCGCGAGTTCAAATCCCAGTGCGGGCACGTACCAATATGTTTCACGGTTTTCACTGTTTAGTACCTTAGAATCTTACTTGTGCATGTGCAATTTTATGTATGACACGTAAATCAAAAACCTTCAAAATCTGCAAATAAATAACGGTATTTTAAGAAATATTTTTACTAGCCTACTCAGAATGTCGTTGCATTTTTGCCTCACACACCATAACATAACTAACGATTAAGTATATAAAATAACAACAGTATCTTTGTATTAACTTTCACTTTCTCGCATAGAAGTGTTCCCATGGGTTTTGCTGGCTTCGAGATTCTCACAAGAAAATGTCTCGTTTATCAATTATTTCTTTTAAATAGTATAAAATACCCACGGTGCAAAGTTTCTTTGATGCTAAGTATATTTATGAGCTTACTTTCTCGATTCTTATTTTATGATAAACAACTACAATTTTATATCTAGAAAACTAGGAAAGTTCGAAAATATAGGTTTGAAAGACATATTGAGTAGTTTATAGTTTTCTTTGTTCTGTGGTGTTTTAATAAAGAGTTTACCTATCTATCTATTCACTATATTGAAGATTTTAGCTAGACATGGATATCACAAAAGCTCTACATAGGGCAGTACCTATTTATTAGAACCATTTTTGTATCTTTCAGCGGTTTTCATCAAGTCCTATCTCTTGAATTATTCTCGCCAATCCCGTAAGACCTAAACCTCTAATGGTTTGACAACTGCTGGAGGCCTACCATGACGTCTTATAGCGATTCAGTTGAGGACCTAAACTGAGCCGCGTCGCATAATCGTACAGTGACGTCTTATGTTTTATGTTGCTGCCATTTTCAAGCTAAACTGGATATAGTTTAGGTTGAAAATGGCTTATTAGCGACTCAATTTAGGTTCCTGCAACATAAAAATAAGACGTCACGGTACGATTATGCGACGCGGTTCAGTTTAGGTCTTCAATTGAATCGCTATAAGAGGTCATAGTATGCCTCCTGGTGTAATTATCTAGTAAGTACTTAGCACAACGCAACTAAAGGTAGGCAAGTAGTTATAAAGACTGTTTCTTTTTTACCAATGACCTATGATCTTTTAGACACTCATTTTCTTTAATCCATAAAATCCGTTTGATAAATAGCCGAATTAAAATTCCAAAGCAAAACCACTCGTGATTGCATCAGTGTCCAAAATTCGATTCAACCGTAAAGCTAAGTAACTGTGCCTCATTTCCATATGCCAGTTTAATTCATATGAGTGAGCACAAGTCTCCAATTTAACTGTTTTAACGGCACATAATGGACCTTACGACCTTTGAAATAGGTGCCCCTAAATTGCAAAAATCAAGGCATTTAGCTTAATGTCAATGTTATCTAGGGTTGACACGTTTCTTCAAGCACGGTCTAAATATTATAAAATTTACAGTATGACATCGTGGGTGTACTTATATATTTTGTAGTTGCAGCTAGGTTGAGCTTTAACCTCTTTTACCAAAGGATTCCTATTAAGGCTGTTATATTGTTATTCCCACCGTCTTGCTTTCGCAAATGTGGTCACGTATTTTCACGAGAAATACGTCACAAGCACTGAGCGGCAACGAAAACACAGCGTAAGCGCAGTGATCCCCACCATTCGTACAAACGCTCCGAGTACTATATAAAGGGACCGCCCGGCGTGGTACGGTCACTCTCTTGCTAGCGCTCGGCGAGTCAACAGCACCTGAGGATGTCTCGTGCAGAGACGAAACACGTGTCGTAAATTAAAAATTGGCGGAATTAAAACTATATATTTCTATATTATCTTATTAGTCACTCAAACATTTTGAGCTATAAACAATTCAATGTAAAGCAATAGTTTTTTCTAGGAATATAAAGATCTATTCAACGGCAATTTATAACAAAAAGGTAGACTCAGATAGGGAAAGGTAGAGACAAATCGCGGATTAAATAAATACTGAAATCTCACTTAGAAACTAGGTCTGGGTTGGCAACCCTAACAGCTATTAGCTCGGCTCGTGCCATATTCGTGACTGGTCGGCGGCAAGCGCCATCCATTACGAGTAACTGCAACCTTTCCAGTTAGCCACGAAGTATATTAGAGAGCAGCAGGTTTTGGGGACCCAAGTCTTCCGTGATTGTAAGAAGTAAAAAATGTTACTATAACCAAAACCTCTTAATATTAGTGTAGTAAGTAGAACAGAAGTTCGTAGAAGAAAAACATCGTGAGGAAACTCACACGCCTGAGAATCATTTCAGAGGTACCTGTGATCCACCAATACGGACGGACCCCAGCGGTGGATCAGCGAAATTACTGGGCATATGAGTCGTTAGAGCCGATGTCTCAGGGTGACGAGCGCAGTGCAGTGATTTTGTGCCGCACAGGATTATGCAATGCAGTATTATGGGTGCTGTGATTGGTATGGGCAGGCGTAGCGCTTACCATCAGCTGAACGACCTGCTCGTCTCGTTACTCAGTCAAATAAAAAAAAACAAACAAACCATCCGAGTTGTCGGCTCTCATTTCGAACGAAAAACTATAAAACCGGTGTGGATTTTAGGACGGTTCTCCTAAAACCCACCAGACATAACCTAACCTGACCAAGATCATAAAAAGCAGAAGCAAATGAAATTCAAATTACGGACCGAACAGCAAAAACTTTAATGACCGGCTGGACGTACGCAGGGCCTACACTTTATGTGGAATTAACTCGAATTGAACACACTCCACAAGTTTTTCGGACTCGTCCAGCCGCTGCTAATCAGAAAACCATTAACATACAAAAGTTCCTCGAACAAAGACAATGCTCTACATGAGGTCCACTTGAAATATGTGACAAAAAAGAAGCGGTCGCCTAAAGTGATACGGGTCAACGACCTTCACACTCGCACGACGATATTTCGTAGATCATATTTCAAAATATAGACAAGTTATGTGATGCCCTCTCATTTAATTACTCAACAGTCAACTGGCAACTAGAAAGAGCATTTATTGGTGATTCATCGATATGGGAGGCAATAAGGATTTTCGTAGAATATGAAATGTTTGACAAGTAGCCAAAGAGTAGTCAGTAGTCAGCTCACCGAATCAAAATCCGGTCCATGAGAAAGGTCCACCTTTTGAAATGGTTGTGGGGCGATTCGCTCAAAGCAGACGTCAAGAACGGGTCAGTGGCCTAAGACAAGCTAAAATTCACTCACTCTCTTTTTCACATAGATTCACCCTCAACCAGGATGTGAATTGTGAGTGTGTCGCTTACTAACTGCCTTACAACAATTAATTCAAATTTTAGTTTTAACTGTCCAGGGTGCACCAGACATAATTGTCCTCGTTTAGAATCATAGGGGACGATTTTAATTAAAAGTCATCGGGAACTGTTGATCCTGTTGACACGGTCGTGAATATACAATGTCTCTAAAATCCATAAAATATGGATGTATTCAATAACTTTGATACATAAGCCGAGGATACATACTATACATACAAATAAATAAAATTGAAGTGTCTGTTTGTAATATTAAAGTAACCGCTTTTCATTACAGGCATATGTATGTATATACGGTACATATAACAAAATAATATTTTTTCATTTTTTGTCTGTATATCTGTCCGGCTAATCTCTGGAACGACTGGACCGATTTTGACGGGACTTTCACTGGCAGATGTCTAGTGTAATAAGGAGTAACTTAGGCTAATTCTATTTTATAAAAATTCTAATCCTATTAAATTCCACACGGACGAAATCGCGGGCATAGCTAGTAATATAATACATAATAGATAAAAGGAGGAAAATCAAAGTCTACTCCTCAGAGTTAAGAATCAGATAGAGCTATTAGAATATAGCGTGCTAAGTACCTATCCAAATAATATAACATTATTTCTACAGTGGAAATAGTGGAATTACCAAGAAGTAGAGGCACAAGTCGATAAGTTAATTAAAGTCAGTACGGAACCTGTCGGCAAATAGGTAGGTATGCGAATTGAGTGTCCAGCAGTTGGCAAAGTATGCATAAGCGCAACAATCGGGGCAGACTGATCTAGGTGTCGTAAATCAGACCCGGGACATAGCTCAGTGTGTCCTTAGGCTTAGGCACGTCTAGTAGGTACTAGGTACTAGTTTGGGAAGTGAAAAGTTACTTGTCTCGAAAGTAGGCCGAATTTGTTGCGTATTAGAGGCAGGTATATGAAGCAGTTAATCTTATACCTACCCTACTTAGATATCTGAGCAGTTTATATCCCTACTTTTATAAGTTTACCTCCTCCTACTTAGAAGTCTTAGAAAAAACTTTCAAAAAGCAGCTTAAGCCTTTGAATTCGTAGTTTGTTCAGATACTCCAAGGACCAATGTAATAGGAAAGCTCAACTTCTTTCGTATCAGTGTTTAAACCACGTTTGTTTTTATTTTTTATTTGAGCATGTCGTTCATCTGTTGGTAAGCGCTACGCCTCCCCATAACAGTCACAGCACCACCCAGAACAATGCATTGCATAATCCTGCGCGGCACTGCACTGCGATCGTCACCCTGAGACATCAGCTCTAAAGTCTCATATGCCCAGTAATTTCGCTGGAAACAATGCCCTTTAAACCGGAACACAGTAATGTTTGGGCACTACTGCTTGGCGGATGAATATCTGGCGGTCTCTTGCAGAAGAGGCCTTACACTACCACGTGCTTATAGATGAGTTGTTTGGCTGGTATTTCGAGGTAAGAATAATAGCCCTAAGTCCTAAGACCTATGATCGGGATGCAGAGGATATTGGAGAATAAGACAAATTACTTTAATAAAATGCTACGAAAAAGCTCTTCTGTAGCTTTCGGAAGAGCTCGGGAAGCTTTCGCGTAAAGTTGATGGGGGATAAAACGCAGTAACTCTATTTATGAAGAGATTTCGCTCTGAAATTCGGATTTTAGATAATTGATGGACTCAAATGTTACTTGGCGGGAATCGATATTCAATAATCCTTTGAACCAAAACACCAACTGCAAATAGATTTACGATAACTAAACTACTGAACCGACTTTGATGACATTTCCATGGTACCCACCTAAAAGTATTTAATCTTCCAAATCGGTTTAATAAACACGAAACTTTGAGTTAAGAAACATTTAACGAAAATAAAACTGAATTGTGAAGATCCTCGTTTTGGGAATCCGTCACAAATGAAGAAGAAAAGAAATACCATAAATATATTAAGAAGAAGAAAGAAGAATTGTAAGTACATAGCATTATTTTGATGGTTTTTAATGGAATTTGACTAAACCATATCGTCCCTATTCCTGAGACTTCTATCCGCAGATAGGCATATACGATTACCTAGGTAATTATAGAACAGCTAATTATACTCAATTATGTAGTACCAACCTAGACACCTGTTCACAGGACTACTATGTTAATAACATACGTAACTTAATATCAAGCATTGCTAGTAGGTAATAATACCTAATTACAAGTTGCGACTCATTAAGAACCGGTGCTCTGGTGCCGATGACACCAACATTGACGGATCTTCAACCTCTCAACTTAAAATTAAGACGAACTTCAAGTTAATTACCTAAATGAGAAGTAATAGCTTAAATTCTTATAATATTTCCTGTTTAATTTATTTCTAATTTTAACACTTTCACTGCTGAGCCGATTTGCTTGTCTAGCCACGGGTGCGCCTCTGCACACTCCATAGTGTTTTCCCATACAACAAACACAACGGTTGTGTTTTCCCGCACTCGCGGCAAGTTATGAAAAACACGACAGTTGTGTTTTCAGCACTGAAGTTAAAAAGTGGGCTAATTAATTAATAGGATTTTCGATTTGATTTTAAAATGAATAAGTGACACTTCTGTTTTAGTCGTTACGTGTGTTTTGCTCCTGGTAAATGCTCCTGGCAGACAACAATAATTAAAATTCGATAGTCTGGAAATGAGGCATACGAGGAGTGACAGCTTCTGTTCAAGGAGGTAGGTATAATATAGTAAACTGATATAAATAAAGCCAAGCAGAGTTCACAACTTGCATTCTTGCCGCTAACTGCTTCAATGACAAATAGGTGGATAATTAAGGAAAACTTATTTACATAACATTTAACATTTCATTGAGCAAAAACCAAACTTCAAATGTGTTAACTAAAAACTAAACTACTGAACCGATTTCGATGAAATTTCTATGGAAGGAATCTGAATATATTTATTTAAAAATAACAACTGAATTGAGCACCTCCTCCTTCTGTGAAGTCGGTTAATAACGACGTTTAAAATATAACTTGAGCAAAAACCGTACAATTAAGTATTATAACAAGCGGAGACGATGCGAACCCAAAACAATACAGAATTAAGCGCCAATCAACAATGAGAACCCTTAAAAACAGCACTTTCGCTGAAACAATGGTGTTGGAAGTGACGTGCGAAGTTACCTAGCCATCCATTCCAGTGATCACGGCGGTGGCACTAGCACTGCACTGCACAGTTGCACTGAACTTTTACTTTCGGAGCTTGCGTCGCGTCGGTGCGAGCGTGTCGGCGCGGCGTGGTGCGGTGCGCACGCGACGGCGGCGGCGCGAGTGCGGCCAGAGCAGGCGCGGTCGATCCGCGACCCGCGCCCGCCTCTCCTATAAATTCTTTACAAGACTCGTGCCCAGAACTTGGCCCTGTACAATCGGGAACGAAAGCGTCAGCCCTTTGGGACGGAGAAGAAACTCCCCTAGCAGCTGTAAGTCGAAATTTGGGATGCCGAAGAGTACCTACCTAACCAGTACTGGTTATCTTACAGCAAAATGTGTATTTGTGCATTGGTCCAATATCGAGACACTAAAAACTGCCTTATTTTTGCCTACTTGCTATAAATGATTTGAGTTTTGAGTTATTTTTTTATGTCGTGATGAGGAATTAGGATATTCGATAAAATCACCTTGGATATGTGGGTAGGAAGATGTGCATACATTTTCCAAAATATAATTTTTATTGTTAGAAAAGGTTGACTAAATCGTTTAAAAATATTGCATCTATTCAGTAGGTACTGACCGGTAAATTAATAATGAAAGTAAATTCCAAATGCAAAATCTGCCTCGCTTCATAACAGGCCAAACCATTAAGAAAAGGACCAGTAAATGGCCCACAAAGGAACCAAGTTACAAAAATGCTAAGGAAGTGATTTTCACTTTTAAAAATTACTCAAAACGGCGAGAGCCTGAGATGAGAGATTGCATAAAGTTCAAAAGTGCATTCCTTCCCATCAAGATAGTGGGACAGCGGATCGAGCACGTGGGTTTTAATTGTGAAATTGTGCGCAGGAGTGTACCCAAGCAGCCTCCGGTCGTCGCTCGGGCAACCAGTCGGACCGCATGCTGCCACCCCCCGCACACTTCTGCCCCAAACTTCGACCGCCCCGCCCAAAAACACACCATAACTCAAACCCGTACGATCCAAAATCAATAAGCCTTCCACGGCCGTATTAGACATTAGGCTCTTGAGGGCCGTCACGTCAGCTATTTCGTACAAGACATGCCTCGCAGGGTTCTCTACATATTTGTCCAAATTTGGTCCATTGTGGACCGTAGCCGACCGCGTTAAGGCCTAACTCGGAGCACCCACCGCGGCACCTGCTACTGTTAACTGCGCGCCATATTTAGGTGCTGAGTTTCGACAAATGACGACTGTTTTGTAACCGTTTCATGGACTTCTAAATTGCTGGTTGAGTAGTTAGATAGGTAGGGTTGGATGAAGCCATTTGTTTTGAAATGTTTTCAGTTTGACAGGAGCGAGTTCAAACGTTGCGAAGACTTGCCCGCCAAGAATTCCTCCTCCTGAATCAGGAACTGGATTTTTTGCAAAAAACTACAATATCTTTAGAATTTTTTTGTAGTTCCAAACAAGTTTTCCGTGGTAATGACAAAAACTACTAAAGAACAAAAATAAACAGTAAACACACTGGTTGGAACAGTTGCAGAGCACTATGGAGCAATTGCCTTATAGATACGTAATCACTCTAACCAGAGCTCTAACTACGATGGTGCAGTGACCTAAAATAAGTCTCGGCGTCTGATAGTAAGAGCCGCCACTTCGGCCTGTCTTGTGCCACCTAACAGGCGGATGATTAGAGCTTGCGCAAGTTCTTCCCTACTTGATCTACCCGGCAGTACCTGCGACGCCCGACCTGACATCGGCCAATCAGCCGTTCCAAGTTCACACGCATCACTGCTCAACCTTCTCCTATTCTCACTCAGAGTTATCTAGAATAAAAGATGCCAGTACGGTAACCGTCACCCATTTATTATGGCCGGATTTGTCTCTTCTCTTTTGGCCTAATTGGTTGCTTCTAGTTTTGGTGCTGCGTGTAGTCAACGGGGTTTCTGGTTTCTCTATTCATCACAATCATCCACATCGGGCTTCTTTTGTTCACAATAGGGTCGCTTTTGGCACACCCAGGTTTTGCGGAATTTCTCTTGCATAGGGCATGTCTCTTTTTTGCGGCCTAGCATGTTGTAGAGTAAAGCAAGTAGACTGACGCCGACCACCACACCTCCTGGGAACAAAGATAGGTCCTATTGAACATTAAACAAATAGCATGCTAAGCAGGAGGCAATTGATCTTATAGTGGTAGGCCTCTTCTGCAAGAGACCACCTGGAGAAGTACCATACCATTGCCAGATATTCATCCGCCTAGCAGTAGTGTAAAAACAATAAGTACTGTGTTCCGGTTTGAAGAGCGAAATTACTGGACGTACTTGGTGACGAGTGAAGTGCAGTGCCGTGACATATTCAGGGTGGCACTATAGCTGTTATGGGCAGGCGCTTACCATCAGGTGAACGACTTGCTAGTACGATAGTAAATATAGTACGTAAGTAGGTACTCTAGTTACCTAGTTACCGGCGTATCTAGGGAAGACAGGCATTATGTTTACTCAGAATTTATCAGGCATGAAGTCCTCATCACTTTCATTGAGGAAAAAAGTATGACCACGAGGCTTTTTGCTCTTGCAAAGTTAGAATAACTCAGTACCCTAGGTACAACGGGAGTTTCCTTCACAGGAATGTCCACATCACTTTCTGGTAATATTGTCAATAGGGCTTTTGCTAAAATCATTTTTCTGTCAGTCCTACACAACGTTCAGGGTCGCTCATTACTTAACACTTTGACTGCTGAGCCGTTTTGCTTGTCTAGCCACGGGTGCGGCTCTGCACGCGCCATAGTGTCTTCCTATACATCAAACACAACGGTTGTGTTTTGCCGTACTCGTGGCAAGTTATAAAAAACACGACAGTTGTGTTTTCAGCAGTGAACGTGTTAAATATATAATTGCTCATATGTATGTAGTATATAGGTAGGTACTCTTGGTTTATACTTTGTTGAAATACACGCAGACAAAGCCCCGGGCAATAGTTTATAAGCAATGAATAGAGTTGATACGTAGATTAATTACCTTCAGATCTTCTAGAAATTTTGGTAACAGCAATAAGATATTATCATCAATTCAGTCACTCGCGATCATGCCCGGTTCTGTATGATTCTACCCTCAAATACCAAATGTTTCGAGCTATTAAAAGGCGCGGGATCGGTTCTTGAAGTTGACGCTTTTCAATCACTTTCTCTATTCTTTATTTTTTTATCAACATGGTATTTTTCGCTCGCACGGAGGTTTCGTTCTGTCTAGGCATGTTATGTCGTGCCAGAATCTGCGGGCATCCGGCGGATCTTCCTTCTCCTTTTTCTTATTTTTTCCAAAATAGTAGAGTAGGTAGAGAATACCGGTCCCGATGACTATGCCTCCTGGGAACGAACAGTTGACGACATTAAACTATTTGTAGTGATTGCCCGCAGCTCCGTCCGCGTGTTTCGAGAACCATGAGTAGGTATGGGCGCGGTTTTGCTCCAACAATGGGAATCATCTGTTTGCGTTTATGGCTTTAAGCTGTCTATCGCTTCTGAATGATAAATAAATAAAGTGGGACAGTTATTTGACGGACGGAATTAAACCTCAGTTATGTATAAATACTAAGCTATTATACTTTGAGCTATATGGTGCAATATTATTTACCTAGGTATGCAATAAATTATTTAATCTGAGTAAATGTGTCTATCCCATGTTTGTAGTCATTCTACGTTACTTCTGGTATAATTTTTATTGGAGCGAGCGAAGCGAGCGTTTTCAAACGTGCGTACGTTGGTTCGGAGCGAGATCGGAAATATATCAGCCACACGGGCGTAGGATACACTGCGTTATAAAAAAAACGTACGAACAAAGATACGTATTCATATTTTGATCGAAATAATTAAAATCTAAACGTTGCATAAAGGTGGTTTTGGTGTTAAAATACACGCAGACGAAGCCAGGGCAAACAGCTAGCGGAAACCAAATAAATGTACAAGTATAAATTACCTTATCATCTTCTAGGAGTATCTTTGGCTATAGATATTCAATCAATCCTTCATAAATCACACAAATGGGTCCCTTTCATACGGCCAAGGACTGGACGAGCCGGAATTAGCGTTTATTCATTTTGTCTTTGGAGCTATTTTTGAGAAGCATTCTCGCAGATGAAGATCGTGTCTTCCGATCATGTTTTACCGCAATCCGGATACGGGGCTTTAGGGTTGAGACACGGGTTGTACGCGTACTTTTTTCTACACTTCTTTGGTTTCGAGAGGAGCTTGTAGAGAAGGGCTAGTGCACCGGTGCCGATGACTATTCCTCCTGAGAACAGGTGACGACCATTAATTTATTTTGAACTATCTTATCTGATATTAGAGGTTTCCTACGAAATCCCGCGCTGTTCTACGCCGGCGAGCCGCCTTCGTAGTTTTCTAGCAAACGCTCGGTTTTTATCATATTACTAAACGAGGAAACCCGCAATGCACTCAACTATGCTTTTTAGTTTTTACGTGATGTGTAAGCAAACAGACGGACATAATAACATTATGAAAATGTTATGTTCTTGTTTAGCATGTACCTACCTTATCTCTTTATTACCTGACTGCCCAAAAGTTATATCTATATCTATCTATTCAATGTAGGTGGGTTTTTGCTCTATACTATATTACTGTTTTAGATATACACTAACTAACTGGTAGCTGTTGTCCAGCGGCTTCGTCTGCATGTAGGTACGTATATCACAGGAAATAATGAGTAGAAAATCCATTTTAGTAAAATGTAGAGATATCTACCGGGGTCCGACTTGGCTAAGTTTTGATCAGTGGACCTTTTTCGGGAATCGTGAAGCGAGCGAAAACAGTTGGACCTACTATGAAAAACTTGGTGTACGATTTACTTGACTCGCTTTGTTATCAAAATCCTTTTTTTTTTTTTTTTTTTTTTTTTTTTCCCGGGGAAATGCATTGGGCATACCACCCGGCCCTCGGGGGGGGGGGCGGGGTGGTTATGTGGGACTCCCCCGCCAGCTGGTCTGGCGGGGTTTACCCACTAAAACCCCGGGGTGTTCTCCTCTCCGCATTATGGAGGTGGTCACGGGTTCGCATTGCTCTTCCGCGACCACCTCTGCGGGCGCCCTCCCGGGCTCGCCACGTGAGGCTTGGGCCTCTTTCTCCGCTGGGTGCGTCCCGGAACACACGGGCCGCACCTCAGCTCGGGACTTCTAACTTGGGCGTTGGACCCCCGATCCGCGGCCCAAAAGTCCCCGTTATTGGTCCCTCGCTGTGCCCTCTGCTGATCAGAGGGACACGCGAAGGACCTCTTCTCGCCAGGTTATTTGCTACGGCCACCAATTCCCCTAGGAGAATTGCTGACCGAACCCCAGGGTGCACCGTCCCAGCTGCTACCCTTCCCTCCGGATGCAACGCATCAAGAGGGACGAACAACAGCCGGGCACTCGTGGAGGTTACCTGGCCCGCACCCCTGTTATCAAAATCCTATCCTTACTACACATAACATTTTGATGAAATTTACTACACAGATACTTGAGGTCCTGGTTTAGAAGATAAGATACTTTTTATCTCATAAAAAATAACTATTCTTGTGGAGTATTAGTCTACGCGGGCGAAACTGCGGGGCGCAATATTTGCATAAATGTATGGTATATTTTGGCAGACAAATTAAAATTTCACCTCGCTATCGTAATTTTGATCAAAATGAAATTAGATCAAGTAATCGGAACATCTCGGGTACTTAACAGTAAATCCAAAATACTTTGTCCTTATGACCAGTGACAACGCGTTGGAAGACGCGGAATGTGGCTAGGGTTGTCAACCCGATTTTACAAGGTTGTTTTAAAAAAACGCGAAACAAAAGAAAATGGGAGGTAATGGGTTTCCATGCCACCGGATATTTTCGTTGTTATTTAGTTTTTTCTTTACCAGTTTTTGATAATTTGCCACCAGGGGTTGGACCGTATATTAGCAGAGTCCCGAAGTTTCACCCGCGTAAACTAATATCCAACGGGATTCGTTCATTTTTACGGGATACAAAGTATTGTAAGTTCTATTCCGGGACCAAAAGTATATTTATATACTAAATTTCATCAAATCTATGAAGCCCCTACTGCGTTAAGAGGGAATAAACAAACACACACAAACATATGTCAGAACAAGGTTAACAGTGAGTTCCAAACTAGGTTACTAGAATAAGATGTTCAGCGACTTCCGTTGCTGATTGTACTATGCTCGAAAATCTTGATTGATCAAGCAATTTTGGCAACCCTACGTGGCTGACCGGTGGACACGTCATGCGCCCGGAATTCCCGCCAGGAGCCGAGGAGACACTCGTCCCGTATGACTTTCATTTTATGATTAAGTAAGATTGCTCGGAAGAATTCATGATATCGTAAAGTGCAACGAACATTTTTTCAAATTCATTTTGATACTTGTTCATTAACTAGGTGCGCCCTGCGGTTTTACCCGCGTTAATTATTATACGAAACTAATTATGCATATTTTACATCGAGGTATTCAAAATTAACACACAGAAGTGTTGCCGTACTCGCGGCAAGTTATAAAAAATACAAGTTGTGTTTTTATGGTCATCAATATTTGGAAAATATTACGTGGAAATATCACGTCTGACAACTAGAGTGCGCACAATCAAATTAATTTCGAAATCCCCCTCGAGGGGGACGGCGTAGGGGATTTCCGGAATAATCCACAAATACTAGCCCTACTCATTACAGTAATATTGTAAAATGCGAAAGTTTGTTTGTCGTCGCTACACGTCCCAACGGCTGGACAAATTTTGATATTTGGTATATAGAAACTTCAGGTCCTGGACCAGAACATAGCGACACTTTTTATCCCGTACTAGCTGTACCCTGCCACGCTGCCTGTGGCCTATTCGCACATTCGCTGATATGTCACTGATGAAAAACATAGATACAATCCTTGATGCGGATTATATATCATGCTAAAATTTCAGCTCGATCGGTGCAGAACTTTTTAAGTTTTTGAAGCGTATACAAACCAACATAACATTTTTATATATATAGATATATTAACGATTCTTGTGGGACAAGTCATCGCGGGTGAAACCGCGGGACACAGCTAGTTTTATATAAGAACGTGAATGGTCCTAAAAGTATGTACCAGATCATTCGCTTGATGGAAAGCGCGTCGCCTACCCATAAACATTGCAGTGCTACCCAGAACTTTGAATAGCCAAGTCTCGCAACTTCCCACAATAGTAGTTTACTTCCATCTCTCCTATAATGAGCAAGTAGCTATAAAATATATGAGATATGTACTTTACCAATTATTGGAAGCCATTTTTTCATTCCTTCGTCATCTCTTGAGCTCATTGTAACAGTGAATTTGTGTGTTGTGGCCAAAAAGCTTGATTTATGCCATTTTTTTAATTTACAAAAATATTATAGAATTTTGAAAGCTGCCAAAATGACGTCTTTGGAGACAGGAGATTAGTCTTTATTACTATGAAAAGTCTATGATAGTTTATGATCAAAGCTATTGTTATCTAGAACAAATAATAAATGCGAAAGGCTGTTTGTTTGTCCTTTCTTCACGCCGAAATAGCTGAACGGATTTTGATGAAATTTAGTACATACTTACATACAGTCACACCTTTCTCCCGTTGGGATAAGCAGACTACATCAAAAATATATAAAAAATATATAATTGATATTTAGTGTAGAGATACTTTAGGTCCTATAATAGAAAAGAAAATACAAAGCTAGTCAAGAATAACAAAGGGAATAGAGTACAAACAGTAGTGTATAAACTTTTCAAATAGTAGCTAAAATATTCCAATCTGCCACAATAGTTTAACACCTGGAAGCATACCATGACATCTAATAGCGATTCAATTGAAGACCTAAACTGAACCGCGTCGCATAGGGGAAGGAGGGGGAATGGCGTTCACTTAAGGAAAACATGGTGTATTTTTTCAATTATTTAATATACAGCAAAATTAACGAGAGTAACAAAGTCTTTAATTATCAAGTAATCAACGATTTATCAACATAGGCATATATCTTTGACTTCCTAGTAGTAGGAAAACATTCCAAAAAAAACATGTTTGAGCGGCATTACCCCTGACATTGGGCAATGCCGCTCAGGGTCTGGGTAATGACGCCCAAACATATTTGCCCAACAAATAATACATTTGTTATAATTTTTACTGTCCACATTTGTGTCGTCATCACTGTCATCATCGCAAAGGTGCTCTTCATCTGCATTCTCTGAAGAACTTTCTTGTAAAATTTTTCTCTTGTAAGATTTTTGTTTCATATGTTTGTTCTTATTTTTTTTGTCAACTTTTTTTGGTTTTGATTTATCATCTTTTGCAGTTTTCTTGAGTTTCGCATTTTTTTTTCTTCTAAAATTGCTTTCATAGGAGTGGCAGTTAAAATGGTAGCATGTTGTTTTCGCTTTTTTTGACCTGACTTAGAAGATGGTACAAAAGTTGGTGTCGTTGCTATAGCAACAAAGGATATCGGAGTATTAACAAGTTCTTGATTACAAGTAACTGCCGAAACAGATTCAGGGCTTTGATCCTTATTTGATAGACTTGCCCTAGGAGATGTATGTCCTGAAAGTATGGCCTTAAAAAAAATAAGTCACTATGGGGTAATGGCGTTCAGATGAGCGGCATAACCCCAAACGGTCGTTAGGTAATTAATTCGAAATTAAAAAAATACCATGCATATTTACTGAAAATGTATTGCATTAGCACAAAACTTAATAGTTTTACTGTTGAAAAGTAAAGCTAAAAGCCAAATAACCATTAAAGTTTTGGACTTACCCGCAAGAAACACGTATCCAAAAATTAGATCAGCGCGGTCGCAAACAAAGAAACACACTTCACGGTCGCATAACGCGAGCAGACTGCCTGTTTGAATTCCTGTCTATTAGAGAACCCCTCCCCGCGCGTTTCATGCCCCATGGCGTATTGCTACGTTGCATTTTGACAGAGTTATAGAGGTGAGCGCCATTACCCAGTGAGCGCCATTCCCCCTCCCTACCCTAATCGTACCGTGACGTTTTATTTTTTATGTTGCTGCCATTTTCAAACTAAATTGGATCCAGGTTAGGTTAGGTTAGACTCACTTTAGGTTGCTGCCATTTTAAACCTATCCTGGATCCAGTTTAGGTTGAAAATGACAGCAACATAAAAAATAAGACGTCACGGTACGATTATGCGACGCGGTTCAGTTTAGGTCTTCGATTGAATCGCTAAAAGATGTCATGGTATGCCTCCTGTTTAAAATTATAATCAGCCTGATAAAGCCAAAATGGAAGTTATCAGACGAAGATCAAATCAATCTGTACCTACTGATATATAAAGCAATATGAATCTTCTCTGGCGGGCGTATTTCCGAAGCACTGATAGAGTTAATGGAGTTTCCTTATCCTGTGCGAGACTCGGGCATGACCATGAGTCGCCACTGGAAAGGAAAATGTCCTTTTTCAAACTCAAACCATAATCAGTTAATCATTAGTACACATTTGATATATTTTTATCTAAAAAACAACGGTGGTGTTTTTCATAACTTGTCGCTAGTACGGGTAAACAACGATGTGTGCAGATCCGCACCTGTGGCTAGACAAGAAAATAGTGTCAGCAATCAAAGTCATCATCATCATCAACCCATAACGTCCCACTGCTGGGCACGGGTCTCCCCTCACTTTCGTGAGGAGGATTAGGCCATAATCCACCACGGGGGCCAGATCCGGAATGGTGGATCACATACCTACATACCTACCTCCGAAATAATTCTCGGATAGGTATGTGGGTTTCCTCACGATGTTTTCCTTCACCGAAAAGCGAGTGATAATTACGTACATATGTTTTACAGAAACACATTGGTCCGTGCCTGCACTGGGATTTGAACTTACGACCTTCTGATTGGAAGGCGTACGTTCTCCCACTAGGCTACCACCGCTTAGCAATCAAAGTGATTACTTTAAATGACAATAATTGATACTTACTTCATTTTGCCTTAATTTAATGGTAATCTACATACAAATAATTAAAAAATCTTTCCATTTCCGAGCACGACTAGGAGGATACCCGCGCGCCGCAGTGGGTTACCTCCGAATTAACAAATAAAATACCCACTTTCAATACATGATATTGTATTTGGAACAATGTTTCTTCCTTACCGCAATAGAATATAAATAATAGCTTGGTGAACGTCACTGATACAAAATATATATTAATTAATAATTAAATGTAATTATAATAACTTATGTATAGGTACATCCGTCGCCGCTCGCTCTACAGAACAATTTGTTTTAACTTTATTTTTACATACAATACAATACATCGTTGTCGCCGGATATCAAATAGTTTTTATTATAAGTAACTAAGATAATCACATACAATAATAAGCTCTATGCTGCTAATTCATAAGTGTAGTTTATCGCATGATAATATCATATTCATGATGTACGGATCATATTATCAATTAGCGCAATGAATGAATTAGATACTTTTAAGTTGCATTAATATGATTAGACTACAATTGCAACAATATAACGCAATTTTTGAGTATTTTATAAAAAGAAAATATGTAAAAATGTAATTGTCAACACAACGTATTGTAAAGACCCATTGACCGGTTGCAATTGTTGAAATGCTCATTCGGATCATCGTATTAGCAGTGCAATTCAACGGGGCAACCACCCAGGCAATGCCACCAGCATCTTACGTGCACTGCCAACTGGTAGTGGATTCGAACACTGGGGAAATCTATAAGCCTAGGTTGTCCAACTGTTGTATGTAGATAGTAGTTAGTTATTAGATGAAGGAAACAATATTGAGTTCGATAAGAATTAAAGTAACAAGAAAGTTGTACCAAACACTAAGGAAGTTGAATTAAAAACAATATGTCAACCCTTTTAAGTTTAAACAAGACAGTGTTGAATACAGAATTACTACTTATTTTACGAATAATTCCGTAACAGTACAGTGAGATACAGAAATTATAGCGTATTTCCATAACAGTAGAGTTGAATATCTAAATGTTGTATGTAGAAGTAAAATAAAAGCACACAAGTCCGTTAAAAAAAAGCAATTACATACAATACTCAATTTATGACATGCGATTATTGAAAGGCAATTAATTCATGTTAATATTGCATTCAACTATGGTATAAACAAGAATTTAGTCCAAAAATAGAATTATATTAAAATAAGCTTCAACCAGTAAACTTGTATCTATGGGATTCGAACGCGATTGCACTCTGATCGTGTCCACCCGACATTACCACATAAAATCACTTCCATCTAGACATACGAAAATCAGAACACAAAATTTAAACTACCCTACGTTTTTTTTACAATAAATTTATTTTAAAATATACGCCAAAATTTAAATACTGCGATCGAATTTGATCTTTATCTCCAAATAAATAAGACTTGATACTCCGGCGACAGCGAAAACTTTACCGTCGTACCGAAAACAGCACGGAGAAACCTAGGCTGTTCCCATCCCATCTCAAACGCTGTTTCAATGTACGCATCTTAGAATAACTAGAACTTACAAGAGATAGATTTTCAAACAATATTAAGCTCTCGAACGGAAGCTACAAGTTTCACTTTCGTGAGGTAGTTATGGACATAATCCACAAGGGCCGGGGTTCGGGTTGATAAATCTCATTCCTTCGATATAATTCTCGGCCATGGGTTTCCGCACGATGTTTTCCTTCACCGAAAAGCGATAATTACGTACATGTTTTAATTGGAAAAACCTTGGTAGTAATGGTGCACATATTAGTAATTTCCAAAATCAAAGATCAGCTGAGCTTAGAACGGCATAAGCGCCCATTTCCTTTAACCCTAAGTAGTTTTTAAATAGATGCTAAAACCGAATTTCGCATTTAATGTTGTTATTCCTTAGGCATCTACGGCTTTACTTATAAACGCCTTTTGAGTTCTGCGCAGTTCAAAGGCGACACCCGTGCGCTATACTAGCGAACGTCACTTAATTTTAAGAGGAGTTTATAAGGCACCTAATACAACCAATCCGGACCGGGCCTTCGGGTGGATTATGGCCTAATCCTCATTATGAGTGTGACAATACACATGCTCAACAGTGGGGGCACAGGATGATCCAGTCAAAGTGTCTCTTGGAGTTAGTAAATGTTCACGTAAGCACTCCGCATCAATGAGTATGCATTTAGTAACCTCAACCTATCTCGGCTTATGCGTTTAGATTTTGAGGCAACGTAAGAGTTTTCTCCATGCCACTTTCAGTGCAGTCGTTAAGTACTAAATCTAATGGCGTTATAGATGACTAATTTATTATCTGTCCTTCATCGCTGGAGTTTACGCCGATATCATCTCATCCATTTGAATACAGCCTGAAAAAAGATAAGTATGCATTAAAACCGTGTTAAGATAAGTAACACATTACAACCAATTAATGGACTTTGTAGTACTTAAGTTTGTGTTGTAGTGGGAGATAATCTCATTTGATTATCCGTGTTTGTAAGTGTAACCTAATTAATGTTGTTGGATTGATGGATTACGATGAAATTTTAATGAATATTTTACAAACTAATGTTCAATTGTGATTAGATCTACTAAAAGTTGCATACTATCATGAAAATGCAAGATTGTGATTTGTTATGATGTGAATGAATGAGCTTGTTTTCGAAAACAACGATATTATAATACTAGCTGCGTCCCGTGGCTTCCTCTGTATGGATATAGAGTATTTGGGAGTATACAGATGGTTAATTTCCCTTTTGGAAAAGAAAGAAATAACGCGTCACAATCACATACACAGAAGCGTGTGCTTTTTCTGCAAGAGAAGGGGAAGTACCACACTTTTGCCAGATATTTATCCGCCAAGTAGTGTGCAAACATTACTGTGCTCCGGTTTGAAGGGTACTGTTTCCAGTGAAATTACTGGGCATATGAGACTTCTGAGCCGATATATCAGGGTGACAAGCGGAGTACAGTGCCACGCAGGGTTATGTAATGCAGGGTTCTGGGTGGCACAGTAATTGTTATGGGCAGGTGTAGCGCTTACACCTTAGAATAATTCGATGTAAATAATTAAATATAGCGTATAAATATTATAACATCATTATTATGTAAATTTGTCTTATATGGTGCTACCTACCTAAGTAAACCCTTGCATATATTTTCTCTTGAAAAGAATGTTTGTAAAAATTACTTAATCATTTTTAATATCATTAAACTTGTTGTGACATTTTTAAAATTTAAGAAATTATTGTTTTTTAGTAATAAGTTCTTATAATATTGTACATCCGAAATGGATAAACTGTTGTTTCTAAAATTATACACAATTTACCATCTCTGTATTCACAGTTTAAGCAATAAATATGATTCTGATTCTGATTACCATTGGGTAACGACTTGCCTGTCTCTTCACTTAGACAAATAAATAAAATTAAAAATACATGCATCCTGACTCTCCCCTAAGATTACTTGCCTATCAAGAACTATACTCTCACAACCCAGTCTCAGAGCAAATACTTTTGGTCCATACAAATATTTGCCCTGTGCAAGAATCGAACCCACAAATTCATGTTTGTGAGTCTCATCCACTTACGCCACGGAGGCCTCCTGAAGAGACCAATGATGATAAATTTCATAAGAAAATTAGAGAAAGACTTATTAGAGAATTTTTTTTTTTTTTTTTTTTTTTTTAGAAGTTATTATAGATGGAGGACATCAATATATGGTACAGGATTTCAGTAGTCATACCCTATATCAGGTGTTATTTTCTCGCTTGCAATGCGTTAGACAACCAGTCCATGGCCTGGTCGAGGCCCTCTCCTCGCACCGCTGAAGTCTTGAAGATCTGGAAGGTGCGGTCGCGTAGTGCATCCAGCCCTAGCGCCTGGTGCACTTCCGCCACTGTGAGGCAGCCAGCCATGTCTTGCTTGTTCGCTAGAACCACAAGGATGGCGTTGGCTAGTTCTTCTTCCTAAATTAGATTTAATATCATTAGTAACTGTACTTTTTTTAGTTTGGGTAAGTTTATTTACTAAAATAATGTACTTCAAAATAAAAATAAAAGGCTTTGTGAACTTCTCCATGTAAACTTTAACTGTGCAAAATTTCATGCTCTTCCAGCGCACTTTTCGAGAAATGTGATCATAAGTTTTTGCTTCACATATTAACACCTTCAGTGCTGAAAACACAACTGTAATGTTTTTCATAACTTGCCGCAAGTGTGAGAAAATACTACGGAGTGTGCAGAGCTGCACCCGTGAAGACAAGAAAATCGGCTTAGCAGTGAAAGTGTTAATATTATGGATAAAACTTACCCTTAACATGTGCACTAGCTCATCTTTTGATATTCCTATTCGATCTCTGTCTGCGGAGTCTACAACATATATTATAGCATCTGTGTTCCCATAGTAACATCGCCAGTACGGCCTGAAATACAAACACATTCAATAGAAGTTATCAATCTATACTTTTAAACAGTGTCCGACTAAAGCTTTGGCCACCTTAGGGCAAAAAAACTTGCTGCGGTTGAACTGGGCCGAAGCTGATATTTTCTACCTACAAGCGAAACTGAACAGACATTTATTAATAAACAAAAGAGCAATGAACATGGAGACACTTAGGGGGTCACACTGAGTGGTAAACTTTTTAAATTAATCAGTAAATTCGTCAAGTCGTACACCTGATGATAAGCACTAAGCCTGCTATAACAATTACAGTGTCACCCAGAACTTTGCATTCCATAATCTTTTGCGGCACTACACTGCACTCGTCACCCTGAGACATTGGTTCTAGAGTCTCATATGCCCAGTAATTACGCTGGAAACAATACCTTTCAAAGCGGGACACAGTAATATAAATCTCTAATATAAAAGTTTTACAATCATTCAATAAATCCTTCATTTTAGTCAATCTCAAAGTGAATTGTTGAGGCTTTATAAGCCTTCAGTGGTTGTGGTGATTAAAATTAAAATATATTTGCCTATTTAAAAGTTTTCAGCTTTGCTATGCTTTTTTATAGAATAGAATAGCACCAAAAATAAACACAATAGAGAAAAATAACAATAGGTAAACAAAAGTTAGCACAATGGGTGGTCTTATTGCTTAAAGCTGTCTTCCAGACAACCTTTAGGTTAGACAGAAAAATCATTTTTCGATAATGTGGTATGCCTTTGGTAACTTTGTGGTGATCTTCAATCACTCTCCGGCCTTTTGAAAGGTGGCAGCCCCACATAACCTGTACAAAGTAATGTCACCGATTTACATACCTAATACTCGTCTGTCCGCCAAGATCCCACACTTGGAACTTCAGGTTTTTGTACGTGACCTGTTCTACATTAAATCCGATGGTTGGAATGGTAGTCACCACCTCGCCGACTTGCAATTTGTACAAGATTGTAGTCTTCCCGGCGCCGTCCAAACCGAGGATCAAAATCCTCATTTCCCGCGCCCCTAGCAACCCTCGGAAGTAACTGAACAGACCACCTTAAACAACACAATAATCGACACGTAATAACATAAGTTTAGAAGAAACTATAACTATTTTATGATCGAAATACTACTCACCCATTTTCTGATAAGCTTTGAGGTACCTTACAACATTAGTTGCTTAATTTAAGGAATGTAATGTGCTATCATGCACAGTCTGAACTTGTAGTTATCTCTTGAATTTGTTGTTTACAACTAATTATTAAAATTACAAGGCTTTTAGCGATAAATACTTAACATTTTATCAAAAATCCCAGCAAACCATTTGACGTGTAAGCAAGCACTCAAAATTGTTGCCCGTACAAAAAATATATTTTTATTCTTTCATACCATTGTTCATCTATCTACACATCATATAAGTTAAAACTATGTACTACGTACCAATTATAGTATGTAGTACTTAAAAAGCGTAGACAGGTACGTTTTTAAAATTATAAAAAAGCTAAAACGCAACATAACGTACTGTTGCCTATCTTCTTTGTGATTTGAAAGCTATATTATCAGTCGGGTTCGTACTTAGACGAAAAAATCGCAGGATAACAATGACAGAACATCCTTTCAGAATGGGCAAGATTATTGAGTCCATACCACCCTTATTATATAAATTTAGAAGGACCAAAACATATATTAATGGACTATGACTATTGAATAAGCATCAAATTTTATTAGTGGCTCAGATTCACTAAAATTACCTTATTCATTAAACTATACCTAAAATATTATAGTCTGGACCTATGAACTGTTATTACTTTTACGATAAAATCTATTAAATATAACACAAAACTGGTCTAATTCGCGCGGTCTGTTAGCGTTGCGTGTCGCGACTGTTGTATTTTGCAAAACCATAGAGTAGAATAATAATGTTTAATGTTTATTGTCAAAAATTAAAAAATAGACTGCGTTTATAGTCTTTATAGTCACACGCGGGTAGTTTGAAACAACTCTACTCTACTATTAGTCTATGTGACTTCCACAACAGCATAAATTTATTTATATTAAGTTTTTGACTTTAAAATCAGGAAAATAATACCGATTATAGTAGCACATTTTTTCACTGCTGTGTTCATCTGTGGCATGGTAATGGTACCTAGATGTCTGTGGTTCAGATATTAGACGCTGGTAAAATTCTGTGAGCAAGACGCCTCTGACCCGTAATTTTTGCTATGTGATTTGGTGCAGGAGTGGAAAAGTGCTCTAAAATTGTTTTGAATACTTTTTTTCAGTTAGAAATAATAATATATGTTCCAGCTAACCGACTTTCACAGTTCATAAATAATTGAGCCTTACCACTAGTCAAATAAGGTCTTCTTAAGTATAGTAGTTAATTACGGCCGACTTAGGCGGCATTACTTTCGCGGTTTCGTACCGGCGCGGCGCGGGCGCACGTGGCCGACTTCTCGAATATCTGATTCTAAATACGTCCAACGCTCCCTTCGCAGCTGAATGCAGCACGAACCAAAATTTTTCGCACATCACAGGGGACAGTAGTTGAAACATAGACACGACGAAAAATCAGTCCAAGCCTAGATATATCCTGTCTATAAATATTTAAGAAATTACGATAAATCACGTGCATTTCCTTCGTGACCTCAACTTCCGGCGAATGTTCAGGAAATGTAACCGCAAACTGTGAAGCACGCTGACGCAACGGTGACGTAGACGCGGGCGCCGCGTCACGGCCCCACCTCCGCGCAAAGTTTGCGCAGTGACAGGTGGGTGACAGCTCTGTATCCGCACTCGTGCTGACGGATAACAATGACTTTTCCATTTGGATTTAGTTGGCCGTTCAAGGGTTCAAGGCAACGGATATAATTATTTAAAGATTTGTATTGTTTAATGAAGAATTAATCGAGTATAATAAGATTGATTAGGTTCGATTATTTATCCGTAGTTTTTTTTTATAATATAGAGTGGCAAACAAGCGGACGGCCAGTCTGTTGGTAAATGGTAGTCGATAAATTTATGGTACCTACCTACATACCTACCTAGTCAAATTGTAATAAGGATTCAAACAAAACTAAAATTATTTTCTGCATACTTTTTGTTATTACGGTACCTATTTGTTACTCTAACTAGGACGAAATTATGCTTCCAAGAGCTTTTGTCTCATAAAAAAAATATGTTTATTTATATGAATATATAAACACATTAATCACTATTTTAGGTTCTGGTGCCAGTTTTCAATTTTTAGCCAACATCTATATAAGAAGCGGCTTCCAGCGGCTTTCAGCAGTTACGCTTACGAATAATTTAAAACTAAGTACATAGATCGCTAATTCAACGCCCATCGCAAAAGCTATTATTTGTCGGTAGATTTACCTAAGTAGGTATTTATTACTCGGTGACAGTCAACTATTATTATAATATTAAATTTCAAAGCTATGTTAATAGTCGAAATGTCGAGTCCCAGTCAGTTATGGTTATGTTACCAAGTCGGTAAGTCCTAATTCTCGATGTTAAGTTTCACTGTTAAAAAATTGAAATTTTCTGAGCAGTTTAGGAGAAAACATGAAATAACACGTTTTAGGGTTCATAATACTAAGTTATGTCAGAACTGACATAAATTCCATAAGTAGGTACTACTTATTTCAGGATACAGTGAAACGTTACTGATATTCAATGACAACTAATATTTTTACTTTCCGTCTACAATTAAAAATAAACCTACAAACATCACGTGGTTTTATTTTGGACACCGGTGAAGAAAATAGCTCTGAAAATTAATAATAGTATTCCGAAGCCAGCACTGTAAGTAGCTACCTAGTTATTTTTACATTTGTTATTCATAAAATATGAGCTGAGGAAATGTTCCAACAACGTTAATAGCAACATTCCTTTGATGAGTCCGATCATTAAGAAGTTACTGCTGTTTTTTTCAAAACAGCCTATTTGTTTGCGAGGCATTCCGAGGTAGGGTGTGAAAACAAGGCAGTAAATCTCCCATCTTTATTTAAATCTACAGAATTCCGTGTCTATTAATCGGGGTATTCAGGGGTGAAGAGCATTACGCCCTGATTCTTAAACCAAGGACCCCACCTTGACTCGACCTCCGCCGAGGAGACGTGTGCAATCTTTTAGAATAGAATAGAATAGAAAAGCTCTTTATTGTAAACCAGAAACAAAAATAAACACAGTACAGAAGAATTACAATAGGTAATTTAGGTCTTTTCTGTTCCAAATAAGAAGTACCTACTCGAAGTGAGAAATGTAGCTCTTTAGTTTGACGTTTATTACTCATTCTAAAAAAGATAGTTGTTGATGTAACATTTTGTATCACAAGATAAGTCACCTTTGACTTATCTTGTGATATTATTGTGATACTATTGCACTTTATTTGGATCGATAATCTACGCAAAGTATACGGTAGTACCCAAAGTAAAGTAAAATCCGAAGAAGGTTCTCGCCGATCTTCAAAAAGAAGTTATTGCTACTATGACCTCTAATTGTAAATTTGTTTAAAACAAAATGGACAGCCTGTTGGAAATTTTTAAAATTTTAAGACCACCATATTTATTTGTAACTCACTACACATTTTTTGACAATAAACGTATATATTCTATTATATTACTAGCTGTGCCCTGCCACGCTTCGCTGTGGCACATTCGCTGATATGTCACTGATGAAAAAAATAGATAAAAACAATCCTTGATGCGGATTATATACCATTCTAAAATTTCAGCTCGATCGGTGCAGAACTTTTTGAGTTTTTGAAGAGTACACAAACCAACATATAATTTTTTTATATATAGATATTCTATTGGACAGTGACCATCGATGACGATGGCCAAGTCAGCATATTCTATTTTCTCGACTAAGGACGACTCAAGCCGAGGAACATCGGGAGGATACGGGCGTTGCTATGTTTTGTTCGAGACTGAATCACGGGTTCCACGCGTCTATTTACAATATTTTACATTTTCGCTCGATTTATTTTTATCAAGCAGTCAATATTTAGACATCCATCAACGTGCATGCGGTATTTTTAATGCGGAGTCTGAATCATAAAGATAATATAGTAAAGAGTTAACGGTTTGCGTGATAAATGGTTTACGTACATTGCTACGTAGGCATTCATGTGTCTTGCCAGAATTCAGTTCACGTGGATGGCCTTATAAGGAAGTTTTACTATTTTAGATAAAAATAGATCCCACTACTTACGTACTACACGATAGACCTACGTATTTTTCTTATAAGTCACTGATTCAGTCGTCTTTCTATCCTAACGTAAGTATAGGTTCATCATCAACCCATAACGATGTTTTCCTTCACCGAAGAGCGAGTGATAATTACGTACATATGTTTTACAGAGACACATTGGTACGTGCCCGCATTGGGATTTGATCTCACGACCTTCTGATTGGAAGGCGGACGTTCTCCCACTGGGCTACCACCGCTAGGTTACTTATTGCTAATTGCAATTTCGTTCGTTTTTTAACAACAGATAGGAGTAGGGAGTCTATCAATAGACCTACTTTGGTTTTGAATTGTCCTAGGTACCAAGCTATTGTACTTATATTTTATATAAATCACATATCAGGTACCTAATATTGATTTACTTACTAATATCAATTTTTATATTGTTTTGTTCACTATTTACCCATCAGCGATATTATCTTATATCTTTAAATGAGCAATTCTTGTATATATATATATTTGAATTTTAATTGGAATCTCGGAATCGGCTCCAACGATTTTCATGAAATTTAGTATATAGGGGGTTTCGGGGGCGATAAATCGATCTAGCTAGGAATCATTTTTAGAAGATGTCATAAAAAAAAAAAAAAAAAAACTGAGCAAAGCTCGGTCATCCAGGTACTTTATATTTATATAAGGTAGTTCGTTTCGCTTATGGTGGGAAATTTCCAATCAAAACAGTTTTTTGTTTTTGGAGCTAGACCGGGTAAGAAATGTAAATGAGAATGTAATTCACGACAACCGTATATCATTCTTTACTTTGTTTTGGAGAGATATTTAGCACTAATGAACCGGATTGCTCATATAATCCAATAAACTGTTAGACTGAAGATCGCAGTGTTTATTGACCTTCTTGAGTAATCACATATTATTATGTATCCAATATCTCCACAAATTAACGTGAGCAATTAATCTTGGATTACAGCGAAATCCATTATAATTAGCTGTAGTTACCTTACCTACCTGTATTGCTCACAAAGAATATGTTTAAAATTTAAATTTCCCGCTAAAAGCGAAATTACCACCTTAACACAAAATACTTTACTAATGACAAACCTGCAAAATGTATACATACCATTTGTTTTTTTATTTACCATTTAGCTCTTAAATATGACCTGAAAATTACTTTGCAATAATTCAACAAAGATTTCTTTGTATATCTGAGGTCCGTACTTATTCGTCTACTAAAAAAACAAAGAAAATAATAATAGATGTACAATTTTGAAAGCAATTTCGATAACGGATGCGCAGCCGGAACTGTCATTCATTTCGGAGATGAATCGGAGCGTGAAAGCCTTCTGATACTGATCCGGTTTTTCCAAATCGATTTGTTTGAGTAAGTACCTACCTACCAAAAAAAGTGAAGCAAAAATAGTTTTCCCTTTTTTGACAAAATTGCGCAGACGGAGTAAGAAATTATGCTCAGTTAAAGTTTATAGTACCTGGATGACCGAGCTTTGCTCGGTATTTTTTTTTTTATGACATTTTCTAAAAATTACTCCTAGCTAGATCGATTTATCGCCCCCGAAACCCCCTATATACTAAATTTCATGAAAATCGTTGGAGCCGATTCCGAGATTCCAATTATATAAATATATACAAGAATTGCTCATTTAAAGATATAAGATAACATTACACACACTACATGCGTTTGACACACACACACATATGACAGAAAGACACGTAAGATTTGGCACTTTGACATGCAGATTTATTGAAATGTACATAGATGAATAGTGATTAAACCTAGGTAGGTATACTCAGTTTTATATTGCTACCACGATAGGTAAGACGTGACTGTCACACTGAAACTTGTCACATAAAGTAAAAAAAATAAAACCTTCTATCTATTATTTCCTTTCATTTCTCTGATTTTAGTCTGGAAATTTTCCTTCAGTAATATCCAAAGTAACAACACTTGTTTCTTAGTAGGTACACATTTGCTCTCCTTGAAGTTCAATCTTTGACCGCGTTGATATCTCACCGTCGATCTCAGTTTGGGCATTCACACGGGTAGGGACTTTCCACCGATAGACAAAAGAATGTGCCGCGATGACGCAAATCAAGTTTCAAGGGCTGCACGACGGATGAATTCGTCTGACGGACACTGCAAAACCTGCGGAGGTTGCAATTCTGCTTAGCACGGTTCTATGAAAGTTCATACGTCTTGTTCGAGACAGGTTACTGCATTAGATCATGAGTCATTGGTATTATATCTTCTATTGGTACTTTCATAACGGATCATAATTGTTTTTTTCTTACACTGTCGTTTCTTACTCACCTCCATCACTTGATGACTGTATGTACGCACCTATTAGGCATTTTAAAATCTAGGTGTCCTAAAGTGATTTAGATCCCACTATTGCTATGGGCCTTAACCATCAGGCATGCAAGTGGTGGTAGCTTAGTGGTAGAATGTCTGCCTTCCAAGAAGAAGGTCGTGAGTTCAAATCTCAGTGCGGACAGGTATCAATGAGCTCATGTAAAAATCATAGTACGAAATTATCATTCGCTTTTCTGTGAAGGAAAACATCGTGGGAACCCACATACCTGCCCGAGAATTATTTCGGAGGTAGGTATGTTATCCAACAATCTGGACCGGGCCTCCGTGGTGGGTTACGGCCTAACCCTCCTCTCGAAAGTGAAGGGAGACGATAAGGGTTCATGATGAAAATGACAATGATGATGCGAGTAATCTTGTGGACCATGGTACCAGAAAGACCCAGATTGGGAGCAAATATCTGTGGATCTCATAAACGTCACATCACTTCGGCTCTTCAACCACTTTCATCACGGAGGCCGTCAAACAAAAAGTAGAAGAGTTATCAAAATAATTAGTTATGAAGAGCAAAATAGACTAATCAACATTCTGGGTGGTGTCTGTTGGTCTGTGATCGATCAGTTGATCACACAAAGAAAGATGGCACTGCCATACCAACCACTAGCAGACGCGCTGTAGACAAGTATCTATGCGCCATCTTCCTTTTTGTGTTCACAATATCTACTTTCAGCAGACTATTTTGCAATTCCAAACCAATTGTGATAACCTTTACAGTCCACCTTGTTAGTCAGGTTGGAACTCGTTGGTCGGAGGTTGTACGGCACTATCGGCACGTACGGCTACTATCAAGCAGGCCGGTGATAATGCCCACCATTTGGAATTGGTGTAATAAACTAAAAATGTGTGTATATTGTACTTGCTATCCGTAACCATGCGCTGCTTCAGCAAAACCTCAACATTTTAAAAATTGGGCTTCACGTTTTTTTAAAACAAGATTCAGGTCGGGGAATCCTAGTTATATTACGATTCCCCGACCTGAATCTGAGAAAAATGTTGAGGTTTTGCTGAAGTTTTTGAGGTTTTCTATCCAGGGAAACAGGAATTGAGAGGATTACGTTCCCACTAAATAAAAACAAAACAAAAAAAAGCGTGGGTTTGACTGGAAAGTATAGTGCGTGGAGTCCCTCCGCGCGGAAGAGGTGAAACTTCGTAATCTGGATATGAAAACAGGAAGAGGTAGAAATTGATTTTTATTAATAACATTGCTTACAATTCACAATTGATCGCATCTTTTAATTATCATTTTTCAAACGCAACAGTGCTTTCATAACCCCTCCATGGTAGCGTTAAACGTTTAACGCAACCTTGTTGGAAGTCGCATTAGAAGTTACACTTCAATGAAATCATAGGCCTTTAAAGAAGAAAGGACCCCCCCCCACAAACACCCAGACACAGAGCAAATACCTGTGGTTCACACAAATCTTTAATTAGATAGACGGTTTAGGAGTTGCTTACAGCATTATAAATTTCAATAATGACCTGCGTGACTCAAAGTGGTTCCAACCTCACATTCTCACTAATCCCATTCCGACTTAAATAAAGCCGATCACACCGGAACAGCATCATCCAGTCGCAGTCCCAGCTGTAGTTATAGTTGAATCAGTTGCCAGTTTTACTTTACGACTCGTTGAACTCGATGGGGCTGCGGCGGCGTCCTATTTTGGTCTCCGAGACTGCGAGGCGGCAGCCACCATCCATCACTCCACTCTGCCGTAGTTTTGTGATGACATAATCACTCAACGGGGACTGATTTTACACCTTTTAACACTTTGACTGCTGAGCCGATTTGCTTGTCTAGCCACGGGTGCGGCTCTGCACACTCCATAGTGTTTTCCCATACAACAAACACAACAGTTGTGTTATCTCGCACTCGCGGCAAGTTATGTAAAACTCGATAGTTGTGTTGTCAGCACTGAACGTGTTAAAGCTGTCGTAAAGCTTCATCTTTTTTTGGACTTTAATGGTTGATGATGATGTGGCTAGCATTCCACCTGATGGGAGGTGGTCACCGCTGTCTATAGACTTCCGCGACACCAGGAGCATTGCCGTTGCTGTATTGATGGAAAGATTTGCGCATGAATACATTTATTTATTCAGTTCCTACAAATATAATATCACGGATAGGCTTCAAATCGTTGCATTGATCATCAATAAACTAAAGTAATAATTCTATACATTTGTAATCTATTATACCTAATCAATTACCAATTATAGTAATTAAAACTACCAATGTCTCTGGCTGATGAGCGCAGTGCAGTGCCGCAACAGATTCTGTAGCTGTTATGGGCATTGGGCAGGCGTGGCGCTTACCATGAGGTGAACGGCTTGCGACTTAGTAACAAAAAAATCTATGAAAACATATTTAGATGTGACGTCATCATTAATTGCAGTAAAAGCATGGTAGGCAAAAAAAATCCTCCAACAGAGACATGAGTAGGTTATAAACGGCTTTTCACCTGCAAATATTTTAAGTGAACTATCCTAGATCGGCTTGAATTTATTGACACAACTTAAATAACAATATAAATAATAAAAAAAAAAACTAAAAGATATCTGGTGGATTATGGCCTAACCTTCCTCACAAAAGTGGGAGGAGACCCGTGCTCAGCAGTGGGACGATTAGGTTTGACGATGATGATGCTGATCCTAGATCTGTATAGGGTACTTATTATACTCTTTGTCCTAGATATGCGTATCTGTTCGTACGCACGAACCTCATCCACCAGTTCAAATCATGTTATACCGATTCATGCTTCATTTGTTTTAATAAATATTTGTGGTGATATGATGTAGCTGACGACAACCGCTGTCTAATGTATGCGTACAGGTATATTTTTAGATTTTCCTTTTTATTGTATTTTCCCATAAGAGGAAAAAACTATGTCGCAATATTATCAATGACTTACACACGTGGCCGCATATTGCTATCCTTCACTTTCGTATTCAGCATTCGGGTGTCCTATATTTTAAAAGGTTCATAGGTTATAGCGGCTATAGCCTAGTGAGAGAACGTCCGCCATCCAAGGAGAGAGTCGTGCAGGCACATAACAATGTGTTTCTTGTAAAAACCAAGTTACGTAATTATCACTCGTTTTTTGGAGTAGAAAAACATCGTGAGGAAACCCAGAAGGTCGAACATTATTTTGGAAGTATGTGATTCATAAATCCGGACCGGGCCCCCGTGGTGGATTTTGGACTAATCCTTTTCATGAAAGTGAAGGGAGAGCCGTCCTGAGACCGATATTTATTTATTTTTATTCTTAACTTACAACTATGAGTTCATGGTGATAATGATGAACTATTTTAACACGTATCATTTATTGTTGTATAATAAATAATATAGTTGTAATTATCATGACGATATATTTTAGATAATAGAAAAACCAAGCATTGTTTTGAATTCAGATATCTAAATACACGGAAATATTTATTTTGTGCTTTAGATGACCACCCTTACCAACGTATTCAATAGGTAGCTCTCTAATTGAATGAATAAAAACCCGAAGTTAATCAAATTGACCTCTAGTTTATCTCATAGTATGGATTCGCATAGGTTGGTACATTTAGTTTATTTGTGTGACGAGTCTTGTGCAATTATTGGTTTGGAATTTCCATTGAATAACGTTTGTAAGTAATCAGAATTATCAGGGCAGTTAATTGCCCTGATAGTTCTGATTAATTACAAACCTTAGGTAGGTGCTTTTCCTGGGGGGTCAATAATCATTGAAATAGAGATAAAAAAATCGGTCAAATGCATTACTGTTTGTTTGTGGTTTGAAGGGCATTGTTTTCAGCGAAATTACTGGGCATATGAGACTTTAGAGCCGATGTCTGCCGATGCAGTGCCGCGCTGGATTATGCAATGCAGGGTTCTGGGTGGTGCTGTGACTGTTATGGGCAGGCGTAGCGCTTACCACCAGGTAAATGGCTTGCTCGTCTCGTAACACAGTCTAAAAAAAAAAGTACGAGTCGGACTCGCGCACCGAGGCGAGGGTTCCGACAAACTCAACCTGTCAAGATCGATATACATATGTGATCGTGACGCGTTATTTTTTTCTACAATAGGTACGTCCATGTTTTTTTAACCTGTAGTGTCCCACTGCTGGGCAAATATCTCCCCACTTGTCTCGACCTTGGGCTCGTTCCTACCAATCATTTTCAAAAGAGTCCTTCCAATCATTTTCAAGGTTGTCGCGCCACCATCTTCGAGGACGACATCGACCTCTCTGACTGTCTACGAAATATTTATGCGTAAGAATTTATGGAAGCGGTGGTAGCCTAGTGGGAGAACGTCCGCCTTCCAATCAGAATCTCGTGAGTTCAAATCCCAGTGCGGGCACGTACCAATGTGTTTCGTTAAAACACATGTACGTAATTATCACTCGCTTTTCGGTGAAGGAAAACATCGTGAGGAAACCCATATATACCTACCCGAGAATTATTTTGGAGGTAGGTATGTTATCCACCAATCCGGACTTAGCCCCCGTGGTGGAATATGGCCTAACCCTCCTCACGAAAGTGAGGAGAGACCCGTGCCCAGCAGTGGGACGTTATGGGTTGATGATGAAGAATTTATGAGGTGTCTACGTTATTTACAAATTTTAATACTCCATAATAGGGCAGTAGGCCTACATGGCATACTCTCTAGTCATTAGCTCACATCTATTAATGAAAAATTACAAGCGCAACTTCCTAATTACTGAAAATGTTGTTTTACCAGGAAACCGTTCCTTTTGAGAATACAAATCTTGCATTACTCATGCCTGCGTCGAATGTTTCGCGCTATTTCGTGTAAGTCACGTGAGCATAATTACACTGGCAGCCCACACGTGGGCCAAGGCCGATTTGTGACGTCACACGAAACAGTGACGAAAGCAACACAAGCTAATTCTAAGAACGAGTGATCTTAAAGACGCCGTTGATAAAGCAAGGAATGCGCTCGGAAATCCTACCTTGTTGGGGCATGTGAACCATTTTTGTTTGTTTGCTTTACTGCATGGACATCCGGTTCTATCAAGTGACGAATGCAGCAGCGGAAAGGATTCACTCGCTGTAATTTAGGTAGATAGATAGATAAACTCATTATTGAAACACAACAGAACAAAGAAAACTTAAAAACTAGAACAATACAAGTTTAACAATTAGTTTCACAATGGGCGGTCTTATCACTCAGAGCGATCTCTTCCATACAACCATGCATGGAGAGGAGTAACTGGGAGGTAGGTGTGTTTGCATAATTAAAATTATTGAGCTGTTGAACGTATACCACCGTTTCTATAGTCGCTTGTTTCAGGGAATGAGGGAGAGAACATCTTCAAATGATGTACCTACCATCAGGGGAGATTGGAAAATACCTGAACTATTTGTTTATTTAAAAAAAATTCTCATGGAGTCTAAGTGGGACGAATTCTTGGAGCGGAGTGGCATAAGCAATAAGTGTCTTTCTAATTACCGACATAAGTTTTTTTTTTGTTATGTATTACTATTAAGTAGTTCCGCGAACAGTAGACCTTACAAACACAAACTTTTTTGCAAATTTCAAGCATAAAATATACCATAAATATTGGGTCTGATAAGGCGGAGTCTCAGTAGTCCCCTTTTTGTCCGTTTCTGAGGGAATAGAATAGAATAGAATACAAAAGAAAACTCTTTATTGTACACCAGAAACAAAAATAAACACAGTACAGAAGAATTACAATAGGTAAACAAGGGTATTACAATGGGCGGTCTTATCGCTGAAAGCGATTTCTTCCAGACAACCTTTGGATGGACAGTAAAAAACATTTTTCGATAGTAGGGTGGGTGGCGCACTTACAGTATTTAACAGACACAATACATTTAATACCCCTCCAATTAAAAATCCCCGACGACTTAAAATACTATGTCGTAAAATATATCCACCTTTTTTCCGTCTAGATCGGTACCTAGTAAAAACGACCTGTAGAGGAGTACCAAAAAAACTGACAGAGCAAAGCAAATTTGGCTAGACTTGAAGCAGAGACGCTTCTCTCGCTCGGTCAATAATATTGTATACTTATTCTTATGAGATGTCGTCTACCAAGTCAAGTAGACTTACTACTTTCCTAATTCACAGGAAAATCAACAGTAATATTACTGATTTCTAAGTAACAGCAAGCATGTTAACTACCAATGTCGTGAGTACCATGTAGTGAGGGTTTATTGCATGTCGTTACATGTTAATCTGAACTTCCGCTTGGTGACGCAGGGCAGGTGTGAGCGTTGCCTATGGCGCCAGTCCATGCCGACACATGTTACTTCACAGAACAGAGGTCTATGTGTAACTTAGACACGTCAATACCAATTTTTACCAATTCTTAAAATAGGTAGGTAAGGGTTTGAATGAGCGCTAGAGGGGATACCACAAGATTCGACATACGCTAACAATCGCTGTCATTTGCATATTCTACTAAAAGTCACAGTAGCTCGGTCGCTCTGGCTGTTTGCTCCCTTTTCACGGCTAACCTACTGAACCGATCTTGACGAAATTCGCTATGGAGATAGTTTAAACCGTTGGAAAGGACGTAATATGATATATTTTATCGTGGTACATATACTGTAGTCCGTGCGGGCGAAGTCGCGGGCAATACTAGCTGATAATATAAAGTTACTATGCAAACGCCGCATAACACAGTTTGACTGTGTTGTTTTTTTTTCTGGGAATTAAATTGTATAAAGAAGGATAAGCTTAAAAGCCATGGATTTGGCTAAGAAAAAATACGGAATGACCCACAATAAATAGATTAGGGTATTTTTTTATGAAAATCGGGTCGCTTTTGTCACTATCTCGCCTGTTAGATCATAGAAACTTTTTATGGTAGACCTTTTAACGTACTACGCAGTCATACTGCCAAGTACTACCTTCTGTCTGGCCTACAGGTCTGACCTATTGTTTTCCATTTCATACAATTTTAATATCACCAGTTTTAATATCAATAAAAACAGAAAAGACTAGAAAGGTGAAGTAGGTATACTTTATTGGATCAAAAAAAAGTTATCATTAAGTACCCAATTAATAGTGCCACTCACTAATAACACGGATTGACTACGTGTAATCGTACATTTTGTTATGACAAATAATTATCGTGGCAGGTGGCCGGCTCATTAGCAATCTAGGTCCAAAATACGGTAATAATATTCCACCGATGGTGATGATTGAATTGTTTAGGAATTCCCGTGAAATTGCTTTCTACATTATATTATTTTTAGAATATACCTACTTACAACACTTAACCCCTCAATAAAATATATACTTCGTAGGGCTTAAGGCACCGAGCTCCAAGAAATCGTTACATTGGGCTCCATGATTTTTACTTATACATATTTTCTTAATTTATCTATCATCCATCATAATAACGATTAACCTATTTCGTTCCTGTCACTGTGAGAGAAGTCCCAGAGTAAGAGGATGGGCCATATTCCACCACGCTGGCCCAGTACGTACAGAAATTGCTATAGTCACATTAAGTCTATTAGGACCTAAGCTAGATATGAAAAAATGCCCCTACATTTAAAGTAGGTAAATACTTATGTAATAAATTAAAAATAATTGTAAAATCAATCGTGGAATTTTTAGAAAATGATCTACCTACCTAATAACCTCTTTCGATAATCCCACGAGGTCATGCGATGGAAATAACATTATATTTTTATGACATCATAACCTTTTTATCAATTAATTAACAACAACAACAACAAGTCGATCTCCAGGTTCAAAATACAATTTCACAATATTTGAAAAAAAAAAAAAAAATAGACACATTTGTTAACTCTGACCATCATCGTATATATTTATTATGTAATACATACATCAAAAAAAGATAGCCCTCCTTCCGGCGCAGTCGGGTAAAAATACTCGCTCCAAATAATTATTGATTACGAAAATTTTTATATTAATTATTCCAGTTAAGAAAACGTAACTACATTCGTTAATGTAAGCTGATCAAAATGAGTCCAAAGTTCCAAATACCATCAATCTCCTATTAGTTACTGAAGACCTCGTAAGCCTTCCATAAGATCAAGTCGCTGACACCAGTAAAATAATTATTATTATATAATCTCACTATTTAATAAATCGATAAAAAAATCTATTAAAATAAAAAAAAATACAAGGTGGTCTTTCCAATTGTAAAATGAGGTTAAAATCCTGTAATAGAAAAAGGTTATTAGTAAAGGCTATACACACTTACTAGTTCCGAAGAAAACTAATTAGTATGTACCTACGTTCTAAGCGAGTATGTAATATAATGAACTTTGTTCAGTTATTTATATACTCATAAAAACAGACGCATTAGGAGCAAAACAGTTGGCAATTAACAATGTTTTCTGTACGTAATACCTACATAAATGAATAATTAGCAGAAGCGGAAGAAAAAACGGGGAAACCCCTCCGATCCGGGTTGAAAACGGAACAGATTTATCTTAGAGTTATAAATTTATAAGCACTAGGTAGAACCTATAATGTTTATGGTCTTAAATTATCACTTCCTAAGACACCTATGATGTGAAACGAATGACAAATCAAAGCAACGGGACGGATTACATATTACGTATAGTCTTAATGGTCTTTATACTTACAAACTGACGATAGATCGGAAATGTTGTGAGATGAACTGTTGTGGACTGTTAATCAAAATCAGAAATCTTTATATAGGTACATGGGGTCCAAGTGGGCGCTCAAGAAAGTGAACTAACTCTACAACCGGCATCGGAATATATGCAATAGAGAAGAACGTTCAAAAAACTCCACAGTCATTTTCTTCTAAGCTATTATCTCATACATCAGTGTTAGTTACTAAAACTAAGTACTTATTATGTTATGTAGAGGTAGCGCCAAGTCACCAGGTGGCGCTTGAGCAGTTTGCCTCCTTGTATCTTAATTATTAATACCCATTTCATCATCATCATCATCAACTCATAACGTCCCACTTCTGGGCACGGGTCTCTTCTCACTTTCGTGAGGAGGATTAGGCCATATTCCACCACGGGGGCCAAGTCCGGATTGGTGGATAACATACCTACCTCCGAAATAATACCCATTTACTTGTAATAATAGAATAGAATAGAATAGAAAAACTCTTTATTGTACACCAGAAACAAAAATAAACACAGTACAGAAGAATTACAATAGGTAAACAAGGGTAATACAATGGGCGGTCTTATCGCTGAAAGCGATTTCTTCCAGACAACATTTGGATGGACAGTAAAAACATTAATAAACTAATAATAAACTATGAAACTATAACTATACTATATTATAACTATGAAAATAAATAATAAACTATGAAATTATATAATTGCAGTCTAGCTGGGTACTTTCAATAGGTTTTTTCATAAAATAGGTGGCAAACAAGCATGCGGTCTACCTGATGGTAAGTGATCACGGCAGCCCATGGACATTTTTAACACCAGAGGCATTGCCGCCGGTGCATTGCCTACCCTTAATAGAGTGGACTCTTTTAACTTTTACTTTAAAGTTCTGCATCCTGTATATCCGGGGAAAAACCTCGGGTGGGAGACTGCACTCACCTTGCGGGCAGATGGAAGAAAAGAAGGCGTAAACCGGGTTGTATGCGATTCGTACGTCTATGATGAGTAGATCTTTTTATTGAATTCAGCCAGTGTCAATAAGGTATTTCAAGTTTTTGGTTTAAATAAACTATCCTTTCATGCTTGTTTTCTGTACAAAGAGCTTCAATATGTCACATGTGTGTCCGGCGGCGCGGCGTCCCGCGACCGGTTCAATTATTTTACCCCCTTTAGGGATAGGCAGAGACTAAATCTTTCCACATGCTACGATCCCAGCGGAAAGCAGTACCACAACTCCCTGTCACCCTTACTAATTTCTCCAGACTCCAGACCAATAGGCTGTGCAGGGTCCACTCGTGGGGGCGTCACATCCTTTCCTCCTGGTCTCATTTACACAAAGAACACCAATCTGTCTTTTACTCATCATCTTGCATACTTCCTCAATCTTATATATATATATATATTTTAATACAATTTAATTCCTTAGTTCCCAAAGTAGCCCCAGGGTTTTACGGGAGAGACTCAACGGTGTCTACCTTGGCGTGACAAAAATAATATTTGGTAGGAAATAAATAGGAAAAGGTAAAAATGTAACTGTAAATATTTTTTTTTTAAAAGTGGTCTATGAGAAAAGCAATCTGATTCCTCTGATTGAGAACCTCTGATTTAATTCCTAAACTAGACTAGCTGATGCTTTTCATTAGAAGAAAATATTATAACTATCAACTAACTTGTAAATCGTAGGTCAGTCTCGGTCACGTCAGTTCATTGCTACCTATCTATAAAGTTACTCACGTGAAGCCAGAAATAAACGTGTTCGCTCACTATCATTCACGATTGCCTTCAAATAAATGGTAAGCATAGATAACGTCGCCTAGTGATAAAACGAGGAATGTTCATTCACAAAACTGTTGCTAAGGTAAAATTGAAAATTTGTAACTTCACAGATAACCTCGAACCCTTGAGAGCGGCAAATTGATTTGTGAAGATAGTGACTCATTAGTATTACTACAATCATTATAATATACAGTGCGACCTTGATAGACCGGATGGGCATAATAATCGGGCCTTGGCCGATTACCGAGATGCAGTCAAGTTTTAGTCGAGTTAAAGGGGTTCCGCACTGCGTCTGCTCCGAATCCGATCTGAATCCGTAAAATACGTTCCGGAGTTGTCTATTGTCCGTGCACTATATCCGGTTTCCGTTATCCGATTTATTTTATCGGAAGAATTCGATTTCGGAGAAGAGCCGCTCTTTGCGGCTCTGCGTTAAAATTAAGTACGTATGCCAAAAAGTGGCCCCTGAATTGCTTGGATTTGGATCTGAGATTCGTATCGGAGGTAGTGCGAAAAGCAATACCCGAATTTAGTCTGACTTTCCTAAATCCGTATTTTCACGGATTCGGTTCGGACGTAGTGCGGAATCGCTCCTACAGCTATAACGCTATCTGCGATTAGTTTTAATACGTTTTTCATTAAATATTTTTGTTATAAAGAGATAAACAATTATAACAATAGATTAACCGATAGTACTACGACTGTAGCTCAGTTAAATGCTTTTTGTGTGACTAATTGGATTCGTTTGCTTGGCAATGATCTAAATTTCAGCCATTGAAAAGCCACTGATCTCTCTCTCTATTGCCCTCTGCAATTTGTGACTCCGGAAAGCATTTAGTTAGGCTGTACCGTTAACGCATGGCCTTCCCATGCATCAATGATAAATGAATTATAGCTGTACTATGCAGACGTCGCGTAACAGCGCCCTTGCTGGCAAGGCCCTCTTCAGCCCTCTGCTCCAACCCACCTAGATCCGCGCCTGAACTGCCGCGCTCTCTGAATAAACGGATGTCTGGCTTATCAAAGCTCTACTGTATTCACGATATTCTTATAAAATAACTGATAGTATAGTAATTAACGTTGGTGTTGAGTGATGTAATGGCAATGATAATTATATTTGTTTCGTCAACTCGCATCGGAGACACTTAGCATAATGATTGTCTGAGTTCTGACAAATGGCAAGTTATAATAATATGTAATCTACTAGCTGTGCCATGCGGTTTCATATCCGTGATTCCAGTTTTCTCGCTGGAGCTTCACGTTTTCCGGGATTAAACTTACCTAGTTTAATGTCACTCGGGAATATTGTAGGTTTCTGTCAGTTGAAAATTATCATAGCCGGATTGAAGATTACGTTTTCGTTACTTTTACCTTTTTTTCCCTTGAATATTCTGTTTTGTTTATTTTTTTATTTTTTTTGTTAATCATGCTTCATATCAATAAGTACATCATTAAAATTACGATCTAGCCTGAAAGACTAATGAGTAATTTGCGTTTAACATAAATTGCTAAGTAGAGTTATTGCTAAGATTGTGTCCATTAACACATTTCTTACTGTCTCTATTAAGGCGAAGGCACTTTGTTAATGTGTCCTTTACTAGTAGATTTAACCAAACTACACTTCACTGTCACATCACTACACTAACTCGAAAGGTTTCTTCCTTTTTAGTCTTCTCACTATATCCGTGTTTTGTTTATAATAAGTTATTTCCACGTTAATAAAAGTTTGATTCACTATCACCCACAGAATTCCCGTTTTCCCACAAGAAGTCCACATTATCCCGGGGTAAAATTAGTAGTAAACGTATTTTCGGAATGGGATTAATGGTTCTCCCAGTTCAGTATGGTTCAGTGGTCCCCATTTTTCAGATGCAGGCGTTTTTTTAATTAACAAAATAATGTTTTTATTAGCAACTTTTTACTTTCCCGTAAACGTAATAATCCTATCCTACTTGTATATATATATAAAAATGGTACGTTGGTTTGTGTACGCTTCAAAAACTCAAAAAGTTCTGCACCGATCGAGCTGAAATTTTAGCATGATATATAATCCGCGTCAAGGATTGTTTTTATCTATTTTTTTCATCAGTGACATATCAGCGAATGTGCGAATGTGCCACAGCGAAGCGTGGCAGGGCGCAGCTAGTAAATTAATAAAAGCTTGCCTGGAAAAACATTTTTCCAATCATCCTTCTCACGAAAGTGAAAGGGGACCCATGCTCAGCAGTGGGCCGATATGGGTTGATGATGATGATGACGACTCAATCGTCTCCTACCGCTGGAATAATCCAGAGTTTTTTTTAATTTTTTTTATTTGACATAGTGACGAGACGAGCAAGTCCTTCGCCTGATGGACAATTATAAAAAGATAATTTATATCTGCGGATATTTTACTGCTTTTTGGGCTTTTCTTTTTTAAGTGAGTTAATTTAGTTGTTCATTTGGTACTCCCTGCTGATGAATCAAGCTACTTTCTAAGGTTGCGTAATGGAACAAAAACTAGACTTTATTGGAATTCCTCATGGTTACACATACTTTCAACTCCTGCGCAACAAAGGCCTACATGACACGGCATCCGTCCTCTGGCGCCACGTGCTACCATAATCTAAATATTGAATAATTCCACGCGACTAGTTACGACTCGTCGTTTGATAATAGCACCGGTGGGAGCTGATAAGAATGTGCTGTTATTATTTTTAGCTGCCATTATCTCACTAAAGGCAAAGGTCCTCGTTAAACTCGTTATTAACATCGTTAGAGGTTCAGTCGTTGCTTCGTTAGCTCGTTACTGAAGAGCAAGTTCTTATATCCGTTTTCTTCGCTCTTTAGTAATCTATACGCATTAATACTCTAGTCAGAAATACTAATCAAAATTACTTATTAGTAGAGAAGTATTAACTCATTTATTATCAGCTAGTGTGACCCGCAAATATTAATTTGCTCTGAGTCTGGCTGTTTGTAGGACCATGGTCCTCGTAGTTCCTGATTCCTGATACAGGGAATCATAGTAAGGGGTCCAGACTATGTGATTGTGATGCGTTAAATTTGTTTTGTTCTAGTTTTAAGTTTTCTTTGTTCTGTGGTGTTTCAATAAAGAGTTTATCTATCTATCTATCTATCTATCTATCTATCTATCTATTATTATAAAAGAATGATGATATTGAATTTCACATGTTACAACGTGTTTAGGAGCCTTCGAAAAACCAATGAAACCGGGCCGCCACCCGCACCGTAGCGACGCGACGGCGACGTCGCCACCCGTATCCTATTCCGATTTTTTCGATTCATACATGAACCAGTGACTAGTACTATCTATCCTTTGCCGTTATTATACGTCATCCACGTGCCAATAAATGACTAAACACCGTGTATTCATGAATTGAGACGCGTGCCTTCGTCGATACCATGACAAGGCGGATTCTTCGCCACCATTGCGTCTGGTGATGTCGTCATCGTATCGGTGTTTGGTTTGTTACGCAATATTGTATCAAGGTCTTGGGAGTGAAGGAAAGTGGAAAGGTTTTTGGTGAAATCCTAGCCTGGCATAGCATAAGCTTAGTCTGGGTTTTCGAGAAGGTAGCGAAGGAATACAGACCGTATATAAACTTTTTAGAGAAAAAGAAGATCGAATACTCCAGAGAAATTAACACCTAACCGTGTCATCAGCTCAAACACGATTATTCATATAAAAACAAGTTTCCTACGTGGTGATAGTCTATAAACTTTACCAATAGAGCATTACTCACATTTTACGAGTTAACTGTGTAGGGACAGACGTCAAAGCAAACAACGGTCTCCAAACTCCTTGCCACAATACCTAGCGTTACGTTTCTTATGCAAATGCCTTCCTCGAAAATATGTAGACGGATTTCGTCATTTTTAACTTGTACCACGTGCCACCTACTTGTTCGTATATCTATTTGATCAGGTTACAATACACGCGTATGATACGATAACGGTGCCTGGTCATCGTTTTTACTTAACGCTATCGAAATTACAATCTAAATGTCGAACGACTATGTTCTCTGGTTTAGAATTGACCTATGATTCAATGTGATTCATGGTCACAAGTTCAAATTTTAAAGGGGGTTCAGAGAAATTTTTACTGTATTGTATAATATGATTCAGAGATTATATGTAAAGTATCTGACCATAGAATAGAATAGAATAGAAAAACTCTTTATTGTATACCAGAAACAAAAATAAACACAGTACAGAAGAATAGACCATAGTGCTTATATATCGGCTTCACCTTTTTTTATTATTTTATTTCAATATAGGGAAAAGAATTTAAGGGTGTATAGGTATTCTCTAGGCAGACGTGCTTTAGGCCACATCGTCGATTCCCATTGGTGAGATTGTGATCAATCGCTCGCCATATAAGTTTAAAAAAAAAAACACTATAAAATTATTGATATTAGGCAGCCAATAGCCAAATTGTATTTATAGCTTATTTTACATCTACTTTAAAACAAAAAACAGCAGTGCCATCATTCAAAATAGAAAAAACTTAATAATTTATTGCATGTAAGTATGTAAAATTTATGCACTTTTACAAGTCTAACACATCGAGAAAAATAAAAATGATCTACTAAACTAATAACTGATCATGGTTTGGGTTTAAGAAGGACATTTCGCTTTTAAGTGGTGACTCGTGCCTAAATCTCGCACAGGAAAAGGAAACTCCACTAACTCTACCAGTGCTTCGGAGAGAGTGCATTAGATTTCGATATTTACTAGTGCAATGCAATGCAGTTATATAATTATCTATGAACCTTATTACTAGCAATAATTTAGTAGGAATATCTCATGTCTGTAAAGAACATGACATCACATGTACCTATGTTCTTTTCAACAAATCCTTTCACTATCCTTTAAGTACCAAGTACACCAATATCAAAAATACCCGAGACATTATCATTTTCCTGTTCATCATTCAAAAAATGTATTGACGTCATCTAATTCTTGAAATTCATCACGAAAGATGCATGAGGTCGTCGCTCGAGGCTGTGACTTTTTATTGCATTTTGATTTATCGGAACCGGATACTTGACAGGTATACCTATAGCGGATACAGTATAGCTGTCTGCAATGAACTAGACCTAGAAACCTAAAAAAAAAAAGCTTTGAGTTAGTTCTAGACGCGTGTTAGTGTCAAGCCAAGTTCAAGCTAATAGAGCTGGCGAGCAGCACCGTCTATATAGAAACTAGTCAAGTCAGACCTTAGGCTTCAATGTTATTCTAAGTTATAAGAAGAAAATATATTTCAAGTTGTTATAAAATATTTTATGTTGTTATGAATAAATTTTAGGACTGACCATTGAACTTGGCACCCATTTAGATCTCATTTCTTTTGTCATTGAAGTCAACAACCGATGCATTTGTATATCATAATGTTTAACTAGGCTCTCGTTTCACATTTGATGTGTCTGATGGGATAATACTTTACGTGCTTGGTATCAGGTACGGCTGGCTATCGTTTTAGCGTATGGTTTTTTTAATTGCAGAGTAGGCAAGCATTTGACCGCAGTCTCACCTGGTGGTAAGTGTAGACACGATCGAGGATGGAGCATGCTTGCCTAGAAGATACATATTCACTTTCGACTTGAAGACTTTCTGATTATAGTTTTCGGGAAACATAGACGTTGGTAAGGCGATCCAGTCCTTCGCTGTGCGGATTATAAGTGTGGATGCAAATCGCTTTGTACGGATCGGAGGAATGTCAACCGTATACGGATGCCTAGTAGCCCGATGGTGGAAATGAGATAGAGGAATCAAGTTGTGCAACTCCATTACGATTTATTATTAACATATTATTTTGGTCTTTTTTCGTTCGGTTTGGCTGTTAATTGGTCAAAAATAACATATTGGTCGCTAACAACAATTCCTGCTGTTTTCAATATTACTTTAGATTTTCACACTACTCGAGTTAAGTCTGTTAGAGGGTTGTTGAATTAAAAATGATGATAAAATAAGTATAAATAAATAAAATACGAAAAGGTACCTGAAACCTTTTTCGACATTGGTTTTAGGTAGGTAAGTACGTAGGTAGGTATCTACTTTTCCGAACGGAAAACGGTTTAATATCTATATCAAATATAGCAAAGTTTATTTGTTCACGTCTTTGAAATGAAAATAAAATTTTATGTAAGTGAGATTTACGTAGATACATAAACTATTTACTATTTACTTTAAACATGACGGGGGTAGGTACAAAGATTAATCAAATATAAAACATCAATAAAATAAATCTATCGCTATTTTTGGATTTAGCGAAAACTCAGGAAAGTAAGTGCTAAGGTTTTTTTTTTATTTGACTTGAGTGACCAGACGAGCAGGTCGTTCACCTGATGGTAAGCGCTACGCCTGCCCATAAAAGTTACTGCACCACCCAGAACCCTGCATTGCATAGTCCAGCGCGGCACTATACTGCGCTCGTCACCCTCAGACAACGGCTCTAAAGTCTCATATGCCCAGTAATTTCACTGGAAACAATGCCCTTCAAACCGGAACACAGTGATGTTTGGACACTACTGCATGGTATAATGATTATTACCTAGTTAGGTACTGATATATTTTCCTCAGTGTGTTCTACTTTCTTTACATAAAAGTCATCTTTATAATGTTTATTCATAAAAACCTTACGTCATTCAAAAAAATTAAGAGCGGTTAAATTCCATACAAGTCAAGTCGCTACGTAGAGCTATATTTAGAGTTCAGTTATACCACTGGCCGCGCATAAATTTGATAAGAACCTATTTATAGAATGCCTTCTCGGTGTAGCGCCTTGGAAGTAGGTGTTTTGGTAGAGAACTGATACACCATACAAAAAAGAATCAGTTCGAGATTTGATTAATTAGCTCATGAAAATAATGATCTAGATTTAATTAATATTTTTATTATTATTAATGTTCACGTTGAATGATTAGTTAATGATATTACAGAGGCCTTACTAACAAATTAATTAAAAAGTAAACTTAATGATTAGAATAAATTTCAAAGTGTAGCCATCGATATTAATTAAGTGATAAGTGGCCAATTGCAATTTCGTTGATAATAAAAAAGAAATGCTTTGAATCTATGTAACATATGAGAGGTCGGCCACAATGCAATAAAACGAACCGACCTCCGATTGTGTTCCGGTTTGAAGGGCACTGTTTCCAGCGAAATTACTGGGTATTTGATACTTTAGAACCAATGTCTCAGGATGACGAGCGCAGTGCAGTGCCGCGCTAGATTATGCAATGCAAAGTTATATACCTTCAGGTGAACGACTTGCTCGTCTCATTAATCAGTCAAATAAAAATAATAAAAACCCAAAAAGTCGCCAGTTCTTGTCCTTAGTTCTTAAAGACCACACACCCTCAAAGTTAAAAGCTTCATTTTCCTTATCAATTCTTCTCCAAATGTCATTAATCACAATGACATTTGGTCAGTATTCCAAGAAGCACTTTCACCGTCTGATGCAAGTGTGTCGGCAGCCCAATCATTGTCGCGGTATGTGAGTACTTCGTCTGTTGTGTCTTAACCTTCATGCACGACATTGGGCGATTCGGCTGCGTAATATTTGATAATGGTAGGGTGTTATGATATACCTACAAACATAATATCATTATGAGAGCCGAGAAACCTTCCATTTGCTTGAAATTGGGGTCCAAGTCCAGAATCTATGTTGAGCACAATGACAGATTTTTTTGTCGGTATCTCCTCTAACGATGTGCTAGATTCTTTCACAAATATTCATGGGATTGCATCATATTATCGTTCGCAGCCTCTTTTAGAATTAATTAGATAGTTTGCTGTACTTTCTGTTTAAATTTCAACTTTCATCAGGGTCCAGTATTTTGATAGAATCATTTATTTCTAATTTGTTTCTTAAATTGTTTATGTCGTCATAATCATTACGAAATCATATTCCTTTATTATCTTCTCTGTTGTTTTCAAGCATCGTTCCATTAATAATGATAATTTAAATCTATCAATGAAAATTGCACCAACAGCTGGTAGCTATTACATTTCATAATCGACTACTATAACTAAAACTAGTTAAGTCCTGTTATGTCTAAAATGTAGTAGTTCCGCAGAAAATCTTGGCGACCACCCGCGGCTGTCGCCAGAGCGATGACATTGGCACCACGTGGCTTGCGCACGCGCACGCAATAACCACGTGCCATCGACTATCCAAACTCCAAAAGACATAACCCTACAATTTCGCACACCATTACCAACCTTACCATTGAAAAAACAAGACGTATTTCCCAACACCTGGCGATTTAAACTCTAGAGCAACTGCCGTTAAAGAAATCTAAACCTAACACGCTTGTGTTAATAGTTGGTTTTAAAATGCAGGCAACAGTTGTCGTTTAGGTGAAGCTTGGAATTTCATTCATGAAAAGTTCGAATGAGGTCGCCCGTAGTACGCGTTGAATAGTGTGTAGAATGTGAAATCAAAGAAGACAAAGTATTATTATCATACGATCAAGAAGCTATAAAAGCTACAATTGAATAAATAGAAATAAATCAAGTAAGTTCTGTAGGCAGACTGGTAGGCAGACCGCTGACCCATTGGTCAGACGACCTTGTGAAGGTAATCGGATGGCAAGGGGGGGATACATATCGCACAAGACCGGAATAAGGGGCGTGAAAGAGAGGACTGTACCTAACAGTAGGTCGGCACGGGGTGAGATGATAATGAAGGTTATGATGAAATGATGACCTTTATAACTTCAAGGTAAAATGGTTAAGAATTCCATGATTGAATATAGATTCCCCTGGAGTCATTATTGAAAGTTATGTGAAACTGATTCATTCCCAGTTCTTCGAAGCAAATGAAGAGTGCAAAACAGGAGCCATTATCAAAATACCTCTACAGGAGAGGTATTTTGATAATAAGGTTTGTTCTATGTATCTAAAACAAACGTCTGCTCCACTTTGGGCAGATAGTAGCTACAGTCCTTCTTCTCTTCTTCTTCTAGTACCTCTCCAGTATGCTGCAGGTTGGCCGTTAGCTTAGTTAATTTATTTTGTCCACTCAAGGACGTTTCATAATCACTATTATAATGTATTTCTTCTTCCAACTTATCGTCCTCTCCTTTGCCCACCCTGACGGATTAGAGCAGTTGATACTTTTGTATCTTAATGTGTCCAGGATAGGTACCTAGCTTCTTTTCTCTAGATATTTTGCACTGACATCGCAGTCTACTCGTATCTGCAATAAACAATGACATTTCAAATAGATTAACATTATTATGGAAAGTGTGTGAGTCTATAATAATGCGTCTACGTATTATGCCAAAGATGAAATTGATATCAAATCAGTAAACTACACGAAAAACCAATTACATCAAGTAAGTAATCCGATTATGACGTAATTAACAATTAACGTAAAAATCGGATTAATGCGGAAAAAATCGGATTTCCATTCCATTACCGCAGATCACAATCGGGTCATCAATCTTGTAAACCGTAAAACGACGTCATTGGTAAAGTACCGTGTCCAAAACCTACCTTATTAGTAGGTAGATTAGGTACGGCGATCTTCAAGGCAGATCTTCAGAGGCCATTCAAACTAGACGGAGATACACATGAATAGTCAGCGTTAGAATAGTATTAATCTTCTCGTAGAGTAGAAAATTGGAAGCATGATCATGTCTAGCTAGTTTAGTTGCGGACTGTACCTCACTGTACCTGACAGAAATAGCAATGAAGACAGCGTACAACTGCTGCTTAATCTTTGACCATATTGTACACATTTCTGACTATGCTTTAATCTGTGAGTTAGGTCTTGGAGCAATCACGTCTCCGCCGCTCACGTTTCCACAATATTGTCGCTATAGTAATTGGTAAAGTACACGACTTTACCTACGAGTAGGCATTCCCTGATTGCTCACGCGTACGCTCGAGGTCTTGCTTTGTTCCGACATGGAATAATTATTCGGTCAGTAGTATCATTATGCGGTCAGTACAGAGGCAAATGTACGAGCGGAAATTCTATGGCTGTTGGAAGTTCACATGGAAAATTTGCATCGGGGAATGTTTGAGGAACTATTTTATTGCATTTCGCGGTTCTACCGTTGCAGGTTCATGCATTCCTATTATCCCACTTGAAAACCCTGGTGGTACCACCATGGTACTTCTTCTATCTTTCGTCTCATTATTACCAGCTTCATTGTCATCATCTTCATCATTCCCACCACCACCGCCATTGTCACTATAACGATTGTGCCAGTAATCCTGAACCACACTCCTGTATATTTTAAAGAAGCTGGATGATTTGGGTGCATGCACCCTATCTGGACCCTATCTCCAGAACAGTAAGTACCTGATTGTTGGTTACAAAACCTATGTTTAAAAATTGAGCTATAGTTAAGCAATATTACTCATGGACCAATACTGTTATGGACATGACTGGGATACGGATACCACCAGAGGAACGACCGGCTCGTCTCATTCATCAGAAAAAATCTCTATTGTAAAAGAGCTTAAAAAAAAACGATATTCAAAAATGGCGCTCAGTTTTAATATGTTGCTGACGGATAGCCTATCATAAAACCATCGCCCCAGTTAAGGCTAAGGAATTTACTTATAGCTGGTAATAAAGTAACGGCCAGGCACGCACTTTTCCTAGTGTTACGGGGAGATATTATGGCCTACGAACTTACTTGGGAAATCCGTCGATGGCCTCTCGGGTGTGTAATCAGCGCTGTCTTCGGGTTAGATGGGGAATGATGGTGCACAGAGATATATCCATAGGACGCCGATGGGGCGGTTTCTTCTGATCCCGTATCACCTTCCTCCGGGATAGAGGTGTGATCAGGCAATCCACACTACACTTAATCCTGGAGCTCGTCTCCGAGGATGGGAATGGCGTCCACGAAATGGAGCTACCGGTGAAAGCTCAAAACACCGCGACGCGACAAGTGCTCGCACGCGCATTTGAAGGACGACTGACTTCCGGTTGGCCACCCAAAGTCGTGGGCCATAATAATCTCGTACCAACACAAAATATTAAGCGGAATAGTCTTTGTGTAGTTACGTTCGAAAACACTCAAAATAAAAAGAAAAGAAATCTGTTTCAGTACGAAACATGCCGCTCACCTTAAAAGACTGTAAGTTCTTTTAACACGAAAACTCAATGAACAGAAAGTTATTCAATCTATAAACTTAAACTTGATCTAAGGTTGTTGTAAACAACTAGTATAGGTAATTAAAACTTAGGAACTAATTTTACGAATTCGTAAACAATAATCATTCTAAAGGCAGTTTACAAATTTTTACGATCGCTCGTTTGAATAGACTCTTGCCCGTTTGCAAAGTCACAACTCGCACCTTATTATCGGAGCCCGGATGGAGTGTATGAACACGAGCAAGTTTCCATTGGAGTGGTGGAAGATTATCGTCGCATACCACAACAATGTCGCCTACACAGATAGGAGCACCGCGGTCCTTATACCATTTGCCCTGTTTCAAGGTTTGATAATTCAAAGCACATTGAACAGAGTCATTTTTTAAAAACTCGTACGAATCTCTCAAATAGTTATGACAACCCTGGAAGTTTCCGCAATCAGAGTAAATGTCGCTGCACAAACCTCTGCGCGATGTAAATCGGCGCAGGGCTGCTAAGAACGCCTCAGTAGATAGCTCCGATACGAGCTCCAAGTGTATAGCCTTCACACTCATACACACGAACACGGCGACATAACATTTGATGATTTTAGCATTACGAACCCTATTAGCTCGCATGTAAAACGGGCCCGCGTAATCAACAGCTGTTTTCATGAATGGGCGCTCGGGTCGCAGCCGGACCGCTGGGAGCGGCGCCATCGCAGGCTGTAGACGTACCGGACGCACACGGAAGCAGCGCACACAACGAAAGATTTGTTTACGTATTATATCTCGGCTAGATAAAATCCAATATTTTTGTAAAAGTAAATATTGAACGGCTTGAGTGCCCGCATGAAGATGCGTAATATGGGCATCGTCAATTATTAAAATCGTAAGAGGATGTTTTTTGGGTAAAATTAATTGATGTTTTGACTCGTACGACAAAAGGGATTTATGTAGACGTCCGGAGACTCGCAAAAAACTCGAATCATCGATAAACGGATTAAGACGTCTCAATTGGTTTGAGGGCGGTTTACCCTGTGAAATGTTTTCAAAATCTTTATGAAACACTTGGTGTTGCACTAGATAAATGAAACGATTAAGCGTGAGTTTATACTCGTGGACTGTGATGTAACTAGGATAGGAACTCTTTTCCTTGTTGACGCGCGATTTAAGAATATAGTAAAAGCGAAAAATATAAGAAGTAATTCTCAATAGTTTACTCAAGGTTGAAAACTGGTTTATGACCTCAACATCGTCGATCAGCGTAGCTGATGCAGACGCGGCCGGTTGATTACGTTTCTCCTCACCAGTGCTAGGGATACTTTTAAATACTGGCCACGCAGTAGGATCCTCACGGAGCCATGCTGGGCCGTGAAACCACATGTCGTTCTGTAAGAATGTGGAGGGTAAAAGTCCCCTTGAGTCTCTTATTTTGGTTTGATGGTCATGTTCCATGGGAGCAAAGGGCACCTCTTCCCGCCGCTCACCATGAACCTCTGGCGCCTGAACCGCGGCGAGTATCGCCGGCGAGTTACTGTGCCATTTACGTAGTTCAAACCCAAGTGATTTGCAAATACCTAACAATTGCTCTTGTAATACCAGAGCGTGTGATTCATCGCTCGCGCCCGCGACCACATCGTCGACGAACACTTGGTCGGTTAAAACCTTTGCCGCTAGGGGAAAATTAGATGCTTCGTCACAAGCCAATTGCTTAATGGTACGAAGAGCTAAGTAAGGGGAAGTGCTCACACCAAACGTTACCGTCCGCAGACGATAATCACGGAGGGGTTCATCGGGCGACGTACGCCACAGAATGCGTTGCAAGTCCCTATCAGATTCTTGTACTAGTATATTTCTATACATTTGTTTAATGTAGTCCTGCAAGCACGCGTGAGACTCAATTTTAAGACTCGGGTTCCGTTGTAAACGTTGCTCTAATTTATGGAACCGAGCGAGGACAATATCTCGTGATTTACCTAGGGGCGTAGTATCAGGTTTACGTGGTAAAGCTACTGTGTATCGTCCCGTGACGTCACGATAGTGTGAGCGTTCAAATATGGATTCACATAGCCGTTCCTCGGGGATGAGTGCCTTCACCTCAGGCACTGACTCCAGTTCCCAGAATCGTTTCAAGTCGCCGTCATCGGATAATGAGCTAAAACAAGCTTGAACTGAGGATGGAGTCGGAGAGTTGAACGCTATTTTTCCCAACAACAAATAACCGAAAACGCTGTTCATAGCGATCGGCGAACCGGGCGAACCCGTTATTACGTTTCCTAAAATTATGTGAGATAGTACATCTGCACCTAACAACATCTCCACCGGCTGTGGAGTGTGAAACAAAGGATCGGCTAAATTTAAATTTTGAATGTGTGCCCACCCCATACGAGGCAGTGGTACACTAGGCATTTTAGGAATAAGTTTCGGCAATACTAAAACTTCAATCGGTATAGAAGGTTGAAGTTCATTTCTCGGAGTTATGCAACACGAAATCTTTCCTTTTGGTCGTACCGGTTTGGTGTCACCTATCCCGTAAACAGGTACATTCGCATAACAACGCTTTATACCTAGCCGCTGTGCGCACGATTCCGTCATGAACGAAGCCTGGCTTCCCGTATCGATAAGACACCGGACAGTCGAACGCTTTTCATTACCTACACATACATCGATGAGTGCGGTCGAAAGCAACACAGTATTTGTCGTGCCAAAAGGAGCATTGGACGACGCGCAATTAATTTGTGTCGCTTGACTCGCGGACATAGCGTGCTGAGTACAGGTGCTCGGAATGTTCTCTTCCCGTTCCTCCGTGAGCGGTAAAGAAACACTTCTCTCACTCGCACGGCTAGTATCACCTTCAGAAGTAAAGTGAATCAATGTATGATGACGTTTTTCACACGAACGACAAACAAAACTCGACTTGCATTGAGAAACGTTATGACCTTTGCCTAAACAATTGAAGCAAACATCTTTATTTTTGATAAACGCATACCTATTGCTTGGTGACAAATTCAAAAACTTATTACATTTTGTTAATGGATGTTGAGCATCGCAACATACACAATTCTGGTTCTTGCGCGTATTGACAGAAGGTTGAGAATCGCTCGCACCCTGAGTCGAAGTGCGGCTGGCCACGCCGGCAGCCAACGCTCGACGGAACGTTGGAGCGACGTACTCTTTCCTCTGACTACCTACATTTTGAATATTTCTACTGCCAGATTCAACTATTTCGCTGGCGGTTAATTCTCGTTCTAAAAACTCGATTAACAAGTCGACGTTGGGTACATCGGATGGTTTATGCAATGTTAACTCGAATCGCATACGAATGGAAGTAGGTATTTTACGTAGTAAAATATTCAACAACAAAAAACTCCACTGCTTTGTAGGAAAATGCATTACTTGTAACGCTTTTATATTCTCATGGTAAATATTCAACAAATTACGCACACTTTGATTTGATTTCTCGGCACAGGATTGAATATCCAGAATACGATCAATATGTTGAGAAGCTATGACTCGTTTGTTCTCATATCTTGAAATTAAAATATCTAACGCGACGGTATAATTTTCGTCCGTGATAGGTATCGATTTTATTAAGTTATAGGGCTCGTTTTTCAAGGTAAGAAGGAGATACCTAAACTTCTCGTTATCTGTGTAGGCGTCATTATTATCAACCATGGAGCGAAATAGGTCATAAAATGGTGGCCAATCGGTCAATTCTCCCCCGAATGACGGCAACGGAAGATTCGGTAACCTACTACTACAACCCCCGTGAGTCGGTTGTATTGTATTGTTAAAGGAAACTCGACTCATGCGCCTACACTCCTCATCGTTTTTCTTCAGAACTTCGACATGGCTAACAATTGCGTAATAAATATCATTGAATTGAGTTCGAATACGTAACTGTTCCTCTCGGTCAAATGTCGACAATTTCATTTGTGACTTTTCAATTTTAGTTTGCAATTTAAGGAATTTTCTCTGAATAGAAAGAATATCTTTTGCTCGCGCTTTAAATTGCTGTTCATTGAGTTCGTAAAACTCTAAAGTACGTTTGACTTCGTCAAGTATAACTTCTCTTTCGAAAATATCTTGTTCCGCCATTTTTAATGGACACGTAATGTCGCACACAAAAAATCAAAAATCGGCAAAATCAAGATGAAAAATGGGAAATATTGTCGGGACGCGTAACGCCGCTACGACAAACACTAAAATATACTCGGATGGTTTCCAAAAATGGGAAAATATGCACTAATAACGGGATTTGGACAACGTGACTACAGCAAAGAAAATCCGCAGATCCGGCTCGAACGGATCAAAAATGTTACGGGGAGATATTATGGCCTACGAACTTACTTGGGAAATCCGTCGATGGCCTCTCGGGTGTGTAATCAGCGCTGTCTTCGGGTTAGATGGGGAATGATGGTGCACAGAGATATATCCATAGGACGCCGATGGGGCGGTTTCTTCTGATCCCGTATCACCTTCCTCCGGGATAGAGGTGTGATCAGGCAATCCACACTACACTTAATCCTGGAGCTCGTCTCCGAGGATGGGAATGGCGTCCACGAAATGGAGCTACCGGTGAAAGCTCAAAACACCGCGACGCGACAAGTGCTCGCACGCGCATTTGAAGGACGACTGACTTCCGGTTGGCCACCCAAAGTCGTGGGCCATAATAATCTCGTACCAACACAAAATATTAAGCGGAATAGTCTTTGTGTAGTTACGTTCGAAAACACTCAAAATAAAAAGAAAAGAAATCTGTTTCAGTACGAAACACCTAGATTTTTAAGTAAATTCCGCGTGTAGGCACCTACCTACGCACGAGGCCTTGCCCTGTTCCGATAACGGCTCTCATACACGGAAAAAGCAGTTAAACTGCCCTATTAAAGCTCACATACGCATTTCCACATATTTTCCTTTTGAGTCCAATTGGATATCCCTCGGAGAAAACTTACCTACGTCATATGGCTTGGGGTAAGGAAAGTTTTACATGCACTTAGGGATAAACTGCATAATTGTGCCTTAGTATTTTACTGTGGCCAGTTTTCGTAGATATTTCTATGGTGTGCTTTTAATTACACCATTATTTTTTCACTGTTCTAGAGTAGTTTAAAATCACTCTAAGGTTTTTTTTTTCTAATCTTATTAATTTGTCGTATCCAGCGTAGTTTTATATATACAAATTTATCAGCTTATCTCCGTAGATAACTAATCTACACTGAAAACAGATAGGTACCTGTAGTAATAGGAAGTCATTAAGTAGCTACACTGATTTATAATATTACCCGACAGTGAAAAAATTCACCGAAAAATTAAAAACCAAACTTCACTGCCTAATTCGCCGAAATAAATGCCTTCATCACCGGTTAACTTTCCTCAACACGAATAAATCTCTCCTGACTTGGTTTATTATCAGCTAATGAGAGGTAATCGCTCTTCCAGGCAAACTCGAATGAGTCAAACACTAACCCTCTACCGCAATACCAACTACCTCCTAATCTGTGTCACTTTCATGGTTCTCCTACTAACTGTTAGATTATCTGTGTCCGTTTTCACGAAACTATACCGTAAAGTCACTTCTCAGAAATCTGACTCACGCTTCATGTCGGGCTCGCCTGGACTAGATTAGTTAACGTAGAGAGGTCAGTCCAAATTTTTAGGCATTTGCTGAACTGTTTTTACACGCTTTTTATTAGCTTCACCTGTATGTATGTATGTTTGTAACCGACTTCTTTGGGCGCGATTTTTTTCTGTTAATGGTCTCTAGGCGTGAAGATATTGAATCTTTGATCTTGATTTGAATCACCTGATATTGAATCTTTGAGAAAACAACAGATTCCGACTGACATGGAGTTTTGGTCAATGACTACTTTTCACTGATAAAACACAATATACACTGTTACCGTAATATGGTATTGGCATAGCAAGTGAAATCTCAATAAAATTAAACAAATTAAACAAACAATAAATATAAATATAAATTTAAAATTTACATTGACATAATTTAAAAAATTTACATTATACTATTATAAAATTTGATTCATTTGGTGGGAATGACATTTGATATTATTATTTTATTTTATACTTCTTTTTTGTTATAACTTGGATCTATGTTTCTTTTTCGGCCATCTCTCCAAAGTTTTGCACGCCTAATTAGGCAAAACATGTTTGTACATTTACTTAGAATTTTATAAGATCTTGCATGCATTGTTATTTAATTACTGTACCTATGCATGTAATCGCACGTGTTTATGCAAATAAATGAATCTTTATCTTTAATCTTTAAGGAAACTGGATCAAATTTTTCTTGCAAGATTTTACCCATCAATTATAACAAAAACATCATAAGTAAAAGCTTGTAAAAAGATCCTAACGAGAGTTAACAAAACCATAAGAGGAAAACCTGAGCCGTAAAAGAAATAAAAAAATCTCAAAACACTTGAAAATAGATACGACTGAAAAAGAGAAATGGAAAATTTAACAATGCCACGAATGCACCAGAAGTGCAGCGCCTAAATTCTTGAACGAGTAAAATAACCCGACTCTTCCACAAGTAGGGTGACTTATAAATTCACAAGCGCATAACTCGTCAGACACACACTTAAATTATCTATAAATACACAATTACAAACCCACTCTACTCGTATAAGCAATGTGGTCTATTAATAGACCCGTTGTTATTAAAACAGCACCCAATGCTTAAGATATTATTCACTGTTTTGAAGTTCATTGATAGCTGCCGGCAAATCTTGTGACTAATTGAATAATAGGCTAACCTCTACATCGGTTCCTATATTTATATCACTAGTTCAATCACAGTTACATAAATACACTATCTGTTAAGACATAACCTTTCGAAGAAGGCGACACGGAAAATTGTTTAGGTGCTTACCAAATATTTCAGCGGTGAATCGATTTGAGCATGCTATGCACCTTATTTTACTAGCCGCTGCGGCCCCCGGTTTGCCTGCGTCGTGTTCTCGCTGGGACCGTACACATTTCCAGGATATACAGCAACCAAATTCGGAACAATCATATGCTATGTTTCTGATGAAAACTAAACATTCATGTCATATGTCAATAATTTAACCGTGTCCCTAATGTAAAGCAAACGTAAAGGCTGACCCTTAGAAGTGTCAATTTACTTACAAACAACGTTGAGTCACAATCAGAATACGGTGACGTTACCTAAATGACTATTTCTACTTATAGAATTCACGTTACCAAAATTTTGTAATAGGGAATTCCGTATACTATTTTCAAGTGTATTTAGTACCTATGTTTGTGACTCCGCGATGATAAGGAGCTTCTTGCGCAATGCGCGGATGAAATCATCAGATATGCCAATCTTTTCGTACTACCAACGGAAGAAAAGAAAGCTAAGGTTACCTTGAACAGCCAAACTTATCCATAGAAATTTTAGTTTTTCCTTAATTATTCCTTTGAGAGAAATTGAAACTTCATTGAGAAGTATCCAATCCACACTTATCAGTTAGTTATCGTACAGTAGCCCAGGACAATACAATTCTCTACTAGACATATTGAAATGTTCTAAGAGATATAAAATAAGTTACTGAACAAAAATGTACGTAATTAGTACTCGCTTTTCGGTGAAGGAAAACATCGTAAGGAAACTCACATACCGACCCGAGAATTATTTCGGAGGTAGGTAAGTATGTTATCCGCCAATCCGGACTGGACTCCGTGGTGGATTATAGCCAACCCTTCTCACGAAAGTGGAGGGAAACCCGTGCTCAGCAGTACGACGATGATGATGATGATGATGATGATGAAGAACAAAAATTTAAAGTATGCCATGTATTAAATGGTGATGGCCTGTTTGTTTGTTTTCGCATAACCTAAAAACCACTTATCTGGTGGCAATGCGATTTTGACTGGAATCCTGGAATGAGTCTGGTGCCGATGTCTCAGGGTAACGAGCGCAGTACAGTGCCGGGCAGGATTATGAAATACAAAGTTCTAGGTAGCACTGGAACTGTTATGGGCAGGCGCAGCGCTTACCATTAGGTGAAAGACTTGCTCATCTCGTCAATTAGTGAAATAAAAAATAATGGACGATGCATCCTCATCTAAAAAGAACCCAGCCCCGGGCTGGCGCTGTGGCTCGGGAACTGTCCCATTACTAGTAATGGGACAGTTCCCGAAGCCGCCCCGAAGTAGCTAAAAGTTGTTATTGAAGCTAGTTATTGTTATCATGATCATGTTTGACATTTTCACTTCTACATTGGGACTTTACGTAATATTCGACCTCTGGTTAATGTTTGTTTCTGATATTCCCCGCCCACAAACGCTCCGTCTGCTTCCTCGAGCAACTTGTCATCTTTCTATTGAGGGACAAATATTTGTCTATTGAGTAATCCGTATTTTTGCTGGATTCCATCAAACGCGCGCCTTAGCCGCGTGGGAACCGCGCGTCCAGTGTTTACATTAAACTCCTAATTTCGGTCGCTGGTTAACCGCCCAAATATTTGAGTAATTTCACATGATTACTCACCACCATTCGTGTCGATACATCACTGTTAATCGTTGATTTGGGAAGGCTAGGGCCGGTGGCAAATTGTGAGGGTGGTGCGCAAAGCCTTCTGAATTAGCGCCGATTTGATGTCTTTTTCGATAAGTCGTCTTACGATAGAAATTTAAGATTAGTAGATAAGAATGGAGAATGAAAATATTATACAATTGTACATAATTATAAGCAATTTTACGCTACTTACTTACATTCAGTATTTCTTCTAGAATATGGCAGTTCTTATATTATATTTTATCGATTGGTAGCGTGTTGATCCAAGATAACTATTTATTCGCTGACGTACCTTTTAGTTATCTGCAAGTGTCAGTTTCGTTTGTCATCAATTTATCACTCATCACCTTACCTTTTAAGATGATCGAAAAGTAAGCCTTTATTTTTGACGCTATAGTTTTAGCGTAATAAAGTTGATAAAAGCTTTCAATAACATCCAACATTATAATCCAATCTGTTAGGCGTTTGTCACACAGTTTCGGCCGCCGCCACGCCGCGCTTTCCCGCGTCGCCTCGCCCACTCTCGCGGTTTGCAGAGGCAGAGAGGTGAATCTTATGGTGGTCCACCACTCAGAGCAGCCTAGTATGGTGGTGCAGCCATCGCTAGTGTGACACTGCACTACATATAGCTACAAGGCGGAGGTTCAATGTATGTGACGCTTCGTGCGTCTACGCTGCGAACAGAAAAACCGCGCGGGTGGCGGATGCCGCGTGTAAAGACTGCGGCTACCCCACAGCGTACTACGACAGGAGCAATCCGCTTGACACGGCGGCGGCGGACTGCCACTTCAAACACTCCTGATAAAGGGGATTGTTGAAAATGTGCAAACATAAAGTAAGTCTAGGTATTTTAGATAACCTTACGCCAATCAAATAGTACAAACAAACACTGGCGTAAACTGGATCATACTAAATATAAATAAAAGCATCTGTAAAATTTGATGAAAACCGGTTATGTTGTGTTTGATATCAAATAGACACTCATTATCTCGGTTCATGTAGATATTCCAACAATGTTGGATAAGTACGATAATAAATCCCAGACGCAGTAAATAGGATTGAGAGTTGACTGGAACAATCGCCCCTACTGATGAGATCAATGACAATCCTTCCAAGCATTTTATGTGGTCGATCTCTTATGGAAGATGGTGTTTACTATGATTTAATTATATATGTTACAGTGACGCATAGGTCTTATTTCCTCCCACACACAGTAGGGTATGGTGGAGGAACCGGCTCAGTTGTTCAACACGCCGGTTACGGTGTACATCATTGGCTATGAAGCTTTAATCCTTGATGTATGGATATTATACCTAGCGTGTATTGCCACGGATTAACAACTTTCAAAGAGAGTTATTTTTGAACGAGTGAAAACAATCAAGGATTAGCCTGGTTTTTCAGAGGTTTGTGGAATCTTGGGGAACCATTTATAAATCTCTATGAGCCACTGGGCACTGTTTCCAGCGAAATTACTGGACATATGAGACTTTAGACCCGATGTCTCAGGGTGACGAGCGCAGTGCAGTGCTATGACGGATAGTTCTAGGTGGCACTGTAGCTATTATCATGAGGTGAACGACTTGCATGTCTCATTACTTAATAATCCTTACTTATATTATAAATGCGAAAGTAACTCTGTCTGTCTGTTGCTATTTCACGCCTCAACTACTGAACCGATTGAAATGAAATTTGGTACAGAGATAGTCTAGAGCCTGAGAAAGGACATAGGGTACTTTATAATGCGATAAAAGCATTGTAAGGGTTTGAAATAGAAGATGACAGTTTGTATGGAAGTTTCGTCATTTTTAAAGATAGAAGCTTCAAATACGAGTATTTTTTTAGGCTTTTGATTAGATATCAATAAATATGACATTATACGCGGGAACTACGCGGGTGAAACCGCGGGGCGCAGCTAGTGTAAAATAAATAGCTCTTATGAGCCACTCGAGGTGGCTTTTGCCTTGCAGGGCTTGCACCGAGCCAATGAAGTCAAATTGTTAATATTATGATGGATAGAGCTCCAATAGACAAGTCAGTAGGCGATCGCCATTTGTCAAACATACCGGGTCAATATCATCATGAGCCGATGGGTAAATTCACGGGGAACATTTGTGTACAGAGTATGTTACTGTAAACAACACGGCGTTAATCAATTAACATTAGTCCTTGAACGCAAGGATGAAAGGACACGCTTAATGCGAAGCCAGTATAGGATAGGCTTTAAGTAAAACTAGAATCAATAAATGAAGCTTTTTTACAAGTCAAACACTAGCATCATCATCAACCCATAACGTCCCACTGCTGGGCACGGGTCTCTCCTCATATTCGCGAGGAGGGTTGGGCCATAATCCACCGCGGGGGCTAGTCGGGATTGGTGGATAACATACCTACCTTCGAAATAATTCTCGGGTAGGTAGGTATGTGGGTTTCCACACGATGTTTTCCTTCACCGAAAAGCGAGTGATAATTACGTACATATGTTTTACAGAAACACATTGGTACGTACCCGCATTGGGACTTAAACTCACGACCTTCTGACTGGAAGGCGGACGTTCTCCCACTAGGCTACCGCAAACACTATACATAGAGGGAAAAAAGTAATCAAATAATATGATTAACTAGACTAACAAGTAACTGATCATAGTTTGAGTTAGAAAAGGGACACATCCCTTTCAAGTGTTGATTCATTATTGAATCTCCTAAATAAGGAATCGTCCTAAGTATGGAATTACTAGCTTTTGCCTGCGATTACGTCCGCGCGGAAGAAACAAAGTACAGATTGGTATTGCGATAAAATGTATTAGTTTTTTTTTATTTTTCTGAGTGACGAGACGAGCAAGTCGTTCATCTAATGGTAAGCGCTACGTCTGCTCAGAACAGTTACAATGCCACCCAGAACTTTGCATTGCATAATCTTGCGCGGCACTGCACTGCGCTCGTCACCCTGAGACATCGTTTCTAATGTCTCATGTAATTTCTCTTCTTAATCCTTTCTTAACTACCTATACCAAATTTTATCACAATCCGCTTAATCGCGAAAACAACAATTTTTTTAGTATTTTAGTTATTATTGACTTCAATGGTTATTTTTGATGTTGACATCATAAATGGTATGATACGGATCTTGAGTTACCAAAAAAAGGTAAATTTAAAAAGAGGTATTAAATATTTCTGATGAATTGCAAGATCCGCCATTAAAATTAGCAAAGAAAGAAAATGATTCTGAATTAATCAATGTCGAGGCCTAATAACTTAAGACCTCGACATAGAAGCTTGCCCAAAGCAAGCAAAATGTACACCAACTCAAACCCGACAACGAAAACAAACTTGTTGGAATTCAAACTAGTTTTCGCTGTGGTCATTGGTATTAAACCAAAATAAAACTTACCAGCTGTAAACGCTCGTAATTAGGTACGTATTAATTGCGAGCACTCACAATTAGCTTTTAATGAGTTCTTGTAATTCTCTAGTTGATATTTCCAACTAGTTTTTTAATTCGTTCTTCTTATTCCTCTTTGCATTGCATAATCCTGCGCGGCACTGCACTGCGCTCGTCACCATGAGACATCGGCTCTAAAGTCTCGTATGTCCAGTTATTTCGCTAAAAACAATGCCCTGCAAACCGGAACACAGTAATATTTTCACACTAATGCTTGGCGGATGAAAATCTGGCAAAGGTGTGGTCTTCCCCAGGCAGTCTCTTCCAGAAGACCCACCACTAAAATTAGTATTGTATTGTCACCGGTTCTTGATGTCAGTAACTGTGCAAAGTTTAAATTTGATCCGACGTTGTGAAACTGATGAAAACGTTCAACGATACCCTTACATTCATACCAAGCTAATAAATCGTGTTAAAAAGTGTCACAGACTTAAAAAATCCCATTGCTTTTATTTTAATCCGACGATTTTAACTAAGCTGTGGTTTTGGTTGGTATTTACATATTGTTGACGGTACCGTTTCCCCGAAAGAGAACTCAAAATCGTTGATGATGTAATCTCAAATGTGCCTGCGTATTTTGCATCGACTGTGAAGCTTTGGTATTTTGCATTAAAGTAATCTGTGGTATCACTGATAGCCATCGATTGATAATTGATATCTATATAATTATCAACCGATAACCATATACTTACGTGGCAATGTACACGTCATATAATATAATAACTAACTTTTAACTTTAGCCAACGACTTCGTCTGCCTCAAATCAAAATTCAAAACATTCGACAGGGTAACTTTAGAAAAATAGATTTGGGTGTTTGATTGCTAGAAGATGCTCTGAGCATAAAGTCCGTCCTTTGTACTAGCTATTTAATATATGCAATGAAGTATTAAATATAAAATGTATAAACTTTATATCGAAACACCTCGTTGTGGCGTTTTATGGGGGAGGCCTATGATCAGCAGTGGACGTCTTCCTGTTGAAGACAATAATTATGATGAAACTTAAAAAAAATACAACCGAATGGATAACCATTTAAAGTCAGTTAAAGAAAACAAAGACCTATGATTATTCAAAATAATTAGATGGACGGAAGCCTGCACGACTCGATAGGAAATAATGCGGGCCTTGAGGAAAAGGTGGTAATTGCACCATCTTTCCCCTAGTGCAGAAATGCAGTACGCGTGCGGTTTTGCCGTCCAATTATGCCTCAATGCACCCTTCACTTTCGCGGGTAAACCCACAGACGTCCCCGCACTTGCTATGGTAATGGGATTGCCCGCGTCTAGACTCAGACAGCAGTGCTAAAACTAAACGCCATCGCAGTTGAGTATTCCCTAAGTTATCCTCTTAAATAATTGCATTTACTCATCAATGCGTTGGTACGTGGCGCGCGCGGTTGCAACATAGCGATGCAATGTGATTTGAAAGTATCTAGTTAAGTATACCTTTATTTTTAATTTTACATTTTAAGTAATAAATCAAGAATTTTATTGGTAAAAATATTTACAGGTCAAAAGCAACAAAAACTATTTTTTACCGACTTCAAAAAGGAGGTGGTTCTTAATTCAGTTGTTATTAAAAAAAATATCAACCGACTTCAAATAAACACCATTGAAAAGTCACAGGAAACAAAATATGAAATTTCGGTAAATAAATTAAATGACATATTTTTACAGTTATTTTAATTTCAAAAGCAAACTACTAAACCGATTTTTATGAAATTTCTATGGGACCAGTTTGAAACTATATATTATTATCCTTTCAAATAAAAAAAATCGAGACAAGGATGGTACGGTTGTGACTTTGTTTGCTCGATTTGGCTTGGACAGATCTACAAATAGGTTGATAAATGACGGACTTCGGAAGTAACAAATATTGAAAAATATACGACCGAATTGAGAACATCCTCTTGGAACATCGTCTTTGAGCGTGAATTAATACTAAAATAACATTTCAGTACGTTTTTAAAACAAAAAATCTAAGCTTCACCACAAGCTGCTATATTACTGGGTACTCGACGTGTTGCATCAATGATTAATTGATATAATTATTTAGTAAGTTTAATATTGTTTAGGCAGCAATGGGATGGGACATACCGTAAACGTCCCCAAAATACAAAAGAAAAAAAAAATATAACTTACATGTTATTAATAGTTGAATTAAAAAAAAGGTTTTTTTTATTATATATACAATTGAATAGTTTTATTTATAGTTTATGATAGATTTTCTTCCCTTTCATCAAACAAGTGGAACTGCCGTTAGCTATTTGGCGGCAATCGTAACAAGGCGGCGCTACGTGCCTCCGTCCATGACTCGGCATTATTGCGTGTCAAGGATTTTGGGGCGTGTTGTAGGCAGAAGCGATAGCGGAAGATAGATCTTTCGAGAAATATTTAAAAAGCTCTATATCTATTCTATTTTTGCAGGAATAAACCCATTTTATGAATTCCATTCGCAAAAGCTTACCTTACCTTTGTTCATTTATTTGACAAGCAAGTAGTTCATGTGATGGTAAGCCACTACGCTTGCCCATAACAGTTGCAGTGCCACCCAGAACATTGCATTGCTTTACATAATCCTAACGTAATCATAACTTATCTAGAAAGATTAAAAAAATAACGCTTCTTGGAAGCTATAAATTCAGTTCTGACATACCTATTGGTTAGGTAATCGAATACATGTTTATATCGAACGTTCGAAGATTCTACCATATTAACATCGTGTAATTCTAGAGGAGCTGACCGCAGACACAAATGGTAATGGTAAACGTTTTTAGTATGAGCTAAATGTCAAATTGAATACGTCGAAGGACGCTTTGATTTTATGTATACAACACAAACAACTTTAAGAAACCTTGAATAGCTAAGTGGGGAGTAATGAACGCAAGACTACTCACCGATTTCCAGCTCAGGTTCCCGATTAAACGGCGCCGTCCATTTGCAAATATGACACGTAAATTGGTCAAAGGTTCCATACGAAAGTGTTCGATTATTATTTTAGTAAACACACATAGAGATAAGACGTAGGACGAAAGTCGTGGACGTGGGGAAACAGATCACAAAGTTGAAGTGGGGATGGGCAGGTCATTTGGCGAGAAGGGAAGGGAATCTCCATGATAATGATAAGTAACGTAATTTATACAATTTCAATAATGTAATTTAATAGTTTGGTAATAATGGTATATCATAATATTGTCAATAGAATAATTTATTTTTATATTGTATATTATGGCTTTAAAAAAAAAACGAATGACTGAAATTTAAAAAATGACATCGCCGTAGAGTTTCTTGGTGCTATCTTCTCTAACGGGCGTATTTCCGAAGCACTGGTAGAGTCAATGGAGTTTTCCTTTTCCTGTGCGAGACTCGGGCATGAGTCACCACTTGAAAGGGAAATATCCTTTTTCTAACTCAAACCATAATTAAATAATAATCATTAGTTTCATAGATCACAAAATTTGACTTATTTTTTGTGTATTTCTATACTTATGTATAAGATATTATTTTTTTTGACGTGTAAAAGTGCAATATTTTGCCTATTTACAATAAATGATTTGAGTTTGAGTTTGAAGACGGCAGATGGACTAGGGCAGTGACAGAATGGTGGCCAAGAAATAGTCGGAGATTGAGAGGCAGACCACTCGCCCGATGGTCAGGCGATATCACGAAGGTTGCAGGAAGGCAGTGGATTCGTCTGGCGCAGGACCGAAGAGAATGGCGTGCACATGAGGAGACCTATACCCAACAGTGGGTTGAAATAGATAGAAACACACATTACTTGCAAGGTATGCAAGTGATGTGTCGATTTTTCACTGCTCCGGCGTAGGTTGCGAACTGTCAGTTAACCAGCGAGCGGCAATACGAGTCAAAACTACCCTCACTGATTGCATAAAGTAATCCAAGGAAATAAGTCTTCACAAACTACCCTCAAAAACTGACGATAATTTGTTCGTTCGAAAACCACGCAATGTTGTCAAAAAATTAGTTATTATTAACGTTCAAAAACTATGAGGCTTCAATAATTACTCTGTGATAGTAGGTACTATATTGTATTCCATGCTATTACGATGAGAATCGGCGGTCTAGGCAGTCAGTTTATTATCATTAGCACGCCAGACGATAGTAACTATGTATTATCTGGGCCACCAGACGGTTTCATGTCGGTTTTACAAATCAATACTAATCAGTTGTGCTTATGTTTGCTAGTGGGAGGCCTCTTCTTGAAGAGACCGCCTGAGGAAGTATCACACTCTTGCCAGATATTCATCTGCCAAACATTACTGTGTTCCGGCACAGTTCCGGTTTGAAGGGCACGGTTTCCGACGAAATTACTGGGCGTCTGAGACTTTAGAGCCGATGTCTCAGGGTGATGAGCGCAGTGCAGTTCCGCGCAGTATTATGCAATGTAAAGTTCTGGGTGGCATTGTAACTGTTATGGGCAGGCGTAGCGCTTACAATCAGGTGCATGACTTGCTCGTCTCATCACACAACCAAATTAAAAAAAAGTTTTCTGATGATCCACCAGACTAAAAAAGCGACATTATTTATTAATTTATTTATAATCAAAGATTAGACCACGATAATTGGAATACGTATTGCGTCTTATTGCACAACTGTAGAAATCTAAGGACACATTTATTTTCAATAGATAATCTACATAATAATCTCGATTAACCTAGAGCAAAATTGATTTTGCAATGTCATTACTAACTGATGTCACGATACCTCTACTCATCTTGTTCAAATGTGACGTTCTAAAATTTCGGAATTCAAAAATTAATTGAAAAAAGATCTTCAGTCATAGCTTCAGAATTTTCTAGATTACATTTTCGTTCACACGTAGGTAACACGAATAAGTTCTACAGTTGGAACTGAATCAATACCACCTCGCGTGTTCAACGTGTCTAACATAGTTAAACACTAATTCATAGAAAATTACGCAAAAGACAAAAAAGAAGTTGAAATATAGTGACAAGGCCACTACGCAACGTCTACCTTGTGACAATGCTCTGTAAACTAATTGACAGTTGTCCATTCATGAACGGAAGCTGTGATAAATGACAGCGTAAACAGACGGACACACTTGGCACTTCTTCGCTGCTCACCAGACTGCTTCCGTGCCAATAGGCCTCTGAATCAATCATAGGTTTTCCCATCTTTAAGCAGGTAATGAAATCTATAATAAGATTTGACTATATTTCCTTTAATGTCTCCTCATCTTTAATAGCCTAATTAGCGGGGCTATGCAGCACGGTGCGGATCAGCTCGAGTTCGTTTCATTTTGACGTTTTATTGCCACGGGACTCGTCATTCGTATTGAAATGACAAGTCCCGTGGCAATCAAACGTCAAAATGAAACTAACTCGAGCTGATCCGCACCGTGCTGCATAGCCCCCCCAGGGTGAGTATTATGCATACAGTGAATCTTATATTTATGCGTATGTTATGTCTATATTTAAATTAACTATCTCATATAGAAATTGTATACAGAAAAGAACACTTATTTAATAACAATAACTGTTTTTTTCTTTATACGCTTTTATTAGCTTTCTATGTAACGGAATCTTTGTACATAAATTTCGCCAACTTCGAGGCATCCGATTTATTTGAAAATTTACCCATGTATTGAGGAACGATGACAATACAATAATAAAATAATTCAATTTATACCCAAAAGAAATATAAAATACTAAATTTTAGTTAAAAAAAAACTAAATGACACGCTTTAATAGCAATTCCAAATAAAAAGGAGAAAAAAAATAGTATTTTTTAATTATGATTTTTATACATCAATGTTAGTTTACGGGTCAAGCATTAAAATACTAAGAAAAAAACCCATTTAGTTCATAATATTAATAATAATTATTGCTTCAATAGTCTCATATCTAAAGAGATTTCTATCACTTATACGGAAGTTTTAATTTTCAGATAAAAGTTACGATTGTTGTAAATGTAACTACTGACGTCGAAGAAATACCTTAACAAGAACCCAATCAACCTTGAGAATAGTAATCTTATACGATTCCAAAAGACAGTTTGAATAACTCTAGTTCACTCCCAGCCTCGACCACAGATTACCCTATTGTAATTTTTCTGTACTGTGTTTATTTTTGTTTCTGGTGTACAATAAAGAGTTTTCTATTCTATTCTATTATCACAATACATAAAACGTTACGATCCTGATTCCTGAATTCCCTGTACTACCTTAAGAATGAGAAAGTTCAAGTACATAGCTAAAAAGAACGAAATGTGGGCTGGGACACTTAGTAAAAGTAAAACTAGAAGGTTAAAATTTCCAAAAAAATTAAAAAAAAAAATCGTAAAAGATATTTAAAAATATATACGTAGCGTAACTAACTCTATCTTCACTAAGTTATATCTCCCTCTCAACTTCCGTTTGCCTCGCCCGATCACATTTTTCGTAACGCATTCACTAGCTTACTCGCCAAGTCAAGCGTGCGTAAAGAAGTTTTACTTCAATAAGTTACAGTACTTCTCGGCTCCGAAATTACAACATCATTATGCTGAACGACGCAACAGTGAGTCACTTGTTAAAAAAGCTAACGCTCGTCAATTAGACTGCAAACATTTCAGACAAGTGTGAATAACTAGGTCCCAACTCAATGAGGGGTGGTTCGCGCCCGTTCCACAAGTCACCGTGACATCACACCCCGTTTTCACCGTGACGCTGCCTTTCCCAGAACTTTTAATAATTCATGAGGGCAACACTTCGTGGGAACAATAATAGTTAAGCTCCGCAAACTGGCAACCTTAACAAGCTCTTTCTCTAGGAAAACAACTGAAACTGTCGGAAATTGAATTAATATTCAGCGATTACAATTATATTATTAACTAGCTTTGCTAGCTTAAATTTATAAGCAGGTACCTTCAATATAAAGCCGTATTATGGCCCGTTTTATAAAAAAAAAATATATTTTTCAGGTCGTGTACTAGGAATTGCTTGAAATTTTATATTCAAATGTTGACTTTACTAAGGCTAGTTAACACTTTCACTGCTGAGCTGATTTCCTTGTCTAGCCACGGATGCGGCTCTGAACACTCCATAGTGTTAACCCATACAACAAACACAAGAGTTGTGTTTTCCCGTGCTCGCGGCAAGTTATGAAAAACAACGGTTGTGATTTCAGCAGTAAACGTATTAACTAGAGCATGCAACATTCTATCTGTGGAGACTGTTTTTAGCATTGCATAATCCTGCGCGGCACTGCACTGCGCTCGTCACCCTGAGACATCGGGTCTAAAGTCACATACTCGTTCCTATGCCCTGTAATCTATACTAATATATAAAGCTGAAGAGTTTGTTTGTTTGAACGCTAAGATCTCAGGAACTACTGGTTGGAATTGAAAAATTCTTTTTGTGTTGAATAGTCCATTTACCGAGGAAGGTTATAGGCTATATAACATTACGCTGCGACCAATAGGAGCGGCGCATCAATGAAGAATGTGGTAAAAACGGGGAAAATATATCGCTTTTAAGAGAGTTATTGCGGGAAAACTTGATTTATGCGGGTGAAACCGCGGGGCGCAGCTAGTTTCTTATATAAGTTGAAAACGTAAAGCCACACTATGTACCTACTGTGTATATATATATATATATATCTCTCTCTCTGTATGTTATATTATATTATATTATATAACGTGCGTTCTAGTAATAATGCCAGACCAAGTTAGGTTAGGTCAAGACTATTTACCTTCATATTTATTTGTTTATTCTCTAAGAAAAAGTATTAACATTAGGTAACTCTCTAAGATATGAGACTAATGAAATTCACAATTAAATTGGGTTACATTCAAGCTTGATAAGAAATCATTAGCTTATTAGGTTACGCTAAACAGTTATTGAGCTATATAATAAATATTGTAATAATTATATTCTCCGTCAATTTAAATACGGACTTATGCTAATTAACGCTTAACGAGTATTTTAAATAACTTAATGATATCAATACAATTAATGCGTAAAGCAAAAATATGTAAAGAATTCCAATTACCAAATATTAATTTATTAAACTTTTTAACAAATACCAAAAAATAAATTCCTTCCAGAATAGATTAGACAAACACTAACATGTAATGATTTTATCTGGTCAATTGTTTTGTGACGAGATAGTATTATCAACCACAGGCGCCGCCGCCGCCTTCGAGCCGCCAGCCCGATGACCCGGTGAAGTGCTTCACATTATCAAATATTTTGATACACGATAACCCATATCGTCCGCTATGCGCTTAGAATCAATCGAAATTTCCCCTTATCAAACAATAACTTTATCAAAAACAGATTAGTAAAAATCACGCGTAACGTAAAGTCATGTACGGACGATAAATATGAATTACCTAGTAGCGTATTCCGATTAGAAACCCAAAGTCGAAAATAAAAAAAAAAGATGTGAAATAGATTGTAACAAGGATAAAGTAACAACTGCAAAAGGACATATCCCCAAATTATTCCCCGTAACGGATTCGGATGCGGTGCACGTAACGTGACGTCGTCGCGTCAGCTGGACAAACGAGTAACGTCATCACTGTGACGTGACGCGACCGGCGGGTGTGCGCTATTGAGTCAGGCTGGCTTTATAATACAGAACCGACGACAAGACCGCCAGAATACAACAGACCGTCGACGGAGCAACACGTAGTACACCGACAGTGATCGTGATAGTGAACCCGTGCTGATAACAGTGATAACTGAGTGAATAAATTTAAGTGACAGTTCAAAAAAGTTTAAAAATAATGGCAAAATATATCCTGTGTTTAACGATGATGGTGGTGGCCGCGGCGGCGTATAGACCACACAACCCCAAATTCCCGCCCAAGAGTGATGAGCACAGCATCCCCCTATCAAGAATTAAAGGTGAATACAGAAAAGGTGAATATGGTGATGGATTACAGTTATTGGAAGTGAAAGTTTCTAACCGTGACAGCATGATGCAACAGCAGCCCTACTTAAGTGATAACAGTTAATTATGACTCTAATTTCAATGACATTAATTTCATATGATGACTTTTTTTAATTCAACCTATTTGTTGCGTCAGATTTTCATCCTAAATTATAATATTTTAAAGTTTACATTGCTATAACAAGGGTGTTATTTGTCTTCAGTTGCCTGTACGGGGGACAATGCTAAAGAGAGGGAGAACTTAATAGAACAGTCGAGATGCGGAGCCCCGAAGGAAGTGTTCGTGCATCTTGACCCTAAAGTCGCCCACGAAGAGGTAATTATCCCAAGCATTTGTATAATTATTTTTAAATTACCCTAATTAGAAAATTGGAGCGGATATTCAATTACTATGCCCACTTAATTTCAATATAATTTATTAATTGGGGTAATTTAAAGCGCAGTTGCTGTTATCTTATGACCCCATTATTATTCAATGAACGTCTTCAAAATGTCACACGAGACCATTTGCCTTGTCGGTAGTTTCTTGCCCTGTTTCACAATGTTTAAAAAGTAAACTGCCAAATCATCTTTGGTAATATAACTGTTTTTATCATTGAAACGATACCAACAATGACAGAATAACAGCAAATGTTAGTAAAACTAACAATTCATAAGGTCGCCGCCCACTTAAACACAAAATATCTGAATTCGATAACATCTGAAATTCCTTTAACACCTACATTGTGATGGTCGAGATACGGGGCAAGACCTGCCAACAATTTCACATGATACACTTGGCGTCTATTAGTCATTACGCGTATTTAAAAATTACGCTATCTCCAATCAATTTGTCATATAACATTGATAATAACACCTTCGGCGGATGTTCAAGAATCGATCGCCAGAATAATCCAAGATAAATCTAATCGCTGGCAACCTTTGAGGCAGCGTTTCGGCAATTTGAATATTATAATTTCTAGTTTACATCCGCGTACATAAAAGTGATTACCTACCGTGTGAAAATCCGGCAGCGAGGCATTGTGTGTTTATAACGAGTGTGTTTCCCCGCAGGTGAGCCCAGGTGCGGTGTGGGTGAAGCGGTGCGTGGGGCTGTGCGAATACGACATAGGAGGCTCCTGTGTGCCAGCCGAGACCATCATCCGACACATACCGGTAAGAACCGAGCCGAGCCTGTCTCAGCCTTATCTCTAGTCTCCACTACCCTTGACACACTTCACGTGTGTGCTTACTTGCGCAATCCTAATGACATAACTTATACGCATCTATTACAGCCAGCTATACACTTGTTCAATGATCTGCAGTGATCACGCCGAGACGTAAAATTTCAAATGGCATGCTCTCATCTAGTTCCGGAACTCGTTCCGATGATTCATGAGGCACGAGCCACTATAGTGTTAGCTAATTAGGTACGCGTGTCATAACACTGGGCTTGGTATTCACGCGACTGTCGCGAGGTGGTCGCAAAGCTTGCAGCTAACTGAACATAATAAACAATTGCCCATCGATCTTAATTTAAAAACAAAAGGCTGACGATAATTAATATTTCAGATTCGAATATACAACGCGAAGACAAATAAGGAGACGTGCGCGACGTATCCTGTTGAAGAGCACATAAGCTGCAAGTGCTGCAACCGCAGCCCCGACGGCTGCGCCCCCCCGAGGGTGTACAATCCTCGTAAGTGCTCCTGTCAATGTCCGAACATGGAGGAACGGCGCGAGTGCCTCAAAAAGGTTCGTAAGACGATGGATGTCGTACTGCACAATGCCTGCACCTGCATGCTCTTTGAGCGAACGCTATGCACTCTTACCTCTTGTACTAACACTTTTCGCTTACTTCCCGGGGAGTAAGTTTGCTTACTTTTTGTAGGCCTATTCTGCCCTGTAGAGCTCCCGCTTATTGTTGGACTAGAGTCCCTGATTTTCATTTTTTTTTTATTTTAATCACTTTTGTTTCTCATATATGCCTTCCCCTTTATTCATCTTATAAAAATTGGTCGTTGTTATCTTTCAACGCTAAACGACCATATTGAATTCTCCAATCATTGTGCTAACCTACAATATGATTGTCTAATTATATCTCACAATCCCATCTTCAAAAATATCCAGGAAAGACCCATTTAATTCTTGATAAATCCAATGACTACATTCAAAGTAATTTGATACCTATTTTCCCGTTACTTAAAGGCTGATGTAGATTGTAGATCTCGTCCGTTTCAGCCATGTTTAGCTCCCGCTTCAAACTAAAGTGTTTGCACGCCTTCAACATTAGACTCACGAACTATACACCCGTCCCACACCGAGCCGACGGCTCTACGCACTGACATCCATTGTCTTTTGAACTTAAGCTTTCTGTGTTTTTATTTAAGTTCCTCTGTGTTTTTTTTTTCTTTTTAAACAGTACTGCTTGTGAAAAGTTTACCATTTTATTGAGATTTTGAACTAACAAACGTTTTTTACTACTTTCTAAAGATTTTTGATCCTACTTATATCTTGTTTGAAGTTCGATGACATTCAAGTTTTTGTTTGGAGTTATTATGAACTGCAATGTTATTCTTAAAGAAAAAAAATACTCTAGAATGATATTGAATTGAACTTCAACTTACCCGATAGTAACCGCAAATGAAGTTGAAGACGCACAGGATCTTCACTCTTGTATTGTTCTCTTTTTTGGTTGAAAACTACCGTCACAAAGTAATTCCCTATTTTTAAGAACTTAGATTTGTTAGGACAAAGTCAGCATTTCCTTTTTCATTGTTACAGCACAAGACTATGAGGTGGAATCGGTCTAAGTGCACGTGCGAAGAACGACAGAGAATACGCAAATAAACTGCCCTAAAGACAGTGCTCAACGTTTATGAAGATCCAGTGAAGTTAACCCTATGGGTGGATAGTGCTGTGACTAAAGCGGGGAGTGCTCCGACTCAACTGGGGAGTGATACGTCTTAACTGGGGAGCGTTACTCAAAAAGGAAGTACGACTCAACTGTCTAGTATAATGACTCAACTGAGTAATTCAACGACCCCAGTGCGTGGCGCACCTACTCTACCACGCAACAGTACTCTACTAATAAGGGGTGGGTACTTTGACTCTACTGGATAGTGCTCTGACTCAACGGGGGAGTGCTATCGCTGAAGAAAGACTCTGAGTGAAAATTATGACTTTACTGGTGGGAAAGTATTTTAGATGGTATTATTTATTTTACTTTAAGAGCAATCGAAGAAAACAGACTTAATGATGATGTAAGTGTTGTGAAAACTAGAGACTCAATATAACGTGACAGTATACGTAACAAGCGACTGAGTAATGTGTCTTACTATTTCTAAGTAGCCTTCGAATTTGAGCAGTATTATAGCCTTAAGTAATTTATTTTAGTTAGTTTTAATAACGTATGGGGCCAAAAGGTGCTGTGAGTAGATCCTTCACTACTTTGTTCCATTGCATTTTGGTTAACTCATTTCTATGTACTTAATTTTTTGAAACTCCAATAATATTAGCTTTTGTATTTTTAAGGGTAATATTCTCTTGTTTAATGTAACGACATCGCTGTCCAGTATTTTATTTTGTAGGGTAGTTTAATGGCGTAAATAGAATTTGCGCAATTCCTAAATTGTGATAATTATGTTATTCCAATTCCAATAGTTACTATTTAGGAATAAATAATATTTTTTAAGCATTTAATTACTTGTAGATATAAAGTATTTGCTTCTAGTCAAGCGATAACTTATTTTTTTGTTAATATTATGTCTCTGTATCTGTTAACTAGCTCTCTTTTTATTGTAATTTATTTTCATATTTTTTTTGTGATGCATTAGTAATTTATAGTCTTACTTTTTGTACGAGTAATTTTGCATTTGTCACCTCTGTATTATTGCTAGTGTGTGCCAAAGGCATCGAATCTCAGGTTCAGTTAGGTATTTATTTATGGCTAATTTTAAGTTTATTTATTTCTCTGTATTTGTATAATTTATACTCAAGCTTTAAAAGCTAAGTGATGGACATGATTAGTGTTAAATTTTCTACTTTAGTTTTGAAGCTGAAAATAAACTTTGTACTTATTTTTTTATAACTATGCCTATTATTTTACTCCTGTAAGGTACTTATTATTACTTATTACTTATTCTTCTTACTTTAAGATATTCATAATCAACAAGAAAAAGTGGAAATATATAAATAGTTTTAATTCCGCCTAAGTGGATAGATGAATATACGACAGGATTCATTGATTTATTCATTTTAGAATACGATTTTGGGTTCTTTAGTTAAGTGTCATTCATTTGATAACTAAAACAACGGAATTAAAATTATATATTTGTACTTTTTCTTGTTAAATAAAAAGTATCCTAAATTTAATTCCAGGACTTAAAGTATCTATTTAGTAAACTTCACAAAAACTCCTTGATCCGTTGTGAAGTAAATTGGAAATTATTTTATCCCATAGGAACCCTTAATTTGGCGGGATAAAAAGTACCCTATGTTCTATTCCATAAAGCAAAGTATCTGAATACTAAATTTCATCAAAATCCGTTCGGCCGTTTCAGCGTGAAGAGAGGACCGACACACAAACATTCGCATTTATTATAATAATAAAAGCGAGATCTATATCACGAGGTGGAAAAAAAAAAAAAACGAAAAAAACAAAAAAAAATAGCACAAATTAATAGCACGTGTTTCGTACTGAAACAGATTTCTTTTCTTTTTATTTTGAGTGTTTTCGAACGTAACTACACAAAGACTATTCCGCTTAATATTTTGTGTTGGTACGAGATTATTATGGCCCACGACTTTGGGTGGGCCAACCGGAAGTCAGTCGTCCTTCAAATGCGCGTGCGAGCACTTGTCGCGTCGCGGTGTTTTGAGCTTTCACCGGTAGCTCCATTTCGTGGACGCCATTCCCATCCTCGGAGACGAGCTCCAGGATTAAGTGTAGTGTGGATTGCCTGATCACACCTCTATCCCGGAGGAAGGTGATACGGGATCAGAAGAAACCGCCCCATCGGCGTCCTATGGATATATCTCTGTGCACCATCATTCCCCATCTACCCCGAAGACAGCGCTGATTACACACCCGAGAGGCCATTGACGGATTTCCCAAGTAAGTTCGTAGGCCATAATATCTCCCCGTAACATTTTTGATCCGTTCGAGCCGGATCTGCGGATTTTCTTTGCTGTAGTCACGTTGTCCAAATCCCGTTATTAGTGCATATTTTCCCATTTTTGGAAACCATCCGAGTATATTTTAGTGTTTGTCGTAGCGGCGTTACGCGTCCCGACAATATTTCCCAGTTTTTCATCTTGATTTTGCCGATTTTTGATTTTTTGTGTGCGACATTACGTGTCCATTAAAAATGGCGGAACAAGATATTTTCGAAAGAGAAGTTATACTTGACGAAGTCAAACGTACTTTAGAGTTTTACGAACTCAGTGAACAGCAATTTAAAGCGCGAGCAAAAGATATTCTTTCTATTCAGAGAAAATTCCTTAAATTGCAAACTAAAATTGAAAAGTCACAAATGAAATTGTCGACATTTGACCGAGAGGAACAGTTACGTATTCGAACTCAATTCAATGATATTTATTACGCAATTGTTAGCCATGTCGAAGTTCTGAAGAAAAACGATGAGGAGTGTAGGCGCATGAGTCGAGTTTCCTTTAACAATACAATACAACCGACTCACGGGGGTTGTAGTAGTAGGTTACCGAATCTTCCGTTGCCGTCATTCGGGGGAGAATTGACCGATTGGCCACCATTTTATGACCTATTTCGCTCCATGGTTGATAATAATGACGCCTACACAGATAGCGAGAAGTTTAGGTATCTCCTTCTTACCTTGAAAAACGAGCCCTATAACTTAATAAAATCGATACCTATCACGGACGAAAATTATACCGTCGCGTTAGATATTTTAATTTCAAGATATGAGAACAAACGAGTCATAGCTTCTCAACATATTGATCGTATTCTGGATATTCAATCCTGTGCCGAGAAATCAAATCAAAGTGTGCGTAATTTGCTGAATATTTACCATGAGAATATAAAAGCGTTACAAGTAATGCATTTTCCTACAAATCAGTGGAGTTTTTTGTTGTTGAATATTTTACTACGTAAAATACCTACCTCCATTCGTATGCGATTCGAGTTAACATTGCATAAACCATCCGATGTACCCAACGTCGACTTGTTAATCGAGTTTTTAGAACGAGAATTAACCGCCAGCGAAATAGTTGAATCTGGCAGTAGAAATATTCAAAATGTAGGTAGTCAGAGGAAAGAGTACGTCGCTCCAACGTTCCGTCGAGCGTTGGCTGCCGGCGTGGCCAGCCGCACTTCGACTCAGGGTGCGAGCGATTCTCAACCTTCTGTCAATACGCGCAAGAACCAGAATTGTGTATGTTGCGATGCTCAACATCCATTAACAAAATGTAATAAGTTTTTGAATTTGTCACCAAGCAATAGGTATGCGTTTATCAAAAATAAAGATGTTTGTTTCAATTGTTTACACAAAGGTCATAACGTTTCTCAATGCAAGTCGAGTTTTGTTTGTCGTTCGTGTGAAAAACGTCATCATACATTGATTCACTTTACTTCTGAAGGTGATACTAGCCGTGCGAGTGAGAGAAGTGTTTCTTTACCGCTCACGGAGGAACGGGAAGAGAACATTCCGAGCACCTGTACTCAGCACGCTATGTCCGCGAGTCAAGCGACACAAATTAATTGCGCGTCGTCCAATGCTCCTTTTAGCACGACAAATACTGTGTTGCTTTCGACCGCACTCATCGATGTATGTGTAGGTAATGAAAAGCGTTCGACTGTCCGGTGTCTTATCGATACGGGAAGCCAGGCTTCGTTCATGACGGAATCGTGCGCACAGCGGCTAGGTATAAAGCGTTGTTATGCGAATGTACCTGTTTACGGGATAGGTGACACCAAACCGGTACGACCAAAAGGAAAGATTTCGTGTTGCATAACTCCGAGAAATGAACTTCAACCTTCTATACCGATTGAAGTTTTAGTATTGCCGAAACTTATTCCTAAAATGCCTAGTGTACCACTGCCTCGTATGGGGTGGGCACACATTCAAAATTTAAATTTAGCCGATCCTTTGTTTCACACTCCACAGCCGGTGGAGATGTTGTTAGGTGCAGATGTACTATCTCACATAATTTTAGGAAACGTAATAACGGGTTCGCCCGGTTCGCCGATCGCTATGAACAGCGTTTTCGGTTATTTGTTGTTGGGAAAAATAGCGTTCAACTCTCCGACTCCATCCTCAGTTCAAGCTTGTTTTAGCTCATTATCCGATGACGGCGACTTGAAACGATTCTGGGAACTGGAGTCAGTGCCTGAGGTGAAGGCACTCATCCCCGAGGAACGGCTATGTGAATCCATATTTGAACGCTCACACTATCGTGACGTCACGGGACGATACACAGTAGCTTTACCACGTAAACCTGATGCTACGCCCCTAGGTAAATCACGAGATATTGTCCTCGCTCGGTTCCATAAATTAGAGCAACGTTTACAACGGAACCCGAGTCTTAAAATTGAGTCTCACGCGTGCTTGCAGGACTACATTAAACAAATGTATAGAAATATACTAGTACAAGAATCTGATAGGGACTTGCAACGCATTCTGTGGCGTACGTCGCCCGATGAACCCCTCCGTGATTATCGTCTGCGGACGGTAACGTTTGGTGTGAGCACTTCCCCTTACTTAGCTCTTCGTACCATTAAGCAATTGGCTTGTGACGAAGCATCTAATTTTCCCCTAGCGGCAAAGGTTTTAACCGACCAAGTGTTCGTCGACGATGTGGTCGCGGGCGCGAGCGATGAATCACACGCTCTGGTATTACAAGAGCAATTGTTAGGTATTTGCAAATCACTTGGGTTTGAACTACGTAAATGGCACAGTAACTCGCCGGCGATACTCGCCGCGGTTCAGGCGCCAGAGGTTCATGGTGAGCGGCGGGAAGAGGTGCCCTTTGCTCCCATGGAACATGACCATCAAACCAAAATAAGAGACTCAAGGGGACTTTTACCCTCCACATTCTTACAGAACGACATGTGGTTTCACGGCCCAGCATGGCTCCGTGAGGATCCTACTGCGTGGCCAGTATTTAAAAGTATCCCTAGCACTGGTGAGGAGAAACGTAATCAACCGGCCGCGTCTGCATCAGCTACGCTGATCGACGATGTTGAGGTCATAAACCAGTTTTCAACCTTGAGTAAACTATTGAGAATTACTTCTTATATTTTTCGCTTTTACTATATTCTTAAATCGCGCGTCAACAAGGAAAAGAGTTCCTATCCTAGTTACATCACAGTCCACGAGTATAAACTCACGCTTAATCGTTTCATTTATCTAGTGCAACACCAAGTGTTTCATAAAGATTTTGAAAACATTTCACAGGGTAAACCGCCCTCAAACCAATTGAGACGTCTTAATCCGTTTATCGATGATTCGAGTTTTTTGCGAGTCTCCGGACGTCTACATAAATCCCTTTTGTCGTACGAGTCAAAACATCAATTAATTTTACCCAAAAAACATCCTCTTACGATTTTAATAATTGACGATGCCCATATTACGCATCTTCATGCGGGCACTCAAGCCGTTCAATATTTACTTTTACAAAAATATTGGATTTTATCTAGCCGAGATATAATACGTAAACAAATCTTTCGTTGTGTGCGCTGCTTCCGTGTGCGTCCGGTACGTCTACAGCCTGCGATGGCGCCGCTCCCAGCGGTCCGGCTGCGACCCGAGCGCCCATTCATGAAAACAGCTGTTGATTACGCGGGCCCGTTTTACATGCGAGCTAATAGGGTTCGTAATGCTAAAATCATCAAATGTTATGTCGCCGTGTTCGTGTGTATGAGTGTGAAGGCTATACACTTGGAGCTCGTATCGGAGCTATCTACTGAGGCGTTCTTAGCAGCCCTGCGCCGATTTACATCGCGCAGAGGTTTGTGCAGCGACATTTACTCTGATTGCGGAAACTTCCAGGGTTGTCATAACTATTTGAGAGATTCGTACGAGTTTTTAAAAAATGACTCTGTTCAATGTGCTTTGAATTATCAAATCTTGAAACAGGGCAAATGGTATAAGGATCGCGGTGCTCCTATCTGTGTAGGCGACATTGTTGTGGTATGCGACGATAATCTTCCACCACTCCAATGGAAACTTGCTCGTGTTCATACACTCCATCCGGGCTCCGATAATAAGGTGCGAGTTGTGACTTTGCAAACGGGCAAGAGTCTATTCAAACGAGCGATCGTAAATATTGTAAACTGCCTTTAGAATGATTATTGTTTACGAATTCGTAAAATTAGTTCCTAAGTTTTAATTACCTATACTAGTTGTTTACAACAACCTTAGATCAAGTTTAAGTTTATAGATTGAATAACTTTCTGTTCATTGAGTTTTCGTGTTAAAAGAACTTACAGTCTTTTAAGGTGAGCGGCATGTTTCGTACTGAAACAGATTTCTTTTCTTTTTATTTTGAGTGTTTTCGAACGTAACTACACAAAGACTATTCCGCTTAATATTTTGTGTTGGTACGAGATTATTATGGCCCACGACTTTGGGTGGGCCAACCGGAAGTCAGTCGTCCTTCAAATGCGCGTGCGAGCACTTGTCGCGTCGCGGTGTTTTGAGCTTTCACCGGTAGCTCCATTTCGTGGACGCCATTCCCATCCTCGGAGACGAGCTCCAGGATTAAGTGTAGTGTGGATTGCCTGATCACACCTCTATCCCGGAGGAAGGTGATACGGGATCAGAAGAAACCGCCCCATCGGCGTCCTATGGATATATCTCTGTGCACCATCATTCCCCATCTACCCCGAAGACAGCGCTGATTACACACCCGAGAGGCCATTGACGGATTTCCCAAGTAAGTTCGTAGGCCATAATATCTCCCCGTAACAGCACGAAATACATTCAATCAGAAAGTTAGTCATAAGGTAACTGATATCTAGAAATTCAAGCGATTAAAATTTTCCCTATTTATATTAATAATTCTTCGCGTGAATTCTACTTTGGTGACACATAGCGTGATGAGCACGAGATGCACGTGAAAGATTAGATGCCTAGTCGTAGTGCAGTAGTCGAACTAGTCATTCCTTATTGGTGGAGGTAAACGTGTCGAATAATAAAAGACCTAATATTAATAACCACAGATAACAATGTCCTAAGTCATGCACGAAAAGCATTTTTCTTTAAATTCAGTGTTTTTCATAATTCCCAAATGTACCTACAACAAAGGTTTACATTTTGTACCTTTTTAAGCTAAGCTTTATATATTAACTAGCTGTGCCCTGCCACGCTTCGCTGTGGCACATTCGCACATTCGCTGATATGTCACTGATGAAAAACAGATAAAAACAATCTTTGATGCGGATTACATATCATGCTAAAATTTCAGCTCGATCGGTGCAGAACTTTTTGAGTTTTTGAAGCGTACACAAACCAACCTAACATTTTTACATATATAGACTAGCTGTGCCCTGCAACGCTTCGCTGTGGTACATTTGCACATTCGCTGATATGTCACTGATGAAAAAAAAAAATAGATAAAAACAATCCTTGATGCGGATTATATATCATGCTAAAATTTCAGCTCGATCGGTACAGAACTTTTTGAGTTTTTGAAGCGTACACAAACCAACATAACATTTATATATATATAGATATATAAAGAGTTGACAATTCAAAGTCAAAACACTTTACAACCAACACTCTACCAGTCTCTAACTCTTTACCAGTCATAAATACTTTTGACTGATCATCATCATCATCAACAACCCATAACGTCCCTCTGCTGGGCACGGGTCTCCCCTCACTTTCGTGAGGAGGATTAGGCCATAATCCACCACGGGGCCAGACCCGGATTGGTGGATCACATACCTACCTCCGAAATAATTCTCGGGTAGTTATGTGGGTTTCCTCACGAAGTTTTCCTTCACCGAAAAGCGAGTGATAATTACGTACATATGTTTTACAAGAAACACATTGGTACGTGCCTGCGCTGGGATTTGAACTCACGACCTTCTGCATGGAAGGCGGACGTTCTCCCACTAAGTTACCTCCGCTTATACTGCTGACTAATACTGCTGTCTAAAAGTTAGCAAAAACACGTGAAAAAGCCTAAATGTAAAATTTAAATAGTTGTAAAAGCTGCTCGTGCATGACTTAGGACATTGTTATCTGTGGTTATTAATAATTATATTAGGTCTATTATTATTCGACACTTTACCTTTACCAAAAAAGAACTATGAACTAGGCTTTCGACAATAGAATCTATGGACTTAAATTTAAGAATTTTAATTATGAAACTTGTTTGAGTTAACAGTTTAGGCTGCAACAAATTATATTTACATTTAATTGATCTTCTTTCTAAGATGGTAAAGTACTATATTCTATACTAGCTGCGCCCCGCGGTTTCACCCGCGTAGTTCCTGTTCCCGCATGAATATGGGGATAAAATATAGCCTATGTTACTCGCTGTCAATGTAGCTTTCCATTAGTGAAATAATTTTTGAAATCGGTGCAGTGGTTTAACCGAAACCTTACATATTTCCAATCAAACTTTCATCGCCTATTTTTACTTTACCCCATAAAGGGTACATATTTTACAAACTATGAATGTCATATTTAATTTTATTTAATCAAAAGTCTAATAAATAAGTTTAAATCCTATAGCTTCAAAAATGACGAAACTTCCATACAAAATTTCTTAGGCTCTAGACTATCTCTGTACCAAATTTCATTTCAATCGGTTCAGTAGTTTAGGCGTGAAAGAGCAACAGACAGACAGAGTTACTTTCGCATTTATAATATAAAGTAGGGATTATACTCGTAGAAGTACAATAGTATACCAATGGACTATTATAGGAGCACGTGCGGTTCACAAGCCAGAGGCGCTAGGTTCAAAACCTTGGCTCTGCACCAGTGACTTATCTCCTACGTTAGGTATGCACGGACTGTAATCGTCGAAGAAAAACTTTATGAGAAAACCGTCCAAGAAAAAAAAAGCTACTTACTTCAAATTATTTCATGACGCAAGAGTAATTGTAATGCCCCAAGATAAGGGTTTCCTGCAAACCCATTATCAGCGTTACAATAATTGATTTATTAATTAACTCACGACCTCTATTAATGGCCAGTTTATCAGAAGCACGCGTTCCTCGCCGAGAAACGAGAGGTTTCTCGGAAACTTAGACAACCGCAACCGCAATTTACGGAAACAGGTTGCAGCTGGATTTAAGGTCATTACTAAGAACTAGTTTTATAAGTTAACTTTTCTATGACATAAACTAGTTTGGAGGCCTTGGCACTGGCATACCAATATGACCCTTAAATTCATTAAGGGTCGGTTAACACAATAAAAACGATTTCTTGGAACCGTTACGCACTTTAAAAATGTACAGTTGCATCTCACGGTTTCATCCGCGTATTTTCCGTTTTCCCCTAAGAACCCTGGATTTTCCTGGCTATAAAATGGCCTATAGCAATAGAAGATGATGTAGCTTCCTATTGGTTATAGAAATATTAAAATTAATTGCCAGCATCAAATCGATAGGTCCAGAGATTATCTTCTGCAAGAAACAATCTGACAAACTTTACCTCTTTATGATATTAGTATAGAGGTACCTATATATTGGGTTCCCAATTTTCCCACAGCTGGTACATAATCGTCGGTCTTTTCTCTGAGATAGAATCTTTCTTGATGATCTTGAATTTTTAGATTCTTTGACGTGTCCAATTTATGACGACCTTTTCTCCAGTTCGAAGAACTATGTTATTCTGTGGCCCCAAATGTCTCATTTTGTGATTTGTAGATAACTTTGGTTCTCTGTTTTATTGTTTTTGAATTGGATGTGAAAAATTAAGAATATAAGCTTTTTTAGAAGTGCGAAAAGCTTGTCCCGATTACGCTTCGCAGTCATTTCGCACGTAGCTTTGCTACGACGCTACGCCGTAGCGGCCGGGTTGAGGGAACGGGGCTACGGTACTACACGGAAGCGGAAGTGAAATCTTTGTCTGTGAAGTCAAAATTAAAATGTATAATTTTCTTTCAAGTAAAAACAGTGGTTTTCTACGTTAGCTGTAAATCGATAACATTTAGCACATTTGCAATTTACACATTTACAAAATATTAAATTCCTTGGCGTAATTTTTTAGTTAATTTATAACAATTATTTTTTTTATACCTAAGGCATTTTACCCTTTTTTTTTTTTTTCTTTTTGCTCTATCTCTCTATCTATTTGTTAAAAAAATGTTTAAATATAATTTTGGGTTTTATTAACATCTTCAATTTGCTATTAATGACGAAATTCCAAGGAAAACTCATAATCCCATTGAAGAATTTTCATATCAGAAGGGAAAAACCATTAATGACCGTCATTACATCCTCTGGTGGAATGTCTAATCAATCAGATAAAGCTATCGGCTGTTTGCGGTCACTACTAAAACAATAAGTACCTATTTTACCTAATTACACGGTATTGTGACGAAAAAAGGTGCGTCGGGGTAATCGCTCAAATCTAACCAAACCAACTTTTATAAATTTTACCAGCAGTTTTAACATGTTCACTGCTGAAAACACAGACGTGTTTAACCGTAACTGTTGTTTTAACCACTTAGACTCGTAACGCGCTCGTTTTGAATTATCAATTGAACTGTCGAAATAACGTGCGGGAACCCAGCGCGTTTTGATAAGTTGTGATGTTCAAAATAAGTTTTAAGCGCGTTTAAGCATCACGCGTTTCTGGAAAGAAATCTCATTTGGCATAACAATGGTCATTTTGTTTGTTGTTCCAATAAACGTGCTATCTTTTTTTTTATTTTGTTATTGGTCTGATATTTAAACATGTCATGCCTATAATATATTTGAAGTATTCAAAGGCGATGATCTCACTGCCGAATAAAGTTATGACACGTGCGGTTGCGGTCGCGCGCCGTGAGCCTTTCATCGATCCGTTTGATTGTTTTCATTAGATTGCCTTATTATTATAGATGATAATAGATAAAAATACATTAAAGTTAAAAGATTTTATTTGAATATATGTATTTGAAGAAATAAAAAGTACTATATCGACGCTAGAAAGCGTAAACGCTGTAACCCTTTGACCGACCCGAAAATACTTTTTTTACATATTTGGAAACAAACGCTGTAACCCACATTTCAACGTCCCCTAGGAACTTTAGGATATAACCAAGGTAACAGTATTGTAGCTTTGTATGAAACACACCAAATATCCAAAATTTACGTTTTTAGGTCGAGTAGATATTAAGTTATGATTTTTTTTCAACAAAAAAAAGTTTTTTGGCTCTGGTGAACAATTTTGCGTTTCAAGGTTACAGCGTTTACGCTTTCTAGCGTCGATATGAAGAAAATATCATGAAAAGATCAAGAAGATGGCAGGTGAACGCTTACGCTTACGCTGAACGACTTGTTCGTCTCGCCACTCAGTCAAATTAAAAAAAAAAAGAATGAATAAATTGAACCTGACCTCGCACTATGTGAATCTAGTAATTCCCCTGACACATCGAAAACATTCCTTGCTTGATTCGAAAATCACCGTGAAATGCCGGCAAATTGACGTAACAAATTAAGCGTACAAAGCGTTGACCACGGGCACTTAGTGAATAAATGCTATTTTTGAACTTTGTCCGTTTTGAATTTCAACTATCATCAGTGACCGATCGTCAGTGATAACGTCACGTCACATCGACTTTCTCCTTAATAGAGACAGTAAGAAATGTGTTAATGGACACAATCTTAGCAATACATGTAAAGCGCAAATTACTCATTAGTCTTTCAGGCTAGATCGTAATTTTAATGATGTACTTATCGATAAGATGCATCATTACAAAAAAAAAACACCTACATATTGGAAAGTCATACATTGCCAAGGGTTTCTAATATAAGTTATAATACGCTTATCAAGATTTAATTTTCCCTATATAAAAATTAAACTAAATAAAATTTAATGTTTGTCAGTTTCCGGACCCCTAAAATAACTAGGTAACGCGAACGCTATTACAGTTTTTGCAGCTCACGGATATTTATATTAGTGGGTTATCCCTGCGATTGAGTGCTTAATTATCTGTGTACATTGTATTGTCTAGCTAAGGCCAATTTTACGCGTTTTTGTTCACTTTTGGCGATGTCGGTTGATGGAGGCTTGTGAGTCAGAATTCGGAATCATAATATTGCCATAAATACCATAGAGCTAGGAATAACATAATAAACTTATATGTATACTGCAATAACATTTATGTAGGTGTGTATGAATAGTTATGCCCTACAGCTGCCCCGCGTTGGATCCTCAAAGCTGTCCATGATGATGATGATGATGATGAAAGAGTATCCAGTGTTCCAAGACCTAAATTAGTATTTATTATATTCATGCCTATCTGTTCTCATTAAAATCCGTTAAGCCGTTTAAACGCCGAGTTGTAACAAACATTACGCACACAAACTTAAAAAAACAATTAACAAAAACTAAAAATTAAAATGGCCGCCGTATGAAATTCCCCCCATTCCCAAAAGCACGTGTCCACACGGATCTGTCCGTGATATCTTTTTAACAAGGTTTTTTACTGCGCTGTCATTACTTTTTTAGTGAATGCATGCTAATTTGGCTCGAAACGCATGTACCGACGGAACTGTGTCAGGTAAATCCGTTGGGCGGCCTTGGCTAGTTTTTTTGTCTGTGGTTTATGTTATGTTATGGTAGAGAGGTGCTCGATGCCACCGTGACGTAAACTATCTGTGAACCCATGGTGTACCTACAAGGTTGGCGGTTGAGTCGCTGGATTTACATTGCCCATTTGTGAGAGAAAAAAAAAACGAAAATTTAAAAAATGACGTTCTCGTAGAGTTTCTTGGTGTTATTTTCTCTGACGGGCCTATGCCCGAAGCACGTTCATTTCTTTGTGCGAGATTCAGCCACGAACCAACGCATAAAAGGGAAATTTCCTATTTCAAACTCAAACCATTACCAGTTTAGTTGATCATATTTGATTTATTTGTTGTTTTTTCTCTGTAGGTAAATAATATGAGACTAATTGTTTGACTGATAAGAGAGCTATATTTTTGCCTAATTTACAATAATTAAATAAATGATTTGAGTTTTGAGTTGCGTATTTATAATAAGCTGTGAATTCTGTTTTCAAAATCAAAAGGACTTATTTAATCGCAACTAGGGAAAGCTGCTCTCTTGTATAATATTATAATGGGTCCTTCTCATAGGTCCTTGATTTTGAAATTTATACAATTAGGTTTTTTATTTGTTGTCGCCAATTAATGTTTTACTTTTTCATAGGCTCTGCAAATCTATACTAATATATAAAGCTGAAGAGTTTGTTTGTTTTTTTGTTTGAATGCTAGGATCTCAAGATCTACTGGTTTGAATTGAATAATTCTTTGTGTTGAATAGTCCATTAATCGAGGAAGGTTAAATGCTATATAACATCACGCTACAATCAATAGGAGCGGAGCATCGATGAAGAATGTGGCAAAAACGGGAAAAAAATATTTACTATATCACAATAACCAGTATCTAGTATCGCTTGTTTACCTATTGTAATTCTTCTGTACTGTGTTTAATTTTGTTTCTGGTGTACAATAAAGAGTTTTTCTATTCTATTCTATTCTATTCTAGATAGCGTCAATTCAAAATACCAAGGAAGAAGCTAAGAGTACCACCCAACGTAGGATCTAGAAATCTAGAAAAAAAAACCGTCCGACATCCAGATCTGAGGAGACCACAACGAAACTCGTTTTCATAGAGCACACACACTACTTACTACCAACAAGAGGAAATCTAAATCCATTAGAAACGTACAATTTCAAACAATTCGTAACAAACCACATAAAGATCATGAAACGGGGTCGCCGTGATGTGTTCTGCAAGATCTCCGGGCATTCGGTGTTTCCGCTTGAAATGTGGCCAACTATCCCGAATATTTCCCTTTTCCATTAATATAAGATCTAATTTTAGAACGCTCCGCGTAATGCAAGTCATAACTTGGGAAAAGTCGGATTTACAGCTTTGATCAAGACTTATTTGTACTTATTATGATGGTGGAGACGTTGTATATTTGCGTTTTATTTATTTGACTGAGTGACGAGACGAGTAAGTCGTTCACCTGATGGTAAGCGCTACGCCTGCCCATAACAGTCAGACCACCACCCAGAACAAAGGTTTTTTTTTTCATATTTTGCGTCAAGGTAAATCTAAATTTGGTTCCTTTCCTGGAATCTGGACGAGTTGGAAATATCCTGAAGCGTGTAGGTACCAAACGCTGCTTAAGGGATCTTCACTGATCTTGAAAGGATATTCAATAGAAAAGTTAAGCAAGTATAAGGAAAAGAATTTTTTCAAAAAATATTGGCGCACACTTAACCTTTGAATATGACCACGTGATTCCCACGTGTTTTATTGCCTAATTAGTTGATGTAGACGACTGACAAAGGGCATTAGAGTTACGGCAAACCTCCAGCAGTTATGCCGTGGCGTACGTGAGATTATTTTTGGATTGCAGCATCAGATTTAGTCCAATCCACGGTAATAGCCCCTAGGAGTGTAAACATTAGCTTTAATTAACCACAGCCGACCGTTACGCATGCGCGTGGGCAATCGGGGCAGATTCATAGCCGCCATCTTTGTTTATGTTTTGCCGCGAACTCCGACATGTTTGTTTTCCAACGGTCGATTTAGAGAAAATTCACTACGATCGCTGACAGACGTGTTATTCCTAACTTGTTTAAGTGCATTCATTTAGGATTTTTACTATCGATTGAACCAATTTTCAAACTGTTGATCTCGAACTGGGAGTATTAACAGGTATTTTATATACACGTGAATTTTAAAAAGAGAATTCGTACTAAAATTAGGTGCAAATTGGTAAACATCGGGAATTTCTGGTTAAAAATAATTAGCTATTTTTGCCACCTTCAAAAAATAACTTTGCTGGTTTTGCCCTCATTTGTTTCAGTTCATTCTAAGAGAATAAATAGGAGATATCACTTGTAAGGCATCACTACACCGTTTTATCGTGTCTTGTGACGAGGTCTTCATTAGAGCTTTGCATCATGAAACTTTCTTCTCACAAATCAATATTCCTACTAGACGTTAATTCGCTGACAATTTTATTTACAGAAACGAAGATAAACCGTTTCCGGTGTACAAGTAAGTAGTTAATATCTCTATATACTCTTTAAGACACGCCTTTTTATAACTAAGTCTAGTAACAAATGCTAATATCATGAGCCTTGAATAACTAGATGGGTAGCCATAAAATAATCATCTCTAGTTAAAACCTGAAAAACGAAGAGGTAAAAAGCACTTAAAAGAGTCGTAAAAAGATTGCGGATACCCGAAGCTTGCTTTCCAGACGCTAAAGTAATAACCCATCAATTAATTAGGTGGAAGGCACTAATAAAGGCGGTTTATTGCTTAGATAAAGTGTACGTACGGTAGAACTCCACGGTTTACTGTAACCCGGATAGTTCAGCCGGCAGTTACGGAAAATCCCCCGCTTGTGCTCCTAACACGCATTTGCACACGTTAACCGCCCATTTCAACGTTTTTAACCTGCGGCAAATACTTTTGTTCTTACTCATTTCACCAGAAACAAATTCCATCAGGTAAAATGTAAATATACATTACCGAAATTAATTTTACTCGGCGCCCACGTCGGGTAACCGAGAATGTACAAAACAAGTTATTTCTCTTTGTGCAGACCGGTTAAGAATAACCGGAGATATACATTTTTTAATCGGTCACGAGAATTATGGAGTAACGAATCCATAAACCGAAGTTAACAAGAGCGTCCAATAGTGCAAATATTTTTTTGGGTCGTCTCGGCTGCGTATTGTAATGTCAAATATTTTGAAATTCCTTCGCGTATTTATGCGCTCCGGTGGTGCGTCGGCAAACTCGAGCGTAGTTTGTAAGTATCTGCGATATTGTTTTAACATGAGTATTAACATTTTTGTGCTTACTCTTTTAGTATATCTTTAGAAGTATTGGAATGATGACAATCACCAACATTTAAAATTTACTGCAGTAAAAACACATCCAGTACGTCGGTATTTACATTTGCAGCATGGCATTCGTTGCCAATTTGTAGTAACCATACAAAAATTAACACGATCTTTCAATAAACGACATATTGCTAAAAACCTTTGGGCTAGGGAATTATTGTTTCAGTTTGGTAAGCAACCTTTCTCATACAGAAAGCGTCGTAAACTTATTTATGAGTGTTCCTACAGCAGTGCCAGACAGTCAGCCCCACAGATTTGGCGTGTTTACCACCTTCGACCACATGGCGACTAGTCAGCACTAGATGAGATAGTCACCAATTGCCAGTCAATGTAACTTTTTATTTATTTGATTGAGTGAAGAGTCGTTCACCCGATGGTAAGCGCTACGCCTGTCCATAACAGTCACAGCACCACCCAGAACCCTGCATTGCATAATCTTGCGCGGCACTGCACTGCGCTCGTCACCCTGAGACATCGGCTCTAAAGTATCATATGCCCAGTAATTTCGCTGGAAACAATGCCCTTCAAACCGGAACATAGTAATGTTTGCATACTACTGCTTGGCGGATGAATATCTGGCAATGGTGTGTTACTTCCCCAGGCGGTTTCTTCTAGAAGTGGCCTCCCACTACAGACTTAAGAAAACAATAACTCTTACCAACAATCCTTGATGTGTGTGGTAACTGGTAACCCAGAAACCGGACTAAAAAGCGAAGTTGCCGGTTAAGAAATAGACCCTTTCATGTTTGCAAGAATCAAGACTGATCCCATAAGCCAGTTTACGACGTAAGACGGAGTGACTCACGCGCAATGTTTACGGTGTACTGATGGATGGTAGGACTAAAGCGTAGGCCCGACCAAATACCGGCGTGATGCTGCATTGTTATCTTTAGGATGGGCGTGACGTGCCGTTAACGTGACGTGACGTCAGACACGTGTGAACCGCACCCGGTTCGACGATGGCGTCCGAAGGACAGATGCTGGATAACTTTGGTAATTGGATTAGCGTGACACGTTTGATAGATGGTTACGCATTTGAACACTAGTATACCATAAGCTCTGTTGGTTAGAATATGAAAAATCATGACAGATAGTGACGAGCGATAGCCACACGTAGAATTTATCTTATATTTCTACTAAGAAACTCTGTTATCCCCTTCCGGCACGTAAGGAATCGGGACCTAACTTTAAAACAAAAAGTTATTATTAACTTCAAATCTGTTTTATTATCATCGTAATAAATAACAAATTATCTATAATAAATACAGCAGTATTAAGGCATATTTACACTTCTTTACGTATTATTTGGAACATGTTCATAAATACTTTATTTATTTCTAATCATGTACGAGGTATCTGGTATAAAGTGGGAAGAAAAACTTTTTTAAGTTCAGGTTAGCGCCTACTTATGTCTAGAAGCGTCGAATGAAATAAAAAATACTACATCATGTGATTAATTGTATTTGTACCCTTATTCTAATAAATATTATTCATTATCATTTTTATTTTTAACAATAGGACTGCAGAAACTGACCTAAGTACATAATAAATACACTTTCGCTGCAGTTGTGGCCTTAATCGGACTTAATCGAAAGCGCCATCTACTGGAATTAATTGACAACGAATTTTCATTTATGAGTCTACTAGTTATAGAAGAAAGAGAGAAAAGATATCTCGCTGTCAATAGCCGAAGTATCACGTATAATCTATCTTTGTTGCACCATTTCCACAGAAGGCTTATCAGTATGCGTACGACACACAGAAAAACCAATCTACACCGTTCTATCCGCTTCCCAGCAATTGGGAGGACAATCGGGAGGCCAACCAATATCACACGGCCATATGTAAAAGACAAACGGTTTGTATGAACAGTAATACTGGCGAGTCTATCTTTGTTAGACACATCCTGCGCATGAACAGTTTAGGTATTGGGAAATAATCAAAACCGAAGACTTCGAATTTCAATAGCTAACTGACTTGAGGCATTCCGGACACTCCATACAAATAAATTATTTGACAACCCACACATATAAATGAGGTTTGTACGCGCACCAAATGCGCGTTTAAGTACGCAGAGATACTACGCGACCTCAACAAACGACAACCCGCTAGTATGAAGGTTCATACTAACCCGTGTCTTTTGTCAGTTGGGCGTGTAGCATTGACAGCCTCCCGATTGCCCTCCGGAAAGCGGGTAGAGGCGCGGGGGTGGAAAGCGGCCACTCTGTATTTAGAACTATATTTATGTGTGCATAAGGTTCAATGTTGCAGAATCTATTCTGAACTGTAAATGAGGCCACAGTTGATATGTTTGAATAGATTATTTCGTCTATTTGTAATAAAAGTAAAAGATTTTTCCCTAAGAAAATCGTAAAACTTAAATTTTTTTGGAATTATTTTCTTCTATTTCATTTGCACTTTATATTATACAATAATAATATTATTATAAAAGATTTCATAACGGTGGTTATTTATTTTATTGGCATATCTAGTATAAAACCCATTTATTTCGTTACGTACAGTAAATACGAATTTTTATTTAACTAAAATGTTAAAATTTCGAACTATTTAACACTATTTAAATAAGTAATTTGTGCGTATTATGCATTTATTATACAATTTTATTTGGTTAATTATATTTAAATTACAACTATTTATATATTTATAATGCTAGAGGAAACTGGTGATCCATTTATTAAGTACCTATACAATATTGTGCTATGTTATTATTACTATAATAAAATAAAATATCGAATGAAATCAAATGTCAGTCTTTGTGAAGACATTTTACATTAAAATCAGGTCCCGATATTATTAAAATCCACAGTTTGTTTGAACCCGGTAAAAACAGATCAGCGGCGATATAGTACGCGCAACGGATCTTGACCGCTCTGAAGTTAGCCCCTCGATTCCCCGGGGAAGGCGGTCACAACGAAGTGTGACAAGGGGTGGGAGAAGTCATACATGTCGTGTTAAAGCACTGATATTTTATCGCCTATCCCAGTTTAGCGGGTCCTGAATTTTCTCTTAACTGGCAGACAGTTCGCACTAAAATCAGACTTATGAATGTTTAGAAATCACGAATAATATGTTTATATAAAAAAAAAACCTTCGGCATGAACAAGCCTAATTTGGTTTCGAGAAAAACGAGTCGACCAATTCACGACAAGACGCGTCATAAAAATTGCAGTGCGATCTAAAAATGTACAATACAATGTCCTATGCGGCACTGCACTGCACATAGTTCATAATAATTTTGCAATAAATTATTTTGGTCCTCTTACATTTATTGCTTATATTGACTGATCAATAAAATTAGGACTAAGACATTGTGAAAAACTTACATAAATTCCGTTGAGGATTTTGCAATCTCAGTAATGTAAGTAGGCAACTTTATACAGCGCGTATCTGTGACATAAATGTGTTATCTGCCGTTCAATATGTTGAGGAGATAATACGTTTTTGTCGCTAACAAGGTATTGGTATACTTTTCATGTTCACCGTGTTATTGACACTGGCGATGTTAATTTGTTTGTTCTACAAAAGGACAAAAAACTCATTTAGATCAACCAACATATTATTTATCTGTGTAATCCTTAACCGTAAGAGTTTAATTTCTAACATATTCGATTAGGAACATGATATGGAAGTCTCATTAGTTCTTTTTTTCAGTTCCAATGATAATATAGTTGAACTGTAGAGCAATTAATTAACCGTTGATTAACTTTCATACAGCCGGTATGTTGTAAATGGCCGTTAGTCTTTCAAGAAACCCTGTCTCAATACCTTCCCCGCTGATTTCACTGCGAACATCTCGCGCTACCTCCCTTTCCAAATGCCTTATATCCCCTAAAACTTGGCCGTTAGACACTATTGATCCATTATATTCTTTCCCTTTCTCGACATGAGTAAAAACGTGCATTTTCCCATCAGTATTCTCAGTTCTGTATGGAACCTTTTCGGTTCCTACATTGTCCAAATTGGGACTCCTAAACATAGGCCTCAGTACTGCTAGGTCCCGGTGCGGTTGGTCCTCTTTGTACACGATTTGAGGTTTGAAAGGATTGTCACTCTCACTGTACACGGTTTTGAACTTATCATTCTCACTGTACACGGTTTTGAATTTATCACTGTCACTGTACAAGTTTTTGAATTTGGTGTATTCCGCTCGGTTGTCGTAAACTTCGACATTGTTTGTATACTCGTCGTTTATTTTAAAATGGCCGTCTCGGTTCTGAACTGTCACGTTCGGAGCACCTTTCTTCGGTGGGGATTTTTTGGGTTTCTTGGCTTTTTCCTGTACTGGCGGTTTAGTTGTGGACGCGAGGGCGACTTGTTTGATCTTCTTCGGTGGAATTTCGACTTTCTCTTCCTTAGGCTCGACCATTTTGGTTTTCTTTTGAGTGTCCTTGGCTTTGGGTTTGTGTTCGTCGAGGCGCAGGCGCATCTTGTCGTGAACTAGCATATGTCGGCGCAGGTCGAATGCGGACCGGAAGCATTTCTCGCATACCTCGCATTTGTACGGCCGGTCGCCTGCAAAAACAAAAGAAAGTCTGATAAGAGACAGTTATCTACTCTAAAAGGCTACAAACAAGACGTATGACATTATGCCATGCTAGTTAACTTTGACAACAAATTAAGTCCAATGTTATCCTTATCACTTGCTAGATAGGCAACTATAGTCTCAATTAGCTGTCAAAGTTGACAGATGTTCTGGAAACCGACCATCACTAACTGAGCTCAAAGTTCAATTGTCATACACAATCATTATTTTGTTCCCAAAATGTTATTTTAATTTTCATTATTTTGTTAAAAAAATGTGTATATAAGCCAGATTATAGTTTATGCTACCGACAGGAGCTGGTCCTTTCAATATGGTGGAGAATGATCCTACCGACTGCGCCACTGCCGACCGTACGTACCCGTGTGCGTCCGCATGTGCGTGAGGCGGTAGGAGGAGGCGCGGAAGGTCTTGGTGCAGTAGTCGCACTTGTAGTTCCGCTCGCCGGTGTGGATGCGGACGTGGATGTTCAGCGAGTACTTCCGCGCGAACTCTTTGCCGCAGAACTCGCACTTGAAGTGTTTCTGTTGGAATATGAAATATTATTATCTATAGTAAAGACTATCAGTAGTACATAATGCTGTAGGGAAAGGTAGGAAACGGTCGGAAAAAAGGTCGTGATAGGCGGTCGTGGTAATTATCATCAGACAAATGACCTGCTCAACTAGTAAAAACGTACCTTATCAGTATGCAGCGATATCTTGTGGTACTTGAGATCGGTCCACTGGCGGAACTCCCGGCCGCAAACGTCACACTTGTACGGCCGATCGCCATTGTGCACGCGTTTGTGGATCTATAGACAACCAGATAAGGTTAAAGATAGGTTACCATTAACGAAACTAGACCCCGGACACTCCATACTTAGAATCAATTTGACATTTCACACATATAAATAATGTATGTACACGCGCCAAACGCGTGTGGAAGCATTTAAAGATACTACGCGACCGAACCAAAAGACAGCCCGCAAGTATTAGTCATTTGACAGACCTCCCGATTGCCCTCCGGATTGGTGGGTAGAGGTGCGGGGAAGCGGATCGCGGGGACGGAGCGTCCATTCTTTATTTATTCATTTACAGTTTAAAATAGTAAGAATTATTTTAGGAAATATGTTAAGAATACATCTAGGTTCGCAACAACGGTTCTAAAATTGTCATTAATGACGTCGACATACTGGAAATGATGTATAAAACTATTGAACATGTTACAACGAGCTAGTCGAGGGCGCGTGGTACAGCAGGCTGTCGCGGCGCGACAACCGTTACCCGGCGACCTTGAGAGCTGACCTTGAGAGCGCCGTGCGTGTAGAAGCCCTTCCCGCAGTCGCGGCAGGAGTGCTGCTTGCCTGCGTGCGACAGCGCGTGGTACAGCAGGCTGTCGCGGCGCGACAACCGTTACCCGGCGACCTTGAGAGCTGACCTTGAGAGCGCCGTGCGTGTAGAAGCCCTTCCCGCAGTCGCGGCAGGAGTGCTGCTTGCCTGCGTGCGACAGCGCGTGGTACAGCAGGCTGTCGCGGCGCGACAACCGTTACCCGGCGACCTTGAGAGCTGACCTTGAGAGCGCCGTGCGTGTAGAAGCCCTTCCCGCAGTCGCGGCAGGAGTGCTGCTTGCCTGCGTGCGACAGCGCGTGGTACAGCAGGCTGTCGCGGCGCGACAACCGTTACCCGGCGACCTTGAGAGCTGACCTTGAGAGCGCCGTGCGTGTAGAAGCCCTTCCCGCAGTCGCGGCAGGAGTGCTGCTTGCCTGCGTGCGACAGCGCGTGGTACAGCAGGCTGTTGCGGTGCGAGAACACGCGCGAGCACGCGGCGCACGAGTACTGCCGGCCCGCCGCGGCCTGGCGCGGCCCGCCCGGACCCTGCGCGCCCTGGACACGGCTCGGGTTAAACAGCGTCGCGCGAGCTTGCGACGAGACCGCGCTATCTCCTCGACGCATCGAACGTGAGATAATACGTTCTTGTCGCAAACGAGCGATGGATCAAAACGGCTGAAGCCGTCGAATGAATTGAGCTACCCGAGCACAGTTGTAAAATTTATTCTGTACATTGAAGAAATCGATCCAAAATTATAAAAAATTTGGGGGGACCAAAAATCAGAATGGAAACTAAATACTCTTTGTATGAAATTTACACTATTATTAAAAAAGCAACAAAAAATAAATACTCTGTGGGAGATCTTCTTACTTTCACTTGTATGTCTTGACAAGTGTTTATTAAATTCAGTATTTTTCTAAAAATCTACTTTTCTTACCTTTGCCTCGCAAAGTTCCATATCGTCTTTCCGTAGAACTTCCTGTTTGAGCAAATGCCCTTGACTATGTTCACTGTTTTCGTGTTCATTGTGATCATGAACATCATCATTGTGATCATGGCCATGATCGTTCAGCCTGTTACTATTAGCATGTTCACTTTGACCATAATCACTGTGTACATGACTAGGTTCGCTGTGTTCGTTGCAATCTTCATTGTGTCCGTGATCATTTTCGAGACCGTGAAAGCGTTCATTGTGCCTGTGATCATGTTCACTGTGTCTGTGATCATGTTCGCTGAAGCCGGGCCCGTGTTGGGTGTGCCCACGACTGTGTTCATTATCTCTGTGATCGTGATCATTGTGTCTGTGATCGAGTTCATTGTGTCTACGACCATGTTCGCTATGGTCATGCTCTGTGTGTTCTTGGCTGTGTGTTTGTTCATGATCGTGGCTGTGTCCGTGATCATGATCGTGGTCGGGGTCTTGGTTGTGATCGCCTACATCGTGGTCGGGCATCATGCTGTCAGCAAAGTTGGCGTTGTCTGACACCTCACTGTCGAATATCCTTTGGAGGACTTCCTCTGTGGGTACGAGAGCAAACGTTTTTATGGTATGTTTGGTCATGTCATGATAGAAATTTATTTATTTTCAACTATTTCTTTCGATAAATCTACCCCTTTACAATGACCTGCTGCACTCCCCAGGAATTAACCCCTATTTTTTTTAATTACTTTAGTCCATGTACAAAAACGAATACCTAAATAATTAAGAGACATAAGACGATTAAATGCAAAGTTTAGATTGGTTGAATTTGCACGCTTCCACTAATCTAGGAGTGTTTGTGATCACTTTACAAAAAAAGTACAGAGAAAAGTGTTAAATAGCAGTTACCTTTGAGCACTTTAAGGGGAGGTGCATCGGGCTCCCGCGCGCACACGCCGCAGTACCCCCCCGCGCACCCCCCGCCGCCGCCTCCACCCCCACCGCCGCCGCGCCCGTACCTGAAGACAGACACATATGGAACAGTTGACACAAACAGGGAAGTACGTGTCCTTTGCCAGATATACATAAGTAATAAGCGTAATCTGTTTTCGAAGTTAATAACGTTCCAATAGATTTAAAATAGAAAACTAAACCAAATTATAACAATAATGAAAACTACATATTGTTATATTTAATTGTATTTGCTTGTTTTCAAATCAGGTAAAAACTACTGCCGCTAGGAAGTACGTACCAATGTCTCGTATGTTCCTGGTGCACGTGTCCATTCTCCACCGTCAGGTGCGGCAATAACGCCTGTTCGTACGGTTCGCCGTCCCCCACGCACACTTGTATGCCAGCCATTAGATCTTCCGGCTCGCTGAATTCACCCATATCCTCTAACTGAAATGTATTTGAGATAATATGAAAAATAAATGATTGATTTTATAAAGTAATCTGTGAACACAATACATTATTGGGTTAATGTGTAATATTAACAATTAAATGCTAATTAACGTTCACAAGTGTGGGCAACTGATATAAACCCAAATACATGTCATTCTGTATTCTTGACTTGTGTCATTGACATTGAATTGTGACATTGACTGTGAATTGACTACTGGAAAAATTTAAATAATTGACACTAGCCAAATGCAAACAAAAAAAAAACCTTACCTTAGTATTACTGGAATGCGCTTCTCTCATGTGCGCTTCACACTGCTTCTGCTTCCTAAAGGTCTTGCTACACTTGCCGCAGTTGTATAGCTCCAATTTGTTTAGAGTTTCGTACAAATCTGACTTCTCTGCTTCAACAGTCGGGACTGGAGGCTCTTTGTCCATACTTGCCATGGAGTATTGCAACTGTAAGGTAGGGTACGGTTAAGGTCAGCTATTAAAGGCGAGTTTGTAGTACCTTTTACTTGTCAAAATTTTATTTAGTATATTGTTGACAATATGATCAAATTATCCCACTATTTTTTAATTTCTTTTAGTCTAGGTTCTACCACAACCACACTCCCAAAGTCTCACCTTATTGCTATTGTATGTGAGGGTCTTATCGCTGGAGGTGTAGAGTACATGTTTGTCTATGGGCTGGTACATTGTCTTTGGTACTGTGTTCTCTAAGGAGAGTTCCACGATAGAGTCCGGCAGCGTCGCTACGTTGTCTACAATGCAGTTGTTGGTCATCTGAAAGTAAATAGTTAGTCTGTATTACGTAAGTAAATTTGTTAGCAATATGATATGTCTAGAAATTGAAGGAGGCATAGAAGTTTTCCACCCTACACTCAGAATTCTCACTTTCTCGCACTTATTTTGACCCACTGCTGAGCACGGGTCTCCCCTCACTTTCGTGAGGAGGGTTAGGCCATAATCCACCACGGGGGCCTGGAGGCCTACCATGACGTTTTATAGCGATTCAGTTCAGGACCTAAACTGAGCCGCGTTGCATAATCGTACCGTGACGTATTCTTTTTTATGTTGCTGCCATTTTCAACCTAAACTGGATATAGGTTAGGTTGAAAATGGCTTATTAGCGACTCAATTTAGGTTGCTACCATTTTCAACCTTAACTGGATCCAGTTTAGGTTGAAAATGGCAGCAACATTAAAAATAAGACGTCACGGTACGATTATGCGACGCGGCTGTTTAGGTCCTGAACTGAATCGCTATAAGACGTCATGGTAGGTCTCCTGGTCCAGATTGGTGGATAACATACCTACCTCTGATATAATTCTCGGGTAAGTATGTGCGTTTCCTCACGACGTTTTCCTTCACCAAAAAGGGAGTGATAATTACGTACATATACATTACAAAAACACATTGGTACGTGCCTGCACTTAGATTTGAACTCACATCCTTCTCATTGGAAGGCGGACATTCTTCCGCTAGGCTACCACCGCTTAACTCATTATAATATTAGAGCATTATATTACCTTATCCATTGCCAAGTCAGATACAGGGTTTTCAATGATGATAGTGTGCGGTTCGTAGTGCTGCTTCAGGTGGTGGTAGAATTTCAGCTGCTCCTCACCGTAGTAGTCACCGCATATTTGGCAGATGAACATCGGTCGCACCTGCGGAACGAATTTTGCATAACTTAGGAAAAGAAACTTGAAATGTTGCCTCCGAGATGTTTCCTTCTGGCTTTCTCATAATCCATGAAAGTTATGAGGACGAGATATGCGAACTGTCGTGATGGCAGAATATTTCAACTTAATATCATTGATAGGAATGTTGAGGGGAGACCCGTGCTCAGCAGTGGGATGATATGGGTTGACAAATATTCTGTGACTTTTAGTGGTGGTCACGGTGGACCAAACAGACTCAATACACTAGTATTACATCTCACTGCAAGACAAAGGCCTCTTTACAAGGACTTCTGCAGCCAATCCATCCAATATAGGTCTAACTCGTCCCGCCATCTCTTTACAATAGTGATTGCAAAAAACAAACACCATACGAACGGTCACACCAGCAGTCACACCACCAGTCGATTATATAACTTTGGGAGAGGGGTAAGCGTGGCGGTCCTTCGGTGAGATAGTTTAGCGTGTCACCTCGTGCGACACGTGGTGCGCGTGCGGCGCGGCGCCGTAGCTGTCGGGCAGGATCTGCTCTTGCTCGGCCGGCGCCGCCGCGCTGCAGTTGATCACCACCAGCTCCTGGAAACGGTACACCGTCTTACAATCATACTCTGTACTAAGTATTAACATTACAGGACCATTCGCTACAAAACGGGAATTGCTGTACCAGACGGCCAGGCTAATGTGGGAGCGGATCCAGAGCGCTGGGCAAGGGGGTAGTTACGAAATAGGTGCCTGATCAGAGGAAACGTCTCCAAGACAGAGCCAAGAAACGATGACGTGAAGACCTTGATGCTTTTCAAGGTGGATAGTCGGAGATTGCACTTTTCCAAATATTGTGAGAGAACCTATATGATTCACGAATTGGGACAGGCCCACTTGGTAGTCTCATCCTTTACACGATAGTGAGGCGAGATCGCGAGACCCGCGCTCAGCAGTGGGCGGATATAGGTTGGTCTTGATGATATTTATTTTTGTAAAATCAAGGACCTGCTGCGGCGTGCAGTTTCCTGTATTCCGCTTCAGCTTCCTGGAGATCCTCTTCTTGTGCGGCAGACTCTTGCGGCTCTGCTGGCGGTGCTGCGCCGGCGACGCCGCCGCGCCCAGCTCCAGCGCCTGCCCGTCCGAGTCGCGGAGCAGTGCCGGCTCGTCCTGGGAATAACAGGTTATACTTAGTAACGCTACTTTAAACTTGGTATAATGTTATTTATATGTGTTTCCAAATCAGCTTATGTGTATGTAGTGTCCGGGTGTGTCTGTGGCATGATTTTTAGTTTTGTCTATGGGTTTTACCTTCTTATTCTTATCACTGAACCAGTCTGTATCGGCGCATCTCTTCATGTCTTGCAGGGGTGGTAATGTCTGCATTGGTGGTAGCTGCACCACAATTGGCTCATTTTGTTGATCCTGTATCACATATAAAAAAGCTTCTAAAGTGACTTGATGACGAATTTGATCATAGGAAAAGCGAAAATAGTTTATATATCATTGGTTATACTCTAGTTTTATGGATTACAGTAAGGCCATTGACTCATTAAAGGTTGAAAAGTTCTGGCAAGCGCTCAAATCTAAGGTATTGAAAAACAAATAATGGCAGGTTTACTGAAAATTATCTACAAAAACAGCAAGGCTAAATAGAATCTAGAGAATGAAGGCAAGGAAATGAAATTCGAAATGGTGTGCGTCAGGGAGATCTTGTGTCTCCTAAGCTTTTTCGAAGTGTTTCTGGAGGAATATTGACAATTGACCAGGAAAGATTATGAATTATCAATTAACAGTTAGAACCTGCATTTCTAATTGACTGCCTCTCAATCAACGCTCCCGCATCTCTAATATTAGTTAAGGAATGTATTAAAATAGTAAAATTCTTTTAAACTTACCAAAGCTTGTCCATTATACCTCATTGTCCCGTCTAGTATTACAGAATGGTCTACATCAGTTCTCACTTGCGCCACCTACAAACATATTAAGTTATTTGTAATTATAGGCTACAGTGAATGGGTTAGGATGGTTGGCAATACAAAGTTTAGGAACCAATAATGATAACAGGATTATTCTAGAATCAGCTTGTGCTTATTGAAAGTTTGTCAGCGCATTCTCCCAACACAGCTAAGAACAATGTAAGAAGCTCCTTCAGTGTTGTTTACCTGCCAAAGCCACGATAACCCAAACTTCATAATCGTACAAAGTTCTTACCTGTGTTGGGAGCATGCGCTGACAAACTTTCAGCTTTTATAAAATAAAGAAGGCCTGGGGTTCACAGACAGTTGCTCTATAAAGCTTTTTCATGACAAAAAATATCCTAAGGCCGGGTTTAGTGCTTGACCAACCGTTGGTACGTATGTCGGTCATGCTTGTCATTTTTTGTCATTCACGGTCGGTCGAGCACTGTCACAACTTGTGAATTTTCATACAAATGACACCTAAACCGGCCTAAGACCCCAACTATATAGAAGATTCACTTCAATAATCAAGAATGGGTCTTAATTAACTTCACCTTGTGATGTGGGGGCGGATGATGGCGTGAGTTCTGCAGCTGCGCCACTATGGCTGCTATTGGGCCCTCCAAGAGTTCCTCCCCCCATGGACCATCTCCCACTTGTTCTGTCACGGACATTTGCCTAAAATATGGAACGGCATATCAAGGATCACTTATGAATGGTTGAAACGAATAGAATTCTATATATTTTTCTGTACTGTGTCAATTATTTTTTGGTGTACAAAAAAGAGTTTTCTCTTCTATTTTATTCTAATATGACTAAATTTATTGTTAAGAACTGCGTTATAGTTAGTAAATTGAATCAGGTGTATTTTATAGTTTACTGCAAGTGCGGGAAAACACAACTGTGGTGTTAGCTGTATGGGAAAACACTACAGTATGTGCGGAACCGCACCTGTGGCTAGACAAGAAAATCGGCTCAGCAATCAAAGTGTATCACAACACATCAGTCTCATCAACCTATATTATCTGTTTATAAAGGTAGATAAATATATAGAGCTTTATTCTTTTATTCATACTGTGGTGATGTAAGGTGGTGTTCAATGGTGTAATGGTGCTTACCTGCACATCTGGGTAGTATAGGTTTGTTGGTGCGTGACAGTCACCCGGCCAGCTACAACGTCTTGAACTGTCATTGGTATACCATTTGTGTCTATGTGAACTGGCTGGAAGTTTACAAATCAAATTATTATGCTTAACATGTTCACTGCTGAAAACTCAACTGTTGTGTTTCTCATAACTTGCCACGAGTCACTAGACAAGAAAATCAGTGAAAGTGTTAATTTAGAAATAATTTAATAATTTCTTCAGGGCAACTGCTAGAGAATGCTTTTTAGCATTAAGTCCTCTATGTACGTTTTATTTGTGTGTTAATGCATAAACAAACAAATAAATAATCTACTGGTTGGTTCGAGTACTCATTGACTTAACCCCTTGATTATCACTCATTCAGTTTAAATAAAAGAAACCAAGTATATAAGCATGCAAGTACAACTATTTAGTTCTGAGGTTGGTCTCTTGCTCATAAATTAGTAAAAAAAAAACAAGTAAAATCAGTAGCAGTAGACGAGGGAACTCTCCGGCTACAAAAATTGCATAGGGGCCAATAGTACAAACCTTCCTGACCACCCCCAGATTAACGGTGTACTTAAATTTGTGACCCAACCCATAAAAACAATGAAATATATTTCGATCTCTCTTATATTTTTACACTCTTCTTTTATATGTATATTTTTACTATTCTTATATTCTGTTTTAATTAATCCATTATAAATAAAAAACGCCTCTTTTATGTACTAATTTAGCCAATATACAGGAAGTAAGAGACCTTCTAAGGCCTTGATACAATAAAAAAATAGTCATACCTAGAAAAAGCTAAGTTAGAAAACAAAGAACTGGAGTAAATGAGACCCATCATTTTAATGTTTATTACGAACCTCGCTTCCTTGGTGTGAATTAATGTAATGCGTCACAGCTTCATCCATCTTATCTTCTAGTAGATGTGGTTCTACGTTTCTCATATTTTACAAATAGAATTATCTCCTGTTTAATGTTTATATTCCGTCATCTGTAAATTCATCTTGAGGTTATTTTTCTTGACAGCTGGTTTTGTAGTTTGTTGCCGATGTTCAAGGTCACTAATTTTAAGTTCAATTTCATTGCTAATAAACTTTATTTTATAACTTAAAACTAACATTAATACTTAGATTTGTTAGAAGTTATAACATAAAACTGTTATTTTATTCATTTATTTAATTTATTACAATTAGTTCTTACAACATCGAAACAAGATTACGCGAAGTCATAGACTAACTTATTCAGTATGCAGTGTAGTTAGCATAGCATAGACGTGTGCAGGGTGTCCAGCTGAAGATAATGAATTCCCCCATAGGACAAAAAAACCTAAAACGATACCATATTTTAGGCAAGTTTTTCCTGAATAATATATTTTGATACTCATTTATTTCTACTAGGTATTTATTTGATGACATTTATAACCTCTAAAATATTATTAGAGCCAGCAACCACATATTCTGTTCTGATAAAATCGCAAGCACACTTTTTTTGCATTTTTTTAAATCAATCATTGAATAAGGTGTGTTTATTTTTGTTTCTGGTGTACAATAAAGAGTTTTCTATTCTATTCTATTCTAATGTGTCTCATTTATCACCTAATCAAATCAGGCATGGAATAAAAAAATAGACAATAATAATGTAATTAATATAACCTAAAATACCTACCTATATCTAATCTACACAGAGAAAGTAATATAATTTTGATAGCTGTTATATGCTAAACCCGTGGTTTCCTTTCTAGATTGATCTAGTTTAAAGCCTGGCAACTTTGTCTCTGGTCAGTTGGGTTGACATTAATTTGAAGTTGACAGACATGACTGATAGATGACATTGTTATGACTTTTTCATATTTTGGAAAAATTACTAACGTAGATTCGTGAAAATTTAACTTTAAATCAATGTAACACCACATTTAACACAAATTTACAATGATTCGGAACACTCTCAAGCCATACGCCGTATCCAGAGCACAAGAGGTAAAAAAAACCACATGTTTATCAAAAAAGGAGGAAAGGCAACTTGTGATTTCATCATTAAATATTTTTCATCACTTGGTTCAGCTAGTACTAGACATAAGTCAAGATTCTCTAGTAGAGACCAGAGAGTATTATTCCCATAAATAGTATTATATTCCTTGGCTAGAACCCAGCAAAAAAATCAAAGACCTTGGTGCCGGAATGATAACCGGTCATTAACAAATGTTTTTATGATCTTAGTGACCTCAGAAGCATCTACTGACTGAAATTTTCAAATTGCAGAGATGTAAACACACAAGCAAACTCGACGTAATACGAGAGAAATTGAGAGAGGGCCCTGGATTATCAGACTTTGTATCTGACGAACGTCCTAAGACCTGGAATGAGTATGAAGGGAAACTGAAGCGAGAAAAGGGAGAGGCAGAGCGCTTGAGGTTGCCTCCGTGGCTCAAAACCACTATACCAACAGGTGAGCCTAGTCTTTAGATAGTTTAAAACAAAGTCGCTTTCCCTGTCTGACTGTATATCCGTGTTAACTGCTCCTAAACCATGCAACGGAAAATGATGTGGTTTTCACAAATAGACCGAGTGATTCAAGAGGAAAGTTTTATGTATATAATAGCTGTGCCTCGCGGTTTCACCCACATAATTCCAATTTTCCTGCAAGAACGTTCCCAAATTAAAAGCAGCCCATGTCACACATAAAAATAAACAAATGAAAATCGCGAAGAAAACAAAATCATACTCTGAGTACATACAAAAATCACATTCAGTTTTTCCAATTACCAATTTACGTTTTTACAATTACTAGTAGGGAATGATTTCTGAGGTAAATGATCTAAACCGGGCCCTTTACTGGGAAATGGTCTAATCCCCTCGCAAGAGTGAGTAAGAACATGCTTAACACTTTGACTGCTGAGCCGATTTCCTCGTCTAGCCACAGGTACGGATCTGCACACCACCGTTGTGTTTTCCCATACAGCTAACATCACAGTTGTGTTTTCCTGTACTCATGCCAAGATATGAAAAACACCACAGTTGTGTTTTCCGCAGTAAACATGTTAAAAGTTGGTTGAATAGTGTTTCTTGACATGAAAGATTCTTATTACGTAAAAATCGTAGAAGCAAAGCACATATTCACACTATCTTCATACATAATTAATAAACACAAACAAAACATTACTCAGTCATTATTTTATCTCCAGGGTCGAAGTTCAGTGAACTGAAGCAGCAGTTACGCAGCTTGAAGCTAAGTACAGTGTGCGAGGAGGCCAGATGTCCTAACATTGGAGAATGCTGGAGTGGAGGCAAAAGTGGGATGTCAACCGCTACTATAATGGTAAGTAAGGTTTTTCTGCTTGCATGGATTTATTATCTTTTGTCGACCTCAACACCATTAGAAGCAATGCCACATAGTAAAGTGGCCCGTGTGTTTATATGTACACCCAATGAATAACACTCAAGCAGCTGTCCTGGGCAAGATCATCTGGGTGGATCCTAAGCCTTCCCTGATGTCAGAGGTGCTTCCAAAGTGGATTATCATCACAATTCATTACCTTGATCTCCACGATATGCTATATTTTATAAAAATCTAACACCTAGCTATAATTAATTATAATGTCCGCACTATGCTACATTTCCACAGCTAATGGGCGACACCTGCACTCGCGGCTGCATGTTCTGCTCAGTGAAGACATCCCGTGCTCCTCCACCCCTTGACCCAGACGAGCCCCGCAACACGGCACATGCGATCGCGCAGTGGGGCTTGGGATACATTGTGCTCACTTCGGTCGACAGAGATGGTAAGATATTGCCTGCTCTTGCGTTTTTGCAAGTTGCACTGACAACTGAATATTACGGTGAGAACATCCAGATCTAAAAATAAGAGATATAGACATTTGTCTAGATCTCCCAAGTGATTAACAGTTGATTGATGCCGTTTAGGCTTATTTTAATCGGCTTACAGTACCAAATATTATTATGTATTTTATAAAAGTTTATTTAGAAAAAAATAATCCACAGAAATCTTATTAAGAACAAGTTACTGATAAATTGATGCAATGTTTTTACAGATTTACCCGACGGTGGATCGGCGCATCTTGCTGAAACAGTCAGAGAAATCAAGAGGCAGTAAGTTTTCTCAGCTAGAACCTGTCGAAATATCCTACCGACTTCGCTAAAAATAATGATAACGCAGTTCAATAGCTAACAGATTTGAAGCCTGGTTGTATGAAATAGCAAATTTAAATACTGTTACTGTTAAGTTACGGAGGCCTGGTGGACTTTAGTGGCTCTGGCTTACGCGACTGACACGCGTATCAGATGCGCGCGACAATTCCAATGTATGGCGCTTGGAAACAGCATACATTACACATCTCGCGCGTCAGTCGCGTCTGCCGCGACCCATATAAGTCTACCTTTAGTTAGTTGTATGTTGCAGTAGTTATACATTACTTTTTACAGGAGCAAAGACATCCTGGTTGAGTGCTTGGTGCCCGACTTCCGAGGCAACAAGGAGAGTATAGCCACGATGGCCCATGCTGGGCTGGATGTGTTTGCGCACAACATTGAGACTGTCGAGCGACTCACGCCTTTCGTCAGGGATCGTAGGGCTGGGTATGTACCTATGAGTTTCTGATGTGGTAGGCTTATTGAAATCCAGAGTCACATGGAGGGTAACGGAGCTTAGAGACAGAGCATCAGCGGAGTGCAGGGAGTTTCCCTGTTCCATTCAGAGGGAGGGAATGATCGAGGCCACAATTGTCTATGTAATATCAGCCACGTTATCTTAACGTTCAAGTTTTCATACATAAACATACATTATAATATGTGTACAGTCATGCCTTTTTCCCATTGGGTTAGGCAGAGATTACATCTTTCCACATGCTACGATCCTGACACACCCTCCAAAAAAATAACAAAGAATACATAAAAAAAAAATCTTTTGCTTTAAAGAAACAACATTTTACAACATTTACAAAGGTGTAGCAAAAAAGCGCCGTGCTCACATAAAGAAATCATGTTTCAGCTACCGACAGACACTGGAAGTTTTACAAACTGCGAAGGCGGTGAACCCAGACTTGATTACCAAGTCCTCCATCATGCTAGGGCTTGGAGAAACCGACGAGCAGGTGGAAACTACTATGAAAGGTATGGTTCTCGTACAATAATCTAAATGTGAAATTTTTGTGAGGATGCATGGAGGACACTCTTCCACGCGAAAATTACTGAACGGAGTTGGATGAAATTTGGCACACAGAACGTTAACAACCTAGATTAACATATAGAAAACTATTTATCCCGTAAAAATGAATAGTTCTTGCGGGATAATACTTAAAGCATGTGAAATCTCGGGGCGCAGCTAGTTACTCTTTATATAGTAGGAAAGAACTAAAAGTGTTCTATTCTATTCCATATTCCTTCCAGATCTTCGTGCGTCAGGTGTCGACTGCCTCACCCTAGGCCAGTACATGCAGCCAACGAAGCGGCACCTCAAAGTCTTCGAATACGTCACCCCAACCAAGTTCAAGCAGTGGGAGGAGCGCGGGGCGGAGCTCGGCTTCCTCTACACGGCCAGCGGACCCTTAGTCAGGTCCTCGTACAGGGCTGGCGAGTTCTTCATATCGAGCCTGGTTAAAGACAGGAAGGCTAAGACCGCCTGACAGGACAATGACACTCAACTCGCTACTGTAAAATAAAGTAATGACACGTAGGATATATAAATAAATAAATAAGTCATGATCAGATAACTAGGATTCAGTAGGAAATCAGGAGCTACGAGGCCTGACCCAGACACCCAGACACAGAGCCAATACCTGTGGATTTTAACATGTTGACTGCTGAACCGGTTTATACATTTGGGCACCGTTACGGACTGTGTGTTTTCCAGCAATGGCGTGCCGTCTGTGCCACGTTAAACACACGTCTGTGTTTCGCCACACAGCCGGCACGTAAACTGCGCCAACACAACATGTGTGTTTTTCCGCACCCGCGTAATATTATAAAAACACAACGTCTGTGTTTTCAGCAGTGAACGTGTTAACCGACTTCGAAAATGTAGGAGGTACTATGTTTGTCTGTTTTAGTTTTTATGTATGTTCATTAATATTTATTTACTTTGTATTTTACAACTAGTCGTATGTAATATTTTATTCCTCGTTATTATATTGTTAAAAAAGTATAGTTGTAGTAATATAATTTAATAAAACTCATAGTTTATATAGATCTGGCTTGTGTGAACTGTGTAATTAGTAAATTAATAACCTAATTAGTTATATAAAAAATATTTTCCTATGTGATATATTGAGATTTTATATGTAATATCACATTGTATTCACAGCTAGCTGGCTTATAGAAACAAATATTTATAAATAGCATCGTGGCCTTTTCTGCCTAAATGCCTACACCAAAGCAGGTTTAGTTAGATGATAGTAAGTTACTATTTATTTGTGATGTCACTTCCTCGCTCGGTTCATTGTTGTTTATATAGGACACAACTAACTTTACGGATCTTGCGCAGAATTTGAGTAACCATTCTTATTTATCACCTTAAATCCTCCCGACACGCAAAACAGAACCCCGAGCACCGTCTATACATAATCTATATTCATTGAGAACATTCCAATGAGCCCAAACACGATATATCTGCTGTACGTAGGCGAGGAGCTGGATATCCTGCAAATTCCAGGTTCTGATAGTGATTTCCAGATGCTGCATCATCAAGTCAAGGTTACCATGATCTTGCAATGTCATCGAGGTAACAGGATACCAAATTTCGAATCGGTTAGACCTGTGAAAGTTTTGTGACCTTTATAAAGGACAGTGGGCAGAAATGGCTCGTCTATGTTTTAAACCTTGCGCAAGTTTAACATCATAGTTGTTTGTTCGGTTATCTCATTGTGAAATCAATTTAAATAGGTACGCTGTTAAGTTTAAAGTAATTTATTTTTGAAATAAATGTTGTTCGATTTGAAACTTGTTTTTTTTTTATAATTATTTAAAGCCCAACCTATCTTGGACAAAACATCCGAGTCCCATCGGTAGGAATCTGAACCTATGTTTAACTAAATTATTACGAGCCGTAAATTTATGGTGCTCTATTATCCATTATCTCGTTAAAACTATGTTCTCTAATTTAGAAACCAAGAAAATCACTAAAAGTAAGTTTTTTTTTTATTTTGTCTTATTTTTGTTTTTTGTTTAGTAATATTTTTTCAATTTTATCAGAAGTTTCTGATCGATTAGGTACAGATTAGGTAGGTGGGTCTAATTCAAGCAAAATCATGAAAAATAATAATAAATAATGACTTAGTACCACGTCACGTGATCACGTGACCACCCAAGACCGTGACCGATCACCCTATCACCATCCCCACCTATAATTCTCTACGAGACTATCCATCTATACGAGCTGTGCCTATCTCTACATTTTACGAGACAAAGCTTTTCACCCCTAAAAATAATAAAAGCTGGCAAAAACAATACCACAATCTTTCTTACATCCAGACGCCTTCCAATTCAGTATTGTATTTATCAAATGGTATTTACCAAGGATACTGAGGTGAGCGTGGATGCGGCATCACGCACGACTGAGCACAGTCGACGCGAGCGGGGAAAAAACAGGCGCGCTTTCTGAATACTGAAAACGTAACTAATTTAACTCCACACTTGTGTGGAGTTGCGAATTTTACGAGGTATTTTGAGGATATGGTATTGTTTGAATAATTTGAGACGACTTTCCTAATGGTGGGAACACCAGATAATAATTCTAGAATTTTATGCTTTGTTTAGGTAAGTTTTTTTTCTGCTCTATAATATATTATTAGGTAAATAAATAATGCGTCACGAACACCAGAAATATTTGCCACAGTCTGGAAAGGTTAGTAGTCAACTATTATTTACACTACTTAAGTTTTTTTACAGTTACTCTGTTAACTGAAATCTTTATTATTCCTACTTGTCTATCCATATTAAAGTAAGAAAGTAAAAAGTAACATACCACTTACCAGTTACCACATCCTTTAACTGCCATCCTCTTTCCCACCTCTTTGTCATTGCTGCACGTTTGAGCAGACCATTGTTTGCTCCGAGGCGAGGTCCTGTCCATCCGTGCGTCGACAGCATCTGAAGACCACTGGCCGAGGGTCTGCTTACTGCCAAACCTACTTATCTGTAGAGTTTTTTGGTGCTATTTATTATCTAACTGGCATATTTCCGAAAAGTTAATGAAGTACTAAACTAAAAAAAATAATATATATAAACGTTTTTTTTCATTGCAGTATAAGAAAGGATTTGACCGCAGTCTCACCTGATGGTATGTGGTGACGCGGTCGACGGTGGAGCATGCTGGCTTAGAAGACACCTTTTCACTCTCGAAGTCTCGACTTGAAGAGTTCCAGATTATAGTTGCTGGGTAACAAGGACGTTGGTAGGTGTTCCATTCCCTCGCTGTTCGAATTAAAAATTACCCAACCTTCATGATATTTCAATTAGAAATCTACACTAATCAACCAAATAACATCCGTTTATCATCAAAGATAACCAAAAAGTACATATAGTCGTAATTTTGTTAATTTTTAGTAGGATGGTAGTATAATTTGTACAAATGTTGGATGTCTTAAAAATGCCCACATAAATGCAATTGGGTAAGTAGATAGGTATATTACTTAACAGATTCTATTAATTCTTAATTCATATAAATGTATACTGATGGTTTGAACGGTTTTAGCCAACACGATTGTGCGACGAGCCACGTGGGTAGTTCCCAGGCTCATCTAAAATTCGTGCTAGGAATTTTGGGCACCGTTACATACCATCTATTCCATCAAGCTTAAAACATTCGCTTGAGACTTTTATTTATTCCAACAGTATTTAATAATTATTATAATTTTTGTCTACGTCAATTTATGCATTTTATAAACTTGGCGCCCAACTTGGTACTGCATTTTATCAAAATAATATCATGTTTGGGTTCAGATTTCGCTATTCCTTAGTTATTTGCAGGTATTGATTTGAATTATAAATATTACACTTATTATGACATTAGGTATCCGTACCTTTTTTTTCTACTTTTGAAGCCCAACGTGGACTGCAATTAATAGCTTGGTAAGTACATGAGTATGGCTAAAGGCTTGTTAAACAACCATAGTATTGAATTTTTTTGATGCGTCAATTACTGTCTTAATATGACAGGTGAAATTGCTCCAAATTGTGCCCATATAAAATGGACGCGCCTACACAACACGGCGCCATACGGATAGTTCCCACAGCCCTCATCTGATATGCACGCGCGAGTTTGGGCGCAACGCAAACACCCTTTAAGCCTTTACAATGCGTATTTTATTTCTAAGGCAAGACCTATTATTATTTTAGTGAGCGAAATCTGGGCTATAAGTTTTTTGTTATTGTTGGCGCCCAACGTGGGGTAATTTGGAAAGTTATTCTCTCATTAATTCTACGACTAAGTTACTATTTATTTGATTGTTCTTGATAATGATTAAACTGGTCTAATTAGCACGAAATAAAATAATAATAAATAATTATAGTAATAATAACAGAATATACTTAACTACATAATTCATTTAGTTCGCGAAAGTCTAAGCACTTCTGCCTATTGCAACTGTACATAATCTTTTATTTAACTGCCCGTTAGTTGCAATCCAAGATCAATAATTATGTACTTACCTATAGCTCTAGTAATGTTAGTTATCCTCATTTTTTATCTCCCAGACGTCCTGAGTTTCTTCAGGTTCCCATTTACTGAAGCGACTGGAATCGTATTTTAAAATATAATACGCTTTTATTTTGGAAAATTCCGCTAGTGGCTCAGGGGAGAGAAAGCTAATTTCAATTTCATTTAGTTCTGGCGCGATTCCATGCACCGGTCATAGAGTAGAATGAGAGGGTCGGGTTGGCAGATGGGACATTGTATTTGAGGCAGGTCTAATAAAATATGGAAATATAAGTTACAATCCTAGAAAATTTATTTATTCGTTTTTTTTTTATACTACAGCGAAATAAAACCAGCAGTGAAAAAAACCATGGTGAGGAAAACCCATATATCCAAGAATAACTTTGAGGGTATGAAATCATCAACCCATAACGTCCGACTGCGGAACACGAGTCTCCCCTCACTTTAGTGAGGAGCGTTAGGCCATAATCCACCACGGGGGCCCTGTCCGAATTGGTGGATAACATACCTCCGAAACAATTCTCGGGTAGGTAAATATTATGTGAGTTTACTCACGACGTTTTCCATCACCGAAATTTGAAGGTATGTAATCCACCAATCCGGAGCCCCCGTGGTGGATAATGAAGTAAGGGGAGACCCGCGTTCAGTAGTGGGCATCGGCCCACCATATCGATGGGTTGATGGTGATGATGATGATGAATGAAAAGAACAAGTCTTTCACTTGATGATTATCTTGCCTGCTGGCCTGCCCAGAACAGTCTGTTGCTGATAAGTGCTTGCAAACTCACGCATGGGTCTGCACTGTCCTCTTTATCACGACACATCAGTTCTTATGTCTCATAATATGCTATGTAATTATGTTGCATATAGGTAAGTGAATTTTACCGCATTACTTAGGTACTAAGTTTACAAATTGTAACTGTACCTACTCTGAACATTTTTGAAATCCATATCATTTTTTTTAATATTAAGCCCTATTTCCCTTTCCTTTTAGGGTGAGATGGAGGAGGCTTATGCTCTGCAGTGGATTGATTCAGGTGTTTGTGATAATTATGTGATTTCCCTTGGTCACGCCATAACTTGAACACTACTGGACCAATTCGACAATTTTTTTTCCAAATATTGAGGTCCGAGGAAGGTTCCTATGAAGAGAAAAATTGGAAAAGTTGCCCGGAAAATTTGGGATAGTCAAGATGATTTTTTCTAAGAGTTTTTGTATGAACTCATGATTTGACATTTGATTTTTTCGCGATCTCCAGCTATTCCTAAGTAACATGGTGGTACCCTAATTGCAGGCAAACTGGAATTACGCTTGTGAAACCGCATGGTGCAGTTCGTAGGTACATAATAAAAATCACGCGACAGGTAATTTTCGTGTCTCATCTGTCCATTTGGTACCTAGTTACTCTTTGCCAGTAAGTGCAGAGTACTCCAGGCACGGAACTCTCGGGACAGTTAGGGTTCCGTAGGCAGGCAGATTACACCCCGTCTGAGCCCCAATACGCAATTCCATTCTTACTAGAGTACTAAGGGATTTCGCATTTTTATCGACGATGGCTCCATGCTTTGACTATTAAATTGAACTCACTACTGAGATTTACTATTATTGACTCTTCGTTCGATGTGGAGATCATGAAATGTAATGGAGGAAGATTTGGGTGATTTTTATGGTACGCGGCTCATTAAGTTATTAGGACAACGGAAAGCTATACAGCTTTAAAAAAAAAAAATTAAAAATAATACTATTTTTTAACTGTAAAAATATAGGAAGGTCTATGTACCTACGTACAACTCAAAAGCACTTTTTTTTTATTTGACGGTTATGAGACGAGCATGTCGTTCACCTGATGATAAGCGCTACGCTTAACAATTAATGACGTCATTATTATTAGGTATTATTCACCATTAGGGATGGCGATCTGAGATCGATTAATCGAAGAATCGATTTTTCGAGCAGAAAATATCGATTTTTTAAATCGATATGAAGTACTGTGTCGATTCACTGAATCGATATATCACCCTTGAAAATCGACATTCGATTTTTTCTGTTTTGGTATAAACCATACAATTATTTGCATTTAGTTGAATGTGCCTGAATTATAAGAGTGCTGCCGGTTAAAGAGTTAACTACTCATAAACTCGCGAGATGGCTGTATGTTTAGTATCCTTTACTCTTACTAAATGGCTAAGGGAAAGTAAAACAGTAATCAAAGAACGAAAAATATAGTTAATTTAATAAAATTTATATTTTTCACTACTAATGCATCAAAGTTATGAGCGTTTTTAGAACTAATATTAAGACTCTGATAATATGACGTAATGTTTTCGAACGTTTCTGACGAAAGTTGCCAGTGGTTTTTGTTATAAGGAATTGATAACTATGCATTGTTTACCCACGGATTATTAGTAAAGGGAGTGTGTAACGCCTATTCATAGCTTACTCACTGTATAGTAATACAGTTGTTACACAGATGTTTAACTTTTTTTTATTAGTAAGGCCGTTAGTATATAAATACTTTTTTTTTTTATTGTTGATCTTATAGATCTTGATCTTATATACGGTAATAAAAATAATTGCTATTTTTGAATTCTCTGATTTTATTGATAAGATATCGTTAATCTTGTTTTTAGTAAAATTGATACAAATTTACATTGTAAACGCAAACTTGAAAAAAATATCGATTTTTTAAGAATCGATTTTGTAGGCCTCGATTTTTTCGTGAATCGATTCATTAGACTACGATTCGAATCGATTTAAAAATCGATCTTTTTCGTAAAGAATCGCCATCCCTATTCACCATTTAAAAAAAAGTTCTACTATTCTTAGTTTCCTTAACACATAATAACTATGTAACATATAATTATGGGATAGCTATGATACAAATAAAAAATCAATATCCACTTTTGTACATTGTATTTGATTATTATCTAATGAATATAAAAATTCTGTATTATACTTACTAATGGCTAATACCAGAAACTGAAATTCATATAAACTTTGAAGGTATGTTTTTAAGAAAATATCGTCTATCCACTGTGCGGTCTCTATAACCTTACTCATTATCAAAATACAATTAGACCACACGATTACAAGTAGAGACGGAAACAACACGTTATATTTTTAGACACCAACAATTATGAAATACATAATTATACAGAACAATACTCGCAAAGTACATCCACATTATCCCATAATGTATATTATTTATTACATTTAGGCACAAACATCTAGACACGCAAAAACAGCTGACGCTGGTACCAATTTTGTTGGTACAATCTAAACTTAAACGAAGTTTGACAGCTCTAAAGTTATCGCCATCCCTTTCGTTTTTATAAGGTTAGAAAGTGACAACAAATCATTAAATGATTGGTTTAGTCCTAGTTAGTTTAGTCCTGTCCAGTCAAAGCGACAAATCATTAAATGATTGGTTGTCGCTTTGACTGGACAGGACTAAACTAAAATTTAGACAGAGTTGGCATCATTAACGACACGCGTATTACGCATCTACGGCATTTCAGGCAGCATTTGTTGTTTGCAGTACATACTTAGATCTAGACATATAAAAATACTTGGCACTACACAATAACTGTAAATTTGTAACTAAATATAGGACAAACAAACTATAACGAATATATAGTATGATTAAATTCGTTCTCCGCCGCCTGTTTTTATGTAAGTTAATCTTTGAAACTGCTGTAAGGATTTTCATTTAGTTTTTACCAAAAGACAGACTGATTTCTGAGAAAGGTTTCGGTAAGTATCATCATCATCAACCCATAACGTCCCACTGCTGGGCACGGGTCTCTCCTCAGTTTCGTGAGGAGGGTAAGGCCATAATCCACCACGGGGGCCCAGTCCGGATTGGTGGATAACATACCTACCTCCGAAATAATTCTCGGGTAAGTAGTATTCTTCGGTAAGTATACTTATAGCAATTTACGAATATACTTTTTTAATTTACGCAGCGCACGCAATTGTGTCACGTTTTCCCGACATATTCAATACATTACCATCATCATCATCAACCCATATCGTCCCACTGCTGAGCACGGGTCACCTCCCACTTTCGTGAGGAGCATTAGGCCTTAATCCACCACGTGGATCCACGGGCCCAGTCCGAATTTATGGATACTATTTTGTTTATGCATATTTGCAAATGAATTACTTTTAAAAATTTTATGTACGTAATTATTAATATCACAAGTATTGTTATCGTAAAGTTTTATAGAAAAGGTATAGAAAAAGACGTATTAAAACATGTGAAATAATTAGGATTATGTAAGTTCATTGTTATAACCAACTTACTTTTTGTATATCAGAATCATTTAACACTCACGCGTTATGAAAGAAAGTACCTACTTAAGTAGCTATTCGATAGGATTAGATGAAACTCTGTAGCAAAATTGCTTTCGAATATAACTCATCTTATCAAAGCATTTATAAATCTCTTTTATTTCGTCTGCAGTCATGGTATGCTCGCTATGCTTAAAAAGGTGTAAAACCACCGTACATTCTATACTCTCACTTGCCTCGAGAAAACCTTTAACAACGTGTGGAATAATTCTGGGGCTATTGAAGTTTGCGATCATCCATTCCAACAAGCCCTCAGTATACGTAACAGTAACTACAATAGGATATGTTTTGCTTTGTTCATTGACGTCTTGACAAACATACTTGCCGAAGATCTCTCCGACTATTTTGTGTCCTTCGTTGCGCCTCTTTTGCTTATCGGCTAACATACCAGGCATCAGCTTATCGGCCTGTCGAATTGCTTTGTAGTACAACATACACAGGTGCAATGGCAAGTTAATACGGAAGTATTTTTTCAAAGGGGCAAATTCCTCCATCCATTTGCGTATTTTCTCTAGAATCGTCCAGCATGACACATATTCCTCGTTTATAAATGCTTCGTTATTCTTCAAAGACGCTAACATACTATTTAAATATTTGCTGAACATTGTTTTGTTTTTCACTGATTCCCAATAAGATCGCAAACGGTCAAGATATAATTGACCAATGTTATTAAATCTTCTACTTTGGGTCTCTTCAGTCTTGCAGAGTACGAGATATTTACCGAGAAGCTTCAAATATAAAGTAAAGACTTCGCTATTGAAGTTTTCATCAATGTGAGTATTGGAAACGGATCTATTTTTTATGTAATCGTACAGAATAGACTCAATAACATCTTCCTCAATGTTTGGAAGAAGAAGTACAATATGATACAACACAGTTATTGAATGTTCAAAGCTAACCTCTCTGATCACTTTAAATACTTCTATAGCATATTCAGTTCTAATTTTGTGAGGTATAAAATCTATTTGTCTGAGTCGATCCATGAGATGCAGCTTTTTCTGGATTGGATTGAATAATTTTACAAGTAAGGGTTTAACTATCTCCCAAATTCTAAGATCAGACTCATCTCCTTGTCGCTTGAAGTATACAAGTGCAGTTTTTATTGCAACGATTGGTTTTAATTTTGCAACAACAGCAAAGACATCAGCTTGACTGTCGGTTCTTTGCGCCAGGATGATAGCCAATCTTAGAGTACGTTTCCAAGTGAGCAGTTGTTGGATTTGTGGTTCAATGTCAACTGATCTACATTTGAGAACATTGTTGGCAATGAGTTTAGCGCCACATTTATGCATTTCTAGAGAATCTAATCTGAAAGCTGGTCTAGCATGATGCGCATTAGCTCTTATAATAGCAGAAAAACGCCTGTCTTCCAAGTCTTTAGAGTCCAATTCCAATATATAAGACGTTAAGTTTTTACCAATAAGGTATGTAATAGGTCTTGCAAATTTTTTATTAACCTTTGCTTGTAAAAGAGAATTTAATAAACGACTTGCTAAGTCTCTGTTTTCATTAAAATAAACACTGACTTTACGGATAAATCGTTCGTAGTTTAATTTGTCTTTTTCCACTGCCTGTACGAATTTATCCGCTGAAAGAATTGTAATGTTGTGTTTCAGTGCGTTAACGTATGATGCCTCAGTTTGTATCAGAGCAAAATTCTCTTTAAATAATTTTTTTCTTCCTAATTTAGAAACAAATAAACGGTACAAAATACCCGAAGCTACAAATTTATTTTTTCTGACAAGATTCTTTATACATGCAATGAGATCAGGACGTGTCTCAAATTTTACATTAAAAACTTTTAGAGTGTCAAGTGCATATCCTAGAATCTGAGCAACCCTCCGCGAACGGCTTTCATGTTTGACATTTTCAATTAAAATATTAAGTAATGCATTGTGAATGTGCTGTTTTTCACTTGCAGTCAATAAAAATTTGAGTTTTGCTGAGAAACGGTATATCCAATTAAATTTATTGATAACATTCGATCTCATAGCAGGGCTGTAATCCGAGTTTAATAGTAATACGCGCAACATTGCCGCGTAGCAACCTTCTTCGCAATCTACTACCGGATGGTTTCCATCAAAACCCAAGCCATGGCTGAAGATTAGGAAGTCTGTCCAGACATCATCGGTAACGCGCCAGATATACGCTTGATTGACCAAACTGCTGACTACGCGAGCTCGGACTAACGGTGGTTCTTTGCGGTGCTCCAATAAGAATTTTAGCAAAGCAGGCATGTTCTCCGCCTCTCCTCGGCTTTTTTTCACTAGAAACAACATTATGCACATTCGATTCTCCACTGAATTCTCTAAGGTTATCTTTTCTCGTTGTTCGAACAGTGAGTTGCCGAAGCTAGCCAATTGAAATTCGTCCATTATTAAATCATTAAGTATGTTCGGCTGTGAAAAAACCATTTTTGTCTGTGCTTCAACTGGCTTCTTTTTGTGGAAGTCGTACCACTTTTCAGGAGACTCTTCGTCATCACAAAAACCATCAATGGGCTCATATTCAATCAGATCAATGATAGATGCAGGCATAGTATAAGGCCAATCTTTTACTTGTCCTCCAAAATCTTTATTAATATAAATCACTGTCTCTACATTTCTTCTTTTTGTTATATCTAATCTGTTTAAGAATGGCCTGTAATTTTCGTAAATAAACCAGTTTTCTTTAGTCTCTAAGTATTCTGCTTGACCTAATTTGATGACTAGCTCTTCGCATTCTTCTGAAGTCAGACATTTTGCTAGCTTACTGACATTTAGAAGCCGAGCAGTATAAAATTCGGGTTTCCGCATAAAACGTTCTTTTCGTTGAGACATTATAAATTTAGTAGCAGATTTGCTTAGTTTGTTGGAATAGCGCAAGTGTTCCTCTGCTATATTCAAAAACGTGTCAGCATCAATTTTCAATATGTATTTTAAGCAATTAAAATAGTCCTTTTCAAGGGGTAAAATTTTATTTAAAAACTGTTTATCTTTTTTGAACATTTCGTAAAATATTTTTGCAACTTTAGGAGATCTTTCACATAGTATTTTGAAACGGTGAGGCGTTATTTTGTTCAATAACGTCGGCTTTGGAAACTCCTTCAAAATTACCTCTTCAGGACATTTACACAAAAACTTGAAGGCATAATCGACGTCTTTATCAAAGTAATACTCATAGAACTCCTGGCACCTTACTGAGTCTCGTAAGTTCAAATGGATCCAATGCTTCATTTTGTTCACTGCAGTCGTTATCATGTGAGGATACAAGATGTTTTCAAGATTAACAGGATTTACGATGTACTGAAATTCTTCGTCCAATAGCCATTTAGATTTAAGAGCTCTACTGACATACAGCATGTCATCATCTTGGAGATTCTTTCGAATATATTCCACATGTTTATGTTTTGATGCAAGGTCTATCTTGAACAGGCGATCTATGGGAGACTTTTCTGGGAGAGCTATTATAGCGTCGAAAGATTCATTGAGGATATAAGCTTCATTGACTAAAGTATTTAGGTAGTGATGACGTGCTCCTAAGTTTCGTCCTCTCAATGTGATTGGGATGTGAGATGACATTTCTGAAGCGTCTTTTCCCAAAGCCTGCGAAAATAAAACAACATCTTATGTAACCTTACTGCGTTAAGGAATATAATTTAGTATTAAGCATATTGTATTCACCACGAGATTGACGTGCGCTGATATGTTTGTTACCTCAGAACTTTCGACTGGGTGAACCGATTTTCTTTGTCATCAACCTATGCAACCAAACATAATGTGTACCTACATAGTACCGGATAGATTAGTCAGGTAGTATAATAAGCTACTTAATTATGTCATGGGTTGAAACATCTGTACGGTTATTCGGGCACTTCACTACCATCGATACCGTACAAATGTGTGTGAGATACTCCTCGGCGACTCGTCTTCGAGACTCGCGTAGGATACTCAGTATTGTAGTAATCTGTTAGTATTGTATTAAATAATGGGCCTAATATGCTTGGTTAGGTATAAACCGAACCATTCTCCACGGAGGGGCCTCGAGAAATGTGCGTAGTTGCCAGCAATTGTCATGCAACCAGACCGGCAACCTTTCATTACTCCAAGCGTAGATGGATAGATAGATAGATAGATAAACTCTTTATTGTTTTATTTTTCTTCTCTTTTTTGAACCAATTTTTTTTTCTCTTTTAGACTCTATTGAGCGTATTACGTGACGCATAGACGTAACTTTCCTAGGCTGTTATTCACTATGGCCACCTAGACTCGTAACACGCTCATTTTGAAATACCAAATAGCGTGTAAGAAGCTAGCGCTTTTCGAGAACGTTCCACGTTCAAAATAAGTTTTAAGTGCGCTATGATGTCACGGGTTTTCGGAAAGGAATCTCATGTGGCATAGCAAATTAGGGCCCAGTATTATTGGTTCAACAATAGAGAGGAGACAAAAGAATCTACCATCGATGTATGAATGAAGCTAATAGTATCCTACTTCCGATTCGTCGTCTTCGAATAATACTAAAGTGAAGTCATTATCAACACATCATATTTTTTCCTTAATCAATGAACTCGACTGGCCATCATGATATTTATCGAAATCCATCAAACTACTACGGCTGTAGGACGCGCTGAAGGATCATTCAACATATATTCGGGCGAAAAACATAACCTTCCTTTGGAAGTCGGGTAAAAAGAAGGTTACGCAAAGCTAAGCTTGAAAGCAATTACCTACCTATAATTTGTAGCTTGGATCAAACTTGTATGACACTACTTTCCTGTCATTTTTGTAAGACAGCTATATACTACCGGAAACCGAGCTCACAATTATTGGTCATCGGTCCAGTAGTTTTTGCGTGACGCAAAAACAAAATATCTGACGCCATTTTCATAAATTTTCTTTTTCCTAGTGTACATTTTCTAGACTTTTTTGTACTTGGAAAAAACAAACTTCAATGTGCAGGCAGACCTTTTGTCCTAGATACTTCCCTAGGTGTAGATTTTTACACTGTGTCAGTAAACCCAATAAAGGCTATAAATACAGCCCAATAAATCCTCCATCTTTGAAATATTCTCTAGTACCTATTGATTTATTATTGCTAGAGTAGATACTTATGGGATTCCGAAAGCCTTATAACGAACATCATGTTGCCAGTTTCATTATTATGCAAGTTCCTCAAACTGCAAGTTTCATTATTATGCAAACTCCTACAATACTTAAGTCTAAGCCAGGTACAGAATTAACAAATTTCATGACATAATATATCGTAAAGCTAATAACATTACTTATACATATACTTACTCAATTATTCCGCTGTGCTGGATGTCGATAGCACATCAACAAACAACGAAATGTTTTGTTTACAGGATAAACCATCTATAAAAACTGAGGATTATCATACTTCAACTTTCCGTGATGGCTTCTGCGGGGTTGTCGCAATGCCGCAACTGCCGCATCCGGCAAAATCAATAGCGAGTACAAGTCTTGATCAGTGACAGCCAGCTATCAAATGTCAAATTGAAATTGACAACTGAAAACGTCAACGCCCAGGGTGCAAGAGTTGCCAGCAGTAAAATTATTTATGGAATTTTGGCGGCAAACCGAAAGTATTTATTTTTATTTTTATGCATTTGTTTCTTCGTACGCTAATGTTTCATGTCGTGCACGACTGAGTAGCGTTTGAAGAGGACAGATATTAGCAGAATTTGAAATGGCAGGTGGCTAGCACATAAGTTACAAAAAACATAAGTAGTCGGTAACTTACTTAGAAGTCAAAAACATTTATATTTGGACATTTACGATTTAGGATTCTTCCGCTACTGTTTACTAGTAGGTATGTAATATCAGGTATGATAGAACGAGGTTGAATACGTTAGGTTTTTGGTGGTGGTGGAAATTAATTTATTAAAATAACAACAAAAATAATAACAATGATAATTATTATATTTTATGAATTTTATAATATTATCTATTTAAAAAAAAAATATAGGTAGGTTTAACTACATAGTTTTAACAAATAATAATATAGGTAACATCTATTAAACATTTTTAATTTCAAATATTATTATCTAAGTACAGAATAATATAATGGTATGAAAATAGATGAACAAATCTTTAGGGAAAGTGAACGGATAATGGAAATATTAGATTTATGTGTGTACTATATTAGTTTAGGTAAGTATGTACCTACTTAGTTTTTAAATTTATAAGTACGTATGAAATTATCATAATCTTATCTTAAGGGAAACTCTGAAAAATAAACAATACTTGGTGGATCCGGCACCATATTACTATCATCATTATAATAAAACTGCATTTCAATTTGATTGATTCGTTCAAAACAATTACGAATCTTTTCTCTTTCATCATTATTGAAGTGCTGCGCATTATAATTAAAGAGGGGCAGAGCCACCGTGCTTTCAATGCCGTCACTGACCTCAATAATACCTTTAATCACGTATGGTATCATTCTAAATCTACCGGTATTCAAATTGGAATATATCCATTCCAATAACCCAGTACTAAATAAAACAGTAACAGAATCAAAATAGCTTTTAGTGAGTACACGGGCTTCATGGCCAATATACTTGCCAAAGATTTCTCCGACTAATTTATGACCTTCATTGCGCCTCTTTTGTTTATCGGCTAACATACCAGGCACCAGCTTATCGGCCTGTCGAATTGCTTTGTAATACAACATAGATATATGCAATGGCACATACCAACTGAAGTATTTTTCTATTGGAAGAAAGCCCTGCATCCATTTGACAAACTTCTCCATAATTGGCAGGCAAGGCACATATTCCTCGTTCATAAATGCTTCACTGTTCTTGAAAGACTGGAGAATGTCAGTTAAATATTTGAAGAACATTGTTTTCTTCTCAGTGGATTCCCAATAAGATTGCAAACGGTCGAGGTATATTTGACCAATGTTATTAAATCTTCTGCTTTGGATCTCTTCAGTTTTGCAGAGTAAGAGGTGTTTAGCAAAAAGCTTGAAAAATAAAGTGGAGATCATGCTATGGCGGTAATCATAAATCTTAGCATCGGGAACGAATCTATTTGTAATGTAGTCGTACAGAACAGACTCAACGAAATCTTCATCAATATTTGTCAGAAGAAGTTTAATATGGCACAACACACTCATTGATTGTTCAAAGTCAATCTCATTAATCACTTTAAATATTTCTGTAGCATATTCAGGTCTAATACTTGGAGGTATTAAGTGTACTTTCTTGACGTGACGCGTGAGATGGCGACTTTTCGTGATCGATTTTTTCAATTTTACAAGCAAGGGTTTAACAATCTCCCAAATTCGAAAATCAGACAGATCCCCTTGACGTCCGAAGTATGTAACAGCCGTTTTTATTGCAACAGTTGGTCTTAATTTCGCAACAGCAGCAAAAACATCAGCTTGATTGTTGATTCTTTGCGACAAGACGATTGCCAACTTTAGGGTACGTTTCCAAGTTAGCAGTTCTCGGATTTGTAAATCAATGTCAACTGCTCTACATTTTAGGACTTTGTTGGCAATGAGTTTAGCGCCACATTTATGCATTTCTATGGAATCTAATCTGAAAGCTGGTCTAGCAAGATGCGCATTAGCTCTTATATTAGCAGAAAATCGTTTAGCTTCCAAGTCCTCAGTATCCAATTTCAATATATAGGACGTTAAGTTTTTACCAATAAGGTATGCAATAGGTCTCGCAAGATGTTTATGTATCTTTGCTTGTAAAAGAGCAGTTAAGAAGCGACATGATATATCTTCATTTTCGTTAAAATAAACACTTACTTTCTGGACAAATTTTTCTAATTTACCTTGCTTTAAGTTCCACTGACTGGTTAGCAGTGCTTGTAAAAATTTATCGGCTGATAGAATTGAAATGTCGTGTTTCAGTGCATTCACGTACGATGCATCAGTTTGTATAAAATCAAAATTCTCACTGAATAATTCTTTTCTTCCTGATTTAGAATCAAATAAACGTTTTAAAATACCTGACGCTGCCAATTTATCTTTTACCACAAGATTTTTGATACCTGTGACGAGTTCAGGATGTTTCTCAAATTTAACATGAAATGCTTGAAGAGTATCAAGTGCATATCCTAGAATCTGAGCTGCGAAATGTGCATTGCCTTCAGCATTTGCACTTTCAATTAAGATGTTAATTAAAGCTTTATTAAGCTGTTGCTTCTCTGCTGTTGTCAATGAATAGCTGGACAATGAAAATTCAGACTTTGTAAATGAATGGCTCATTAAGTTGGTGGATAAGCTTTTAATAAAAGCCGATTTTATAGCAGGATCGCAGTTACGGTTTGACAGTAGAGTGCGTATCACTACTGCGTGCAAACCTTCTACGCAGTCAGCCTCCGGAATGGCACCATCCAAACCTAGTCCACGACTGAAGATGAGTAAATCTTTCCAAATATCTTCTGTAACGCGCCAGATACACGTGCGTTTGACCAAACTACGTACTACGGCTGCTCGGACTTGAGATGGTTCATTGCGATGATCCATTAACAATTTAAATAAGGCAGATAAGCTCTCCGCCCTTCCCCCGCTCTTACTTACTAGAACAAGCATCATGTACATTCTATTCTGCGATGAACTTTCAGAGGTTAGTTTTTGTCGTAGCTCAAACAATGTCTTGTCGAAGCTAGCAAATCGATATTCATCGTATAAAAAATCGAGAAGTGTCTTTGGCTTTGGAAAGCAACTTCTGGACATTAACATATTATATGGTTGTGCCATCAGTGGAGCATGCAATTCTTCACTTCTCATGCATGCTAGCGTGCCATGTAGCCTTCCTACTGCAGGTTCTGGAAAGTCATAGTCAGTAGGAGACTCTTCTACATCTGTAAAGACATCAATAGGCTCACTTTCAAGCAAATATGATAAAGATGCAGGCACAGCATAAGGCCAATCTTTCACTAATTCTCCAACATCTTTAGTAACAAACACTTTTTTCTTAAAGTTTCCTCTCTTTTTAATATCTAATCTTTTCACAAATGGTTCCACATTTTTGTATTTAAACCAATGTTCATTGGACTCTAAGTATTGGGCTTGAGCTAATTTAATAACTAGCTCTTCACATTCCTCTTGAGTCATAGATTGCGCTAATGTGTTTACATTTAGAAGCCGAGCAGTATACAATTCCGGTTTAAGCATAAATCGGTCTTTGCGTTGTGATATTATATATTTGGTCGCAGATGTACTCAGTTTATTAAAGTGAGGCATAAAATGTTCTTCTGTTATGTTCAAAAATAGGTCAGCGTCAACTTTCAATATACATTTCAAACTATTGAAATATTTGTAATCATCTGCAATATAATTCTTTAACAACAGTTTATCTTTTCTCAGCATTTCGAAAAATTTTTTTGCTGTAATAGGAGACCTTTCACACAGTATTTTGAAACGGTGAGGCGTTATTTTGTTCAATAACGTCGGCTTTGGAAACTCCTTCAAAATTACCTCTTCAGGACATTTACACAAAAACTTGAAGGCATAATCGACGTCTTTATCAAAGTAATACTCATAGAACACCTGGCACCTTTCTGAGTCTCGTAAGTTCAAATGGATCCAATGCTTCATTTTGTTCACTGCAGTCGTTATCATGTGAGGATACAAGACGTTTTCAAGATTAACAGGATTTACGACGTATCGGAATTCTTCGTCCAATAGCCATTTAGATTTAAGAGCTCTACTGACATACAGCATGTCATCATCTTGGAGATTCTTCAGAATATATTGCACGTGTTTATGTTTTGATGCGAGGTTTATCTTGAACAGGCGGTCTATTGGAGACGTTTCTGGTATTACTATTACGTCTTCTACAGGTGATGCGAGATCATAAGCTTCAGTTACCAAAGAATTTAGGTAGCGATGCCGAGCTCCCAAGTTTGTTCCTTGCAAAATAATTGGGACGTGTGACGACATCTTTTTTAATCAGGTATTTGCTTAGTTATCTTCAATACTTCTTGATATAGTATAGATATTATATGCCCAATGTCTGAAAGGTAAAATAATAAATATATGAAAACCGTTTAGAAATAAAAAAAGAAATAGTCTAATATGATCTACTAAGCTAATGATTCATCTGATTATGGTTTGAGTTTGAAAAAGGACATTTCCCTTTTCCCTAAGCCTGGCAAGTTCCGATGACATTACAATGTTATGGTGGCATCGAGCTTATCTGATGATAGAGACGGAAGGTGGACTACGGAACTCCTCAGTGACTAACAGTAGATTGATGGTGTTTGGACTCATTCTGACTAGCTTGTGGTACCGAATACGTATTTTACAAAAGATTGTCTGGAAAAATATACTTTTACCAAAAACTTTTTAACAAAATTAATATCTTGTTATTCTTGACATAAAACTATTTAGGAATTCTATACTTTATTTCACAATTACTTGTAACATTAGTGTAACTAGATAATGTGCAGAAAAATACCTTTTAATCTTTTTGTGATAAGTCTAGATAAGTTAGATAGGTATCCGTTGTTACATTGTCTATATATATCGAATAATTATAATTTTGATTTTTGAAAGACTATAAAAATAAGTTGGTAGTTATTATTACAATAATTCCTTTAGAAAATTAGAAATAGATAAGAAAACTAGGTAAGAATACGTCGAATTTATGATTTGTTAAATTTACATTTATTAAAACATTTTTTTAATTATTATAAATTTAAAAGCAATTATTACAATTGAATAGTCAGTATTACGCGCCTTGTATTTAACAACACATCGGCCCCAGTTTTTTGTTTACTATACTGCGCGTTGAGTATTATTCCACAGGATCCGTATTTTTTTTGGGATTTATCCCGAAACACATTTCGACACACCCAAAACAAACACAGGTTATAAACTATCTGAGTGTTAAATTTCATCCAAATCCGTTCAGCCGTTTTTGCGTCATTGCGCTACATGAAAAACAAACGAACACTAAAAAACAGATAATTTTTTTTATTATTTATTATTTATTTACTAATTACTTTTTTTTGTTATTTTAGTTCTGTCAATAAATCCTTTTTTTTAATTAAAAGAAAAAATATTAAGTGGGACGTAGAAAACTAAATATCTATAGACAATGTTGATGTGTGTAACATCTACCTACACTTGCAAACATTTTGAGACATAAGTACATACTTACTAATTATTTCATAACATTTTCACAATTTCACTTCAACAATAATTTACCATTACAGCTATTTGATGGCAATTTCACTTCCCTTCACTTTCACTGATTAATAATAATAACATGCAATGCAGTAAAGGGCCGTATTTCTTATTATTATGTCGGTACTCGGTATGTCATCCACTCACACCGCTCCACAAATAACTCGTCATTGTCAAGGTAAACGATGAGCTCATGGACAGCTATTGATGACATCAGCTGTCAAAAGTCAAAAATAATACAGACGATGATTACAAACGTCATCGGTAGGATGCCAGTGTGGCCAGAAATAAAAATAAATGTATCGAATTTATTTTGACATATTTTTTTATCAATTTTTGGCGAAAACCCGTAAATTAGTTGTTGATTTTGTATTGTGTTCTCAAACTGTGTTTCTACGTGTGGTGTAATTTTAATTATTAAAGTGTTCGTTAACGTGCACGAGTGTAGGGAAATGATGGGGTGCGGGCCAGGTAACCTCCACGAGTGCCCGGCTGTTGTTCGTCCCTCTTGATGCGTTGCATCCGGAGGGAAGGGCAGCAGCTGGGACGGTGCACCCTGGGGTTCGGTCAGCAATTCTCCTAGGGGAATTGGTGGCCGTAGCAAATAACCTGGCGAGAAGAGGTCCTTCGCGTGTCCCTCTGATCAGCAGAGGGCACAGCGAGGGACCAATAACGGGGACTTTTGGGCTGCGGATCGGGGGTCCAACGCCCAAGTTAGAAGTCCCGAGCTGAGGTGCGGCCCGTGTGTTCTGGGACGCACCCAGCGGAGAAAGAGGCCCAAGCCTCACGTAGTGAGCCCGGGAGGGCGCCCGCAGAGGTGGTCGCGGAAGCGCCGTGCGAACCCGTGACCACCTCCATAATGCGGAGAGGAGAACACCCCGGGGTTTTAGTGGGTAAACCCCGCCATACCAGCTGGCGGGGGAGTCCCACATAACCACCCCGCCCCCCCCGGGCGCCGGGTGGTATGCCTAATGCATTTCCCCGGGAAAAAAAAAAAAAAAAAAAAAAAAAAAAAAGGGAAATGATACCTTTAAAGTGTAATTTTAATAAATGTACCTACAGATTTGCATTTCATCGAAAAAAAAAGTTATTAAATTATTTATTAAAACCTCACACCACCTTAATAACATAATAATATTTGGGTAACTTATTTTATAGCTGTGCTAGATGCGCCTCACTGTTTAACCCGCGTTTACTACTATCCCAAAGAAACCAGTAATTTTTACGAGATAAAAAAGTATCTTCTCTTCTATTTTAGTATTTGAAGTATCTGTATACTAAGTTTCATCAAAATCCGTTCAGCCATTTCGGCGAGAAGCGGGAACAAACAAACATGAGATTATGTCCGCTTTCTAAGCAATAATCACATCGTTAGAACTTGATTAGAACGTCCACAATACAAAACGAAAGCCTAGGGTTGCCACTTGCTAGCTTCAACCTCTTGATTACCCTTAACAATACTTGCCAGTTTTACATGTCGGGGTTGCCAGCCGCGTACAACCATTCGGGGAGTTTTAAAGAGACGTCTCCGAAAATTAGTCATAATAAAGATATAATGCAATGAGGGTGCTTCTGTCAAGTGTTTGCACTCTGAATGCTTTTGTTACGAGTGTTTCTGTGAGTTTTTTTTATTGGATTGGAATATTTTGATTGGAAAAGTTTTCAGAGTTTTTGTGGAATGGTATTTTCAGTCTGGCATTAATGGTATACTTTAGATGAATTTTACCTCAGAGCTTAGAGTTACTTAAAGGTAACCAAGCGTCAGTTATATTTTGGTATTATTTTGTGTGTAAATACAATCTGTTTTTGGCCAATAGAAAAAAGAAAAAAAGACACAAAATATATCGACTCCTCTGGGCTCAAACGCCGAGAAGGACATTTTGATCTCAAATTGCACAGATTTACTCAGTTTTTAATTCTCTATCAATCTATATGCACCAAATACAGAGCTGTAGAATTGTGTTTTCTTGCTGGTTTTATTGCAATGTAATAATAATTATAAATTCAATAAATTAGTCAGTAATTAGGCCATTGTTTCTAGTGAAATTACTGAGCATATGAGATATTAGAGTCGATGTCTCAGGGTGACGAGCGCAGTGCAGTGTCGCGCAGGATTATGCAATGCAGGGTTTTGGGTGGTGGCATAACTTTTATGGGCAGGCGTAGCGCGTACCATCTTCACTCTCAGTCAAATAAAAAAAAAACTTAGGCTCTCTACATAGGCCTAAGCTGTGCTCCGACATCAACCTACCTTGAGTAGTTAACTCCAGTTTAAGTTTCGTGAATTATTATTAATCGAAGTACAAATTGTAAAGTACAGAAGAGGCTCTCGCCAGTTTGTGAGAGTTTGAGTCCGCTTCCGCTTCAGATAGGCACTCTAAAACTTACAATTGCAATGTCATCACAGATGCATTATCCACTCCACTTGCACTTTACCACTGCCGATGCTGACCGGTATGCAAACGGGGGGCAATTCTTTGCTTCTACGACAAAATCTGATTGCAGACTTGTGTCTATTTTCGACTTTTGGTCGAATGAAACATTTTTTTTTCATGTGCCTGAGCAACGAGACGAATAAAACATCAGATTTTTAGGTATAAATATTATTATGTTGGGCTTGCTTTGTGACAAGGCCTGTGTCCCAAAAGTGGGAACAAAATAGGATGAGTGACTGATGATGGTACATATTTGTGTTCAAAATTGCACTTTTTTTGTTATTGTGTGTTGTTTTGTTCTGGGTGGCACTGCAATTGCTTTGGGCAACATTGTTAACCATCAAGCAAACTCGTCACTCGATCGGTCATATAAAAAAGGCACTTAAATGATTTTCGTGCGACATTAAATCGATAGAGATACATGTTAGCGTAGAGATTATGTCGTAGTTAGGGGAATAGCTCGCTTCGTCTCAAGTGTTACTTGGAAGATTTAGCCAGTTGGTGGGAGGTACCTTTTAGGACTGAATATGAAGGTCGTCCGATTTTATCATGAAGGCATTTAAACCTTACTGGGTATCCTGGGTATCCATTTTAATTATCTGGCATTAAAGTAAGTACCTTGATTGTTTCAGGCTCTTGTTGTGGTAAGATTTCTGTAAGTGTAAGAGACCACCTTTGCCACACACATACCTTTGCCTGATATTTATCCACCAAGCAGTAGTGTGCATTACCTATTTGCGGCAGCAGACATTGTGTGTGCCTATTTATATTTTTAAAAGTTGAAGAAGGTCGAGTCTGATATCTTTCCGTACCAACTCCGTCTTGGTAGCCATTTTAACGTAGTCCTGCTCCGAACTAAATCCATTTAAACATCAATAAATAACATACTGACCATCCGGTCACCTTCACAACCTTCACAAATTTCAGATAGAATAACGACACTAAATAAACAGGCCACTTAACGGCCCGTTCCCATAATATATCTCCGAAACTATCCTTAAAGTTAAAAACTTCTTGCGTTTCCATCGTCGTAGTCCATAGTCGACGGAAACTGTGTAAAACACGCATAAAACCCGTAGACTATACTTGGCAAGTCCGAGATGTTTTAGTTGATTGTTTCGATTGTTTAAAATTCACGATAGTTCTCGATGGTTTTATCTTGCACTCGAGTTTATGTCAATCCGAGTTAGCTTAAAACATTCGGAAGGAAGTAATCGCGGTCGGCGCCACCGACTACGATTCCTTCGATTTTAGAGAGACTAAACAAAGAACGCAGGTACCTCATTCGACTCGAAATAATCGAAAAATATCTACAAAACCAACAAAGTCCTATCATACATTCATCTAAAAACTTAGGAGGAATTAAAACTATATATTTCTACATTTTCTTATTGATATATATCTCGAGGGTTTAGTCGCAGATTTAGTTTTGATTGTAATTTTGCATCGATTGTGATTCATTCGATTGTCCAAACATCTCGGACGCGTCCAATGCTTCCCATCGCTGCGGTCCATAGTCGACGGAAACAGTGTAAAACACGCATAAAACGTGTAGACTGTACCAACTGCCGGCTGAACCTTTAGGGTTACATCGGACAGGCCCTCTGGGAAGAGAAATATCGCTGGCATTAGCATATGAATTCAGTGAGAGTAATAAAGGAATAATATGCAAATAAAGCGTGGAATTGTTGAAATGCCAACACTGCCGAATACCATAAAACGTGTCGTGTTCCGGTTATGATTATCGTGTGCTCGCATAAATCTAGACTTTCCATTTGTTTATGGTTCAGCGGGGACTGCCTGTTGTTAACTATGAATTGGATAGTTTTAGTTGGCGGTGCTAGTGGGGACTTGTGGGGAATTAAATGTGATGCTATTTGGTTATCTTGGGAATTTTGGTTGTACGAGGTTCGAATTCATCTTTACCACCGTTTTAAACAAACGTGGTTTTAACTGTATTATATAATTAAAACCTAGTATGTAGATATCTCTGCCTATGACCAAAATATCCTATGGTAATAATGATACCTGCGTACGCAAATTGCAGTATAAGAACTAGGAACAACTTGAAAACTTTTTACCGATACATCAACAGATATTTTTCTAGCTACTATCCTACCGATTTACAATAACAGATGGATCATGCCATAAATATCTCAATCCCTTCCTAATCCCCATAAATCCCCCATTACAGATTCAGCCATAAAAACAAACAGGGTGCGACTGCAGCTCCACCTATATGCCAGTGCCGCCGGCGCGGCCGACCGTGAAATTGCCCGGTCTGGCGACCGGCTCATAAAATATAACTGACATCTAATGATCTATGGGTAGACTGATGTTGGTTGCGTGACAAACGTTGTAATGCACGGGAATTGGTGGGTGACAGGCTTTATTAAAGTTGTCACAGTTGAATTCATAGTCGAGAAGCGAACGGTCCCCCAAGAGTAAAATGTGCTGTTGTCAAAGCAATCTGTTATGTTTTTGGTTGCCAAATTAGAGTGGTTTTCACAAGATCCTAATTAAACCATAATCCAATATAACCGTGCAATTTTTTTTAAGCGTTACTCGTGGATAACTACTAAAAAGTTTTGAGAAAGGAACATGGGAGTCACGTTTTTCTCCTATTCAGATGCAAATGTTACAATGTGGGTTATTTCAATTTACATATGCATAGGCGTAGTAAAAAAAGCCCTAAAAATGGACCATCACGGCTCTAAAAAAATTAACGAAATAACCTTAGCTCAGCGATCCTGATAGAAATCAAGATTGAGTAACGCACAAGGCAGGTTCTCGCCGCGAAAAATAAATTAAGTTTGAAGAAGAAAAATGTTCAGTCCAGTCACGAATCTCAGTTAAAGGTGAGGTTTTAATTACCCGTGTTTTCCAAGACACGGTTATGACGCGCAATACTACCAGTAAGGGCGGTTGCGTTGGTCGGTACGCAGAGAAATTCAAGGTGTAATAAAATAAGACTTACCGAAGAAAATCACCTTTTTGTAACCTAAACCAAAATCTAACTGATTAATTCAGTTTTCCATCACCCTTATCATGTTTATTTTTTTATACTTCTTTATGTATATGATGAAACTTAGGTATTTAATTTGTGAAAGTGCTTTATTATCAGTGCTTTATTCACTTAAAATAAATAATGTGAGTTTTACGTTACGGGTAACTAAGCCATCTACGTTTGTCGGCTGCAACTGTCGTAGTGCTGTCAATGACTATGGGGCGTAGCACCGTCGAGTTTCGTAGCGCTGAAGCGCTGTGACAACTCAGCGCTTCAACGGACATATTATCATAACTTTTTAGTAAGATTGACGCAAAAGTGCCCATACTGTCTGTGTAATGTACGTTGCAGTTATGGCGACGACACGGGATATCTAGCCTGTCAGCGGAGATAAAATTAAAAAGCAATAAAAATGCAAACGAAGCAAGTTTGCGTAACAGGAGCCAATCGCGATACGGGCTGATGAATTAATTGATAGTATTTATGACCGCAAATTGGGAAGTTGACAGTTTAAACAGTGGGTACCTACTAAAGAAGATGAGCACTTTTTCTGTGTCACAGATTTCATGAAGTCCGTAGCTATGACTTTGGCTACGTGTAAGTATAAACACATCATTTTATTGCTTTCAAAATTTGTTAAAATGCTGTGGTTCTCAAAAGAAAATAAAACTTACCACTGAACGTGAGATTATAGACACCAGCCAATTTTATTTCTATAAAGTGTCTTAGAGAAGGAACATAATGACGTATGAGGAAAACTAAGACTCATGAATTCTATGAACCGTTTATGTTACTGACTCAAATTCCGACGGTACAAATTCAAAAGTACGATAGGTTACCGTTAACCATAACAGATAAAGCTGTACCGTAAGTATGGTTGATATCCACATCTTAAAACAATACTTTGTCTAACTCCACCCTGTGTCACTTCCCCACTAAGCGACCGATACCACAGATAGCCTAATAGTTCCAACTCAAAACAAATTGAACAAAATTATCAGCACCGAGTTAATACGGATTCTTCATCAAAGTCCGGTAGTTCGCGCGTTGTTAGCTAGCGCATCACTCTTGATTACCTATCGGTAGGGGTGAAGCGCATCGTTTGTCTTACAACTCCTTTAATTCTACGAGGGGATAGGTTTTTAAGTCACGAGTTCGGCTTAAAATATTATTCACCTTAGCGGTAAAGAAATTCGCTCTTACTACTTGTATCATTGGTCGTTATATTTACCGTCTTTTATCTTTGTTTTGAGTCTTTGGTATTCAGTTACTGTGGCAAATGTCCCGTTTCTAATGATAATATTATAATAACAACGTTAGTGACCGTGTTACTTTAAATCCTCATAATGTATGATCTCATAATGTTGATCAATCACCCTTTGTAATGTTTAATATTGGTTTTTGTCCTAGCCTTAAATATTCTGTACCCTGTGGTGTTCAATAAATAGCCAACCTAAGCTTTTACGAACCCAACACAACGTCTTAACCACATTCTTTCAAACGTCTTAAATCTGCACAACGGATGACAAAACTTTAGACATTCCATTTGGTGTCCACTCATATTTTCAGATGCTATCTTCAACAATTGCAGACTATGAGACGTATATTCATTTCTACGACATTTGTTTATGTGCAGTTTAGCTTCTGCCCCCCTTTCAAATGAAAATGTATTGCCAACTCTGATGCTATCGAAGGTTTTCATTGCTGCAGAACCAATGCAAGTGGCTGATACCATCTTTATTAGGAAAGGGTAGTGACGGTAGTGGGAAGCTGTTCTATTCATCCAAGTTGATGTCTTTTTTGTTTATAACATTTCAGATCGACAGATACACTCTCACAACACTTCTTATTACTACTAGGAAGGGTCACAAATAGTTGCTTTGTATTTGTATTTTGTTCATTGGATATTAGTTGTGATTAGTGAGTGAAATCGCAAGACCTTCCAGTTGTGTCTAGCTGGACATTGTAGGCTCTGTGATAATCGAAGGTAAGTATTAGTTACTATAAAACCAAAGGACTGCTGATCACGTTACTGTAAAGAAAACATTTACCTCAGCCATTTCCAATCAACTGAGAGAGCGTTGGAACATGCCTACACCATTCACATTCCTGAAGCATACCGTAACCTCAAAATTGGCAAGCAGGCATTGTCCGTCAGCACCGTAAAGCAACAATTGCTCGGAAACAATTCAACGTCCACACATCGCGTTGAAATTACATTTCCAATTCATGAACGAACTTATCCAACTTTTTCCCTTTCTTCCCTTCCCCACCATCCTTCTTCACCTCTCCTCACCACTCCTTCTCACCTCCAGGGGATTTTCTATGAATAATTTTTGGAGGGAACTTGTTGACTTAATTTTATATCGGTTTCGTTCATATTAATGTGGGAAGCTGGGAACCTCGCATTGTGATAGGTGAGGGTGGCCCGCGCATAATCTGGGAGGTTAGCGAGGTGTTGAAATAGTTGTGGAGGAAGACGAATATATTTCGTACTTTCTTTTGTTTTGGGTGTAACGATATTCTGTGTTTAGTTTTCGGAATTGATTCTTTGTAGCAATGGAAAATTATTTTTATGAGTAAACATCAACTATAATTAAGCTTACCAAGTTAAATTGAGACTCGATGGCGATATAGAGATAGGCCAGAGAATGGTATTCAGGATTATCTTTTCAGAAGATGTCCCTACCTTCAAACCAATAAAAAAATAAAAATAAGAAACGCTAAATAAAAATAAATAAAAAATAACGATATTAGCTCGTAAATCCGAATTTTGAGATCTATGATGGACTCAAAATAAAACTCAGCCATAAAATTATGAGACGCTAAATCTATTTGTGGCAAAGTCATTACAAAAGTTACATTAAAGTGCTTTACATAAACAATAGATAATAGTTATCGTCTTTCCAAGACCAGACAGTTTAAATTCCTTCTTTATAAGCCTTGACAAAGGAATCCCATCGCCATTATTACTAAGTTAATTACTAAGGAAATACTAATTAAAACGCGCCATCAGCGGCGCATCAATAACGATCACGTCAAGTAGTTAAGTGAGAGTTAAGTTATAAGTTTAAGTTGAAGCAGCTGATAGGACGCTAAGTTAATAGCTAAACTTCTGTCGTGGTTTGACAAACGACGCTTCGTTCGATAACTTTGTGCTTTTTAGGTTAGGTAGATGAGATAACGGAATTTACGTTCCTCAACTTATCCAAAAGATATAATGGATGTGTATAGAATTACTAATACCACCACTAATGATCCTACCTAAAAGAATACTTAGTATTTTAGTGATTGATGGTATTATGTTCGTTTTTAGGCTCAAACTATATTATGCCAAATTATGTTGGGCGCCAAAAATATCTGAAATTAAATTTTGGCGCCCAACGTGGGGCAACCATTGAAACGTCTTGAATATTTTTTTAGAAAGAATGTGTTAAAAATACGGCCAGTTTCTATTTTATTTGCTGCTTTAATTAGCCGCTCTAGTTAACAATATTTAGTGATTTTTGTTTTGGTTCTTTTTAGTCATTCTACTGTTTGTTGATAATATCTTTGTGAGCTATAGTCAAATAGTAGTAAATATTTCTTGCCTCGGCCTTTGGATACAACTAATGACCAAAGTTATCATTTCGAGACTGCACTCAGAACATACTCCGACGCATCCATATTAAAATATTTCTAAACGAGCACTTTGGAGAACTGGCCATTAAATGTTGCCAGTAAATAAGCATCCACCCGGGTTTTCGGGTAAACTTACCGATTTCCCCGGTTTCCCCCGCCTGTTACCAGCCGACCGCCCTCTTGAGATTTACATCTACAAATTGGCAGGAAACATGTTTATTTTTAGATTTTGCGCCGAAAAGAGTTGAGGAAAATGCTTACATTTTTTAGATGACAAGACGGGCATGTTGTTTTTTTGCTGGTAAGCCTACATCTTAGAACTATCCGTTTTCATCACTCCACCATCTGAAGAAAAAAGAATAAGTCTGGTTATACATCATCATTATTCAACATCATCAGCCTATATTCGGCCACTGCTGGACGTAGACCTTTCCCAGGTCCTTTCCTTTCCGTTCTTTGTAAGTCATCACTGTACCTTGCTTCACAAGTTATCATAATCATCATCATAAAGACATATCGGTCCACTGCTAAACACGGGTCTCCCCTCACTTTCGTGAGAAGGATAAGGCCTTAATCCACTACGGGGGCCCGGTCCGGACTCGGATTGGTTATACAAGATTTCAAAATCTCGACTGCGAAATATTGCATTGGACCGCCTTCGGTCATCACAAAACTAATTATTTAAAACACGGCCCTATTACGCAAACAGTTAAACCTACAACTAAATTAAACGAAGAATCACCAAAACAATTCATTCAACGTTAATCACTGGAATTAAAATAAGCCGTTACACCGAGGCAGCGGTTAAATTAACCGTGCACTTTTAATCCGCCGATAGTATTTACCGGACACTGTTTAATCCTCATATTGGATTGCAAAATTAAAACGAAGCTATTGGTCGAAATTGTCGCGCTATGGCCGTGCCGGTAATTAGTTGATTATTTTAAATTTAACGCTCGGTTATTCACGGCTAGTGTTAAACTAAAAGCTGGTAAAGTGCTAGGTTTTATTGCAATAGGTATCTGTAGCCATATTTATACGAGATAGATTATTATTTTTGATCGTCTAACATCCTTTTATTTAGACATTATTGGGATAGATATTTTAAGTAGGTTTCTTCTAACACTCCTTTACAATATATTAAGATCCTAAATGGGATTATGTGGATTTTGGGAATTAAAATCTATAGGTACTAGACTGAAGCGACTTTTTCCTGCCGTTTAAGCTGTCTAAAATATAGTTCATGATTACAGCAACCGAAGTAGAGGAGGATATTCTCACGATCGCTGCTTTAAGTTCTACTACATATTATTTCCGCTCCAAAAATTAAACTCCGGCTAACAATATAAATTAATCAAAGTTTAAAACCAAGTGTTTCCACTCAGGCTGTAAGCCGTGAACCGGGCAGGTGTCTCTCGCGGCCGTCCACCCATGTAATGGCATTATACTGACAGCCTCCTTGTTTCGCGTCTCGTTCCGATTCTGGCGCTAATTGTTTGAAGCTTTTCGGATTAACGTTATTCGGTTGACCTGGTATAAATAAATGTTATAATTGAAGGAGTTTGGTTTTTAGATTCACCACTCATTTTGGGAACTGTTAGTACAATGTAAGCGCAAAAATAATGATTATTGCCTACTTGCAATCAATAAATTGAGTATTGAATAGTGGTATTAATCGAACCTTTACACGTTGACTGCTGAACCGGTTTATTTTTTTGGTGCTTTTGCGAATCTTCATACAACGTTTGTGTTTACTAGCACTGGCGTTGTGTCGTAACTAAACCCAATCAGCCTGGCGGGCGCACACAACTGTTGTGATAAAATTGACAATACAGCAGTGCGGGTTCGCACGCCAGGCGTGTTTTCGCTTTCTGTGAGATTATAAAAAACACAAACGTGTGTGTTTCCAGCAAGCAGTTGAGCTGTTAAACCTTGATTTTTAGCAAAATTAATCAAGCTTGGATGCTAATCATATTGGCAATGTTACCTCATTAGTAAAAAGCCCATATAGGTGAGATTTCACCCTTTTATCCTTTTTTTTTTAGAACCGCAAAGGACTGGAATTTGCCTTCGTCTGTGTTTCCGGTAAAATATATATCGGATGTGTTCAAGCCAAGAGTGAAAGTGTAAGTATCTTCTAAGCCACATTACCGATACGATATTAACTTTAAAGTAAAGAGTTTGTGATTTAACTTTTAGGTAGAGGGAGAGCGGAGAACCGAAAATATGACGAGTGTGATTTTGCGTGTGTTTTTAACAAACTTGATTTACGGCGTTTTTCTGAAGACGCTTGCTTTAAACTTTTAGATATCCCACTGAAACTAATTTAAAGAGAAAATTTTCATCTCATTTCGTCTTACCTTGCGTCACTTTCTCAATAGAACGTCCAATCTACTCCCAGCCTAATAAAAGACAGCAATCGGAAAGAAAATTGTTCCGTTCAATATTAGGTATTTAGTTAGAGGAAGGCTAATATCCAGGTCTACCTCTCGGAAGGAAGGCTCATTTGCGTTGGAACTTTTTCACGGTAACTTGAACTTTAATTAAAAACAGAATTACGTAGAATCAGGCGCACACGTATTGTGGACTTTTGCACTGCGAGCCAATATTACTGACACATCTACGAGTATAATAATATTTTCAAGATTGCGCTTCAACGTATTCTGCGCACCGACATAGAAACATAATTTGAGTTCATAGGTTTTTTATTGCCGTATTGATTTGAAACAGTTTTTTTACAAGCGTGGATCTTACATATACCATAGTATAGCCTAAATGATCACTTTCATAACGTAACTACTATACCCAAAAATCAAACAAGTACCTACTTACTTTACTAAAATTTATTTACCTAAAGCAATGCTAGAAAACAAAAAAATGCCAAATAGCTTACCGATTTTTTTATTCCACCATTAGGGACAGCAAAGTTTTCATATTAATCCTTCTCATAAACATTTTTGCATTATTCATCAAAATTCTAGTGTGCCAAAAATTTTCCCGCACTGTAACCGATTGGTAGAGTCTCCTCCGAGATGCTCTATCTACCGCGAGCAGGCACCTCCAGGGAAAGCAGCGGATGGAGTGGACCGAAGGACGATATTTACATTAAACGGTAAGGAAATGCACACAGAAAAGGCAGAATTCAAATTAAAGGCAGGTCGATTGCAATAGTTTACATTTTTTTATATCTATCGCGTGTGTTTTACAAAACTTGTTGGATGTCACCCGGCGTACATTCGACAAGGTGAAATCGAGACTAAGCGCTGAAGTGTTCACATGGTGGTACTTTGTAAGAATGCACTAAGTGAAGAATCGAAGGACGATCAATGAAGTAGTACGATTGATGTGATATGCTCCAAATGCATACGCGAGGGCGGGTGCGTTGCCTACGTTGTAGCTCGCCTCGTGTCTGGATAATATAGGTATTGTGTCATCAACATCATCAGCCCACACTCGTCCACTGCTGGACGTAGGCTTCTCCTAGTGAACGTCACTGAGCCCGATTTTTGGCTCTCTTCGTCGTGTCACTGCCTGTCGTTTTCCGCAATTCGTCCTTCCACCTTGCCGGAGTACGTCCTAGACTACGTTTGCCTAAACGCGGCCTCCACTCTAGAACTCGTCTACCACAGTTTTAGGTATTGTGTGTAAATAGGTAATTCGAAAAACATGTAGTTTTCACACAAATTGGCGTCACTCGCAGCTATTAAGATAATTTCTTGTACACGTTTGTGTAACGTAATACAATAAAACTTTTCATATAAGACTAACATCACTTTTTACAATCGTCACACGTCTTTACTGCTCTGGACAAAATTACATCAAGCTCTTGAATGGTCGTCATAAAATTCACACCAATTTGGATTCCCCGGAGACCGAGCGTCGTTGTACCAAGTGTCGGAGTAACGAAACGTCGCTGTATAATATGTCGGTAAAACGTGTGCTTTATGCGACTGGCTAGACGCGTGCACGACTGTTTTCATTTTGTTTGTCACGTGTGAGATGTGACTGATGAGAATGTTGCTGTCATGCTAAGAACTAAGCAGGTGTGACCTAAGTTGTTAATCAAATAACTAACATCAAAGAACCAAACAAACAATTAATAATAATTGGCCATTTTCAGAACTAGTCCATTTGAGAATTGTCCATTTTGAGAATTATTGGTCCTCATGAGACTCATATGCCATTTTGGGAATTGGGCATTTTAAGTACGCCTAAATCTACTAACTACTCTAGCAATATGTCAATTAATGAATAATCATTTAACTGTCTAAGAAAATTATTCGTTAATGTAATAATTCGACCGCGGCATTGTGGCAGGGTACTATTTCTCCCACTAATTAAGTCATACTGATGTTGTAAGACAAAGCATGTGATAAAAAGCATGGTATTTCTCCCCACCATGGAATAAATTATCAAAGCCATTGGGAAGAAAGAGAACGGGACTAACCCCTTGGAGCAAGGTTTCAGTTGGTATGCAAGAACCTATTAAGATCCTACATAGTAGGCTAATAGTGTCATTGCTTTAGCAATTAAATAACAAAAAAAACAAGGGTTTTAACAGTTTCCAGACCACCGAGTAAGAAAGGATTAGATACTTTTACATAGAAATATACGAAAGCATGTACCGAGTGATGTCTGAGATGTAGCGCCTGACGCCTGATTACAATTAGAGTAGCGCGTGTTTGCGCGTTGCCGACGTTATTTGTATAGGCGCTTTTAGTATTATGAGTACAGTGTGATACAAAATGCAGCAGAAGTTTGATGTACAATTTATATTGGACATCACAATGGTCGAAAGATTAACATTTTAACGCAAAATATTACCTACGTATTTAGACTTCGATATAACAATAAAAAGAAAAAAAAAAGTGAATCGTAATGTTAACTTACAAACTGTTCTAGATAATAAAACAAATTGAAAAAACCCTCATAAATGGCTTTCATTTAGATTAGACCTTTTCAAGCCCTAACATGCCTACATAGCCTTTCCATTGAAGTCCATCCCTTCGTGGTCACTTTAGAAAAAAATCCATCGTTCAAATGAGCGAAGGATCAAAGGCCCTCGGCCTTTTGAAGGCCCTTCGCGTCATTGGTGTCCGCACGTGTATTTTGCTAATTAAAATTCTATAAAAGGCAATTTGACTGATTGGTGTTTGCTTACAATGATTCTAATGTGATTAGACTATGTAAGACTAATGATTGTAAAATAAATAGAGCAGACTAATTTGTCAAAATCGATATTTAATTTACAGCATTTAAAAAAAAGTTAACAGTCAAAATTAAATAAAAATTTAAAAAATATTTCATAAAAGTAACTCTCTCCCTCTTTCTATCTTCACTAACTTATATCTCCCTCAAAACTTCATCGATCACACTTTTCGTAACGCTCTCGCCACGCATTCGCCAGCTTACTCCCCAAGTCAAGCGTGCGTAAAGAAGTTTTACTTCAATAATTTTTTGTTACGTGGTTTTCCACTCTTGAATTTTGCCAATCTATTTTGTCTAAAACTGCAACTTTCATAGCTTTCTACAGTTTACCGTGCATAGTTCAGGGCATTGTAACATAGGCTAAGCATATTGTACAATTATCTCAAATCGTGTTCAATGTGCCGTTGCTTGTGCGTTGCGTTGAACCATGAACGCCCACGATGGTCACGACTAATGGACACGATGGTACGATGGTACTTTGGTTCTATGTTATGTTGAATATTTCTTTAGTGTTGATATTTTAACCAATGTGCTCTGAGATAAGTTATTTGGGCTGAGACATGGCGATGACGGGAATAATCAAATAATTATCATCATCATCGTCACAACCGTTAACTAATAATTAATTAACTGAGTCATTGTCATCGTTATCTAATTGGGTAAATCAGATATTTTTTAAATCATAGGGGTGTGGTTTTTAATTTTCCAGCCAATTGCTGTCTTGTAAAGTCCGAAACCAATCTGACGAACTCGCGAGGGTTAGCAGTTGATTTTAACGACTAATTTTAGAACGAGGAAGTTCCTACTAGTAGTCAATGGGCTTCATAGTCAATGGTGTTTATTGTCTTGTTCCATTGTCAGAACTTTGTTTAGTGTAACGTGTATCCATGCCTTATCCACTTTTTGTTTTTCTTGTGCACACAAATATACTGTTATTTTACGTGTCCAGCTCAGTCGTATTTATACCATAACATTTTTATACGATTTGCTCAAAGTCTTGCTGCAAAGACAAACAAGCCTTATTCTATCAGATCTGTGACACTTGGAAACTTAAAATCACTACCACTTGAATCCTTATGCTTCACGCAATACTGCCTATTATCGATCAAATCAGCTGCAAGTGGAACCTTGCAGAGCTCATCCTGCAACTTTTGTTATGCAGTAGGATTGGACTTTACGAATTGGTAATAGGAGAGGTTTTTGAATGGCAAAAGGCAGAATAAGTCAGTATTAGCTTAGCAGAGGTTGGTCGTAAGCTGCACCGGACATCAATGGATTTATGTTTAGGCGAGGGAAGCGGCTTTCTTGAGGATAGAAATTGACGTGTGACAGTTGACATCAGAAGGGGTAAGCTATTTATTGAGGGGGTCAGGAAATGTACTTATTTTTAGATTTTTCGATAGATTTTGAAACACATTTGCAATAAGAGTAAATAATTTAATAAAGACAAAAATCTTGCCGCAACTTACCTTACAAATAAGTTTAACTACGAATAGAACTGAAAAGGCCAATTAGCATTAGATTTTCTATTTATAACAATGGAAAATAATGCGCACCCACTAACTGTAGCTGTAACATCTAACTCATGTATTCCATCACGTGTTGAATTATGTAGAATCTTCTATTTTATTATACTGAACGAGTTCAAGACATTTTTTAAGATACTTGCGAAACAATCCACCTTCAAGTCAAAAACATTTGTATCCAAATTTTGCCGACCAAAGATAAATGTAACAGATGGCAACTTCCTGCCGATGCCTAAACAAATCCGGCAAGTCAAATATTTGCCTAAATCATCAACACTTGGACGCAGATGATAAGAGTCAGTTATTGGATCGGCACACAGCGGCAATCACGACACGCCGGACGGTGGCCAACTGTCCGTTTGGAGCCAAAGAGTAATGCACAACAGAAGAGACATTTCAATCGTACCCAAGTCACAGTAAATAAGAAGAAAGTTTGTGTATATGGTTATTGCCACTCAGCTTTGTAAAGCCCGAACGGATTTTGATGAGGGGCATGATAGGTATTGTGCATAATACTTAATTATATATAACACTAACTTATCAATGCTGCTGTATTTTGGGTTGGGTTACTATTGGCGGTTTTTTAGATTATGTAAGGCTTCAGTTTTAGGTTGTTATTATATCGTTGTTCTTTTAATCTATTGTTAGTTCAGTAAATAAATTTGGTTTGAGACATAATCTAAACCATGGTGGCCTTAGTGAAAGAGAATAGTAGATACCTAACTCATTCGCGAGAGGCGCTATATTAATTTTCAGTTGCATAAAATATGTTTCTTCTGTACGAACATCGTTTAATCTTTGTTATTAGGCCGCTCGGTCAACTATTTGCATTGGTAATTTATAATAACAATGTTATTGTGAGTTCGACAATCGTCGCCCTTTGATTACGGCGTTAGGTAATTCTATTTGCGTCGATTCCGACTGTCCCTTTTATTGGTTCGCTAATTAAATAATAACTTTTAGTTTGGGACTTCATAGGCTTTGATTTGAGGCGTTGTAACGGTCCCGAATTGGACTCGCTACATTTCACAAAATAAAAATACACATTTATCAATTTTTGGCGGAATACTGAGATTTGCATTGACAAATTAGTGAGATTTTGGCTACACATTATTATTGCATTCAATCGGAAAAAAAGCTAATTATTGCAAAGGTAGAAACTCTATGGTAAGAGATTAAAAGGCCAAGTCGTATCTATGATAAGGCGGAAATGGAAAACGGATCAATTAAATAATTAATAATGATGACATCCAAAGGGAATAGCTTAAAAGTACGAAAAGGACTTCGACATGATGGTAGATTTAGAAGGTATGGGCCAATAACACGACAATAAATTTTGCCAATGAGGAGCTTAGAGGGAGACGAAAGATTTAGAGCGGAAGAAAAGAGAGGCGCGAGAGTCGGGGCTTGGCTTGCGAATTTGCGAAGAGAACGGGTGTGCTTAGGAAAGTGAGAAAACCAAAATGGCGAAGTAGTGAAAAGCGCGTAGGAATATGTTTTACGGATCGCTAGGTCTCTTCCAAAGGGGATTTAGTGATCCTTAAAAGCGATTCTGGGGAGATAGGAAGTGATACTAGGGCCTGTGTTAGCTTGAGTCAAACTGCGAATGTTCTGATTCTTGTTGACACTGGTAGGGCGCGTAGGTTGGCGAATTGAAACGGTGCTTGCCAAGAGTTTAGCTGATAGCCTGAGGAATGTGGTGACCTCAGGGGCGTCTTCCGGCATGGGTGGCTAGAAGCGCCTGACCACCCATTTCGATCGTATTTTGTGTACGGGCGGGGTGATTCCTCTAGACAGTGACGAAGATATCTCTTCCTGTACATAAAGTCGATTTGAATGGTCCCCGCACGCACACGGTGTTATTACCGTCAGGGCGATTTCCAACGACATAAACTCCCTTCCCAGCATGACATGACGGGGCGACAATTTGACGACTGACAATAGGTTGCCGTTTGGAAATCTTAGGGCGGCCTAGGGCTTAGAAATAAGCAAGACTCCCGGTGCCTCCGGACTTTAGATAGCTAGTTAGAAAAGGACATTCTTGGAACTTCCCTGTGGGATTTCTCCATGCACAATTAACTTGGAAAATCTGATTGTCACGACTCCGAAGTTGTCGCAATCAGGCTTGCTTCTGTTAGGTACACACACTATTTATTAGAAGCTAGACAGGTTTTAGTTCATAAGAAACTTAGGGCAAGTAGGCATAGGCTCATAATAATTAACAACAGGGGTCACTAGCCATAGGAGGTTCGTAAGTACCTATGAGCTAGTCTATAGTGTTAACAATAGGGGTTACTAGCCATAGGAAGTTCGTAAGTCCCTATGAGCTAGCTAGTTTATAAGAGCGTAGGGCCACACACACATAACATACAACATACAAACGAACGCACAGACACCAATTTCGATAGGTAAAGTTAAATGTGGACTCCGGACAGCCCTGAGGAATTGACAGGTAGGCACATATACACACACACACACACACACACACCTTTAGCCTAGGGTTCTTCTGATAGGAAGGGATTAATGCTGTAAGACAGGATCATCTTAAACTATAGGAAACTACATGAAATCAAGTCAAATATAAAACAACCACTAAGGGGAAATTAAAAGTTTAATACCGTGACAAAGAAGGTACACACACACACCTTTAGCCTAGGGTTCTTCTGATAGGGAGGTATTAATGCTGTAAAACAGGGTCATCTTAAACTATAGGAAACTATATAAAATTAAGCCAACACAACAAAATATAAACAAACACTCGGGGAAATTAAAGATACTATGACAAAGAAATGAACTGGTGAAACATAAACTTCCTTGGGAATCAATTGTAATACTATAAACTATATTGTAATAAATTTACGGAGTTACTAGGTCAAACATGAATGAGTAAACATATAAACAATATGGTGCCCGGCAATCAGACTGATAAAGCTAATCATTACATATGTACCTACTTTGAATGAAAGAAGTTGTAATATGGTTTAATCATTTTATTATTCATCATAACAATGCTATAGAGCCTAAATATAACTTTACATACTCATAAAGTAAACATCTGGGGAAACAATTAAGAAATTAATATAATTTGTGACGGGAAGAAAACGAACGATGAAAACTAAACATAACTGATAAATAATCAACTAAATCACAATAAGTTAGGACTGTCTGTATATATATATATAGTTAGATAGTTACTGAATGAAACTGCAAGGATTAAATATAACCTACCTATAAATAAAGTAATAATCTGGACAAATTAACTATAATTTAACCTAGGCTTGGTTCGGAAAGAATAATTCTGATTTCAAGATTAATTGATTGCGCAGGGGCACTGGACGACAGATATGACTAAGTTTGTCTCTTTTGGATTGGCTACTTATGGGCAATGACCTATTACCTTCCCTGGATTTTCTTATGACTAAAAAAGAGTGAGATTCTCCATAAGGCTCTTCGAAAGTCACTAACTGAGGCTTACTTTCAACTTGAATCGCTCCAATGTTGAATCCTTCCATGCAATAGTTATGGTATTAACTATGGCACTAGAATTCCTAGTGTTTACAGAATTATCTAGAAGAACTTTCTAAAAATCCTCCGATAGAGAGATAACCTGAAATCAACAAAGAATTGACATTATACTTAATGGAAACTACCATCAAACCTTAGAACAAGGCTTCTTAACATACTATTTAAATAAAACTAGTACTACACCAGAAAAATGGTTCGAAAGGAATAATTCTGTCCTTAACATTAATTACAAGAAACAACGAACGACAAATATGAATGAGTTCGTCTCCGTTAGATTGACTACTTATGGGCAATGACCTATTACCTTCCCTGGATTTTCTTATGACTAAAAAAGAGTGAGATTCTCCATAAGGCTCTTCGAAAGTCACTAACTGGGACCTACCTCTGACTTGAATCGTTCCATCGTTGAACTCTTCCATGAATAGATATGGAAAGAACTACAGCTCCACACTAGAAATCTTAGTGTTACAGAATTATCTAGACGAACTGTCGCTTTCTGGAATTAAAACAATTCCTAGGTTTTCCAATGAGAAATAACCTGAAACAATAAATAATTGTTGTTACCTACACCTAAAGGAAAAATATCCTTAAACCTTAGAACAATGCTTCTGAAATACTAACTAAATAAAACCAGTATTATTACAACAGGGGAAAATATAACCTCTTACCACATAATATAATTCTACAAATAGAAACCTGGACAATAGTCCCATATTATGCTAAATAAGCTAGGCGTATGTACAGATGGGTAAATAAAGCCTAATGTATTATGTAGTTGCTCCTAGTAGGTAGAGCTAGGATAGGTTTAACGAGATTTTAGATCTCTAAATATTGGGGCCTCTTTCCCTTTTGCTAAAATAAGTAAGTGGGATTGAGGAACCGCATGAACTAGATAAGAAGGATGGAAATTCGACCATGGCGGGGGTTATGTCCGCTGATAACCCTTCATCCTCGTTGAATCATGAATGGAGGTTGTGAGATTGTTTACAAACCGGGTATGAATGAGATCGAACCGTGAATACTCTTTAGATAAAAGAAAAGAAGTCCCTCTTTATGAAGTTCTCTTGCTTAGATATACTAGACTTATAGTAATAGGCGAGTTTCACGGTATTTTCTAGCGATAACATAAAGATTTCACATCTGTTTAAATGAGTTCGGACGGGTGACTTTGACAAGTAAGCTTATTGTCATGGAGCGATGTTAGCTGCTGTCAGTGTCATTTGTCCTGTGAGAGTGACGGATAATAGAACGATGAATTGAAATTTGATGGAAGACCACAGATAGACAAACATAGTAAATTAAATGAAAGTAAATACTTTCCGTCGAGATTTCGTAACTGCGAGGCGGTACTTAATCCCGACAAGCGGTGGAGAATATCCAAGTCTGGTCCGACGAAATTCACAACTTAGGGCGGGGCGGGGCTCTAAGTCATAGCCGCTGTCATGATCGTAGATTCAGAATGGAAGTTTTAATCATAGGCTCTCGTGATAATTACAAAACTATAAGGTCGAGCGAAAGGTTGATGAGTTACGAAAAATGTAAGGTTGATGAAAAGTTGATGGAAGGTTGACGATTATTAATTTATAATTTTGAATGAAAGGTTATATATGGGACAACGAAGGGCTAGGATTAAGATCTACTTTGTCAGATATTTAGATAATACGGATTTGATGAGAGGTAGAACGGAACGAGAATATTAGGTTGAGCTTATTTTGGGACGCCATATAATAATTTAGGAATGGTAGAAAACAAATTGTATTACTTCAGCGAAATCTAAATTCAAATTATTTATCTCTTTTGATATTGACTACTGACGGATTGCGAAGCCATACTGAACATTCAAAGGATTTAGGTTGCTACACGCGGAACACAACGAAGGGTTACTAGACGATCATCGGGCCAAAATAAAGTAAAATAAAGTAAGGTAAAGAGTGGAGTAAGTTAGGTGCGGAGTTATACGGAGTTGTACTGAACGTTATTATTATTATTAGGAGAGAGTAGAAGAGAGTAGGTTGAGTTGAGAGGAGTTTAGTTTAAGATTAGTTTAAGTTTATTTAAGTTTAGTTTTATTTATTTTAATTTTGAAAAAATTAGAGAAGGGAGAGGAGAAGGTAAGTAGGAGGGGGGGGGGGACATTACAATTGGTGCCGTGACCAGGATTGCCGAAACCAGAATAGCGTGACCAGGATAGTCATAACCAGAATAACGTGACCAGGATAGGCAGAACTAAAATAACGTGACCAGGATAGTTGAAACTAGAATAGCGTGACCAGGATAGTCGAAACTATGTTAGAATAGCGTGACCAGGATAGGCAAAACTAGAATAGTTAGTACCAGGGTAGCTTAGAACAGGATCGGTTTTATTTATGACTAGGATTAGCTTATTGGTTATGATTATTAGATGCAACTTAGATTAGAATCTTTAAAGGAAATTTATTAGAAGGTAATTAGGTTCAGTATAACTTCGTCTTCGGTGACTAAGTAATTAGTCACAATTGTTGCCGTGAAATAGGATGGTGTTCGGTATGGCATTGTAATCCGGAAGGTGGTTGATGTTTATGGAGGGAAATATATTATTATAGAATAAATAGATAGATAGATAGATAAACTCTTTATTGAAGCACCGCAGAACAAAGAAAGATTGAAACTAGAACAAAACAAATTTTACAATTAGTGTCACAATGGGCGGTCTTGTCGCTCGGAGCGGTCTCTTCCTGACGGCCATGCACGGAGAGGAGTGAATGGGACATCGGACGGTGGCTTTATATACGTAAATTAAAATAAATAAATAGATACATATTATACACAAAATAAACTTAAATACATAGTAACATAATAGATAAACTTAATATATACCATAATATAATAAACAATTAGGGAAAAGGCAAAATAAAAGGCTAAATCGTAGAATACACAAATCTTAGTAAGAAAAATAGGCAGCGACTAGAAAAAAAAAAAAATATAAAAATTATTGGATTCACCAGAGGGGAAATGACGGGGGGTTGTCACCATCTATAAATAAGATTTGGTGGTAACTTATCTAAATTAACTGTTGCAGGAAATATAAAATATTACACAGATTAATTATAATGAAGAAGGAATATAAACATAAAGAGAAGAAACATAAATGTAAAATGGAATAGAAGATTGTAAAGCAGACTTTTAACAACTTATTAATAATATTCTAATGGATATTGTTTAAAAATATAATTACTGTAATAGATATAGAAAGGGATCATAAGAGCTGATGGTAAATAAGAATTAATGAGATGGAAGCGGTAGTAGCCTAGTGGGAGAGCGTCCGTCTTCCGGTCGGAGGGTCGTGGGTTCGAATCCCAGTGCGGGCGCGTGCCGGTGTGTTTCTGTAAAGCATGTGGGCGTGGTTGTCGCTCGCTTTTCGGTGAGGGAAAGCATCGTGTGGGGAGGGGCCCGTGCCCAGCAGTGGGACGTGATAGGTTGATGTTGAAATATTGTTTGAAAGAACTCTGTAAGAAAATAATATGAAATAATCATAAAAAAAAAAAAAAAAAAAAAAAGTTATAACTTGTTTCATTTGAAAAAAAAAATGAGGTAAAGGTAACTAAAATGGAAAAAGGTAACGGTAACTGAAAAAGATAAAAGGTAAAATGGTAAAGGTAACTAAGAAAGGTAAAGGTAACTGAAAAAGGTAAAGGTAAATGAAAGGAGGTAACGGTAATAAAACGAAACAAACATAATAGAATACTCTTGCATAAATTTAAATTCGGGGGGTTGTTTAACATTGACGAAATAAATTCATAATTCGTGTCTTATAATCCGTGCGGGTTTGGTGCTTTGCTTGAGTAGCGTGAAAACCGATGAGAGTTTACGTTCTGAAAGGTGTGCAATTATTTTGAGAATGAAAGCTGTTTGGAAGGGGGGTTGCTGAGACATTTATGAAAAGGATTTTAGTCGAATGAAGGACTCTAGTAAACCATCAACCTGGGTTTGAGACGGTTTGTCACGATTTGACTTCAAATCGACACACTACACTTACAACGTTTCTTTATGAAGGAGAATTTGGTGTTAGGTTAGATCAGCTGATAAAATCATCGGTATAAGCCGATTTCATAAAGAATCCACTCCACACGTTAGTCCCGGGGCTAAGACCAAGGCACACTACACATGCTCTGAATCATAAGCTTTACTATCAAGAATTCGGGAGTGAACTGGAAAGTTGCGAACATCGACAATTTATGTACCTTAAGCCGCGCACGGCATGTCCGAGTTTAGAGGGGTAATGTAAGTATGTATCTCTTATATCGAAAAATAAGTAGAATGGGGGATAAGCGCTTACATAATATCATTAGGATAGAGACGCCTCACAACCGTCTTTTCTTCTGGGCTTTGGGATGTCCAGGTGATGAGAGCGATTTTTGGGGATGTTCAATGCGGGGAATGTTCACGTACTGGTTCTAATAATAAAGTTTTAGTATACAGTTTAAAAACACACACACTTATTTATCTATTTATCATATACACAATTGTACTTGTTACAATTTATACACACACACACACACACACACACACACACGATTGAAGTCAAATACGAGCAAATTAGAATGAATAATAAGTAAGGGGGCCTTTTAGTATTCTTATGTTTGTAAAACTGGTACTGCTGTAATTCCGGAGAGGTAAATATTACTCCGGTGATATAAATAAATGCACCTGCGAATATTTTGGAGGTTGGCTGTAACGGTCCCAACTTGGACTCGCCACATTTCACAGGATGAGGGTACACACTTATCGATTTTACTGAATAAAAGAATGAATAAAATGGGGGTTGTTTGGTATTCTTATGTTTGAGGAATAGGTACTGCTGTGATTCCGGAGAGGAAAATATTGCTTCGGCGATTTAAATAAATACACCTGCGAATATTTTGGGGGTTGGCTGTAACGGTCCCAACTTGGACTCGCCACATTAACAAGATGAGGGTTACACATTTATCGGTTTTGGCTGAATAAAAGAATGGAAAAATGGGGGTTGTTTGGTATTCTTATGTTTGTGAAATAATTACTGTTGTAATTCTAGAGAGGGAAAAATATTACTTCGGTGATTTAAATAAATACACCTGCGAATATTTTGGGGGTTGGCTGTAACGGTCCCGAATTGGACTCGCTACATTTCACAAAATAAAAATACACATTTATCAATTTTTGGCGGAATACTGAGATTTGCATTGACAAATTAGTGAGATTTTGGCTACACATTATTATTGCATTCAATCGGAAAAAAAGCTAATTATTGCAAAGGTAGAAACTCTATGGTAAGAGATTAAAAGGCCAAGTCGTATCTATGATAAGGCGGAAATGGAAAACGGATCAATTAAATAATTAATAATGATGACATCCAAAGGGAATAGCTTAAAAGTACGAAAAGGACTTCGACATGATGGTAGATTTAGAAGGTATGGGCCAATAACACGACAATAAATTTTGCCAATGAGGAGCTTAGAGGGAGACGAAAGATTTAGAGCGGAAGAAAAGAGAGGCGCGAGAGTCGGGGCTTGGCTTGCGAATTTGCGAAGAGAACGGGTGTGCTTAGGAAAGTGAGAAAACCAAAATGGCGAAGTAGTGAAAAGCGCGTAGGAATATGTTTTACGGATCGCTAGGTCTCTTCCAAAGGGGATTTAGTGATCCTTAAAAGCGATTCTGGGGAGATAGGAAGTGATACTAGGGCCTGTGTTAGCTTGAGTCAAACTGCGAATGTTCTGATTCTTGTTGACACTGGTAGGGCGCGTAGGTTGGCGAATTGAAACGGTGCTTGCCAAGAGTTTAGCTGATAGCCTGAGGAATGTGGTGACCTCAGGGGCGTCTTCCGGCATGGGTGGCTAGAAGCGCCTGACCACCCATTTCGATCGTATTTTGTGTACGGGCGGGGTGATTCCTCTAGACAGTGACGAAGATATCTCTTCCTGTACATAAAGTCGATTTGAATGGTCCCCGCACGCACACGGTGTTATTACCGTCAGGGCGATTTCCAACGACATAAACTCCCTTCCCAGCATGACATGACGGGGCGACAATTTGACGACTGACAATAGGTTGCCGTTTGGAAATCTTAGGGCGGCCTAGGGCTTAGAAATAAGCAAGACTCCCGGTGCCTCCGGACTTTAGATAGCTAGTTAGAAAAGGACATTCTTGGAACTTCCCTGTGGGATTTCTCCATGCACAATTAACTTGGAAAATCTGATTGTCACGACTCCGAAGTTGTCGCAATCAGGCTTGCTTCTGTTAGGTACACACACTATTTATTAGAAGCTAGACAGGTTTTAGTTCATAAGAAACTTAGGGCAAGTAGGCATAGGCTCATAATAATTAACAACAGGGGTCACTAGCCATAGGAGGTTCGTAAGTACCTATGAGCTAGTCTATAGTGTTAACAATAGGGGTTACTAGCCATAGGAAGTTCGTAAGTCCCTATGAGCTAGCTAGTTTATAAGAGCGTAGGGCCACACACACATAACATACAACATACAAACGAACGCACAGACACCAATTTCGATAGGTAAAGTTAAATGTGGACTCCGGACAGCCCTGAGGAATTGACAGGTAGGCACATATACACACACACACACACACACACACCTTTAGCCTAGGGTTCTTCTGATAGGAAGGGATTAATGCTGTAAGACAGGATCATCTTAAACTATAGGAAACTACATGAAATCAAGTCAAATATAAAACAACCACTAAGGGGAAATTAAAAGTTTAATACCGTGACAAAGAAGGTACACACACACACCTTTAGCCTAGGGTTCTTCTGATAGGGAGGTATTAATGCTGTAAAACAGGGTCATCTTAAACTATAGGAAACTATATAAAATTAAGCCAACACAACAAAATATAAACAAACACTCGGGGAAATTAAAGATACTATGACAAAGAAATGAACTGGTGAAACATAAACTTCCTTGGGAATCAATTGTAATACTATAAACTATATTGTAATAAATTTACGGAGTTACTAGGTCAAACATGAATGAGTAAACATATAAACAATATGGTGCCCGGCAATCAGACTGATAAAGCTAATCATTACATATGTACCTACTTTGAATGAAAGAAGTTGTAATATGGTTTAATCATTTTATTATTCATCATAACAATGCTATAGAGCCTAAATATAACTTTACATACTCATAAAGTAAACATCTGGGGAAACAATTAAGAAATTAATATAATTTGTGACGGGAAGAAAACGAACGATGAAAACTAAACATAACTGATAAATAATCAACTAAATCACAATAAGTTAGGACTGTCTGTATATATATATATATAGTTAGATAGTTACTGAATGAAACTGCAAGGATTAAATATAACCTACCTATAAATAAAGTAATAATCTGGACAAATTAACTATAATTTAACCTAGGCTTGGTTCGGAAAGAATAATTCTGATTTCAAGATTAATTGATTGCGCAGGGGCACTGGACGACAGATATGACTAAGTTTGTCTCTTTTGGATTGGCTACTTATGGGCAATGACCTATTACCTTCCCTGGATTTTCTTATGACTAAAAAAGAGTGAGATTCTCCATAAGGCTCTTCGAAAGTCACTAACTGAGGCTTACTTTCAACTTGAATCGCTCCAATGTTGAATCCTTCCATGCAATAGTTATGGTATTAACTATGGCACTAGAATTCCTAGTGTTTACAGAATTATCTAGAAGAACTTTCTAAAAATCCTCCGATAGAGAGATAACCTGAAATCAACAAAGAATTGACATTATACTTAATGGAAACTACCATCAAACCTTAGAACAAGGCTTCTTAACATACTATTTAAATAAAACTAGTACTACACCAGAAAAATGGTTCGAAAGGAATAATTCTGTCCTTAACATTAATTACAAGAAACAACGAACGACAAATATGAATGAGTTCGTCTCCGTTAGATTGACTACTTATGGGCAATGACCTATTACCTTCCCTGGATTTTCTTATGACTAAAAAAGAGTGAGATTCTCCATAAGGCTCTTCGAAAGTCACTAACTGGGACCTACCTCTGACTTGAATCGTTCCATCGTTGAACTCTTCCATGAATAGATATGGAAAGAACTACAGCTCCACACTAGAAATCTTAGTGTTACAGAATTATCTAGACGAACTGTCGCTTTCTGGAATTAAAACAATTCCTAGGTTTTCCAATGAGAAATAACCTGAAACAATAAATAATTGTTGTTACCTACACCTAAAGGAAAAATATCCTTAAACCTTAGAACAATGCTTCTGAAATACTAACTAAATAAAACCAGTATTATTACAACAGGGGAAAATATAACCTCTTACCACATAATATAATTCTACAAATAGAAACCTGGACAATAGTCCCATATTATGCTAAATAAGCTAGGCGTATGTACAGATGGGTAAATAAAGCCTAATGTATTATGTAGTTGCTCCTAGTAGGTAGAGCTAGGATAGGTTTAACGAGATTTTAGATCTCTAAATATTGGGGCCTCTTTCCCTTTTGCTAAAATAAGTAAGTGGGATTGAGGAACCGCATGAACTAGATAAGAAGGATGGAAATTCGACCATGGCGGGGGTTATGTCCGCTGATAACCCTTCATCCTCGTTGAATCATGAATGGAGGTTGTGAGATTGTTTACAAACCGGGTATGAATGAGATCGAACCGTGAATACTCTTTAGATAAAAGAAAAGAAGTCCCTCTTTATGAAGTTCTCTTGCTTAGATATACTAGACTTATAGTAATAGGCGAGTTTCACGGTATTTTCTAGCGATAACATAAAGATTTCACATCTGTTTAAATGAGTTCGGACGGGTGACTTTGACAAGTAAGCTTATTGTCATGGAGCGATGTTAGCTGCTGTCAGTGTCATTTGTCCTGTGAGAGTGACGGATAATAGAACGATGAATTGAAATTTGATGGAAGACCACAGATAGACAAACATAGTAAATTAAATGAAAGTAAATACTTTCCGTCGAGATTTCGTAACTGCGAGGCGGTACTTAATCCCGACAAGCGGTGGAGAATATCCAAGTCTGGTCCGACGAAATTCACAACTTAGGGCGGGGCGGGGCTCTAAGTCATAGCCGCTGTCATGATCGTAGATTCAGAATGGAAGTTTTAATCATAGGCTCTCGTGATAATTACAAAACTATAAGGTCGAGCGAAAGGTTGATGAGTTACGAAAAATGTAAGGTTGATGAAAAGTTGATGGAAGGTTGACGATTATTAATTTATAATTTTGAATGAAAGGTTATATATGGGACAACGAAGGGCTAGGATTAAGATCTACTTTGTCAGATATTTAGATAATACGGATTTGATGAGAGGTAGAACGGAACGAGAATATTAGGTTGAGCTTATTTTGGGACGCCATATAATAATTTAGGAATGGTAGAAAACAAATTGTATTACTTCAGCGAAATCTAAATTCAAATTATTTATCTCTTTTGATATTGACTACTGACGGATTGCGAAGCCATACTGAACATTCAAAGGATTTAGGTTGCTACACGCGGAACACAACGAAGGGTTACTAGACGATCATCGGGCCAAAATAAAGTAAAATAAAGTAAGGTAAAGAGTGGAGTAAGTTAGGTGCGGAGTTATACGGAGTTGTACTGAACGTTATTATTATTATTAGGAGAGAGTAGAAGAGAGTAGGTTGAGTTGAGAGGAGTTTAGTTTAAGATTAGTTTAAGTTTATTTAAGTTTAGTTTTATTTATTTTAATTTTGAAAAAATTAGAGAAGGGAGAGGAGAAGGTAAGTAGGAGGGGGGGGGACATTACAGCGTTGGGTTGGAATTAACTGGCTGTACTGTTGGATTGATTATTCTTTGGCATAAAAGTTGATTTTGAGAAATCTGGTGGCCTTTTTTCCAGAGAAGTAGAAAGTTGTGATGCGATTTAGCTTTTATTTTGAAAATTTTATTCAAATTTAATTTATATGCGAGAGATTTCTTTTTATTCTGAAGAAATTCACAAAATGATTGATGTATTAACTCAATAGAGGTAAATAATAATACTTACAAGTAGTATCGAAAACGGACCAACTTTTTTTTACCACGAGACTTTTCAACCAGCGACTCTGACAATTTAACTCATTGGCCTAAACACAAAAAACGTGCAAAGCTGTTGTCAAATGTCTTTCAACTTTAACTAGGCCATATATCTCCAATTTAATCCCCAATGCTGCAATTTCACTCCAAAGACACAGTTCCTCCTGTTAAGCAGTCTTCTCACGTACTCTGGGAGGCGAAAACCAAAAATTGTTTCTCAGCGGCGCTTGTGCCAACTCGGTTCATTACTGCAGCGCTGTTGTCTATGCCTGCCTTGTTTAAGCTGGTTTCTTGTCTATGCCGCAGCCAAGGTAAATACTGTGACGGAATGGTACATAAAAAGTTTTAAACAGTTGGCCGAATTAGTAAGTTGGAAGATCTGCAACGTCTTCGAGATGGTGATGTTAATTTCATGTAATTCAGTTGTATTTCTGGATTGTAGAGATCTGATTTTCTTTTGTAAAGTTCCGGTCTGTTATTTTATATATGGACGCATTTTGAATTCTTAGTATACTTGCTGGAGGTCCACTTAGTTTTGGAGAACTATAATAAATATTCGATAAAAAAGATATGACAAAATATTTAATCTGCATTGTAAAGAACAAAGTTTCTCGACCAGACAATCACACGAACACAAAAAAGAAAATATAAAATTGGGAAAAGAAAATTCAAACGTTTCATTTCCGCGGAGACCTGCGTCCGTTGACACGTAAACGCCAAGTTTTGAACTTGAGACAATTGTCCTCCGCGGTGCCAGGGGGCTCATTTTACTGCTACTCGTTTTCGTGTGCGCATTCGACGAGGTTGCGCTTAAGAAAGCGTTGCAGCGTAAAGCGCAAAACAGTCCACTCGCCTAGTTCTCAACGCTTTTCGTTTGTTTTGCTTGCTTTTGGTTGTAGAGTTGATCAGGCCAGCCTATGCTTTGCTTGATGACTGCTATGAATCTACACCAACCAGCGTGCCTTTTGCAGCACGGAGCGACAGAAATGCGCACATAGCTTGCAAGAATATCGCAACTCGGTATGGGTCTCACAGTTCTCAATTTAACACCTCATAGGTGCCGGGCAAATTTTTGCTGCAATACTTACTAGGTTTTGATATTTGTCACACTACGAGACCATGGTTTCGATTATTCATGACTCTGGTAGGTAAGGTTTCTGTGTTTCAGGACCTTAGAGCCTGCCAAAATTTAAACGCTTCACAACGCTCCACGCTACCAAACGCACGACCTTTATCTTTGCTCCTTCGAAGCTACTTCTCCCTGTAATCTACTGGAGCCTTCTTCGGGTATAATCAGGCGTACCTTCGTGCAGTGGCTGCATAAAGGGAAAATTCACTTACTCCTATGGCCACCGTTACAAACATTGGTCAGTATTTCGAGTTTTGGTTTGTGGTTTAGATGCAATAGAAGTCTTTCGGTTTCAGAACCGTTTGTCAACTTTAACAGCAGATTAAGGCTGTCGTTGTCTCTTTCTGGCACTTAGAACTGACAAGAATAGCAATAGACTTAATCTGCTCTATAACGTTTATTTTTACATTAGAGCCTACAATTATTATTTGTTTCAGAACGTGATTTCCAAAGAATTCGTTTTTTTTTCATATTACGAGTATTGTAAAATCCAGGTGCTGTTTATCAATCCTTGGAGTATCTCACGGTACTTAGTAAGTTATGATTTTACTATAACATAGGAAAGTGGAAGCAAGGAACGGCGCAATTATGGCGAAGATTTGGTTAGCCTTAGAACAGCTAGACCATCAAAAGTTCAGAACCACCATCGCAGCACGTCGATTTATGTTTAGGGTAGTATTATAAGTAGTATATGCTTGAGCTTAAAATATCCATACCGAACGCTTCGTCCTCAACGAGACAATACACTTTATATAAAGCCTTAGTTGGTTCAGCTACCGGATTTGCATAGGAATGGCTGATCACAGTCATGCTATAGACGCTGCCTAGGTGCGGCTAGAAGCGAGCCTTGCTCAGGTATAGGCGACTAGATTTTAAGTTTTGTGTTGCCAGATACAAAGCTGGTGTTGCCAGGAATATTGAAATTCTTGTTAATGTTTAATAAAAATATCTTCCAACCTTTATTTGCTATTAACATGTTGATTTTACACTGTATCGTATTATTTAAAGATGAAAATTAAATAATAATTTTGTTCAGGTTTACATTTTATGCAGTGTTGGTTAAATCTGTGACAATTTTAAGTTTTCAATTAGGTATTTCAAAAAAAGCGCTAATAATATCTTTAAAAATAATAAGCACACGCAGATACGTAGCCCTGCAACTGTTGTTGGTACGCGTGGCACTTACCATACAATAAATGACCTGATTATATTGATCAGTAACATAAATACTTACTTAAATAACGTAGGTATCTTTGACACCAGCTGTCTTCTTTGAAGTTTAAAATTATCCCCATGAAAATGGAGAAAACTCCCTGTTTGGCAGCACTAGGTTTTAACTCGCCAAGTCCACGGTTATTGCCCAAACGATAATATATTCCGGTTTAGAGTTGGTTAACGCCGGCCGAAATAGGATGCTAGTTCCATTTCGAGGCTAAGTTTCGGGAAAACTGTTAAGTGAATAGAACTTAAAAGTAAGTACATTGCCACTTTACTTGAGGCCAATAAGATGGCTTAAAAGTCAAGTGAAGTTGGAATGACGCTTTGTTCAGAAAGTGAGCAAAGTCTTTGTATTCGTGGACTGAAATTATTCAATCCATTTGTGAAATTGAGATTAGATATGTACGAGTATTTCGATTTATTTATCGATTTATCTCCGTCAATTAAAACGGTCGCAATTAATTACATCAACTGACTTCCAAAATCTCACTCTTACAAAAACTAGACAAGACTGTGTTTTACTCGATTTTCTCGATATAACCCCTATTTCAGGACAACTGAATCATTGTAAGTGTGAGTCCCGGTTAAAATCATCCAAACCCATCCCATTTTCAAGCGTTCATTATTGTGATTACTTCTCATACAAACTTGACACAGCCATTACAATAAAATTCCCAGAACATAACGCTAACTTCACCCAAACATTACACGTGAGCGCTGCACCTTAAAATTTTGTGTTTATTGTGCTTATGCTACAGTCAAATTCTAAAAATATCTCTAATACATAAAGACTAGCCGGTTCACAAAACGTGTCCATTGTAAACCGGCTAATTAAAGTTCAGCGGAAAAGTGGAATCACAATTCGCGTTGTAAATAGCGTTTTTTATTCATCAATACGGCTCATCAACACGTTGTCGTCGTTTGCATTGCTTTATGCAAACCATTGCAAGTGTTTGCATTACCATTTGCCGTGCCTCATTGAACTTTTTAGTTTCAAATTTTGTTCTGAGTACTCTACACTGCCACAACGGCAAACTGTTTTGCATTTATACAGTAGTTAAAATACCCGAAATCGCACGTGGTAAATTAAGTTGTTTTAAAAAGGTCTTATTGCAATCTGGTTAAGCGTAGCCGCCATTTTGTTAAACGTATCGTGCTGACATTCCTTCTAAACATCAATAAGTCGATTTACAAAATAGCATACATACATTCATGGCATTTTACGCCAGTTGCAGACGATTTAAACACCATCTGTGCTCTGTGAAGACACATACCGAAACAAAAAAAAAACACCTGCAAATCAAAATACAACCACCAAAACAAAATACGCCGAACAAAAACAAAATAGTAGCCGGTTTACAAAATAGCACTGTTTTGTAATCCGGCTAGTCGTTACGCAATACATCAGATTTTACTATGTGACTGTGACACGTACACGGCAGCGAAGCAAAGCCGACAAACTTGCATATCTGCTCAGCATCTCAACTCAACTTAAGGGGGGTATCGGAGGCGATAAATTAAGAGACAAACAAACTTTCCGCGTGTAACTACAAGGGTGTCCATCCACTTGTACTTTCATTATTCTTTGAGTGCGTTTCCGTTGCGTGACGACAAGCAATTTTGTCGGTTATGTCCCAGATCTGTCCCGGGTTGGAAGAGAATAGGTCGATGGTACTTTCGGTTGGATGGTTCGAGCATGGATTGCTTTTGCATTTGGACCTTTCTCTGAGATCGCGTTCGCTTCTGATACTGTTTCAATCTTGCTGCTGGAAGGAGCGGTGTATATTTTCTATATTATTTACGTGACACCATATTTAACTCATTGAGATTTTTTTGATCTGGATTTGAAATGAGTCAAGACTAGCCTTTACTGACTTTAATTGTGTAATGTTAGTAAAGTAAGCGGTGATAGTCTAGTGGGAGAACGTCCGATTTCCAAAGAGAGGGTTCTGAGTTAAAATCCCAGTGCGCCTACTAATTTGTTTCTTCTTAAACATGATGTACGTAATTATGACATACCTACCCGAGAATTATTTCGGAAGTATGTGATCCACCAATCCAGACCGGTCCCCCGTGGCGGTCCATGGCCTTATCTCCTCACGTAAATTAGGGAGACCCGTGCTCAGCAGTGGTCTGATATGGGTTGATGATGATGGAAGCGACTGTAATTGGTATTGCTAAATAAACAGGATCAAAGCTAGTCAAGCGCGCGTCACTGCTAATTTCCTGGGATGAAGGAAATTAGCAGTCCTGTCTGTCTTCAAAAACCTGTACCAGAATCGGTACGACTTTTCCGTATACAAACGTAAACGTACACCGAACTTTCAACTCAGTACATAATGTCGCACGTGGCCGTAATGACTATACTGAACTGTTTGATTTAAACTCCCAACAATTGTGTTTACGGCGCCCCCGCCCTCCAGTAGGCAAAGTTACAGTTAATGGATGATCTTTGCCTATTGATAAGATATTTAAGTAATTGCCGCGCCTCGATTCCGATATTAACAGTAATTTGTAAAGTTGGAGAAGAAATGCGAAAGCTTTGTTGCGAAGTTCTGGAACAAATAGGGAGTGTATTAATCTTCGTCTAGTCAGTGTTAGTGAATACTGGTAGAACAGCTACTGTAGTAGAAAGTAAATTGGAAAACTTCACAATCTACATTAAGATTTTAAGGCAATACAATACAATAATTCTTTATTGAACACTATAAAAAAATCTGGCCAATGCGTGGTGTGACCCATGCTGTCTTGCAGAAGAGGCCTACCGGTACAAGGTCCTATGGCTCAGTAGAGTGCCCCCTGTATTACATAATATCTGAATTTTTTGACATAAAATGTTTAGTATAAAGTTCTTTGACATAATTATTCATTAAAATAGTTGTTTTTTTTTATAAAATAGGTGACAAACAAGCATGCTGCCCGATGATAAGTGGTCACCGCCGCCTATGGACATCGGCAACGCCAGGGACATTGCCGGTACGTTGCCTACCTTTATTAGTAAGGACTCTTTTAACTTTTGCTATTGGTTTCATTGACATAACTGTTACTTACCCTGACGTATAACAGTATAAGTTACTAACCACAGGCTTATTTGCCATCAATTTTTTTTAAAAAAAATTGGTGATGGTGTGTCATCCCATCGAACTGTTGCAGTAGACGCCTTCCACTATAAGATCCAATGGCTCAGTGACCCAAAGCGTGTCTTGATCAAGGCCCATTTCTTCCTACGACCACCAAAATCGCACAGAAATTGCCCCGTAAAATATCAAAGGCTTGCACAGTGAGGTAGCTTATAAAAAGCGTTCAAATAATAGAGTTCCAAAGGAAGTAGGGTAATAACTGCCGGTGGCTGATTTCAATGAAATATGTATTAAATCTGTGGACGGCGAGATTAAGTCGGTGACGGTGGGATCCGATATTACTGTAGCCGGGCCGGTAAGCCACTGAAAGATGCGATAGGGAAAAAAATGCTGAACACGAATCTTAGATCTCTAGGTAGCTATAACTGTGAATAACATACTTATGGTATAGTGTCAGAACTCGTAGTCTCCTTGGTATTGCATTGATACTGTCTGAACAGCTTAGTTTCTATTGAGACTTAATGTTTATTTTTTTACGTAACAGAACTGGAAAGAAGCTGACGCCCCGGGCTGATGACACACGGTTACCATCACCTGTGGACAACTGCCACGCTCGGTATATAGTTGCTGCGTTGCCAACTGTATAACAAATTACATTTCTCTCTAAAACACTTCTCACCCTTCTTTTGAAAAGCCCCATGTTGCACTTTGGAAAAATATCCGAATATGTCAGTTTTACAAACGTTTCTAGCAATCGTTAGGATTCAAAATTATCTGTATTTATATTAATACTAGATACCTACGCCTTGCGGTTTCACGCACGTGGTTCCCGTTCCCGTGAGAATACGGGGATAAAACATAGCCTATGTTACTTGCTCATAATGTAGCTATCCATGGGTGAAACAATTTTTTAAATTGATTCAGTGGTTTAGGCGTGAAAGCGTAACAACCAAACTTACATTCGCATTTATAATATTAGTTAGGATTTGGATTAGTCACTGTATAAATTGTGTAATTATATTATAGCATCTAAAAGCTTCTAGCCCTCAGAGGAGTAGGAGCTCACAGTTAGGTGTGTTGCGCAAAGAATTTAATCTACAATGAAAGAAGTTGGCGCTCTTTGTGCGTGTCACCTACCACCGACCCTTGGAACCTACTGGGAACTGACCCTGGAGCTGCTAAAGGTGTGAAGGTGGCACAAGACATCAATATTTTTGTACCAAACAAAGTAGTCAACTGGTTCAATTGGTTTTAGAATTGCATTCTAAAGTAACATTAAAAGAAATGGGTTTGATTGGTTTCGATAGATCTGTGATCAAAAATGATTTGTGTGAAATTAAATGGTTGTGGATAAATTTTTATTTGGGCTATTGACAGACATGGAGCTTGGGAATATACTTATAGTTTCAACGCTGAAAGCTTAAACTACAATAGCGACTGAAACTACAATAGTGAATCATCTATTAACGACAATTTACGTGACAGACTTTTGACTCTATTCGTCACATTCGTGCGACCCCTTAAAATATTTGAAGCAATGTTCACAATACCTTCTCCACCAACCATCCTTTCTTGTTCCTTTCCTTACAATTCAATATCTTCCCTTTGTTGCTGGTTTTCTCTTTAATAAATGCGGCGGATCTCCAATTTTGGCTCAAATAATATTGTCACCTTCGTGTGGACCCGCCTGTGGCACACTTTCATTGGCTCTGTACCTTTTCAATGGAAAAAGGCCATTTAAATATCTTTGAGGGACGTTATTCAGCTTTATGAAAGAGTTAAGGTTTAAAAGTGCACACAGAAAAGCCAAGTACGTTCGTACGTAAGAGTGACGACACTGTTTCGGTGGGAACACTCTTTCATATTTATTACGATGGTCATCATCGATGCGCGATATGATTTTGTCGCCGAGAGATCTCGCATCTCTGCAGTATAATTTTGTCTCTTCTAACAAAGGCTGTATTCTTCAGGAAAATTACTCTGGTATGGTGTTCCATAATCCAGATCCTTCTCACAAAAGTGAGATGCGACTTGTGCTCATCAGTGACTGTGGGTGGATATGGGTGGAAAGTTGTGACGATGATAATAATGATCGGGTTCCACTTCTTGGTGAATGTATTAAAATTAATAAAACAGCTTCAAGCGAAACCTCTTGCCACCCTCAGCAGTTCTTATAAATCTCAACTATATTCTAACCGAGCTGTAATTTCGCGATCTCCAATTGAAACTTGCACCCTCGTCTTAAGTTAAGCAATTCTTAAGTTAATTAACTTGAGGCGGTCCAATCTTCTGAACCTTAACGTTCCTGTTATTGTTAAATATTGGATTTAAATACTGGGATCTTGTTGAGGTTTATTAATTAGATGTTTGGCGGCTGCTTCTCTGTAAGCGGAGTAAAGAATCCTTTGGTGAAATTGTTTGGCCGTAATTAGTTGTTTACCGCATGAGGGAAACAGTATTTTGATTGTAATTTAGCCGGTGTTAAATGGTACCATTGAACGATTAAATTATTGAAAAATAATAAAATCAAGCTAAGGCGTATCTTATACGACAACGCATGCGTGGTGAAGCGAAACGTTTTTGTAAAGTGAATCTCTCTACGCGTACGGATTGAATCCGTATGGTATACCGCTATATCTATAGATTTAGGATGTCTACCGAAAATGCACGCTTTTTTAACAAATTGCCGCAAAATTTTACATACAAAGACATATATATTTTACTCCTTTAATGATTATTATGGGCTTTGTCGCACAAATTGGTGGATGAGCCGAATTCCTAAGTCAAAAATCTTTATCCATATGGGACCCAAGAGGGCACTTATGAAAGTTCAATGTCTCTACCACCGGATCCGGAAAACCTCCTCATATTTATACTTCCAATCGTGAGTTTTTGAGTTAAATTTTGCCCAGGGAAAAAATTCAATTGTAAACCACAGACTTCTTGCTCTGATTCGGTTTCAGAGCCGGGGGGTTTGTGGGACCATGATTTTCGATGGTTCTGATTTCTTCGATGCTTATTTAGATCTTAGTTAGAGGTTAGGATCTACGTAGTATAATGTGATTATAAAGCGGTTTTATTTAATGAACTCATAATATTAGAGTTCAATCTTTAAGATTATGTAAACTACTGGCACTCCATGGGAATCTTGACTGCAGAATTGCTGACTAAACTTATATTTTAATCAAAACCGCTCATCTCCACAACACAAAAGAAGATTTAAAAGCTATAAACTGAAATTGTGAACTAATTTATACTGATTTAAGCAAAATTACTCTCATCAAACGTACTGAAATCTCAAATAGAGAGGGCACATAAATAATCTAACGCGCGAGACGCAAAAACCCTCATTCCACAAATTATTCATTGAATTGCCTTCAATTCAAAGGTTTACTCTTTCATTCCCTAATGCTGCAGGCCGCGGTTCCCACGGCGTATGCAGATGCGATCTGGCGCAATCTCGCTCAATCTGGTTTAATCTAGATATGTTGTAGGCAGACGCACGTTACAATATTAATTATTCATTGGCGCGGGCGAATATACCAATTTCATGGTTCTTTGCGCACGAATCGCGCTTGACGCCGCCATTGCTGATATACAGGGGGCATGTGTGGGCTTTTGTTGGTTGAGCAGGGTCATTGTTGGGATGGTAAGTGAAGCATTTTCTTAATTAAGTGCCTTTTGAAATGGAATATTTACCATGTATAAGGATTTTTTAGTTTAAGTTCCCGATATTACCCTTTCCCGTTCCCGATATTACCTTTTCCTATATCCCGTTTCCAGTATATTTTTTACTGAGGCCATAGACTTTGATGTTTTTGACTCTGAAGGAGGGTTATGTTTTTCGAGTGTATGTATGTATGTAAGTATATTTCTTTAGCACGCTCTGTAGCCCAACACAACCAACGGCTTAATGGGTTTAAGCTTGAATCTTGCCGTTAGATTATGTTTTAATTATTTTTCTTCTTGCCGTTGTTTTTTGTGTATTGCTTTTGGTAAAAGCATCCACGGTAAAAATACAACATTACTCGCTTTAAGAACACTCTGTATGCCGATAACTAAACGTACCCGGTAAGCCAAAACCGCGCGATCAAATTTGCCGCGTCAGCGCTCACGCAGCGCACCCGTCCCGTCCCGCCCCGTCCCGTCCTGCCCCGTCCGGGCCCTGCAGTATGCGCTTTACACCGACGACGTAATTATTCCCGTTGGATATTAGCGAGATTGATACCGAGTACCGAGAAATACTGATTGAACGAAATGAGTACTTTGCCCAATTTTTCCTTTTTTGGTTGCTTTTTATTTTTTGAGAAATTTTTTTGTAAGTTCAATTTTATCGAGCAACGCGTAACATATGCGACGGAGCGCGGGAAATAAACAAGGCGTTCGTCTGATAGTGCAGTGCCTGTCCCAGAACTTTGCATTGCATAATCTTGCGCGGCATTGCACTGCACCCACCCTTAGATATTGGCCGTTGAGTCGCATAGGCCCAGTATTCCCGGTAATTTTGGCTGAAAACAGCGCCTTTTAAATCAGAACAGTAATATTGGAATGCTACTGCTTGGTGGATAAATAAATATCTGGCAAGGTTTGGTACTTCCCCAGATGGCCTCTTACAGGGGAGGCCTACCACTGAAAAATATCTTTAGACAGTATGCATTGTGAGAAGGTTTCTGAAAATAAAGTTTCACAATGAAAATAAACTGGCTTAAATAAAAATTAAATAAAAGCCACTACAATCATGAATATCAAATTAACAAATTCTAAGTTTGAATATGAAAATGCCGGTTAATTTTTGTCCGGTTGACGGGCGTCATCTAATTACCCGGCCGGGTGCGCCCGGCGTCCCGGGATCCGGGGCGGTCCGGGTTACCGGCCGTCTTTGCGTTTATCCACTCCAGTGCCTCTTATCCGGTCTTTGAATTTGGTTAATTGTCAATTGTATTAATTAATATTTTTACATATTTATTAATGGTACAGTTTTCTTGAATTATTTATGAAGAAAACTTTATTTCATTAAAGTCTTGATAGTTGAAATGTAATATGATAATGACATATTTGATCTGTGATTTAACTACCCTTTTTTTAAATACAGTATCATATACCTTTTTTTTTTTTTTTTTTTTTTCCCTGGGAAATGCATTAGGCATACCACCCGGCCCCGGGGGGGGGGGGGGGGGGGGGGGGGGGTGGTTATGTGGGACTCCCCCGCCAGCTGGTCTGGCGGGGTTTACCCACTAAAACCCCGGGGTGTTCTCCTCTCCGCATTATGGAGGTGGTCACGGGTTCGCACGGCGCTTCCGCGACCACCTCTGCGGGCGCCCTCCCGGGCTCGCCACGTGAGGCTTGGGCCTCTTTCTCCGCTGGGTGCGTCCCGGAACACACGGGCCGCACCTCAGCTCGGGACTTCTAACTTGGGCGTTGGACCCCCGATCCGCGGCCCAAAAGTCCCCGTTATTGGTCCCTTGCTGTGCCCTCTGCTGATCAGAGGGACACGCGAAGGACCTCTCCTCGCCAGGTTATTTGCTACGGTCACCAATTCCCCTAGGAGAATTGCTGACCGAACCCCAGGGTGCACCGGCCCAGCTGCTGCCCTTCCCTCCGGATGCAACGCATCAAGAGGGACGAACAACTGCCGGGCACTCGTGGAGGTTACCTGGCCCGCACCCCACAGTATCATATACCTATACAAACTAATTCGACACTGTAATAATTTCCAAGTTATAATGAGTTGTCACTAATGAGATTCTTCAAAACAATTAAAATATACTTAATTTAATTTAACAATTAACTATTCTTCAAATTCGACTCCATAAAACACATTGCTTTGTTTCCTCTATCAAGATCTAATAACTAACAAAATGTATACTAATTATTTCATGGGAGTTAGCTATCTATCTAACGATAAGTGGCGTGCACAACCCCTCCTTCCCCCGACCAAACTAGACAGCTGTATTCTCTGAAACACATCACAATTCGAAACTCACCATTCGTATAATTCCCGGAAAGTTAGCGGAGCTCTCGGCATCTCTGTCACAATAAATTAAACCTAGAACGTAATACCTACCCTCAAACAGCGTTTTATTGTGTGCACTATAAAATAATTAAATTTCCATAAGGTTGCCCGCTTTACCCCACTCTCCCTTGTTGTGTGAAAGTGGCTTTGCTTTATATCGTGAATCGTTTAAAGTGTAAGATTATTTTTTATTTTCTATCTTTTTTAAATTGATAATTAGGTTTGCTAAGTGATAATATAATTCCCGGTATGCCGAGTTTTTTAAGTACCTTTCCGGAGTTACTTGAATGCTAAGAAGCTTTCTGGGCATACGGGGTTTTTAATAATCTCTCTGCCGGACGTTGCGGATTCGATTCCCGCACTGGGCAAAGATTTGTGTGAACTACAACTATTCGATCTGAGTCTGGGTGTTTGTGGGACCGCAGTCTTTGATCGTGACAATTTTATTTAACAAATTCCGATATTTTAAGCCCTCAGGGTTACCGAGTTTTAAGTGGTCACTGCTGTAACTTTTAAGAATACTAAGCTAAGTTCAAAACGTATTCCTATTGTGAACTTCTGACTTAATTATTACCCAAAAAATTTGCTATGAAAATGATCAAATTTAGACTGTGGCAGTCCAATCTAAGAAGCCCCGGCAACTATGCGGCGGAATTTCCAAATCCGCTACCGAACTGGTCTTCAAATTATTTCGTTATTTTATGGCTTTCGCTTTGTGCTGCTAATTAAACGACGTTTAGTGACTGAAACAAACTGCGAAACAAAAATAGTACTTTGTAGCATCCTTTTCCGGCTAGCTTTTTGTAGGTACTTTTTGTTTATCTATCTATAATGATCATCAATATCAACCCATATTGGCCCACCGCTGAGCACGGATCTCCCCTCACTTTCGAGAGGAGGATTATGCCATAATCCACCACGGGACCCGGTCCGGATTGGTGGATCTCAGACGTCCGAATTAATTCTCGGGTATGTGGGTTTCTTCACGATGTTTTCCTTCACCGGAAAGCGAGGTTTACAAGAATCACATCTCTATCTATATATCTACTATATATATTTTATTACGAGTTATTAGCAACAAAAACTACAAAAAAATAATAATAAAAAAATACATAGTAAAAAAAAAACTTTTTCTATTTTAAAGAAAAGAAGATATTATTCATATCAGTAAAGAACTTGGAAAATAGGTTACCAAATAAAAAACTGAAATGGTGAAACGATGTCTGCCTGTCCGTTTGTTTTCAGATCACGTAAAAACTACTAAACCGATTCCAATGCAGTTTTCACTGTTCGGTAGATCACAATTTCATTTGCGCAATAATATGCATTATATTTAAATCCAACGAGTAAACATTGAACTATTAATGAAAAACTATTTGTTTGTTGGTGGCGAGCTCGTATAAGTCACCAAGTGTAAAACTATCTTCTAATACCGATACAGCTAAAATACCACCTTAAAAGAAGTAGCAGATAAATACCCCCCAAGAAGGAAGTCGTGGTTGATGATAATTTATCAATTACTAGCTGTGCCCCGCGGTTTCACCCGCGTAGTTCCTGTTCCCGCAGGAATATGGGGATAAAATATAGCCTATGTTACTCGCTGTCAATGTAGCTTTCCATTAGAAAAATAATTTTTTAAATCGGTGCAGTGGTTAAGCCGAAACTTTACATATTCCTATACATACTTTCATCCCCTATATTTATTTTACTCCTCAAGGGTAAAGTTTTACAAACTTTGAATGCCAAATTTATTTATATCTCAAATATTATAATCAAAAGCCTAAAAAATAAATTTCAAGCTTCTAGCTTCAAAAATGACGATACTTCCATACAAACTTTCATCCCCTATTTCAAACCCTTACAATTAATTTTTTTTGCGATAAAAAGTAGCCTATGTCCTTTCCTAGGCTCTAGACTATTTCTGTACCAAATTTCATTTCAGTCGGTTCAGTAATTCAGGCGTGAAAGAGCAACAGACAGAGTTACTTTCGCATTTATAATATAAGTAAGGATAAGGATGATTAATTTAAACATCCCAATAGAAATTGCATCGTTATTTTGACACCCAACAGTACTAAAATTTACATGTTGAAAAACAATAAACATATTAAATACCCCGTTGAATAAATGCAGTGTCAAATGATAATGTTGATCCGTCACATGCATGTGCCCCGGCGCCTCCCACGGGGTTTACGTGGCTGTGGCAGACGAGCGGTTGAAACGCTGGGCGGTTTAAAAAAGCGTAAATATATATGAACTTTTTAAATATTTATCAATAACTAGCAGCGGTTTCAGTCCCCTAATCTCAGCTTACCCGCAGGAACTCTGCATTTTCCAGGTTAAAAACAGATCATGTAACACATGCAAATGAAAAACTTAAGCACGCCAAAAAAATGAAAGTTAAAACAAATGTCAAACCAGTGTGAGTTCATACAAAAATCACATAAAAATTTGCATGTTAAATTTTTCTCGAATTTGGAAGGCTACCTTTCCAACTACATTCTACATAAGAACCTTTCTCAGACTTCAAAGAATATTCAAAATACAAATTATAGTTAGAAAAACTATAAAAACACATTGTAATAGCAAGCCGATTGTCGATGATGATTCTGATTGTTTGCAGTTTTTCCCCGCTCGTCTGCATTCAATGCGCATCAAAGGGGTGCAAAACGACACGTGTAGGGCCTGATTGGTCTCCGCTCGGCGCAATTAAACGTAATAAGCGAATAAGCTGATTCAGCGGACTCCATAATATCACAGTGTAAGGATTTAAAAGGCTTTGATAATATTATTTATTTATTTATTCTTTAGCACACAAATGGAGTACAAGGAGTACTTAATGCTAAGTAGCATTTTCTACCAGTCATCCTGGAGGTGTAACTGAAATGGTGGTGGTGTGGCAAAACGAGAGAGCAGAGAAAAGTATATTTAAAAGATATTTAGTTATTGAGTATTTAATATTGTGCATTTGTTATTGGTACAGTATAAGCGTAAGGCGCATTCACTTCCTAGCTTATTTAACTTAGTGTCCACTAGTTAAAGGCAAGTCGCAGATGCGTCAACGACAGTGACGAAATTAATGTACCTGAAAAAAAAAAAACAGGTTTCCGATTGTCTTACGTCATCATCATTGAAAATTAACAGCCATGCCATTGAAAAACCAATAAAGTTGATAGATAGATACATGAGTGATAAGAGCATAATTAGGACAATCAATTAATGCTTTAAAAACAATTTGGTAAATGGAATTGGCTTAGGACCAGGGTGATTTGAACTATTTTGAATTCAATGTAGTATGCACTTAAGTGCATGATAGAGTTCTTGTTTTACTATAAGTACCTGGATGACCGAGCTTTGCTCGGTATTTTTCTATTTATGACATTTTCTAAAAATGATTCCTAGCTAGATCGATTTATCGCCCCCGAAACCCCCTATATACTAAATTTCATGAAAATCGTTGGAGCCGATTCCGAGATTCCAATTATATATATACAAGAATTGTTCATTTAAAGATATAAGATTTAAAGGTATAAGATTAAGTAGCTTTTTTTTTATTTAGCAACGCGACGAGCAAGTAGTTCACCTGATGGTAATCGCTACGTCTGCCCATAACAATTACATTACCACCTAGAACTTGGCATTGCATAATCGTGCGCGCGGCGCTGCACTGCGCTCGTCACCCTGAGGCATTGATTGGAAAGTCTCATATGCACGTAACTTTGCTGGAAACAGCGCCCTTCAAATCGGAACACCGTGGTGGATTATGGCCTAACTCTCCTTACGAAACTGAGGGGAGACCCGTGCTCAGCAGTGGGACGATATGGGACGTTGATGATGATTTCCCAAAATTGCACACCACAAGATAATATTCACATTGCAAGTAAACGTTACAATTCATTGGAAAGCGCCCATCTTCATAGCTCTACCTAAGCTGGTCACTAATATATCGAACATAAAGGTCCCTCCTTTCTCCCAAGGGAGTGTCCTTTCGATACTACTAATGAAATTCGCGACCTTAAACCAGATAAGTAGGTCTTACTTAATACATTTTTATCAACAAAACGACGCATAAAAGGTTTTACAGCTTTTCAAGTCACTTAAGCACTTATCCTTATCTAGATTTTGATGTGGCCTAAGCAGTTATATAGACTTTCATTGGGATTAAGTTTGGGTGACGGTAGTTAAATTTGGTGTTAGATTTTGTATCATGTTAAATTTATTTGTAGGAGGGCCCACGCGAATGATTTTTTTTAAAGTTTGATTGTATCTACTCACTTTTTAGAGTTTAATATAATTACACTATCTAAGTGGGTATAATGCTTCTAATTTCCTTATTATAAACCATATTACTGTTTATATAGTTTCATCATCATCAATAAACCATATCGAGCACGGGTCTCCCCTCACTTTCGCGGGGAGGGTTAAACCATAGGGGTCTGGTCTCGATTGGTGGATAATTTACCTAGAATAGAATAGAATAGAAAACTCTTTATTGTACACCAGAAACAAAAATAAACACAGTACAGAAGAATTACAATAGGTAAACAAGGGTAGTACAATGGGCGGTCTTATAGCTGAAAGCGATTTCTTCCAGACAACCTCGGAAATTATTCTGGGGTAGGTATGTGGAGTTTCTCACGATGTTTTCCTTCACCGAAAAGCTAGTAGTTATATAGTCAGTATAGTTAAAACCATTAGATGGCTTACAGTTTGCTGAATTTTCAGTTTTAATATAAAATGGAAGCTGTAATTATGGATATTTTAGTACGGAAATGTTACAATAATTTTCACCGGCATAATGCCTCCAATCAGTAGGTCTATTAACCGTATCGCGTATTCGCCCCGCGCGTTATGAAATGCCGCTTAACACATAATGCGACTAATTGTTATGCAAACGGCAACGGCGAGATTCAGCGATAATTGCGCGACAGACGTGCAGGACGTATTGCTGCGAAACTGGAAAAATACACTAAATTGACGCCAGGGAGCCAATATTGATGTAAAATGTATCTACCTAATTGGATAATTAGGCGCGGCGGATTATTAAGATGAAAAATGTTATTGGGGAAAAATAAAGAGAAACGTAATGATTTTTTGAGACTAGCTGCGCCCTACAGTTTCGCCCACGTTGAGTACTAACTGTTAATTTTTATGGGACAAAAAATATTGGTACTGCCATTCTTATTCACAAAATTACGGAAATTATAAAAAAAATAATAAATTGAACCATAATTTGAAGAAGAATTATTTCCCTTGGTACATTTTGACGGCATTAAATTGTAATTTTAAAATGTTTACCTTAAATTTCAGCGACATTAAATTAAATCAAAATTTCCATGTAAATAATTAGAAGGCGGCTCAAACGCGAGGCGTAAATTGCGTTAGTACACCTCAAAGCGCAGACGCGTCTGTATTTGCTCGTCCCGCTGTTTAATTTGCGCTACACTTGTGTGGAGCACTGTGCAATTGAAAGAACTGATGAGATTATTACTAAACAATCTCCAGTTGAAGAGGGGATGGTGACAAGGGAGGTAAAAGACACCACTAATTTGATAAAATGTTGTTATCAATCTCAGTTCCCCTTTGTTTCAAGCCTAAATATCAGACTGGTTGGCATATTTGAGACAAATCTTAAGAGTCAGTTTTGACTTAGTTCCGATGACAATATAATATTATTGTGTTAACGGGCCGACATGATGATAGAGAAGGACTAGACAACAGAAATTTTCAACGACTAAAGGTAGATTGACGGTGTTTGGAATACATGCGTCGTACTAAAAAATTTGATGGCGAGCATTACGGGTCGAACAGCTGGATTTTAGGAACTTCTGGAGTTTCCATTTTAGTTTTATGTTTGTACAAGGAATTCGAATTATTACTCTACATCTGAATATCATTCCTTATCACAAATTATCAAGAGACCGCCCCGACTTTGCCAGATTTTTATCCGCCAAGCAGTAGTGTGTAAACAATACTGTGGTCTGGTTCGAAGGGCACCGTTACCAGCGAAATTACTGGCCATATGAGACTTTAGACCCGATGTCTCTGGGTAACGAGCGCAGTGCAGTGCCACGCAGGATTATGCAATGCAAAGTTCTGGGTGATACCTTGACTGTTATGGGCAGGCGTGGCGCTTACGTTTGCTTTGCGTTGGTGAACGACTAGCCTGTCTGGTTATTCAATCATATAAAAAAAAAGTTCCAACTACCCCTCAAATTCATCAATAGATAAGTTAATCCATTAAAATCTATCCTTGTTTCCCCTATTGTATACCGATCCCATTTCTGATATGCGGCTAATCCTATAAGTTTTAACGAAGCTGCCAATCAACTCTATACGAACAGAAATCTCATTTTACTTATCGTAGGCTGAGGATAGAATGTATGTAATTAATTTTCGGCACACATTTTTATTCGAGCTTGATGTAGGGGAAAATATAGTTGCAAAATGTAGCGTTGAACCTAGTTAAAAAAAAAAGAATCCAATTTAGATAGAATAGCTCCTTTGACACATGTTAATTTTCCAAAAAAATATGTTTTCAAAACATCGGAAGCCATGAAGCCTTTGCTGAATATCCAACCATCCATATCAATATAGACGGTCCACACACGTCACACTGTTCACTAGTATTTATCGGAAAACACTAGATTTTTTTCGGAATTTAAACCAGTTTAACCGTCGATTGTCTCATAAACGTTAATGAAAAGTACGCAGGACAAAGCCAAAATTCCTTGTTGAACGGCTCGTTGAACAAAAATGCCCACTTTCTATCGACGACAAAAACTAAAAAGCGTTCGAGTCCTGCGTTCACACGATTGCACCTCGACAATGGCCAATTTGACACTTTTAAGTGAAAAAAGTGACAATTAGGGTTCTCACCGCTGCATTGTGAGCTTCGGAAGCGAGTATTTAAATTTCCATTAGGCACTTTGAATCCGACGAATAATTGGTGGCAACTCTATTCGCTTTTGGTGTCATAATGGCGTCACCACGACCTCTGTTCGGAGAGACAATAGAGCACTATCAATCCGGACACTCCTCGATACGATATGAGAGAGAAAGATAATGAAAAGAAGAAATGAAAACAAAGATTAAGAAAAAGAAAGACAATTCTAATACAAAGTGCCGTAAAGTGTCCAGTGTCCACTGTAGTGTGGGATCAAAGTGAAGTACCTCATATTCGTGAGAGGGAGAAATTTGGACCTTCTAATAAGTATGTTTCGGTATATTTAAAAAGAATCGTGCTAACTATTTCTTTTTGAATTGAAATCAGAACTATCGAGTGACTACAGCCAATTAATTTGTTCAATGCTCCCAGTTCCCGATCAGCGCCTGACAGCCGCAGAACAAATGTGACGTCACGTGTCAAATTAGTAACAGTCGCGTTCGTCCATTTTGCTTTTTTAAATTTCGAACGCCGCATGATTGGCGACTGTTATTGAACGCGCGTGTGTCGTCGACTGGAAACGGACGCATTCGACCAATGAAAAACGTTCCGTGCAGTTTTTTGAAATAGGAATATTTTTTGAAATATTTGGGGATATAGTTGATTTTTATTACACTTTAAAAGCTGTGTAGCATAAACTATGTACTTTTATTAGTTTAGTTGTGTTTTTATTATAATCATTCTTAAAATTGGCTTAAATTGTAAATTCCACAGTCAATGTTTGCTTTAACTTTGTAGAAAGACACTGTTTCGTACTGAAACAGATTTCTTTTCTTTTTATTTTGAGTGTTTTCGAACGTAACTACACAAAGACTATTCCGCTTAATATTTTGTGTTGGTACGAGATTATTGTGGCCCACGACTTTGGGTGGCCAACCGGAAGTCAGTCGTCCTTCAAATGCGCGTGCGAGCACTTGTCGCATCGCGGTGTTTTGAGCTTTCACCGGTAGCTCCATTTCGTGGACGCCATTCCCATCCTCGGAGACGAGCTCCAGGATTAAGTGTAGTGTGGATTGCCTGATCACACCTCTATCCCGGAGGAAGGTGATACGGGATCAGAAGAAACCGCCCCATCGGCGTCCTATGGATATATCTCTGTGCACCATCATTCCCCATCTACCCCGAAGACAGCGCTGATTACACACCCGAGAGGCCATTGACGGATTTCCCAAGTAAGTTCGTAGGCCATAATATCTCCCCGTAACATTTTTGATCCGTTCGAGCCGGATCTGCGGATTTTCTTTGCTGTAGTCACGTTGTCCAAATCCCGTTATTAGTGCATATTTTCCCATTTTTGGAAACCATCCGAGTATATTTTAGTGTTTGTCGTAGCGGCGTTACGCGTCCCGACAATATTTCACATTTTTCATCTTGATTTTGCCGATTTTTGATTTTTTGTGTGCGACATTACGTGTCCATTAAAAATGGCGGAACAAGATATTTTCGAAAGAGAAGTTATACTTGACGAAGTCAAACGTACTTTAGAGTTTTACGAACTCAATGAACAGCAATTTAAAGCGCGAGCAAAAGATATTCTTTCTATTCAGAGAAAATTCCTTAAATTGCAAACTAAAATTGAGAAGTCACAAATGAAATTGTCAACATTTGACCGAGAGGAACAGTTACGTATTCGAACTCAATTCAATGATATTTATTACGCAATTGTCAGCCATGTCGAAGTTCTGAAGAAAAACGATGAGGAGTGTAGGCGCATGAGTCGAGTTTCCTTTAACAATACAATACAACCGACTCACGGGGGTTGCTGTAGTAGGTTACCGAATCTTCCGTTGCCGTCATTCGGGGGAGAATTGACCGATTGGCCACCATTTTATGACTTATTTCGCTCCATGGTTGATAATAATGACGCCTACACAGATAACGAGAAGTTTAGGTATCTCCTTCTTACCTTGAAAAACGAGCCCTATAACTTAATAAAATCGATACCTATCACGGACGAAAATTATACCGTCGCGTTAGATATTTTAATTTCAAGATATGAGAACAAACGAGTCATAGCTTCTCAACATATTGATCGTATTCTGGATATTCAATCCTGTGCCGAGAAATCAAATCAAAGTGTGCGTAATTTGTTGAATATTTACCATGAGAATATAAAAGCGTTACAAGTAATGCATTTTCCTACAAATCAGTGGAGTTTTTTGTTGTTGAATATTTTACTACGTAAAATACCTACTTCCATTCGGATGCGATTCGAGTTAACATTGCATAAACCATCCGATGTACCCAACGTCGACTTGTTAATCGAGTTTTTAGAACGAGAATTAACCGCCAGCGAAATAGTTGAATCTGGCAGTAGAAATATTCAAAATGTAGGTAGTCAGAGGAAAGAGTACGTCGCTCCAACGTTCCGTCGAGCGTTGGCTGCCGGCGTGGCCAGCCGCACTTCGACTCAGGGTGCGAGCGATTCTCAACCTTCTGTCAATACGCGCAAGAACCAGAATTGTGTATGTTGCGATGCTCAACATCCATTAACAAAATGTAATAAGTTTTTGAATTTGTCACCAAGCAATAGGTATGCGTTTATCAAAAATAAAGATGTTTGTTTCAATTGTTTACGCAAAGGTCATAACGTTTCTCAATGCAAGTCGAGTTTTGTTTGTCGTTCGTGTAAAAAACGTCATCATACATTGATTCACTTTACTTCTGAAGGTGATACTAGCCGTGCGAGTGAGAGAAGTGTTTCTTTACCGCTCACGGAGGAACGGGAAGAGAACATTCCGAGCACCTGTACTCAGCACGCTATGTCCGCGAGTCAAGCGACACAAATTAATTGCGCGTCGTCCAATGCTCCTTTTAGCACGACAAATACTGTGTTGCTTTCGACCGCACTCATCGATGTATGTGTAGGTAATGAAAAGCGTTCGACTGTCCGGTGTCTTATCGATACGGGAAGCCAGGCTTCGTTCATGACGGAATCGTGCGCACAGCGGCTAGGTATAAAGCGTTGTTATGCGAATGTACCTGTTTACGGGATAGGTGACACCAAACCGGTACGACCAAAAGGAAAGATTTCGTGTTGCATAACCCCGAGAAATGAACTTCAACCTTCTATACCGATTGAAGTTTTAGTATTGCCGAAACTTATTCCTAAAATGCCTAGTGTACCACTGCCTCATAAGGGGTGGGCACACATTCAAAATTTAAATTTAGCCGATCCTTTGTTTCACACTCCACAGCCGGTGGAGATGTTGTTAGGTGCAGATGTACTATCTCACATAATTTTAGGAAACGTAATAACGGGTTCGCCCGGTACGCCGATCGCTATGAACAGCGTTTTCGGTTATTTGTTGTTGGGAAAAATAGCGTTCAACTCTTCGACTCCATCCTCAGTTCAAGCTTGTTTTAGCTCATTATCCGATGACGGCGACTTGAAACGATTCTGGGAACTGGAGTCAGTGCCTGAGGTGAAGGCACTCACCCCCGAGGAACGTCTATGTGAATCCATATTTGAACGCTCACACTATCGTGACGTCACGGGACGATACACAGTAGCTTTACCACGTAAACCTGATACTACGCCCCTAGGTAAATCACGAGATATTGTCCTCGCTCGGTTCCATAAATTAGAGCAACGTTTACAACGGAACCCGAGTCTTAAAATTGAGTCTCACGCGTGCTTGCAGGACTACATTAAACAAATGTATAGAAATATACTAGTACAAGAATCTGATAGGGACTTGCAACGCATTCTGTGGCGTACGTCGCCCGATGAACCCCTCCGTGATTATCGTCTGCGGACGGTAACGTTTGGTGTGAGCACTTCCCCTTACTTAGCTCTTCGTACCATTAAGCAATTGGCTTGTGACGAAGCATCTAATTTTCCCCTAGCGGCAAAGGTTTTAACCGACCAAGTGTTCGTCGACGATGTGGTCGCGGGCGCGAGCGATGAATCACACGCTCTGGTATTACAAGAGCAATTGTTAGGTATTTGCAAATCACTTGGGTTTGAACTACGTAAATGGCACAGTAACTCGCCGGCGATACTCGCCGCGGTTCAGGCGCCAGAGGTTCATGGTGAGCGGCGGGAAGAGGTGCCCTTTGCTCCCATGGAACATGACCATCAAACCAAAATAAGGGACTCAAGGGGACTTTTACCCTCCACATTCTTACAGAACGACATGTGGTTTCACGGCCCCGCATGGCTCCGTGAGGATCCTACTGCGTGGCCAGTATTTAAAAGTATCCCTAGCACTGGTGAGGAGAAACGTAATCCACCGGTCGCGTCTGCATCAGCTACGCTGATCGACGATGTTGAGGTCATAAACCAGTTTTCAACCTTGAGTAAACTATTGAGAATTACTTCTTATATTTTTCGCTTTTACTATATTCTTAAATCGCGCGTCAACAAGGAAAAGAGTTCCTATCTTAGTTACATCACAGTCCACGAGTATAAACTCACGTTTAATCGTTTCATTTATTTAGTGCAACACCAAGTGTTTCATAAAGATTTTGGAAACATTTCACAGGGTAAACCGCCCTCAAACCAATTGAGACGTCTTAATCCGTTTATCGATGATTCGAGTTTTTTGCGAGTCTCCGGACGTCTACATAAATCCCTTTTGTCGTACGAGTCAAAACATCAATTAATTTTACCCAAAAAACACCCTCTTACGATTTTAATAATTGACGATGCCCATATTACGCATCTTCATGCGGGCACTCAAGCCGTTCAATATTTACCTTTACAAAAATATGCGATTTTATCTAGCCGAGATATAATACGTAAACAAATCTTTCGTTGTGTGCGCCGCTTCCGTGTGCGTCCGGTACGTCTACAGCCTGCGATGGCGCCGCTCCCAGCGGTCCGGCTGCGACCCGAGCGCCCATTCATGAAAACAGCTGTTAGTTACGCGGGCCCGTTTTACATGCGAGCTAATAGGGTTCGTAATGCTAAAATCATCAAATGTTATGTCGCCGTGTTCGTGTGTATGAGTGTGAAGGCTATACACTTGGAGCTCGTATCGGAGCTATCTACTGAGACGTTCTTAGCAGCCCTGCGCCGATTTACATCGCGCAGAGGTTTGTGCAGCGACATTTACTCTGATTGCGGAAAGAACTTCCAGGGTTGTCATATGTATTTGAGAGATTCGTACGAGTTTTTAAAAAATGACTCTGTTCAATGTGCTTTGAATTATCAAACCTTGAAACAGGGCAAATGGTATAAGGACCGCGGTGCTCCTATCTGTGTAGGCGACATTGTTGTGGTATGCGACGATAATCTTCCACCACTCCAATGGAAACTTGCTCGTGTTCATACACTCCATCCGGGCTCCGATAATAAGGTGCGAGTTGTGACTTTGCAAACGGGCAAGAGTCTATTCAAACGAGCGATCGTAAAAATTTGTAAACTGCCTTTAGAATGATTATTGTTTACGAATTCGTAAAATTAGTTCCTAAGTTTTAATTACCTATACTAGTTGTTTACAACAACCTTAGATCAAGTTTAAGTTTATAGATTGAATAGCTTTCTGTTCATTGAGTTTTCGTGTTAAAAGAACTTAGTCTTTTAAGGTGAGCGGCATGTTTCGTACTGAAACAGATTTCTTTTCTTTTTATTTTGAGTGTTTTCGAACGTAACTACACAAAGACTATTCCGCTTAATATTTTGTGTTGGTACGAGATTATTGTGGCCCACGACTTTGGGTGGCCAACCGGAAGTCAGTCGTCCTTCAAATGCGCGTGCGAGCACTTGTCGCATCGCGGTGTTTTGAGCTTTCACCGGTAGCTCCATTTCGTGGACGCCATTCCCATCCTCGGAGACGAGCTCCAGGATTAAGTGTAGTGTGGATTGCCTGATCACACCTCTATCCCGGAGGAAGGTGATACGGGATCAGAAGAAACCGCCCCATCGGCGTCCTATGGATATATCTCTGTGCACCATCATTCCCCATCTACCCCGAAGACAGCGCTGATTACACACCCGAGAGGCCATTGACGGATTTCCCAAGTAAGTTCGTAGGCCATAATATCTCCCCGTAACAGACACATAAAAGTTTTATTGCGTATTTCTAAAATCTTTAAATGAGAAAGGAAAATCTACCTTTTTAGTACCCGACTGCCAAAAAGAGGGTTTTATTAAGGTTTTTTTTTGTTTATGCTATTCTATATTTTGCTACAGACTACTCTGTCTGCGAGTGCGACTTGATATAATTGAATGTCTATTGGACATTTAACGTTGCCTTTTATCAATATAGCTTCGAAATTCTCGCTCGTTTCATGGAAAAAAAATCAAAATACAGCCAGTTACATACATATACACATGCCCATGCAAAAACGTCGAGTTGGCGGCCGTCCCGCGCCGCGGAAAATGAAAAACTTTGCCTCTGCAATATCGTAATATGTATTACCTTATGGGCAAAGAGTATAACATGAAGGTAACGTTGCAGATGTTTTTTGCAAATTCTTCCACATTACCTGTTTTGGGTAATTTTCAAACTTCTGTCTACCGAGAAAAAATAAATTGGTATAATTTTAAAAACTATATTTAGATATATACCTAAATAATAATTCGCTGTGACACAGATGTATAAACATAGAAAATACATAACTTTATTATCTAAGGTGATTTACTTAGGTTATTTCTCTTAATACAGGCGGTATTATCACTTAAAGCAATCTACTAGACAAACTTTGGATAGACAAGATAGACGTCAGTGGTTGACAGCTACAATGCCTGCAATTTCATTTAATTAGAAGATTGCATTCAAAATTCTTCATTTACGTTTTTCGACACCAATTATATCCCTTTAAGCCAGAATTCTTTGAAATTAACCGACTTTAATTGGACATACTTATAAAAACCAAACCACTTAACCGATTTTGATGAAATTTTCACATGATTAATCTGAAAGTATATCCTTTCAAATAGAAAAAGAAAATTAAAATATTAACAGAATAAAATTGAGAACCTCTTCCTATTCTGAAATCGTTTAAGACTCTGACAAAAGCGAAAGTTGAATGTCACTTTTCACCTTTTTTAATTGATTTAGCCCTCTAAATAGGTACCAATTCTTCACTAATCTTCATTGGATCATAAGTAATTTTTCTTGTCTTGTCTTTCAATGTGTACGTGTTCGTTGTTCTGTGCAGTTGTGTCAAATTAAATGTTTTCTTTCTTACTTTCTTTCTTTTTTTAATTCCTCTGCATCGAGCCTGGTAAAAACTTAATCTTTGCCTACATACTTTTTAAAAACATGGGAGAGTTTGAAGGTGCGCTCACACCGGCTGATGTAATTTAATACCTCGAGTGGGTCTACTCGCGGCGAATCGTAATAGGGCAACTTTACAACAAGTTTGATAAGCTCTTGCGCCCAATTACTGAGATTAAATGCGGCGCTGACATTGGGTGATCGCGATCTGTGTGTGTGTAGGCTTTTAAAGCGAAAGGACTGAATCTAGGAGTTTGGGGTACCCAGAAGAAACTTGGATTGGAAGACATCTACCAGCAGCCGGCACTGATACCCCTTCTGGCGTCTTTGGGGACCCCCTTTGCTATTAGATGGGTCTTCATCATAATCACCCCATATCGTCCCACTGGTCTCCCTTCAATTTTGTGAATAGGGTTAGGCCACAATCCACCACAGGGGCCCGGTCCGCGTTGGTGGATAGCATTTGATGGATGCACACTTTTTATTCACCAGTGTTATTTATATTTTTATATTTTTGTTGGAGCGGCGCACCGTGTCGCTTGGATAGAATGTTTGCGTAAGTGACAGGGGGTCGATTTTTGAATGTCGCCAGGTGTTAAAATTTCACCAAAATGCCCGATTTTCGTTAATAAATCGATGAGATTGAGCAGCTTTATTTCCCGGTGCGATTAAAAAATCGGCCCCAGGTATTGCTTACTTGAACCACTTTTTTGGGTCGCGCTCATTTACATAGATCTCGACCCCTAACTAGAATTCCCTGTATCTAGATAATCAGGAACTACGAGGACCATGGTCCCACAAACACCCAGAGTCAGAGCAAATACTTGTGGTTTCTGTGTGTTTTATTTGTATTTATGTTTGAAATGAAGCAGCAAGAATTTAAGTATAATACTTTTTACTCTCCAAGTAAACTTTAATGACGCATTTATATTTTTAATTATCGCGAAACCCGATCTGCAGCAGGCAGTAACAAACCTCCACAAAAGAGAATCTTTCACCCAAACGAGGCACCTTCAAAGGGTCTCACGCAGGGTTGTCAAACACAAGTCTCTGAGCACAATAGTACATAAAAACGGGCGATAGTCGCAAAATGTCCCCCAGGTACCCAATTAGTGTCCCCCGCGCCCCTGTCGTAACGAGCTGTCGAACTTTTTGTGCCACCCCTTGTTTGGATCGGCCTATTGGTGGTAGGTACAGTTGCATTATTTTGATTTCTTTTTTGAAAATAAAGGGTGTGAAGTGGGAAACTGGCGGGTTGGTCCGTATCTTTTTTCATAGGTTTTAGAAACTCTGTTCACAAAATGTGGCATTAAAACGGTTGCATCGGTTTCCTATAAGATACATTTCAGAGAGTATGCGATGGAGTTGCCCAACATGATTCTTCAATCTCCTTTCCGCCATCGGACAACAAGACGTACGGAAACACGGCATCCGTATTTGGTTAATATTCCTCCGACCCGCACGAAGCGATTTGCATTCACATTTATAATCCGAACAGCGAAGGAATGGAACACCTTTGCAGCGCCAATGTTTCCCGAAAACTGTAATCTGAAGGTCTTCAAGTTGAGAGTGAATAGGTATCTTATAGGCAAGTATGCTCCACCGTCGACCACGTCGACACTTACCATCAGGTGAGACTGCGGTAAAATGCTTGCCTATTCGGCAAAAAAAAGTTATATTACTTACTAGCTGTACCCTGCCACGCTTCGCTGTGACACATTCGCACATTCGCTGATATGTCACTGATGAAAAAAATAGATAAAAACAATCCTTGATGCGGATTATATATCATGCTAAAATTTCAGCTCGATCGGTGCAGCACTTTTTGAGTTTTTGAAGCGTACACAAACCAACATAACATTTATATATATATAGATTAGGTTTTTTCTACGCACAAAAAGTCACAAAATACAATTTTACATGTATTAACTTAATAAAGTATGATTTATTAATGAAGAGAGCGCGATATAAGCGTTGACTCGCCATTATTGTCTCTTAATGATAATGCAGATTTCATTAGACCAATGAAAATTTTATCTATCACTAAGATAATCCACCGGAATGCCCAAAGCTAGCTTTAAATAATTGTGACTTTATTTACGTTACACACGGCCCGATCCGGTCGGCTGTGACAAATCGAATTGTAGTAAATTCGCGAAGGTCCGCGCGATCCGATTGTCAAACAAATGGCGGGGCAACGAACCGGATCGGGCGTCGGGCGGTCTACCGGTCAGCTTGTTACTTGTTTTAGAGGGGATAAGGTCTTATGATGTGATTGGCTATTTTATTTTTAGAAAATAATGTCTGCGTCGAATCATGTTGGGAGGCAGAAGTTGGTAAGTCAACGGCATCTGGCTTAGAAACTCAGCCTGACTGGAGATTGACAAATCATGAAACATGTATCTATGTATTGTGTATGTATGTTTATATGTGTGTGTGTGTTTTAAGTTTTCTTTGTTCTGTGGTGTTTCAATAAAGAGTTTATCTATCTATCTATCTATCTATGTGTATTTGTATGTATGTATGGGTGTTACTGCAGCTGTTATGGGCAGGCGTGGCGCTTACCATCGGGTGAACGACATGCTCGTCTCGTTACAAAGGTCATAAAAAAAATGTGACTACTAGCAAGCGCAAAACTCTACAACGGCTAGGTCAATACAGCAATTTTGTTGTTCCTTGTAATTGTCCGCACGAGGTTCATATGAAACGAAAAATTGGGAAAATTGGAAAATTTGGGAAAAACTAAAAATTATTTTTTGTATGAACTCACGATTTGACATTTGTTTTTACTTTCTAGTTTCGATTTTTTTTGTTTTTTTATTGTTAATCACGCATGGGCTCTTTTGGAAAATCTCTTTTGGAAATGTAGAGTTGAACTTCCGCTCGCCTCTCTCGATCATACTTTTCGTAACGCTCTTGTCATGCATTCACCAGCTTACTCCCCAAGTCAAGGGTGCGTAAAGAAGTTTTACATAAAAAAAATAAAACAAATAAACTAAGCCAGTTTTGATGTCTAGTTTACTCGTGAATTTGAGCGCTCATTATTACAGCTTCCAATTTCCAACTGAGAACATTACTCCATTGTCACAAACCAACCAATCCAATCGTAATAAGCACGAAAGTAAAGCGCGAGGTATTTTCTCACTTTTCTCATTATCTCCTTAGGGTGCCTCCAGACGTCGCGTTAATTCCGCGTATCGCGGCGCGTCGCAACGTAATTTATTGCCAAGACTTTCTACGCAACGAAAGTGGAAATACCAAAGTACGTCCTAATCTGAATGCGGATTTGCCTTCGAATTGCTAAGTGGACTTATTTTGGTCGCCTTTTTGGCACGATCCCTATCTTGGATTCTTTAACTTGGATTGAGGGAATCAAGGTGCTTATTTGTTAGGTCAAGGTTGTTTTCATTTTAAGCTGTCTAACAACTCACTACAATTCACTCTGTGATAAGATCAAAGATGGTGAACTCCCTAAGCCTAATAAAGCCTACTACCAGAACATATAAAAGAGGGATTATGGCGATAGACTTCTCGCTTGACGGTGTACTGGCGAGACGGGTACTAAGGTTTTATGAAGAGGTTTTCCTTTACCAAAAAGCTCATAATTATGCCTTTTACATAAACACACCGGTACGTTCCTGCATTGGGATTTTGAACCCACGATCTTCTCTTTGGAAGGACGTTCTCCCACTAGGCTACCACGGCTTCCCGCACCACATATGTACGTAATTATGACTCGCTTTTCGGCGAAGGAAAATATCGTGAGGAAATCTACATCCGGCCCGGGCCCCCGTGATGGATTATGGCCTAACCCTCCTCATGAAAATGAGCGGAGGCCCGTGCCCAGCAGTGGGACGATATGGGTTGTTGGTGATGATGATGAAAAAGTTCATGTTTATTTTGTATGGTTGGTTGTGAACACACAAGCTGCTCATTGAATCTATAAGGTATTTTAAATATGTATACACTGTAATTACTTTTTTATCTCCAGTGTAAACAGGCAGGGTGTACATTACAGCACAATATTGGATTAAGTATTAACATAAAGCTTCTATTGTTCACTCGCGAGGGGTTACAATCCGTCGTGTGAACCACGATTGGTCATTGTTAGTTTTTTTAATCAGAAGTTGCTTGCTCCTTTTTGGATTTCTTTTTTTTTGACGTGGTAAAATAAATCGACCCTTGGACTCTATGCCATGTGGGAGAGACCGTTTGTTGACGCAATGTGTCATGGTGCAGATGGGGCTTATTGGTGTGATAGGACCATTGGGTTTGAGTTAAATACTTTAAATATAAATTAGTTGCCAATTAACACTTAGTAGGTAACGCTTATTTTTGTTTTTTTTTGGATCTCCTCTCGAATAGAGATGGGGATATTCGTGCTCAGCAGTGGCTGGATATGGGTTGATGATGATGATGATCAGGTGACGCTTTAAATTGAATCAGTTGTTATCTGGTAAGGTGGTGATGGCAGGTGGAAACGGACTGGTAGCCACGAATCGATAAGCATCGCCGAGGAAGCTTGATCCATGGATGGGTCGATGATATCGAAAAGTTACTTAAAAAAACCTAGACCAGATTGGCTCAAAATCGGGCGAGTGGCATAATGACCATCAATTGCGTAGTGAGTAATGAGCCGACAGCGACACGTAAGGTTAAGGGTTCGATTCCCGCACATGGCAAAGATTTCACTAAACCACCGGTATTTGCTCTGAGTCTAGGTGTTTCTAGGACCATGGCCCTGATAGTTCCTGAATCCCTATCTCCAGGGATTTTAGGATCGTGACGCATTACATATTTATTAATATTAAAGAGGGAGAAGCAGCTCCTTCAGCCCACTACAAAGTGCTTATGACCACTATGATGGAGTCTTAACTCACTGTACCTATATATTATAAAGGCCAGTGATTCCGTCACACGAAAGTAATATAGAAGCACAAGGCATACTCAAAACCACTTCGCCTTCATTACAAGCAACCCCCAAACTTCCTAATATCTCAATCCAGCGTCATACACAGGTTGTTACCAAAACACGGAACACCAAATGATTTGTAAATGAAAGTTAGCGCTGACGGGCCCGGGGGCATATGCAAATATGCGTCTCCTCGATTGTCACACAACTTCGGTGATTACACGTCCCGGCTCTGTGTACACCGTGTATGTAAGATTTGGATGTTGGGATAGAAGCGAGGGCGTAGTTATTGCAGGGGAAGGTTCATTATCAAATCATTATTGTCCCGGTTCATCGTGACGGTGCAAGACATTAGGGCCTTGAGCTTGTTTGCTGTTATACCACCAGGCGCCAATTTACAATTCTTACAAAACAATTCAGTGAATAAAAAACGGACTTCAGATGGATTTACTTTTTACGCGTTTTTGGTTACACGCGTGACATTGTTTTCGAGTTATTTTGATATCAAAGTCAATATACTAAACCGATTTTTATAACATTTATAGCTTATACATTCAAATAAAAAAATCAAATCGATTGATATAAAGCGGAGTTCTGAGGAACAAACAAAAAAAAAAATAGAACCTAATTGATAAATCTCCTTTTTTACTGATTGACAAGACGTGCAAGTCGTTTACCTGATGGTAAGCGCTCCGCCTGCCCATAGCAGTTACAGTGCCACCCAAAACTTTGCATTGCATAATCTTGCGTGGCACTGCGCTGCGCTCGTCACCCTGAGACATCGGCTCTAAAGTCTCATATGCCCAGTAATGACTACTAAGTAGGTACTTCGTTTGAGATCGATCCAGCATACTTCTGTACATTTCTTCTCTACAGTTCTCTTCTATTTTATTAGATACTTTTTTTTCATTTTTTTTCTTTTTCTAGGGTTCCACGCTGTAAGATTCTATACAATATTGTCTTAAGACCTAACAATGTATTTGTGAAAATAGATCAATAAATTAATTTAAATTTATCATTTTCAATCAGAAGCTGAACAAAATAGCTACTGAATCTCGTCTCCTTTACAATGTCAATTGGTATCAGAAGCTTAACCAGTAAGCTTTCCAAGGATTTGCCTTAGAATTTGCAAAAGAATATCTGCAGGATAATCCTGTTTAAATCTAAATGTAAAACAAATATGTGCGCATCGATGAACCTTACCTTGGTTTGGGTAAGTCAACCAGATCAAAATGTGAGAACCTAGACACTGGTAGGGGATTATTTTCAAGCTTTAGTAATTCAATCTATTTTTTTTATTATTTTCTATTTCAGTTAAATTCTGAAATATTTTATCATTTTCGCATTTGCTGTAGTGAATCGTGGCCTAAAAACGGTACAGAAAATTTACAATAGGTAAACAAGGGTAGTACAATGGGCAGTCTTATCACTGAAAGCGATTTCTTCCAGATCACAGTACAGTACAGTGGACAGTAAAAAACATTTTTCGATAGTAGAGTGAGTGAGTATTCTCATTTAAATATATTTCTAGATACATTTTTAGTAGTTACCTACTAACTAACCACTACAATAGTAACAATATATTTACTAATAACAATACCGAATTGTTAGTAACCGATCTCCCGACAACTAAGCGTAACTTAAGTTGCACCCAAACCATGACCCGGGAACTTAGATTGTTCCTATACAGTGGAACTCGGGATCTTAGCGAAGCTATCAAATGTTTAATGTTTAATTCAATCAAATTCTGCGTTACTTAGTGCAAAGTGCTGGAGTTTGAATGTTAACTGCATTCGAAATGCGGTGATTGAATTCAAGTCTGAGCGAAGATTGAACGATTTTCTGAAAACGTGTTCATAGCAAAGAAATGCCGCTAGATGGCGCTATTATTAAGTTTTTTGTTGTACTTATAACTTTTCAGTTGTGTGTTTATCACCTAATGACTTTCACAATCACGTTGCTTTTGGCTTTACTTGTATGGAGATCTTCGCATAATGCTATTCCAACCCTTGTTTTTGGAGGTAAGCTATTTTGGTTTATTTATTATGCACTTTATTAGCTAGGCCCTGGAATACGGCAGACGTTTTTAGAATCAAAGGGATCTATTTATCAAACCGCCAATCAGAGGAATCCCGTATTGAAAACTGACAAAACTGAGATAAGTGACGAAACACACTTTGTTATAACGAAACAAACTTGGTAGGTATAATTGGTATCAATTTGGAACTTAATATGTTTCGGATTGTGGCGTTTTTTTATCATAATCAAATTAAATAGAACCAGCCATTACTACCTCCAGCCAGCTTACCTCATTTACCAACACACGACCCTATCAACAAAACACATTCCCCGTCCAAGAAACACCTGAAACAAGAAAATATAAAAGCAAATCCGACGATATAAGAAATTGAATTGGAGGCACGTACGTCCCCTGCAATTACACGTGGACAAAGATAATAAAGAGCGCCCGTCGCGCTTGTGCCTTCAGCTCCACACTAGCCGATTATCACGGCCAAATGACCGCCTTAAGACTTGGGGCTGGTGCAAGTTGAGGGGCATAGCGAGGAAGTTAGAAAACTCTATTTAGGAGACAATTTTTGGATGGTATCCGTTGCTATCAGCATTGTCAGTTGGAAGACGTCCACTGCTTGTTCAGACACAGGTTAGGTGCTTACGTTATATTGACCAGTCGTAACCGCCCTTGAAGGTAGATAGGTCGTGCCTGGTACCTAAATGTCAGTTAACACGTTCACTGCTGAAAACACACACGCTTGTGTTTTTTATAATTTTACGGCAAGCGAATATACGCTTGGTGTGCGAATCCGCACTGCTGTATTCACAATTGTATCACAACAGTTGTGTGCGGGCGCTCAGCTGATTGAGTTTAATTACGACGCAACGCTAGGAAACAGTAAACACACACGCTGTGTGAAAATTCGCTAAAGAGTTAAAAAAAACCGGTTCAACAGTCAGCGTGTTAAGTGTGATAGATATTTTACATTCCGCCACTCTTTACACGCCTAGAGTATGCCAAATAGACATAATATGTGTGTTACACTGCTGAATATAGGTCTCTCCCATAGAACGCCATAACGAACGATTGCTAGCTGTTTGCATCCAGCGGGTCCCCGTGACTCTCTGTCAACATTGTGGAGGCCAGCCTACGCTCTGTCTTTTGGTCCACAGACGCCACTAAAGAAACTTTCTTCTTCTTTTTCTCCTCCGACGTTTATAAGCTGTAGGTATGCAATATGCTCTAACCACAACCAATTAAAATTGGCAATTCTTCTTCTATGACAGGTACTCTTCGTAAGACTTCGAAAAAGAGCATTTTTATGCTATTACTTATCAAAAACTTAAACAGCTTGTAACTTGAACAGCATCTAAGAAAAGGGAGTACAGGGGTGGGTCTTGTATTGCCATCATTATGGGAACTTATCTTCCGATGCGAGAATTGATAACTGAACCGTTTCACTTCACAAAAACTATTGATAGCTCAAAGGAGCCGCTCTAGTGAGGAAACGTTTTATGTATTAAATAGAACGAGGGTTTATTTACTTGTCTTTGCGTTTGTCTCTCCCTAAGGCGGACTAAACGGTAGATGCGCCCCTGTCTAGACCGGCGGGTCTACAAGTGTCAATTATTTTTAATACGAGGGTCTGTGAATTGTAATTTATTCTTTTTCTATTTATTTCAACACATATCAATACTTTTTCCGGTCCTACGCTAAACGAATCCACTATGACTGTCGGATAGATAGACTATTTTTGGCCAATCTATATTAATATAGAAGGTTGAAGAGTTTGTTTGTTTGAACGCTACAATTTCAGGGACTAATGTTTCGAATTGAGCAATTCTTCTTGTGTTGAATAGTCCATTTATCGAGGAAGCCTATAGGCTATATTTTACCTCCGTATTCCTACAGGAACGGGAACTACGTGGGAAAAACCGCGGGGTGCGGCTAGTTTCATTAATAAAGCTAGTAACAGATTGGGTATTATGATGATAGCACTAATTTAGATTAAAAAAAAATGTTTATTTATCTATATACTCGTAGCGGTGGTCTAGTGGTTTATTTTATTGGTAAAATAAAATACAAGCCTTTAGATAAAATTGTACTATTGAATCATGTATTTCCACTAAAGCAACTCCCAATCTTACCAAATCAGTCGACCACGAAACGTTCCTAATGGAATTTCCTTTCAACGGGAACATAATAAAGAACTATTTAAAAAATACTCAGGTCAAATGCGAACGGGCCGGAAGCCAATCAGGGGACCCCTTCTAATAAGTTTAGTGACGCGAATAACTGGCTAGTGACAGGGTGACCCTGCGGACCCTAAGGGATAATTCCTTCCCCTGCAAGGGTCAACGGTTCTCACATTGAAATAAAAACTTTTAAAGGGTTGTAAATGACGGCCCAGTGCCAAATGTCCGTTTAGTTAGGGGTGGAACGGTAGGAATATGGAAAATAAACAGTGTTTAGTAGTTTTGTGCTGGGTTATTGGCGAGGAAAGTGGTTGAGATAAGAGAGAAGAGAGATTTATTTTTACGATGTTATAAATAGAAAATCTAAGGGAGATGTTCCGTTTATTTCTCAATCTTATCCTATACTGTTGTAAGAAGAAACAATGATGTAATTTCTTAAATATAAAACGATTTTTACGCAGTAGATGTTGCAATGCAAAGTTCTAGGTGGCACCGTGTTCACAACCTGACGCGAGGCACCTATCGTACCAGAGCCGTAGAATTATCGTATATGGACCAACATAGGTCAAAAATATCGTACAATTCAGGATAATGGCTGTAGTATAAAAAAAATTAAATGTTTGCTTGGACACATAGTTGAAAACTTCCACTACATGTACGATAATTATCGTACGGTTGTGAATACTGGGTGGCACTGTAAGGCGCAGCGCTTACTATCAGACGACTTGCTGGTCTCGTTACAAAGTCAATAAAACTATAAAACAAAGCTTTGTTTATGACGTATTGGCAGACCGAGTTTGATAATTTCATAAGTCTGTTGGCAAGTTACCGCTGATAAGAAGAAAACTAGATAAATTAATAACGAGGCACGATCACGTACATAGATCCTACCCACTAGGGTTTTCTGTATCTAGAAAATCAAGAACCACAAAGAAAAAAACGCAAACTCAGAACAAACACATATTTTGATACACGTCTACACCCATCTTTATTTTTACAGGTGGTTGTCTGGTAGAGAATACATTCAACATTGAGTCTACCAACTATACTTTAACTTTAACTACTTCTTTTTTTTTATATTTTCCCATCATAGGAATCGAACCACGGAACTTACTATAACAAGGATGTGAACAACTACAAACCCTATTCTTTATTCACCGTCTAGGGGTACCTCATCGGACCTCTCCAACCCCTTTGAACTAAATAAGTTGCACCCCTTTAAACCGATTCTCAGCTGCAAGAAATAAAACCCGGCGCAGTCAAGGAATGGAACAGGAAATACAATTGTCAATTCTACAGGCGATTTGGCAACTCTTTCACTGTTTCTCACAGCTGTATATATCCATATTTCTCTAAGCTTTCTCCAAAGAGTTTAAGTATAATAGAAGACCTTGGTAATTCCTCAAACTTTTTTTGTTTATTTATAGACTTATTTATCCATTATAATACAAAGGCAATGCTATGAGTTAAATAGGTACTGACCTCTTTCTTTTTTATTTGTTGAGTGACGAGACTAGCTAGTCGTTCACCTGATGGTAAGCGCTACGCCTGCCCATAACAGTCACAGCGCCACCCAGAACCTTGCATTGCATAATCTTGGGCGGCACTGCACTGCGCTCGTCACCCCGAGACATCGGCTCTAAAGTCTCAATCTAAACAATGCCCTTCAAACCGGAACACAGTAATGCTTGCACACTACTGCTTGCCGGATGAATATCATATCAGCATACGACAATTAAAAATATCCAAGCACAGCACTCACAATACTTATCCTAAGGAACTTCGAGTCGAGGAACCAACTGCGCGTACGGATGTGCTCTTTAAAGATTCTGAGCACCCAAATCCTGACTAAGGATTTGAATAAAACGACTCAAAATTATCATAATCCCGTATTTGTTCCTTTAAGTTTTCGCTGCATTATTTGCAGCTTAAGGTTCGGGAGGATCGGGACATCGATCTGTCGACTTAGGTGTACTTGTTCGAGTTTAAGCTCTTTGAAGTTTCCCAATTTAAATATGTTTATTTCAGTAGACGGTAGGACCTTAAGAGCTAGTATGGGTTGGCACAAAATACCTTCTTTGGTTTAAAAATCACAGTCTTGAGCTCTATTAACCAACCACTAAAGAAATTCAAAGCTTATCGGGCTCGTTTCTAAAAGAAGTAGGAAATTTAGAATTACTTATATTCTGATTGCTATAGTGTACAAAGAGATTGCTTTTGAGATTGAGATTGTATTAACGGCATAGTAATATTTATAAAATAACCTAGAAATCTTACTTTAATAAACTACTAAAGATCAATCTATTTAATCTAAGATAGGGATTGGATTTGGCGTCTAAAATAGCTTAACTGTTAATGCCACATTTTACCTACTATTATAATTATGCCTTTGGGTTATTAAACCACTACGCCATGGAAGCTGACAAATAACTCAAAAAGGTTTACATGTTTACAGCCACTGAAAAATCCCAAAAGAAATAGCGATTCGATTAATACCATTATCGGAACAAATTCGCGAACGCGACCGCAGCGGCGGCGGCGCGCCGCTTCATTTGATTTGCCAAATTATAATTGGCGTTATTCGTTGCGCTTTTTGAATAGCACTTTATGTGACTGGAATAACTAAATAACGTAATAACAGAGAAATCAATCGCACGCTTGCAATTTTTTGTCGCCTAATGATTAGTTCGCAAAATCGTCCGATATTCATCCGTCAACATTACTGTGTTCGGGTTTGAAGGGCACTGTTTCCAGCGAAATTACTAGGCATATGAGACTTTAGAGCCGATGTCTTAGGGTGACGAGCACAGTGCAGTGCTGGGCAGGATTATGCAATGCAGGGTTCTGGGTGATACTGTGACTTATGGGCAGGCGTAGCGCTTACCATCAGGTGGACGACTTGCTCGTCTCGTCACTCTAATATAAGTGAGTATAGTCATACCTCTCTGCTTTTTATTTGTATTATTCCTTTAATAATCTTTTTTTGATATGTTTTTTTTGCTGTTTTGGATTTTTTTTTGATCGTGAATGCTGTTTTCAGAATCGTTATTGTTACAAAAAGTTTATTTAACAATTATGCACCTGAAAAATCGCAAGCGTACGCCGTCACTTTCGCTAACGTGTTGTTAATATTTCGCACACGTATCCCGTTGCGCCGCTTACCGGTTTGTGATAGAGTTGTTAAGTTGTTAATTTTAACACTTTTCATTTATAATTACTGGGCATTTATTGTTATATCATTATAAATCCGAATTTAATTACAAAACAGTATAAATCCGAATGATACCTTGAAATGTATGCTAACAAACTATTCGAACAAACAGTAAGGGTGCGGCCACACCACTGCACGTTAAGGTACAGACCGGCGCGGCGTTGTTGGTCGTCCGTGGACGCAGGTTTATTAGATTTCCGGCGCGCAACTTGCTCTGCCATAGTTAGGGCTGTGACACACTGTGGTGATGAATTTAGCAAGGTTGTTACGGTCAGTTCTGGACTTAAGGTCATTTAATTCTAGATCTTTAAGATGTGCATTTATTTTAGTTTCATTTTCCTTAAATATCTGCTAAACTAAACTACAACTTAAAGTGAAAGCTGTGAAGTTATTGTTGTCCTTTTCGTTTTTATTACGTTTGAAAAGAGCAGCAATACTTTTTGGGATATCAAATTATATTTTAATTCAGTTTGGTGCACTCAAAATCGACGCCACTATTACGCCAACGTTTATTTAAACAGGTAGTGAGTCAAAGAAAATGCGACTTTCTGTGAATAGATTAGGTAGTTTTTTGTCTTGTATCGAAAACTCAGCCGTTTTGATGTTGAAGAAGACTGATGATGTACTGGAACTGGTGGAAGGATAGGTCAGTGTCGATGGTGGAACTTGTGACTACCCAAGGACACCATGGATACTGTCTTTGGTGGCTTTAGGAGGAGAGAGAAAGACAGTTTGATAGGAAACGAACATCATAGGATTTCTATTCAAATTTTTTTTTTTGTTATTTACTTCCGCATGCCATCATTTCTATGCGAATGTTTATCTATTTCGTTACCATTTTGGTTGACTTATCTCCTGACTTATAATCTTTTACGGCTTACAAGCATAAAAACTTCCGAAGGGCATGAAATACATCCGAAACTCGGAGTAATTCCGACCTTTTTTATCCCTTAAGTTACCTGATTCAAAAATTTTATAATCCATAAAGATTCGTATCTTGCACGACCTCAGTGGCGTAAGTTGGTGATGAGACGACTGCGAAGAGTAAAGTGGCGGGTTCGATTCTCGTGAACGAAATATTTGTGAAAACCATAGGTATGAAAACCCACATATACCCAAGAATTATCACAGAGGTAGGTATGTGATCCATCAATCCGGATCTGGCCACCGTGGTGGATTATGGCATAATCCTCCTCACGAAAGTAAGGGGAGACCCGTGCCCAGCACGATATGGGTTATGATGATGATGATAAGTATGAGTCCGGGTGTTTATGGGACTTTAATCGCCTACTTGATTTCTTTGATATATAGAATCCGTTAGGGGTCAGAATCTTTAAAATTTTGTTTTATATGGTACTGAGTAGCGACACGAGCATGTCGTTTATTTCATGGTAAGCGCTACACCTGCTCATAACTGCTACAGTTTTATATGTGATTGTATTATTATCATATCATATAGCTCATTTTCGACAAGAATGTGGCATCTCCTCAGTAAGGAGATGACACGTTATTGAAAATGTGCTATATGGCAATATTTCTCTCGTGTACTCCTACCTTAACAATCCAGACTACTAGTAGTTAGCAAATCGGTATTAATTAAACGGATTGCACCCAGCGTCTGCATAGTTGTCTGTTTGTCTTGCCTCGCGCCACCTCGCCACGTGAGAACACGCCGGATTATATTCGTTTTACCATTTCGGCTATTGATCTTTTCAAGGTAAATGGCAGTATTGAGATTTAGTTTTTTTTTCTTACCTCAGTCTGTGTTTCCCGATAGTTACAACCTGGGAGTCTTCAAGGCACGAGTGAATAGGTTACTTCTAGGTAAGCGTGCACCATCGTAGACCGCATTGTCACTTACCATCAGGTGAGATAGTGGTCAAACGTCAACCTATTAGTAAATAAAAAACAATTTTCATTCTCTAGCTGCGTCCCGCGGTTTCAGTCACGTTTAACATTATCTCACAGGAGCCATTCATTTTTACGAGATATAACGTAAGTATTGCAGCACTTATAGGACCCATTATAGCAAATATTATCAAAATCCATTTAACCGTCGCGGCGTGAAGAGAGAATAAAGAAACACACACTCAACACACCAACTTTTGGTTTATAATATTAATGTACTGTACATTCAATGAACTGTGATTAATTCTACCTAAAACATTGACGACATTGGATAGCTTTGTTTGTTTTCAAGGTCCCGATATTTCGGGACCATTGCAGGCGCCATGATCACGAGAATACTGACTTTCTTGCGGGTGGAAAAATTTATCGATCTACCCTCTTTCTGATGAGTTTTTTACGGTCAACTCTAGTACCGCTCTATTGGCAAAGTCACTCGATTGAATACGACTAAGCAAACAAATGATTTATTTCTAGAACAATTTTATTATCCACCAACCATACAAAAAGTTTTACTGCTTCGCGATTGATTAGGTATAATAATATGAGCCGGAAAACTTGTTCCTGATAAAATATAATACACTATATTTTTTTTTTATTTGACTGCATGACAATACGAGCAAGTCGTTCATCTGATGGTAAGCGCTACGCCTGCCCCTAACAGTTACAGTGCCACCCAACACTTTGCATTGTTTAAAACTGCGCGGCACGGCACCGCGGTTGTCACCCTGAGACATCGGCTCCAAAGTCTCACATGCCCAGTAATTTCCGGAAACCGTGTCCTTTAAACCGGAAGGTAGTACATAATTATGTATGATCCTTAGTTTTGAACTACAGCTTAAACGGCTTGATACATTTTGTTACCTCTATCGCTTGCATCGAAATACAAAATGAACTTTTAGGTAAACCACTGAAATAGCTCACGCAATTTAACGCATCATTTACAATTAATTTTCCCTTATACGAAATTCCACCGTGCACCTTCAGAAACTAAGTTGATTTTGCCTCGACGTTTTCGTATATTATAGAGCCTTTAATGACCCGGAATTAAGGCTCATTTTCGCTTGGCGCGCCGCCTGCAACAAAACACGTGTGTCAACTAGTTAGGGACCGCAAACACCGAATATGAACGTATCGCAATCAGTCGCATTTTGTTTGATTTGCGACGCGTCTCGTTTGCAGCCGCTCTGTAGATTGTTCCGCTGGTAGACAGTAGCTAGCAAGACAGTACAATTTAACATTAGTAAAGTCTAGTTGAATGGATGAGACTGGCACAGAACCGGAACAAATGGCGTGAAACAAAGAGGCCTATACCCAGCAGTGAGTGGATACGGGCTGAATAGATAAATAGATAGAAAGTTTAGATAAATAATTGATAAAGTTGTTTTTTATCTGACTGAGTAAAGAGACGAGCAAGTCGTTCACCTGATGGTGAGCGCTACGCCTGCCTATAACAGTCACAGTACGATTCAGAACCCTGCATTGCATAATCCTGCACTCGTCACCCTGAGACATAGGCTCTAGAATCATAGTACTTGAATGTTCTGGGTGACACTGTTCCTTTTATGGGCAGACATGGCGGTTACCATCAGATGAACGACTTGCTGGTCTTGCTACTCAGTTTTATAAAAAAAAAAACAGCAACGTATATTAATTTTCGTAGTTTTCAATTCAAACAATTGATTTACTCATTACGATAAATAGAAAAAATATTAAATGCATCTAAAGAAGAACAGACGGATAAAAAAATATAATCGTAACTCCACCGGGATTTTCTGGGAAACCGTGTCCTAATACCCGATATCCTAGATAAATACTACCACTAACAAAGTCCCGGTTAACACTTAGAACAAGAATATACGCATTAGAATAGAAAATAATAGAACATAGAGTAGAACGCGGCGAATCGGATCACCAATAAGAAATACGGTCATATTCCAAAATGAAATATGACCAGTGAAATCATAAAAAAAGATCATATATATCAAAAAAAAAAAAAAAACAAATCAGTGAATGAAATCAGTATTTCAGTGAAATTACTGGCCATACGTATGATACTTTAGAACCGATGTCTCAGGGTGACGAGCGCAGTGCAGTGCCGTGCAGAATTATACAATGCGGGGTACTGGGTGGTGCTGTGACTTTTATGGGCAGGCTCAGCGCTTACCATCATGTGAACGACTTGCTCGTCTCGACACTCAGTAAAAAAAAAACCGCGACTAACTAAAAGCAACCAATAAGCGTAACACATTGCTTCTATCCACCTGCACGCGCCGAGAATGATTTAGCATGACATTACCTCACGGGTCAGTTTGGGTGACGCTTCCCAGATGACCGCTCTTTTCGTAAAAAGTTATCCAAATTGCTCGATCTAATATAATTTATTGTACACCAGATAATAATATACACTAGGTATTCATACGCTATTCTACAAGGTACTTTCAGAACAAGACCTAGCGACCGTTATTGTTAAAATTAATCAGTTACTAGTTTTCTGTAACAGATTCATCGCAAATAGTTCAACGCATACTTTGGGCGGCAAACCTCAAAGGTTGTTGAGAAATCCTCGAGTCTATCCAAACTCTAATCGAATTTGCGCATCGCATCCGGATTATAAAGTTTAGCGGGTGTAGGGTTGTTTTGTTATAGATAGCTATAGGGTTTCAGTTACGGATATGGATATTGAAAGTAATTATATCGGTTACGGAATGGAATCATCAAATTAATTAATTATTAATTATATTTTCAGTTGATTCGATGTGGTTGTAAAAATATTTTTTACGTCATCAAAATTTAGCATTTATTAACAGAATTTGCAAACACTATTATAGAATTTGCATATATTCGAAGACATGCGTATTTTACTTTGGAAGACGAAGAGATCGTTTAGCATTGTAAAACGAACTACCAGGTTCAACGATAGAATTTATTTTTACATTTAGGTTCATTGATACTTGTAATTGTATCCGTTATTTTCAATTTAGCCGTTTGGTACTAGAAACTTATCCGATCTTTTTATTGCGGTCTCGATTACGGATGTCCTCGTTTCTAGAGACTATTATCCGATGCTCTAAAGTACTCAATGTGAGTAAGTACTTTCGTGGATTGTTTGACTCTGTAGATAGGTTCAACATCCTTCTGTGCTAAAATGCATTTAAGTTTGATTGCTTCTTTGTTTGTCTCGATTGGTTTGGGTCTTGATAGAATCGGAGAAGGTTTTTTATTCGTGACTGCTTATTTGTTATAAACGCAGATTTAGGAAAGCTCTTTTCCTAAATCCGTCGTCGGATGGTTTTAAGCGTGGTTACTTGGTCACGAATGTTCATTAAAACACGTGGGTCGCGTGTGTTCCTGTGTTGTTTAGTGTTATCATTGGAAACGAAATATTTGGCATGTGTTGTATTTTGGGTCCTCGAAGTTTCGACACCGTTGCTAGCGCCACAATCACTCCCAATCACATGTAAGTTTAAACAGTCAGCATGAGTATACTGGTCTTCTATGTATTCTTGTAATAATTCTAATTTGATTAATGAAATTAATTGGTTCTCTACCAATTTTATTCCAAAACATTTTCGTATTTTTTTTCTCATCTAGACACATTTCCATATTAAGTTTTTTCCATCAATGTCCCATTATTTGCTTATTTTAATGTTTTATACTTACCTTGGTGGGTCGATCTAATTGATATTAAATTTTCCAATGCCACACACACGTCCCCTACCTGATTACTAGTTGAGTAATGTGCGCTGTTCGTATTAATATTCCGATCGTGTACTATTGTGAATAAGGGATGACCCTAGGGTGGTCCGTGGTCACTACACGCCTAAGTACTTGTAATTGCAATGCATTATGTACCTACCATTGGTGATTTCAGACAATGTAGTCACGATTCGCAGAATTGGTTAAATTTAAAGTTCTGTTATTTTTTGTTCGTTAAATTTAAAGTATGCATTTGAAATTCAGTACATTATTAAGAACTCGTTGAAAGTATGGTAAAATACCATATTATCATTGTAAATTATGACGGTGACAGCGTGTGAAAAATTACATCTTCCAATAATTTAATATGAAGTTCATGCATGCCATTTTGAGTAACATACCTAGCAATTTAAACATGCTCTAGAAAGAGACCAAAGTACACAGGTGAAAGAGAAAGGAGTGAGACGAAAATATAAATGGAAGTTCGTCGTCAATGCACAAGTAAATGCACTGCTGCAAGTACGGTTAACAGGCAAAATAGTGCAAAATTAACATTTAGGTGACAGTTGTATGGTTTGCATAAAAATTGAAGCAAACTCTGTTAGTTGGTAGTGAACGTTACTTTACACGCTAATATCTAACATTGGCGCCCAATACTATCAAAATTTTATAATATTACTTAACAGATTGAAAATATCTCTATAACTAAAACTAGCAGTGAGATTGGTAATTATGAAAATTAATACTGTTTATTATCATTATTTGTTAACGTTATTTTGGAACGTTTGTTCCTATTACAATTAAATTAAATAAAACATCAAATAATGTTGTCCCACGTTGGGTGCCAATTTATAACGTTGACTGACGCACACTCTTTTAGTTTTCTTTCGCGTCCAAAAACATAATAGGTTTCAAAATACTTTATTATTATATAGAGACTATAGTAACTAAGAAAGTAAATAATAAAACTTAACCCATGACATTTATAATTTTATGAATTGGCGCCCAACGTTTTAAAAATGTTTAGTTTTCTTGTTATATATTATAGAAACACAAAACACGCTATTGGAAACATACTATAACAATAACCAGCTACAAAACGATTTGATAGGTGTTAGCGACGCGCTCATTGAATATAATATACGTAGGTAGATTTAAGTTTAGTTTTATTTCCTTTTTATAAGACAGTGTAGGGTAGGAAGAAGTCTGTCCGCCTCGACTAACGCGAGCGGGTGCGCTGCCACGCACTGCGCTGTATGTTTAGTTATAACCATTAAAACCTTTGTAATTTCGTTCCTTTTGCGTCTAATAAACGTTATATAAGTGTCGTGCTGTGTTTTTGTGTTGAGATCCCGACCTTAAAGGCTCCCACGAGCTACAAAGTGGTCCTTCGAGCCGGATCATGTTTAACACGCCACCGGCAAAAAAGATGGATTCCATTGAAAGTGCGTCACGCGCCGCTCGATCGCAAAATCTCGACAGGATAGCTCTAAAAGTACTAAACGAACGCGACGTCGACGCACCAAGCACAGCACCGATGTTCAAGACGCCAAAAGCTTCCACCGTCAAAAGTGAATCTAAAGCCACTAACGCCTCGTCGCTGAAAGCACGCCGGGAGCGGCTCATTTTGGAAGCAGCTAAAAAGAAGGCCGAGATACAAATTACGTTAATCGACCAAGCGTTAAAGGCGGACTTGGCCGACCTTGATGATGAAGATTTATACAGTCCACCCGAAGATCGTACTGAAGAAGTGGAGCAATGGTTGGAACGAAGTCGCCAGGAACCGCAGTTAGCCCCCAACCCTAGTATTCCTACGGGCGAACTGCGACCGGCAATGGCCCAGGCGACTGCATACATTGCTCCGGCGGCACCAGCGGCACCACACGGAAACTTCACCTCGCCGCAGCCGCCGCCACCTGAAACGTCACACCTAACGATGGGGGCGCAGCCTCCGACGCCACCGCAGCCACATGCCGCTATCACTGAAACTGTTCAGATGCTAGCTGGCGCACTGAAGGATCTGGCTGCTACCAGTACACCGAATAATAACAACCTTTTGACTCGTATGTGCACGCCGAAGGATTTACCTGAATTTTCTGGTGATGCCCTAGAATGGTTACAATTTAAGCAGGCCTACAACGAGTCCACGGAAGTATGCAAATTCAGCCCCAAAGAGAATTTGTGGAGACTGAGGAAGTGTCTCCGCGGCGCGGCTAAGGAAGCAGTGTCAGCTTTGTTTATATCTGCGAGTTCGCCGTGCAAAGTTATGTCGACCTTGGAGCTACGATTCGGCAACCCGGAGTATATAATATCAAGGATCATCCAGGATATCAAGAAGTTGCAGCCGATGTCACAGGATTATCACAAAGAAGTTGTGCAATTTTCTGTGAAAATACAAAATCTGATGGAGGCAGTGCGAGCGGTCGGACGTGAGGAGTACTTGCAAGGTATGAGCATTGTTTCAATAATATTGTCCAAATTTCCCACAATATTAGTGTCTAAATGGTCTGACTATAGTTATCCTCTGATTACTGATAAACAGAAACCACGAATAGAAATCCTATCAGATTTTCTATACGAGGAAGCTATGAAGATATCCGCTACAGCTAATATTTACTTTATGAACCCTCGCACTGACCAGAACAGATATAAAAACAACGATAGTACTAATCGCACGCACACTCTTTTGTTACAAAGCGGCGACGATGATAACTGTCGATTTTGCCGTCTCTCTAAACATAAACTTACCGACTGCAGGCAGTTTAAAAAGGCATTACATAAGACTAGATGGCAACACGCTAAACGTAACGGGATCTGTTATAAATGCCTACTTTCACGCCACGCGTGTGACTCATGTACCGCCCCGGCCTGCGATAAGGATGATTGCGGGAAACCCCACCATCGATTGTTACACCACGACTTCAACAAACCGAAGGACGATTCCCCAACGCCGCTCCAGGATCAGACGTCGAAGTCGACGAACCCGACGACGCCACCTGTGAACAGTAAACAAACGGTTACTCATATTAAAAATAAATCGAGTGAATCTACAGTGCTACTAAAGGTCGTACCTGTTCGTATACATACGCATAACGGCATAGTCAATACGCACGCATTATTAGACGACGGGTCGACGGTGTCATTGCTAAGTGCGGGGTTGGCGAGACGGGCGGGGGTGACTGGTCAACACGAGACCATGCGCGTACGCGGAGCCTGGGCTGATAAGGAACTAGTTTGTGATTCGGTTGTCGCTAATGTGAACATTTCTGGTTTGAACAATAATGTGTATAATATTAGATTACGTTGTGTTGATAAATTAGATCTGCCAGTGCAATCTTGTTCTATAGTAAATTGTAGTAATTATGAAAACTTACTTGGTATAAAAAACAGCTTATGTACTAGAGATGTAAAACCGGAAATGCTTATAGGTCAGGATAATGTTCATTTACTGTTACCGCTAGAGGTTAGATTGGGTAATAAGAATGAGCCGTCCGCTACATTGACTCCCCTGGGCTGGTGTGTTCATGGTTGTTTATCACGGGCGGCGCGAGCTGCCGGCGTGCGTGCCGCCGCCGGCGCCGGCACCTCCTCGCATGCGACCTTGTTCGTGAGCGCGAGCAGCGCCGGCGCGCCTTCCAGCCGTGACGAGGAAGTTCGTCTGCTGCGGGAGCTGCACGACCAGGTAGGCCGGTCTTTCGCCAGCGAAGCCATTGGGGTGAGTAAGCCTCGAGAAAATATTTACGACGCATGCGCCGTCGCGCAGCTGGAACAGTCGGCTGAGCTCGTCGCCGGGCGCTGGCACGTAGGTCTGCCGTGGAAAAGCGAAGCCGGTGCCATGCCCGACTCCTACTCTAACGCCCTGACTCGTCTGAAGGGAATAGAAAGGAAGATGACCAAGGACGTGGATTTCGCAGGTAGGTACAGGGAACGCGTTGAACATTTATTACAAAATAATTATGCAGAGAAGATCTCATCTGTCTTCCCCACTGTAAGGACGTGGTATCTTCCACATTTTGGGGTGGACAACCCTAACAAGAAAAAGTTACGTTTGGTTTTCGATGCCGCGGATGAAGTTCATGGTAAAAGTCTCAATAGTTATTTACACTCGGGACCGGACTTGCTGCCGTCGCTGTTCGGTGTTATGCTGCGCTTTAGGGAAAATATAGTAGCAGTCACAGGCGACATCAAGGACATGTTTTTGAGGGTAAAGATCCGTCCCGAGGATCAGCATGCATTTCGGTTCCTCTGGCGGAGCAACCCTACCGAACCCGTTGACACTTACGTCATGACTTCGTTAATTTTCGGAGCTTGTTGTTCTCCGTTCGTGGCGCAGTTTGTTAAAAATATAAATGCAAGGCGATATGAGTCATCGTTGCCAGCCGCAGTAGATGCTATATGTAAGTCACATTATGTCGACGATTATATAGATAGTCTACCAGATGAGGCGGCAGCTATCGAGATGGTCAAGAACGTATCACATATCCACAAGAGTGGTGGGTTTGAAATGCGGAACTGGACGAGTAATAGTGTTGCTGTTTTAGATAGCGTGCCCAGGGAAAGTTTAGGTGCTACCGCGGTCCAGTTCAAGGCCGAACAACAATATCAAGGTGAGCGCACCCTAGGCCTCATCTGGTATCCAGCTGAAGATCAGTTAGGCTTCGACACGTCCCTGAAACGGATACCTGAGAAAATTATTCAAGGCGAGGAGAAACCCACAAAGAGGGCTATGTTACGCGTAGTTATGTCTATCTTTGATGTACTCGGGTTTTTATCACCATTTACGATCCAGGGTAAAATTATGTTACAAGATACTTGGCGTTTAAACATCGGCTGGGATGACGTAATACCCGAAAGTGTTTTCAAAAAATGGTGCAAATGGATTGATATACTGAAAGAATTAAATCAAGTGCGCATTTCCAGATGTTATCTCGCGGTCACTGATAAGACGTGCGGGAGTGAGACGGCGCGAGGCACAGCTGACGACAACGGTGGGGTAGCGCCCGCTACAGCCTGTGCGCTACGATCCGGGACGTGCGGTGGGGGCAGCGCCTACGCAGCCGGTTCGCCGCCGCCGCCGCCTACCTGTGCTACGACGGGACACGGCACTCCGAACGCAAGTACACTCAATAAATACAATGACTTGCAGTTGCATACGTTTTGTGATGCATCTAGTAAAGCGATGTGCAGTGTTGCATACTGGCGCTGGAACGAGAACGGACAAATACACGTCGCATTTATTGCTAGTAAATGTCGCGTCGTGCCGGTTCGACCTTTGACCGTTCCTCGCGCGGAATTGCAAGCTGCGGTCATGAGTGCCCGCCTCGCTGATACTATTCTCAAAGAACATCGAATAGTTACCGAGCGTAGATACTTCTGGAGCGACTCCACTACCGTTTTACAGTGGATAAGAAATAAAACACGCACATATAAAACCTTCGAAGCTAATCGATTGGGGGAAATCGATGAGCTTACGCGTGTCGCTGAATGGAAATATGTTCCTACAAAATTGAATATTGCCGATCTGGGAACCCGCGAGGTGTTCGACCGGTCGTTGTTTGAAGGTGAATGGTTCACGGGTCCTAAGTATTTGTACGATGACGAATTCTCATGGCCCGGGGACGCGGCGAGCACCGCCGCCGCCGCCGCCGCCGCCGGGAGCGAGGCGGGCGCGGAGTGTGTGGCCGTGCTACGAGACAGCGTTGCTAGCTTACCTGTCCCGGAGCCGCACCGCTTCTCCTGCTGGCTCCGTCTGCTGCGCGCCACCGCCGTCATGTTGACATTTATTGATAGATGCAAAGGACTCGCCTGCGAAGTAGACTGTGAAGTGATGGCTCGTGCTGAAGTTCTGCTTCTTAGGAAGGTGCAAGCTGACTCCTTTGCCGACGAGATATCTGCAATAAAAGATGGTAAATTAATATCTCGAGAAAGCAAATTACTTACCTTGTCCCCGTACTTCGGTGAAGGTGGCTTACTGAAACTCGGTGGGCGCATCGATGCTGCGACGGACGTAGACCTGGAAATAAAAAGACCGATTATTTTGGATGGAAGGCATGCAATAACGCGACTTCTCATTAGATACTCACACGTCAGATCTGCACATGGAAATCAGGAACTGGTGGTGAATAACCTGAGACAAAAATACTGGGTTATTAGACTGAGGCCCACGGTGAAACAGGTAGTTTCAAGCTGTATGTTTTGCCGCATTCGCAAATGTAAGCCTGAAGTGCCTAGAATGGGAGACCTACCTTATGCTCGAGTAGCTCACCATCAGCGACCATTTACTTTCTGTGGGTTGGACCTGTTCGGTCCCATGGAAGTGACAGTTGGGAGGACGCGTCAGAAGAGGTACGGTGTGTTGTTTACCTGCCTCACAGTAAGATCTATTCATGTGGAAATTGTGCCTTCGCTTACAACAGATTCCCTCATCATGGCTTTGCGTCGTATGGCCGCACGAAGATCATGGCCCCAGCATCTATATTCCGATAACGGAACTAACTTGCGTGGAGCTAGTAAGGAGTTGAAAACAGCCACGCAAGGACTCGATATGGACGCCCTAAAAGCGGTTGGCGCAAACAATAACATGAAATGGATTTTCATTCCTCCGATGAGCCCCCACTGGGGTGGGGCTTGGGAAAGATTAATTCGAAGCGTTAAAACGGCGCTCCAAGTGGTGCTGAAGGAACGAGCACCGCGAGATGAAGTACTGAGCACCTTCATGGCTGAAGTAGAAAATATGGTAAACAGTCGTCCGCTGACACACGTGTCAGTCGAACCCAGAACGTTAGAAACTTTGACACCTAATCATTTCCTTCTAGGTGGGTCGGCTAACCTGCCCCAGATAGGATCGTTCGATGACTCGGATTTGTTTCTGCGTAAACAGTGGCGCAAGGCGCAACGATTAGCCGACATGTACTGGCGCAGGTGGGTTAAGAAGGTTCTTCCGGACCTTCTTCCAAGGCGAAAGTGGACTGAAGAGACCAAGCCACTGCAGGTAGGTGATTTAGTTTTAATAGTTGACCCGGAGAACCCCCGCAACACCTGGCCAAGAGGTGTCATTCATCAGACTCACGCAGGTAAGGATGGCCGAGTACGTCTGGTTGAGGTTAAGACCGCAACCGGCGTGTGGAAGCGGCCGGCCGCCCGCGTCGCTCGAATCTCCGTAGAGTAGTGCCTTGCACTAGGGTGGGGAATGTTAGCGACGCGCTCATTGAATATAATATACGTAGGTAGATTTAAGTTTAGTTTTATTTCCTTTTTATAAGACAGTGTAGGGTAGGAAGAAGTCTGTCCGCCTCGACTAACGCGAGCGGGTGCGCTGCCACGCACTGCGCTGTATGTTTAGTTATAACCATTAAAACCTTTGTAATTTCGTTCCTTTTGCGTCTAATAAACGTTATATAAGTGTCGTGCTGTGTTTTTGTGTTGAGATCCCGACCTTAAAGGCTCCCACGAGCTACAATAGGAATCATTAATCCGGAGACCTCTAACAATCCATCCAGTGAAGGTTATCTATAAGCTAAGGTCTACCACAATGGATTTATTTCTTCGACTACTCAGCAACGACGGTAATTTAAAACCAGCGCTTTAAAATTTCAGTAAAAACGCTAAGTGTTGCAATTTTTCAATTAAACGTCAACAGAGCATGCTGACGCTACTCCACCACACGTGGCACAAACGAGCCGGCCTTATAATGAATAGCCGTCGCCCGCCGCCATATTTCAGGGAATTAACAAATGACCTGCTGTCATTGCTCGCGCGGCATACGATTTTTCTGCGCACCGTACCCGGCCTGATGTAGGTGCGGTTGGCAGCGCCGTTGGTGCCGCTACGTTGGCACAATTAATGTAGCGCTTATGGGAATAGGCCTGGTCTAGGATGGTGCCGTCTGGTGGGTTATGGTATGACTGATTTGAGGGTTTTTGGGAGTCTGGTTGGTTGTTTGTAGTATGGGAGTTGTTTTGTTGAAAAATTATGACTGTACAGTTAAGTAACATTAAAAAAAAATTAAATAGTTCACATTTGACTTGAATTTTCCTGTTCCTAATTATTAGTGGAATGAGCTGCCAATGACGATGATGAGATAATTGACTGAGAAAATAATATTTTTTTCTTTTTCAGTCTTTGTTCTATAAGTTTACACAGGGTGTCACAGAACAGCAACAGTGGGAAGAACAATATAGATAAGTCGGCTCAGTAAAAAATGGCGTCCTATGAATGTTCATCGTACAAAAGTTTTGGCTTGCAAATGAGCAAATGTTTTAGCCATATTGTCAAAAAAATTTAATGAGTTTTCATTCAATTTTTTTGACAATAGGTAAGTAGAATATAATTGGTGAAACCAAGTTTTTTATAAGTTTTTGAACGTTAGTAACTAATACTCGTTACTCATTTTCTTTATAGCATTGCGTGGTTTTCGTACGAACAAATTATCGACAGTTTTTGAGGGTAATCCGTACAGACTTATTTTCGTGGACTACTTTATGCAATCAGTGAGGGTAGTTTTAACTCGTATTGCCGCTCGCTGGTCAAGCGATAGTTCTCAACCTACGCCGGAGCTGTGAAGTACGCTTGCTTACAGCAGTATACAAAATTGACCTGCTATAGCTTAGTGAAGCCTTATCGTTAGTAGGGCTTTCGTCGGTGGTGTGTGCTACTAAAATAATAGTCGAACCCTTTCGTGTGGAACATTTCAACCAAATTACGTGTCATATTTGCAAATGGACGGCGCCGTCTAATCGAGGACCTGAGCTGGATATTGGTGAGTAGTCTTGCGTTCATTACTCTCCACTGAGCTATTCTAGTTATCTAGTAGTTTGTATTGCATACATGTACTTAAAATCAAAGACTCCTTCGACTCTCATAGAAACATACAATAATTTCAAACATATTGATGTCGTGCCCTTCGAAGCAAGTAGCGATATAAATCCGCACATAATAAGAGGTCTCATGGTGCGAGGCCAAGGATCGAACCCGATTTCGTTGGGTTGCAAAGCGCGTAGATTATCACCCAACCATCACAGTTTCAGTAAATACACGTAGAAACCACACACATCTCGTAAATCTTTACTTGTTAATAAATCAATGACAAGTTCCAGTGAGATCTTCGTCCGTTATCCGACAGGTGACGTCTCCGGGGGCTCAATTAGTCGCCGTGACCGACCGGATCGGGCGACCGGGTCGGACCGGATTTGGTCGGCGGGCAGTCAACTTCAGGGGAATTGTGTGGACCCGACGTCGGGTTGAGTTAGGTCACTTGTGAGGATTTGAGCTACCTAATTGTTTTAGTCATTTCTTCGATGGACTTAGTTTTGAAGCGATTGGAGTTCTGTTGTCTTTAAATGCTTTCAGTTTGGAAATAGAATACGACTGTTTAGTTTTTTCTTGAAGGCACAGTGAAATTCCACACCTGGAGAAGTATAACTTTTGCCTTCATCCTTTGCATTCATCCGCCAAGTAGTAGTGTGCAAACATTACTGTGTTCCGGTTTGAAGGGAACTGTTTCCAACGAAATGACTGGGCATATGAGACTTTAGAGCCGATGTCTCAGGGTGACAAGCGTATTGCAGTGCCACGCAGGATTATGCAGTGCAGGGATCTGGTTGGTGCACACTGTTATGGGCAGGCGTAGCGCTTACCATCGGGTGGACGACTTGCTCGTCTCGTCACTCAGTCAAATAAAAAAAGAAAAGAAAAAGTATTTCAAAAATAGGTTGTCAGCTTAGACTTAGCTGGTGGAATTATTAATATATACCGACAACAAAACCAGAATACAATTCGACTGTAATTTCGTTGCGAGACACTTGAACTGATTGAAATGTTCCATTTTTATTAGATAAAGTAGAACTTTAGCTGGTATGAATTATATTTAAAAAAAATTGGTATAGGAATTTTTCACTAAATTTATTTGACGTTAATTTATATTGAATGAATTATTTATTTACACTCAAATTTCAAATTAACACAAATCGTCAATAATGGCTAACTAACAAGGCACGCGTCTAGCACGTGTCCAACGAAATGAGCACAGCATTCACAACCCCTTTGTTGGGGTGCAGTGACAAAGGGTGGAAATAAAAAGTAGTTACTGACCAATTACACTATGTCATTATAATAACATTGTTCCCGTAATTGGCTGCATGGAAGTGTATTTTGGACACCCCTTGGAACAATGGTTTGACAGCTTCCGTGGTGCAGTGGTTTAGTATACCGGCTCATGGCCTATGTCATGTATGGCAGAAATCACAACCACAATCTATGTTAAGGTTAATTTTGATTTCTGATATTATGTGTATAGGTTCTTATGCAGTTTGTAGACCAAAACATGCGCCGGAGACACGCCTTATTTCTGTCCCCAGTTCAAATAATCCTCATGTGATTTTTCGGTACATAAGCAAAATAAAAAAGAAAAGGTTCTTCAAAATATCGTCAAATTTACGAAATGTTGGATTATAATATGGTGTCTTGTTCAGGTCCATAATAAACTCCATTAAATAGCTCATTATATAGACCTGGACCCTGTTGGTCCACCTCCAGGACCTCCAGGTTAACAGTGAAGTAAAACGGCCGATCGAGACAAAACTCTATGGTGTTCGGCGGCGCTCGGGGTTTCTCTCGAAAGTCAGGCCAATCTGAAAAAAAAAAAAAGAGTGTAACAGTGTACAGACGTAAGAAGTAAAACTATTCCTTCTTATTTGTCTCTCACTCCAACCCGTCAATGTTCTATTGTAGTAAAGTAAAACAAAACTTTCTTGAAGTCTTTTTGATTATGGTTAAAGTCTGTGATCGAACTGAGAACTGAGAAGAGATGTCAATACATAATATTTTTCAAACCTTTGTATTCTCTACAATAATCAATTCCTCCCGAACTCTTTGCCTTTCAATAAACCTTCATGTTAAATTGTCAACTGTAACGATTGAGCGTAACAGAAATGTGTGACAATTGCTCTAAAACTTCTTCCATACATGGATAAAAAGTTTTACTTCAAAAACAAAGTAAGTCGGTTTTACGTCTCCTTTTATCTATTTTAATAATTTAATCCAATTAATTTGTAGAACTTATTTTTTCAGCTCTCACCCCTATTAACACGTACTATTCCAAATTCGTCCAGCTCCAAGAACAGTTTTTGCACCACTTTACTGATGAAGATGTTGGTGCTGTTGCCTCCTGGCTTCAGAACAGCGTTGAGACCGGTGCTGCTGCTGTTAAGGATTTCTTTAATTCCAATCTGGAATTTATAATACAGTTCAAATACATTATATCATACAAAAACCGTGGTTGTAATGTAAGAAATTCCATAATGTACGGCTATACAGGTGTACAGTCAACATCAAAAGTAAATTAACAGATAAGTTTCAAAAACTATAACTAATATTTAGTGCATTATAGACTTTATCGTAATGACTTTCAATATAATCTAATTCCTAAAAAGTCATAACTTCCTCCTCTCTTCCTTCCTATTCCTCTATTTAACAGAATTCAGTGAGGGACTGGGAGTTATGACATTTTCAAAGAATCAGATTATATTGAAAATAATTGTGACAAGTCTTTATTGCACTAAATATCGGTCAATATTTTTGAAACTTGTCTCATTATAATTTCCTTTTGATGTTGACTGTACCAGATGCAATATACTATCGAGCTATTTGAAGTGTGGACTGATAAAATCAGCATAATATAGGAAACGTATGCAATTCAGTCATTACCGAGGAACCTTTATTTTGATAGTGTTTATATACTCTTTGCCTTAGACCACCACCTCTATGTATAAATAAGAGGAGAGGCGTAAACTCACTTGTTTCAGATGTTCAGTCAAATCAATGTGGCTTCTAATCTTCATCCGTGGTAGTACCAGCCTTACGTCAGTCCATCGCATCAGCTTTCTGGCTCTCTTCAAGAGGACAGGGTCAGCTTGCAACTTGCTAAGGACCTTGTCCAGCTTTATAAATGTTGGCTGGACAAACGTCATCGAGCAACCCCAATTTCCTAGTTTTATTGTTAAGACCTGTTAGGAAAATTGACATGGCTTTCATTTTAATTCTGACACCATGTTATTTAGCAAAAAATAATCCTTATAATGAAGCCTTTCGATCTGTATGATAAAGCTACAGGGTGATTATTTTTCTCGTGTAACGTGTTCGACCATGTAATTATTTAAATATCAATGAATGCAGTTTAAATTGTTTTTCAAATTCAAATAATGTCTTCTTTCAGTAAAATGTTCCACCTACAATATTCAAGGTACTTTCCCTCCATGTGTATATCTGTATAGTGTATACATTGCAAGATAAATAAAAGCTTGTAAAAAATACAAAGTTGGAAATTACCCGATAATCTCTTGCGTCGTAATATTGAAACGTGTCGAACTTCGTCATCATGGGAACGTCTACTTTCGATAGGTTACGGAGCTGGAATTTTCTATTTTTCGTCAAACTGTAGTCAAATTGTACTTCCCATGTTGGCTGGAAAAGAAAAATATTTGGTTCAATATAATTATCATTGTTCAAGACAAAAGATACGTTAAGCCGGTTTCTCTGTCACATTGCCATAAAACCACTAAAATTAGTAGCGATGCAGACTATCCCCCTTATTTATAAAAAGTTATCGAACGTCACTTAGTACTGCGCAGTACAAAATTGTAGTGCGCGATTTTATGAAACGTCACATAACTTTTTATGAATAAGGGGTAACCCCCTTATTCATAAAAAGTTATTTTGTAAGTGTTTTCCAGTCGTCCAAAAATTATAAATAGTGAAAAACGGGATGTTTTTAAAATGCCCAAGGAACAAATAAGGTTGAAGGCTCTCTGGTAGAGATCGCTTTAACTAATAAGACCTCCCCATGAACGTATTACTTAGTTTTGTTTTCTTCTTTTGTACTCTTTGTTGAAGTTATCTATCTATGGTACATGGTTAATGGTAGAAGAATTACTTTCTAACGTTAATTTGTGAGTTAATTCAGAATGTATGTACCTTAAAATATGCAGCAGTGACTAACAATATAGAAGTAAGTTTCTTAATGTCACTGTATTTAACTACGTCTTCTACTCTTCTGAGAGTTGCTGACGACATCTGAAACATTAAAAAAAAGTTTTATTAATTGACCTTGGATTGTCTTTTGACCCCTATCTCACATGGCACCACGGATCAATATCTGTTTTTTGAAGTTATACTTCTTTTGGCGCGATGGAGAAAAATGATGAGAGTGAATTTTTACGAGTCGGGTTTTCCTTCCTGACGCTATAACTCTAGAACGCACGAACCGATTTCCACGGTTTTGCATTCGTTGGAAAGGTATCGGGCTCCGTGAGGTTTATAGCAAAGAAAATTCAGGAAAAATTTCAACAGAAATTTCTCTGCTCAGTTAATTTCATGAGACAAACCGGTATTGTGTTCACTGTGAAATTGTGAAAAAAAAGTAAAAAAATTAAGTTATATAATGCTTGGTAAGCGTTTATTCCTCAGCCTCCGCCACCGAAGATGGGCGAGCGTTTCCGGCGCCGCCCGAAGGGCGCGACGGTGGTTCTGCGCGCGCGCTACAGTTATTCGTTTCCTGACATTTCGATTGGAAACCGTCAAATCAATCAAGTGTATTGGGCAAATTTTTATTCAATTTCAACAGCAGGCATTTGTCTTTAAGGTGGTAAGTTGAACTGTGTAAATTATGTGGATCGTGCATTTGAGGTTAAATTCACCACTCTGTCCATAGTCCAAAATGCCTAGAGGACGACGTGCGAACATCGGCCGCCGCACAAGACATGCAAGCCAGCAACAAGTGTATTCACAGAAAAAATTGCTAAAGAAGTACTAGAAAGTACTATGTTGTCCACTACTTTAAACGGATTGAGTTTCAGCATCGTGGTAGTCCACATGCTCATACACTACTGTGGTTAGCTAATGCTCCATTGGATGCACTCGACAAAAATAAATTGGATGCTATCAAATTAATTGATGATTTAATATCTGTCTCATCTCAAGAAGCATCAAACAATATTAAATTACAAACACACAAGCATACGTTTACATGCTACAAAAAAATAGTTGCAAATAAACCTCAACAATGCAGATTTGAAGCACCTTTCATGCCTAGTAGATCCATTACAATATTATCACCGATGCAAAAAGATGAACCAAATTTTAAAGAACATGCTCAACGTTATAAAAATGTAAGAATTAACCTTGAAAATAATGATTACTCTGATATAGATTCCTTTTATAAAAATAACAATATTCTTCGAGCTGGAATTAAACGACCAAGAGTGTTTTTTTTTTCATTTGACCGAATGATGAGACGAGCAAGTCTTTCACCTGATGGTAAGCGCTACGCCTGCCCATGACAGTCACAGCACCACCCAGAACCCTGCATTGTATATTAATAAAGGTGTAGCGGTGGTGGTGGTGGTGTGTAAAGGTCTCGTTTACTTATTTTCTTTCGTTCTTTTAGTTTCTTTATTTTTCTTTATTCTGTGGTCTTTCAATAAAGAGTTTATCCTTACTTATATTATAAATGCGAAAGTAACTCTGTCTGTCTGTTGCTCTTTCACGCCTAAACTACTGAACCGATTGAAATGAAATTTGGCACAGAGATAGTCTAGAGCCTGAGAAAGGACATAGGGTACTTTTTAATGCGATAAAAGAATTGTAAGGGTTTGAAATAGGGGATGAAAGTTTGTATGAAAGCTACATTGACAGCGAGTAACATAGGCTATTTTTATCCCCATATTACCGCGGGAACAGGAACTACGCGGGTGAAACCGCGGGGCGCAGCTAGTCTATCTATATATCTACTTTCCCAGGCAGACTCGTGCAGTAGACGCCTATCACTACGAACTCACCTCTTTATTAATAAAAGCGGCCGCTGCCTTCGGATACGTATAACTGACCCTTTCTACATCTACTCCGTACATGAGAGAGGAATTTATCAAAAAGGTCTTATCTATGTCGTTGCTGTAGTTAAAATAGATCTTATTCACATACTGCAGGTCTGACATCAGCGGCTGCACGAGTACTTTACTTAAACTGCTGTAAAAGGTTTTGATCTGAAATATCAAGGTTCGTGATCATCACGAGTTTTTTTAAACTATAGAGTGGCGAACGACCTGACTGTCCGTCTGATAGTGAACGGGTACCATCACCTATGGACACCTGCAACAATCGGAGAATTGTTGATGCATTTTCTACTTTCTGGAGTTCTTTTTACCCTTCTCTTAAAGTGCACCGTATAATATTATACTATTTATAGTTACGTACCATACATTCACCGATGAACTCTTTTAATTTTTTTTGGCTCTTTTGCGAATCTTCACACAACGTGTGTGTTTAGTTGTTTACTGTTTATTGGTGTTGTGTCGTAACTAAACTCAATCAGCAGTGTAGGCGCACACAACTGGTGTGATAAAATTGTCGATACAGCAGTGCAGGTTCGCACGCCAAAATTATAAAAACAGATGTGTGTGTCGTCTGTGTTTCTATTGGAGAAAGAATTATCAAACGAGTTCCAGTAGTTTTGTGTTTATTTACAAACAAACATACAGATGTTATGTAGCCGTCCGATGACCAGAATGAGGACACCGCATTTCACACCACACCGTGCGACCGGCGGCGATACAGCGACACGCAGACGCAGCAGAACTGTCCCTTGTCTCTATATACTGTAATCCTCGTAATTTAAGGTGACTTCAGCTCCTAACTTCGGACCGAACGTACACACTTTTAAATTAGGATTTAGATATGTAGTATTTTAATTATAATTAACTTAGTTTTAGAACATTTGGGGCTCCTTTGCACCCTCCTGCTGCGGTCTCCATAACTCAGACAAATATACGAATTTAAACATTTTAAAAATTTTAAATTATGAATTTCTAGTGAACTAATATTTTAACGTGCTTACTGTTTCGTCATTACTTCGTCCTTCTTTATTAAAGTCCAAAGCTTTTACTAGTTCATTCTTAGCCTCGCCATTTGCTATAGAGGCCAGCTTGCAAAGTGAAAACTGTAGAGGTAGGACCGATACTACTCTATTTGTAGTTGAGTTAATAGTTGCCAGTAACACATTCTGAAAAACAGTAGTTAAATAAAAATATATATATATATATATATATTAATTATAATTATAATTATGTTATTATAATTAGGAGGCCTCTTCTGCAAGAGACCGCCTGGGGAAGTACCCCACACCTATGTCAGATATTCATCCGCCTAGCAGTAGTGAGCAAACATTACTGTGTTCCGGTTTGAAGGGCACTGTTTCCAGCGAAATTACTGGACTCATGAGAATTTAGGGCCGATGTTTCAGGGTGACGAGCGCAGTGCAGTGCCGTGCAGGATTATGCAATGCAAAGTTGGATGGCACTGTAACTGTTATGGGCAGCCGTAGCGCTGACCATCAGGTGAACTATTTGCTCGTCTCGTCAAAAAAATATCAAAAGTCAAATAAAAAAAGTTACAGTATGGCATACTTATTTAAGTATAAGCTTGGTACCGACCATATTGTACCGATTCATTTAACTTGGTACTGTCCAAATTACTCTACAAGTTTATTATTTATCATTATACCAAAAATTATATTTACCGCTGCCAAAGACGAACGAAGACTTTTTAAGCCATTAACTTCACAAATCACAAAAATGCATGCAAATAAAAAACTAAAGTCCATTATTTCTTAATCTCACACGAGTTTAAAATACAAATTAAAAAAAAAATACTAAAATTATTTTTCTTTACAAGTAGGTTGTTTAGTATTGAAAATATTTCACAGCGAAATTTCTTGCATTACAAATGAATTTGTTCGTGCCTCGTAAAATATATTTTATTAAATGACATAGCAGTTATATTGTCGTATATTTGATAGCAAAACGAAAATTTACCGTCGATAAGGTGAACATAAAGCGCTAGAAAAGTGTTGCAATAATGTTTCCTTCTATTTCAGGAAATAACCGTTGTATTAAATTTATTCTGCATTAAAATATTTTTAGGATAAAGAATGTGAAGACTAAATTTAACACATCAACCAAAAAAATCATATCTACATTTTTGTAATTTCATAATGAATTTCAAAAACCACATGTATGGATACAAAACTTAATTCATCCGATAACAACTTGTCCCAAAGCATCCGAATCGAGGATTTTAATTCAAGAAAGACTTAACTCCCTTGAATTTAAATCTCAATACTCAACTTTCTTAAACTCATTCCCAACACAAAATAATTACCTCGCCCACAATAGAGAGCTAGAAGCCGATGGAATCGGACCAGTTTTTCGCCCCACAAAGGCTTAGATAAAGCACCGTCTGAAGCGATAATGTAACCAGCGCGCTCGCTTTGACGGCTGGATCAAATAAGTCGGAGAGAATAGTAATAAAATTGAACCGAGCGCCTGCCCAGATGTACCTACGGATTTATCGCCTCGCTTGGCAGGTGGTACACTGGGAGGAAACGGGCCCGCTTTGAAGGCAAAGCTATTAGCACCAATTGTATTGCTAATTCTTCTTCGTCGTTTGGAGTCAATGGTCGCAGCTCATAGAAATAGAATAGAATAGAATAGAAAAACTCTTTATTGTACACCAGAAACAAAAATAAACACAGTACAGAAGAATTACAATAGGTAAACAAGGGTAATACAATGGGCGGTCTTATCGCTGAAAGCGATTTCCAGACAACCTTTGGATGGACAGTAAGAAAGGTTAAGAATGTAGACAAAATCACCGCGTTGTCTGAGGCCACGGTTAGTTCCTCTACTGTGCAGGATGTAGGGCACAACAGCAGGTAAAGCATGTTTTTTCTTAATGTTTTTTTTAAGCATTCTATTGCTAAAACAGAACTAGCTCAGAACAGACAGCTCTAAAGTTTATCCCCATCCCTCTCATTTTCATAAGGTTGATGAAACCATTTGACGTAACTGAAATTTGTTTTGAATGTAACACTAGACCGCGATGCGACTTTCGACTTATATGCAACCGAAACAAACCGATACTAATGTCATTGGTTACAGTGCGATCTAAATTTCGCAGTGTAGTTGCGAATTGCGACCATATAATATTTGCTCGCCCACTAATCGCATCACGGTCTAACATAGTCACATAGCTTCAACCTTTGTGGTTATGTTGTTTTAGTTGATAATAAAGACCTAATTTTGGGATTTAGAAAAGAAGAAAAAACAAACAAAAGAAAACAAAACACTTGCAAGAGACTCGCGTGTTCTAGGTTCTGAATAAGATAGTCAATTTGCCTCGTTTTGGGTTTTAAAACAAACCCCGGGTGCTTTTAAAGATGCGAATGCGAAAAAAGTAGAGAAAAACAGTAAGGTAAATGCGAAATATAGTCCCCTCAGTGTGCCACCGCCGGCCGGTAGTCGTCGCGCGTTCGCTTACACATTCCTCTCGCTGCATCCAATATGTTTCTCAGCATATTGTCTTTAACAGCTCCATTATACAGAGGATAGATTGCGAACCTCCTATCCTTCGGGTTCTTTCGTACACCGCCTCCGGAAAAATCTCTATCCGTATGAATATTTTGTTTGCAAGCGACGATATTGTCAGCCGATTGGGCCGCTTTTGTGTGCTAATACAGCGGTGAATACGTTATATTAAACTGCTGAATAAGAGGCATTGTGAATGTGAAATGTTGGATAGAATCGTCAGAAGTTGTAATGTCTTTTCCTGCGTAAATCAATGTCTGCAATGAAAATGAGGACTAGATGAAGATGCGAGCTTATGACAGGAGCCTGTTTGGGTGGCTATTTTATAAACGGATCCTTATTTAAAAAAATGTCCGGCCCGTTCTTAGCGTCTTAGGCTATTTCATCGCTACCTTTCTTAACCCGACAATAATGTTTCAAAAACGTCAGAGAGCAAAATTGATAGGTTGAAACATCGACACGAAAGAAAACTGAGGAACTCAAGATTTCTTGGCCGCCTGGGGCCTCACAACAAACAGCTAAATCCATCCAGTTGCCCTGCTAACTCTCATTACCAATATCGCTAAGCGTTCATAAGTCGACCAGATATATTTATCCAAAGAGATCGGAACAATTCGTTTGCATTTATGGGAGTTTATATAGCTCCATCTCATTCTCTTTTTCTCTCATTCTCTTCAATCTATTTTTGAGTGACGTCACGTAACGTTTCTCATTTATGAGTGTGTGATGCCAATCTAGGCCGTTCAGTTTAAGGCCTTAAATTTAACTGCATGGAATAAGAATAAGTACGTGGTTACTCTGATTAGTGTATCTTCGATTTCTAAAATTAACACTTTCAGACAGTTCAAAACTGTCATATCAGATAATGCAAGGTGGAATATTAATGGTAGCAATCTTTAGCAAGGTCAACTGCCAACCGGTAAAAAAAAAATCCAAGCGACATTCCCCTAAGAATATTAATAAAGAGATTCCAACCGCGATTCCATTCAAACCTAATGATTTGCAAACAGAACACGAATAAATCAAGGCACTTAAACAATAAACCTACGAACCAAAACGTAAACACGAAACCCTATAAAACGGCTTACCACAAGCGTTTTCATCAGAAAACCGCGCCGGCATATAATTGAATGAATATTCAAGCTTCTTAATCAATAGAGGCATTACTAGGGACCTATGGAAGCATCCACCAGGCTGTGAAATTGGACTAGAAAAGACAGAGATAGCGGGACCTTGAACAGGTAAGAGCAAAAGGGATGGAGCGACCTAACTCAGCTTTTATAAATCATTTTTCCTGGCACGCCGGAGATTTAGGCCAGCTGCACAAGTATGATTTATTAGGAATCATCGCTTGTAAGTTTATGGGGTGATGTACGGCATAAAGTCTAGACGTTGTTTGTACTTGTATGTGGGATGCAGTTTTCGTTATTTTCTCAGTTTTGTTGGCTATTATTTTGTTTTAGAAAGTTTGAAAACTAAGACTAACCTAAAGAAAGCATAATTATTATATATAAGTGAATATTGTATTCTAACTGTGTACAAACAAAGTTTATCTAATCGAGTTCGTGTCCTTTCATAACGTAAAATTATAATACAGTGCTTCGTTTAATTTCAATTTTAAATTAATTTAGAAAATCTTAATTCTTATACTATTATACAAATAATATACAAACCTCTCAATAACGTCCACAATAGGTATCGTAAAATCTGTCTTATCGCCTGAAGTGAAATCTCTCCGTCACAATTGTGCACCCAGCTTTAGTCGGTAAAACGCTGAATCGCGATTATTTCTCTTTGCGTTTAGTTAATCAATTATTCTAATGTTGTTGGCTGAGACGTGTGCGGCGCTTCCTGGATTTTTACCCTGTGGACGAGGGATTCGGATATCCCCTGGAACATTGATAACATACGGTTAAAGAGGACATAAACGTTATTTTACTTATATATTATAACTAGCTGCGCTCCGCGCTTTTACCCGCATAATTCAAGTTTTCCCGCTTTAACTCTCTTAAAGCAATATATTTACTGGACTGGGCCCCCGTGGTGGATTATGCCCTAACTCTCCTCACGAAAGTGAGGAGAGACCCGTGCCCAGCAGTGGGACGTTATGGGTTGATGATGATGACGATGATGAAGCAATATATTTTCCCCGTTTTTGCCACATTCTTCATTGATGCTCCGCTCCTATTGGTCATAGCGTAATATTATATAGCCTATAATCTTCCTCGATAAATAGACTATTCAACACAAAAAGAATTGTTCAATTCGGACCAGTTGTTCCTGAGATCCTAGCGTTCAAACAAACAAACTATTCAGCTAGTATAGAAGTATAGATTAGGGAAGTCTCTTTTGCAAGAGACACCGTCTGGGAAAGTACCACACCTTTGCCAGATATTCATCCGCCAAGCATTAGTGTGCTAACATTACTGTGTTCCGGTTTCAAGGGCACTGTTTCCAGCTAAATTACTGGGCATATGAGACTTTAGAGCCGATGTCTCAGGATGACGAGCGCAGTGTAGTATCACGGAAGATTATGCAAAGCAAAGTTCTGTGTAGTACTGTAGCGTAGCGCTTACCATCAGGTGAATGACATGCTGGTCTCGTCACTCATTCAAATAAAAAAATGCCAAAATTTGTATTGTCCTTACTATATTATATATCAGTACAAAGTCTTTTGCCAGCAATTCACGTCCAATTGACGACCGTCCAACATTGTTTAAGTTCAGCGATTAGACGTTAACTTCCACGGGCTATGGACATTAGCGACTGGACTTAGTTACTGGCGTTTGACCACAATCTCACATGGTGTTAAGTAACGATGCGGTCAAGGATGGTAAATTTATTAGCCTAGACTAGAGCGGCTTGGCGGCAAAGTTTCTGCTCGACTTAACTGTCCAAAATGCTTTACTATGTATCTATTTTACCCGTATGCACCCACTGTTGGGTATAGGCCTCCTCTGTTTCAAGCTACTTGTGTCGGTTCTGTGCAAGTCTTAACAGGGAAGGTGGTTTAAAACACCATACTACTGAGATTTTTGTATGATATGATATTTAAAACTATTGTCTCAGGGTGACGAGTGAGGCATGCAAAGTTCTGTGTGGGAATGTATTATTTTATTATTGCAGAGTAGGCAAGCATTTGACCGCAGTCTCACATGGTGGTAAGTGTCGACACGGTCTATGATGGAGCGTGCTTGCCTAGAAGATACCTATTCACTTTCGACTTGAAGACTTTAAGATTATTCTTATGAACAGGACAGGACCATCAGAAGAATAATTTGTACGTCGCGTTTCTCAGTAATATAAAAAAAAACACAAAATATCTAGTAGCTGGAAGAGTTGCGTGGTAATTTCAGAAGATATTATTATAATACGATGGCAATTACAGACAATTATCTCCACTTTACTTAGCACGATAGCAGCTATGATCTTTATGAATTAAACCTCGTTTCCTTGTACCGACTTCCAATTCCCACCCAGCTGACCCCACACACAACATCGCGAAAATAGAACTGCGAAAAATCTCGTTTACGTTCTCCCGATTGCGAATTTTAAGGCGAAATTGCACCAATTCCGTTCTGCCATGCAAGAGTGCGCAAACTTATTAGCTCTCGATGGAACGGTCTTCCTTTACTTTTTGCAGGTGAGACGCGATTGATTGGGCGGGAGGCCGAGTGATTGCGCCCTATCGGTGGCCCCGTGACTCATTTCTGATGTCATCGGCTTTGTGACAGATCTCTGATAACGTTGACGGTTTTGCTTGGCTTTCGGTGGGAAAGTTTTGAAAGAGAATGGAGATTTATCTGTGGAGAGTTCTGTTTTGAGGGGTACGATTTTTTGTCGCAATTTTACTTGTAGATCGTTCTAGAGTTTAGTGGGCTTATCTGGAACAAAACTCCAATTCGATTCCAATTATGATTATTCTATAAAGTTTCAGTAAGAAAATATGTAAAATTTCTACACCGATCACAATTTTTCAATTGAAAGCAAAACCAATAAAATTTTTTTAAAGTATTTAGTGGTAATTGATAGTATTTAGCACGTTCACTGCTGAAAACACAACTGTTGTGTTTTTATAACTTAACGCGAGTGCGGGCAAACACAACTGCTGTGTTAGCGGTACGAGAAAACAATACGGTGTGTGCAGATCCATAACTGTGGCTAGACGAGAAAATCGGCTCAGCAGCGAAAGTGTTGATGTTTAACTGGAAGACAGCCTTAACTAAATGTGTTTTCAATCATATGTTAATATATAATACCATTTTAAATATAAAAAAAAACAGCTTGGTAGCAGCTTCATGGTACCTTCGCTGTAATGCATTTTAGCCATCATCAGGCTTTACCCATCAACTGAAAATAACATAAACACAGACACTTTATATTTCCATTGAATGCCCGCACGGGGGCCGCCGTCAGTGGTAAACGGGGGCTAATGGTATTGCTGTGATTTACCAAATGGTTCTTTTAACTGACAGAGGGTAAAATGGCTGTATAAATTGATAGTGGCCTGATTTAGATGTACGTATACGGATAGCAAGGTTTAAATGGATATGGGCAGGACACTTGGCAAGACGGGAGGCCACACTTATAAATGAAAAACGTGACGTCACTCAAAAATAGACTGAAGAGAATGAGACAAAAAGAGAATGAGTTGGAGCCATATAAACTCCCATAAATGCAAACAAATTGTTCCGATCTCTTTGAATGAAATGTCTATGGTCGACTTATGAACGCTGGGCGATATTGGTGGTGACAGTTCAGTTTAAGGCCTTAAACTGGATGGATTTAACTGTTCGTGGTGAGGCCCTTGGACAGACTGGATGAGACTGGCACAGGAACTCATCTGCACTCATCATGGCGCCTGCACTGGGATTCAAACTCATGACTCTCTTCTTGGAAACGAGCGTTTTTCCAATAGGCTGTCACCATTTTACAGTTACCATTACTAAACAAAGCAAATAAAAGCTAAAAATGGTAGTCAGGCAACCGTACGTGGCAGCCCTAAGTCCACGCCATACATTCTCCATCGAGTCTTAAGATAAGGGCTGCGTCCGAGCGCGAAGATACGTGAAGCCAGGGTCACGGCACCCGGGGTGAGCTGGGTGACATTATACAGGTAGTTCTGGCAGTGGGCGATATCGTGCGTTTTGTGATTTCGGTTGGGATGAGTGGTGTTTACATTTAAGGAAAAATTTCGGGTGCAGGCGAGACTATATCAGTGATGATCCATGCTTTGAACGGCATAATAATTGTTCTAGTATTACTTTTAGAGAAATATGTCTCTTATTTTGAACCGGCGTTAGGTAAAACCTACTGCTTAACCATTCTTGTGGTTTACAAACTAACAATTAACTAGTAATTAGTAGAATAATTAGAAAAGAAACCGCTAATTGTGAATACAAGTCGTAATGGTAACCGTCTTCAGTGGACGTAGCGCTTACCATCAGGTGAAAGACTAGCAGGACTCATCACTCAGATAAATAAAAAAAAATTGCCGTGCCATAGCTAAGTTTTTATTTATATTATACTACGTACACATGTTTTAAAAGAAACACATTGGTACGTACTCGCACTGGAACTTGAACTCACGCCCAATGTAGTGCTTATCAAACTACATTTTGTAAGAAGCTAAGTCACTGACTCACAGCTATACTGTATCCGATAGCACAACGGATTTATTGTTTAAGATCTGCGACAGGACAGCCGTGCTCTGTACAAGACAGTTGCAAGTCGATATGTGACAAAGGTTTTGAAAGACAGGAAATGAAGGGAAATCGCGCGCATTGGTGTGCATGGTAGCGCTTGAGTTGCTGTCAAAAGGAGCAAAGTTGCATGGCATACAACACGGCACGGATTGGGAGCGCACGGTGACGTTAACGGTTGATTACTGCCGCTCAATGAATGTATCTTTACATCTGTTAGTGATTTGAATCCACATTTTTAATTGTTTCCCGAGAGCTATACTCTGCAAGTTTTCAAGTTGACAGTGAATAGGTATCATGCATCTAGGCAAGCATGCTCCACTGTCAACCGTGTTGGCGCTTACCATCAGACGAGATTGTGCTCAAATACACGACAAGTCGCAATTAAAATTTGAAAATAGTAATAAAATTACTAAAGATTCGTTATTAAGTTTTTTTTTTGTTTTACACTCTATAGTACATTAGGCGATGTATTAAAAAGGTCTTACTGCCTAAGGACTTTATGTCAAGAAGCGTTTCTCATGTATGTGTCATGTTGTTGTGTGCAAGAAAAATGCTGGCCTGCTTTAGATGAAATTTGTAAAAGCATAATCTTTTTAACAGACTTCAAAAAATTCTTCTCAATTCGACTGAATTTCTTTTTGTATGCTTTCAAATCAAAATATACCCAACTACAAGTATACCCACAAATATATAATTCAAACATACTGATCGGACAGAAAACCCCTTTCTTTCCAAATCACACAAACCACTTTGCTCAATATACTGCTATATTTTATTTTCAACTTTTCACATATATATACCTACAGAAGCACCGATATTTAACCCTTAAATTAACGCGAGCCCTTGCGCATGGTTAGAACAAAACAAATGCGGTGCTGGGTAATTAAGGGTTGATTTAACTTATGATGGAAAAACACCTTGCCAGCGTCTGTGTTTCCCGAAAACTATAATCTGAAAGTATTCAAGTTTAGAGTGAATAGGTATCTTCTAGGCAAGCATGCTCCATCCTCGACCGTGTCGACACTTACCAACAGGTGAGAATGCGGTCAAATGCTTGCCTATTCTGCAATAAAAAAAAAATAGAAAAAAAGGGTTATTCAAGGCCTGAAAGCTCAGTTGAAAGGCTCAGTCGGCTCACAAAGGAACTAAACTGTAGTTTCCGAGCGCCCTTAGCAATTGAACAAAATTGCAGTCAAAATAGAAAGCGCCGCGCCATACTCGGACAAATTTATAGAGTGCCACAGACCGCCGGACGAACGGACAAATGATACATTTACATAACAAATTGAAGGGCTACCGATGTGCTACGCCGGAGCAGCACTACGGTCGCTACGTAGACGTAGCTTCGTTTGTTCGGCTTTGACGTGAAGCAAAGACCGGACTTTGAGATTATATGCAATTTCATCAAGTGTGGTTTGTCCGAAGTATCTTGAGGACATCATATAAAAGCTGCGCCCGTGGCTTCACCCGGATCGAGCATGCTGGAAGTGTCCCAATATTGACCAAATTATTCATTAACATGGTCTATACGGGTAAAAAGCACTTGCGCATAAAAAAAAAGGCTTACGTAACGGTCCATCGAAATTGTGACGATTGCTATAAAATTCCGCCAATACGTTGATAAAAAAGTTTTAATTCAAAGAAATTGTTTCTACTGTTAGGCAGCTTACAATTTGATGAACAAACCTGATTAAAAGTGTTGCTTTAAAATCAACGAAAAACGGATAAAATATATTACAGCTAGTAAATATAACGAACAAAGGAAAGTGTCAACAGAACAAAATTTCCAAATTAAAATCATACTAATGCTAACAAAAAAATAGCCACTAAAAGCATTTTCAACGTTAAACATGAAATGAAAACTTATTCAAAGTAATATCCGAAGAGTTTTAAAAGCGTTCCCCGGTTTATTTGCGGATAACCGTTAATTTATTATTCAGCATGTAAATTGTTAGCCAAGTTCTCAAATCGGAATGTAACTCCAATCGAGATCTTAAGAAGTTTGACTTTTTTTCATCTCCCTCTTAAAACCGGCATAAACTTCTCGATTAAGAATTTCCCCGAACGTTTTGAATTAACATGGAAATATACTTTTTCCGTTTATCTTTCGGATTAATTTTTACATAATCATGAGGTTTTTTCCCGTAATGAGCGTCAAAATATTCATCATTGTACCAGACTCGGGTTTTCTTGCGTCCGAATTGTAATTGGGACTATGAATATGAAATTTTAATTTGTGTTTTTAAAAGATTTGTTTCGTTGAATTGTGAGTGTACTTAAATTTATTCATTGCTGTAACAGATAGATAGAAATATGACTTAATAACTGTGCCGTTTTGACAGCTAATTTATTTAAATATTATTATGTCTATTTTAATTGAAAAATATTCCTCGCAGCAATAGTAATTTAGTGCAGTGCCGCGGGTGCATGTTACCGAGTAGTGCTGTGACTGCTATGGGCAGGCGTAGCGCTTACCATTGGGTGAACGACTTGGTCGTCTCATCACTCAGTCAAATTAAAAAAAAAAACTATCATTTGCCCCTGTATCTAAGGAATCAGGAACTACGAGAACCATGGTCTTACAAATGCCCAGAATCAGAGCAAATATCTGTTTTTCACAAAAATTGTTGCCCGGTGCGGGAATCGAAACCACAACCTCAACCTTCGCAGCCGGCTCATCACCCACTACGCCACAGAGGCCTCAATTTGTCACAAAGTAATATCCTACGGCAGTGGTAGCCTAGTGGGAGAACGTCCGCCTTCTAATCAGAAGGTCGTGAGTTCAAATCCCAGTGCAGGCACGTACCAATGTGTTTGTTGTAAAACATATGTACGTTATTATCACTCGCTTTTCGGTGAAGGAAAACATCGCGAGGAAACCCACATACCTACCCGAGAATTATTTCAGAGGTAGGTAGGTATCCACCAATCCGGATCTGGCCCCCGCTGTGGATTATGGCCTAACCCTCCTCACGAAAGTGAGGGGAGACCCGTGCTCAGCAGTGGGACGTTATGGGTTGATGATGACGATGATGAATATCCTACAGTTTTATTGTAATTTTTAAAAGTCTCGCGCTAAAAAAGAAACAATTTTAAAATTCCTCTTCCAAGGACAATCCCCATGACAAATTAAACGCCACCCAAAGATTAATAATTGGAATTCCGAAGAGCGCGATTTTATCACCCACATTCATAACCTACATTATGAAGAAATAACGCAGCGTTGTGAGTAACGGCTTCTATTACGGATCGTAATCAGCGGTGCGGATACATATCGCGCGTCGTTGGGTAGCGGTAGCTGGAGTCTGCGGTAGTTAAATGTAGCTTGTCATTGATTCTTAGAACAAGAATCATCTATTTGCAAGTTGGCAATAATAATTCACTTTTACAAGTCAAAATGTTAAGTCTCATATACATAAAGTAACGAAAAACAAATAATTACGACCAACTGAACTAATAACCGAATATAGTTTGAGTTTCAAAAAGGAAGTTTCTCTTTCAATGGCAATTCATGCCTTATTTTATTCATTGTACACACAATACATGTATCCATAGACATGTATTTGAAAATAATGTACAAAATCGAGAGAATTTTCTATGAAGAGTTTGCTACCAGCAAACCCTTGAAGAAAAAGAGCGATTCAAGTGATTCGAGTGATTAATTAATCTAACAACCAAAACTTGTGGTAATTCTTGACATAGACAGTCTGAAAACACCTTTGCAGTCTACACAATTGTTATAAAACTACGGATAAAACTTCCATATTCAAACGTGATCAAACTACTGTAGTCATGGAGTAAATTCGTTGTCTACCTTACGTCTCCGTCATCAGAACAGCTCGCTGTCACCATAATATTGTATTGTCATTGGAACTTGACAGGAATGCAAAATTTCATCTCAATTGGTTAAGGATAAAAGCTTTAAAATTCAGTTGCAAGATTTAACCCGAACATACAGACACTGCAATTTAAATAAAAGTAAAAACATAGTTAAACCCCATGACCGTATAAAGACAAAGCCCAACTAAACAGCTAACACACGAAGCCATCCTAAAGCCAGGTTCCCACTGTGTTAAAATTCAAATGCGTGAGTGGACGTTATAATGCCCGTTCGTACTATTGCTGCAGTATATCAATGAGCGCATAAGAGGATTCTACGTCCCGCAGTTTGGCTGTTCTGAACATAACTTGATCCTCCAAAACCGGTTACAAATTTAGTTACAAGTATAACTATACTGGGACATGTATTCTCGAAATTGTTCATTTTAATCATGTTGATTAAAAATGATTTCAGCTTTACTGGCATATCCCAGAATATCAAATTGGTATGACAACACAAATATAAACTGTCACTGGGCTCTCGTTCCTTACATCCCATTTACATTCTCTCTAAAAGAAGACCTGTATGCCGTAAGAACGTAAAAAGCTCTCATTAACACGTTCACTGCTAAAAACACAGACGTTGCTTTATATAAGTTTACGCGGTTGCGGGAAAACACACTTATTGTGTTAGCGCAGTTCACGTGCCCGATGTGCGGCAAAACACAGACGTGTGTTCAGCGCGTTGCTACTACAGTGCAGCTCACATAGACGACACGCAATTGCTGGAAAACACACGGTCCGGAACGGTGCCCAAATTCAAAAACCGACTCAGCAGTCAACGTAGGCGACCATGTGAATAATATTATGCAAAATATATAAGAAAGCTCAACATGTAGCAATCATCAATTCCTCAACACAGCTACACGTTCGCCATTTCATCTTCAGCCACCAATCAATCGGCATATTCACTTACAGCTCGGACGCATTGAATCGGCAGCGATCATCGAATGATCGCGTCATCGAATCAGACGCCAATGGCCGGCTGGGGGCGCCACTGAGCCCCTCAATATGTAAATTGCGCCCGGAGCCTAACTGGCTATTGTTACTGGAATTATCCTAGGCCTGTCTGTGCTATAAATAGATGTGTGTACTATTATAGAGTATAAAAGGTTCACTGTGTAGGAACTGCCTATTGTGAAACAATACTGTGTTCTGGTTCGAAGGGCACTGTTTCCAGCAAAATTACTGGGCATATGAGATTTTAGAAATTGAATTGCAACTGTTATGTGCAGTTGTAGCGCTTACCATCAGTTGGCCGACCTGCTCGTCTCGTCACTCAGTGAAATAAAAAACTGTGTTCTGGTTTGAAGGGCGCTGTTTACAGTGAAATTACTGGGGATATGAGTCATCCAAAATAAACTTGGTCTTGCTAAAAGTGGTTGCATAATTTACTTTAAGTTAGGTATTGAAAGGCACTGTTCAAAGCTCTCTTTGCTAGATGTCTGACCTAAGGTATAAATCTTCTTTACCATAGAAATCACTAGAACATGGGAGCGCTTAAATTCAACATTTAATCTGTTCATTTTTGAATTAATATAAAAGTTGTATATCCAAGTAGAGCTACGTCGCTACGCCTCGTGCTACGGTACCGGATATTGACGTAGCCGTCATTTCCGGCTGCCATTACCGACGTATGAACTTAAATAGTAGAGGAAGTTTGGGTAAAGTGTAAATCGCAAACTCTTTAAAAATATATAACAGTTATCAAACCTGAAAAATTAAAAAGAACGTATTAATTCGTAAATTTATATGTATTTTTTGGGACTAATATTTAATATTATTTCTCGTAATTAAAATAATATAATTTTTTTGTGAGTTTTTTTTTTTATTTGTTTGTTATCCTCTTATGCGGAATGGGCCCCCGTGGTGGATTATGGCCTAACCCTCCTCATGAAATTGAGGGAAGATACTTGCTCAGCAGTGGGACGATATGGGTTGATAATGATAGTGAATTTTTTTATACAATATAATCGTAGATAAATATTTGGCTATGATATGGCAAAGTAAATCTTTACCATAATACATTTTTTTCTATGAAAGTCGAATATTTTAATGTATCGTCACCTAAACCCATTTCACCCTACGTGTCAAAACAGCAAGGAACTGAATAAAACGTAATATTTTGCGTACTCTTTGGAAATGACGCCCGTTAAATAAATACTATAACGATATTTTTTTTTTTTTTTTTTTGATATTTTCGATTGGAAATTTAAAAACCTACATTCGAATTAATGTAACTATTCAGGGTTGTTAAAATGTTGCAGTTTATAATAACCTTTGTCATTTTGGGAAATAACAAATTATTATTATTATTTAGAATTATTTCCGAAGCAGGTATGTTATCCACCAACCAGGACCGGGCCCCAGAGGTGGATTTGGCCTAATCCTGCTCACTAAAGGAGACCCCGTGCTCAGCAGTGGGCCGATATGGGTTGATGATGATGATGATTATAACACATTGAAGTTACACTTCAATAAACGTTTGCCAGGTTGTTAAACGTTTGGTAACTTCGACAGCGAATAAAGTATATCGTTGTCTTTCTCTTTCACTATGCAAATGACAAGGACGGTTATAGACTAAATCTGTTGATAAAGGTAGCTAACGTACCAGAAACCCGACGTAGGTAAACTTATAAACAACTCGTAGTTCGCGTCACCGCACCTGCCACCGCTGTTATTTGAATGGACCTTAAATATCTAGACAGGTTTCAAGTATATCGCTATTTGATTATACATAAACTCTTTATTAAGACATCACATAACTAAAAACTGAAACAGAAGCAAATTTAACAATAATTAGAGTTAATCCTAAATTACACTTACTTATCGTGAAATAAATAACACGTATGAGTATTTAAGCACCTTTACTGTACTGAAAATTAACCATGTGAAAGTTCACGGCGCGTTACCTAGATGTCGCTGTTTGCAAATTATAAATTTCACATTAATGTCGGCAAAAAGTGTCATAAATTCAATTTATAGTTCTAAAAATATACAATAGAATAAATATTTATTGAACACAATAATATTAATTGAAACCCATTTAACGATCAATTTAAACATTATTAAAATTTGTGTACAATTTCAACTTTATTGCTTTAAACAATCCATTACTTTGCAAAAGGTCGATTTCAAAGTTAATCTGTGATATCTAAGTTAGTTTCACATTTTTCACAAATATTTTTATTTCAATATGTATTGTACCACAGATATACAATACGTCTGCATATTTTACAAGGACATAGTATGTAGTTTGTGATACATGGCGTTACATTAACGTAGGCCGGCGTAGTTTCATTAGTGCAATTTTCCCGTAGGTTCCGCGCTATAGACTTTTATTTTTGCCTTTACGAATATTCATGACGTCCAGGTGTAGTGGAGGGAGTAGGGGAGGGGTAAGGGGGGAAATGTTTATAGTATTTGCAATAATTATTACTAATTAATTTAGGATGAATGTAGACTATAAAAACTTATAAAAACTTATGTAGAGAATATCAAATTTGAATCAATGTTTGTTTTGAGAGTAAAGCAAAAACGGATAGTAGTAATGGTTATGGATTTAATTGCCCCCGTCACTGTATTTTTTTCATCTGAATTTAAAGTTTAACGGACTAAGTTTTTGACGTAATTCTTTTACTAAAGCTTGAATTCATGGTATTAGACTATTTGAATGTCTACTACTTTATAAAAAAAGGGAAATTGTTATTGTTCCTCTTGAAATGTAAATAAATTAAACTAGATTAATCTAAATGTATTCTAAAATCGTTGTCAAAACGAGAAGGTATTTAAAATTTTCAAGTATCTAACGTAGGTAACAAACTTTAGGAGCTAATCTAAAATTCATTAACTTTTCTTTCCAAAAGATAATGTATTTCAAAATTTGAAATGCAAACTCATGATTGCAAACAATAAAAGCTATCATCCCGGCCAATTGTCTCAAAATATGCACCCTCCATTTCATGCACATTACTATGGAAAAAGTTCATGTCCCTCATAATCATCCCCTTTTGACAAATGTTCATTTCGAATCTTCATGTCGTGAAGAAATCGTGTGCACGGCTAATGGTTTTTTTAACCGACTTCTAAACGGAGGAGATCTTATTTTTACTGTGTTTTTGTTGTATGTTAAAATACTTGGGCGTGTGAGACTTTAGAGCCGATGTCTCAGGGTGACGAGCGCAGTGCAGTGCCGCGCAGGATTATGCAATGCAAAGTTCTGGTTGGCACTGTAACTGTTATGGGCAAGCGAAGCGCTTACCACCAGGTGAACGACTTGCTCGTCTCGTCACTCAGGAAAATAAAAATGATATCTACATATGCAAAGTTAAATCCATAGTTCAGAAAAACCACAAACAAAAAGCCTGTATTTAATAACAGAAACAACGGCACCCCTCTGTACACCACTTTGCGGTGAAATAGATAGGGGAATCAGAAATAGGTGCCTACTGTACGATGTGTCGTATTAATCTATGAATTATGTATGCAAAATGGCCGGGGCCCTTCGTGGATGGGCTTAATAACTTTATTTGCCTTTGAGTTTGCGGAAAACGTGTGGGTGTTTCCTAAAAATAAATCACTTATTGACTTAGGCGCGACTATATTAAAGTTCTAAACTTTTATTTGTTTTATTTTTTTATCCTTTGGCTCCTTTTTTATTTGACTGAGAGGCGACACGAGCAAGTCGTTTACATCGGGATAAAAAGCATTATATGTTCTAATTGTTAAATTTGTTTGTTCCAGTTTTTAAGTTTTCTTTATTCTATGGTATTTCAATAAAGAGTTTATCAATCTAATTAACTATAATGTATTCTAAATCGTTATCAAAAATAGTTACTTTACATTTTCAAGTACCTAACGCGCCAGTGTTTTTGGTACCATGCCTCATGGAAAACTTTCTCATTTTTAATATTTGTTGACGACACGTATCAGATTGCTTTTTCTGATTAATTTATAGAATAGAATAGAAAAACTCTTTATTGTACACCAGAAACAAAAACAAACACAGTACAGAAAAATTACAATAGGAAGAATTATAGTTGAATAATTATTTCTATTTCTTTCTTTTCTATGACATATGAAAGAGAAATAGTATTTAAGGCTGCCATATAATGTTTCTGCAGATTGGTTCACACAATCGACGCCGTGGGCACAGCCTGATAAATCCGTCTTTACACTGTGCCGTAGGTATTTGCCAATTACCAACGAAAGTTTTGACTTTAACAGATGTTTCTAGTGAAACAAACCCACGTACAAAACAAAGCCGAGACAGAACGATAAACCAATCACTCGCAAAAGAATTCCTCTTTCATCTGACAAATTCCCGCTTTACGCAGCCGTAACTACAGCCGACCGCAATAAAGGCAATTTAATTCAATCTCTTTGATCAAAAAAAAAACATCGAGTTCCGAAGGTGAACTTTAGCCGATTCGTATACCGGCCCGAATTCTCGACGAATCAAACTTCTACTGTTATTGGCTGCGTCACTGAAGAATTGGACGAAATGGCAGAAAATCACACAAGGGCGCTACAAAGATATAAAGGCCGGAAGGACGGGCGGACCGCTTCGTATTTTTAGTACAATGGGTGCACAAAGGAGCGATTGCGTTTAGATACCAGTTGGTACAGCGCCATCTATGATCGGAAATAGGGACCGCTTAGCCGGGCGTTGATTGAAACGCTGCGCAATGCAATTTTACCCCTTTTCTTCGTTTTGTTCGTGTGAAGTGGACGCTTCCGATTTGTAACTCGTCGACGAGGACTTTTGATATCACGTTGAAGTGGTATTTTAGTTAAACCGTTTGCTTTCATGTAAGATATCTAAAAAGAAGAAATTTTGTAAAGTAGGCACGGTCGGCTTCAAAAGTACCCAAACAATCCAACCCGTTAAAAAAAAATGTACGGTAAAAACAATATTTGTGACATTAAATTGGAAATTGGGACACGTTCAGCTATTTCGTAGGCTGATTGTACCTATATAATAACATATCCCAACAAAATACAAACCCTATAAAAATAAACAGTCTTAACTCCTTGACTACAGTACTTTCGGTCCATCTTTCGTCGTTTTTACCCGACTAAGGCAAAGCTGGAAGGAATGCTATGTATTTGATAAAACATCCTCTATACAACGATACAATATATACAACGTTACAACGAATAAAAAAACTAAATGTGTGCTAGGACACACAGTAAAAGTAAAACTTCAAATAATATATTTTTTTTTTTTTTCATGAAATATAAACGAAACGTAACTCTCGCTCTCTCTATCTTTCTATCTTCACTGACTTATATCTCCCTCTCAACTTCCGTTTGCCTCGCCCGATCACATTTTCCGTAACGCATTCACCAGCTTACTCCCCAAGTCAAGCGTGCGTAAAAAAGTTTCCCTTCAAAAGTAGCCAGATAAAAATTAAATCATCCTGATTTTCCTGTATTAAAAACCCAACAAAACAGTAAACAGTAAAAATAAGCTCTATAAACAAACTGTTGTCACGTCCCGTGTAACCTACTTGTGCGCGTGGACAGAAGAATTTACATAGCAAATTGCATGAAGCCGCGGCGGCGTCCCAGGCGATTTTTGTAAACAGGAGGTTGGAACCAGGCATGGACTTGAGTCTTGGTCTTGGTCTTGATCTTAGTCTTGTATAAGTTCCGAGTTCCAGCACCCCACGGTTTCATCCGCATTGACAAATATCGCAAATGAACCGTTAAGTTTTTGAGATAAAAATTATCGTCAGAGTTCTGGGTAGGCGTAGCGCTTACCATCAGGTCAACGACTTGCTCGTCTCGTGACTCAGTCAATTAAAAAAAGACATAGATGTTGTTCTACGTAAGTTATGAAGTTTCCATTGAAAGTGCATATTGCCTAATCGTTGTATTAAGGCCTTACAAAATAAAAAACTTTTGACCGGTTGACCAAACAAAAAAAAAAAAAGACGGAACTTAATGCGTATAATAACTAATACTAATTTAAACCGTCACCTTGAGTTTATTTTAATAATTTTAACGATCTTTGCGATACCAATTTCAACACCATCGATTCGATCACAACTAAATTTAAACCACTCTAAGTTTAAAATCATATTTTTTTTAATAAGAATCTCCAATAAAATCATAATTAAACACCCTCATCCTCCTTGCGGTATAAAAATTATAACAAAACTTAAAAAAAATTACGTACTCAAAACACTGGTCCCGATTTTCCCCGCCCTAGCGAGGGAAGCGGCCAGTTTGAACGCGTTTATCTTTATTTATGCAAGGTAATGTAGGAGTGCGTTGGGGACACGCCGGGTACATCCCTCGACTAGCGCTAAACTATCTCTGGGAGTTAAGAGACCTATTGTCGGTATTTCGTCAACTCTAGTCTTTTCCTGGAGCTTTTGACAATACTTAGGTCCTGTTATTTCATCCGTCTTCAAAGTTATTTTACATATTATTGAAGTGAGACTTTTTTATCGACGTATGGGAGAAGTTTTATGGCAATCGTCCCACTTTTCTGTCACGCTCGATCATCACGTAAGAGTTGACACTGTGACATGAAGGTTTATATTGAAAGAAGTTGGAAATAAGACATAGAATAATAATTAGAATTTTTGTCTATCCGTCTGTTTCTGTGAAAATTTGTCCCTAAGTGGGCTCCGAGACAGTATTTGGTATGTAAACGATTTATTTCCTGGGGGTCAACCAACTTATTCTTATTCCATGCAGTTAAACTGGACGGCCTAGTGTTGTTATGTGAACGTGACGTGACGTCACTCAAAAATACACTGAAGAGAATGAGATGGAGCTATATAAACTCCCATAAATGCAAACAAATTTTTACGATCTCTTTGGATAAATGTCTCTGATCAACTTATGGACGCTTAGCGCTATTGGTGGTGACAGTTAGCAGGGCAGTTCAATTTACGGCCTTAAACTGAATGGATTTAACTGTTCGTGGTGAGGCCCCTGGAATAGAATACGGGATTATTTTTATACTGTAGAAATTACCGATTCTTGTGGTATAGTAGTCAACGCGGGTAAAGCCACGGGCACAGCTAGAACACACTATAAGCTCTGCCTCTGGCCACACCTGACCAAGGAGCAGCAGCGAAGCAACGAACTGACAAACTAACAAGTCCGAAAACAATTTACATGGCGCGGCGGTGGGTCCATTTCCATAACTAATTAAATTGTGGACCAAGTTGGCACACAGGTGCGACCGCGGGCGGACGCCAGTCCTCCCTGCCTGTGTAATTTGTGGTATTTGTAAAGATAATACGCAGTCGGGAAGGATTTGTTAATTTTAACAAGTAATTAAATTTGGGTAACATGGTATAACAATTTTTTATGATTTCCCAAAATTTTAATGTTTTTAATGTTACCTTCCACCAATCTCATGTCACTAATATTATAAGTGCGAGAGTTTGTGTGTTTGTCATCTTTTCACGCCAAATCGGTTTAGTGGATTCTGATGAAATTTAGTGTACAGATAATTTAGGTCCTGGAATAGAACATAGGGTAATTTTTTACCCGTAAATATTATTTGCATTTCCTGAGGAAAAGTAATGAACGCGGGTAAACCGCGGGGCGCTGCTAGTATTATAAATGGGAAAGTTTGTTTGTACCCATGTGCGTGTTTGACCAGAATACTATTTTCTCGTAAATAATTATTCTAAGACGGGTGAAGCTGCGGGAGCTGGTATAGTAGTAAATTTTATTTAAATATATTTTAAGGAAAGATTATCATTCTCGGGAACGTTTTTGGACGTGTTTTATATTTAAAATAATTAATTATATCTTAGTAAATAGGATTGACGGCCTCCGTGGCGTAAGTTGCAGATGAGCCGAAAGCGAAGTGTGACGTTGCGGGTTCGGTTCCTGCGTAGGGTAAAAGTCAGTGTCGCATAGGTATTTGCTCTAGGTCTAGATGTTAGTGGGATCATAGTCCTCATAGTTCTGATACATATGATACTAGTTAGGGGTCAGGTCAGAACATGTGCAGTGCCGCGCAAGATTATGCAATGCAAAGTTCTGGGTGGCACTGTAACTATTATGGGCAGGCGTAGCGCTTACCATCAGGTAAACGAATTGCTAGTCTCATCACTCGGGAAAAATAAAAAAAAAATGCACGTGATCGTGACACGTAAACAAAAGATCAAATTATTATAGATATTTTTGGTATATTTATATAGTTATAAACATGTTTGGAGGTAATAGCCACTATTACTACAACAACGCTACTCACTCACCTGCCCAATAACAGCCTACTCGATTCACTAGTGATGCGCCCATAAAGTTTTATATCGATTATCGAATGGAATCGAATGGGTGCACTCGATACAGATAGCGGCTCATTACGGGAACGGTTCAATTCCAGTCCCGGGGGCGGTGCTGTAACGATAATGAGCAACCAAGCTCCGATTGATGCCAATTGGAACGGCTGTTTTATTGAAAGGTAAAATATAAACTCTATTCGAGTATTTGCGAGTGGTGGTTAAAATTGTATTCGGTATTGGTGGTCGGTGATTCGATTATGGTAGCAATGGCGATACAAAATATCCAGTTATCTGTTTCGGTCAACCAATAATTATTAAGTTATTTATAACCTAGCCTAGCATTTGGCCGCAGCTTTTTCCGCGTAGGACGAAAACACCAATATCCACGCAAACTCCTACGTAGACATCAACGCGGACCCCGATGAAGACGCCGACGAAAAAACCAACGCAGATGCTCATGTAGATTCTGGGGGGTAATCACGCACTTATTCATATTCCATGCAGTTCATTTTAAGGCCTTAAACTGAACGGTCACTCAAAAATAGACTGAAGAGAAGGAGAGATTAAGAGAATGAGATGGAGCTATATAAACTCCCATAAATGCAAAAAAATTGTGACGATCTCTTTGAATTTCATCATTTCCTGTCATTATGTACTGTTCCAGTATTATTGGTTTGTCTCCCATACTTTTCTTTAGAGTGGGTGTTAGCAAAAACATAAGCCTGTGATAAATCATCATCATCATAATCAACCCATATCGTCCCACTGCTGGGCACGGGTCTCCCCTCACTTTCGTGAGGAGGGTTAGACCATAATCCACGACGGGGGCCCGGTCCGGTTTGATGGATAACATACCTACTTCCGAAATAATTCTCGGGTTGACGTGGATTGAAATGTTGATGGTGGTGAATATTATATTTACAGACATTGAAATAAAATTGAAAAGCTAACATTTTTCGGCAAGTATCTATTCAAAAGCCACAGCAATAAGCAGTAGTACAGCTCGGTAAGAGCGAAGCTTGCCTGACACAGTGCATGTATTGCAGAATACCTGCGCCTAACTCGGAGCCGCTTATCTATAAGCTAGTAGATAACAGTAAAATTTTACAGCTGATGTTACTGCACTGGCTTAGTGTCTGCGTCGGTTTCGATAGAAATAGTGACGGGATATTCAGATTTTGTACGATTTTGTTTGATATTGAAGGCGTTGTTTTAAAGAAATAGCTATGCGGCCCTGATCACCCTTCGGCGATGGCAATGAAAAGAACCAGGTTAAAGACGATATTTAAATTTGTGTCTATAGCATCATCATCATCATTATAAATCACTAATAAGCAATATTAAGAAATATTTCTTCTGAGTCTTAGTATTTGAGGGACCAAAGGACCTTTTAGTTCTTATTTTTTTTTTCTTTTTTTTTTTTTCTTTTTTTTCCATTTTTTTTTTATTTTCAATCTTCGTTAGGGTGCGGATAAATTTGATGCGATTTTTTATTTTTATCTCATCATCAACCCATAACGTCTCACTGCTGGGCACGGGTCTCACGGCCATAATCCTCCACGGGGGCCCAGTCCGGATTGGTGGATAACATACCTACCTCCGAAATAATTCTCGGGTAGGTATGTGGGTTTCCTCACGATGTTTTCCTTCACCGGAAACGAGTGATAATTACGTACATATGTTTTTACAGAAACAGATTGGTACGTGCCTGCACTGGGATTTGAACTCACGACCTTCTGATTGGAAGGCGGACGTTCTCCCACTAGGCTACCACCGCTAGTAAATCTAACTTACAATACCAAACAGTATCAAAACCCATATATGTATGTCCAAGATTCTAAGTGGATATAACTTTTGGGACGGTTCCATGCGAAAAACCGAATATACATAGAACAGAGGTATTTACAAACAATAAAAAGCTATCAGTATAATCGACTTCAAAAAATTATCTTGATAATTTGATTGTAATTTTCTGTCCTCATTTACATGATTTCAGAGTTTATGTGACAATTATCTTTTTAATTTCAAATGGTAGGCTTTACAGTCCTTAAAATTTAAAAAAAAACAGTATATTTTATAATAAGCATGATAATTTTTATAAACAGGTTTTAGAATTACAATTAAGAAATATAACTTAATAATGTTTAGAACACACAACAACATAATATACCACATAACATACATTACACACACACACATACACGTTTAAAATTTTTTGCTTAATAATTTTTTTTAATTATCATCTTAAACTAACACCGTAACTTATTTACGAAACTATTTCAGTTCATTCAATTAATATTAATACCTGGATGACCGAGCTTTGCTCGGTTTTTTTTTATGACATTCTCTAAAATTGATTCCTAGCTAGATCGATTTATCGCCCCCGAAACCCCCTATATACTAAATTTCATGAAAATCGTTGGAGCCAATTCCGAGATTCCAATTATTATATATATATACAAGAGTTGCTCATTTAAAGATATAAGATTAAAAACGTGATCTTCCAATTTAAATGTTGAAACCTAACTACATCAACATAGACGAGCTAAAAGCCTGATCCTCATTAACACTAACATCAAAATAAGCCTGTAAGCACTCGAGCTCTCCCAATTACTACCCCCAACGTCGCGCGAAAGGGTCGATTTCCCTCTCCCTCCCACCGCTCACACACGCAATAGTTAGGCCTCCAGCACTCTATACTATTCTAGACCTGGCGTCGATCTCTGCCTGAACCCTGCCAGTGCCAGACTGCCGGTGCGCCTAGGAGCACGCCCCGCAGAGCACAATATATCCGAACCCAACGCGAAACTTTCCAAAAGTTTCTAGCTCTTTAAAAATAATTGTTATCGCAAATAAAACCGCGCGATTCGTTCTCGAACGCGATAATTTCGTACCCGTTTTTGTAAACTATTTTTCGCATATTTAAACTAGGTTTTTTAGATCAGGTTCTTCGTCTTTTAGAAGTATTAGTGTAGTCGAAAGCTAACTCAGTCGGTTGTGAACAGGTAGTTGCTTGGTAGTCTTGTAGTAGTGCGCGTTAGTTAAGTTGTATATGATATAGTAAGAACTTTTGAACTTTGAACTGTGACATTGTGTCTTCGGCGACGTGATTAACGGTGAGTTGATTTTAAATTTCTTTATTAGAAAAAGTTTGGAATACCGTTAAGTTTGTCATCGTGAATTTTATCAACTAATTTTTTTTTTTTAATTTTACTTTTAGAGTTTTACAAAATATAAAATTCTTATTAGATTATTATCAAAAAGATTTTAAAAGTTTATTAGGGAGACGATTTTATTAAAAAGAAAAATTCGAAAAGTTTTCTCGTAGACGCGTAGCGAGCGCGTAGTGAGGAGCGGTGCTACGGCGTAGGCCCGTTATAGAGTTTCGCTGCCGTTAATTATCTGGCCACTACCCCAGTCCACGCCGGTCGTGTTCTGGGGCGTTTGAGTGCCAAACTTGGTAAACTATTCTTACAGTTTCATACCATATTTATGTCAATCGATGCAAATAATAATATAATTTATGTACTTACTTGATTTTTTTATAATACAATATAAATTATTAAAAAAAATTACAAGCTTTTATTTAACTTGTTATTTTTACTTTACAAATAAAAGGAATAAAATGTTCCTATTTGGGATCCTACGATCTCACTTGATTGGATTTAGTTCCTATTATATTTATTAATACCTACAGTTTACTTTATAAAATATTTTCTTTAAGAAAATATTGTTAGATATATTTTACTGCGTTTTATGAGTGGACATGGCGTGTATTATGCCAATATAATTATCGAGCTTAGTTTTTATCAAGACAATTTATTTCAAACTTTGATGAAAATTCTTGTATAACAATATAAATCTTCCTCGAATCTATTTTCCGAATTATTTCTAGAACTTGTGACTGAAACACGGAACAAAACTTAAATATGATTTTAAATAAAAAAAAATGCGTGTGTAGAACTCAAAAAAAAAAAATAGGAAAAAATATTGCACTTTTACAAGTCAAAAATTTCAATCTCTAATTAATTCATACAATAATTAATACATAGGCAGAATAATTATGACGTAATACTGTACACGCGTAAGAAGTGAAACTATTGCTTCTTATTTGCCTCTCATTCCGACCCGTCAACGTTTATCAATGCATAATGAAAGTAAAAAAAACTTTCATTAAATACTCTTTTGATTATGGTTCAAGTCTGTGGTCAAATTTAGAAAAAAACCTTTTAATACTCTGAGATGCACTCTTACTTCCAAATTCTTCATCTCATTCAAACTGGTTTCAATAAACCTGTCAAAGTGTCAAATTTTAAGTGACGGTCGAGCGTAATAAAAAATGTGACGATTGCTAGAAAATTTCTCCCATACGTCGATAAAAAAGTTTCACTTCATAAATAGGGGAGTTCATAGCATTCGAACACGCCTTGGGATAAAATATGCCCCATTCTTACAAACGCTCAATAAAAACTAGAAGATACATAAAATATTCCCATTCTATAACATTCTATAATCTATTCTGGTATAAAAAAAAAAAATACACTATGCTGGACTGCCTTCAAAGTTGAAACTAGAAAATTAAACAATTTCGCGAGGTCGTAAGTAAATTGATTCATAATCGAGTGGTAGCCGTTGGTAAGCCGCGCACGGAGCCTATAAGTTGGTGTAATGTATTTCAAGTGAGCTCGGCTAAGAATTAAATGCGCTCGGTAAACTTTTAAATGGTGTCCGATCGAAAGTCCAGCCGAAAACGAAAAAGAAGCTTCGGCTTTAGTCTCATTTTCGGCCCAAAACGATAATTACTTCAGTCATTAAAAAAAATAAAAGTGGTGGGAGTAAAACTTCAACTAATTTAGTCAAAGTAAAAAAAATATAATAAATTTTTATAAAAGATATTTAAAAAAATAAACAAAACATAAATTTCTCTTTCTATTTTCACCATCTTATATCTCCCTCTCAACTTCCGTTCGCCTCCACCGATCACATTTTTCGTAACGCATTCACCAGCTTACTCCCCAAAAAATATTAATAATATTCACATTTTCACCGTACATTGAAATCTTGTTTATCTTTTACACCCAGGGAGCGAAAAAAGCAAATTTAAGCTTTATTACACGATAATTCCATTAGAGGATACCAAATTTCGTATATTTGTTGTAGTTACGGTATTTCGTCGCGATTTCTGTCAATATATTTATTTTATGATACACTGTAAGGAATTAGGAAACAGACACAGGGACTTTCATTGGAAAATAATGTACAGAGGCCCATAATGTTATGTTACTGTAACTGTAATGGGCAGGCGTAGCGCTTACCATCACGTGAACGACTTGCTCGTCTCGTCACTAAGACAAATAAAATAAAAAAAATGACTATATATTTTTCATGACAATTTTACCACCAATGTGATGATTTAGGAACAATACTGAAAACTTTGCTAAAACGCCAGGGTTCGTATCTTCCAATCAATCAATCCCAAGAACTGTCCAAAATTTATAATAATTTGTCCCCTATCCCAGCAACATTTTAAATTAAGCAAATTATTTATTGACATAACTTAAATAACAATATAAATTAATTAAAAAAAAACTAACACTTTATAATCTAACAAAAGAGGAGGTCCATAAGGCATGGTGCCGAGAACGCTGGCTGCATTTCCACGTTAAATAGCCATCCATAGCTATTCTCTATGCGAGAAATGAGCCAGCCCTCTTGTCACCAGCGGCATCGACTAAACGAGACATCGACTAAAAATTTCCTCGTACTTGGATCAAAGTAAATAAAACGAACCAATAAATTGACAAACCATATCTTAAAGCCGCCGCCTCCACCCCCAGTGGCTCGAACAACACATTAACTAATGGATTTGTTTAAACTATTACTTCCAGGGCCGGTTAATCCCACAGTCGGTTATTCCAGTTATTCCGTATAAAAATATTTACCCAGCTTTTAAAGTAATTACATCATTTCGAGATACTGTTTCCGCAGAGCCGGCTACCAACTGAATATTGAGAGGTTGTCGGAGTTTTTAGATGGTAAAACGAAATATTAATACTACTTACAGATTTACATTAGAGTATTTTCTATTCTATTCCATTCTATTCTACATTAAAAGAAAGTTTATAAGTATTAGTAAGTTATAAGTTTAAGCGCTGGTTTTACCCACGCTGAAAGACGTCTAAATGGGGTATCTAAAGATATGCTTCATACTAAATGCAGTGAAAATGAGCCTAATTAAGATGTCATTACAAAAGAGACATTTAACTGGTAATTTAAATAACCAATTTTTATTTTTATTTTTTTGATATTTACGAAGGTAAAAATTTATTGACATAACTCAAATAACAATATAAATAAAAGGAAAACTAACTAAAATTAAAACTTAAAAATCTAACAAAAGAGGGGTATCCATGAGGCATGGTGCCAAGAACACTGGCTGCATTAAAAAATTAACCAATTCAAACATTGAGGACGGAATATTTGGTCACCTCAAATCTGTAGGATTTGTAAACAAATTTGGATAATATTTTTTATTAGAAAAGCAAGATCTTTTAGATTGGTTCGGGATAGCGAAAAACATTAACAATTTATTCAGCACTATGAAAATATCGATGAAAAATTACATCTCGTAGAGTTTTTTGGTGCTATGAGGCCTAGATTTTCTTTTCTACTGAGCGTATTTCCAAAGCACTGGTTAAGTTAAAGGTTTTCTTTTCTTGTGCGAGATTTAACCTTTTCCAACTTTTTTTTCAGTTACTAATTAATTGATATTTGATTTATCACAATTATACTATTACTTTTAGGTGTATGAAAAATGTAAGACTTGTAAAATGTTTTTTATATTGCTTTCTTACAGTAAATGGGTTGAGGTTTCAATGTCATAATAATAATTATGTGAAAAGAGACACACAAGTTTATTATTACGCATAAAATCAGCTATCACAGTGAGCAAATTCAAGCTGGCAATAACGAATACAAAAAACATTCATTGCTTAAAAAATTAAGATAAGAAAACACTTAGAATAATAAAATCTTAAATGAACCTAAAATAAAGGCTACACTAGTTAAAAAAATAGCGAAATCCAGTTGGCAGCGTTTCCAAAATGCTGGCAGCATTGCAACGTAGTATGGCAACGCTTAATCTTTGGGGAAAATAGAGGCCAGTAATTGGCCATTACGATAATTGAAATTTACAGCCGAATATTGGTCTAAAACTATTTAACAGTTTATATTATTATTTAAAAGTCGCGTTAGCCATGTTAGGCATGCCACACAACAGCCACACAATCGACACACTACTGAGACACCATTGGAGTTTTCGCAGAATGCCAAATTTGCAACAGTGGCAATATAATGTCTGTAGTGTGTCGATAGTATGTCAATGGCGTGTTGCTTTACTCTAAGTTATAGAATTGAGCCCCGTATACCAAACTTCGAAATTCGACGTAGCACTAAGGCTGAAGATCTAGATGTACGGATAGCAAGGCTTAAATGGGGATGGGCAGGACACTTGGCAAGGCGGGAAGACCAAAGGTGGCCAAAATAAATTACGTAGTGGTGGCCAAGAGGACTGCGAGGCAGACCACCGGCCCGATGGTCGGATGACATCGCCAAGCACGTCCGGATTGACTGACACAGAACTGGAACAAATGGCGTGAAACAGAGGACGCCTATGCCCAGCAGTGGGTGGATACGGGCTGAATAGAAAAGTCGCGTTGACACTGAACCATCGACACGTCGAAGAAAAAAATTGAAATATCAACAATCGTTTAACTTATAGTCCAACAAAAAGCAACTCCGAACTTCAGTTTAATCCCTACATTATGTGAAATTAACTTTTAAGTCTTATAACATCTCAACTCCGAGGATCCCGGAACGAGTAAAATAAATCTCGTAAAGTTATTAAAGAGGCGACACTTTTTCTCGACCAAACTTAGATTCTCTTGCGGATTACTCGTATAATTTTCTAGTTAAGTAAGTTTTTGTACCGTCACTCGTACGTTGGTGCTACTGTGCGTTGTGATTACGTCACAAATGGCTGAAGAAAGGTTGATGATTTGGATGTTCGTTACTCTTCCACGCAAATATATGTATTTATGTTATATATACGACATTTTTTGAAGTCTTTTTTAAGTCCGTGTGTCACCAAAGGCAAGAGCTGAAAATCAGCGTTGTGGTTTGACCACAGCATTATGCTGAGCTCAGGCCTTGTCTGACATCACTGCGCGCCGGCTATCTGCGTACGCTATTATGTTCATCGTGTGTTTTCATTTTCTTGTCTTGTCTCTAAATAAGTACGTTGTTCGCTGTTGTGTGCAGTTGTGTCAGAATAAATGTTTTTTTTCTTTCTTTCTTTCTTTCTTTCTTTCTTTCAAAAACAACTGAATGGATTGGATGAAATTTGGCGCACACATAGTTAAGACAAGCTACTTTGTATCCCGTAAAATTAACGATTGCTGTAGGATAATAGTTTATGTGAAACTGCGGGGCGCTGCTAGCTTAATATAAAAGGTCAATTTGAACAACAGTAAATGAAACCGGACGTTAAACAACCAGTTAAAAACTTCGCCCATATTTCACACACCGTTCAGAAATGCAAACACGCTCGCACCATAGTTCAAAAATACGTCATAAACAGACGGTTATATTGCGAAACCGAAGTGTCCCGTACACAGATGTTAATTAAAACAATAAATTAAGCACCCTGGCCGAATGGTGAGCAATGAATATATCACGCGAGAGGTTCCGAACTATTCCGGAGGTTGACTGTAAACTGTTGGGAATTTTGTCGTTTGCGTGGGGCCACGACACGGGAGATTTGTAGCAGCTGAGTTTTAGCCACGCAAGATCTTAGCTGCTACAAATCTGTGTTGATAATTATATTGTTACAGATTAGTGTATATTTTGGTTTAGTTGGTGATTAGAAGCCGCTACGAGTACCACACAGTGGTGCCGATACTGTTGAAATTGGTCTACGTTTTAGTTTAGTTCTGTCAAATGGTTGGTTGTCAGTTTTCAACTCTTTGAAAGCGATTAGGATGGGAATTATTTTAGAGCTGTCAAATTAAGTCTTACTTTAGTTTGTGCCAATAGAATTGGTATCAATATCTCTTTTGTGGTAATTATAATTGTATGATTTTGAACTTCCAATATTAATAAATATAAACCAGGAATTACGGACTTAGATGTCAGTCTAATAATATTTTTTTATTTTTTATGAATATATATATGAGTTAATTATGAAATGTTATCTGCGCTCACCAACGCCATGTAATCTTCGCATCCTTACACAAGAATAAATGACAAATTAGAATTCTTATTAAAATTGTATATTGTTACAGTCATGTTACACTTTGTGTTTCATTTATTTGAATGTGGATATGGTGGGATAGAACGCGATCGCTTTATTTTATCTAATTGTATGAAGTATTATTTTTTTTTCTTTTAAGTTGTTTTAGTAAAATTTATATTTATAAAGATTATTTATCCGCTGATTCCATAGCCTGCGTCTGCCAGTCAGTCTGCGGTCTCCGCTTGGAAGACATTCGCATCCCCAGTTAGCGTCCATAGCAAAAACTAATTCCGCCAGGACCCCCATAAATTGCGGAGGTCCAAATGTGACTCCCCGTTACACTCTGTTTATTATTTCGCTAAATTCATTGTAATAGGGTCTGATAAATGAAGGCGTGGGAAGGTGGAAATAACCGAGATCTGCTCGGCTGGTGTGGGAATATTTTAGGTTATGACTCTGTATTGTTCAATTAATTTTGATTTGGTGTCGAAATTTCGAGGACTTTGTGTTTCGCATTGCTGTGTTTCGCATTCGCATTATTTGGAAGTTTTAAGTAACAAATAAATAGGCGCAAGGAGGTTTTATAATATACTCTATGAACCCGGCAAGGACAAAACCTTTGAAGCGGATAAAGTAAATAGTACCATCGACCGCATCGCCACTTAGCATCAGATAAGAAATCATTTATTACGTAAGACTTACTGACGTACGAATTTCCCAGAAGTATTTGATAAGGATGTGTATTAGATTTTGTCAATTTATATATTATTTATATCTAACGAAAACTTAATCTAACGAAAAGCGCATATTATAATAATCACCAATAATTACAATATTATTTAAACTCTACTAAAAAATCATTGAAATAAAGTTTGCTAAGATATAATTTTATAGTCTTGTTTCTTGTTAAATATCGTTTATCATTCCCATATATCCCATCCAATATTCTACATATTTTTTTTAGCAAAACCTGCCTTTTTCAAACATTTGTTTCTTAATCCCATCCTGTTTTTTCTTTACTTATCTCGTCCTGTCATATTTTTGATTGTTCTTTACATACCTAATAATATTTATGAGCAAATCATAAACCTAACAGTGAAATATTGAATCACACACCTATCACACCTCTCAAAGAAAAAATCTACGTTTCTCAACACAAGCGATAACAAAAGAAATACACAAACAACTTTGGCCCATCTTATCGGTTCCATCGCCTCTGAAATAGTGTTTTTTCTATCCGCATATATCTTCGGCCGTTCAATTTAACTGTTTTCTTTCTGGAATTTATAGAGGTCGCCCCGGTAGCGAAATACGGCGCCAGGTGTGGGTTATAGTCGATTCGGTGATAGTTTTGTTTTTTGTTTATTGGGAAAATGATAACTGTTTTGCTTATTGGATTTTTTATATTCGTGTGAACGTATTTGGAGAGGAATATGGAAGTAGATCAAACTTTATCTGTGTTTTTTTTTCAATTATATTACGAAATTCAAGGGAGACCTTTCGAAATTCAGCAGTGGGACGATGTGTTGATGATGATACTTCAATTATCAGACTTTATCAGAATTTTCTGCGATGATTATCTTAATATTGTGCTTGGGCAATATTATGCACTGAATCAAAAAGTTATACCTACATTGAAGACCATCAAACCACAAAACTTTTTGCAATGCGGGTTTCAATTGTTATTAGCTTAGAATTTGTCTTAAAAACTAGTATGAAAAGCATCCAATTACAACGAATAAAAGTGTTTTTACTGGTAATACCGTAGTACAGGTAGTATCTTAATATCCGAACATAATTCCGAATATAATTCCGAATCTTAATATCTGAACATATAATAAATGCTCCAGTTAAAAAAAGTCGCGGGTATCGGCTAAGTAGCAAACACAAGTACAATGCCGTAAACAAAATACGTAACATGTTCAACACCAATTTGCACCAAGCGTTGTGCAAGTAAACTCCGAGGCCTCCGTATCAGTGGAAACTTACTTCGTAAGCAAAAGTTCTCACATAGCGCCGAGTAATATATCACCAAGACATGAAAATTCTATCAGAATTCCTTACCCTCCCCATCGTCTTTCCTTCACCCCCGTTTTACTTACGTAAATCGAGAGCCAAGGTGAGCTTTAATTACTCATGAAAATGATCATTTTATTTTAGAAACTCGGTGGCTTCTCTTCTCTATAGATATTATTATTATCATAGTTGTATCAAAGTTGTAAGTAGCAGACGTGTAATATTTTACCTATATTAATTCTAAACTTAAGTACATTTGGGGTACCTTTGCATCCTCTGGCTGCGGCCTCCGTAATTATTGTAAACAAATGTGACACCAAAATAAACCTACGTTAATATTGACCTCCAAATGGATGGTTGGGAATTTGAGCCCCAGCGCGGACACGTACCATTGCGTTTCTTGTAAAAATGTCAAACGTCATTATCACTGACTCGCTTTTCGGTGAAGGAAGACATCGCGAGGAAACCCACTTCCTTGATGAAGATGATGACGTATCTGCCTTTATGTAGCGTACACAACGCTCTATCAACCTACATGTAGCAAACTGCCTACATTATGCAGTAGCTAAATCTAACAACGTCTCCTCACCTAACCGCGGCGAAACACGCGTTATCAACGCATACTAATGACCTCTATGCAAATGTGTCGTACAACTGTGATTATATTCAAATGCCGTTAATTTTATTCATGCTTAGGACAACCGTGAACCTATTTCGGTGGTCTTATTTATGGTGGAGTGACGCTAAGGGATAGTGGGGCTAATTTATGCAGAGATATGGAAACCTGGTCGTGTTTCCTTTAAGAGGTTGTGTTTGGTGTCCTTCTGAATCAAGATTGAATTAGTTGCGTTGTGAAAATAGACAAACGGCATCCTTTTATGGTGGAAATACCATCTTTGAAAACAAAGCGTCATTTTCTTCATTCATAATAAGAACTGCAGAGTACTGAAAGGATTAATCACCATTTGAAAGGGAAATGTCTTATATCAATCTCTAACCATAATCAGTTAATCATTATTTATTAATTTTTTATTCATCTCTATGTATAGTAAATCCCAGTGCAGGCACCAATGTGTTTCTGTAAAACATATGTACGTAATTATCACTCGCTTTTCGGTGAAGGAAAACATCGTGAGGAAACCCACATACGTACCCGAGAATTATTTCGGAGGTAGATATGTTATCCACCAATCCGGACTGGGCCCCCGTGGTGAATTATGGCCTAACCCTCCTCACGTAAGTGAAGAGAGACCCGTGCCCAGCAGTGGGACGTTATGGGTTGATGGTGATGATGTATAGTAAAAGTGCATTATTTAAGCCCACTTGCAATAAATGATTTGATTTGATTAAACCTCAGTTTCTGCCAATGGAAGCCACGCAATATTAGTATCCTTCTACAAGGTCGAGAGATATTTTCTACAAAATTGAACTCTGATCCTGATCCGCAAGCTTGGAGAGTTACTCGCTCCAGTCACTCCACTAAGCAGCCGGGGCGGCATATCGCGACGTGCATCGCGGTTCACTTCCTAGACAATATGCTGGCTCCAGTTGAATCCACTTTGATAGATTCCAGTTTTGAAGATGGGCTCCTTTGATAGAGGATTTGCTGTATTTTGTTGCAGCTCAAGTTAAAGTATTACAGTAGCTTGCAAAGTTAGTGGTGAGTGAGGAACCGTCTTGAATGTAGAATTATGTGGGTAGTTGAATATTTCGATAGCTTTAAAGGCTACTTATTTACACGGTAGATAATGCAGCTCAACCCACATCGAAACCAATCTTCAATAAGTTACAAGAAAAAGTGAAAATATATAGCAAAAATAAAGCCGGAAAGTAAGGCCTGTTTTTTTTTATTTGACTGAGTGACGAGACGAGCAAGTTGCTCACCTGATGGTAAGCGCTACGCCTGCCCGTAACAGACACAGCATCACCCAGAACACTGTATTGCATAATCCTGCGCGGCACTGCACTGCGTTTGTCATTCTGAGACATCGGCTCTAAAGTCTCATATGCCCAGTAATTTCGCTAGAAACAATGCCCTTCAAACCGGTACACATAAAGTTTGCACACTACTGCTTGGCGGATGAATATCTGGTAAAGGTGTGGTACTGCCCCATGGGGCCTCTTCAGCTTGCTAATCATTTAAGCTATGTCGGTTAATTTGGTTCTCCATCGGATCACCTCATGTAATATCATAACTAAAATTAATTAATCCGAATAAATTCACGTATTACAAAGCACCTACAAATAATAAACGGTCTGCTAGTTAACTCCCTAAAACTCGGGTAAACGTTAGTCGTTTGTCAAAGCATGGCAATTATATCGTTATTTATGCACCGGGGTGGCGATGCGCGGAGATTTATTTACCCCAATCTCATATTAATAACTTTATAGGAACAATGGTAGTAAAATACTGTATTGAATGATTATTTTCATGATAATACATGATATTTAACTGATGATTTGTGCCGTTTTAGGGTTCGGTACCTCAAAAAGAAAAAGGAACCCTTATAAGATCACTTTAATGACCGTTTGTCTGTCTGTCGAGACCCTTTTTCTCAGGAGCGCGTATAGTTATACTTGGGTCTACGGTCTTTTTCAGTGAAAAAATGAAACTCTTAAGTCAATGCGATGAAAAGATGTGTCTGCTTAAGTCGCATATTTCAGAAAAACAGAGCATACTACACATTCAAGTCATTGGTGCGGGGCCAGGGGTCGAACCCAGTGTCGTTGGATTGCAAAGCGCACAAACTCAACCGCTCGGCCACTATCTCTCTACGATATTTCTAGTTAATCCTATGAAAGACTAAGGAAATACAATGCCAAAATGATAGGTATAACAACTTAGTTAACGTTAAGTTATTTTTGTTTCAGGTAAGTCTAAAGCCGAAATCTTCCACTAAAGCATCTCTTAAACAAGGTAATAAGCATCTACTTTGTTAAAAAAACTTTTACCAACTTTAAAATTGCAGTGCGAACCCGCAGCGCCGTAAAATTGCTGCCAACCACAGATATAGAGCAAATAGATGCAGTAAGTTCTTATATCATACGTAAGCCCGCATTCACACGAACATTAGATTATGGTACGACAACCGTTTACCTATCGAAACTAATTACATATTTTGAAAATAAAAAAATAGCATTCTTTGAAAAAATTGCTACTTGATATGGAATTTATCTAAACCTTCTAAACCAATTAAAAATAAAAAACATAACAATAACAAAAACTAACCATTTATAAAATAGGTAATCATCTAAGTCGTTTCAGATATCACGGATTTAATATAAGGTAATGGACCTGAATACATACAAAATTTGTTGATTTAAGAGCCATCTTTTTTATTCAGTTAAAATCCTTATGAATTTAAACGTTCAAAATTACACATTCGATTAAATGCAATAGATGTTTATCTATGGTAATTATTAAGGATTATTTTGAAAGTAGTCTCCATTTTCCCGTGCCATGTACACTTGTACAGTCAAACAACTTTGTAACTTGGAAAAATGGGTTACGTAGCTCTATTTTTTAATTTTCGAATAACATAGAGGCCTTTAGTGTTAGTTTTAGTTACCCATAGTATTTCAATGTTGGGTACGAGTAACAGTTCAACTTGCATAATCTAGTCTCTGCATATCTGTGGAGCCGAACTCACTGCCCGGCAGTTAGCAAGTTTTCCAACTTCCACGGGGGCTTGCGCTGCTGTTTTATTGTTCGAAAGGATTGTGGTGGAAATAAATAATATTTAGTTGAAAACGTACAAAACGACAGTCTTTTATATAAAAATGAATGAGGAATTTAGTTTGTTTTAGTATAAACACAATATACAGCCACCAAACTAAAAATAAAATATTCTGTCAAAATTTGTTTTACAGTTCTGGGTAGGTGTTTGTAGGACCATGGTCCTCGTAGTTCCTGATTCCCTAGATACAGGGAATGCTAGTTGGCGATTAGATTTTATGTATGTAATAAAATTCCGGAACTGTATTCTCAGAGTAACTAACTTTAACTTTCAGAGTGATCAAAATGAAATTTAATAAAAATCATTACCGACATTTTGCTGACAGTTTATAAATTTGAAGTCATTTCAGTTGCCATTCAAAATTACATGCAAAAATGAAACGTAAGACTCTGTCTCAAGAAATGCAAGTTACAAAGTATATACAGTTCAAGACTAAGAGAAACTCAGGTAAATTACGCACCGAAGGCGAAGTAGTATTTAGTGGGAGCTGCCCATAAAATAAAGGTTAATGACCCCACAGCATTTGTGAGGGAAATTTTATGGTCCCTGGCACTACCCCTGTGAGTGCTGTACTTTCGGAGTTTGTAACACAGCTGTCAAAAGCTTACAAAGATGGACGGACAGAGCATCGAACACTAAAATGTTTATTTTTTTTATGAATATATTTATATCCGACTAGCGGTGATAGTGGGAGAACGTCCGCCTTCCAAGGGTAGAATTACGAGTTCAAAACCCAGTGCCGGCACGTATTAGTGTTTCTTGTGAAAATGTAATTATAGCTCTTTTCGGTGAAGGAAAAAATCGCGAGGCAATTCATAATGGCCGCGAAATATTTCAGAGACGTGATCCACCAATCTGGACCGGACCTCTGTGGTGGACAAGTAACGGTTACACAAATAATGAAATGCTAACGTAACTCAAAACAACGGTAACATAAAATATCATAATGTAACGTAAGGTAATCTAAGTTAATAACTTTTACTTCATCTTGCTTAAAAAACATCAGCATCCACATTGACTGACTCGAAACGTAAAAAAAGTTCACGAAACTCATAATACTTCATTACGAGCAATTTTCTTACAAAAATGCTGACATCAAAATTGGGTCAGCCTTCAAACGCATATTCAAGCAGGGCCGTAATGAGGGGCGAGAGTCAATGGTGAGTCGCGGAACAGGAAAATTAACCCTTAAGTGTTTCATAGGTTTTTTCTTCTCGTATTTAGGTTAGCGGACTGCGTTATGAATGAAGTTTTGTATGGGAGAAAGGCTGTTATTAATTCCTAAGTATAGTAGTGTCGACGGATCCAGACAAACGTGAAGTCAGGCTTTCGGAAAGTTTGCGAATTCACAGTCACGAAGAAACGTTTTAGGTTGCCTTTTTCTCAATATGTGGGAAATCTTGGCGGTGCTACTCACATCCTCCATTCTTCTCTTGGCGACGATCAATGTAACTTGATCAAAACGTTTAGGGCAGTCAAAATTATATTCCTGCGCCTATTAGACTCATTTATGTCTAGTAAATATAAAGTGAGTTGTAGTGGGAGACTTCTTCTGCAAAAGACCGCCTGGGGCAGTACCACACTTTTGCCAGATATTCATCCGCCAAGCAGTAGTGTGCAAACATTACTGTGTTCCGGTTTGAGGGGCACTGTTTCAAGCGAAATTACTAGGCATAGGATACTTTAGAGCCGATGTCTCAGGGTGACGAGCGCACTGCAGTGCCGCGCAGGAGTATGCAATGCAGGGTTCTGGGTGGTGCTGTAATTGTTATGGGCAAGCGTAGCGTAGGCGTAGGTAACCTACTAGTCTAAACAGTATTAGCTAACGATACTAGAATAAACTATTCAATATTAACTATTTTTCAAATAAAATCACAACGGTGCAGTGTGGTTTGCTGAATGCAGCCAAAATTTACGATGCAAACAAAATTTCCCCCGTTTAGCTGCAGCTAAAATTCTCCGTACAAAAATCTAGAAATTGTCACAGCAAATAGGCGGGAATGTCGCCAGAAATATGAACCGCGAAGATTTGTGCGCTACCTCGAGCTATGAACCTATGAAAATGGAGGACGTCACAACGCCCCATTAACAAAAGTGAAGCTAGCATCTACTGCGCGTGTGTGTGTGTGTGTGTACGGGAGGAAAGGGGTCTTGTAACAACAGATTTCCTCCTTTCGAAAAGAAATGGTAAATATCAATTATTACTATAAAGTTGCTTTTAAAGTTAAATTAAATTAAACTACAATAGTGAAAATAAAAAGGCGTCACGATCACATTATAGATCCTACTAGGATTGCCGGCTTCTAGTGAATTAGCATATCATGCGTGACGTCATCAGCTTTATTACAATTGAAAATAATTAAAATTTCAATCAGCATGGTGAGATTGTATGCGTGATGTCTGTGCATACGATCGAACAGGCATATTCTACGTGCTTCACTATCGCCTCTAACGTCGTGGTGTCGTTATCATTTATAGGTCTATGCCTCGAGCTAGCTCGAGCTTCTATAAACTGCAAGTGCCAGAATATATTGACGATAAACAACAAGGAAAGAATATACCAAACCAACTTGAGTTCTAGAACTACGAAAGTACAGTTGAAAATACATTCGGTGTTTAACTTAAATAATATAAGTTCGAGAATATGTTTTCAGACAAATTTCCAGTGCTTCTTCGTGAACACACAGTAGATATGCGGCAGCTTTCAGTTTCAGTTTGGCTGCAGAAATGTTTTTTTTCGACTAAATTCACTTTTTTGTGGTGTAATTGGAGTGGTTTACATAACATAATAACAAGTTACAATCACATACATAGATCCGCTTACCTGTATCTAGATAGTTCTTGGAACTAAAAACCAAGTTCAAATGGACTTACTAATTAACACCACTCAAAAGTCACAGGTAAGTAAAATACACCTTTCAATTACTTAACATAGATTTTTCTAGATATTTTGATTCATAATCCAAACTATGTTACTTAACCAATTTTGATAAAATTTCTATGGGATCAATCTGAAAATATAGGAATTCAAAACCTCCCCCTTTTTTGAACGTGGCCCACGGTTCAGAAAGCTTCTACACTCAAAAAAAACATCAGTGGATTACGCAGGGCGGGAATCGAACCCGCAATACATTACAGTCTAGTCATTCGCTAACTCTCGTTACGGACACTGTCTCAGGGTCAAGCGTGTTTGTCGTGGAAGCGCAATCGCGAGCCCGCGTCCACCCCAACATGCGGAGAGGAGAACATCCCGGGGTTTTTAGTGGGTAAACCCCGTCAGGCGCGTCGCAGGACGCGAGCTGGCGGGGGAGCCCCACATAACCATCCGGCCTCCCCCCGAGGCCGAGGTATGCTAAGGTCATTCCCCCGGGTTAAAAAAAAAAATAAAAAAAAAGGGGCAAGCGTGTTTAGTATAGAATAAACATTCTTATAGGTACAGAAGAGTGATTCCAAATCACAATGCCTACACTTACCCTCACCAACACTATGAGCAAAAAAGCTCAACCCCAGAATCGTTTATTAGCGCAAGTAATAAGAAAACTTGAGAAGAATCTTCGCGAATTTGCATTTTATCAGCTCAAGAACACAACTTACTCGGGACGGGTTAAATAGAGATGGAGCCAAGAGGTTTTGCATTAATTATTGTAGAGCAGTTACTTGGGTTTCATGTCGTCTGCATGATTTTTAATCAGACAATATTTTCATAAATGCAATAAAATTGTTTATTTGCAAGAATACATGTAAGATTATAGTGCATGGAATTAGTCTCCCAAATGTCGTGTATGTGGTTTTTATTTTTCAAAATAATTTGTATATTTACCACATATCTACCCGAGAATTATTTCGGAGGTAGGTACGTATGTTATCCACCAATCCAGACAGAGCCCCCGTAGTAGATTATGGCCTAACCCTCCTCACGAAAGTGAGGGGAGGCCCGTGCTCAGCAGTGGGACGTTATGGGTTGATTATGATGATGATGATGACGAATTTAAACGTTTTCTAATACGTGCAATGTCTAATTCATCAACCCAAAAAGCCATCAAACCATACTGTGTCAGCATATTTTTGTTCTATAATGTCACTCTGCTGAGAATATATTAAATTAATAAAAAAAACCTATTAATGAACACCACAAGATTGGTGTAAGCGACACGAATCGCTTTAGTATAAGAATCCTTTATTGTTTAGGGAAACCTTTTTAGTTTGAAAGACTTTATTTTTGAAATTAGAAAAAAGAAGATAATCAAAAAAGGCTTTTTTTCTCACGTAGTTTTAGTTGTTGTTTTATTTTCGCCAAACTAACTTATTTTCTGATTATACAATTAGGAAAACCTTTCTAAAATAGTATAAAAGCCACCGCAAAGCGAGACTCGGGGCATTTGTCGGGTGTCTCTCGTCGTGGCAACATCGCTTAAGGACTGTACAGTGAGATATTTGTGTTTATTTTAGTGCTTCATAATTATTCTGTGTAAACTTGATTGTAACGATAATCACTAGGTTCCTACCCACATATTTAATTTTTTTGAGATTGTTTACCAAAATTATAAATCGAATATTATGTGATCTTGTGTTTGTTTTTTTTTAATTATTTCTGGGAGTGATTCCTAAATTCAGAAGTGGGATAAAGAACTTTACATCACGACCATCCAAGGAACAAATTGGTTATCGTTGTTTTGTTTACATTTCTTTTTACATAACCTCTGTGTTATTATTCTATTGTTGTTCTGTGTTATTATTGTTTGTGTGGAATAATCATGCCTAAGAGATCAAATCGTCATCGATCAAAGACGAGGAGTAGATCCCCGCACACTGGAGAGAGGTTAACACCTGCGCGTGATTACCCACGTGCAAGTTTAAGTAGATCACGTGATAGGTCGCGTAGATCGCAAGGTTTGACTCGTGGGTCACACGACGCGTCTCGAAACTGCTCACGTGACAGATCGACTCGCAGGTCTCGTAATCGAAGCCCTAATTTTGAGGGTAGTTCGCACAAACATCTCAATCATTACTGTGAACCAAGGCGCGAGCAAGGAACGTCACGTAGACCGGCCTCCCGGCCTAGAACACCACCTCGTGCGCATTCTGGTGGCGACAACGTGTTGCAAAGCACATTAGACAAAATTTTAACGCGTTTAGATGTTATTGAAAATTTCAATGTTAGTCTCGTACCCACATCTCGTAGAAGTGATGAACCTGAAGGCGGTGCTTTGCAAGGCGTGTCAGCTGCTAGCAATGTGGCGGGTAGCAGCACAAACCTACCGTTGTATGTAGATAGCACAGCCACCTTAAGCGATGGTCCACTTCTATTGCCAGTGGACAACTCCAAGGGTCCCCCTTCCACTCGCGATCATGTCCCAGCGGTCGATAGTCCTAACACCAAGTCAGACTCATCAGTCAACGTGTTGGCGGAAGCTATTAAATCGCTACAAACAATTAAATCGCGCGATTACTATGTATCCAACTTCGATCCGACCCTACACAACATTGACTTATGGTGCTCGGAAGTAGACCGCGCGATGACTACCAACCATTGGAGTGATCAAGAGTGTTTGTCTCGGGTAGCTTCATGCCTAAAAGGTGACGCTAAGGTTTGGCTAAACGAATGGGTCACCAATGATCGTACATGGTCGAATTTTAAAATCGAATTTAAGCCACTTTGCCCTCGGAGATTGGACTACGCTAATATTTTGTTCGATACGATGAAAACGACATCCGACAAATTCACTACGTATGCCGAATATGCTAGGCGTACCTTGCTACGTTTACGAATTGTTAAGGGACTATCTGATGAGCTCAGGACACTTATTGTAATACGCGGAATAGATAACCCTCAGATTAGAGCCGCAGCAGCTAATGCGAACTTGGCAGCCGGAGACTTGGTCTCTTTTCTTTCGATTTACACTAAGCCGAACTGCGAGAAGGTTAGTTCACACTCAAAACCAAAATACAAAGACACCAGCAAACAAGCACAAGGATGTTACAATTGTGGTAAACGTGGTCACTTTGGACGCCATTGCAACAGTAAGAAACAGTCTAGCACTACTAATACTCCAAGTGTGCCCATTACTCCTGCTGCCAAGCCCGCAATAACTTGTACATTTTGTAAAAAGAGAGGTCACATAGAAGACGAGTGCTTTGCCAAAGAACGCTCCAATCAGAGGAACCAGCGAAATGTAAACCTGTGCGCCCCTGAAAATTTCAATAACAGAGACGTAGTTCCTGCAGTAGTTCAGGGTATACCGCTGGACGTGCTTATTGATAGTGGCGCTCACAACATTTCGCTGATTTCTTCTGATGTTCTGAAGCACCTCTCATGTCAGCCCAAAAGTACACGGCGTACTTTAAAAGGTATTAGCGAACACGAAATAGTGGCTAGCTCTTATGTCACCGTCACAATTGAACTAAGCAATATCTCTCTAGAAGCTGACCTAGTCGTAGTGCCGTCATCTTGCATGAATACCTCAATAATCATAGGTACCGATATTCTGAACCGCGATGGCGTTACGTACGTACGCACCAAAGATAGACAATACATCACCCGTGCAGTTGGTGATACCCATGGTCCCGTTAACCATGTACAGGTTCTTGATCATTCCGCAGTTAAGACTCCTTTGCAAGGAAGTAGTTTAGCAGCACTTATGCTCGTGCTGTCGGTATTCGCAAGCTTCCTCATTTCTGGCACAGCAACCAAGACAGCCTGCATCGCCTACCTAACCAGGAAGGGAGTTCAATTCCACTGGGGTCTTGAACAGGAGCAGGTACGGCAAGACCTGATAACGTGTCTCACCACCGAGCCTGTCTTAACTATTTTCAAGCCCGAACTTCCAACAGAAGTTCATACTGACGCAAGCAGCGCGGGTTACGGAGCCGTACTTCTGCAGACACACACCGACGGCAATAAGCATGTTGTGGCATACTTCAGCAAGGTCACTCAGGGGGCAGAGAGTAGATACCACAGCTACGAGCTGGAAACACTAGCGGTAGTAAGGGCACTATAGCAATTCTGCCACTACCTGGTAGGCATCCAATTTAAAGTGGTCACCGACTGCAACGCCCTTAAGTCTTGCCAAATGGCCGGTATGAACTCAACGGCGGAATGGGAAAGACAACCCAAGCCATTGCTCAATATATGGTTCCGTGGAAAGGAGAGTGGTGCCCCGAAACGTGTGCCACGTTCTTCGAGGGTAAGGTCCCGAACCACCTAATAACTTGTTGTTTTCTTTTGATGACTGTTTTCAGTAGCGAACGCAACGACTGTTACTGAACGTCGCCTGAGAAGGGCAGTGGCACTGGCCAGCGTAAGTCACCGCCAGTGTCAGTCATCAGCCGCTCCAGTTGCAGCGGTAGCAGTTGTCAAACGGCCACTCACCAGCGTTTGTTCGCACCCCGACGGCCACTCACCAGCGTTCGTTCGCACCCCGACGTTCGTTCGTCAGCGTTTGTTCGCACCCCGACGTTCGTTCGTCAGCGTTTGTTCGCACCCCGACGTTCGTTCGTCAGCGTTTGTTCGCACCCCGACGTTCGTTCGTCAGCGTTTGTTCGCACCCCGACGTTCGTTCGTCAGCGTTTGTTCGCACCCCGACGTTCGTTCGTCAGCGTTTGTTCGCACCCCGACGTTCGTTCGTCAGCGTTTGTTCGCACCCCGACGTTCGTTCGTCAGCGTTTGTTCGCACCCCGACGGCCACTCACCAGCGTTCGTTCGCACCCCGACGTTCGTTCGTCAGCGTTTGTTCGCACCCCGACGACCATTCACCAGCGTTCGTTCGCACCCCGACGGTCGTTCATCAGCGTTCGCTCGCAACCCGGCGTTTGTTCGCCCATCAATGGCGTGTGTTCGCCCAACGTTGGTAATGAAACAATGGTGTAAGATAGTTGGGACGCCTCCGATCTTACATCTTTGTTATTTTATTCTCGCATGCCCTTTATGAGATATCTTAAGAACGTTTGAAACTTCGAACCTTATAACTAATGCAAACAATGGTTTTCAGAGAAGACTAATGCTCATAATTATGACCCTGAGGACCAACAAGTCTTAGACGCTGTAGCAGGCCCATCTATGCCGACGCTGGACGATGCCAGCTCAACAGGACGTGAGAATGAAGAGGTTCACCAGGACCAACATTAAAGTGACCTGGTCGAGGACGAACCAGACGTCAGGAGAGGCCGAATTAGGAAAACCTTTCTAAAATAGTATAAAAGCCACCGCAAAGCGAGACTCGGGGCATTTGTCGGGTGTCTCTCGTCGTGGCAACATCGCTTAAGGACTGTACAGTGAGATATTTGTGTTTATTTTAGTGCTTCATAATTATTCTGTGTAAACTTGATTGTAACGATAATCACTAGGTTCCTACCCACATATTTAATTTTTTTGAGATTGTTTACCAAAATTATAAATCGAATATTATGTGATCTTGTGTTTGTTTTTTTTTAATTATTTCTGGGAGTGATTCCTAAATATACATATTTTACTTCCTGAATAACTTGTTTTTCATTCGAGAGAGACCCGACAATTGGCTTAGAAGGGCTGTAAAAAGAATTTAAAAAACAACTGATTAATTTCTGGTTCCCTCATGCACAATGCCGAGCCTCACCTTCGCCGAGCACCGTCTTATGATAACAATTTTCCTTCCTTTTTTATCTCGAGCTTTTTTATATTATTACGGCGACAACTAGAGGGGCGGCCGCGATTTCCCGGAGTCCGGAAAAAAGTCCGGATTCGTTCGCTGCTCGCTAGAGATCGCGTAAATGAAATCTGCTCTTTATTGTTTCGTTTTATTGGATTGCATGTTTTTTTTTATTTGGTGGAAAAGGTTACTAAGGCAATAAGCAAGTTGATTTTATTATTTTACTTTGGTAATCTAAACACAGTAATATTCTTACAAAATATTTTAAATACCTACCTACGTACATTTTGGTTTTCAAAACAATATCTAGGTACATTAAATTAGGACTTACCTACTTACCAACTTGAAAAAAAAATAGCGCCAGTGCCTATGTTGTATCAAATACGAGTGCTTTTCGATATTTAAATTTAACCTTTAAATCTATGGGGATGCATATCGGTTTTATAAACACTTGTACAACTAGCTGGACCTCGCAGTTTCACCCGGGTCGAGTATTATCCCATAGAAACAGTTAATTTTTACAAGATAAAAAGTATTCTGTGTGTTAATCCAGCAAATAAGCTATCTGTGTACCTAATTTCATTTAAATTAGTTTGGTAGTTTTTGCGTGAAAGAGTAACAAACATCCGTCCATCGTCACAAACTTTCACACTTATAATATCGGTTTCACCCGCGTAGTTTCCGTACCCGTAAGAATACGGAGATAAAATATAGCCTATGTTACTCGCTGATAATGTAGATAGATAGATAGATAAACTCTTTATTGAAACACCACAAAACAAAGAATACTTAAAACTAGAACAAAACAAATTTTACAATTAGTGTCACAATGGGCGGTCTTATCGCTCAGAGCGATCTCTTCCAGACAACCATGCACGGAGAGGAGTAATTAAGACATCGGACGGTGGCTTTCTTTATATACATAGAATAAATAAATAGATACATATACACAAAATAAACTAATAATGTAGCTTTTAATTGGTGAAAGAAATTTTAAAATCGGTTTAGTAGTTTAGGCGTGAAAGCGTTACACACAAACAAACTCACATTCGCATTTATAATATTAGTATGGGATTGGATTAGTAAGAAGTAGGATAGTAGAAGAACTAAAGTGGAAGACATCGGATCCCGTATAATTAAACTCAAGTGGCGATGGGCAGGACACTTGGCAAGATGTGGCGATGGCAGGTGGAGTAAGTCCCTGACAGAATGGTGGCCACGTGTGGGTAAGCGCAGCCGCGGAAGACCGATACAACGGTGGGTCGACGACATAAAAATGTTGTTGGGTAATGCATGGACCAGATCGGCCCAAAGCCGGGATGAATGGCGTAAGAGGGAGGAGGCTTATGCCCTGCAGTGGGTTGGATGAGCTGCATATGATGAGGATAGTAGGAATGCCACTAACCAGTCTACTTGTTAAAAACCAATTAGGGGTCGTATTCTCAAATTGCCCGACAAACCGTCACCAGCTACAGTTGCATCAAAAACCGAAAATTATGTAACTGTTGAAATTTTAATGAGCGTCATAAACCACCCTCGTTAGGTAGGCTTACAGGGGAGCGCTGGAGGGGCGCGGAAGGGTTTCCGCTCCAGTTATCGTGTGAAAACTTTCACCCAATCCGATTTACCTGAGTTAATTACGTTTTCGACTATTAAAGCTTAATATGAGTACGGCGGGCATTGGTCGTGGTGAAATATTTAACTTGTCACTAATGTAAAATAGAGTAAAGTTTCAGTAGTGTCAGGTCACTGTGAGTTGGCATAGTAATTGACGCAAGACGTATAAAATGTAACTTGGCTCATTCCTCTATCGTATTGTTTGCTGCATTAATTTTCTCTCGTCAGTCTTTGCCAATCTATTTTCCACTCAATTCACAAGGCAAGACCTTAAATTGGCTATTGAAAATAAACTTGACGTTCCATAAGTTTGTGTCAATCCAAAAAGATGCACCCTTTTATGACATGAGTGTTAAAAAAAACATATTTGGCAGGCATGGAAAATCTTTATAAATTGTTTCCTAACGAGTCACCGAAAAAATATTCGACAGAGCCATCGCCCCAATCTTATTTCACACAACAATGTTGTAACAAAACAAAATGTGACAGACAATTTCGCACTGTAATATTTCGGAATTACACGACCAATTTCCCTCTCCCCGACTAATCCTCCGAAATTCGTACGTGAAATATCAGAAGTTGTCGCGATCTTAGCGCCCGATCCGGTTTAGACCGGAGGAGACGTGTCAATTATCGAGCGTTACGAATTCATTACGGGGCTTGGGAGTTTGCGAGCGCCTTGAGAATAGGCACCTCAGTAGTGTTTTGGTTTATTGTTAAAGCGAAGTTTGTTTAATAACAGCTTCAGGCACATCTTAGTGCTAAGTTTGTGTAAGCATTTAATATCTCGAGCTCTCTTTCTGAGAAGGATAGAGTTTCAAGACAGTTTGTTAGTTTATTCACGATTCATGGATTTTAGTTAATCATTATTGATGAATATTAGAATAAAAACTAAAACAAAGAAAAATGATTAAGAAAAAAATATTGCGTTGTATTGTATTGATGGTCTGAAAATTCTTTCAGTAATTGAAAGCACACTATTTATTTAATACAAGACAACACAGATTAAATAACACACAAATACACACATACAGAAATGATAACCACTGTGCCCAATGTGCTCCACCAAGCACCTATTACTAGGGCTCTTCGATTGTTGAATCGAATCTGCGCTGAGCACAGCGAGCTGGACATCTTTACATGTTCTTTAGTGACATTTACAGATGTTGCCCTTAAATGTGTTAGTTCTTAGTTATATGTAAGTACGGTGTCGCTTTAAAAACACCTGTTAAGGCACTGTATATTGCAATAAATAAATAAATAAATAAAGATAACAGACTAAATAGCTAGTACAAAATGGTATACTTAATGCTAAGATCATTTTTTACTTGTCAATGACCCATAGTGGTCATACATCACTATCCTAGTGATAGCGTCTTTTTTGCCATAAAAATTGTCAATTTTCTGCAGAAACTGCGGGGCGCTGTCGTGATGAAAAAAAGCAGCTAAATCGGTTCCAAAATTCGGTCTTATTTGTTTCACAAAGCATCCCCAAAAATTCAATTGACACCATACTTTTAAAGCAATTAACAACAGTCTCAAACACATTCTCCATCTCTCACCACACCCGGAAACAGGTAGCATCGTGAATTTAATTTCACTGACCGTATATTTTAAAACGCCCTGCAGTGTTCTCACTACATTTATGAGGGGTATATATTGCGGTTCCTTAATGTAACCATTGTTTTATAACCCTCATTATGGGCCTAGTGTGAATTAATTTCGTTGGAATCTTAGCATATTGCTCTTGAGATATATTGCAGGGTCTTAATTGAAAGTCGAAACGATAAAATTTTCATTAGATTGTTGAAGGGGGAATTATGCGTGTTGAGAAAGTGCGTTTTATGTAATGGGATTTTTTATCTATAGGTGCCTATTCTGGATCTATGGGAAAGTAAGGTACAGTATTATTTTTGGAGACGGAATGTTAATCGTGTATTACTCGTAATTTTTTTTAAATTATCGATAATATCAATTTCTGGGGTTCGTACGTCTGCCCATAACAATTACAGTGGCACCCAGAACTTTTTATTGCATAATCTTATGCGGCACTGCACTGCGCTCGTCACCCTGAGACATCAGTTCTATAGTCTCATACGCATAGCAATTAATCACTTGATCACTAAATATTATCACTGTATAGTTGAATTTTTCACAATTGTATGAGCCTACGTTAAAATTTTAAACGTTTATTCCACAAACATAATTTACATTCCAAAACCGAACGCGCCAAAGAACATATTCGCAAAAGCGGCAACCCACTCCAGACCTACATTTATTACCTACAAGCACCGTTCACATTCAAAGAGTTCGAGAAATAAATCGCAATTGTCTGAAGGAATAGGCAAGGAATAGTGAAGGAACGATAAATTGGATAAAGCAGCAATATTGCCGTGCGCCGCCCGCGTAATAGGCAATTTTCGACATCCAATCTGGTACAATGGTGTTCTTTGCCTATTTAAATATTTCGGTTGGGAAGATGGACCGTTACGTCTGCTAAGTGATCGCCGATTTTCGACTTAATTCTTGGACTTTTCCTTTTTGAATTGCGTGGTTGAATAAGTCTGCATCCCTCAGATGTTTGGTTAAGTTTACCTAAAGTTTGGCATTAGACGAGCCGTACAAAAATGTTTTTAGTTTTTTCTTAATCCACATGTGTCCAACTCTGATGTATTAAGTCAAGAGTGAACAGGTATCTTCTCATCTTCCGCTGGTTACCTTAGGTTCTTCTCTCCTTTTGTTTCAATCGTTTTCTTAATTTAAATCTTTTTGTAGTGCATTAAGGAGGTTTCAATTCTGTTCTATCTTTTTGGTAAACATGATCAATCTTCAACCACATCGCCAGCATAAAAAATGTAGATTATTGTATTAAAAATTATATTCAAAACCACATGTCCCGGAAGAACGGCATGCTTCACTATTCGTACTTTTTCTCATTACACCGACCGACCGAACATTGCCATGCCGCGCTGTAAACAAAACCATCGCAGTGCTAAAACCCATTCCAGTGCTAAAATCCATTCTCGCTTCGTGTCTGCCGCCTGCATTGTCTGAAATTAATTTTCCTGTTCCGTCGAATGCGTCTTTTATGAGATAGTGAGACAAAAGTGAGGAGGATTGCAAAGAAAAAAACGAAAGTGGGGTGACCGGGCGAGCCCAGCGGTTATTAGGAGCGATTTAATTTGTCGGCTTTGTCAACCGCAATTGTCAGATTTGGGTAATTGCACCTCGTTTTGGTCTGAGGTTTGTCATTTACGTGAATAAAAAGAGGTTAGAATGGGTTTAACCTTTGAAAGTGGGATGTTTTTTTGTACGGTGACAGTTAAAGGTTAAGTAGGTTTTGCATTCATTTGTTTTTCGTAGTATCTTAAGAAAGGTTGTGTATTTATTTTTTGGTATTTAAAGATATGGTTCTTGCAGGCTTGGTGTTTAATTTTTATTTGAAATTAAGATCATTTTCTTGGTATTGTTATTGTAGATGTTTAATAAGAAAGTTCTAATATACAGTGAGGCAAAAAGGAGGGTTTCAAAGAAAGGAAAAATGTGGGGAAGGGATGTCCTTGTTGAGTGGGATTAATTATTAATTTGTGTGAGGATGTTTCAATTGTCGCGCTACGATGTTACAGATAAACATTTAACTTTTTGCTTGGATGTTATCTCTACAAATGAAAGATACTTAGCACTGTAACAGTTTAAGTTATTATTTGGTTGTGACTAACACTAGTATTCTATTCTACCCGGGGATCAAATCCGTGTGAGTGCCAACCCAAAAACAATATAATTATTTATCATGCCTACGCGTAAAAAGTGAACGCGCTTTTGTGTGAACATATGACATTGATTCACTAGAGAATTGAAAGATACTTGCTTTTCTCAATGGAAACACTCAAAATGGCATAAGATATTGAAGTTTGACAAATAGTCCAAATAACTCCGGTTCGTTCTATAAATTTCTATCGTCTGAGAATGATATTTCAAGAAGTCACGACTATATTAGATTTTGAAATATCTCAAAAATATGATTGCTATTATTTAGAATTGCGGCAACTGCTTAGCACGGATCTCGGCTCACTTTCGTGAGAAGGATTAGGCCATAATCCACTACGGGGCCTGATCTGGATCGGTGGATCACATACCATACAAACAATTGTCCGATATGTGGAATTTCTCGCGGTGTTTTCCTTTAAAGCGTGTGATAATTATACACGCAACATGCTTTTAGAACAAACACATTCATATACGTGCCTGCATTGGGATTTGAACTCGCAACCCTCAGCGTGACAGGCGCAGATTCCCACTAAGATATTCGTTGAATAAAATATTGTAAAATTAATACAGTTTCTGCAAAATCTTGTAATCCTTCCCAAAAGCGTTCGTCTTTACATAATAAACGAGCTGACAAGAATTGTCTGTTGGTAGGTACTGCATTTTTTCACCACCTGCGGTGGCAGGGACACGGTAAAACACTTAGGTGCTCCTCTTGAGAGGTTTGGAGCATTGCGGTTATGACTGGAATTGTCTTGGATTTTCTCGAATGTATCGTATTTTGAGGTTTCATGGAATTTTTAATCTATCGATTACGAATAGAATCGATGATATAGTTGTTATTATGCCTCAGGGCCAATAACCAATTTATATTTGAAATTTCATTAAATATTATGTTTTATCAATAGAACAAAACAAACAAAAACGGATTGCTAACCTAAAAATTAAATATTTGGAATTACATGTCTTGTGTAAAAAAAATCGCACTTTTTTATGATTATTATATTTATAATTTTTTATTGGGCATCTAACCAGGCGAAATAACATAATAGTAATTAATATATTAGACTCCATTTCTTTATTTTGATTTAATCAGCATTAACAATTTGACAAGTTAGTAACAGATCAGATAATTATTATCAAAATTCTAATATCCAAACACAATAATAAAAATTGTGGATCAGTTATTCTCAAATAATATTTTCTTAGTCATCATCAACCCATAACGTCCCACTGGGGTGCGGGCGAGGTAACCTCCACGAGTGTCCAGCTGTTGTTCGTCCCTCTTGGTGCGTTGCATCCGGAGGGAAGGGCAGCAGCTGGGACGGTGCACCCTGGGGTTCGGTCAGCAATTTTCCTAAGGGAATTGGTGGCCGTAGCAAATAACCTGGCAGGAAGAGGTCCTTCGCGTGTCCCCCTGATCAGCAGGGGGCACAGTGAAGGACCACAACGGGGACTTTTGGGCCGCGGATCGGGGGGTCCAACGCCCAAGTCAGAAGTCCCGAGCTAAGGTGCGGCCCGTGTGTTCCGGGACGCACCCAACGGAGAAAGAGGCCCAAGCCTCACGTGCCGAGCCCGAGAGGGCACCCGCAGAGGTGGTCACGGAAGCGCCATTCGTACCCGTGGCCACCTCCACAATGCGGAGAGGAGAACACCCCGGGGTTTTAGTGGGTAAACCCCGTCAGACCGCGTTCCGGCGGGGTGAGTCCCACATACCCCCCCCCCCCCCCCCCCCCCCCCCCCCCAATGCCTAATGCATTTCCCCGGGAAAAAAATAAAATAATATAACGTCCTACTGCTGGGCACGGGTCTCACCTCACTTTTGTGAGGAGGGTTAGGCCATAATCCACCAATGTTATCCACCAATTTTCTTAATAATCTCAAGTAATTGATAAAGTTATTTTTGTTATTCAAACAGCCGGAAGCGCTTGATTTGATTAATTAAGTTAATTTTACGTTAAATTTAGTTTACTGTCGAAGAAAGTTGAATTGAATAGTTGTTTTAAATTTAAACTCGCTCAGTTCTGCAGCTAATATTGTTTTGCTGGAAAAGGGTTTATTTACTTTTTTAATTTAATATTGTTACCATTATAAATTCTATGCTGTTTTGTATTATAATTTAAATTTATATTTTCGATATGCGAATATTAATTTATATAGCATATTGTCATCACCTATAATTAGTATGGGGTTATATTACATATTTGTATTTTGATGACAAAATGTACATTATGGAAGGTGATTGCTAAATATTATGTAATAATGCATTCAGTGGTCTTGACACCACGCCTCATGAAACCCAATTTTCTTAAATTTTAAGGTTAAGGTTAAGTTAGTTTTATTTTGGTTCCACCACGCATGGACCCTACACAGCCTATTTGGTCTGGAGTTCCAGAAACCTGTAGAGGGTATCGGGGAGTTGGTTTACTGCTTTCCGCTGGGACCGTAGCATGTGGATAGATGTAGTCTTTACCTATCCCAATGGAAAAAAAGGCGTGACTTATGTATTTATATATGCAGTTTTAGTATCGTATTAAATTTTTTATAATGTTGAACTTTTCAAATCATTATCATTATCATCAACCCATATCGTCTCACTGCTGGACACGGGTCTCCCCTCACTTTCGTGAGGAGGTTTAGGCCATAATCCACCACGGGGGCCAGATACGGATTGGTGGATCACTTATACTTACCTCCGAAATAATTTTTCATATAAATTAATTAATTAAATTACCAAAAGCTGAGTTTAAATTAAGGCGTAGCGCTTACCACCAGGCGAACGACTTGCTCTCGTTACTCAGATATATAAACAAGAATAAAAATAATACATGGAAATGTATAGATTCGCAAAGCTATCCACTGCGTTCTACAACGCCGTGGTTGGTTCCCAAATATACGCATTTTATTTTGATTTATTGCTAATTTTTGAAAAGAGAAAAAGAAAAAAATGATATTTTAATGTAAAATATTATCTTCCAATCGCAAACTTAACAACAGTAGAACACTTGTGTAATTTGGCAGTACCTACCCTGATAGAATTCCAATTAACACTTGGACTTCAATTAAATCTATTGTTTCAATCAATTACTGGGTGAAATAGAAATTTCACCAATTAGATTTTAGGAGCACGTTCTGAAAACACGAGCCGTGCCAAAGAACAGCGTGGTATAGAAGGGGGGAATTAGAGGCCGCGATTTGCTGCACGACTTACCCCAGTCGCCATATTAACATAGATAAATAGATAAACTCTTTATTGAAATACCATAGAACAAAGGAAACTGAAGAATAAGTTTTACAATAGGTGATTGTAATATAATCGTCTTGAAATGTATTTTTTTAATAAAGTATATTTTTTTTTGGTTTGAGTCCTATTTGTTTGTAGTAGATTAACTTTTTTCTAAAACCTGACTTATAGTTTTCTAGAGTATGATCTGTATCTAGATAATCAGAAACCATGGTCCTACCAACATCTAGACTTGGAGCAAATACCAGTTCATGCAATATTTGCCCCGTGCGGAAATCGAACTCGCAACCCGCGCTTCGAAGTACACGAAGTTACGGCCTTCGTGCCGTTATTTTTCAAAGAATGTCAACCCGAACTTGACGAACGAATGACCTTTCTTTTAGTATTGAATTTAAGTTTCATTTTAAGATATCATAAAGCTCTTTAGCACCTAATTTAAGTATTTGAAATATTGTATTGCAGTAAAGTATGCAATCTTACAAACTCACAAGTGAATTAAACTTTCCCATATATTAAAGGTAAAACAAATTCCCGGCACCTCCACTGAAATCCTTAATTGGCATGAGAAAGGAAAACGTCGGGAATATGCCCAAAATGATTAAGATATTATAAAATCGCTGCGTCGAAAGGCAGCCTAACCATTAAGGGTGCAGATAACATCGAGCGGTGCTAATATTAATTTTGCTCTTCACCACGAGGCGCGGCACGAGCTGGAGAGTTCAGTGGAAGTCAACCCTTATGCTTAATAAATACCGAAGGTATAAGCTGTAAGTTAATGTTCAAGCGAATAATAAAGGCTTTTTATAGAAAATGTATTGTATATTTACAGACAAGCTGTTATAAAATACTCGGTACTCTAAGCGGTTCGCATGCGCCGTTGTTTCTGTCATTTTACTTAATAAATCAGTCTTCATTTACTAAGTAATTTGATACAACGGATTCGGGTGGTTTTATTTACGCAGCTCTTATCATTATCATCTCTTCCCGGACTATCATCCCTTAGTGTAGGGACTTTCAACCTCTACACTAAGATTAAAATGAGCCCACACACTAACAATCTACTATTAGTTACTAAGGAGTTCTGTTATTTACCTACCGTATCAGTCATAGGATGAGCATAAGAAAATACAATTCACTTGAACAACGTGAACTGAACGTGAGTTCAAATCCCAGTGCGGGCACGCACCAATGTGTTTCTGTAAAACATATGTACGTAATTATCACTCGCTTTTCGGTGAAGGAGAACATCGTGAGGAAACCCACATACCTACCCGAGAATTATTTCGGAGGTAGGTATATGATCCACCAATCCGGATCTGGCCCTCGTTGTAGATTATGGCCTAATCCTCTTCACGGAAGTGAGGGGAGACCCGTGCCCAGCAGTGGGACGTTATGGGTTGTTGATGAACGTGAACTGACACTAAGTCTTTTCAATATTGACTTGGGAGATTAAACCTAAAGAATATCCAGACATCTAACCATTTAGACATTATTAATACAATTAATTAATTAAAAAAAATCTTTAAATTTAAAGAATAATGTTCAACAAACACACAGAAAAAGGAAACAACGACATAAAATATATCAAGACCTACTTATATTTGTTGTTACAACTGTTCTGTAGTCAAAGTTTTGGACACTGCTATGTTACAAGCGCTTACTATTAAGCGAAGACCTGAAATTTCCCTCACTTGTATTGTGCAAATAATATCTAAAATTCCCCCAATCCAAACAATCCACCTGCCATTAATTACAGCCAAGAGCAATAAAGACGCGAGAGCCGACAATTGAACTCTTCACCGCCTCGCCTCGCCTTACCTCGCCTCGCACTAGAGTGCAGAATTAATATTGCCCTTCATATTAAATACGCTATTAACCCACGATTTCGGAAGAAACTTATCCTATCCTTAAATCGTGTAACTTGTAAGTCTTGGGATTTAGCGAATCCAAAATGTATCAATTTGGAGTGTCCAACGAATTCAGAACTGACAAAATCGCCGCAGTTTAGATAGCTAATCCTATCACTTTGATGTTTAACTAAAATTCTGACGCATCTAAAGACACAAAAGAAGATAATATCATAAATATTACACAACTAGCTGCGCCCCGCGGTTTCACCCGCGTAGTTCCTGTTCCCGCGGGAATATGGGGATAAAAATAGCCTATGTTACTCGCTGTCAATGTTGCTTTCATACAAACTTTCATTCCCTATTTCAAACCCTTACAATTCTTTTATCGTATTAAAAAGTACCCTATGTCCTTTCTCAGGCTCTAGACTATCTCTGTACCAAATTTCATTTCAATCGGTTTAGTAGTTTAGGCGTGAAAGAGCAACAGACAGACAGAGTTACTTTCGCATTTATAATATAGGTAAGGATAGCTGCACCCCGCGGTTTCACTCGCGTCTCACGGGAATATACTATCGGGATAAAAAGTACTCTATTACTTAATCCTGGTTATAAACTATCTGTGTTCTAAATTTCATTCGAATCCGTTCTGTAGTTTTTGCGTGAAAGAGGAACAAACATCCATCCATCCATTCTCAAAAACTTTCGCATTTATAATATTAGTAGGATAACCAATCCTTATTTCAGCAACTAACAAGCAAATTTTTCAACAAATCACAACAGCGACTGTTGTCTAAACTCTTCCTTTGTGTCACCCCAAAACGTAGCAACTTCCAAACTCCCTTCACTATGAAATTTCGCCAAAATTGGCGTCAGAGCTGAGCTCCCTTTGTAAGCGAATTAATACGCCATGGTTGGCTGCTCGCATTTTACTCTCAAACTATTACTGGAGCACAAAAGTGAGCCATTAGCTCTTCAACTATTATTGTCGTAGTTCTGAATGTAATAAGGTCTTGGGAGTTCGTGGCTTGAAAGGTATTGTTTCAGTTTGGAAAATAAATGAGCCGAAGGCTTTTACTAGTGACCCGTTTCATCGTAAAAATTGTTAAGAAAATGCAGAAAAACTTGTTTGGCAAATTTCCGAGATTGAGGAATTGTGGCCAAATAGTGATTTGTGCGCTTTGTAACCTTACTACAGTAGGTTCGATACTCATGCGCCAATGGTATTTCTATAGGTTTTAATTATTATCGGTTTAAAAAAGGCCTTAAAATCACGTTAGAGACTCTTGGGGTCTTGGCAAATTGGCACCATAGCATGGCACCTACCATACCTCATTTAACAAACAAACATATTCTGTGACAAAATTAGAGTTGTTATTCCAACAATTCAGATCTCAGATGGCTACACAGCATATCTGTCGATTACTCATCCCTGGGCTCGCCTATGTCCAGCAGTAGACTGAAATAAGCTGAAGATTGTAATGGTAGGCTTATTTTGCAACAGACTGCCTGAAGAAGTCCGACGCCTTTGCCAGATATTCATCTGCCAAGCAGTAGTGTGAAAACAATACTGTGTTCCGATTGAAGGACACTGTTTCCAGTAACTATTGGGCATGAGAGTTTGGAAAGATTATGCTATGCAAAGTTCTTGGTGGCACTATACCTGTTATGCGCAGGCGCTTACTTTCAGCGCTTACTTTCAGGGGCCCAATTCTATAAAATAAATAACCTATCAATTGTGTGTCGGTAGTGTCTCAATAGGATATTCATTGACATTTGGTATTCTATAAATTATTATTTTTGCTAGCCACACTGAAAACTATTGTACTGCCACACAACAGCCACACCACATCCACACAATCGACACACTACTGAGACACCATTGGAGTTTTCGCAGAATGCCAAATTTGCAACAGTGGCAATAATATGTCTGTAGTGTGTCGATAGTATGTCAATGGCGTGTTGCTTTACTCTAAGTTATAGAATTGGGCCCCTGGTGAACTATTGTCCCGTTTCGTTACATAGCTAAATAAAATAAAAAATATGGATACCCAGTTGTAGAGATCTGTATCAGGCTATCTCCCGGCATAGTGTGACAGAGCTGTAAGTAATTTACTTTCACCGATGGTCGGTTAGGTGGCCACACTATCGTTTTTATCATCTTTTCCTTATTCCCCATGAAAGCTTTCAACAATAACAATTAATTAAGCTTTCTTCATTGTGCGAGGAAGGTGATGCTATCGGGGTTGCTACGTCGACGACCACTGATGGATGATTATAGTAATGTATTAGTTACAAAACAATGGTTTTACAAGAAAAGGAAATTACCAGACTTAGAAAAGACGGCGTTGAAAACATCATTTGTCGATTTATAGAATAGGGTGGAGTTGAAAAGTCTTTTTTTAACTCCTCTTAATGCATTGGATCATTGCCTTTAGGCGTCTCTACCACAGTAGTGTAGCGTTTGACAATGCATGTTTTCAGACCTTGAACCTGCTATCGATCCCACATTAAATAATGAATTAATACATTTTTAAAACGAATTTAGCTGTCGATTATTTTTGCTCTTGCAAAACAATATCATTCTCTCCTGCGTATCGGAAACTTTGCCCAACACCAATCAGCACAGTACATAAAGCGTGCAAGTTGAGTAAAAAGATCCAAACAGAGATAGGACTGGCAGGAATCGAACCCGAACGCAATTGACTCGTTCCACGAGATCTACTGATTCGTATCGCAGCGGTGTATATCTTTATAGCTAGGCTTTACGGCGAAACTATGGGATTTTCCTTATAGGAAAAGTTATGAAATAGTTTATGTATATGAATTTGTATGAAAACGATATTGGGAATTCTGTAAGACAATGTTTTGTACTGTAGTCTCACCTGTTAGAAGGTAGTCTAATTTGATCTCATAGTAGGTACGTAGATGTTCATTCGAAATAGGAGTGTTCTGAGTTTGAAGCCTTTATCTGCCTGTTTGTCTTGTAGTAGGTATCGGAGCCAAGAAAGAGCTGAACTGATTTTGATTCCGTTTACTTGATTTGCAGACGACATCAGCAACAATGTCATTTGCAGTTAGCAATGCCCTTCTCTTACAATTATTTAGCTTGAAGTATGCATAATATTGGAAGTTTTGCGTAGAATCTCACTATTATTATAATTGCGAAAGTTTGTGTGTTTGTCTGCTCTTCACGTCGAAACGGCTGAACGGTTTTTGACAAAATTTGGTGGACAGATACTTTAAGTATTGGAATAAAACATAGAATAATTTTCATCCGGTAAAAATTAACGATTCATGCGGGATAATAGCTAACGCAAGTGAAACCGTGGAGCGCTGCTACTAGTATATAATTGAAAACCAAACTTATATCGTATTCACAGATTTTTATTCCTGAATGTAGAAAAGTGGTTAATGTTGGCTGTAATTGATATTTTGTAAGCGGCTAACAATTGGTTATTTATTATAAGATAATCAGCAAGCATCGATGTTCAGAGGTACATCGCAACATAACACGAGGTGGGTCATTCAATTGCTGATTGCATACACTACGGATGACCAGAAAGGCCTTTAAAAGGTCTTTAAGACCCTTTAAGGGTTACAGCCATCGACTCTCCTTGCCATTGGCCATCACCCTGACAATAAGTCTCTCTAATCCACAGCCAGATTTATAGCGCCGCCCTCCACGCTTCAATGGGAGGGGAGGAACTCATGTATGTCTTTTTTATTATTTTTCCTTTATTCTTTGTCACTCGTTTGAATTTGATGTATGATTTGGGGACATTTTGGGGTTCCGAGATATTGGATTTTATTTGTTTTAGCGATTTGATTAGATGGTCTGAATGGATTATTGGCGATTGTTTCAATTGGAAGACACCTCGTGTTACTATTGTTGGAAATATGAATTGTTTTTGACAAAGTTAGATTTTGGCATGACTTCATGGTGCCACAAAAGATTGCCACAGTGTTTCCTGTGTTAGACATCAACGTAGTCGAAGGTGGTAAATACGCAAAGCTAGAATGATACTGTGGCTCTTGAAGTCTGCTGCTGGAACACGCTGGTCACACAGCAACAATTTTTTTATCAACTTATGTAATTTTTTTAACTGTTTTAAAAACAATATTGGTACTATGCCAAGATATGTAATACCTAATTGTTGCATCATTAGTATCACATTCCACTGCTGAGATAAAGGCTTTCTCTCAGATAGATAATTTCATTACCTATTCAGTATTTACGCCATTGTAAAAAAGAAACTGTTTGAGTAATGTGAAATTTTTAATGATGCACTTTCCCAAAATATAATAAATAACACCATCAAACAATAAATTCCACATAAAAAGTCCAAAGAACCCAAACTCGAGGCCACAATCCCCATTTGATGTGGGGAAAATTTATTGCGTAGGTGGGTATCCCCATTCGGACAATCTAATGGGGAATCTATCTGGCAGCGGCGCCCACTTGCCATAAGACTGTTAAATGAACCGAAAAATTAGGAGATTGGCGCGAGTCGCCGCCAACTCATACTCAATAGACTGGTTTTCGGGGAAGTTAAAATATCTATGGAAGTTGATATTACAGTCTATTGATATTTCTTTGCGGTGTAATAAATTCAGTTTCAGCGTTGTGAAAATGGAAGGGAGGAAGGCCCTCATGAAATAAAAGATATACAAACATCATCATTATCGCCATACAAAATTGCCAACTGCTGAGCACGGATCATGGGAGAGATAAGGATAAGATAGACTGGTCTGGACTGGTGGACACCTATAGGTAGTAAAGCCTCGAATCACAAAACTTTAAGGCGGTTCGTTTCTGTACCAGTTCTGGCGGTTCTGAACAACATTAAAACTTAAACACCTCAGCAAAAAAAAAAAACAACAAAATAATTATGATTATTTCTTAGCAATAGTGAGTAACTTTTATACTGTCGCGACTTAAAAGCATTTAATTTTGTTTTAATATGATAAAGTGGCAAACTACATCAAAAAATAGCGCTTAATGGCAATTTAAAAAAAAAATGATTTTGTTTGGTGTCTTGTTTACCTGACTGCGCGAAACAAAGGAAAGTTTTGTGTTTTAAGCTTAGCATGAGTACCACTTTCACGAACTCGTTTTTTGTTAGTTATTTTTTTGTAACCTACAAAAAACTTAATTGACTTATTTAATGATGGGTACACGAACCAGTCCCCTTATATTTGCCATTAGAAGCTTTATTAGTATTTCATCTAATATACAATAGCGTCAATAATTAGTTCCATTCACAGAACTGCAATCTGGTTTACCCTCCCAGTCAATTAGACGCTTGGAATCGAGCTTAATCCACACTCTTATCGGAGTTACCCACTACGGCCATCCGACGGCTTTAGTTACCTACTGTGAAGCTTAGGTATACTTTCTTTCTTTTACAATCTTTTGTTAAACTGTTAGTATTATGGGTGTCGACCAAAAAGATCGCACTAATCTCTTTGGTATCGATAATCGATTGGGCACACTACCCTCGCTCTAATCTGGCGCTGTCAATGTCAAGTGTTTGACATTGACAGCGCCACGTTGAGACTAGCAGTACTCCCGCCAAAAATGGTATGAAAAATGTCAGATCGACCGCGTAGTTGCATTGTATTGTAAAAGTTTGTATGTTAGTAAGAGTAAGCAAAGTGGTAGAGAAAGATAAGATTTTTTTTAGTTTTTAGTATTAAGACAATTACTACTAAAGTCTTTTATTCGTACGATTTCTCTTTTTCTTTTACGCCCGGCGACCATCAAAATGATACCCTTAACAAATAAAATAAAACATAAAAAAATATTTAAAGGTGTGTACAATGATTCGGTCATCTAGCACAATACTGGCAATATCAAAAATATCTAATCTGTCCTTCCCCTATGGGAAGGACCCTAATTTTAAATGTACTTAGATTTTTTTAGATATTTTTTGGACCTATGGCCATAAGTTATCACCTAAGCTTTTAGCTTAGCCTTTTTATACATTCCAAGGACATCCAAGAAATAGAATAGAGTAGTGCTTAGTAAATCTAGCGTATTAAAACAAAAACTAATATCTCATTATCAGCCAGAAGTCGTCCACTGCTGAACATAGGCCTCTCCCAACGCCACAGCAAGCGGTTGCTAGCTGTTTGCATCCAGCGGCTCCTCGCAACTCGCACCAGGTCGTCGGTCCACCTTCTTCTGAAAAACTAATATCCAAATAAATCAATTACCTAAGCTTGCAGCGTGTATTCTGAGGTCGATCGATAGGTACACTCGAGATCGCAACAGAGTGCGGCAGAGCCGGCCGCCCCGCATCCCCTTACAGAATCACTAGACTATAATAATTAACGGCGCGCGATCGCTTTCGCGCGAAATTCGCCATAGCACCGGCAAGGCGGTTGTTTTGAGAGCGATATCGAGCGGTTTGAGAATAAGTGGTTTTTGGGAAGTTTGTGTTGTAACGTTCAATGGGGTATTTTGGCGTTATTGGGAATAGGTATCGGATATTACTTAGAATTAAGTTCTGAAATACCACACCATACCTACCCGAGGATTATTTCGGAGGTAGGTATGTTATCCGGACCGAGTACCCGTGGTGGATTATGGCCTAACCCTCCTCACGAAAGTGAGGGAAAACCCGTGCTCAGCATATGGGTTGCTGATGAAGTTCTGAAATATTTTAACTTTTTATTGAGTGTAGACCGTTAAATTCACTGATATCTTTTTAAATCAGTCTATTTCTAAGTCAGACATAATTGTTTTTCAGACACAGCTAAATATTGGGCTGAAAACATTTAATAATTTCTCCGATATTCCTTTTATTATCGATACGATATAAAGTTATACACCTAAAATAATCCACCTATATTCATAATAGTTTATTTTCCATGGCAAAATGTTAAATCCAAATAACAACAGATTAATCTGCAAACTATAGATAAGAGCATCTCCCAGGTCACCTAGCCGGCAGCCTGTGACCCATCGACCTGGGCGCAGATCTAGATAACGTTACATCTTCATAGCTAAGTAATGAGAACGGGAGTTCTAGGGATTAGATCTAGTTCATACAATATTATTATAGTTTGGTTCAAAATACTAAAGAAATACAAACAAAGAAAAACATTTTTTCTAGTGCAATATAATTTTATTTTTATTTTTATTATTTGACGTAATCCAACAGCGTTTTACAATAAATATAATACAGTATTTTTGGTATAAAAATATGGCCAAGACAGGATTACTAATTATTGTTGTATTTTTTAGTACTGTGTTTATTTTTGTTTCTGGTGTACAATAAAGAGTTTTCTATTCTATTCTAATCTATTCTAATAATAAATTATGGGACAGTGTGTGTGTGTGTGTAGTCTAGTATCTTATGTAATGGTAGACCTTTTCTGCAAGAGGCCGCCTGGACACACACACACCTCTGCCGTGTTCATCCGCCAAGCAGTAGTGTGCAAACATTACTGTCTTCCGGTTTGAAGGGCACTGTTTTAGTGCACAATTTAAAAAAACCTTTAACAAAGAAAAAATATAAACGAAATCATCGCATTTTATAAGCTGGCTTTTACATAAAAAAATCCTTAAATCATCAAGTCTTCAAAGTATTATCAAAAAGTGTGTCATAGCAAGTCAGACGTAAAAAAATGTATAGGCTTCGGTGAAAAACTGCTCTAAACAATTGAACTCTCAAAAAAAATTGTCAGGAAACATCCACACCAACATCACCTAAAATCAAACAATACTTAATCGCATTCACCTCACACCTGACTAAAGAATTTCAATCTACCCTCCCCTCTCGAAATCAATTACAAATGAAAAAGTCGCGCGTCACCTCGCGCGGTGCATGAGAATCGACCAGGAGATCATTAAATCACGTCTACCCGCAAAACCTATTTAAAAAAGCGATTTTTTATCCCACCCTATTCATGGCTGTAAAAATGCGCATTACTTCGCTAGTAGGGTGGCCATGAAACTAAGCTACTAGCTGTATAGGGGATAATTCTCTCATCATCATCAACCCATATCGTCCCACTGCTGAGTACGTGTCTCCGCTCACTTTCATGAGGAGGGTTAGGCTATAATCCACCACGGGGGCCCGGTTCTGATTAGTGGATATCATACCTACCTTTGCTAACTATAAATACTATACGCTCAGTTCGCGTAAATTAGTGCTTGTAAATAGGCACGCGGCACCAATTGCTAGGATTTTAAATTGAATACAAGTTAGTGTCTATATTTCTCTCGCACTTGAACATGCTTATGAGCGTGACAGAGATTAATATTTTTTTACTGCTAGTGTATGTTAGGTTAGGTTGGGTAGTTAAGTTGATGCTCAAGATGTGAGTAATAGAATTCCGGTAGCAGTTAAAAAATCATGGTCACCACAGTATTTTTAGTAAGGTGCTTACTTTGCGCGCCTGTTCCTTTTAATTTATTTCCAAAAGAATGTTAATTCTGCCCTTATTTGCGGAGGTTCGGAGCCTTACTCTCCACCGTGTAAAATGGTAATGCCACCAAGAATTTATAAGGTTCTCGAGTCAATGTGTGGAGACTCGAAATATGTAGGTATATTGGATATTACGTAAATAAGATTTGCGGCTCTTTTCTCTTTTTCAAAAGTTTTTCTTTACATATCACAAATAAAATTATTTCTATTTTTACTCTCGAAGATATCAATAAAATTAAGGTCATTTTCAGATTTACTTTATACTATTTTTTAAAGGAAACTACTCCATATGAATGTAGTCCAAGGTTAAAGTCACGTTCTCACAAAAAAGTGTAAAATTCAATTACTATAATACTGTATTGTTTTTACGCGTAAGTAGTTTAATTTGGATGCGAATAAAGAGGTTCTCCTGCAAAGAACAAGTTCACTAGCACTATCTTTTAGTAACAACGTTGTGTCGTGTATCCAGAACAAACTTTTAAATAAAACTCTCAAAGAAACAGCGTCAGAAACTTTCGTGTAACTTCACACGGCTCGATGGCACATTCGCTTCATAAAGCACGGGGCGGGAGAGAGAAAAATAATAATTTAACAGAGGAACACTTTCGAACGGATAAAGGGAACGTGGAAGCGGGAAAGTTTGAACAATTCGAATAGGCGGCCGAAGGTGGCTCTGGAACTACTGATGGCGCTTCTCTTTTGTCTAAGTTGCTATTTGAACGAACTTCCGACACCTATAAGGCAGTTGTCAAGCTTGGCCGTTTTAGGCCTGACTCACTAGTAAATCCTGTTATTATTTATGTGACTGAGTGACGAGACGAGCAAGTTGTTCACCAATGGTAAGCACTACGCCTGCGCATAATAGATACGGTGCCACCTAGAACTTTGCATTGCATAATCCTGCGCGATACTCGTCACCCTAAGATATCGGCTCTAAACACTCCTATACCCAGTAATTTCACTGGAAACAATGCCCTTTAAACCGGAACATAGTAATGTTTTCACACTACTGCTTGGCAGCTTTTCTGCTTGGTTAATTCGGGCAAAGTGTAGACCCTAGTATAGGACGTGCACTAAGCACATTATAAACGTCCTGGTTGCATTACTTTGGCAATACAATTCCAAATCAAAAGCTTAACTAAATCTCATCCAAAATGTAAAATAATTTGTGAGATAGATACCACTGTCATTTCTTACCTTTACTGCTTTTTTGGCAGTAACCGCTGGCTCTATTTTCATTTACAACTTCGATTTATTGTCACTTTGACCGACCAAAAGGGCCTATGACTATGACGTGTACAATTGTACAATAACCTACAAATTTGCTGAACATACTTAAACTTCAAACTAACTGTTCTCCGTAAATATCAATCCTAAGCGTTCGAAAAGCTTAACCGTAAGTTAGAAGATGTTCATCGACTTTAGATGATGACTGTACCGTATTGGGTTCAATCCGTGAGCTGTATCACTGCGTTATAGTTCCAGTGTGCATTCCTTCGAGTTCCATTGTAAGTATCGCGGTTGTAAGTACAAAAACGTAGAAGGAAGATACAACTTTTGATGGTTCAAAGGACTTTCTAAAGATATTGACATTGTCGAAGGAACCGAACGGATCGGTTACTCTATCTAAATTAAAAATGTTTTGTAGTGCCCGCGCGGGCGTTTTCGGCCGTCTAGACGATTACTTAAGTTTATTTGTGGTAAAAAATGGAATTCTTTGTTGAAAGTCAAGACTTTATTTGAACTAGTGGGTTGGCTTAATTGAATCGCGTACGTAACCCAAGTTGTTTGAATTTTTGTGATATTCTTAATCCTAAGTCTGTTATGAACTTTATTAATTTTAATAAACTTAAGTGTAGTATTAAAGGCACTATAGTGTTACTAGATAACACTAAAACTGACTTTTTTTATTTGACTGAGTGACGAGACGAGCAAGGTGTTCACCTGATGGTAAGCGCTACGCCTGCCCATAACAGTTACAGTGCCACCCAGAACTTTGCATCACGTAATCCTGCGCGGCACTGCACTGCGCTCGTCAACCTGAGATATCGGCTCTCAAGTCTCATATGCCCAGTAATTTCACTAGAAACAGTGCCCTTTAAACCGGAACACAGTAATGTTCAACTAGCTAATTATAACTATTTGTGTTATATTTTAACGTAGTTTTTCCACTAAAAATTCTTGCACGTAACTTTCAATAAGTCCCAATTTAAATGCAAGTGTGTCCATTCACATGCCAAGTTACTAAAGTGGATACAAATTTTAGCCAATAGATTGCCAGTTTGAAATATTTTATCTTAGATTACACATCGAGATGCATTATAAAAAAAAAAATACGCACATTGTAGCAACACGCGAAAATGTTAACATCAAATTATTTTTATATCAGACTACAAAACCCTCAAACAGACCTTACAACAAACAAAAACACGCCATCTCCCTGTAGGAATCCAGAATAAAACACTCCAATAGCACATATAAATCAAGAAGCATCTTTGACGAAGATAGCTAAGTCGAAACTCGGGCCAACTTGGAACAAGTTTCTTGAATTTGAATGCTCCCGCAGTAAGTAAGAGTTGAAAGAGTTGAAAAACAAATGGCGATACGGTATGCTCGGCATGCAGTCGGTATGCACGGTGTGCAGTCGGTATGCACGGTGTGCAGTCGGTATGCACGGTGTGCAGTCGGCATGCGACAAAGCTTTGACAATCCAACGTTTCTTGGGTCTCAGTAAAATGTGTGCTCGGTGCTTGCCAAGCTTTCCTTAATTCGAGTATCGGAAGGAAACTTTTAAAGTTTTTTCTCTTATTATGTTACAAAGTAAGAAGACGAGCAAGTCGTGCAACTGATGGTAAGCGCCACGCGCACTTTCATTTGAACCAAGCATTTTTATTTATGTCTGGAAAACAAATTATCAAAACAAAACCTTATTTTACCATTATTAACAAATGTGTATTTTACTTTATCATTTCTTTGAGTAAACATTTGACTGACCATGAACTCTATTTTGTTACAGGTGCCCAAGAAGCAGCCTCTGCAGCGTAAAGGTAAGTCAAACAATTGTACAGAACGACTCAATCCAATAGCAAATTCCAATAAAATTAGAATTTTAAACTCAAGTATGGCGTCATGTAAATATTTAGCTTGCCGCTAAAGCCAGAAGGCCGCAATATAAATCCGTACAGTAACCCAACTTTAGCAATTTACAAATTGTAAAGCAGCTAATAATCGCCGTTATTCAATTATCTAAAATTATACAATAAGCATTCTGCGTTCGCTAATGAATTTTTTTCTTATTTTTTTTTTATAAATTAAGGATTAATTAATCAAATCTAAATTAAATGTATAAAAATGATATAAAAAACAGATGATCAACTTTCAGTATGATACATTTGAAGTAAGGAGTAACCATTAATAGATATTAATGGTTACTCCTTACATAGACCCTTAACTAGGATTCCCTGTGTCAAATCGAAATCACAATAAATGTCAGAGAATCCGACATCTCATAATTCAAACTATGTGTTGCAAGGAGGCAAAAATAATTTACTTTTACAAGTCTAATATTTAAGTCTCATATCTCTATCTCTATAATCTTTATATTCTCTTTCTTCTTTATTTTTTTAGCTTCATTTTTCGCGAACCCGTACATTAGACGCATGTGTGTGCGTGCGCAGATCCTCACCTTCCTACTTCATCCTTACTGTTTCCACTGCGCCGCGAGGGTAGCAATTAGCCCTCTCAACTACAGAATTAACATTTATTACCCTCCGTGAGTGCTGCTCTAATATTAGTCCTTTATATTTAAGCGAAATCGACTCTTGAAATTCATTAGATTTCTTGTTTAGTCTGCCATTAAAGCCCCCGTTTGCCGCGGAGGCTTTATTACTGTTATGGTAACTTAACTGTTATTTATTCTGCGATGTAGATCGTTTGTCTATGTCGATTTAACTTAGATAACTTTAACGGGGGAATATCTCTTAGTTTATATAAATAGTAACGTAAATAGTGAAGAAATAAACTTTCTCGAGTTGAGTTTTTTGTTTATGGCTTTGCTTTTTATGCATTTATTTCTTAATCGTCTCAGGTTATCTTAATAGACTTTGGTTGAATGACTTTAAATTTTAAATTGGTTAAAAATGAAAAATATATAAGACAAGATTAATATGTCAAAAGTAATAGAGCCATGAAATATGCGCCTTTTTATAACTTTTGTAAATTCACGAAGTTCGAGTTATAAATTGAGACAGTTTACAATTTTAAATATCATAGTCAGTAAAAAAAAACGATAGAGTAATATAATTATGGGTTAGTTCTACCAAAATCAACCAAAACATAATCAGAAAATACTACAGTCATAGTCAGCTGGGTTCGAAAACCCCCTGCACATAAATTTCCTCCCATTTATTTTGACTCAATCCAACAAACCAATTTTCGAAGACAGAGCCAAACCGATGGATAAACAGCGAAATTGTTAACAATAACGGTTTATACCCCCCACCCCTAGCATGGGGTTGAATAGGAATGCTCGATGATCATAATGATGTATTGCGCCCGTCCATACGTGCGGGAACATCAAATTAGGGAGCTTTGCTTTCGTTGGTGACGGTTTTCCCTTTTTTACTGGATCAGGGTTCTTTGGGAGCAAACACGAAACGATTTAGGGCCTTAGGCTATGGCCCTAAATCGTCTTACAGTCTGTAATGACGTCTGTTATGAGTAGCTATCAGTATGTAAACTGTGCGGACGCGGGCATTTGTTGTTCAATGCAGGCGCGGTTTAAATTTTTTTATTGTATTTTTTTATATATTACTAAGTAACTGCACGACCAAGTCGTTCACCTGAGGGTAAGCGCCTCGCCTGTCCATAACAGTTACAGTATCACCACACTATTACCTGGTTTGAGATTGTCATCGTCGTCAGTGAAACTCTTTCATCGTTTCGCTCCCATCATTCGAGAAAAGGCAAACCCGTTCTGGATCTAGTTTACGTATGATTTCCAAGATATTTCGATATCTAAGTAGAATTTTATACAGAACCCTTTCACGAAACTTTCTTACATCCCTCACAATCAGTTTTTGCGTTTGTCTCAAACGGAGACAATTGATTTGTGTATGTCTCGGTTGTTTGTTTGTCCAATAAAAAGAGATTTCGACAATCGTGCAGAGCTCAGGGCGGCTCACTCGTGTTTACAGAACTTTGGAGGCTTCAAGTCACGAGTGAACAGGCTACTTCTTGGTAAGCGTGTACCATCATGGACTGCATTGTTACTTAATATTGGCAGTAGTCTAGGTACAATTACTGGGCATATGAGACTAGAGCCGATGTCTCAGGGTGACAAGCGCAGTACAGTGCCGCGCAAGATGGTTACTGTTATGGGCAGGCGTAGCGCTTACCATCAGGTGAACGACTTGTTCGTCTCCTTACTTTTATTGTCATTTTTTTTAAATTGTAAGGAAACCCACATGCCTGAGAATAATTTCAGAGCCATGTGATCTAGCAATCCGGACCAAACTCCCGTAGCCTAATCCTCCTCACATAAGTGAGGTGACACTTGCTCAGCAGTGGGCCGATACACGTTGATGATGGTCTTGGAGACGCTGCAAACATTTTTTATCAAGCTATCCCTGTTATTTTGCAAGCGTATCATCAACAAACTAATGGCTAAAGAAAAATCCAAGTAAAACAAGGCCCTTGGTAAAGCCTGTGCTGATTCAACATGTTTACACGTGTTATTAGGAGCGGACATGTTCTCCGTTTGTCCTCCGTTACTGTGTCCTGTTAATTTTTGTTTGATTTGCTTGATTGCAACACGATACTGAGGGTAATTCGTTTGCTACGTAGCAATTGGATTATCAATCAGTGACGTGTTTTACAGGGAAGTATTTAATTTGTATCAGAAATATGGAGGTTATAAACATTACAAGGGTTTATATTATTATCATGGCATGGACATTTCTCATGTGTCATTTTTAAGATGTCCGATGAAATTTAGAAACACACTTATTGAGTGCCGATGATAATACAATAGCATTAAAATAATATATTATAATAATTATTATTAATTATTATACATTTTTGAAAATACTAAAAATATGTAATTTATTTCGGCTTGCTTTTGAAGCGTATATTTTAGTTATTATAATTAAGTTATAATACATCTATTTATCTATTTCAACCCACACCAATACACTGCCAACAGTGGGCATTACCCAAGTAATAGGCTTCCTCATGCGCACCACATTCTTTCATTTTTTCCTTCAATGAAGATTTTTTCGTTTACTTTTTAAATTACGTCATGATAAAAAACCTACGAACTTTAATACTATTGGTACAATATAAAGGTGCAATAAAATTCACTGTACGAATAGATAAAGTAACAAAGCAATAGGAAAGTAAATCTTGCAAATGGACGGACAGCGTCGACGCATTAAGTGACGTGCGTGGGAGGGCTGCGACAAGGAACGTGGACTGTAACACAATGCGTATCAATGCCTACATCGGTGTTGCTTCTAAGAGGCAGTAATGAAAAAAAAATGGTAACTTAGTTGACATAAATATTTTGATTTTTAATTTTTGACTCTAAAATTTAAGTCATAAGTTACAAAATTAAAAAAAAAACTCAGTTTATGGACAGGTACTATATACATTTGGAAGACTATGTATAAATATAAATATTAAACAGGTTTAAATATTGCATTACGATCACATTTATAGAACCTGACCCCTTACTTAATTTTTCCTGTATCTAGGGAATTAGGAACTACAAGGACCATGGTGCTACAATCTATTCGCCCTGTGTGGGAATCAAACATGCAATCTCGCGGAATGCTTTGCCTTCGTCTATGTTTCCGTCTAAATTTAACCCTGGGTTGTTCAGATCGAGAGTGAATTGGTATCTCCTAGGCTGGCATGCTCCACCTTCGGCCACATCGTAGCTTCCCATCAGGTCAGACAGTGGTCAAACGCTCGCCTAGTAAGTTATAAAAAAACGCTACGCAGTCGGCTCATCGCCCACTAAGCCACGGAGGCCGTCTTAAGACTTATTCTTCACTGGTCTAAATATTCAAAGCGAATATTTCAAATTATTCCCGACGTATTTTGTCACATCTATTCAGTTCTGCTAGTTCTCTCCAGCGACTCAGGTGGTAAGTCTTGCGTTTAATAGGCGTGCAAACGACAACGCCGATGCAGTGCCACGGGCGGTATCGTGCAATTTGTCGCAAATCGTGACATCTCGATGCCAATCGATGTTTAAAGCCCAGCCCGCACTGGTGCGTTATTTTGATCGATAATATCGGAAAAGTTTCCTATCATCATTATCATCATCAACCCATATCGTCCCACTGCTGGGCACGGGTCTCTCCTCACTTTCGTGAGGAGGGTTAGGCCATAATCCACCACGGGGGCCAGATCCGGATTGGTGGATCACCTACCTACCTCTGAAATAATTATCGGGTAGGTATGTGGGTTTCCTCACGATGTTTTCCTTCACCGAAAAGGGAGTGATAATAACGTACATATGTTTTACAAAGAACACATTGGTATGTGTCTGCACTGGGATTTGAACTCACGACCTTCTGATTGGAAGGCGGACGTTCTCCCACTAGGCTACCGCCGCTGTACCGCTTAAGCGTTTACCATACTTATTTGATTTTCGAACAGTTAACTTGATAATATCCGGTGTTACTTTGCGGAAATTCGTATTGAAATATATGGCTTTAATTTTAATTTTAAGTTTTGCCCTGGAATAGTAGTTGAATGCTGCGTTCTTGCGTCCCGTTTTTAAAATACAATGTTTAACGTAAGTAGTGTCTCCTGTGTGTGTTGTGGTCTACACAGTTACACAAAAACTACACAAAACAGTATATATTTTTACAATTTTTGTAAATGTATGTTGTTTCATATCAAAACGGATTTGTTGTCAAAAAATGTTGTCAGAATCAAGAAATCAATCAAAAACACTCAATTCATCATCAAATCAACAAAAATCATCACCAGTGGAACGATTGAAGATATTCATAATTTCCTTGTAACTGTGTGAAAGGTGTCACAGAGAGGGATATTTTAGTTGATATTCGGGTTTAATAGGTCAGGCTTAGGTATGTCCATTAATATTTTAGCACCACGTGTGATGCTGCTAAATATTAATATTCAAACTGTTAATCTGTGTTTACCAGCTTTGACTTTATAGTCACTAAATACTTGGAAGAGGTCATTGCATACACATCCAATCGATAAACACATACCAAAAGCACGTGACTTCACCACCAATCCGGACCAGACCCCGGGTGACCAGCAGTGAGGCGATACGGGTGATGAGGAAAAGCAAGCTACAAAGAGGCTTCATCATCATCACTTTCTAGAGGAGGAAAGGGCCGAAATCCACCACGGATGCCCGCTCCGGATGAATGGATCAGATTAATAATAAAGCCATGGTCATCCCACTCAAGGGCATAGGCCTCCCTACGCAGGTGACACGGCTGTTTATAGGTACACTTGCGTAATTAGAAATCTATACTCATATTATAAAGAGAAAAGATCATTTAGTTAATAGAATCAGGCGTTATTTTGCGGAAATCCATAATCAATAAGATAATGTAGAAATATATAGTTTTAATTCTACCTAAGTTGTCTGATGAATGTATGATAGGACTTTGTTGGATGACCTAACCCCTATGACCCCTATGACAAATCTATCCGTTTAAAAATCAAAATCCTACCGAAACAACCCTAAAAAAAAAGAACATTTATTATTAAGGAAACGAACCACCTCAACTAGAACTACTTATTTGTTTTTTTAGTATGTTTTAAAAAGAAGCACATTGGTACGTGCCCGCACTAGGTATCAGGCTCGCAACGTTCTCCCCAATTAAGATTATGCTGACTCCATTGAATTCCCACTCAAAGCGAATTCTGTTGCAAATGGACTGTGAAGGCTGGACGTGGCACAAAATCAATTTGTTGTATTATTATAAACAATCCCATGAATAATTGAACCCGAGGCGGACAGCGGAACAAATGTTACTTGCGAGGTGCTATTGTCGAGATTATAGGGATGTGACTCCGTGTAAATAATCTTTGGATATATCGATAATTTCGAGCTGACAAAATAATATAAATACTTTGAAATTTATTATGCAGGTATATTTTTAAATATTGTATTGTCAGAAATATCTAACTAAGGGGCGGAGCCTAGCACGCTGACGTCACGATGGCGTGAGCAGCAGGTTCGGAGAATCATCGTCGGAGAGGCGCCGAAGAGAGCGCTTCACTTTGCTTCGGGCGGTTGAGCGTGTCGGACGTTTAGGATCGTAGGATTTATTAATTTGTGTGATTGTTTGGTACTTTGAAAATAAGATTGTTATTGATTGTCTTCATTTCTTTTTTTTAAAAACCTAATCCACTCCTGGTTCATAAGATCAGAAGAGGGATAGGCCACGACTTGCCTTGTTATGCTCGCATTCTGTTTTATAAAATTTTCCAACTGCCAAATTTTGAATTCCGTTTTTACCGTTGTTTTCTACTAGGGTTTAGGATTCTGTGAGCTTCCATTGTGTTGTTTTGTTTTATAAAAATCGTAAGTACATATTTTGATTAATAATGCCAGGACGTCCATCTAGGACAAAACAAAGAGGAGACACTCCTCGTAGACACAGCAGTAGGTTGCGCAGACGTCGGGATGATTCCCATCGTCAAGCCACCTCACGTAGGCGGCGTCGCGACAGCTCTCATAGTTGTCGTGATAGCCCTCGCAGCCAGGCTTTAGACACAATCCTTGATAGACTTAATGTAATTGAAGGTAGGCTGTCGACTACTTTGGCCTCTATTTCGGTTGCTCCATGTCCGACACGCGATTGCCATACGCCACCTCTGCCTGTCAGTGCAAAAGGAACCAGCATACCACGTGAGTGTATCAAATCTAATAAGGACTCAACGGACAAAATTGTAGACGCGCTTTCATCCTTGTTGCAAGCAAAACCTAGTCACTTTTACATCTCCAATTTTGATCCAAATGTTCACGATTTCGATGTTTGGTGCGCGGAGGTTGATCAAGGTCGCGAGACGAACCGTTGGGACGATCGCGAGTGCCTGGCGCGTATTGGTGGTTGCCTAAAAGGTGATGCGCGCACATGGCTAAATGATTGGGTCTCAAGTGATCGCTCGTGGACTAATTTTAAGTTGGAGTTCCGATCACTCTGTCCGCGAAACGTCGATGTCGCTAATATTTTATATGACGTAATGAGCAAAGATTCTAAAAGTTTTGCTACATATGCGGAGTACGCACGTAAATCTTTGTTGCGACTTAATATTGTGAAGGGGCTGTCAGATGACCTGAAAACTGCCATTGTTATTCGCGGTATCGTAGACCCACAAATAAAAGCGGCCGCTTCCAATGCTAAGTTGCAACAAAACGAACTAGTGGAATTTTTATCTGTTTTTACGAAACAAAACTGATTTTCGCAATACCCGCAATTTGGTTCGATCTGCAAATGATTTTCGCTTTGAGTCTCGTAAGCGCGAGGCCAATTTGCCACATAATGTTATGTAGTGCTTTCATTGTGATGGTGTTGGTCATAAGAAAAACCAATGTCCAAAAAGGCGGAAGTTTGAAGTTAATAAATCATGTCCTACACCTGTAGCGCCGAATAGACCACTACCATCATCATGTATGTTCTGTGGCAAGTTAGGCCATTCTGAAGATAAGTGCTTTGTCAAGCAACGTACTGAGACTATCAATAAAAGCACTTCCGGCAACGTAAATTTTTATCAAACCTCGCTCGACAAAGTAACATCATGACGGCTGTTATTAAAAAAAGTGCCTGTAGATGTATTAATAGACAGCGGTTCAGATATTTCTCTGATTTCTTCATCGATTCTAAAACATTTAAATTGTAACAAGATTCCAACTTATCGTGTATTGCGCGGAATAGGTAGCCAAGAAATAGAATCCACCTCGTACATAACAGCAGTTGTTGAATTCTCTGAGATATCGTTTGAAGTGGATCTTTTTGTTGTGTCACCCGAGTGTATAAGTGCACCTGTATTATTGGGTACGAATGTTTTGAACCGTGATGGAGTGACTTACACGCGGACGGGTGACATGCAACGACTTACTAGGGTAGAAAGTTCGTCACAGGTGCATCACTTACGTATCTTGGATAACGGCATTATAAATACACCTTTAGTCGGTAAGGAGAAAGACTGTTTACTTGCATTGGTTAACGAGTTCTCTGATTCTTTTGTTACTGGTACCGCAACCTCCACTTTCACTACTGGCAGCATGGAAATTAAGGTAAATAGTGATACTACTGTGCACTACCGTCCCTACAAGCTTTCGGCTGATGAAAAGTTAAGAGTCCGAGAAATAACAAACGATCTTATGAGTAAGGGGATCATTCGTGAGTCGCATTCAGAGTATGCAAGTCGGGTCAAAAAGGACGGGTCTGATAGGATGTGTGTTGACTATCGCGCTCTAAACGCGATAACCGTGAAGGATAGATTCCCCTTACCCTTAATCGATGACCATATTGACAAACTGGGTAGCAGTAAATTCTTTACAAGTCTTGATATGGCCACGGGCGTCCATCAAATACCCATGATGGACGACGAATCAATTAGAAAGACCGCGTTCGTCACACCTGAGGGTCATTTTGAATATCTAAAAATGCCCTATGGTTTGACGAATGCTCCGGTTGTTTATCAGAAAATCATATCGAAGACCCTTAAGCCCCTGATAGATACCTGGAGGGTCCTTAATTATATCGATGATGTATTGGTTCTAAGTGATTCTATTAAAGAGGGACTGAATATGTTAAGGCAGGTTCTTGTAGTACTTACCACATCGGGGTTTTCAATTAACCTGAAGAAGTGCACTTTCCTAGAAATTCAAGTAGAATATTTAGGCAGACTAATAAGCCAAGGCCAGGTACGGCCGAGCCCTAGGAAGGTGGACGCTTTAGTAAAGTCACCCAAACCCAAGAACGTCAAACAAGTGCGACAGTTTTTGGGTCTTGCAGGGTATTTTAGACGGTATGTTGCTAGCTACGCTGTCAAAACTGCTTGTATCGCTGGACTAACTAAGAAGGGTGAACCGTTTGTCTGGGGCGTCGAACAAGACGCAGTCCGCGATTATATAATTAACTGTTTAACCGAAGAACCTGTGCTCACGATATTCGATCCAAAGTTGGCCACTGAGCTACATACTGACGCAAGTGCGATCGGTTTTGGTGCCATTTTATTACAAGAACACGAAGGTAGGCGGAAGCGAGTTGTCGGTTATTTTAGCAGAGCGACAAGACTGTCGTCTTAACGAGATGCGGAGACTACCACGTGGTTTTAAGCTTGATAGTTTCGTTTTTGTTGGAAAAAGTTCACAGAGTTCCGGCAAGCTAGACTCCGGTATGAGAGGTCCCTACAAGGTGGTCCGGCAGCTCTCACATCACCGCTACGAGTTGGAGCTTCTTGCGGGGTCCTATGGCAAACGGACCCAGGCAGCAGCGGAACATATGGTTCCGTGGTGCGGTGAATGGAGGCCCGGCACATGTGCAGCATTCTTTGAGGGTGGCGAGTCCACAGCAGACACGTGACGACGTGTAATATCAGCGTTAGGGCTGGCAGCGTAAGGGCTGGCAGCGTAAGGGCTGGCATGGCTTTGCCATGGGTGGTCGTACTTCAAGAAGCTTGGAGTACGCCACACTGACCATAGCATGGGACTTTCAGGTCCCTGTTATTTGTCAGGGAATTGCGACACGCGAGTCCGGTGCCTCTGTCGTGGTGGCCATAGCAAGCGAACTTGGAGCCTAGGCTATGGTCAAGGAGTCGTGATACGCGAACTTAGCTGCCTATGTCACGGGGCATTACAACTGCATTTAAATACCAAATGCCTCTGTAATGCGGCACGAATCACGGGGATCCGTATCTCTGTAATTTGTGGTTACTAGTTTTAAGTACTTAGAGTTAACAAATAGAGAGATCTCTTAGGTAGTCATTTTGGTTTTAGTAGAACAAATATTCGAAGTTAAATAATAACAATTTTCGTGTATCGGTTACAGCTGTTTGAGTGCACGCTTACAGTTGTGATGCGAGACTGTTCATTGTTATTGAATATTTTAGCTTCCATTGTTTTGCTGTGGGTTATAATGATGTCATGTTACAGATTCTGAAGTGCCTGGTAATCATTTAGATTGTGAGGAGCTGCCTGTCCAAGATCAAGCGGTCGAGGACGCCCGGTTGTCAGGAGAGGCCGTGTCAGAAATATCTAACTAAGGGGCGGAGCCTAGCACGCTGACGTCACGATGGCGTGAGCAGCAGGTTCGGAGAATCATCGTCGGAGAGGCGCCGAAGAGAGCGCTTCACTTTGCTTCGGGCGGTTGAGCGTGTCGGACGTTTAGGATCGTAGGATTTATTAATTTGTGTGATTGTTTGGTACTTTGAAAATAAGATTGTTATTGATTGTCTTCATTTCTTTTTTTTAAAAACCTAATCCACTCCTGGTTCATAAGAGTATTCTAATTAAGATACTAGGTATTGATAAAACAATCATAGATTGATACATAGATAAATTCTTTATTGGAACACTACTGGACAAAGGAAACTTAAAAACTGGAACAAAACAAATTTTTAAAAATGTGTCACAATGGGCGGTTTTATCGCTCAGAGCGATCTCTACCAGACAACCATGTGAATATGTGATTTGAAAAGGAATTCTGTGATAAAAATGCTTGAGCTGGTTAGAAAGTAATAGTTATGAAGCTGTTATAAAAATATATATATATATATATAGCCACTAAAACAATCTAATATAATGTGGCCGTTTTAGCATGATTAGTTCTCAGGTTACTATTTTGGTCTGTTGACCTCGCTTCTTGCTTTTCAATTTTGATACTGATATTAATCGATAAAAAATCGCTTTATTCTTTGCAACAGCATCCCATCCCTAGTTCCGATTATAGTGCTAAAGATTTCTCGGCTAAGTTTCTCAGCTGATGGTGTTTCTATGTAATCTACACTATTTAGCTGGCTCACCATGGCCGTGTCATATGGGATTTGAATTAGTTACGGCGCACACTTGCGACAAAAGAGGGGAACTATTGTTGAAAGCTGTTTGTTTTGCTTTTATTTTTCTACAAGGAGTGTAAGTAAAATAACGTTTATTGTTTATTCAATACTTGGAAGAAAGATTAAGATGAAACCATGATAACCTACAGGTAATAGAGAAGGGGCTTTACTCAGCAGGAAAATTGAGGCAATGAATCGCTTATCGTATTTTTTTTAAGCACATACAACAATTGAGGTAATTTTATTGAAATACAGAAGCAATGCATCGTGAAAAATTGTAAAATAGAATATAATATAGATAGATAAATTACTTAAATATGACGTCACTCCTTATCATCCGCTAATTCGGACCCCGTGCGGTGTTATGGCCTAATTTTCTTCACGAAAATGATGTGAGACCCGAAGTCAGCAGTGGGCGGATATGAGTTGACCTTCATGATTATGACCCCTCGTTAGTTACCCCAATGCTGACTTCTTTCTACCTAAATACAGATATAATTTGAATTCAATCACCCTTGTCTATCAAAGAGTAGTAAAGGACGATGTATTCAGGCACGTCCGTAGTATTGAAGGACGATTAAATTGTCGCATGAAGTCGCAAGTATGCGGATTACCTTACCGCTGCGTCGTACTGGATTTGAATAAGCCCCGGCGCACACTGCGGCGCGCCTCAACTGCTGGGTAATGGGATATTAAGAGAGTTCGCACTGTATAGATTTGTATCGAAATTTGGATTTACGTCGTCGGGATTTACGATTCGGTACGGGTACGTTTTTAAGAATAATTTTACTTCCAATCCAACAAAGGTAACTCAAGCTTGGAACTTGGCATTTAGTTTATCAATGTTGAAGTGAAACAGCAATTCAACAAGATTTCGGGTTTTATTTTTTTGTGAGGATGAGACCAGGTGGCAAGATGTGACACCACCACGCATGGAGCATACACAGCCTATTGGTCTAGAGTTCTAGAAACCAATAGAGTGTGTCAGGGAGTTTGTGTACTGCTTTCCGCTGGGATCGTAGCATGTGGAAAGAGTAGTTTCAGCCTGTCCCAATAAAAAAAAGGACGTGACAGTATGTATGTATGTATTTCTTGGCGCAGGGAAAAGATTTGTATGAACCACAGGTAGTCGTATTTGCTCTGAGTCTGGGTGTTTGTAAAACCATGGTCTTCATAGTACCTGATTCCCTAGATACAGGGAATTCTAGTTAAGGGCAGGATCTATGTATGGGACCGTAACGTGCTATTTTGTTTATTCTTCATTTTTGTAGTACGAGGCCTCTTCTGCAAGAGTCCGCCAGGGAAGTACCACACCTTTGCCAGATATTCATCCGCCAAGCAGTAGTGAAGGGCATTGTTTCCAGCGAAATTACTGGGCATATAGGGTCTATGGAGCCAATGTCTCAGAGTGACGAGCGCAGTGCAGTGCTGCGCAGGATTATGCAATGCAGGGTTCTGGGTGGCGTTGTGGGCAGACTGTTATGGGCAGGCGTAGTGTTTACCATCAGGTGAATGACTTGCTCGTCTTGTCACTCAGTCTAATATGACAATAGAGCTATCAGTTTCTGCCTCCGTAGACATATATTTATATAATTCAAAGCTAAGTTTGTCAATGTAAGTATTATTAACATCATCATCATCAACCTATTTAACTTCTTTAGTTCTCTTCTTTAATTCTAGTTTAGTTTAAAGCACAAGCCTTTGGGAGACTGGGTCATAATCCACTCCGCTGGTCCAGTACGGGTTGATGGATTTCTCAGGTTCAATTTAGATATTCTTGAACATGCTATTTTCCATATACACGCTAGTATCCTTTACCGCTGTGTGGCATCTGCAAATACCTTATGAAATAAGTCAATGACGTTAGATCAAGGTTTTGAACTAAGTCTTTTTGGATTACAAAGCTTTGCCATCACCGTTCTGTTACATTTTTTATGGACACAAAATGACCCTACCAAGATCTGAACACAAAAGTTGAATCAATCAGCACAATCAGCACAGTAATTTGATCAAGAACACTCGAGGACAATACATCGTTGTAGCTCTATCAAAAGCGATAAACCTTCACGCATAACACTCAGTGACACGGCGTGACACGTTAGAAAAATGACGTGTCAAAGTGGAAGATAAATTTGAAGCGCAGTTAGATGCACTCCGAAATTGTTTCGATGTATCAACCCTTGCCGGTGGACCGTGACGGCAATCACAACGGACAGTCGCGCGGAAAAGCATTCTGAACAAAAAAAGCGATGAAAGATTTAGAGCGAGCGGTAGCTTTACCACCGACTTCGATTCTCAGCTCCGCTGCATTGAATTTTAAAAGTTATCAGCTTTATTTTCATCGCTTGGAGGGCACGTTATCCACCTGTCTTGGTTGTTACCCATTTATAGAAGTGGTTAAGTCATGTTAAATGCCTTTGTGCGGCTTTCTAACACCTCGTTACTACCTCATTCGAAAGATTTGATCTCAAAAAAGTGAGCTAAAGAAGGTTTTAAAAATTTGTGGTTTTATCATCCATTTTTATTTTTAGACTTTTGTCCGCGACAGTACCAAGTTGTCGCATCGAGCCGGGCAGCGGATGAGTGTTGCAAAAAATATTATAAACGATATCTGTACTGAAATCTGAATTCCATCAATAACGGTTCGGCTATTTTTTCCTATGGAGTACTTTAGTTTTGGGGGAAGGGATGAAAGTTTACTTAAGGTTTGTTTGTTAAGGGTGTTTTTGTTGCCCTTACATTTTGTAAATTACCTTTTTGATCATAAATCAAATGAAACGATTTTCAAAGGAAACTTAAAATAGTGATTTCTGGCGTAAAGCAATTTTCCGTGTTTTCTTTGATGGTATAATTAGACTTTCTGAATTCTACGAATTTGATAGACTACGGAGGAGAATTAATTGTGAAAATTCAGAAAACTTACGAGAAACTTAAATACAAAATTTTCCTCTGAAATTGCAGGAATCAAATCAGCAACTTTTATATGAACTCATCAACCACTACGGCAAGGGGATATAAGAAATCTAAAAGGAAAGTTTCCACAAAGACAGTTATCACCACAGTTCTGTTTCAGAATATTTCTGGTAGTGTGGGGCGCGTCACTATTGTTCTGATGATCGATAGTGGTGTCCACCAACCATTAGTTTGGATTCTGTCCAGATTTGGCGGCCCCTTCTATCGACGGAGAAGCGACGTATAAAACAATACAGTAGATCATCTCCAGATCCAAAAAACTTGAAGGACCATTTATTTTATAATTATTCCTTGTTACAATAACAGATTAGAGACAATAAGAAAAGTGCTGTTGGACCCATTCTCAGTATTTTACTACAACAGTTGTACTGTTACTCAGTAATTGACTTCAACTGTTGTAGTTGTATAAGAAATAGAGAAAAAAACTGGATGAAAGCGACTAATAAATAGGTTTTTAATTTATGCCAGCCATTTGGCTGTCATAATTTGGCAGTCACAGAAAAAAAGATACTTGGTAATGTACTTCAATAGAATTATTTAAATATGTTTGCAAATGCGTTTAGGAATCTAGATTTAGTAGTTAATTCACGACGATACATATCTTGAATAATGCCTTAAAATTTTATATGTTATTTTCAATACAAATTATGATTTTAAGAATTTGATTCATTTTTCACAATTCGAAAACTTTAACGCCTTCATCTTGATCTTACTTTAAAGTTTGACAATTGTAGCAAAGTGAGTTACTGCCAGCATCGTTATATTGCGACGCAAGGCTCGGCAAATGTGTCTTTTAAAAGCGATCGTGTGAGACGAATCGCGTTTCGGATCGCGTGAATGGGTCTTGATAGAGTTTCGAATGTGATGGTGCATCTCTAGTTTTGATTAAGATGTTTTTGGTTTTATTTATTATAGTTCTCTGTATTTGTAAGGAGGAGCAGGACAAAAGTTTTGATAACAATGGTGTTTATTTGTATTTATTAAGAACGGTTCTTTGTGGGGTGGAAAATCAAAGCTTGAATGGATGCCTGTAATAGTAAAAGCACAGTAAACAGTGGCAGGTTTCCTTATGTCTATTAGCAAAATAGGTTTTAACCCCTGTTTTCCTCTCCAGCCTCAATCACTCGGATTACGGCCAAGTTTAACGAACACTCGTGCGTAAGTGGTGCATTAACATCCACAATTAATCTGCCTAATGAATGTTTGCTCACTCCATTTGGCCGACAATCGGTCAAACCCCCAATATTTGCCGTACACTCGCCGACACTGGCCGTCTAATGAGCCCATGTCGGCCAGTGATAGTGTTCCGTGTTATGATAATGGATTAGTCTTGTCTGACGTGTCTTGAGATGTCACTGGCAGATTCGCGGAAGTTGGTTCATGGTTTTGTAAACAAACGTTTTGTTTCAGTTCATGGTCTTACCTTGCAATGTCTCTGATGTGTTTTACATTTCTCAGAAGATTATTGAGATAAAAATACAGGAAATTTTGGGTAGTGGAGAGCACAATATATTCCAATTTAGTCATTTTAAATTAATGAATAATTTGCTGCTGCTTTGGTGTTTACCATTAGCCCTTGTTTAACACCAGTGAACATAGACCTTTCTAAATGAATATAGTTGTCAGCTCTTTGGCACCCACTATCCAGTTTCAACAAGGTACCTTTCTAAGATTCCAAGTTGCGTTCCATCAAACAATACTACTGCTTCTTGGCTAAACATTTTACCTTCTCTATTTCGCTTATGAGTTCTCTGTCTTCCTGTCTCTGTACCATACTTGATGATGGACACTCTTCCGTGTATTTTCTCTATTGTTTTATCTTCAACAAAATCTTGGGACAAATTTACACTCTCTTATGGTTCCTTGTCACATCTTCGAAGTCCAATATAGCATTATTTTCATCCATTGTAAACCATTTGCTCTAACGATCATAATTCCGTTAATTGGCAAACTTCATTCATCTTATTCGTCATCCTTTGACCTGTGACCAATACCAAAAACAACAACGTCGCGTCCATCCGGACCACCGAGCGAGTAATGATGGGCATCCTTATCGAGGCATCTAATGAGATAATTCCTGTCAGACAGACAGGATCTATTGTTTGTGTGTGTATATGTGTTTGCATTGTACCCTGATTTATTACTTATTGAGTCTCTTGGTTTACGGATTATCGGGACTTCATCAGGCGTATGTATGTCATGTCTTGTGAGTTTGGCTTACGTCTTGCTCGATGGAACTGTGTACGTGTTACGATTGAATTTCAGGTGTGATACAATAGATTATCTTAATTTTACTAAGTAAAGTGTCACAATTATGTGTGTACCAGCTGGATGTATGTGTGAGTTGGGTCAAAGACTTAACATTATGGCTGGTCGGGTACACATTAACCATTACTTACTGACATCTCGCACGTTAGCTCACTCGATGCTTAGTTTGCGTTGATCTTATCATTCGTCACTACACGTGTGCAATGGTTGAATGTGTGTGTGAGCTGGATCGAAGACAAACAGCATTACGGCCAGTCGGCTACAGATCGGCAATCACTCGCCGGTATCGCGCACGTCAGCTCACTCGATGCTTTGTTTGCGTTGCTCTTATCACGGCGGAGCTCAAACACGCGCGCTGACCGGGCGCCCAGATCGCGAATGGTGGATGTGGTAATCAACGAAGAGGTGGACACTTGAGCCGAGATAGATAGGCCAGGCCATACATGAAAAAAATCTAGTCGTTCTAGGAAAAGCCTTCAAGTGTCTTGCTAGTTCTTCTTTAATTACATTCCCACCCGATGGCAAAGATAGTTGACCTTGGTCAATATTACTTTAGAGTCTATTCAAAGAAGAAGAAGAAGTTCTAAAAGATTTTATTTCTTTTCCTAAGCAGATACTAAGCCTTAATGCTAAAATAATATCGTTTTTAATGCTCTAAAAATAATGTTCCAAAAGTTGGGACTACGTAATTCAACACCAAGATTTCGTCTGTTTATTGCCAAACTTTTAAGAAGAATTTTGTAAATCTTACCAGTTAACCTTAAATTACCACCTCTACCACTTTCCTGATCCCCACTCCCTAACTCGCTTACTAGGTACAGTCAAACAAAACAGCTGCCTGACTCGGCTGATTAATAGCAGGACGCACCGAATGAATGCTTAGTTCTAGATTTACTGATATAGCCTCCTGATGAATTGCTTCGACCTGACAGGAACGTTGTTTTGCTAGCTGAGCAAGCAAACGAGGAAGTTGGGTAGATAGCGCAAGGTCAAGTAGTTGTGAACTAAAGAGCTGGAAAATTTTTAGTGTATCACATAATATCGTATATGTACGCAAAACAGTTTATCCTAGAGTCCCTAACTGCAGGTCAATCAGTGTATTGCTGGCCTTTCCCCTTAGACCCTTACTTGAAAAGGACAAAGGGAGCGGGATGCAAAATAGAAGCATCTGTCAGCATTTTTTTATACAACATAGATCTGATAATAACCACATCGGCTGCCCATAACAGCTGTAAATGCCACCCAAAACTTTGTATTCCATTTGGTTCTTAGGTCTCATGCCCATTTCGCTGAAAACAGTGGAAGGAGTGTACCAGTACGTTCAGTCAATCTCTGTTTCTAGGAAACATACTACACACCTTGACCTACAAATTGCATCTCGATATTTTAGTTAAAACTCATCTCACTTCTTAGAATTGAAACTGCGACGAGAAACAAGAAAATTGCTGACAATTTGTCTTTCCAACTTGGTCCATTAATATCAGCTCACCATAAAGCCTCTATATTACACCTCGAAACTCAATAACCCAAATGCACTTATTGCGTCTAGAGACCAAGGAACAGAGGGCAATCTCACCAATGTCTACCACCGTATCTCAAACTAAACAAATACCGTCTCGGCTATACAACCAGTTACGTTTACGGTACCGTTACGGTTGTAATGAAACCCATTTGTCTGCCTAATGTGCGTCCAGGATATCGTCTAATATGAAATAACGTCTGCGAGACGATGGGTCATTATATCTGGCTATGTGTCTTCATGAGCGCTGATCGGGAGATATGGCCAAGGTGTCTGAACGGTTGTTTTGTTGGCGAGATTGGTTCTATATTGGCCGCTGGTTCGCTTTTATGATACCTACTGTAACGATGTGGATACACGTTGGATGGTGTAATTAGAACTGGATGAATTTAAAATCTTATATGAGAGAAAGAAGTATATTATTTGAAAACCGATTATAGAAGGGATGATGGCTTCGTAGGATGAGGCAAACATCATAGGATTTTTCAAGTTATGCAGAAATTAATATATGAGCTTTCGACTAAAAAAATCATAGGTTCATGGCGGTAAGGCCTAGTCTTAACCGGACTAGTCGCCATTCACAAGTAGAACATATTTTGAAATAGAAATAGAATGTTATAGTTATTTCCACTGAATGCCCCATTCCACAGTCCCATTTACCGCAGCCCTATCGCAAGCAAAGTTGATCAAACCTACCAAGATTTACTACAAGGTCTAAAATGAGTCCCGAGCAATCTGCAACCTTACTTCTACGGGAAACCTTTTTACAACTTTAAATCACCGTTAAATCTTAAACGACTCCTTTACGTCTACCCCATGACATGCCTATAAACCCTTCAATAGCCAAACACATAAAGGCGACTGCACACTGCACCACTCGCCGCAAATTGAGTTACAAAACGTTTCTTTTCCAGACCGAGAGGCTCTCAAACTTTTACAAAGGAATCCCACTTTTACAAAGGGAGTCCGCTTTTTTGTGGGACAGCGCAATACTGGAGACTAGGAGGGCTAAGTGGTAGCGAGATTGCGATGTTCCGCTCTGGTGGTTTGATTTAGAGTTGGGCTTGTTTGTTTTTGAGACAGCTTTCCGGGATAATTGTGTATTTGAAATAAATTTTCTGTTGCACTGCTGCTACCAATTAAGCTATAAGAACATGCAGTTTTTATATGCATGCTCGCTGTAATAGTCGCTCAAATGTTGCCTGGTCTATGCTTTTAATTTTATCTCTCACATTTTTTTATACTTTTGATACTCTAATTAGATCGATTTCTTGGAATAGTGTGGAATAGTCTTGGAAACCATACCTATAATATTATGAAGTCATGGAAATAATACGTCACGTTACTTGATTTTTTCTGACTTACATAAACAAAATTACGAATTGGCTTCCAAGTTAAACCACGAAAATGTTAAAAGACTTCAGATGACAATGACAATGCATTTATGCTATCTTCTGATCAACTAGTCCTGGGGTTCAAAGATAACAGTGACACCTTTCCAAAAGTCCATAAAAGTGAAATAGTTTATGAAATAAGAATGCATTTATTTATTATTAATTTTCATTTTATTATTGCATTGTCATCAGTCCTTGATAAGTGTGCAAAAATTCGATTTAATCAGACGTATTAAAGGGGGTCAAAATCATGTTCAGTTTCCGTTACATGCATACTAACATACGTATGAAGCTAATAAAAGCACGTTAAAAAGAGAACCAATATTGAGCACCTCTGGCTGACGGAAGCAGGTGACGTCAGCGCGCGTTCGTTACGGACGGCCGCTTCATTACGGAGCCTCAAGGGCGAGGGCAGTGTTAAAGTCGCACGTGTTCTTTTACTGCGATACTGAGACATAAAGTAGTGGATAAAATTCTGTAGTCAGTAGAAATGTCTACTGCTTGGAAAGGGTCATATCATTGGGAAAGGTAGAATCAAGGGCAAGAAATCGAGAAACGGAAACCTTCACTAACTAGAAATGCTTCTCAACGCAAAATATCGGAATTCGTATTTGGAAATTAACATGTTTTTTTATCATCATCATCATCAACCCATAATAGCTCACTGCTGAGCACGGGTCTCCGTTCACTTTTGTGAGGAGGATTAGGCCTTAATCCACCACTGGCAGCTGGTTTTAGCACAAATGATCTTTTTAAGCTTTCTCGATAACCAATTGTCACGCCATATTCTATCCCTCTAAGTTCCTACCTAGAATTTGCTAGTCGATTAATAACATGTTCTACAATTTTTATAGATTTTTTTTCTATCAGCTACATCGCGAACACGTTTGTTGATATTTGCCCTTTTAATTAATTTCGTATTTTTGTACAAAATATTCGTACCGTCACTGCGTCCGCAATCTGTCATATATCTCGACATCCCACGCTTTCCCCAAAAGGTCGTCAGTATTTTTTCTCATTCAGCAGATTTTTATAGCCGTCCAAATTAACTTTTCACTTATCCCCGTAAGGAAAGTGTGTCACCAACTCCCAAGAAAATCTCATAAAGCTTCTCATAATTTACATGTCACATAATCTCTACGTCGCTGACTTTACAGAAAAGTTAGTTTCAGAGAAAAGTGAGTTTCGCTTTTCCGTACAGTTCCCGAAGTTTCATTATCCCGAAAATGAAGCTTCGATCGGAACACAGCGTACTGATAGACAGTACCTTAGCTTGCATCAAGTTATTGCACGCTTCTTACGATTGTGCCGTTTTCTGTTATTCACGGGCACCGACACACTCGAGATATTTTATATATGAGCGAAATTAAGCTATAGGACTAAAAATACGTAGCGCTGACTGAAACTATAAATACCAATTTCTCACGCGATTCCAGGAACTATTCTAATTAGGAAATAGTCTAACACTAACACATTTATCGCAGTCATCAAAAAGCCTGATAAACTTCAATGCCATTCAAGAGACCTTGATCAAGGATATAAATATTAGATCTTTTTTGCATGACAATGTATAATGTAATATAGTGGATCTTACACTTTAGTATGAGTGTAATCTTTTGCATCAGTGTGAGTGCATCGTATCCTGCAAGAAGGGACTCTACGTACAGTGATACGGTACTGCCACAACGACTTTGAAACAAAACCGATATATCTTGAAGGAGGGTCGAACAGTTTCACAATAGACTTAGTAGTTCGACTTTAAAGAGTTTCCAGTCTGTTTGATTTCGAGCTGATTTTGTGTGTGATCGTCTTTGTTGACATTTGACTGCGAATGCGCCCGCAACTTGGACAAATAATTTAGCACCATCAAGATAAACCGTTTAATACTGAAAATGGTACTTTCTTTTATATGGGTAACTATTATTTTATTTATATTTCTTTTTTGAAGTTATACTTCTTTTGGCGCGATGGAGAAAAATGATGAGAGTGAATTTTTACGAGTCGGGTTTTCCTTCCTGACGCTATAACTCTAGAACGCACGAACCGATTTCCACGGTTTTGCATTCGTTGGAAAGGTATCGGGCTCCGTGAGGTTTATAGCAAAGAAAATTCAGGAAAAATTTCAACAGAAATTTCTCTGCTCAGTTAATTTCATAAGGCAAACCGGTATTGTGTTCACTGTGAAATTGTGAAAAAAAAGTAAAAAAATTAAGTTATATAATGCTTGGTAAGCGTTTATTCCTCACCACAACATTATTATAATAAGATTTACAATATAAAACAAAAGAAATTGTGAGTCGGAAGTAAAAATGCAGAAGAAAGCTGTTGACGGGCGGATGATGCAATCCCGACTAATCTACCGCTCTCCCTCGCGCGCGCTTGGGGAAGCCTCCGCCACCGAAGATGGGCGAGCGTTTCCGGCGCCACCCGAAGGGCGCGACGGTGGTTCTGCGCGCGCGCTACAGTTATTCGTTTCCTAACATTTCGATTGGAAACCGTCAAATCAATCACGTGTATTGGGCAAATTTTTATTCAATTTCAACAGCAGGCATTTGTCTTTAAGGTGGTAAGTTGAACTGTGTAAATTATGTGGATCGTGCATTTGAGGTTAAATTCACCACTCTGTCCATAGTCCAAAATGCCTAGAGGACGACGTGCGAACATCGGCCGCCGCACAAGACATGCAAGCCAGCAACAAGTGTATTCACAGAAAAAATTGCTAAAGAAGTACTAGAAAGTACTATGTTGTCCACTACTTTAAACGGATTGAGTTTCAGCATCGTGGTAGTCCACATGCTCATACACTACTGTGATTAGCTAATGCTCCATTGGATGCACTCGACAAAAATAAATTGGATGCTATCAAATTAATTGATGATTTAATATCTGTCTCATCTCAAGAAGCATCAAACAATATTAAATTACAAACACACAAGCATACGTTTACATGCTACAAAAAAATAGTTGCAAATAAACCTCAACAATGCAGATTTCAAGCACCTTTCATGCCTAGTAGATCCACTACAATATTATCACCGATGCAAAAAGATGAACCAAATTTTAAAGAACATGCTCAACATTATAAAAATGTAAGAATTAACCTTGAAAATAATGATTACTCTGATATAGATTCCTTTTATAAAAATAACAATATTACTTGTGATGAAGATTATAACAATATTCTTCGAGCTGGAATTAAACGACCAAGAGTGTTTGTCAAACGTCAACCTAGCGAAAAGTGGCATAACCCCTTCAATCCTTTTGTATTTAAAGAAGAAAATAATATAATAGAATATAATAATAATATAATATATATAATATAATTAGAAGTATAACTTCTAACGCGTGTACATAAGTACACACACTCTTTTTTTTTTTGTATAGATGGTAAAACATGACAAAAAGTCCCGGGGATACATGCAGGGGAGTTCTGGAATGAACCGCTAGCTACATCAATCTTCTAGTTTAATGTCTAAAAATATAAAATATGGACGTTGATAAGATAAGATTATAATTATTTTAATATGATAAAGAGCCTAATATAAGTACAATTTTTAGGCTGTCATTTAATAAATTAAGCAATGCTTAATCAAGAGAATGCTAAGGTGGTAATTAACTATTTTCTAAGTAAGTAAGACATTATGTTCAAAAACTTCTCGTTTATTTTTTGTAAACTTAAAATTTAGGAATATCACATACTGAACTTACTAGTATTAACTATTATAATTTGACCAACAATGCTTTTTGTTCAGAATTTTTTATCATTAAAAAGATTAATTAAGGAGTAAAATCCAGAATTCATAAATCTATATTCTAATGGGCACCAGATGTGGAATACACACATTGACACATTTGAGAAGTAATAATTTAAAAGATCTGATTTCAAAATGTACTGTGTACTCTTCAGCAGACGAGCTTGAACAGTTCGAGGTATATTCTTTCCCAATACGTCATGTGGACACCCATTTACATCACTAACTTCTTATAACAAGTACCTTTGTCCAGCTTAAGGTTTTCTTCAGTACATAAATATATTCAGTGACAACCTTTTTCTACGCAATCTCACGTAACTTCCCCTAAAAATCACAAACCGCGGAACTCGTTGGCTTGTCCAAATACCATTTTGTTTCTCGACCGAACCGAGCCTCTTCTTAAACTCAATCTACCCACATTTACAAAAGGCTGGCTGATGGAATGTTCAAACTAACAAAATTATTCAAAGTAGTCCTTTGAGTTTTTATACCAACCCGACGGTCTAGCGTGGAACAGTGTGGGATAGTTACTAGATCAAACTTCGCAAGTAACATTTTGTTACCGATAAGTCTTTATTATGTCGTGAAAGGACTCGAGTATGGAGATAAGGTCTTGGAAATTTTGCAACTTCTTTTTTGAGTTCGAAAATATTTTATATTCTTAGGGATTCCATTGGTCACAAACCTTTGATTTATAACTGCTTTAGATAAGTTTTCGGACTGTTAAAAAGTCTAAGTATCACAAAGCTTAAGAAGTCTATAGTATGCTGCGTACATCAACTCTGGACATACTTTGAAAGTCATCTAGAGAGCCAATAGAAATTTTCAGTGGGATTTTTCGATCATGAATGCCTCCCATTACATAGCGACGTTGCTACTATTAGCTAATAGGTACTCAAAATAAAAGATTAGTTAAAAAAAACCTCATTCAATTAGATCCAGATAGGCCCTAGTCAGCTCTACGTAACGAAACCCAAATTAAAAAGCTCCCCGAAACTTTATCAACGCCTATTGTGATTACAATCGTGCAAAGTCACATAAAAATGGTAGTAAAATAAACTGACCTACTGTCTGCGACCTTTGCTCTTTGGTCGGGCGGGGCCCTACTGTAGAGCTGCCACTTGGTGTTCTTTGGCCAGTGCAAAGTGGTAAAGGACAGAACTATGCAGGCAGCATGGCTTTGTCCTTTACTCTTTGGCAAATTTCGGTCGAAATTGCACCACGTAAAATTACACCTTGATCTAATACAAAGTTTTGCGTTCCACCTTACATAATCATTATTTAATGTTTTATGAAGATCACAATTGGCAATCCTTAACATTTACGTCATTTTATTTTTAAGGAGGATGAACGAAACAGGTTTATGGATCTAGTATGGGTGGGCCAGCCAGTAGGGGTCGACGAAGGCGAACGTACCGCGAACAAATAGAGAATATTCGAAAGAAAGGCTAAGTCAAAAGAATCGTATCTATAACCAGCGAGCATGTACGAAGGGACTCATGAAAGGGGAAGAAGTGAAAAAGGTGTGTCAGGATCGTAGCATGTGGAAAGAGGTAGTCTCTGCCTACCCCAACGGGAAAAAGGCGTGACTGTATGTATTTAACGTGTCATAATTAATTGTAATCGTATTTGAGTAGGTATTTAATAGAATAGAATAACGAATTAGAAAATACTGTATCGAATAGCAATTTACAAAATACCCAAGGTAAAACAAAATAAAACTTCAGAATCAGAATCAGAATTTTTTTATTGTATAAATTGTGTATATAAGCTGTTGTTATTACAATAAGAAATTTCTACAATTAATTGATTAATTAAACAAATCTATCGTACAAAGGGCGGAATTATCGCTAAGAGCGATCTCTTCTGACTTCTAGTCAACCTGTGTGTGGCGAAAAATTACGAAACTTAAAAAATTGCCAGTGCAAATAAATAATAATTAAATATGTAGCATTTCCGATGTCAAATTAAAAACGAGTATAGTACCAACCGACGATATACAGTCCGAAATGAAACTGCCTACTAGGGGTAGACCCCCGGAGCTGATACTTCGAGGTTGAGGGTTAGAAGATTACGCCGAGTAACCCGATTGTATGAATAAGGATTGTATGAATAACGAGTGTTGTTTCACGCTTCCAATTCTGGACGCTTTTATAGCGAAATGGATTTTGCGGAATCGGGATAGAAAATGCAGGTAAATGTTATCTGAACATATAAGATGGAGAAGTCTTTTAGAGAATACAGGCTGGTGATGATGAAGGGAAGAAATCTGTAGTGTAATGTTAGCACCATCGGACACCAAGACGTAGGGAAACACGGCATCCTTATAATATGGTTGATATTCCTCCGACCTGCACAAAACGATTTGCATCCATCTTTATAATCTGAACAGCGAAGGAATGGAACACCTTGCCAGCGTCTTTGTTTTTCGTGAGCTATATTTTGGAAATCTTCAAGTCGAGAGTGAAGAGGTATCTTCTAGGCAGGCATGCTCGACCGTCGACCGCGTCGACACTTACCAAGACTGCGAGAAGAGAAGGAGGTGAGACTGCGGTCAAATGCTTACCAATTCCGCAATAATAAAAATTAAGTAAGCTTGGGGAAGTACCATTTTGCCAGATATTCATCCACAAGCAGTAGTGTGTAAACATTACTGCGTTCCGTTAACTATTTTCAGGAAAATTACTGGGCGTAAGAGACTCAAACAATGTTTTAGAATTACTAGCGATCTGCAATGCCACGAGCCATTTTGCAGTGCAGACACTGCAATTGTTATGGACATGCATTTGGTCAAAGACTTGATAGATTCGTTGATTTGTAGTTATAGGGAAAACTTACAGAAAATATATTGAATGAGATAAAATTAAGTGCGTTTCTATCAAACTATTAACTCAGTACTACAACGTTATAGAAAATACTCCCCTTACATTTAAGTTGGCTTACGGGGAGCATTACCAGTCAGTAGGCGAGTCCGAGATATCTAGACAATCGAAAAAATCGCATTCGGTACGAATATTACAATCGAGTCTATAAGCAACTCGCTTTCCGACCGAACTTTCGCATCGAGACATTATTCAGTTATGCCGAGTCGGCCGACTCGCCGATGTCCTTCGCTCGCTCTCTCTCGCTTGTGTCGTATTTAGTTCGAATAATCGCAGTCAGTCGCACCGACGCCCATTATTTCCTTTTGGATGTTTAAAAAGAACTCGGATGCAATTAATTATATTTAACGATAATATTCGTCAGTCAGCGATCGAATATTATCGTGAACCATAGAGATGTTTGAACAATCGAGACAATCGACTGAAACTACGCGGACTCATCGCTAAGGGCTAGTATTGACAGCCTTGAAGGCTCATTAGGTCTTCGGCAATCACCGACACTAATTGTCTGCGAGCTGTCCACCACACTCGCCATTTTTTGCTTAATTAGGATAGATTTCAGTCTTGTTAAGATCTAGACATTTTAACAATTTGCTGGTAATAGGTTTTTAAAAACTGACGTATTTTTTATTGCGAAAGAAGTATTGTGTTAATTTCTAGAATGTCTTTTGAATTAAATTGGATAGAAAAAGCCTGAGAAAAAGTGGTGGATCTGGCTGGGAACAAAACCAATGGCCTATGGGAAGGATCCTGACCCTGTATGCTACACTACTAGGTAGATTTTGATCATAATTCGAAAAAAAAACGCGTAAAAACTAGCATATTTAACATACCCTTCTCATCAAGCTTATGTCAAGCTAAACCCTCTATTCCCCCAAAAAAGTAAATCCACCCAAACCCAAAATAAATCCTGCTGACGTCACCATTGAGACCCAAATCTCGTTAAAGTCAATTAACTTGAAGAACAAACGCAAAGCACATTTCGATTTGAATGGCACTCGATGGGGGCCTATAAATCATTAGGGGCCCGTGTCCTCATTACGGAGGGTCCGTAATCTGGTGAAGGACCTCTGGAGAGAGCTGAAGAAATGATTAATGTGGATCTTGAGTTTGATGTGAAATAGTGCTGAGAGCAAGGTTATATGGTCCAGGAGGGACGTTCGGCGTACTCAAAGCCTCCGTGGTTTAATGGTTGGACAGGTCGGCTTGTAACAAACGATGCAGGTTCGATTTCCATTCAGCTTAAATTAAAAGTGTGGACAATTTCTTTTGTAGTCTAGATAGGCTAACTTGTGACCAGGGGGCAATTAATGAATCTTATCAGGTGAATAAATTTACCAAAATTAGCGACTTCCTATAAGAAGTGGTTGAGCATCGGCCATTAGGCACCTGAATGAGATTTAATCGGCCCTCAGGTTTGATATCCATTTCTGACAAATAATTAAATTCATGTTTAGAAAGTGTATGTGTTTGTTGCGGCTTTGATATTGCAGGATCTTGAATCTACTATTTTTATTATTGTTCGTTAGAGACCAGCAATCATACTCAAGGGTCAGTACCTAATATGTATAATCTATAGCTGTAATATTCAGAGTCGTAAATCTTATATCTTTAAATGAGCAATTCTTGTATATATATAATTGGAATCTCGGAATCGGCTCCAACGATTTTCATGAAATTTAGTATATAGAGGGTTTCGGGGGCGATAAATCGATCTAGCTAGGAATAATTTTTAGAAAATGTCATTTTATTCGTGTTATATCAAATTAAACATAAACTTGGAAGAAAAATAACAAAGCGTTGGAGGCGTTTGAGTACTCTAAATTTAAACTGAAAAATATGGCTCTTCCTGACATCTTCCTGACTAAGAAAATTAATTGTTTATTTATATTATTTGTGTTTTCTTAACGTGCTCACTTAAAAATGCCTAAACGATCTTGAAAAAAAAACCGCTTATAAACAATCTACCGAGCAAAGCTCGGTCATCCAGGTACTATAATGAATACTAGCACAGACCACAGTACAAAGTTCTATAAGATGGATGTAGGTTCTTCCAAATATTTATAGAAATAATTATTAAAACGCCTTTTTAAGCACAAAATCTCCCAATTACCAAATTTAAATTCCCCACAAAAACGCTTCAACTAAATACCTATCATAAAATGCTATTCAAAGTTTTTCAAAGACAATTTACTAACTGAATAAAAAGCATTTATATTATCGCTTAAAAAAAAAATCTCTCCAACTTTTACAGCCATTGATTGATCCAACTTATCGTTTAAAACTCAATTGGATTCATTATATTCGTAAGTACTTTGAGAATTAGCGAGTATCTTGTTCTAAAGCGCGAGTATCTGAAATTCAGTAGAAAATATCTCATTAGCAGCCGAGGTAATAGGACTATGATTAAGTGGGTGCTAACTGCTAAGTAATTATGATCTGTAATTTTTAGTGCTTTGAGAATTCGTCGTGATTTAATATTAAACTTTAATTGAGTTTCGTTGCTGAAATTGTGTGAGCTTCGACTTAAAAACTGAGGTGAGACTGAGCTAAGTAACATCGAAGATAATAAGATATTGATATTTTTTATGACTACAAATTGTCACTCTCATCATGTCATCATCGCAGTTCTATCTGATGGTAAGCGATCATGCAGTCGACGGTGGAGCATAGTTGCTATGCATCATTTGGTAGACTCTTTCTTCTACCACGTTTGCCAATAATAAACTTGAAAAGCTGTGGAATTAACAAAGGTTGGTTGGTCACCATATTTCTGAAGATACGCTACGGAACGCAGATGCTGTAAAATGTGATTATTGTTCTAGAGATAAGGTTTCGGAGATTTGTGTAACGATATTATAAAATGGACAAGTAAATTATAATGTATAAAAAGTATGAACGAAATCTGGCCATTTAAAGTGGGTCAAAATCGCGCCCAAAGAAGTCGGTTACAAACATACATACATACAGGTGAAGCTAATAAAAAGCGTGTAAAAAAATAATAGACAAGCAAAAGTTTAACGGCATGTTTAGACTCAATCAATTGCTCTCTAACCTGTTGTTTACTTATACGGCTTATACTTAAAAGGCTATCCATGTTAGACCAAGAGCCGGCAACTTGCAATTTCCTCACCTGTCCACCATTGATTGTGGTCACGTGGCCCGCACGTGACTCGCTTGGAGAAGGTTAAAGCGCTTAGCATTTTTCCTTGTTCAGTCTGATAGTTTTCCTGTTTGATTTCTTGGCGTTTAAATAGAATTAGAACTTTTGCATTACTTTTACTGTATTAATATTGTGTAGTTTATATTTGCTGCTGGTTATTTAGGTTGTGAGGGAAAATTAAACACTCTGTAAATATTACCTCTGCGAAAATTTACGAATTTGATGTTTTACTTAATAAAATATAGTGTCTAAATGTTAAAACACTATTCATTTTTCTTTTCGGTAAGTTTTTAATAGATATTGATGACTTTTTTTTTTCAAACACAGTATCAATAAATTCCAACACTCTAAATCAATTCAAACCACTCATTACTCAAAGCAATAATCCAATTATCAGACAATAGAAAACAGTGGAAAATGCACAACTCGCCAAGGCGGGTAGTTCATAATTTACTCGAGGGCTGGCCTGCTCGATACGCGGCTTACTTTGACAACTGACAGATTTATGAGCGTTCAAACGAAATTCGCTGGACCGTTTGCATTGCGCTTAAAGTTGCTGCTGGCTCTCGGACTATGTTTAGAGAGAGGTTTTAAAAAAATAGGTACGAAATCTCAATAAAATATAAATCAATATAAAAATACCTATAAAAGTCCATAAAACCACTTATACAGTTAATCTCTCGCTCGTGGAATTTGCAGAAATAATAGATTTTAATCGTTATCTATCTAGGCAGTATATCTATTGTATTATTAATTTATATGATTATGGGCAGGCGTAGCGCTTACCATCAGGTGAACGACATGCTCACGTCACTCAGTCAAAAAAAAATGAATAAAAATAAAAGAATTGCGATAGCGTAGAATTGAAAATACTTGCCATACAACATTGCTGCAGAGTTGTTACATTCCATTCCTCAAACAAGATATCATAATTATATTAAAACAAAGACTGGCAATCGCACTGGCGGAATATTTATCGCGTTGTCACGTCTGTGGAGTACAGCCTTTATCTACCTGTATCAGCATCATAGAGGAGGCTCCCTAGGCGGGGAAGATAAAACGTTTTATTGCCCCCTCAAAATTCGCCAAAAATCAACAATTCAATTCAATGCGACTCATAAAGTTGAGGGATAGATCTGAAAGCGTGACCACTACTATGCGTTTTCGATGAGATTTGGAACGTGAGATAAATGTTAGAATAGAATAGAATAGAAAATACTTTGTTGTACACCAGTTCAGAAATACACAAGGTCCATAAGGAATAGAACTTATTGTAACAAATATAGTACCATGGGCGGACTTATCGCTAAAAGCGAGCTCTTCCAGTCAAGCTTTGGATGGAAATATGCAAGATCTTCAGGAGTGGAATTAATGGCAGTATTTGAATTTTGACAGTCGTTTTAACATCACGCGGCTATTTATATTTAGTTTCACAAACTGTATTGGAGATGTACTTTTATGTTATCTGACTATAATAATAATATTAATAAATAAATATATAATATTATGTTATTTATATTATATTATTAATTATTTATTATAATAATTCTACAAAAAAAGTCTGACAATAAGTTTTAATCAATATCACTTTAATTTTATTGACACACCACGCAAAACTGCGAGCTAGCATATTATGATTGGGAACGCCCTACGCTATCCACTACTGTACATTGACTGTCCAAATTTATAACAACAATTAACAAACAATTCAATAAGTAGTTAATCAATTAAAACCTTTATCAACTTCCTAGCATAAATAGTGTTTAAGATGTGATTTGTGTATTTCAATCGACTTACTTTCGAGTTCCAATAGTAGTGTCTCCTATACAAATAGTCGTAAAATACCTTCGATACCATCCAATAGGTTTAATGCCTTATGAAGAGCAAGACAGCGCGGGCGGAGACAGAGAGAGATGATCTGTTCAAATACACGCGAATACTTCGCTTAACCGAAGAAGGTAGATCACTGTAAGTAGGGATTGCATTCGGGATCAAAATATGCTCTACTTGATTTTTTTATTTAATAATTACTTTATACCAGGTTAACAAAAAACTTCTAATACATACCACTAATTGAAGTTTTACAATAAACATAAACATATCGACGCTAGAAAGCGTAAACGCTGTAACCCTTTGACAGACCCGAAAATACTTTTTTTACATATTTGGAAACAAACCCACATTTCAACGTCCCCTAGGAACTTTAGGATATAACCAAGGTAGCAGTATTGTAGCTTTGTATGTAACACACCAAATATCCAAAATTTACGTTTTTAGGTCGAGTAGATATTGAGTTATGATTTTTTTTCAAAAAAAAAAAAAGTTTTGTGAACAATTTTGCGTTTCAAGGTTACCACGTTTACGCTTTCTAGCGTCGATATGTACATAATTATCCCTCGCTTTTCGGTGAAGGAAAACATTGTGAGGAAACCCACATACCTATCCGATAATTATTTCGGGGGTAGGTATGTTATCTACCAATCCGGACTGGGCCCCCGTGGTGGATTATGGCCTAACCCTCCTCACGAAAGTGAGGAGAGACCCGTGCCCAGCAGTGGGACGTTATGGGTTGATGATGATGAATTGAAGTTTTAATATTGGCAAATGACACATGTACCCACTTTTAAGGGCCGAAATTATTTTATCTCTAGTTATCATAACAATCTAATAGTCCAACGGTGGCTAAAACCACAATAAATAATAAAAAAAAATCTCTATTTATTTTAACAATAATAATTATTGCTTAGTTTAACTTAGAATCCTGAATCATCTAAGTGATATATAATTATCTTGTTTCGGAGACTTCATATCCAAGTTTGAAGTTATGTTTAAGCAGAATCATTTTATTACTGAACTTCTAAAATCTTTGTCTATATCAAATTTTAATATAATTATTTCTAATGCTTCCTCATTTACGATGTAATATTTATAAAAAAAAATACGATCAACTTATTTGAAAGTAGAGCCACTTGCAAACCATATTCCCTATGTTACGGGTGGGAGTGAATTTTGGAGTTTTAGATACCGACTAGCATCAAACGTTAGGGTTCCAATCAGTTTTTGCTTTTTACAGCCCAAGGCAACGCAACGAATATCTTTACTGCATTTTTAAGACAGTATTGAAACATATGAAATTTTAAAATATGTAGACTGTAGATTATACTTTATATACTACAAACTTAAGACTTGAAATGAAATAGCACGGTTTAATAGCTAATAGAAATTAACAGCACTGCAATGGAAACAGCAAAAAAAGAAGGAATAGCATTAATTAGAATGATGCTACAATAACTCTAAGCGCATCGACTTATCTACTCTACTTAACTATCTTAAGTCTGACCTTAAAGTATTTAGTCTTACCTTAACCTTGTCCTATCTGCAGTCTTACCTTACATTTTCAATAGTCTTTTCAATACCTTATCTCATCTACAGTGTGACCTTAAGACTGTGCGATCTTACCCTAAACTATCTGCAGTGTTACCTACAAACGTGGAATTAGTAAAGCTTAGCGCACAATGACGCCACAATAGCTCAGAGCGCATCTACTTATTAATCAGAGCACCTGAAAGATCACGTGTCAGAGCTACCGAGCCGACAGTTAGTTGGTGCTAAGTAGAAGGTGGGGTCGTTATGGCAGGGGGTAGCGGAAAAATAAAATTTTTGGAGTTTATTATTTTACTATTCAGCCATTGTCAGTCATTTCACTGCAGGGCAGAGGCCTCCCTACCCTCCTTCCATTCCTCTCGGCTTCTGATGCTAGTCCTTCCAGAAGACGTTCAGCTCGTTCTGACATCTCCTCTTTTGTAGCTTAATATTTTCTAATTTATTCCTAGAGAGAGATGAAAGTCATGAAAACAGCGCCACGGTCTGAAAATATACAAATTGCTTACTAACCGCTAACACTAGCGTTTTTAGCCACCAGTGTAGTATATACAATGAATATTACCAACATAAAATGGTCCATTTCTTAAATTAATTAATTTAAATCTTATTACGGTTACACAAACTTTACCCTCTATCCACTATCCATTAGCACTGGGAAAAAGTTAAATGTTGACTCAATGGTGCAACAAAATGTTTGAATGAGCAACTCGCTGCCCGCTCACATAGACGTCACGCCTCATCCGCGTGTGTGACATCGATACATCCTACTCAGACGATCAGAAGTAATTCCCGAATTGAAAGTGTATAAGCTCAGCGATATAACTCAAGCCCGCTCCCCGCTAACACTATAGCCGCGCCTCGCCCGCTCGTGCGGCACCGACAACGCATGTTAATCAGACAGATCGCAGGTAATTGCCGACTCGAGTGTGAAATGCGGGCTTAGCGATGAAATTATCTACAGTTAGCGCTGATTTATCGCCCGTCAGGTATTGTTTAATCCCGATCAATTTGATGCGCAGTTGTTTTACGAAACGATCAATGGTTAATAGTTAATGGTTAATGTCTGGTCCAGTCGTTTATATTTTGTCAGCAATCTTGTTAGGAGCGAAGAATGGGCTACAGAAAGCCACTTTGCTACGATGAATTTTGGAGGAGGCATGCAAGATAAAATTGAGGAAGTGTGCGAGATGATGAGAAAAATACGGAGTGTAAATGAGATCAGGGGGAAAGCATGTGACACCACCACGCATGCACCCAACACAGTAACGGTCTGAAGTTCCAGAAACCAGTAGAGGGTGTCAGGTAGCTGTGACTGTTATGGGCAGTGCTTACCATCAGGTGAACGACTTGCTCGTCAAATCACTCAAAAAAAAATTGCTTAAAAAAATTATTAACTTTAAATCATTAGTTACAAAACGGCCTCAGGCAATACCATAACAACTATTACTTGTTTGCAGCAAACCTTCATTTACACGGTATACTAAAGAGTACCAATAAATTTATGAAACAAATAACTACTTAACACTCCTTTCTCTTCTCATAAAGTCTTCTATAATCAGGAATCGTGTCACAACTAAACGGTTACGACATTATTTGTAGCGACTGCGTACACAATCGTCTTCAATTTGCAATAAGACCGTGGGTGGGCAACACTAGAGCCACTGTGGCGCCACAGTGGGCCCCACAGTGCGGCGCGATAATTGTCCCTCCCGCGGCGTGTCTTTACTGAAACGTCACTGATTATTTTGTTTGAAACTCAGCCAATAGTTTACGGTTTGATGTGGCTTGCTTGTGTGGAAAGTTTTGTTTACTTTGTTTACGTTGAAGTTGTCAGGAAGTCATTTCTTAACTTTTAAGTTGGTAGGTATTTTTGTAGCTAATGTTTTGTTAATTATTTTTGTTTTTTGTTAATTTTCTCTTTTAGACCTAATTTTTTATGTTGCAGAGGAAATAATTCACCTGATGGTAAGTGCCAGCGTTTCGTCGAAACATCTTTCAAACCTGACTCTAGTCATGTTTATGGCCCTATTGCAGTAGAGGCTCAGCACTACACCAATAGATACCAATATATAAAATGGTGCTTAATTATTAAAGTCGGAACACAGCTTCAGGTAAAATATTTCCAATATTAAAACACCTTTTACACAGGCTGCCATTTTTATTCAGAGCCACCTATTCCATTCCACCGGTAGTACAATAAAGGACGGCGAAACTTGCCGCGTCAGACGGACGATTGCAGACAACGTGCAATGAGTCGCAGGTGTTAATATGTGGAGAGTGTACGGAGGTCGTTATCGTTGCATTGTGCGCCTTTCTGTTGATGTATTGGGACTTTACGTCTAGAGGAACATAGAGTATTACTTTTGATGACAGCTGTGGATTGTTTGTGGCGTTTTGTTCGCGATGCTGATTTTCGGTACATTTTTACTTTGAAATAAGGCTGGTTTTAGTGTCCTAACATCTTAACTGCATTTTTGCTTCCGGGCCTTTACTTTTATGCAGCTCTTATAAGTCAACATCAAAAGTAAATAATGAATTTCAGACAAATTTGAAAATCCATGACCAGGAGGCATACATCTTATTCAATTGAAGACCTAAACTGAACCGCGTCGCATAATCGTACCGTGACGTCTTATTTTTTATGTTGCTGCCATTTTCAACCTTAAATGGAACCAGTTTAGATTTCAAATGGCAGCAACCTAAACTGAATCCAGTTTAGGTAAGATAAGATGTCATGGTAGGCCTCCTGTATTTAGTGCATTAAATACTTTAAATATCATAATTATTTTCAATATAATTTGATGTTTTAAAAATGTCATAACTCCGTCTTCTTTTGTTCTCTATTCGTCTTTTCGACAGTATTCAGTGACGAATAGCATTGGGTGGTTTTCGAACGAACAAATTTACGGCAGTTTTTGAGGGTAGTTTGTATAGACTTTGAACGAACAAATTATTCGCAGTTTTTGAGGGTAGTTTGTATTGATTTCTTTTCTTTGATTATTTATGCAATTAGTGAGGGTAGTTTTGACTCGTATTACTGCTTGCTGGTGGACCCACTAGTTCTCAACCTACGCCGGAGCTGTGTAGCGCGCTTGCTTATAGCAATATCCTCAAATCAAGCTGATGCCGCAGGTTGCAGCCCCATCGCTAGTGGGGCTGGGTCAGTGGTGCGTGTTACTATAATAGCAATCGAACCCTTTCGCGTGGAACATTTCAATTAAATTACGTCTCATACTTGCAAATGGACGGCGCCGTCTAATCGAGGACCTGAGCTGGAAATCGGTGAGTAGGCTTGCATGTATTGGATATTCCCCACTGAGCCATTTAAAGATTATAAAGTTGGATGTATCGCATGCGTATATGGAAAGCAACGGCTCCTTCGACTAACAGAGTAGCAAAAAATTTCATTTTTAAAAGTACAAGGTATCGTCATCCTCATCATCATCATCAACAATCCATATCGTCCCACTGCTGGGCACGGGTCTCCCATATCCCAATTAATTCACTAATTACCGGTGATTTTGAAACTTATCTAATCATCATTTACTTTTGATGTAAACTGTACGAGAGACAGTGTGTGTGTGTGTTAACTGTAAGCGGTGGTAGCCTAGTGGGAGAACGTCCGCCTTCCAAGCAGAAGGTCGTGAGTTCAAATCCCAGTGCAGGCACGTACCAATGTGTTTCTTGTAAAACATATGTACGTAATTATCACTCGCTTTTCGGTGAAGGAAAACATCGTGAGGAAACACACATACCAACCCGAGAATTATTTCGGAGGTAGGTATGTGATCCACCAATCCGGATCTGGCCCCCGTGGTGGATTATGGCCTAATCCTCCTCAAGAAAGTGAGGGGAGACCCGTGCCCAGCAGTGGGACGTTATGGGTTGTTGATGTACTAGAGAAATAACATAAGTACTGACTGATGTTGACAGGTATACTTAATTGATTATCGATCACTTGTAAATGGAAATTAGGCCAGTATTAATGATGACAAAGCTTCCTAATTAGAAATTACGTTGGTATGTCTAACTACCTATTATTGGTCAGTATTATAATGAAGGTCTATTGTGGTGGCTATGCAGCTTTAACGGCCCGAGTAATGTTAAAAGTCCAAAAGTTTTTTATTTGACTGAGTGACGAGACGAGCAAGCCCATACCAGTTACAGTGCCACCCAGAACTTTGCATTGCATAATCCTGCTCTGCACTGCACTGCGCTCGTCACCCTGAGACATCGGTCCTAAAGTCTCATACGACCAGTAATTTCGCTGGAAACCCTTCCCTTTGAACTGGAACACAGTAATGTTTGCACACTACTGCTGGGCGTATGAATATTTGTTTTTGTGTGAGTATGTTAAGTGAATTACTACTCTAGCTCTGAAACTATGTTTTTTTTTTTATTTAGACCAGTAATAATACATGGGATACCATTCATCGCAACTTAAGTTGCAGGGCGCAGCTCAGATACGGGAAAATGTCCGAGTTTCCATTTTCCCTCTAGATTCTAGTCTGGAACAAAATATTTAAAGATATCAGGATATCTTGCCGAAGTGAGACAGAAAATCGAAAAATCAACAGGAACTAAACCAAAGCGGGTAGTATCTAAAGAGCGTGTCCGCATTGCCTTGCCGATTGTACCGACGATTGCACCCGCGCGGGCATTCAAAGCGATCAGACTATTCAGAGATCACGTTCGTTGCTGAGCACTGGACAAGGTACGAGAGGCAGCGATTATATTGTGTGACCAATCTTAAATGAGCATTGTTAAATTTTGTGAATGCAAAACCATTTCATAGAATAGCCACACTGATCACAACATAGCTGCTTATATTGAAAATAAAAAGAATCATCATAATCGGTTCATCCAGTGGAAAGTTCTGAGGTAACAAACATTAGAAAAAACAGTCGAATTGAGAACCTCCTCCTTTTTTGAAGTCCATTAAAAAGAAAGGCTGATTTCGAATATTATTGAATAAATATGATTGACTTTGATTTGCCAGTGATGATGTCAGCGTTGGCATTATGTTAAAATTTACCCAAGCGGCAAGCACGTTTTTCAAAACACGGAAGCACGAGCCACCCGGAAGCATGTTCCGAAACAGCTTTCCGCTCATAACTTTCTCTAGACCACAAGTACGCCTGAAGCGCATAGTTCTGGTAAAAAATCCCGTGTCTACTGAAAGCAACAATGAGGTGCGGGCGCCGTGAGACGTCTGATACCCACCTTACTTAGTTTTCTTACCTCCAGTTAGTCCTACCGTACCCTCAGCTGTGGGGTTTAACGCTTCCTTTAATTTGTAGACGGGTAGTTGGAATAGTGGATAGAAATGAATTGACATTGAGCACGTAAAAGTCCTTTGCGGAAAATGCTGGAAAGATTTTTCTTTGGAAGATTTTTAGATGCAATTTTCTTTAGGCGCATTGACTGTCTGGTTTTATAATGGGTTCTAAGATGTTTTGTAATATCTTATCGTATTGATAGTTCATTGTGGGAATTTGTGTGTGTTTTTTTTTCCATTATGTGTTAGTTTTCACTGAACGTTGCAACGGATGCAGTGATCTTGGTGAAATACGGTATAATAGAATAATACTTGCAGGATTATGCAATGCAAAGTTCTGGGTGGCACTGTAACTGTTATGGGCAGGCGTAGCACTTACCATCAGGCGTACAATTTGCTCGTCTCACCACTTGTCAAATAAAAAAAATACTTTTCATCATAATCACAAGAACGCAACTAGTTTTGCATTGATTTTTAAGTCTTATAATTACTACTATACGAGGCAATTTTGCTAGAAGAAATTAGAATACAGTTACGTTTGCATACTATGATCTGGCAGCGGCATATCTGGCAAAAACCGTACTACTCTTGTAGATTAGATAAATCACTAGAACATAGGTACAACCGGTTTTTTTTGCAACGAATCGGATTTTGGATTATAATCTCTCCCAGCAGGTATTTTATCTGGAATGAATACGCATGTCAATCAGAACACAGACTGTTTCACTATGAATGAAACTAAAGTACAGATCCATACAAAATTAAAATTCACTATCCTACCAAACCCAATTGAACTTTCAATACGAGGCAAGCAGCTCAATACGATCTGCTAATGAAAAATTCCTCTGCAGCCGCCTCCGTTAATGAACACACCTGTATTCAAAGAAACCGTAATGAGCCCGGTTGAGAGCACATATGCTCGACTTTCCTAGAAATTTCCTTTTTAAATAACGCAGCTCGAGATGCTGTAAGTGAATCGGTCCGATCTCGAGCGAATGAATGAATGGCGCAACGAACTGCTTTCAGAGCCGAGAAATTTATGCGTGCTTAGTTAGAAGTGCTGGGTTTTCTTTTTGGGTTTATTTATGTGGAATTTTATTTTATTTGGTTGTAAGTTTTTTTTTTATTTGACTGAGTGACGACACGAGTAAGTCGTTCACCTGATAGTAAGCCCTATGTATGCCCATAACATTCACAGCACTATCCAGAACACTGCATAATCCTTGCATAATCCTGCGCGGCACTGCACTGCGCTCGTCACCCTGAGACATCGGCTCTAAATTCTCATATACCCAGTAATTTAAGTGGAAACAATGCCCTTCAAACATGAACTCAGTAATAAAATAAAGTCATAGTAAGTTTAAATAAATGTAGCGAATGCACACTTGCTTCAAAGCCCAGGGCGGTTCCGCGGCAGGCTTTTCTATCGGTGGTTTTGCAATTTTTATAGGCAAGCGTGGCGCTTACCATTAGGCGAACCACACGGTCGTCTGCGATTAAGTTGGTTCTCTTCTTAACTAGTTGCCTAATTGAGTGTACGTACCATTTTTTTATTAATAGGTTTAAAGTATACAGCCAGATAAGAAAGGCAGTGAACCAGACTGAATTTCCAATTTAGTTTAATTACAAAGTTATAACTTTTTTTTAACATTAACATTATAAAAATAAACTTATCAGTCCAACGTTTTTCTTAATACGTTCCATGTATGATATCAATTGATATTTATTTATTACTAGCTGTGCCCTGCCACGCTTCGCTGTGGCACATTCGCTGATATGTCACTGATGAAAAAAATAAATAAAAACTATCCTTGATGCGGATTATATATCATGCTAAAATTTCAGCTCGATCGGTGCAGAACTTATTGAGTTTTTGAAGCGTACACAAACCAACATTACATTTTTATATATATAGATAATCAAATCGAGCGTATCTACACGGTCGAAACTCTCAATTAACATATCAACGTACGCCAATGACCTTAAACGGCCTCCATGGCGCAAGTGGGTGATGAGCCGACTGCAAAGCTTGAGGTCGGGGGTTTGATTCCCGCACAGGGCAAAGATTTATGTGAAAAAGTATTTTCTCTAAGTCTGGGTCTTTGTAGGACCATGGTCCTCGTAGTTACGTACAATACACATTTGCAGCAGTTTTTCTCACTGACTGTAGTGAATTATTTTGAATCTTAGCACTAATTAGAAAATATTCTTTGTTCCAGGTTTAAGAGGAGATCAAAACACCTCTCTGAGCTAAAGGTAAGTATCTTGTTACCTATTTCTTGGAACCGGAAGCTTGTTACAATATTTTCTTAGAAGTGGACGCTCCGTTAGCGCGTTGGCTTCGTTTTTGTTCTATTTACTAAAGGAAAAATCTTTGAAGCATCTTTACTCTCCTTCATAACTTTTGAAGACATCATGATATTAAGTTGGTTGAGTGACGGTGGCCTGGGTAACATCTGCGCTTCAGAACCCGGTTCAAAACCCGAACCTTCAACTCACCTATAAGCGTCCCATATTAACTTAGTCCTACTATAACATTATAAATGCTAAATTTTGTGAGTATGGATGTATGTTTGTTACTCTCTCACGCAAAAACTACTGAACGGATTTGAATGGAATTTGGAACACAGACAGTTTATAACCTGAATTAGCACATAGGATACTTTTTATCTTGTAAAAATTAACGGTTCCTTAGCGATCAACGCGAGTGAAACCGCAGGGTGAAGCTTGTAAAATATAATATAAAACGCACGGTATGGGTCCTTTCTGTGGTCCATCACTTAACTAATTTTGAAAAAAATAAACCCCTTTAAAATAAAATAAAAAGTGTTTTTCTTCTAAAGCCGCCTACCAGGGTAAGATGTCTTTATCGCCATTCCATCCACTTAAATAATTTTATAAGGGCTCCCTTACACCCCTTCGTTGCTTTTCCTCTAGTCGGCGAGCCGTTAACGGCGAACAGTTAACGGCATTAATTCCAACGGCGAACAGTAACGGCGTTAATTCCGAATTAATTCTGTGATACAGGGTGCTGATTAAAACCTGATTAGTACATAAATCTTAAGGTATTTAGGCCTATGAGGTGTGTTAATAAATTTTTCGTTTGAATTATGAACGTAATTAAGTAAGTGGAAAGTTAATTTGCTCTCAAAAATGTTAATGCCTCTGAGCACGAAATATGTTTGAATTAAATATTAGACACTTCAAGATATCAAATAGTAGTTAGATATATAACATATATGTCACGTTAAAGTTCTGTGTCTTAACAAAGACAATGTTGCCTCATTTCCGTTCATAAATTTCTCAGCGTTACGAATAAGTTGTCGCCAGAAAAATATTTTCATAAATTTCAAGGTTAAAGTGATCTGAGAGTTTACTGCAGATTGAAGATTGCAGTGCAGATTTTTACCTCCAGCACTGAAAACTTGAATATCATTATTATTTGCAAAATTACACCTAAACTTTAGGGGAACAAAGTCGATAATTATCCACATCGTTGCCTTTAAAAGCGCGCCTACTCGTTCGTACAGCACGCATACAATATTTCCCTTTTGAGCTTTGAAATTTAATAAGCGCTTAACACTTCAAAGCCTGCGTGTAAAACAATTTAGCGGCAGTCGGTGAAAAACACCGAGTTTTCGGCTAGCTGCGTAATTGGTTTAGAGTACAGCCGGAAAGATTAATTAGTACTGCAAACAGCGCAGGGAGCGCTTTCGAGCGCTTTCGCCGCTGAAAGTGTAATGACGAAACGTGCACACAACAAAAATGTCCGCGAATTATGTCCAAAGACACAGAAAGTAGGATGTAGTGCTTCAAGCAGAATGACGACCGGTTTTAAGGGCACTAGTTCCAGCGAAATCACTGGGCATATGAGACTTTACAACCGATGTCTCAGCTTGACCAGCGTAATACAGGGCCGCGTTAGATTTTCTAATGCCAAGTTCAGTTAACATGACACTAGAGCTTTTATGGGAAGGAAACTACCAGGTGAACGACTGGTTCTTCTTATATCTTAGTAACATATCATCATCATCATCAACCCATAACGTCCCACTGCTGGGCACGGGTCTCTCCTCATTTTCGTGAGGAGGGTTAGGCCATAATCCACCACGGGGGCCCAGTCCGGATTGGTGGATAACATACCTACCCGCGAAATAATTCAAACAATAAATTAATTAATTTTTTAATTTAATAGTAACATATAAAGAAAAAAAACAAAGAACACTCCACACCGCACCCTGCGCAATCTGCTGCCCTGCAGCTCTACCTACAATCGGGAGACTGTCAATATTACACGCCCAAATTTAGTCGATAAACGGTTTGTACGACTTTTCTTACTAGCAGGTTGTCTTTTGTTTTGGTCGCGTAGTATGTTGATGTACTATATACTTACATTTACACAGTGCCGGATTACAAAAGCACGGGGACCGTAGGAAATTCTTTAAAAGAGCCCTCGACCTACTATTGGTTCTTATGCATAAAGTGGTTAAAAAACAATTGTTATAGTACATATTAAAAGTTGTAACGTTTTTGTGACATCAAGTAAATTCAATATAACACATTTTAATAAGTTTTACTCAAAAAATTTCGCTCAGGTTGAGTGGGTTTAAATATACGGGGCCCTCTTTCGCGCGGGCCCGTAGAAATTGCTAGCTACATGGTTAATCCGGCACTGCATTCACATAATGGCGCGTGCACTTCAATTATATTTGTGAGTTGTCCAATAGGATTATTTGTATGGAGTGTCCAGGTTGTAGCAAAGATTTAAACACCATTTTCGTGATTTTGTCATTGTCGTTTAAAAGCCCGGCGGAAGGAAATGCAGTGAGATAGGTAGGCGTTTAATGTCTGTGTTTTAAGATTTTTAAAGATGAAAATTGTGTCAAACGATTGCTTTAAGTGCAGCAATTTTTTAACGTTTATTGCGAAGTGGGGAGGAAAGCGGGCGGAACTGGGACGCTCTGTTTGTAAGATTGCAAAATACCATTTTATTGTTGAGAAGGAAATAATTTGTATTTATTTTTGTTATTTAGTTCCTGTTCTAGGAACCAATGTAAGTGCTGATGTATAATGTTGATTAACTGTATAACAGTTATGGAGATTACTACTAGAGGACTAATAACTCGTTGTTTTGATAGTATTGTAAATAATTTACTTAATTTTATGGCAAAAAATTGAACCTTATTGTAATAACTTATGATCGTTACCAAATATTTAAAAAAACTATTGTTCTAGAAGAGTTGATCGCACTTACAAAACATTCGAAAAGAAAAAAATCTCAAAGAACAGTCCGGAAAAATATTTAAACCAATTTCCTTTACAGCTAACTTTTCACTTTATTTTATGCTCATCTTGCTCGCGGAAGTTTGATGAACTATCTCGGAGAATGACTTCCGTGAAATTAATTTTACACTTGATAACCCGGAGCTATTTTAGGCTGCTTTCCTCTAGTTGGGAATTCAAAAATGGAAATTGATTTGGGAAAGTTTGGCTTTCTCGATTTATAATTCATCTAGCGTTGGTACAAATAATTTAAATTACAAATAAAAGCTGAGATGGTATCTTATTACTAGGTAAAGACGCGGAATATCCTCTTTCATGTTTAATCTTTACTAATATTGATTACTATAAAGGCGAAAGTTTGTGTGTTTGTTCTCATTTCACGGCGAAACGACTGAACGGTTTTTTGTTGAAATTTAGTATTCATATATTTTAGGTCCTGGAATAGAACATGGGATACTTTTATTATTGCGTAAAAATATTAACGACTTCTGTACAATATTAGCCGACGCGGGCGAAACCGCGGGCGTTGCTAGTAGAAAATATAACACAAAACAAAAAAAAAAACACCGATATTACACAAAAATATACAAAAGTAAATAAATGATTTCATAATATTTTTCTATAACACTCGTAATTCTCTTCGAAATAATAATATCTCCTCTATCCTCATTAAGCTTACGGCGCAACCTTTTTTTATCAATCGGCGAAATTGTTCCCGCAAAATCTTCCTTCGAATTTTTCCAAGCAAAACATTATTTATCACGCACAAAAACACTATCAACACATTTGTATGTATTGCAAAATTCAATAGGATGGGATATAGGGCCTTTGCGGACTCATCCCGGCCGCTCTTCGGGATATGAAATTGGTTTGGGCGACAATAAAATACATAATTTAGGTACGCGCCCCCGCTATGCTCAACCCTACGGGTAGTTGACGCAGTTGAGGTTGAAGCAGAAATGTAAGTTGTGTGTTCGTAGCTTGAATTATGCAGACCTTACCATGGCAGAAACCACGATTGTGTGGATATCTCTATTGTGTGGTGTTGGCATAATATATTATGTTAGGTTAATGTATCTTTCTAACCGTCGCGCTATGATTGGTGGAGTGGTAAAATCTTACAAACGTTTTAAAAATGACCGCATGAACAAGGAAAAGAAATTATTAATGCATACTGCTTTTTTAATCCATTCCAAGTTAAATTTTATTTCAGTTTGATATTTAAAATAATGTTGACACCTACCCTGTGATGAAGTTTGTCTAAATACCCACCCATGGATCTAAAGAATACAAGCACTTTTATTTTTAAATTCATTGTAATGAAGAAAACAATGCTTAAAAAATCGTGCTTTAACAATTAAAGGATATTTTAGAGCACGATTAAAATGTAAAAAAGTGTATCACAATTTATTGTTAAATACTAAGCTAAAATTAGAAATATTTAGAAAAGTTAGAGCTATAAAGCAAAATAAGTTTAGTGCCATTATTAATATCAGCAGCCCCAAAATTCATAGCTAATAAAACCAGCATAGCAATACACTAAGCCATAAACCAAATCCGGTGCCAAAACGGAATCTGCACATTGCCTACTGCCACGTTTCCACTGTGGCGGCACTAAAGCCGGGGGAGCTAGGGGTGCCAACTTATTGTATTAGACACAGTAAATTTTCGTAAGAAGCACACGTGCGGCCAATGATTATGCGGCGAGAAATAGTACGAATGTTCCGGAGGTGGGCGCATGGGCGGGTGTTTTTAATTTTTGGATGTAGAGAATTTTATGGTTATACGGTGCTATGCACTGGCAAGGTGTTAGAAATTGCTTGGGTAGTGTAAACCATTTTTGGTTCATATTATTAAAATGAAAAAATTAATACGGTTTTCTTTTGGAGTTCTCCGTGAAATGACTGTGCATATCAGACTTCAGAACCGATGTGTCAGCGCAGTGCAGTGTCGCACTAGATATTGCAATAGAAATTTTTGGGTGAAACTGTAGTTGATTTGGGCAGGAATGACGCTTACCACCAGGTGAAGGACTTACTCGTCTCAATATTAAGTAAAATAAAAAAGGGATATTCGTGGAGCCTGCTATTTTTTACTGCAGACATAAATAAGCAGATCTTTTATCTTCTAACAGGCAGAATGCTAGTTTAGTATTCCTACTTAACACGTTTACTGCTCAAAACACATCACACACAATCTGTGTTTTAATAATGTTACAGAAAGCGAAAACTGCTGTACTATCAATTTTATCACAAAAGCTGTGTGCGCCCAAATAGATGATTGAGTTTAGTTATGACACAACACCAATAAACAGTAAACACACATGTTGTGTGAAGATTCGAAATGAGACAAAAAAGTAAAACAGTCCAGCAGTGAACTTTCGCGGCACCTATTCGTCTTATTGAACCGAATCAATTAAATTCTAATGAAATTTTAATCAGAACACCAATGCTCATAACAGCAATTTCCGATCGAAGCGGTAGGATCGGCGCAGCTGGTTAATAAGTCTCGGCTATGGACGAATTGCAGACAACTTGCTGTAACAGTACATCTCGGTTGTCCACAACTTGTTGGGTAGAGGTGTGTCCTTAGTTATAGCGGATAATATATAGGAGCGGATAATTTAAATTTTATATTTTTTTCTTCTAAAAAACAGCTGCGCCCTTCGGTTTCACCCACTTGATTCCCGATTTTGTGGGAATACCAAAATAAAATATAGCCTATGGATACTCGCTAATAATTTAGCTTTCTATTGGTGAAAGAATTTTAAAAATCGGTGGTTTAGGCGTGAAAGCGTAACAAACAAATAAACAAACTCCTATTCGCATTTATAATGTTAGTTAGGATTTAGATATTGTTGCCAATCTCTTTTCAAAGTTAAAATAGAAAGAAAAATTAAAGAATGATAGAAAAGTAGAAGAAGCTTCGACTAGCCATTATTATTATACTATGCAGTTTTTCACAAATAAACTTAATTTATATTTTGGATGCGATCAGCTGTTAGTTTTTTAATTTAAGAACGGCTTGTACCAATTCATTTACTATATAAAACCCCAATTTAAACTTCGCACAGATTTTCAACTTAACTGAACATATAGCACGAGCCCTTTTTCGTGTAAATCTGGAATTAAACAACCTTCTCCAGTACGTTACTTTAAGTTTAATTGAGATAACATTACATTGAATTTACAAAATTGACATTTGAGGCATTTTGATACAAGCCGTCGTTCATCTCTATAGAAATACAAACGCAAAATCGCTTGCACTACCACCCCAAAAAGTTGTCACAACACAATGTTCGATGGCGCGTCGATAAATTCCGACTCAATATTTCGGTGCATGAAGTTTCGACACGACATGTGCGGTTGTCAACACATTGTTTATGGCAACCCACGCTGAGAACAATTGGGGAACTCTTAAATTAATACCCTGCGTCTGGAAACATTGTGACAATATCCCGCAGAAGCCATAATCAAAAAGTAATGTAAAATTTCCTGTTAAGGATGAATAAATACATAATAATTTGCCAGATATTCAACCGCCAAGCAGTAGTGTGCAAACATTACTGTGTTTTGGTTTGAAGGGCATTATTTCCAGCGGAATTACTGGGCATATGAGACTTTAGAGCCGATATCTTAGAGTGACGAGCGCAGTGCAGTGCCGCGCAGGATTATGAAAAAATTTAACATGAGCTTATGATAAAGGAAACCATCGAATACCTTTCAGGTAGGAGACTTTAGCGTCCACCTGGATAGCTACCACTCCAGAGACGATGTCTCCAAGCACACTGGGGTGTTCCAGCAGTCGTCCTTGCAAGCCAATATCCTTAGAAACTTAGCTATTAACCACCTCCCCAAATAGTCAATCATCAAATGAGGTCATGGTCAAACGGTACCTTTCTTCCTACAATAAAAAAATGTTAATCGCTCGGCCTCCGTGGATAAGTGGACGATGAGTCAACTGCAAAGCGTGAGATTGCACTTCGCTTCCCGCACAGGGATAATAATTGTGCGAATCACAGGTCCGTACTGAGTCTGAGTGTTTGTGAAACCATGGTCCTCGTAGTTTCTAATTCCCCAGATACCAAGAATCCTAGTTAGAGTTCTATGTATTTGAACGTGACGCGTAAAAAATAAGCTTCACAAACTTTACTACTACTTTCATATCCATAAATACAAAACAATTTTCTTCAGTCTGAAAATAAAAGATCTCTATTTAGATTCAAAGAGAGCCGTAAAATCTCGGTCAGCTGATAGGACGGTGTAAAATTACAAGCAGATATCCCAAGGTAATTTATCACAGTGGCGCTGTTTTTAAAGTCAGCAGTGGCGCCCTTAGCGGCAAAGCCCGGCATTAAATCAAGGGACGAGAGACAGGAATTATCAAATGAGGCGAGATAGTAAAAAAATATATTGGTGCCCTGAAAAATTTGATTTTTTTTACAACGAGGCTTTTGACAGAAATCTAATTCCATCAACTAAATTACAGACGTTTTAGGAATTGGACGTTCTAGGCGAGGAATCCTTTGTCACAAAATGTATACGCAACATCTCTGAAAGTTTACGTTTTCGGACATTAAAAAAATCAGCCAAATCGCACCGTACCTATCAGAAGTCCCAGGAAATTTATGGGAACTTAAAAAAAGCTACTAAGAAATATATTTCCACTAAAAACCACGTCATTTTATAAGTCATAAAAACTAGTTCGTCTCGACTTCTGGAAAACTCCGTCCCAAATAGTTTCATCCGACATTTTAAGCAAATGAGAACGTAATATGAAGACAAGACAACTATGAGAAACTTTACTGGATGATGTGAAACCAAGCGAACCTGATAACCTTACGTGGATATGGTAAAAAGTCTAGCGGATCTAATTCGCACCCAGATTAAAAACAAAATATCATTTTGACAGCCCTCGACATTTCCATCAAGTTACATTGACCATTGTCACGGGGAGAATGGAGAATGCTGGTATCACCGGCGGCAAGTAATGTTTCCAACTACCCGCGATTGGTAAATTATTACGGCTACATACTGGGGCTGCAGGGTAACAATCTCGTAGAGCTACCACTGAAAAATCATTTCGTCAATACTGTTGGAGACGTTAAACTGTTAATTTGCTAACATCCCTTGTATTCACTTGAAATAAACTTCTTCTAGCTTACCATCCACGAGCTTTCTAACTACCCAATAATGTCGCCCCCTGTCACCTCGCCGTGCCGTATCCAGATAATATTCGTAAATCCACAGCATCACCCTTCTCGAGTGGTACTTCATTCCACCTCCAGACGAGGTAATTGCAGGGCCGACACACACGAGCATAACCTCTTAATTTATTGAACGAAACTAATGAAATTCCTGAGCAGAGTTTATTGCTTGAGACAGCCCTGTTTCGCTAACAATTTTCGGCCGCTCGAGTTCAGGGTTGACGTTCTAATCGTTTCTTTAATTATTTCGGAATTAATGTTTTGTCTCCTCCGGTGTTAATTTCGCACAGTATCCTTTGGAGTATTTATCAGCTTTTTTGGCAGACAATTTGCTTTATTCTTTCCTGTTGATAAGGGCCATTACAATTTTGGAGTGCCTTTCTTTATTTCGGTTTCTTCCGGAATGTTTTGTGTATTTTATGGCTTCGAGAGCACAATTAAGTACCTATTACCTGTACTGGTGTACAATGAATGAAGCAGTTTCAATTCCATTCTTTTTTTAACATAGGCAAGTCGTTGGCGTTTGGCGTTTCTTTCACATTAGGGGCATTTCCTGCATTCTTCTTTGTTTCGGCGTAAACAGACTTGTAATGTTTCGATGAAGAGAAATAACCTTAAAGTTACTTCTTGTTTAGGATAATAAACGTCTACTTATTTCTGTATGAGAGCTTTTATCAGATCATATACTATCTGGTTCCAGCCAGCTCCTATGGTGCTTTTCAAACCGATATCACCGGATACCTCTCATGCGGTGTCACCACACACATGTGGTTTATTACTCGTATGCAATACATTTATTACCACAGCACTGCGGTATCAATATTCAGTTTTACGTGCGTCCGGAACAAATTAGCGAACCCGCACCTGTGACGGACGTTTACGGCTGCCTTTAGTTGTGTCGTTAACTGGAGTGTGTACAGGCAAATGCAAGGGATCTACTACGAGGTTTGATAAACGATCATCGTCGCGTTTACTCATAGACGTAGGGAAAGCATGGACGGAGCTTTCAGTCATATTTTGTTTTAGGAGCTACAGTCAAGAGACTTAATCTTCCAGGCTACCAACATTGGTAACTGAAAGGAAGAGTGATGCCTAAGACTTAGCTTAGTTTTTTCTCGTTCTTTTCTGTATCGCTTAACGAACCCTGTGGTAGATCTTCAAGGTCGAAAATCACGAGAAAAATACTTACAGAGAAGAAAACGAATTCGCAAAGGTTCTACTATTGCTGGAAGTTCTAAGCGGTTCCAGCAATTGTCGATTGTCAAATAGTTTGTCTTCACTTTCCAACCTGAAACGAAAATAATACCATATTTTTCGAGCAGTAAGTTTTGTAGTAACGTTTCTTTCTCTTTGTTCACAGTTTTGAGTTATGGCAAGTGGTTAAAAAAGTGTCTGACGGTGATCATTTAAAAACTTTTGAGAGTTTCAGTTGATGATTGTCTTCAGCGAGACATCTGTTACAATTTTACTAATTACATAAATGCCTCTTGATTTTAATGAGAACCAAGTGTAATTCGGCGTCGTTTCATACTTTAATTTGATTGTTGAAGTTACAATGAGAGCGTTACAATTTTAGAATGGTAAGCTTAATTAACGTTTCTTCTTAACAATGATGTCTAAGCGAAACGCGCACTGTTGAGGGGTACGAATGACAAGATTAGTGTTTGGTGTAAATAAGAGGCGAGACATTTTTATGCAAAAAGCTATGCAATTTTTTTACGGTTACGCTTTTTTTGGGTTTTGCCTTTTTTTCACCTTTTAAGTTTAAGTCATGTCTTCCGACTAAATTTTGATCCAGTTTTTGTTATTCAATTGAGCGACAATCTTTCAAGTTGGTCTAGTTTCTGTAACAATACAATATTGCAGTGATAGCTAGTAGAATTTATAGCAGAAATGGAAGGTAAAATAGAATAGAAAACTCTTCACTGTATACCAAGAAATAAACACACTACACTCTCTTCTTTTTTATTCTACAAAGAGAATGTTGGTGGTTGTTAGTAGATTGATGGCATTTTGAGCTCATTTTGATCAGCTTGTAGTATGGAATTTTATAAATGCTAACCTATCTTTTTGTTTTAATAAAAATCTTGTACTGCCATTCCAATTTAATCATTGACAATCATAAAAAATAGTCGGCAGTCTTAAAATAAAAACAACAAATTAATAGTATAATCGCGAGCTCTTATCCCTTAGTCCAACATAAGGGATTCAAACTTTCCTCGAAACAAACAGTAAATTACGATGATAAGTTATTTTAAGAATCAGAATAACTGCAGTAGAAGGGAGGAAAGAGGGGAGGAGTGGAGTGCAAACTCGGGAAATTTTTCACATCAATCTAATTGGACGAAATTAAAAATTAAAATCCTTGACGCTCTTTCAATTTTGGACTGATGAAAGTTAATAGCGAACTTTGCTTTTCGTGTTTCCTCCGAGGTCTGGAAGTGGGGTTCTCTGAACATTTAATATTCATTATAATAATTTACCTATGAATAGATGCACAGGATTATTTACGAAATACTTTTATTTACGAAAATTATATTATTATTATCCTTATTATGTTATTATACTTGAGGTCGTTTTAAATTTGTTTTTTATGTTATATTAAGTAATGAAACGAGCAAGTCGCTTGCCTAATGGCTCAGGCCTGATGGTAAGCGCTACGTCTGCCCATAATAGTTACAATGCAGTTCAGAACTTCATATTGCATAATCTTGCACGGCACTGTACTGCGCTCGTCAGCCTCAGACAGTGGTTATATGTCATAAATTTCCAGTAATTTCATATTTTTTGCCAATTCTTTGAATATTTTGTTCAATAAAACTCCTACAAGATTAAAAAAAACATTGAAACTATAGATAGTTAAGAAATCATAACAATGTTGATGTAATTAAAATCACTGCCAAAAATTGTTCCCAATCATTGTCAAGACAGTCATAAAACCGAGAAATGCCCCGAAAGTTCATAACTTTCACATTAAACACCGCTGGATAACCGCTGATTAAGATAAATGGCCTTAATCGTCGGCTAACTAATCCATCATGCAGTTTTATCGGACTTTTTATGAAGCAAAGCAGATAGGGTTTAATTGATAATGGACGTGAAATCTACTAACTATGAATACCTATATATAAATAAAAAATGAATGGCTTAATTTGCTTAACTCGAGAACAGCTGGACTAATGCGGCATATTTTCTTTTTTTTTTATTATAGGCTAAGTCTGAAGAAGGTTGAATGATGATGTTTGGGCTCATCTTAGATTAGTTAGCTGAATAGATACTGATTTCATAGGAAATCATCTATAACATTTTACATTTAGTTTCTTTATTCGTTTAAAAAAAAAATATGGTATTCTTTTTTTTTGTTGCATCGCTTTCTATGTAATTTAATTAACTTATTAATCCGATTTCTCATCTAAATAAAAAGAAGCACCCTGATAAGTCAGTACCAACGATACCACTGGCATTTATTCATAAGTTAATTAAAAACGTAGAAGTTAACTCGAAGAACAACTGTTGGTCTTGCGCAGTTTAAATAAATCTTCGAATTACCTGACTGCCAACTTTACAAAATAAATCAAGGGAATTGTAATACAAAAGCATTTTTATTGGGTTTTACTATGCAGGTTTCTTAAAGGGGTAACTGGCGTGGAAAATGGCGAAAAACTTTTATGATTCAACTCATAAGTAATTGATATAGTTATATCATCTCACTAATTTTATAATAGCGAATATTTTTGCGTTCGTATTTTTAACGCATATATATCGACGCTAGAAAGCGTAAACGCTGTAACCTTGAAACGCAAAATTGTTCACCAAACTTTTATTTTGTTGAAAAAAAATCATAACTCAATATCCCTAAAAACGTAAATTTTGGATATTTGGTGTGTTACATACAAATCTACAATATTGCTACCTTGGTTATATCCTATGTTTCTAGGGGACGTTGAAATGTGGGTTACAGCGTTTGTTTCCAAATAATTAAAAATTTTAAATTTTCGGGTCGGCCAAAGGGTTACAGCGTTTCGCTTTCTAGCGTCGATATGTTAAATAAAAAAATTAATCTCAAGAAATGATTCTCAATTTCGGTTTAATGTTTTCAACGCATTCTTTAATCTTTTTTATGACTTACCGCTAGCATTTCTCATCCTAAATCGCCCCCAAATAAATTGCTACCCGCAACGCTTCAGAAGTCCAAACAAAGGCAAATCCAGGCAATAGCCAGTGCATTCACAGTCTAGACCGATTCCTAGATAGGTGTCTACTCCATTATATCGGGTGGATCGGTAATAAGCTGCCCGATGCAATGTACAGATTTGGCTGCAGTTTGTAAATAGAACTCCAAAATTCGTTCGGTTTGAGAACATTCGAGTTTTTGTTTATTTCTCACATAAGTTACGGTATTGCAAACAACGAGTATCTACTACATAGATAGATAGATAGATAGATAAACTTAGTACTCAGTCTGATAGTTCAGTATCTGTCTCCGGCATGCATTGCAATGCTATTATAAACTAAAATAGTGTTTGTTTTGTTGGGACAACAAAAGTTTCGTTGTCGTCTTTTGAAGACCCTTCCAATGTTCATCAAAATTATTTTGTAATCCATAGGGAACATACATAGACACATCGTATTTATATAAGTAGATTTATAAACAAACACAAATTTATTTATAGATTTAATTGTAGTAATATTACAGTTTCTTTCGAAACTGGGTTCTCGAATTGGTGTAAGCTGCGTTTTAAAAGTTAGTGGCTTTTCCCATATCATTGCGATGAAATTAAGGGAAGGTGAAAATATTTTAATAATTTTGGATTATTACATTGCTACTAATATGGTGAACAAGAAACCAATATGATAACAAGTCAGTTATCTAAGCAGATCAGGAATAATACATTTCAAAAAAGATAGGTTGTGCTGATTTTTTTAGCAACAAATATCCTTTTGACGATCTTTTTAGCTGCGGTGATCTATCCTTTAAAATCACTGGTATTTTGATTTAAAGAATAACTTACAAATATTTAATGAAGGATACATATGCAGAACAGTACGATTGTCTGCCAACCAACCCCACATGACTGCATATGACCGCGTCGAGGTCACAAATCAGCGTCACTCTGGCCTAGAGACCTAGATCTGACTGCAGTCGAGCACAAAGGGCCGTTAGCTACAATCGAAGATAAATGACAGAGATTACGGAGGCCACTTATGCTGCGGTGTTGTGGACGGCTGGTTAATACCTTCAGACAATACTTGATGACTATCTCATAGCTGTTAAATCGTCGGTTCTGGTTATTACCGCAATGGCAGAGACTTTGGGCAGCGTGGCGAAATCTAACATTTTTGAGGGAAATATCCCCTCCATCACCCTCGTGACGGATTATGACAGTGGGCCTTAGTTGTCTTAGACTCCCCCGAGAATAGTCCTCCACTGAGGCGGGGCAAGATAGGGCCGCGCTAGAATGTACCAACGGTGGTTTCTGCGGTGGTAATATCAGGGCCTCTGCACCTGTAGGAGACGCCACTAGTAACTTCATTTGACTGCCTCCATCCATACTCTAGGGTGCGAGACGGTACCTAATGAGATTTACCTTGAAAATTACTACTTACTTGAAAGGTACTGGACACTATTCTGGTACTCTACTGTATTGCTTATACGTAGGGTTAGATCCAGTATTATGTAAAGTAGGTGCTATCTATCGGATTAGCTCCCGCAGGACGTGTCACGTAATGTCTATCTCCCATGTAGTTTCAGGCATATATTTATGCATAAATTAATGGGATTATAACAACTTAGTGGCACCGGTAGAAGCTCTAAGTTTAAATAGCAGAAGGAATCAAGATTATTATTTCCAGAATTTAAAACAGTTACTCTGGGTAAGTTGGTTTGATTTCACATATCGCTCATTTAGGGACAAGACCGTGATATGTCTTTAACAGTATATTGAGGAGAGGTAGTAATGGGAGGCCTTTTCTGCAAGAGACCACCTGGGGAAGTACCACACCTTTGCCAGATATTCATCCGCCAAGCAGTAATGAGCAAACAGTAGTGTGTTCCGGTTTGAAGGGCATTGTTTCCAGCGAAACTACTGGGCATATGAGACTTCAGAGCCGATGTCTCAGGGTGACGAGCGCAATGCAGTGTCGCTTAGAATTATGCAATGCAGAGTTTTGGGTGCTGCTGTGACTATTATAGGCAGGCGTAGCGCTTACCATCAGGTGAACGACCTGCTCGTATCGTCGCTCAGTCAATTAAAAAAAACACGTTTTTGTCGCAAATGAGCGATATGAGATTGAGTTTGAGGGCCCTGAAGTTACCAGCTGCCATGCAAAGTTTGATTCATTCATCACATTTTAAGATGGGTGAATGTAATGATGTGTGATGTATGTTACTATTGTCAATAAACGTATCTTGATAACGACATTTAAAATTGGTATTTCTTTTTGTGTTTTTTTTACTAACTAGGGATGGGATAAACCACGCAGTTAATGGCGAAATTTCACAAGGCGTTGCGTTCTCTTGTTCACATCTGAAATATATTATAATAATTCCCAAATAACGCTGTGTAAAAGCGAGCAGAAGATAATAATAAGCCATCACATAATGTACCCAGCAATTTTAAAAACATCAGGTAACCTCCAGACAAAAGCTGGTCAAATAATATGTGAGCGGGCGCAAGATATCGTTTAGGGGAACGTGCCTATTACAAAACTAGCCTATTTGATAGAGCGGGGCGCAAGTTACGAACGACGAGCGTTTTATTTTCAAAAGTTTTTATTTAACTTCGCTTGTATGAGCTGGAATTTTGCAAGTTAATTGTGACCCAAATTCCGTTGTCAAATTAAGTTGAAATTTTCCACGCCTGTTAAGTTCTAATGACAATACAATATTATGGTGACAGCGAGCAGCGAGCAGCGATCCATAGATCAATTATAGAAACGGAAGATAGAGAGGTACGGAACTCCTCAGTAACTGACTGTAGATTCATAGTGTTTGGACTCATTCTGATTAGTTTGTGGTACTAAATACGTATTTAAAAAAAGCTTGACTGGAAATACATGTTTTTAGGCATTGTGCAATGATTTAATCTTTGATTGGCAGTATTGGTTAAAACATTTTGGTAGCAAGATTAACCAACTAGACCGTAACGAGACAATATTATGTCAATAGTGTGTGAGCTAGATGCTGTTAAAATACTCAGGGAAGCATTTATCTCGCGCACCATTTTATTCTCGAATGTGTACATGAACTATAAAAAGTATTACATATTAGAGATTACTAATTTATAGTTTTCATGATTTTTCTGCCACATTCTTTGTATTTTCAATCAATTTTGCTGTTTGGTTAAATCTGTGGTAGTTAAATCGCCCTGGGTACTGAAAATAAATGTGTTAAATATTTTATCACGAATTCCAACAAAAGAAAGTAAGCAAAGTTTGGCTTTTTTAGGTTAATAAGAGTTTTAAAGTAAAAATTATTATCTCCACCCGCTGTCGCTACATCTTGTGACTTGCCCACTACCTAGGGGCGGGTACAGAATGGGCATGTAAAAAGCCGGAGCGCAATGCATGCCAATTTGGTCGGACCGACCAGACCTGCGACTGTAGATCGCACCTGTACAGACAGAAAAAAAAGCATAATGGAAAAGAAGCTTTACATAGGCAATTCCGTAATTTTTACGTGAGCGCGTTTATAAAGAGGTTTATAAGCTTGAACTTTGCCTAAGCTGCTTAAGTTTAGTCTTGATTGAGTGGTATTAGTATACGGCAATTTAATAACATTAAATTATGCAAGTTTTCAACTGTCTGTCCTGTTAGACTATGTAATCAGACATAATAAGTTTTTAGTAAAAATATATATTTATCCAGGCAAGTTTTTATTAAATACGTATTTGGTACTTCAAACCCTAATCTCCCGTTAGTCACTGAGGAGTTCCGTGTCTACCTTCCGTCTCTAACATCAGATCAGCTCACTGTCACCATTATATTGAATTGTCATCGGAATTTGATAAGCATGCAGAACAACTCAGCCAAATTTCAGGAAATACAAGTGAAGTTAAATAAAAGACTTTAGAACAGACAGTTTTAGAGACAAATTGGTTATTTCCGTTCTCCCGACTAGGATGGTTTCTCCCCTGGGTGGGATACACAATACAAGTTTAGTTTCATCTGGTGTTCATTTTATGAATGTACCTAAGTGTCATAAAAGACCCGCTCTCATTCATTGACGAAACATCCCACATAAATTAATTTGCTAAAATAAATTGTGTCTTGTTTTGCTAACGTGAAAGGCCAAATAACCATTTGAACACATTTTCACCATAATGCGCTCGAGTTTTTTTTTTTGTAAATTACGGGTAATACACAGGTAGACTTAGTGGCCTAGTTTGTAATGCCCTTACCTAAAAAAACCATCGGAATTAAAAAGTAGTTAGTTGCTTAAGACTAAAAGTGGACCTATCTATGGATAATAATTGTATCATGTAAATAATCTACAATCTAATTATAATTTTTTTTTTTATTTCTCATAAAGTCAGTACACTATAGATTTTTTTTACAAATAAAACTTATTTTTTAAAACAAAATAGCGTGCCCAGTTTGAAATGTAGAATATACGAGTCATAAAAAGAACCTGTGAAAATCAAAAAACTTTTTTGCTAACCTTCCTATCCTATACACACAATACCCGGTACACGAATCAACCATGCGCAGAATACGTGACTGTTTCTATGGCGAGTACACACAGATTGGGTAGTTGTTGCTACAGACCGGCGCGTAGGTGCAATATCAACTCGCCCCGGGCGAGCTGGCACCCGCCTGTCCAGCCAGTTCCACTTTGTCACTTTTCTGTGGACCGTGCCTAACTTTACATAAGCTTCCCGTCTGTTACACGAACTAGGGAACAACTGGACTCGTGTCACAGATTAACTGGAAGTACTATCAGTTTTTTAGTTTCGGGTTTTCTAACGCCCGACGCAAAACTGACTCTGATTTTTTTGACATGCTTTTTCTAGTTTCTTTAAATTATGTTACCTTTCTTTTAACAACCACATTTTTGATTCAAAGCGATACAGTGCAAAGTGCAGTGACTAAAAGTAAGGACGTGTTAAAAGCAATAGCAAATGGTCAACTGCGTTTTTTGTCACGATTATCACCAATCCGGATCTGGCCCCCGTTGTGGATTATGGCCTAATCCTCCTCACGAATGTGAGGGGAGACCCGGGACGTTATGGGTTGTTGATGATGATGATCACCATCGTACTATATATCGACGCTAGAAAGCGTAAACGCTGGAACCCTTTGACCGATCCGAAAATACTTTTTTTACATATTTGGAAACAAACGCTGTAACCCACATTTCAACGTCCCCTAGGAACTTTAGGATATAACCAAGGTAGCAGTATTGTAGCTTTGTATGAAACACACCAAATATTCAAAATTTACGTTTTTAGGTTGAGTAGATATTGAGTTATGATTTTTTTTCAACAAAAAAAAAATTTTTGGCTCTGGTGAACAATTTTGCGTTTCAAGGTTACAGCGTTTACGCTTTCTAGCGTCGATATAGGTACTTAGTTAAAAGGTCATAAAAATTCCACTTAGAGTGAATATAACTATGCCATTTTGACTTTTATCAACACTTTTCTCGTCCGGTGAAATAGCGGTCAGTTACAAGCCTCCCCTTGGCTTGTACACTAGAAATTCTATGGACCTATAGGTGAAATAAGGGTCAAATGCAAGGCTACTCAGATAAATAACACACTGTTTTTTATCATCAATCAAATCGGACATCCAAAGAGAGTGAAAAAAACATGAGTAGGAATTTCCAAATCGACCGTGAAAGAGAAACTGCCTTCTTGAACTTGACATGTCCTGACCTGACCTTCCTTGGAAGGTCGACCATCCTGCACTTCGTTTTAGTGCCCGCTTATCGTACCTAGACTGAGAAAGGCTAAGTTATAACCGGGAGGCAATTCCATTGGCTTTGTTTCGTAAATTGAATCGTAGTTGAAGGGAATCAGTAATCATATTGGAATCAATTATTTATTTTCAATTAATACGTTTTAATTTGGGCATTGAACTTCTTGGAATAAGCTGGTCACAGATCTTTACTTTAGGATAGACATTGGCTTAGCTTAGATTTTCAACTGATACTTAGTTAATCACTAATTATTAGTTTAACTGTTTTGTGTTGAGACATTGATTAAAATAGAGGTCGTGTTTTAAATAATCTGACCGCTCTTTCTACCTATCTGGGCACCCTGGTTGAATGGACGCGGTACCAATATTGAGGTACTAGGGTCCCAGGGTCCCAGGGTCCTAGGATCCTAGGTATTAACTCATCAAAATAGTTTTGCGTTGCAATGTAAAGGGGCCATACCACTACCTTATTGGGTGTACTGCCGTGTATCTTGGTCACAGTGAAAATTAGTTATAGCCAATTTGGTGTAAGTTTTTAGCGTAATTTTTTTATAGCTGTTTGGTGCAGTTGCAAAAAAATTACTTCAAGGTTGATAGTTTGAACTCACAGCTGATTGTATTTCACATTTTCTAGTCTAAAATCTAGCCTGAGAATATAGAAAATGAAATCTTCCTGAAAATGCCGCCCCGCAAAATATTCCGGTTGCCGTACGTTTCCTCAGATATTTTAAGGCGCACCTTCCCGACAATTTGCCACCGATTCTCGGCCGGTAAATAGAAATTTATATTCGATATCGAAAAATATTTTATTTTCGCACGCCCGGAGAGCGTAATCTTTTCTTGTCATGAAAATATTGAGAACGATGTGAACTTTAAAATTTTACTTGACTGCTGCTCTGGAAATATGTGGAGCATCTTAACTTGGTCTCGAAAGAAGATCAGGAGGCACATGACCTCTTATAGCGATTCAATTGAAGACCTAAACTGAACCGCGTCGCAGAATCGTACCGTGAAGTCTTATTTTTTATGGTGCTGCCATTTTAAACCTTAAATGGATCCAGTTTAGGTTGGAAATGGCAGCAACATAAAAAATAACACGTCACGGTACGATTATGCGACGCGGTTCAGTTTAGATCTTCAATTGAATCGCTATAAGATGTCATGGTAGGCCTCCTGGCAGACTATCTCCTTACAAGTAGAGAGATTTTCAACCTTGACAATTCATCATTACCTTGCATTCTGATAAATTATCTATCTATGCCTACTTATAATAAAGCAGTATAGGACAAAAAGTCTGCACATTGAAGAATGTTGGAAAAGTTAATTCTAGGAAAATTAGAATGAGCTAGTGAGAGAGAATATCTATTGTTTTTAGTTGTGTATTTAATTAATCTGATGTTACATCACATATGAACTTTGCAATACATTAGGGGTCTGAATTATTTATATGCAGTGGGTGATGAACCACTTAAAATAATTACACCGCACCCTCACAACATTTGCACAAACCTTTCCACACAGGCTCCAGAAATCGACATCACATTATTTCAGCTAAAATTATGCAAATTACCTCCCAATTATTCACACAAACGATTTGCAATCGGAAATTAATCGTGGTCGTACCACGGCTGTTGCACCGCAGTGTCACCATCGATCTTCGTCGGATGCAGCGCGATTTACGACTGACAAGTTGACCATCGCTGCATACATTGACGGTGGAAACAGACAGAAGCTTCGTGTACAAGCAATGGATAGCGAATTTATAGATCTTGATACTGGAACGTAGGGAAAGTGGAGCTGGGTAGAGGGACTAGAAGATCTTGCACACGAGCGATAAGATATCCAATTTAATTTTTTAAATTTTAGTCAGTGTGCTATGAATATAGGTTATTGAAGCCCTAAAAATAGAACTTCAAGCCATATGACGTCATACATTGCGGTAATCCACACGTAATTGTGATTTGGACACGAAATCTACCATTTATAATAATCTCGTGTCATGAAGACTCACGGGTTGTAACTATCTTCTTTTTTTATTCGACTGAGTGACGAGACGAGCATGTGGTTTACCTGATGGTAAGCGCTACGCCTGCCAATAACAGTTTCAATGCCACCCAGAACACTTCTATCTAAAAAAAGACTCAGGCAAGGAGTTCCACTCCTTTGCAGTACGCATTGTGAAAATTAAGGCGTATCGATTTAGCTTTATATATTTTTACTTAAATTTAAAGTATGTAGAAAAATAACAACCAAAAACAACACTAGAAATATGGCCTTGATTCCTAAACGTTTCTCAGTGACTAACGCGTTCAAAAATGTAAAAAAACAACACTTTGGAGTCCTTAAGTTTCATATAATTTAGGATATTGCACCTAATTATAGTTATGATCATAAACATAATTATTTTTATCGTAATTATCGGCCATCGACGTATAATGATGGGTTTGGAAGTATTGATTGAAGGGGTTCCTGATTTTTATGATAATTTTCGAAGCCTCGAGGTTATATTAAACAGTTTGATGAATAAGCTCTCTTTGTACATAAACTTTTTGTTGGTGGAAAAAGACAAAGAAGGCCGCATATTGAAGAAAGAATAGACACGTGACTTCATTTTGTATGAATCACACAGCCACCGCAACCGTATTCGCTTTACTCTGTTTGTACTTTGAAATAAACAGACGAAATTCGAAGCACAATATGTAGATAGATAGATAGATAAACTCTTTAAAGAAAACCACAGAAAAGAGAAAAACTTAAGAAGTAGAACAAAACAAATTTAACAATTAGTGTGACAATGGGCGGTCTTATCGCTCAGAGCTATCTCACAGCACAGCATTTCCCTAAAGGTAGACTTTCGTGCATCGCAGCTCAAGCGACGCGCGCGATGGAAGCCCGCGAGATGTGTATTGTCTCATATTTTCCATACATTTTTATTGCCTCAATCGCGTCAATAGCCATGCACGAAGTTTTAGTGTGATCTGAAACCTGGAATAAATAAAAGACCTCTACGTTAATTCGTGAATAATTATCGGCTATCAGAATTAAGCCGTAAAAATGGACAGATTATCCCGTCACCCGCTGCTCTATACGCCGTGTAAAAAGTGAAATAGCAGCCATTTGTTACTCACACCTACTTACCTGCCCAATTTATTTGTACCTACATGTACTTACAAATAAATGATACCTGAAATATATTAATTAAGTGAGAATTTGTGATTATTATGTATACATAATAATCACACAGACCAGGCAGAGAGCCTGGTCTGTATCTCTGTGTGATCTGCGTCTTGTGTACGTCTGTGTAGTCCTTAAAATTTTTAAGAACCTGAAAGACGGTGCATGCGTCATACCATAATATAATTCCTTCAGGATTGTGTTGGCTCAATGTGTTGACCACGTTTAAATTAAACACTTGCATTGGATTACTACAGTGTAAGTAACACATGATAATGCAGTATAAACTATTTTTAAACACCAGGTTACTGTGTTCCAGTTTGAAGGGCACTGTTTTCAGCGAAATTACTGGACATATGAGACTTTAGAGCCGATTTCTCAAGGTGATGAGCGCGGTGCAGTGCCGCGCAGGATTATGCAATGCACACGTCTGGGTTGCACTGTAACTGTTATAGGCAGGCGTAGCGCTTACCATCACGTGAACGACTGGCTCGTCTCGTCACTCAGTCAAATTGAAAAAAAAAAAGAAAAATATAGTAATGAGACGAAATGTCGTTCACCAGCTGATGTTGAATGCATGAATGAAGCACCGCGACAGCCCTATTTTTGTCTCTCATAATATTTGTATACTAAGTATGTATATTAATAAATATCAAATTATTTCTTCATAAAATTTAATGGACCAAAATAGCAGGGCAGGTATTTTCTGCTCCAAATGTCATAATCGTAACTGCTCCACTAGTCACAGTTAAGTTCCAAACTGAAAAATATCAACACGCACTCTGTTATAACAAAAAAAAACGACTATGTTGATAATTCGTTGTGGCAACTCTTTGAAAAACTGAACATAGTCAGCAATAAAATAGAATAGAATAACATATTTCAAAACAATTTTGAAATTCGGAAGTTATTCGAAATAGCATCGTAAATAAACTTTATTATGTGAGATGAAGTTGTTAAAATTATATTTTTGGTTTTAATGAGCGACTTCAAAAAGTATTACAACAGATAACTTATTAGTTTATTTGTATGTGACAGCGGTGAATGATTATTTAAAGTTATATTTTAGGAGATATTTTGATTGGCGTATAAAATAGCTGGACTCATTACGAAAACTTTCGAAATCACTATTTAGTTTAAGGCTAAATGTGATCCAATTATAACTTTAGTTCAATTTTAAGTCACTAATGTTGAAACATGATATTAATAAAAAGTTTGACATTTCTTTCCAATAATAATTAGAGTCTGGTAATCTCTATTTTAAACTAGGTATCTGTGTTTTTGAAGAAAATTCCTTTTTATAGGTAAATATTTATATTGAAAAGCTAAAGTTTTTTTTTTTAACAAAGCACATTATTAATTTATGTTGTACAGGAACAATTTAAGAAATTGTGATGACGTTAATAAGTAAATATTTTAAAATTACCCATGCATTATAATTTAGTGTTAAAACCTCTTCAACAAAAAAAGTAAAAATGGTAACACTTAAATAAATTAAAAGTATCTACAAATTAAATTATCAGCTTTTCTACGAAATTATTGTCAACAGCTACACAAATTATCCACAAGGTACATTTTTATTTTTTTTTATAATAAAAGGAGGACGGACTCAGTGAAGCGATTTAAAAATAGATTAGAAAACTAATGGCCTCCCGTGATGGATAAGACAGCCTGTTATACGTTAAATTATATCCTCGAGCAGGACCGTGTTTTTTAATAATATCCTCTCTGATGATCCATTTGTTTAGTGACAAAGTTAGTTATGGAAATAGTTCGTTTTAAAAACGGTTATTTATTTTTTGTAGTGTTATTTAGATTGTATGGAGAAGATTTGGAGGAGGAAGTGGTGTATTGTGTTTGAAGACACGTAATAATATCAAATATTGAGATTGGAATAAAAATTAACTGTTATTTTTATGCTGTTTTATACATCTATGGCATTGTTATAAAATCTTTAGAAAAAGTTAGTTCGTAAAAAAAGCCAAGGAACAAGTTTGAGCTTTGCCCAACCTCTATCCTCAAAAGTAAATCAATTTAAAATGAAAATGGTACTTTGAAAAATGCTATAATATTTTAACGTATTTATAAAATAGCTCAATATTAAAGCGTGTAGCATTTAGAACACAACCTAGGTAACTGACTAGTAAGAAACTCGGCGGTGGAATGGCCCAGTTGCGAACAAAACTGGACCGCCGCAGGACGTTGGAGACAAACTCATGTAATGGTTATTGAATAACTGTGTTAGCTGTGGTAGTTTGCATTTTGTTGCCAGTTTGCATTTCGTTTCTTGTTGTTGGTACTTTTGAGATAGTGTTTTGGTTCTTTACAAGCTACGTTTTGCCTTTATGAATACATTTCGTCATTTTTTGTACTGTGCATCTTCTAGGGTTCCCAAGCCAAAAACACCGATCCGAAATCATCATCATCATTATCAACCCATATCGTCCCACTGCTGAGCACGGGTCTCCCATCACTTTCGTGAGGGGGGTTAGGCCATAATCCATCACGGGGGCATAACATACCTACATCGGAAATAATTCTCGGGTAGGTATGTTTGTTTCCTCACAATATTTCCGACCCGAAATAAAACCGAATATTTCCGAGATTACAAGATTTATTTAAAGAAAAGAAAGAAAGAAAAAACATTTATTCTGACACAACTGCACACAACAGCGAACAACGTACTTATTTAGAGACAAGACAAGAAAATGAAAACACACGATGAACATAATAGTGTACGCAGATAGCCAAACAGATAGATAGATAGCAGGTAGATTTCCAAACTAACCTTTGACTCTAATAAAACCGACGAGGAGCCTTAACTAACCTATTGTTCGCGAATGAAACGTTGCCCGATGTAATCGTTCCTGTGGTGCCATCTAGTTTCATTTAGACGAACTTAATAGAATACGTTTAATCAATTGGGGGTTTAACAATATCCGTCCATCCTTTTAACGTTACTAGTAACGAGACGAGCAAGTCGTTCACTTGGTGGTAAGCGCCACGCCTGCACACACTGACACACTAACACGTCACATTGTGTATGACACAAAAAACTGCCCAAGTATTTAACAACAAGATGAAATGTTAACCTTTTCAGGCCGCGAGCAAGTAAACACGCTTATAATTACATCTGACACGAACGTAATAAAACAAAGTCTGTCGACAACAGCATAAATATTTATTTGTCAACGTAATTCAGTGTAAATACAGAGTTGTCAACTGTTTATGTTAATATGTCAACGAATTAGCACCTAATTCTGTCGCTTGATTGCTCGCGACGACATGTTTAAACGGTTAGTGCATGTGTCACGGTTTTTTTTTAAATACTTAGGTACAGTAAATGTCTGTTTTTGTAATTTATATTGCAGCTTTGTAAAGCAATTCCTCAACGTTTTCACACGAGATTCTCATAAAAATAATGGAAAGGATACCTTTCTTAAATAATATTTTTTGTGTATAAGAAATGTAATATTTTAGGTATTCTCAAATAAAATTACTTTATTTTTAAATATATTATCTAGTTATACTTCATCTTTTATAATTTTTAACAATAAACCAGCCCTACGTTCTCGCCAATACAAATATTTTGAAAAAAAAAAAGGTTTTACTATTCTTGCCAAGAATTCTCGGATATTCTCGAATTTCGAATCCAGTGGCAGTCAGTTAACACGAGTGCCTGTACTAAACACATTGTATTTTAATTATATATCCCGACATTAGTTGAGAACTTTATTATAATGAAAGCAGGTTTAAAATGCATGCAAACTATTTGGTTTAATAATTCCAATTTATAAAAAGTTTATAAAGTAGGATGCAGGATATCCCAAGCCACACATTGTTCACCTAAGGGCAAGACGCCTAGACGGCAAGTTGGCTTCGTCTGACCCGCGATGTCTTGCATAGATAATGTACATTGTTCTCGCCAGAACCACAGCCACAGAATAACTAAAAGTGTCTTAAACAACAGAATGTCTGTTAGACTAAACTTCCATTGTGATATACTATAATTTTTTTTTTTTTAATAACCTATACTGTCCCACTGCTGGGCAAAGGTCTCCCCCATCTCCATCCACATGTCGCGATTGTTTGCCACGTCGGACCAACTTGGTTCGTATGTATCAAGATCGTCACGCCAGCGTTTTCTTGGCCTGCCCCGGCGCCTACGCCCTTTTTCAGGCATCCATTGTGTGACGATCTTGGCCCATCTGTCGGAGTCATAGTTTAATACAAAAAAAAAAAATTGTCAGTAGACGATATGAAGGTCAAAATTATAATACAAGTAGAAAGTATAATTCCGATCCCAGGACAATGCAATAAACACTTAACTTCATTCCATATTATATGGAAGTCGGTGACTAACACTTTTAATACAAAAAAATTAAAAATAACATAAACAATTAGAAGCGTGAGCGTGGTTTATTCCCGTGCAGGGTATTGGTGTGAATCACAAATATTTGTTCTAAGTCTTGGTGTTTGTAGGACCATGGATCCTGTAATTCCTGATTCCCTAGATACAGGGGATTCTACTTAAGGGTCAGGATTTATGTGGCTATGTGATCGTATCGTGTAAGAAAAAATAAAAAAGAATCTACAAGATTTCCTTTGAACTTTGTCAAATAGAGAACCTCTTCCTAGAAAGCCCTTTAAAAAGAAACCATTTACTTAAGACCCTGTAAACCTTTGACATGAAAGGTCATAACTCGGTAACCAACTCTCGATACTTCTACCGGTCCAGATAATTAAACATGCAATCCCAAAACAGCAATTCAAAAATTTTAAATCCAAATCGCAAACAAACTCGATTGTTTCCTGACCCTCGGTGTCACGGGGTCCCCGAGACCCACTCGAAACTTCTTCCTTATTAATAAAGATCTGGTGATTAGTAACTTTCGATTCCGAGTTCTCGAGTCGCGATGAGGAGCAATTATTCGACACATTGATTTATTGTTCTCGGGAACTTTTAGATTCGTCCTTACCAACTCCGGCCCTTCGAGATTCGTAAAATATAGGAAGCTTTAATAACTTTTGTTCGCTTTATCTCGTGATATGGCACGTTTCGCCTCGCGAGTTATTTTTGCGTTTGATTTATTTTGTAGGTGGATGTTGACTTTGTAATTTGCTGATTCTTTACGTAGCTGCTTTCGGGCTTTTGACAACTAACTTCAGAAGTGGTTTAATGGGAGTTGTAATGAAAATAGCTTAGCTTTCGTTTTAGTCTTAGCGTTTTTGTTTATTTGATGGAGTAGGTGACGAGTCGACAAAGTAGTTCATTTGATGGTAAGCGCTATGACTGCCCTTAACAGTTACAGTGCCACCCAGAACGTACCATTTCATAATCTTGCGCGGCACTGCACAGCGCTCGTTACCCTGAGACATTGGCGCTAAAGTATCATATGCCCATTAATTACGCTGGAAACAGTGCCCTTCAAACGGGAACACAGTAATGTTTACACACTATTACTTGGCGGTTGAATGCTTGTTGTAAGTAAGATGCGGTATTTATATTAACATTGAAGACATCAGATAACTTTAACTGTACTTGATAAGTTGATAACCCCACAGTAATAGTAGATTGTACCACAAGGGAACAAAATAATGTATTTACGGCGAGAGCGATTTTTGAATCCAGAGCGAAGCGAAGGATTCTATAGTAGAATCCCGAGCGTAGCGAGGGGTTCTAGAGTAGAATCCTAAGCGTAGCGAGGGAGTCAAAGTACTTCGCTCGAGCTTAAATAATTTTGTTACCGTGTGGTACACGATACTTTTCATCCCAAGCTATGAGAAAAGTTCATCATACGAGAAAAAAATCTTTTGACGTGACAACGTCTAATGAATCGATGCATGCACGAAAAAGTTGACACATTGTTCCGTAACGCTCATTGTCCCGTTACGCTCATTGTACGCTTGCGCCGCATCTATCTCTCTTCTCTTCTTGACAGGTTAATTATTCTTGCATTTTAAAAATCTGATTATTAGTATAATTCCAAGTATTTATTCTTTTATAATTAAAAAATGATTCATCTTTATTCATAAAAGTATGCAAGCACTTCATTAATTTATGTTACGACGTTGTCACGTTAAAATATCGTCCGTAAACCAACTTTACAGACAACAATTTTTTTTTAAATTTAGATTGCCAATGCCGCGTCGGCACACGCTGTTTTTTTTATTGCCGGCCAGGACTTTATTGAAGCGAATTGCGTTCAAACTTTTTAATTAAACAGTGTTCCAAATTCAAAACTCATTTTGTCACTGTTATTATGTGCGCGGAAAAGACCCACTTTGCTCGCACTTATCGAGGAGCAAAATGCCTCTTTTCGAATACATGGGATGAAAAAGTCTTTACCTTCGCAGTTTATTTTTGATCACACTTCACGTATCAAAATTAATTCATGTGCCGTATTGTCAGCAGACGTGAAAATTTATGGACCCGTTATTGTAGTGCATTAAACGTGGGATGGACGAAATAATAATCATAACCCTTGGTAATCATAGTGTCCGTGCGTCCGTGCGTCCGTGCGTCCGCGGAACAATGCGGCGAGACCAAAGAGTGATGGTGGTGGAGGCGTATACGAAGGTCCGTAGGAGCATTTATCAATGGTTACAAATATATGAGAGACTAGCCGCGCTCCGCAGTTTTAACCGTTAATATTTTTTAAGCAAAACTTATTTACGCACGCTTGACTTGGGGAGTAAGCTGGTGAATGCGAGACGGGAGCGTTACGAACAGTGTGATCGGGCGAGGTAAGTTGGTGAAGATAGAAATTGAGAGAGTTACGTTTCGTGTATTACAGGCAAGAGTTAGAGGAGCGAGCACACATTTTCTTTCTCACTTTCTCTCATAGCCAGTTACATACATACATATATATGAAGCAAAAGAAGTTTTACTTCAGTCACACGACTGAAGTAAAACTTCTTTTGCTTAATAAAAAAATAAAAAACGGGTCTAAAACACACGTTTTAGACCCGTTTTTTATTTTTTTATTAATAGTAGAAAGTTAGGTTCACGATAAACACTATCTCACCTGATGTTAAGTGAAAATGTGGTTTACGATGGTGCACGCTTACTTTGATGTAACCAATTCACTTGTGACTTGAAGACTCCCAGGTTGTAACAGGGGGAAACAAATAAACACACAAAAATATGAATTTATAATAATGATGCCAGCCAAATGAAAAATTGTGAGCTGTGCAATTCAACGATTCTGGGTTTGAGCCTCGGTCCATGTCAATGACTTATTCTCGTAGGTTATATGTCGAAGTCCACCTTCGATAAAAAACAAAACAGTAGAATTATGTTCTTTTTTTTGTAGAAAAGTTGCCTAACTCTACCAGCTCCACTAATAAACCAGAACAACTTTAACGAATACAATTAAATGCGCACCTTATTGTGGTAGTTACACGGGACATTTTTGTTTTTCGTTTAACCCATGCACGTACTTAAAGCATAATAAACCTCACCATCATTTCTGTCAATTCTCGGGTGGTCCGCAAGTCCAGTAAACAATAATTCGGTCTCGTTCTTTCGCATCCCTCTCGCTCTCGCTACAATTGTGTTCGCAATTTCTACTACCATTCTTTCCCGCTAAATTATGGTGCACGTGATCGTTTTACTGAGAGATGTAACGGGTTATGAAGACAAGGTGTGACGTTTGTTGACGTGCTGGGTCTAGCATACCCGTCTCGGCGTTTGAGGGTTAACTTTTTCAATACAGCTTAACTTTAACAATGAAAAGCGATTTTACGTAGGATTTTTTAAATAAATCTAGTCGTGAAATATTAAAAATAATTACGCTTCACGATCACATAATAATAGAACCTGACCCTTAAACATTCCTTGTATCTAAGGAATGAGAAACTGCGAGGACCATGGTCCCACAAACACCTAGATTCATCTAACACACACAAGCTTACACTAATGTCACAGTGTAGAAAAATTATCAGACTGTGGTATTATTATAATGTAAAGTTTTTGTGTTTGTTTGTCTTCTCTAATTGCAATGGCTGAACGTATTTTGATGAAACTTGGTACTTACTACATGCTCCTGGATTTAGATTAAAACATAATTATGATACTTAACACGCTTTGAATATTTATACATTGACGGCTTTTGTGGGATAATAGTTAACACAGGTGACGTAAACAATCTAAATATTTTACATAAACTTTATTTTGATCATAACTATAATAATTTTTAATTTAATTTTGTAACGAAAACCCTATTTTAGTATTACTATTTTACAGTTTATTATAATGTTTTAACTACCTTTTCATTTCTGAAAGTTATAAATATATCTTTATCTATATATATAAAAATGTTATGTTGGTTTGTGTACGCTTCAAAAACTCAAAAAGTTCTGCACCGATCGAACTGAAATTTTTGCATGATATATAATCCGCATCAAGGATTGTTTTTATCTACTTTTTTCATCAGTGACATATCGGCGAATGTGCGAATGTGCCACAGCGAAGCGTGGCAGGGCACAGCTAGTTATATTATATTTATAGAAGCATTTTATTTATCAGCATGAACGATTCCCGTGAAACGCGTAACGATCTCCCGGTATTCTCCAGTCTACAAAGAGTCTATAAATAATCGCATTAAATTACTCCCTAAGCAACAGAAATTCAAGAACACAAATTTTCCTAATTGTAAACTGAAATAAGTCTACCTATACAAAATTAAAGCATTCGAAGGTATTGCCTAACTTAAGAATTGTTACCCACTAGCTGCGTCCCACTGTTTCATCCGCGTAATTCCAGTTTTCCCGCAAGAATTCTACATTCATTTTCTCAGGTTATAAACAGCTCATGTCACTTGGGAAAAGTGAAGCGATGAAACAACAACAGAATCACAATTCAACTGAAAATGAAAAACTGAAGATCGCGAAAAAAACAAATGACAACCGCTTTTCCATCGTTCTAATGACGAGGATTTGAGTTCATACAAAAATCCCATAGAAAAATAGAGACCCATTAGTTTTTTCCGTATTCCGATAATTTCCGGGATTTTTTTCCAATTTTTCATTCATTCAGAAACATTAAAAATAGCCAAATCAATCCAATCGTTCACAAACGACGTGGTTACCAACAAACAAAATTTTAATTTAGGTAACTTACCTAAATGGATCTAAACATAATTAAGCCACAGCGCTTTACCACCTCAATATCAATAAAAAGGTCAATGCGTACATGTCAACTAAAGTATTACGCAATATCCTCCATAGCAACTAAGCAAAATGCTACAGAATTTTCCTCAAAACATAGGCTCACGTAAGCATGCCCATACAGCCAGCAGAGAGTTTTAAAAAGCTGCATTTTTTTTTCGTCAGGTGCGTACATGTGTACTCTTCTTTTCAGACTTCACAAGTTGCATCACAAGTAGGTATTCAATGCTTGCAACGTCAGCGCGAGGTTGCGAGTTCGTTTTTTAAAATTCGACTATTCAAATGTGGAATTTTAGAATGTGTTTTCTTTATATGAATTTTTTTGTTGTTGGATGAAATGTATTGCCAGAAACATTTTACATGAAGGTTTTGTGTATTTTGAATACATTTTTATAACGCGTTCCATATTTAATATCACCTCTTTGTAGAAGTGAGGGGATGGGTTGATGATAATGATGTTTATAATAATTATGGGTTGAATTTCCTACCAGCTGCATTATTCGATATATAGACCAAAATACTGTGTTCCAGTTTGAAGGGCACTGTTTCCAGCGAAATAACTGGGCTTATGAGACTGTAAAACTAATGTCTCAGGGTGACGAGCGGACTGCAGTGCCGCGCAAGATTATGCGAGTTCTGGGTGGCACTGTAATTGTAATAGGCAGGTGGAGCACTTACCATCAGGTGAACGACTTGCTTAAAAAAAACTAACATAGTGTAAATTCCAATGACATTTTATTGGATATTTTTTTTATTTTATTCATTTAGGTACAGATAATAAACGCAAAAAAATACCTAATAATTACCATCTCCACAAAAACCAACCATACAAATTAAACTAGACGAAAAACACAGCCGAAACGGTACTACCAAAAAGGCCCAGTAACTTAAATATTTAAAGGACCGTTTCAATCAGGGAACGTTCGATTCGCGCGCCTTTTCCTTTTTTTTTTGTTTTTTATCCATCGTAATTGTCAAAGACACGTCGCTCTTCTGCCTGTGCCGTGGGCCTATGCAATTAAAATTGGCTTTGTGAGGTAAACGCGCTTTAATTTTTTTTAAGGCTAGAAAAATAGTAGGAATTAGTCTGTTTGGTTTCTAGTTGGATTTTTATGTATTTATTTTTATTTTAGAAGATACAACCTTTTTAGGCCTATTTAAACCTTCATGTAATAGCAATTATTATGAAAGTTTTGGCGGGAAACCGAAAATGTCACATGGTGTATGTATTTTTTTCTTCTTGTGTCAATGTGTAACATGGGCAGAATATTATCTATTATTAAGTGTTCGTTAATCTGTACAAGTGTGGGGAAACGATACAAGTCCAAAATCGTCCCATTTCTTGTTCTCTCCAAAATTCCCAAACACTTTCAGTAAAGTACTTTACACTTTACTTCTTATTTTACCCAAGACTTTTATCCTCCTTTGGGTTTGTCGAGTAAAACTTAAGTACAAATATTAATTCATCGAGCATCACCTACAGCCGTTAATTAAGTTTCATTAATTTAAGTTCCCCTACATTTATAAACAGTTTTTTTATTTGGCCTTATTACGAGACGAGCAAGTCAAACAAACCTTGATAATGGCACAATGTGCAAACCGCACCATGGCCAAAAAAGAAGGAAATAAAAAAAACCTAATTGTGTGCTGGAACACAATAGAAGTAAAACTTCAACTGTTGGAGATCCAAATTATAAATAAATAAATTAATAAACTAAATACGAATTTCAAAAAAAATATAAAAGAAAAAAAATTACGAAACGTAACTCTCTCTCTCTCTTCCTGTCTTCACTAACTTGATAACTCCCTCTCAACTTCCGTTCGCCTCGCCCGATTACATTTTTCGTAACACATTCACCAGCTCACTCTCCAAGTCAAGCGCGCATATAGAAGTTTTAATTCAAAAGTCAAACAAACATTCACAATTTTTGATCTCCGTTGTTCATGACTAGCTTCCATTATGTTACATTCACACAATATGCTAAAGTAAAGCATAGTAGACATAGTTAGTGATGTCAACTCTATTCGCTCCAGAGCTTAAACACTCCATCCCCAATCTAGGTCATGTGCCGACACTCCGGTCTGCTTTGAGAACTAAAAGTGTTGTTTTTTAACGTAATTAGTGTAGCTAAGCCGCTACAACCCGTGTACGCTGAAAAGGTTAAAATGACCATTTAAGAAGAACTTCGGTTATTCAGTATTGGTTCGAGCTCGTGGATCAAGTTATATTGGTGGTTACAACCAGTATGTGAAGACCTCGTTGAGAGAAAGAGACGTGTGTTGTGTAAGGTCTCGATTATTTGGGTGCAGTTAACTTATCCAGCTAAAGTAAGGCACTATAAACTGAAAGTCGAGATTGGTCTAATTAAAGTAATTGGTACTTTTTCATGATTTTTACAATACAATTGTGTTAGTAACTACTATTTTAGCTTTTCATTGTCTGTGTAAAAATTCAGCATTTTCTACAAAAAATCTAAGTCTTAAAATCCAGATTGAGACTGCAGTTGAGCAGGCATGGCGTCTACCATCAAGAAAATTTTAAAACTTACTGAACAAATTATAATGCCATTTTCACCGTATGGTAACATAGAATCTGATTTAGGAAATGATATAACACTAAGTATAAATCTGAGGCTGAACAATTTCTGATGAATTTTAGTATACAGATTTTTTAGGTCCTGAAATAGAACAAAGGATGCTTTTTATCCCATAAAAATTAGCCGTGACTACGGTATAATAGATAACGCGGGTGAAATTGCAAGGCGCTCTTAGTACAATATAAAATAAACTGCCGAGAACCAAGTTCCTAGTAAATAATAATCCAGGAAAACCGCTTCTAATTTAGCTGTAGTGTAGTTTAAAGAATAACTTACAGGGCGACTGCTCGCACCCGAATTATAAAGTCGGCGCGGGTCCAACTTGAGAAACTGCAGCCACAGATGGCACCGGGGTGAATTAAAACAATTCGAGGATAGGGAGGGGCGTGCGGTCTCGAGATTGGACAGGACTTGAAATGAAACAAGATGAAGCTACGCCGATATAGTCAATTTTCTTAAAATTTGGCATTTATTGCATTTGCATTAGCATTTGGTTTAGTTTTGTTTAAACTAGTGTATCTGGGGGCCTACCATGACGTCTTATAGCGATTCAGTTGAGGACCTAAGCTGAGCCGCGTCGCATAATCGTACAGTGACGTCTTATTTTTTATGTTGCTGCCATTTTCAACCTAAACAGGATATGATTTAGGTTGAAAATGGCTTATTAGCGACTCAATTTAGGTTGCTACCATTTTCAACCTTAACTGGATCCAGTTTAGGTTGAAAATGGCAGCAACATAAAAAATAAGACGTCGCGGTACGATTATGCGACGCGGTTCAGTTTAGGTCTTCAATTGAATCGCTATAAGAGGTCATGGTACGCCTCCTGGTCGCTTATTTCAAGAAATACCATGCTTGAAACATTCATAGCAGTTGCAGTTGCAATGACTTTAGATTGCCAAATCTTGGGCAGCACTGCACTGCGCTCATCACCATGAGACAGTTCTATATCCAGGAATGTCGATGGAAACAGTGCTTTTTATTCCAACTGGAACTCTGATTGGAATTTTTGCTACCGTATCAGTATTCTTACGGATCATCTTGAGTGTCACAATGATATCCATCTCTGATTCCACCTTGTAAATTTGTTTGAGGGTAAAAATGATGCAAACATTTTCAAGTTACTAGAAAAAGTAAGCTGGTAATTCAAACTAGGGCACATTTAAAATATTTACCATGCGCAAGTTTGTGGAATACTGCAGCCATCTTTAGCACGACTCAACTTAGTAACAACTCGCAGCTGGAAATCAAAAGGAAAGCGGACAAAAGGTTGAAGAGTTCATTAGCGATAATGCCCTGGTCAAAGCTCAAGTACAAAGCTTAAGGCATGCACGTAAATTTGCTGGCTTTTAGGATTTTTCTTACAATACATTTCGGAGAGAGTGCGGTGAAGTTACATGACCTTGATCCCCGATTTTTGTCCTAAAATCGCATTAAAAGACGCACAGAAACGCAGATAAAAAAACTGATATTATAGTAGTGTTTAGTTTCTATATGTTAAACAAGTTTTCTTTGGACCCTGTGGTGGATTATGGCCTAACCCTCCTCTCAAAAGTGAGGGGAGACTCGTGTTTAACAGTGGGACGGTATGGGTTGATGATGATGATGATGAAGTTTTCTTTAAACTAATCTTCGTGAGGAGGCCGTTCTAGTACTGGACGGTGGCCGTTAGCTCCGCATATCGTTCTCGGTTCTTTGCCAGACGAATTAACTCTTCTATGCTGGCGATTCCGGTTAACTCATGGATATTCTTGACCAGCGACTTTCTTCTGTGCTGGACGTAGAGTTTCTTCTTTATCTTTCCCATCGCGATGATTCATGGTAGTTTGGACAAAGTGTCCTCTCCGCGCGATCCGATTCCCGCACCTCTATCCGCAATCGGTAGGACAGTATGTTAGTCCTACACGCCCAAATGTAATAGACAAACGGTCTGTATGAACCTTCATCCTAGCGGGTTTTCTTTTATTTCGAACGGAGGTTTTGGTCTTTTTTATGGTTATTATAAACGTGTATATTCTTTTATGTCTAATTTGTCCCATCTCTAGCACCGGGTGTGACATACCCGGTAAAGAAAGACAAACACGCAAAGTTGCCGGGCCGTTGTTGAGATTATTAAATTTCAACAACTTTGAATAAACTGAATCGGAAATTTTTGGGGGTGGCAACTTCGCGGATTATATAACACCCAGGAGGTTTGAGGTGGATGGTGCCTATTAAAACGATTTGTTTAATTGCCGTTGCTAAGATCGTTGTGCCAACTCGAACTAAACTGGAACTAACTTTGGCATCTCTAAAATTATTGTATCACTGTCATTTTCATAATAAACTAGCTGCACCCTGCGATTTCACTCACGTAATTCCCATTATCCCGCAGAAACTCTGCATCTTCCCGGGATAAAATAAAGCCTATAACACTGAAGGATAACGTAATTTTCTGTAATTGAAAGTCTTTTTAAAATTGGTTTAGCAGTTCCAGAGATTACCTCCTACAAAGAACAAGCTGACTAACTTTGCCTCTTTAAAATATTCATTATCATTAGCATCATCAACCCATATCTGCCCTGATGAGTACCGGTCTCACCTCACTTCCAAGAGAAGGATTAGGCCTTAATCCTGAGGGTCTGGATCTGAATCCGGATTGGTGGATAACATACCTACCTCCAAAATAATTATGATAGGTAGGTATGTTATGGCATGGCTAGCTATGATGGTTTCTTCGCGATGTTTTTCTTCACCGAAAAGCGAGTGATAATTACATATATATTATTATGTTTTACAAGAAACAAATTGGTACATGCCCGCACTGGAATTTGAACACACGATCCTCTCCTTGGAAAGTGGACGTTTTCCAACTAGGCTTTTCACATATTGGTGTATAGATAGTATATATATTAAAAAATTAAGTTCTCGATGGCGCTGTAACTGTTATGGGCAGGCGTAGCGCTTACCATCAGGCAAACGACTTGCTCGTAACGCCACTTGTCAAATTTAAAAAAAAAACAAGCAATTTACGGCTCCCCGGTTGGTTTCAGTGCACCTTATGCACAAAAGCAAAAGTCCTCAAGCCGGTCTTTATTACGTCTACTCAAAGAACTCCAGACTTCTTTTACAAATTATATGCCGACGGAAGGATTTTCTAAAGAGCTTTTACCTACGGAAAAAGTGGTTTGTCTTAGTGGAAAGTATATTTTTTAAGCTTATTAGTCAAGTGGCTGAGCGTATAGCTCGCATAATGAAATTAGTAAGATACTGGCGAGGATGTTGAAATAATAATGAAATTATAGTTAGTCTTAACCTGTTCCCACTGTGCGGGGTACTAAATACCCCAAATTTTTATTACAGTTAATCTTAACCTGTTCCCACTGTGCGGGGTACTAAATACCCCAAATTTTTATTACAGTTAATCTTAACCTGTTCCCACTGTGCGGGGTACTAAATACCCCAAATTTTTATTACAGTTAATCTTAACCTGTTCCCACTGTGCGGGGTACTAAATACCCCAAATTTTTATTACAGTTAATCTTAACCTGTTACCGCTGTGCGGGGTACTAAATACCCCGACTGGTATTTTTTGTACTCTACTTTAGGTAATTTTAAGCTTTTGATCAAAACCCCTATTCACAGGCGTTGGAAAGTTTTCGAATCCAATTCCAACGAATTCATACCCGATCCGACACACTCGATAAACTACTTTCTGATAGAAATTGTGAATATGTTTTTCGAATGCGTCGAATCATCGAAATCGAATTCGAAAACATCCCGACACTTGTGAATACAGGTACTGAACTAAATTAAACATAAAAGATACTTTGTGGATACTTTATTTCAAACTTTAGAGACAATAAACAGGTTTAAATTTCGTATGTAAACATTACCCCAGAAATCCACTTAGGCCAACTAAAATTGCGCAGGGAGTTACGGGTTAACCACCAGCAATCCACTATGAGCAAGTTTTAGTTTAATTGTAAAAGAGTTCAGTTAAAGCTTAATTAGATTTAATCAGCCTTTTACTGGCACTACCATTGCGGTTTATGTAAAATGGCAGTGAAATCTAGAAATAAAGAGGCGAAGTCTACAATCCCAGCGGAAAGCAGTACACCAACTCCCTGACACTGTACTGTTTTCTGGAACTCCTGACCAATAAGAATAACTCACCTTTGCCAATAGCTCTATCTTTACTTCTTCCATAACGACAATAAAACCTTGACAATCACACACACACACACATATAATACACAACAATAACAACCGCGGTCGTTCACCACACATCCTAATCCCGCAAGTCCCAAGCTTATCCCATGATAATGACTAGTCCACTTCATTGCTATAACTACTCCATAATGGGCCATAAACGACGGCGAAGAAACCGACGGACCTATACGTACTTACCTACAGGGTGTCTACCTAAAGCCGGATTAGGATGTAATGGGTAGAGGCTGGAAGTGGCTGAGAGAAGTTATAATTACTATAAAGTGCGTGGATGTTTACTGATACTACTTTGTAGTAGTGAATGATATGCGATAGGTGTGATTTTCCTCATTAGACTGGTTATTTTGGACTGGACTACGGAACTTCACTCAAAAAGAAGATTTTTTAGTCATCCTATTTAGAAATAAATATGTCTAATATTGATACGCGTACTATAAGATATTGTTAGTTAACCAATTATAATAGGTTTTATTTCATCAATATTGCACTCGAATGAGAAAAAAAACCGGCCAAGTGCGAGTCGGACTCGCGCACGAATGGTTCCGTACTTTGTTGTATAGGAGTCCCCTTTAAATATTTCTTTTATTTTAATTTAATTGTTTTTTAAAGTGAATATATAACTAAATATTCTGTGAATATATCAAGCGTCTACCAGTTTCCGTTATCTATATCGAGCAAAAAAAAATACGTTTCTTGTATTTGTTGTTATAGCGGCAACATAAATACGTAACCTGTAAAAATTTCAACTGTCTAACTATTATGGTCCATAAGATACAGCCTGGCGACAGACGGACAGACAGACAGACAGCGGAGCCTTAGTAATAGGGTCCCGTTTTACCCATTGTGTACGGAACCCTAAAAAATTGTCATTAAAAATATTGCAACACTGTTAAGATACCAACACGATGGTGATCAGAGGATCCGGTACTACAAGTATAAGGCATCAACATTTCGCGAAAGTATCTTATCCAGAATTTCTATATCTTCAAGAGCCATAAGATAAGTTTTCGCTAGGATAATCCTACAAATTTTACGCTGGTTTCATTGCCATCTCTCTTGAGCTCAGAGTGATAGTTTAACTTACAACATTACGATTTTAGAGGGAATTAAATATGAACTACCTGATGAAGTTTTAAGAGCTCAGAGGATCTCTTACTTATGCATGCATTATAATTAGGTGGGTACTTTATATTAATGTATTTAATGACGAACTGTATCAAGGCTCATTTTGATTGAATGAATAGTTCCTATATTCAGTTTCAGGATACGATGAAATTTTCATTTCTTTATTTGATTGAGTGACGAGACAAGCAAGTAGTTCACCTGATGGTATACACTACGCTTTCCCGTAACAATTACAGTGCCAACCAGAACTTTGCATTGCCTAATCCTGCGCGGCAGTGCAAAGCGTAAGCTTAGAACAGAAAAGAATAAAAAAATCTTTATTGTACACCAGAAAAAAAAATAGACACAGTACAGAAGAATTACAATAGGTAAACAAGGGTAGTACAATGGGCGGTCTTTTCACTGAAAGCGATTTCTTCCAGACAAAAAAAGGCTTTTTTTTTAGGTATCACTATATTACTTAAGTACTTGTATATAGACTTCATTCACTTATTACAAGCGTTTATTTAACTTGCAATGTATGTAATGTAACTAGGTTTGTTCGGGTGGAATCTTGCAATTCAATTCTGAAGCACATATCTTAATACAATAGAGTCGAAATTTTGCACACATGTCAAGTTCCGATGACAGTCTAATATTATGGTGAATTCGATCTGAGCTGACGATAGAGACGGAAGGTAGAGAACATAACTTCTCATTGACTAACAGAAGATTGATGGTGTTTAGACTCATTCTGACCAATTTGCCGTAACGAATACGTATTTTATAAAAGCTTGTCAGAAAAAAAAAAAAAATTCCAATAACCTATTAATTATTATTGGCAATGACGTTTAGATTTGTGTAATTCACAATATAGAGATATTACGCGCGTTGGTAAAACGGAGGATGAGCTTGGGTAATGACTTAAATAAAAAAAAATGGTTCTTCAAAAATTATGGGGTGAAAGGGCCTTCCCAGTGACGTTTTAATAAGACAATCCATAAGATTCTAATAACGTCTGATACTCATAGGGCCACTAGATTACGTCCTAGCACACGCTGCTAAGCTTTTGCAGATGTAATTCACATTTGCTCGACGAAAAGGAGTCACGCCTACAACACCCGCCGCTCTCGACAGTGATGCCCGCATTCCTCAGTATTCTTCTGACCACTGTCAATATAACATGAATTCTTCGAGGTATTTCAAACTGATAATTGGATATGAATTGGACTCATTATTATCTACTATCGACGACGTAGCAATCTACGGTCTAGCCAACTAATCCAGGATATTTGAACTATAGGAGCTCATATCACCAGTTAACACATTGACATGAAAGAAGAATACAAAGTTAATAACCGGTAATGGAATTAATTAGACCCAGCGCAAGGCTTCAAATTGAAATTAGGCAAAGGTTCTTCGGTAGTATGTTCTGGGTATTCGGTTGTATGTCTCATCGCTTTTGCTGCAGTAGGCGCTGGTCTAAGCTAGGAACTTACTAGTTTTAGATTAAAGACAATACTTTTTTAGAAACATGTATTTTTCTAGATTGACTTTAATGAAATACTTTTTGGAACTGCAAACTGATCAAAATGGACATAAATATCATTTAGTACTGTTATCATACTGTTAGTTTCTGAAGAGTTCTGATGACCTTTCTACTCTATCAGCAGCAGTGATAGTTCTGCAAGAGTCTGCCTGGTGCAGTACCACAGCTTTGACAGATATTTATCTACCAAGCAGGATTGTGCAAACATTACTGTGTTCCGATTTGAAGAGCACTGTTTCCAGTGAAATTACTGGGCATTTGAGACCTTAAAACTGATGTCACCCAAGCTTTTGTAATAGAAAATTCTGTGTCACATTGTAGCTGTTATGGGCAGGTGCTTACCATCAGGTGACCAACCGGTTCATCTCGTTACTTAGTAAATTAAAAAATACAAAATGTCATTGTTGTAGGGCCAAGGATCGGAATCGAACCTCTAAAAAATACCACTTATGCTTTGTACCACCACAAAGCATAGCTAACTGCTGGCTAGCTGCCACGGCAGCTGGTTATTAACAGTGCGCGCGCATTTGACAAATGAACCGCACAGGTTATGAAGAAAACTTGCAGCCACCTCCTAGGGCACAGTTTGGTTACAATTTCAAAGTTAACACAACGTGATTGGGATTAAAATTGTATCATTATGAACAACCCACACCCCTCTACTGTCCCCACATTTTTGTGAAGGACAAGGGCCTGGGGGCCCGGTTCCGATTGGTGGATCATATAACTTGTATAACTCTTGGCAATTGAATTTCCTCAGGATGTTTTTGTAATCCAATTTAATCCAATTTTGCTGGTTGACTTTATAAAAGAAACACAGTAATGTTTCACACCACTGCCACATGCACGAATATCTGAAAAAGCGGTGATACCTCCTCATGCGGACACTCACAAAAATCTTACCTATTAACCCCAACCCCAACTGAAACTTCATTCGTAATGACCTCACTTCCATTCCTTCATTGTGATTGAAACCACCCGGAAGTTTTACTTGTTACTTTGTGTTTCATATGGGTTTTAAAAGGTACAGTCGGCCGCAGAATTAACATAGTTTAAAAGGTGCCTATTTCGAATTAAATTTCACAAAGGTAATATTAATATTATGTTTATTTTTTCATAGAAGACGCTTTCCGGATTGTGTAAATGTATAGCTACTTTTAAGGCCGATCGTACTGGAGTCATCAACATACTGAATATTTAATTATGACACCGATTTTAGTATTACAAACTAGTTTAAATTTTAGTTTAGTGCTCTCAAATGATTTGTTGTAACTTTCCAATCTTATCATTAACAACAAGGATGGCAATAACTTTTAGAGCTATCAAATTGAGTGCTCTAAATCTATCGCCATCCCTGTTGTTTTCATAAGATTGGAAAGTGACAACAAATCATTTGAAAGCACAAAACTAAAATTTAAACTAGTTCGTAACAGCAGCATTGGCGCCAATATCATACTTAATCAACATAACTTTGTACTTAATAACCAAAGATAAAACAGAACAGAAACTTGAGAAGAAATCTTATCTCGAGCTCATAAAATTGTAAAAATTAATTTGAGCTGGCAACTTTGTAGCAAAAAATCTTGGGGTATAGTGGGGGAAGCCCGATTGTTTAACTAACTCGGAAATTAAGTCCTTGTTACTTAATACTGTTAAAAGTTAAAAGAAAGGTTTTCATAAATTCGCGATTCCCGATTTTTACCAGCCTACGGCAAAGCTATAAGGAATGGTTATATTTTTTAATTGTTTATTGCGCATAGACAAGCATGTGACCGAATGTGTGTAATGCAAAATATTACGCGTTACTTCAAACAATACAATACAAGCACTTGTTTATTGAACACCATAAAACTAGTGTCAACGAACCAACCAATAAAAAAAATGGTAATTAAAATAGGTGCATTGAATTAAATTGTCTCCCAACGCCATCTGTCAGCGGGTGGTTGCAACCATCGTTCTCAGGTTCACCGCTAGTGCATCTAGGCGCCCTAGGCTACTGCCTACTCCATAGCAGAAACCTAAAATAAACTCTACGCTAGCCTAATAAACTATTATCAGCTGGTCACGTTCCCAAAATGCTGGCAGCATTGCCAAGTTGTATGCTAATGCTTAAACTTTGGGCGAAAATAAATAGAGGCCAGCATTTTGGTCACGTGTTGCTTTGACTAGCGCCCAGATAGGTGTTAAACATTTTATAGGTTCCTGGCCCTAGAGTCTTGACTCCATGTAAATGATACAATCATTCATACACCAAAATGTTGTTTGAATCATCATCGTCATCATCATCAACCCATCTCGACCCACTGCTGAGCACGGGTCTTCCCTTACTTTCGTAAGGCGGATTAAGTCTTAATAATAAGATACATATTTTATTTTTTTTGGTTTATTTTATTAGAGATGTTTGAACGATATAGAGATATGATATTGACACTCATTATTGTATGAGGTTAAGATACATGTTTTAACTTTAAATGATTATTTCATTAACGCCCGCCTTCCAAGCAGAGGGACGTGAGTTCAAATCCCAGTGCGGGCACGAACCAATGCGTTTCTCGTAAAAACATATTTATGTGATTATTACTCGCTTTTCGGTGAAGAAAGAAACGTGAGTAAACCCACATGCCGGATAATTATTCCGGAGGTGTGTGACCTACCGATCCGGGCCGGCCCCCGTAGTGGATATGACCTTCACAAAAGTAAGGGGAGAGCCGTGCTCATCATTGGGTGGATATTAGTTGATGATGGTGAATTAATATCAGTCTTAGAAAATATTACTCCATTGACACTTAAAAGTTTAAATAATCGTTTAAAGCTCTCACCTCCGCATTATCTCTTTAATAAGCTTTACTTTATTTACTCCCCAATAAATCTCATCGTAAAAGAGAGAGCCGGCTCCGCGGCTATCCTAGGCTGGGAGCTTAAACTTTTAATGGCACTTGACAGCGAAGAAAATGAGGTTAAAGTACGTTTAAGGCTTTTATAGTGATATTTAGTGGGTTAACTTCACTTGTTGTGTCCGATAATGATGTCGTTTGCGAGAAGTGTATGGGAACAGTGTTTTAGTAGTTTATAGAATAGTCTTTTTTATTCTTCTCCTTTTTTAATTAAGGGTTTCATATAAAAACGTGGTATTAATACATACTTTGCTCCTCCTAAATATTGAACACTAGCTGCGCCCCGCGGTTTCACCCGCGTAGTTCCTGTTTCCGCGGGAAAATGGGGATAAAAATAGCCTATGTTACTCGCTGCCAATGTAGCTTTCATACAAACTTTCATCCCCTATTTCAAACCCTTACGATTCTTTTATCGCATTAAAAAGTACCCTATGTCCTTTCTCAGGCTCTAGACTATCTCTGTACCAAATTTCATTTCAATCGGTTCAGTAGTTTAGGCGTGAAAGAGCAACAGACAGACAGAGTTACTTTCGCATTTATAATATAAGTAAGGCCTGCTAGTGGACCCCGTGGTAATACATCGACTAAACGGCCTTTAAATTTACTGTGCTTTAAATTCGTGTTTTATTCTTTTTCGCTGAAGTGAACTTTCAAGGTCAAAAAAGACAAGTTATATTTTTACTTTATCACCATTTATAATAATATTTAATAATTACTTTTCTTTTTTTATTATTCATACATGTTATAATTATGACGTCTTCCTCGTGAACTATAGATACCCCATTAGGACACAGCTCTTCGGCTGACATCATGTAAAAAAGGCCTCTCTTTAGAGCAATGAAGTCCCAGTACGTGGTGTCTGGAATTCGTCTGACCGCACGTCATCCACACCCAGTTCGTACTGCAGTCGCAGTTCAGCGTCATGAGCGCAAGGACCCAGGTGTTACTGCTGGGGACAGTCCGAGCCTTCATGTCGTCAAACTGACTTAAGTGCACAGATAACTTTTCCGAGTCATCCCGGGTGAACTGGAAGTATTATCATGTCCATATTCACACTATAATTACTGAACCCGCTTTGATAGAGTTGAGCCAATAAAAGTAATCTCGGAACAAGCGACGCTGAGCGTGAGGACTCCTATCGGCGACCCGTGTCGAAGCTCTTATCAGGAACAAGAGTGTAGTGTGGGCTAGGGAAAGAGCGAAAATAGGCCTTATCTATACAGATATAATAGCAGTAATGGATAAAATGTCTGTACATTGTGAAGATAAATTATAACAAAAATGATCCAGTCCCTTTACAATAAGTTACTGAACCTGTTATTGAATATTTATATCAAAACAGAAGAAAACTAACTAGCAATACAATCCAAGTTACTCTCGTGCTATATTTTCATTTTTTATTTGATTGAGTGACGAGACGCGCAAGTCGTTCACCTGATGGTAAGCGCTACGCCTGTCCATAATATTTACAGTGCCACCCAGAACTATGAAGAATGAAATGAAGATGATGATGATGTGATTATGAAGAATCCAATAACATAACCCTGATAAGGGCAATCGGGTCAAATTTAATATCAAATGGAAACATACACGAACATTTAAGTAAAGACCCCTATTTAAGCCCAGTAATTTTCATTAAATTCCTTTGAGAAATTTTGGAGGCTTTGCGAAATAAACGTTTAAACAATCAGATCGAAAAAAATTAAAAAAAACTGTAGTTTATAAGGCATTGCAAAAATATCACTTTTCACTTAAAAGTGAATTATTTTTGGCTACTTTGCAAGTAGGCAAATATAATGCACGTTTACAAATGATTTGAATTCTTTTTTTTTATGGTCAAACGTCGTTGCCCTACCAAGTATATAAGAACATTTCCTTCAAATCGCTAATTCTAAAGCTTTATTCTACATCTTTATCCAAAGAACAACAAAGTGAACACCAGAACATCCATTAGAGACAAGCTCATAAATCGTGAGTCGAAAATTGGTTCACATTCGATCCTCCTTCGATAACTATCGAACACGATAACTATCGGGTTCGATATCTATCGTATCCATTGGATGGAGGGTAATCAGAGATTATCCAATGTCATACGTCAATATAATTGCTGTCAGGTATCATCAGGAAGAAAAGTGGTGAGTGATTTTTGACTGACTATACCAGACTAGATAGATGTTTCGGTATTATAATTAGGCACTAGGCAGTGTGAAATATCTAACTGCGCCCCACAGTTTCATTTCGCAGCAGTGCGTATAATCCCACTAAAAAAACAATTAACGTTAAAAAAGCTGTATAGCTTTTTTTTTTTTATAAGTATTATTGAGGAACACTTTTTCTCTCGAGCGTACTATGACGTAATTGAATATTATAGTAGAACAAAAGTTTTCAGTGGTTCTTTAAATATTAAATTTAATTTAACGTCATTTTTTATTAATGTTTAAATAAGAATGATGAAGTCGAGTTGTATGGAAAAAAAATTACGTAAGGGTAGGCACATATCAATTTTGCGAATCAATTAAAACAACTGCTGGATTCATTTCCGCGTTGATTGGAGCCGATGAGGAAACTGCTTTTATCAATTTCACCGAAGAATGTAATTTGGGATGTAATTCATAGTGGTTGTTTTATAATTCAAGTATGGCAGATCATGACTTTTATATATATAATAAGTTTGAAACATAAACGTTCTATAAAGTACCTACTCGAACTTTCAGTCTATCAAAAAACATTATTTTATCTCCCACTAGCTAGGAAATACCATTAAAGCCTCTCGCTTATAATTCACTATAAAATGAACATAGGTTAGCGATGGGCGAATCCGAGATCCGAGAAAGAAATCGCTCAGTGCAAAAATACAATCGAGACTATAAACATGTCGCCCCTTAACTGAACCATCGAGATGTTTTTCGATTGTGCCGAGTCGAGTGGACTGATTCTCCGCTGCGTTTTTCGCTCGCTCTCTCTAAACTTGAATCGGTCTAAACTCGAAAAATGAGAACCAGTGGCACCGACCGCGACTATATCCTATCGTATGTTAAAAATTCGATTGCGAGAGAAAACCATCAAGACCAATCGATTTGTTTTAACAGTAGCAACCGACCGTAGTCGCTTAACCGACTCTGGACCCAAGTGGGCCGCTGCAGATCGAATATGGCCAGGTGGAGTTATACTGCTCCGATTTCTGCCCAGTGTGATTGTGGAGCTCCCTAGCAAGACATACAGCATCTGCTGTCGTGCCCGCGCTGCCCTTACACCTGCACGTTGAACGTCCTGAATGAGGCTTCTCCTCCTGGGGTGGCAACAGCCGAATATTGGCCTAAAACTACTTAGCAGTTTAACTTATTGAATAGTCGCGTGGATGCTGATCCATCGATACAGAGAAGAACAATCGATTAAACCATCTGGGCATCGCCCACCACTAACATAGTCTGGCTATTAATAGCAATTGATATGCAGTCCAGTATCCCTAGATCTCGGAACGATGAAAGACATGATAAATAGATCGCAATTGATGCGTAGGCGCAGATCAGCCGATCGCACGACCCCATCTATTACTCGTAATGTTGGAACATCTGACTGTAAAACACTGGACAATGACCTTGTTGAAGTGAAGTGAGAATGAATATTGCTCGTGGTTTTTGTTTATACAGTCTTGTATGGTTACGTAGATTTACTAAGATCACGGCGCTAAAACAAATGCATTTGTATATTATGCTTTTATTCAATCCACTGTGTTATTAAGATTGTATCTTTACAACAAAGCTTGCAATTGAATTTCAACCCAGTTTTTGTTGTTCAATTGATTTGATACCTTGTCAAGTTCCGATGGTAATATAATACTTTGGTGACAGAGACCTGCGGGGCTATGCAGCACGGTGCGGATCAGCTCGAGTTCGTTTCATTTTGACGTTTAATTGCCACGGGACTCGTCATTCGTATTGAAATGACGAGTCCCGTGGCAATCAAACGTCAAAATGAAACAAACTCGAGCTGATCCGCACCGTGCTGCATAGCCCCGCTGATATGGGATATAGCATGAGGGTAGACAACAGTACTCCTCATTGACTGATAGTAGTTGGATGGTGTTAGAACCCATTTTCATCAGCTTGCAGTACCAAATACGAAGTTATATTTTGAAATTAAGTCTAGAAAAACATATTCATGAATAAAAATATAAAAAAATTAAGTGATGCTATATCACGATTTCATTATCCCTTAAGTTATATCAGAGCTGGGATATTCACGTTAAAATATATAGTGAGACATTTTCTATGTATACTAGAATAGCTTTAAGTAAGTATAAACTCTGGACCCTGAACACAGAAGTTACCTTTTGAATTTCCCTACTCCAGGCGTATCTTCTGCAAACCCGATGGAAAATAATTAATCTCTAGCTGACATAAATGTAGGTATTTTCTTAGCACAGGTGCCGAATTGAATTTCACTTGCAAAATCTTTCTTAATCCGTTCCCTGTTATCTTATTTTGTCAATTCCGGATTCAACTCGCTAACAACTGTTGTTGCAAATATATTATAACTTCTAAACTCTTAATAAACTTAATTGAAGGGAAGTTTGTATCTAATTAATTACTTGCTCCTTTAAATTCTAGGTGACTTTAACGAAATAATTGACTAAGTAAAGGGAATTAAACAGAATTTCATTAAGTCAAAACAAATTGTTATGGCTTGTTTTGCTGAGGGTTGGAATAAACTCCATAAGTATAATAATATGCTATCTCCGCGCAATAGGTTGGATATAAGACTAAAAACGGGAAAAAATTGTTTGACCTAGAACGTCAGTAAAAGCTAGTATTGTATTGACTAATTATTGCAGTCAAGGGCCTCAAGGGTCAGGAATATTTAAATCCACCCAGTTTAAGGCCTTAAACTGAACTGCACTGCTAACTGTCACCACCAATATCACTCAGCGTTCATAACTCGACCAGAGACATTTATCCAAAGAGATCGTAACAATTTTGTTTGCATTATGGGAGTTTACATAGCTTCACTTAATTCTCTTCTCTCATTAACTTCAGTCTATTTATTGAGTGAGTCTATTGAATATCTATTGAAGGAGTCTATTTATTTATGAGTGTGTTGTGCCAATCTAGGCCGTTCAGTTTAAGACTTTAAAATGAACTGCATGGAATAAGAATAAGTACATGGTTACCCCCCAGGACTGGTTTTGACCGGCACCATAGTCCAAACCGGGTTGACATCGGGTTGAACGGGTTGAACATCAGTTCACGGTCTAAAGATTTTGACTATAAGTACTGTAACACACGTACTGCATAGTGAGTTCAGGTACTGCGTCGCCTCCCGAGTCGTGACGCACAATAGGAGCTATGCACAATAGAGTCGGGACGCCGTGAGTGCGCCTGCGAAACTGTCTGGCGTCATTAACGCAATGAGTTTCACAAATTTAATGTAGATTGTAGAGCAGAAAACCCGTCATGTACTGAAGTGTTTTAAATGGGCTTAATGCATTTTGAGTTTTATATTACTTACTAGCTTTTGCCAGCGAATTCGTCCGCGCGGAAAAAAAATAGTTGCTCTCGACAAAAAGTATGCTAAATCTCTTTCTTCTTAGTTCATAATTAAATAATAATCATTAGTTTCGTAGATTATAATATTATTTTGACTTATTTTTTTGTTTTTCTATACTTATGTATGGGATATTATTTTTGACGTGTAACAGTGCAATGTTTTGTCTATTTACAATAAATGATTTGAGTTTAGAGTTTTTTGAGTTTTTATACTATCTCGAAATCGTAGTTTATTAAGACCAAAACACAAACTTTCGCATTTATAATATATTAGAGAAATTAAAAAACATATATAATGTAATGTATCAGTGCAGAACAAACAGGCTAAAACCCGCAGTGGTGTATCCATAAACAATGCAACAGCTGGTTTGGATGCGGCAAAAACTGTCGCTGTTATGGTGAAATTTAGTACGCAGGTTTGAGTGGACGTGGTAGTTTCATTTATAAATAAAGGTATTAAAAGAAATTCTAAAAAATATGTAATAAGCAAGTGTTAATAAAACTATGAATATCCAAAAAAACTAATAAGTAAAAAAAAAGTGTGCTTAGACTACACGACTGAAGTAAAACTTAAATATGAGAGAAAGAGAGAAAGAAAATGTGTGCTCGCACCTCTCTCTCTCTCTTGCCCGTACAGTCATATGCGAAACGTAATTCACTCTCTTTCTATCTTCACTAACTTATATCTCCCTCTCAATTTCATCGATCACATTTTTCGTAACGCTCTCGTTTCGCATTCACCAGTTTACTCCCAGTGCGTAGTCAAGCGTGCGTAAAGAAGTTTTACTTCATAAAAAGCCCGTGGCAGTAATAGTGACTAATTGCCTATTAGTAGTGTGTGGAAACTACATATACGTAGAACGAATGCAAGGAACCCTAGTTAGGGGTCAGGATATATGTAGGTACTAGCTGTTCCCTGCCACGCTTTGCTGTGGCACATTCGCACATTCGCAGAAGAAAAAAATAGATAAAAACAATCCTTGATGCGGATTATATATCATGCTAAAATTTCAGCTCGATCGGTGCAGAACTTTTTGAGTTTTTGAAGCGTACACAAACCAACATAACATTTTTATATATATAAGAGAAGATAGATAGATATATGAATATTATAACTTAGGTTCAAAAGCGTTATTATATTTCGCAGCTTCATTCGACGCGATTTCTTCTGTTTACATATTGTAGCTGAGTTCTAGGTTGAGGCTTCACACACAGATTTTTGAGATTATTGTAGTAAAAATAGAAAAAACAACGTGGCAACACTATGGTAGCTTTCCTCATAAATCTCACTCGGCGGTACTTCATTCTGTGTTCTGTGTGCGAAGGCTTCGCACCGTGCCGATCCAAGCAAATATGAAGAGAACAAAGGAATCAACTCAGGAGTTGCATCACAAAGTGCGTCGATTGGAGGCTATACTCCAGAGAAAAAGTCATCGCCGAATTTTGTCTTCTTCATCATCGTCGTCAGAGGACGAAGCAACTGATCGTGAGTTAATTATCTACCTACCTACAGTAAAATTATTTGTTAATCTTGTTTCAAATCGATTCTATCGATTTAGTGATGCGAGAAACTAGCGGGGTTATCTCTGTCACGTTGATACAAGTTAACCAACATGTGATGCGAAACAACCAGCGGGGTTGCCTCCGTCACGCTAGATTGCGCTCAGTCCAGCGGGGACTGCGCCTACCCTCACTTTATAAAAAGTGCCTTATTTTAAACTGATAATAGTAATGCGAATAACCAGCGGGGTTCTGTCCATTACAATAAACTGCGCGTAGTTCAGCGGGGACCACGTCTACCTAGTATTTATTTTTTCGCTCTGCTAACCAGTAGGCACCTATGCCAAAACTTGGGTAGTCTTAAAAGCAATAAGCATAATGGTTTCAGGTCCCAATGACGATGAACCTGTGCCTGTGACACCTGTGCCGACATCTAAATCGATTCAGGAAGACGTGCTAGAAACAGCCCCGTCATGTTCCTCTACAAAAGAAGTGGAATCACATTTAGATGAGGACATTCTGGCCCTTCTTGGTGATGCTCCCAAGAACGACACCCTTTGGGGCAAACCAATTCACAAAGACATCGCAGCTAGGTGGGACGAAATTCTGGTGAAAGGTTTGCCCAAAGAGATAAAAGAAAAACTTTTGAAGGAGTACCTCATTCCATCGAATTGCGAGATGTTAATTGCACCGAAACTCAACGCTGAAACAAAAGCCGCCATGGCGGAAAATCTTGTAAAACGAGATAGCATGTTGGAGACCAAACAAAACCAAATAGGTTCCGCATTGGCTGCCCTTTCGCAGGCTGTCGATAGAATTTTGGAAAAAGATTTTACGCCAGTAAAACTTCTAAAACCTATTAGCGATGCATGCCGTCTCTTAAGCGACAGTCATTTTAATGAGACAAAAACTCGCAGACACTTTATAATCTCATCAATAAATAGCGAAATGAAAGAAACAATGGCTGAAACTGTACGAGACAAATATTTATTCGGCGAAAATATCTCAGAAAAATTAAAATCTGCTAAAACAATTAAAAAGTCAGGAACTGACTTAAAACAAAACAAGCCGGTTTCTAACATCCGGACTCAGAAATTTAATAAAAATAATTTTACTAAAAACAAAAATCAGGGTCAGTCAAACTGGAGGCCCCTGCAGCGGAAACCAATGGGCAAAACCGATGCAGGGATCCGGATAGCCCAGAACCAGCAGCGCACCATCGCTACGCGGAGTGGCCTTCAACATCGGGAGGCAGTGGACCGATCGCCGCCGCCGCAGCCGCGCCAACGCCCGCGGAGGCGCCTGTAGACGAGGTACGCTGTGCAGGTCGATTACAAAATTTCTTACATAAATGGATGGAAGTCACAGACGATCCCATTGTTTTATCCTGGATCAAAGGATACAATATTCCTTTCTTCTCGGAGCCCATTGATTACATTAAGCCTTGTTTTAATACTAAAACAAGTCAAGAACGTAAAGATTACAACAAAGCAATTAGCGCACTTTTAAAATGCAATGCTATATCAAGGTGTACACCTCATAATCAACAGTTTTTGTCGTCAATATTTTTAGTACCCAAACCAAACGGGACCAACCGATTCATTCTAAATTTAAAACGCTTAAACAAATTCGTCAGTACCCAACACTTCAAAATGGAAGATTACAGAACCGTATCAAAAATGATTACACAAGGTTGCTATATGGCAACAATAGATATGAAGGACGCATATTTTTTAATACCTATACATAACTCTCATAAAAAATACCTAAGGTTCAAATGTAATGGAATTTTATATGAATTTAACTGCATCCCGTTTGGTTTGTCTACAGCCCCTTATATTTTTACAAAAATCTTAAAACCTGTAATGGAGTTTCTAAGGTCAAGAAATATGATATCTGTAATATATTTGGATGACATATGCTGTATAGGCCGTTCATATATTGAATGCGAAACAAATGTAAAATTCACAATTAAACTCCTCGAACAACTTGGTTTCATTATAAATAAAGAAAAGAGTTGTCTAATTCCCGACCAGAGGTGTAAATATCTAGGTTTTGTATTTGACTCAAAACATATGTGTTTAGAATTGCCTCAAATCAAAAAGTCAAAAATCAAAATGCAATTAATTACATTTAAAAGAAGTAATACTTGTAAACTTAGAGAATTGGCACGTCTGATTGGTCTTTTAGTATCGGCTGCCCCTGCCATTCAATACGCATGGATGTACACAAAACTATTGGAAAGGCATAAATACTTATGCTTATTAGATAATCCTAGCTATAGCCAAATCGTGAATATTCCTTGTGAAGTAAAACATGATTTAGATTGGTGGATAAAAAATGTTGACGTTGGTTTACAACCCTTAACATTTAATGAATATGCTCTAGAAATTTTCTCGGATGCGTCGAATAGTGGCTGGGGCGCCTATTGCAAATACGACAAATCATATGGTTTTTGGAAAGATGACGAAAGTTCCTGTCATATAAATTTGTTAGAGTTAAAAGCGAGTTTCTTAGCTTTAAAAGCTTTTGCTAAGCACCTACACAATTGCAAAATTTTATTACGTATTGACAACGTCACAGCCATCTCGTGTGTCAATAGAATGGGTTCGATACAATATCCACATTTAAACCAGGTTGCTCGAGAAATATGGCAATGGTGCGAGAAGCGTAAAATAGTAATTTTTGCATCATACATAAACACGAAATCTAACTGTGAAGCAGATAGTTTGTCGCGAAGAACATTTTTGGACACCGAATGGGAACTATGCGAAACTGCTTTCGATCAAATTGTTCAAAAATTTGGGTTACCGGAAATTGATTTGTTTGCGAGTCGATGCAATGCAAAATGTCCTGTCTATACATCTTGGAAATGTGATCCAGATGCTTACGCGATAGATGCGTTCACTATATCTTGGACTAACTTACTATTTTACGCATTTCCGCCCTTTGCGTTAATACTAAAAATGTTACAAAAGGTTATACAAGATAAATCCGAAGGTATAGTAGTCGTACCTAATTGGCCTACACAACCTTGGTTCCCGATTCTTAACCGACTTATGGTTTCGAAACCTATATATTTTAAGCCAGATATTAATCTCTTAAAATCTCCTTTCAGAATGTCGCACAATCTTCACCGGACACTATCGTTAATTGCCGTCAAATTGTCCGGCAAGCGTTACAACAAAAGTCACTATCACAGAGTTCAATCGATATTATATTAGAATCACTATCAAAAAATACCTACAAGCAGTATGATAGTTCAATAAAATTATGGGTCAACTATTGTAAACACAATGGTTATGATTATTCTAACGCATCAGTATCAGAAATTATAAATTTTTTAACTGATTGTTATCAAAATGGTGCAAAGTATGGCACAATAAATTCCCATAAGTCTGCATTAAATTTGATTTTTCCGAAAATGTTGGATGATGATCACATGAAAAGATTTATGAAAGGCATTTTTAGATTAAGACCGCCTGCACCTAGATATAATATGACTTGGGATCCAAGTGTTGTTTTAGGGCATCTAAGTCAAAAATGGCCTAACGACCAGCTTAGTTTAGAAATGTTAAGTAAGAAAACATTAACGTTGTTAGCACTTGTAACTGCTCACCGGGTTCAAACCTTTTCACTCATAAAGATTGACAATATAAAGATACAAAACAGTGACATACTCATTACTATTCCAGATATTATAAAAACTTCGCGAGTAAACTCATTACAACCTATTCTTAAATTACCATTCTTTAACGAAAAACCGGGAATATGTCCAGCTAGGTCTCTAGCGGAATATATAAATAAAACACAATCATTGCGTAACAACAATAATCATTTATTCATTTCGTATCGCAAACCATTTTCCAAAGTAACTTCACAGACTCTTAGTAATTGGATCAAAGGTACACTTCAATCCAGCGGAGTGGACACGTCGGTGTTCAGTGCTCACAGCACTCGCCACTCGTCCACCTCCTCCGCCAACAGGCTCGGTGTTAATTTAGATGTGATCCGCAAAACTGCCGGTTGGTCAGAGTCATCCAAGGTGTTCGCAACATTTTATAATAGGGAACTGATTGATGATTGTAACCAGTTCGCAAACGTTATTTTATCCAATGCGAAATAAAAATTATGTTAATTGTAAAGAACTTATCTTATATTTTGTTCATTTGATTTACTTGTGAATACAAACTACGCTAACCTAATTCATTTTATCTTTTATTTATTTTTTTTTTTTTCACAAAGGAGTACTCTGAACATCCTACAATATGTAAACAGAAGAAATCGCGTCGAATGAAGCTGCGAAATATAATTAATGATCAAACGAACTTACCTGTACGTGAAGTTCGATCATTATTATATGAGCAGCTTCATTCGACGCGATTTATAACATCCCTCCCAGAAAATAAGACCCACACCCAAAAAAAAAAAAAAAAAAAAAAATAATGAAAAAGTACTAAAGTACAGTAGGTAGATACATATTATATAGATAACTCGTGTATTTCTTTAAACGAGAATGAAGTACCGCCGAGTGAGATTTATGAGGAAAGCTACCATAGTGTTGCCACGTTGTTTTTTCTATTTTTACTACAATAATCTCAAAAATCTGTGTGTGAAGCCTCAACCTAGAACTCAGCTACAATATGTAAACAGAAGAAATCGCGTCGAATGAAGCTGCTCATATAATAATGATCGAACTTCACGTACAGGTAAGTTCGTTTGATCATTAATTATGCATACGTTTAAATGACAGTAAACTTCAGTTCAACCTATTTACTGTTGACAGCAGTGAGCAAAGTTCGTAGCCAAGTCATATGCCACATCCAAGGGCTAGTGTGCTCATTTTCTTCTTAATCCGTCTGACCATCCAATGACCATACTTGCATTTCTCGTTTACTCGCTGACATTACCATACCAGACCAACGAGTACTAATTCAATTTACAATGGCACTCGTTTTTTTGCGGCCTTAAGGGCTCGAACACACAGCAAACTAAGCTTAACACGTTCACTGCTGAAAACACAACTGTCGTGTTTTTCATAACTTGCCACGAGTACGGCCAAACACAACTGTTGTGGTTGTTGTATGGGAAAACACTATGGCGCGTGTAGAGCCGCACCCGTGCACATGCAAAACGGCTCAGCAGTCAAAGTGTTAATCAACTAAACACTATCCACTACCAACTAATTATACTCGTAATAGTACAAGGCGATTTGGATTACTTTTTGTTTGACACATATTAAAAGAGCGGTCGTCGGAAGCGTCGCCTAGACTGACCCGTGAGGTAACGTCAAGCTAAATCATTTTCGGCGCATGCATTCAGTTAGCCATGAATTTTGGAGTACGACCGAATTTCTAATTGGTGATCCGATTTGCCTCGGTATACTATTAAATTAATATTGATGTTATTAGGTAAATCTTTTTTTTCTGATTGAACTTAAATAATTACTATCTAAACAGTTTGTAGGTATCAATTATTTTGGCTGAACTAAACCAACGTAAAATAAAAAAGCTTCAAAATAATACCTTTAGGTACCTTTGAGTTTCTTAAGATTTGAAATATTTGACCATCAATGAGCCCGGAGTCCGAGGTTTAACTAAGCCAAACTAACTAACTAACTAATCTAAACTTATCCCTAATAATTTGGTCTGCAATGTGCGAACACCTTAATATTGCAGTGTAGTTTTATACAACTTACAATGGCATTCGCCTTTTTGCGGCCCTTAGTGGCATTTAGTTTTATTCAATGCTAATATGCCGATATGGGGTATGGGGGTAATTGACGTCTGGTTGCTTTGTGCTCGGTCTGTTGCTGCCTTTTTGGGAGCAACCCGATAAGGGACCAGTAGGTAATGGTAGCTATTAACCAACGTCGAAAGGTAGGAGTTTTCAGCCTTAAGTCTTTGATAGTCTGTCCTTAGTATTTTTATTTGTATTTGACTGAGTACCGAGACTGTCATGCGTGTGTTTTTACCAAAGTAATTGCGAAAAGCTGGAATAACGCGGGTGAAACCGCAGAGCGCAGCTAGTTTATAATATCAGTGAGATTATTATGAAAGCAGGAAACATTGAGTCACATAATATTATAGCAAACAAAGGAATCTCTCAGCCGACAAAACAAACCGTCAAGATAAACCAGAATCCACACAAAACGCGTTCTAACTTATAAAACCGCAACTTATCAGGCAATTGTTAAACATGAGTTAGCCGTAGGTTATTGTTACTTCTCGTTTTACTGAGTTTATTAAGACAAACGGTGCTTTGTTAACTGTTCGTTTAATTGGCCATAAAACGCGAGATGACGCGGGCTCTAAGGCGGTCGTTGTTCTAACCCTACCACGCTCTATGTAGACACGGTACAGTATGTAGAATAGGAATTAATGTAGATTGGTAGTGTCGTAAAACGCGAGGGCCTTGTTCTGAACGTTGTTTAAAATGACACTTTTTGGTAAATAAACTGAATTTGGTTCAAGGTTTTCTAGAGCTACTACTTATATCGGTCAGTAAAGTGTTTAATTTATTGCTCAGTTTTGTTATTAAGCATTGATGTTATATACGAAACGGTAGCCGTATATTATAACTCCAATGAAATCGGATGCTTTTGAAATTTTGCCCGTACAAAAACGTCAAACAATTCCAATACTTACATTATACACTTATTAAATTGTTATTTATTTAGTTATATAATACTTTATTGCACTAATAAAATGTACAAAAAGAGGACTACCTATAATGCTAAAGCATTTTCTATCATTCTATCTGTAGCAGAGTTCTAGACAAGACATAAAGAAATCACTGGGCATATGAGACTTTAGAGCCGATGTGTCAGGGTGAAGAGAGCAATGCAAAGTTCTGGATGATACTGTAATTGTTATGGGCAGGCGTAGCGCTCACCATCAAGTGAACGACTTGCTCGTCTCGTCACTCAGTCAAATAAAAAATAAAAAAATAACCCAGCTGTTTTACCAAATACATAATCTATAAATTAAGTATTGTTTTAAATTATTGCATTTCTTATTTGGGCCCAAGTTATGTAGTTACGATATTTATTCTGTACCCATGTTTGCACGAGAGACCACCCTTAAGATTTTTACATTGCACGCAACGTTAACCCCATATCGTGCAATTTGCATAAGTTTGATAGTAAACAAGTTTATAAACTACGCTTTAATTGGCTCGTTAAAATTCAAAATAGATTAAATCAGAACGTGAATAAGCTTTTAGAATTAAAAAAAAACAAACGCTTTAATACAAAACGTATTCGATACTACATATTTTAAGATAATCTAATGAGACCAAACATCAACAATCTACTTACTCGCTGTCACCATAATTGTTGTGCAATCGGAATTTGACAGACATGTTAAATTTAAACATTGCGTCAAAATTTACTTGCAAGTTTGATGCAAACTTACTTCCATTTATCCTTACAAACTAACATAGTAGGTTAAGTGAATGCCTGTTAAATAAAAGGCTTTTAAAAAATATTTATTATACGTAATAATTATAAGGGCGCGTGTTCACGTGACCACAGTTGTTCGTATTTACGATTGTTTAACGTTTTCATTGCCGTCGTGTTTAACACCAGCTGTGTATATCTGTGATTGAATGTTCACAAATACAAATTCAAATACATGCCGAGTATAACGTTTTGAAATAATACTTCTAATGCGACTTCTAACATGGTTGCGTTAAACTTTTAACGCTCCTGGGTGAGGGAATAAAAAGAGACAGAGCGAAAGTGAATGCGCGGCACTCGAACGCAGATGCGTAGTATACAATACAATTACAATTTGACTTTCAGATTGTAATTTATTTTATTTGATGCAGTTTTTTTTAGGTGACCTTAAACTTGTAGCTGGCTGGCTGGCTTTAACTGGTAGCTGGTGGTTAGCGGTGGTAGCCTAGTGGGAGAACGTCCGCCTTCCAATCAGTAGGTCGTGAGTTCAAATCCCAGTGCAGGCACGTACCAATGTGTTTCTGTAAAACATATGTACTTAATTATCACTCGCTTCGTGAAGGAAAACATCGTGAGGAAACCCACATACCTACCTGAGAATTATTTCGGAGGTAGGTATGTTATCCACCAATCCGGACTGGGCCCCCGTGGTGGATTATGGCCTAACCCTCCTCACGAAAGTGAGGAGAGACCCGTGCCCAGCAGTGGGACGTTATGGGTTGATGATGATGATGATGATGACCTTAAACTGGAGTAAAAAAATGCATCTAAATATGACTGGCAACGTAGCAAGCATTCTGAACAATTAGCCCTCCACAGCACTTTTGCGCTTTTGGAAGGAACCCAGTAAGTTTAGTTTAAAAAGTATCCCGTTTTCTGTTTTTCGTGATAAATTAAACCGATGGGCTGCTTTTAGACATTTTTTAATTTAAAAGAGAAAATTAAAAAAGAAAAAGTTTCGATCAATAAATTATTGCAATTTTAGTAAATTCCGGGCAACACTTAAAACTCAATTTGTTTATTTTAACACGTTCACTGCTAAAACAACGTCGGTTTTTATAAATTTTAGGGCAAGCGTAAACACGCCTGGCGTGCCCGTACTGTTGTATTGACTATTCCATCACACCAGTTGTGTGCGCTGGAGGCGTTAATTGAGTTTAGTTACAACACAACGCCAGTAAACAGAAAACACACACGTTGTGTGAAGATTCGCAATAGAGCCATAAAAAGTAAAACGATTTGGCAGAGAACGTGTTATGGAGGCAATTATAATGCGCTTTTACATATCAAAAACTTAAGTCTCATAAACATAGAGAAAAATAAAAAATAAATCAAATATGATAAACTAAACTAACGAGTAACCGATTATGATTTGAATATGAAAAAGGAAATTTCCTTTTCAAGTGGTGATTCACGGCTGAATCTCGCTGAGGAAAATGAAACTCCACTGGATTGGAAATACGCGGCGGCCAAGATACCTTGTGCGTGATTTAGATTACCAACGTGTCCGCTACTGGCTTGATCTATCCGCACTTTAAGCATTCAGCATACTAAACAAATGCTTTATTATTAATATCGTTCTAATCTCCCTCTGTTACTTACAAGTGACGTCACAAAAACGGCGACACAACTGCAAATGAATACTAAAAACTCCTAATTGTTATTCTATTCAGTTGGTTCCTAGGCTTATGTTAATGCTAAGTATTCTAGCGTTATCTAGGTGATGGATAGAGGGCGCCACTGTCACGCAAGCTGGGGTGGAAATAGAAAAGGGGTCGAAATAGAAGTGGTATTTCAAAGATACGGCCGGACGTGGGTCAAGATGGAATTAACCTATATTTTTAGACGGGGTTAAGATAGATTGTAAATTGGTGTGGGAAAGGATTGTTTTGAAGGTATAAGGTGAGTTGCAGACGGTTTATTGCCGCAACGTCGCATTACCTACTATCAGATACTAAGTTAATAAAACAGTGTTTTTATGTCGATCATTAAATTAAAAAGTTAAATCATAGGATGTGATGTCAAAAATTAAAATAAGAAATGATCAGTTTTTTGTATATCTAAAAGTTGTACACGTGTCCAATTGTCACAATTTTTTTTTTTAATTTGATCCAGTGTTATATAATGCATAATCATCAGATAGAAGGAAAATGTCAATTTTATAAACGAAAAAAAAAAACCAACCAATAAATAACGCTTCCGGAAGTAACATTCCTTACTAAAACTCCATAAATACACTTCCCAAAATACTTTCTTCATCACTCACACATAAAAGAGGACAGACAGACCCTGCATTGCAAGTCAAAAGTTGGGGCAGATAACGCAAGTCTGAATAAAATTTTCAGCGGCTTCCAGCGCGCTCGCTTGGGCGGGCGGCAGTCTCACGGTAGGCGGTACGCAGGGCGGACGGCGTCAAAGCCTCCGTAAACGTAAAACAAACGTAATATTTTCCGTAAAATCGTGAAATGTTGTGATTTACATACTTTTTAAATTAAGTTTCCAGTTATTATAGGACAGTTTTTCGCTTAGTTTTTAGCAGTATTTTTAGAAGTTGAATGAACTGAATTTGGACTAGTCGATGGTTGGAACAGCTGACTTTGACGTTTGTGTGTAGAACATACAGGTTGTGATTTTGTTTGTGTTAGTGTGTATACGTGTTTTATAGGTAAGTTTCAATAATAATTCTTATGTGTAAAAGTTTACGTCTGAATTTCAAATGATGCTTGTTCTTTTTTAATTTTGATTGGCTAGAAATAATTGTTGACTCAGATTTTGGCGTCTCCGCAGTTTATTTTTATTAAATACTTCTTGATTAATAATAGAAACTTTCGGTATTGTATTAGTAGTTTTTATATTTAACACTAAGGTCATTTTCACTTGTGCATTTGACCGTGATACTAATATAAAAAAAAAAAAAAACTTTAAAAACATAGTTTTGTTGTTATATAAAAATTAACCACTTCCTCTATATTTTGCATAACACCACTCAATAGCATTCAGTAATTAAACTGGAAATCGAATAATTACCATTATTAGAAATGGAATAATAATCATAATCTTATAATGTTTGCTTTTATGTTCCCGGTATTACAAAACTTTATGACGTGTTTGATTATTTTTACCATTTTTATAATACATATGACCGTTACAGTTTGAAACATAACATAGGTAGTATTTACACAAACAAAGTCATCATCATCGACCCATAACGTCCCACTGCTGAGCACGGGTCTCTCCTCACTTTCGTGAGGAGGGTTAGGCCATAATCCACCACGGGGGCCCAGTCCGGATTGGTGGATAACATACCTACTTCCGAAATAATTCTCGGACAACAAAGTATGTGTAAAAATGAATGGATCTCTTAATAAATCATGATTCTACGTTGTAACATAAATATCTTTCAACCTAAAGCAAAATATATGACTAAAACTAAACCCCAAAGAACTCATTCGTTTCCCGCCATCCAATTGAACGCATGACACTTGCAAGGGATCTTAATAAGTTCATATTAATGCAACATATAATAAACGGCATTTCAACAAACGATTTGAAACCCTAACATACTTAAATAAGGTATTTTCTCGTTGTTTTCGTGTTAGCAGTGAATCATGAGGTCTGCTTTTGATTTATGCGCTGTTACGATTTTAACTCTGCGTTCATTTGCACGTGTTGGTTGGTTTTTGTTTTTTGATACGGAATTGATAAAGAGAAAGTGGACTTGGTATTGAGTGAACTGTGGATTAATGTTCACGATTTGTACGATTTGTCGTCTCACTTGGTAAGTTAATTACAATTTAGTGCCGTTCTTTGTAACGATGTTTCCATTGTGGTCGGTTTCTACGCTGTTTTGATATTGAGACTTCATGGTGATAATTTTTTTTAATGTTAATATTATGCTATAAGCCCACCTATAACAGCTACAATGTCACCCAAAACTTTCCATTATAAAATCTTGAATTGTCAGAATATATACTGATAATATTATAGCCTACCTGCCCACTGCAGCGAATATTTTTTTAGAAACTTACACCAAAAATGTTGTGTGATTCAGGATTTTGTTGGGCTCAAGATGTAAGCCATGTTGTTTTACGATTGATTGACAGCATAAGACTTCCTCTACCGAAGGACCACGGAAATCATCACAGAAAACATTGTAGTCTTAAGCAGACGATTTTACCTAAGTTACTAAGCCTCCTTGCAATGTATGTTAGCCTGGTAGGTGACATGTCCTGACAGATATACATTGAGTTACATAATCGGGACAATATTAAAACAAATGGAGAAATGTTTTTTTTTTTATAAGTCAAGTTGTTGAGATAATTTGAATCGTTTTTTGGGTATTTTTTTGGATTATCAGCTTTTACTCCCACCGCATCCCACCACGTTGTGACTTAAGCTTGACCCTCCCGGATCTCTTACAGATTAATTCACACAGAGACCTCATTAAAACACCACGAGGCTCTCTTAACCGAACCTCGCTAATTTTGGCCGCATTATACCGTATTTGTATTTCCTTTTTTCCCGGATAAGTCGTAAATTACCACGATAAATTTGCTGGGACACGTAGGTACCGCTTTCCAGGGATTCATTAAGCCTATGAAAGTGCTGTTTTGTACCTCATAGGCATATTATTTGTAGGTATTCGTGTTATACGCACTGGCAATCGGCCATTTCGTGTTTGGATCGAAATGGGTTTAGACTTTAGATAGAAATTATGCCTACTTTACCTTAAATAATAAAAAAGCGTTAGAAAAAAAAAGCGAATACAAATACCTACTCAGCAAGTCGGCACCATTAATACCAGTGACGAAGTCACCGAATCATCAATCCAGTTTTTAACAGTTGTTAAATTGCATCCAACTGTCCTTGAATCCGTGCCAAAACGGAACGAACTGTGAATGAAGATGAGATGTCACAGGGCAGCGGAAGAAATAGACGGTCCCGTTAATAGCAGAGATAAGTAGCCGTCGCCTGTGTCTGCATTCGCGGTGGGTTTTTTTTTATTTATGTTAGAAGATACTTTTCCACCAAAGTCTTCGACATCCTCAAGATCCTCGAGGTCCTCGCGATATGCCGACGCACTTTGAAACAGTTTTAATCAATAACTCGGTGTTTATTTATTGGAATTACATGAAACGTACCAGTTTTTAAGTCAGAGTTACATTTCAATAGACTACATTTTTAATGGTACTCATACATACACCTTTTCTTCGTTGGGATAGGCGAAGACTATATTTTTCCACATGCTACGATCTCAGCGGAAATCCCTGACACCCTCTATTGGTTTCTGGAACTCCAGACCTAGGCTTAGGCTGTGTAGGGTCCATGCGTGGTGGTGTCACATCCTTTCCATCTAGTCCCATTCACACAAAGAACATCAATCCGTATTTTACTCATCATGTCGCATACTTTTTTTTTTTTTTGCTTTTTAATTATACTCACATGTATATTTTTTTTTTAATTTTGGAGTGAGTGTGCGAGAACTTTGAGTAGCATTATGGCCATTCGATTTTAAGACCTATATTTTGATGTATTTTAAAGTAACAAAATATTGCGCCGATTAAACATTAGCCACGAAATATCTTCTGCGCATATTTTTAAACACGTATAGATAAATTGTAAAATAATACAGCTACAAATATCACCTGTACAGTCCCCTTTCGGCAATGTAGTAACAGATTAAGGAGGCATTTGTCTAGCACACATGCGGCCGATCGTGATGGATGCACGCGATATAGCCTCGTTTGTCTTTCTCTTGCCAACGGGTCCATTCTCTTGCTTATATTTCTGCGTGTTACTGTAATGTAAAGAGATGAGTAGGAAAAGCATTTGGTTTTCACAATAAGATCATGCCAGAGATGTCAATTGTAAGTCCTCTTTTTTGAATGGGGAACATTGTTTTTTTTTTGTTTTAAGTGTTTAAGCCTTTGCATTACTGGTCTCACCGTGTATGTCTTTTAACGCATCTATTTTTTTAACATTGGTAGCATTGCACTTTTTTCGATTGCACCTATAAATTATTGTTACTTTATACATGTACATACATATAAAATATCGCATTATGTTGTATAATATTAAATAGTATTTTTATGAAACTACTTCGAATGATAACGTCATCTAGTACACCTATTTATATCCATGCTGACCACGTAACATCGCGTCAGGCGTCAACGTCAACGTTTTTTTTTCGTAACGCTATATTTGACGTTCCCCAGGTTTTTGGGCCAGTTAGTGGCTATTTCAACAGCTTTGTTGCAAAATGAGAGATATTTTTACTGAAACTAGTATCTGGCAATATCATGGTGTAAAGTCAAAAAATGTGAAATTATTTAAATATTAATTTTAGGACTAGAATCGTTTGCTTTTATGTTTTTAATTATCTAATCATGTATTACTTATAATGCCTAAATTTTGGAAGTATAGAAGAAATTCCTGCCTGTTTCTTACTTGATTTTCTAGAAGTTTCTAGAAGAATGCTTAGGAGACCTTAGGAGACAGCTCAGTTCTTGTTACCAAAAAAGTCAAAGTAATTTAAATTTTAACAATGCATGTCACTAATTTTATTGATCTTCTACGACTGTCAATTATTGAAATGAGAACGGAAAAAACCTCCATAACGTCAAAAATTAATTTGATTAGAAGTATATTATTATTACTACACAAAAAAAAAACAAACCATACCATACCATTCCTTAACAAACAAGGCCGCTGTTAACTCGCAAATCGTCTGAGTAATTGATTATTATTTGTAGTGAGTGACAAACGGACGGCTCTCACGGAGCCATCTTTTATTATACGACTCAGAAGTAATACAATTTAGACTTTATCCGGTTACATTAAAGTTGGAATTACGATTTGAATTGTGAATGTAAAGGGTGTTGCTTTGTAGTATCCCGTGGCAGTTCGAAGTGGTCAGGTAAGTTGCAAAATCAGTGATAGTGTAATATCTCGTAAGCTAAAATAAATAATCTCCATCTCAAAAGTCTTGATCATATAGATCCTGACCCTAAACTGGAATTACCTGCTACTAGGTAATCAGGAACTACAACGACCAAATTAGAAACACTCAGACTCAGAGCAAATACAATCTCTCAGAACCCAGCAGTTGATGCAGATCATCTAAAGATTCCAAAGAATAGCATAAAATCTGCTAAATTTAATCAAAATTTAAAACACTGGTAAATTCACCTTGTCCTTGAAAGAAATCGGGTGTATTCAGTGTATTCATATGATAGCGTTTTGTGGGTAAGTCGTGTGGGGTGTTAAAATAATTATAATAATGTTGTTGATGGTAGCAAACATGCTAATAATATCAGTTCCAATCTTTCTTGGTCTACTGCTTAGACTTGCGATTCCTTGAGGTTGGTCCTTGCGGTTTGTCGCGGAAGCGCAATCGCGAGCATGTGTCCACCCCAACATGCGGAGAGGAGAACACCCCGGGGTTTTAGTGGGTAAACACCGTCAGGCGCGTCAGTAGGATGCGTGCTGGCGGGGGAACCCCACATAACTAGCCGGCCTCCCCCGAGGTCAGAAGTATGGTCCTTGCGGTTTTAGGCAGCTCTTCTGTTATACCAGACTACTATATAGTATATGACAGCAGTCTCCAGCTCGATCATTTAAGCATGGCGATAAGTATATAATATTATTAAAATTCGACAACATCCTCTATCAAAGAGCTCCACAAGCGCAGACCAGCGGTCTCTTTATCCAATTTACCCCTTTCATTTAGGTGTGAACGGAGACCGGTTGAAACAAATGATCAGTGACTGCCAGGCCATTTGACTGGAACCATCTCAATTGGAGGTCGTGATACAATTTGATATGAAGTAAAGTAAGATTTAGTGGGTTTATAATAAAAATAAAGCACCGTTACTTAGCAGACGGAAAACTTCATTTTAATCGGTAAGAACTGGAAATCAAGCCTTAACTTGCTCCCCAAAGCACGGAGTGATGAAAATTGGCTGTTAACTTCGAACCTCCTGTGTATCGTTTGATTACATAACACTCAGATATCATCGGTTGATTAATATGGCATATCAATCCTCAACTAGTTATGCTAGAAATTGTCTGTTCATTAATTTAAAAATGAGCTTTTACTACTTTGTGCAGCTGCATTGTCTCCTCAAACATTTTATCAAATTAAACATACGACTTGTCAGTCGGCAGTCTTCGCAGACCTCCTAATAAATAAATAAATCCAGCCAGCGATCACGTCGGATTGATGTACGTCAAATGGGATATTTATTTAAGTAATGAAAATATCCGTTCGGTTCCTTATTCAGGGAAACCGTAAATATGACGCTCCACTTCCGATGCTAAGTGAAATTCAGTGAAATATGTGGAATAAAAGATATTCGTTTTGTAAGCTGATTTTTATTATTGTTGGAATTGTGAATAAATAATACTTTACAAGATAAGTAATAATATTTTCTTATAAATGGGGATAAATGGAATTGAGTATAACAAGGTCCATATACTTTATGTAGTTTCTAGTAAGTTTACATAAAAAGTACTAAGTATATCAATATTATAGAAACAGAGTGAGACAAACGATAAATATAAATAACATATCTCTACAATAGTCACAGTTTTGGAAAAACTGCAATATTTATTTAAAATGTAATTATTTTTTAATTCGGTTCAAATGACTCATGAATTCAGCATGCAAATTTTATTGTGAAGCGGCTAAAGAAAATTTAAATGCATATGAACGGTTCACAAAATTTTTGTAAATTCCATGTACGTCATTGAGTATCATACCGCAATCGCTTTGAAATCGTATCTATACCGCACAGTTTCAATAATACGCCTCTACAGTTCAATCATGTAATGGCTCGAACGGCGCCGAGCGGGGTTGCCATGCACCATTCATAGCCGCACGGCCGCTGAAAACGAAAATCCAAATATACACTCATAATAGCTGAATCAGATATTTTATATTCACGATGCCTCAATATTCGTAACGGATGGAGAAATCTAAATTACAGCGTTTTCAAACTTTTCAAATGATCGAAAAGTGTATTTCATGGAATTTATTAATAGTTAGCAGAAGTAAACAACATAAAAAAATCTTATCAAAACTTGAAAATTAAACAAATACGGACGCTAAACCCAATCATTAACTTTCCAATGTCAGAAAATTCGTCGTGAGCATTAGTTTGGGTTTTTTTTAACACTTTTCACGTTCTTGCCTTTGTCTTGTCACAAAACTCAAACCAAGACGGGCACTGGGGCCAGGATCTAATAAGATCCAATGATGAGAAGAGCCAAAAACTAGACTACTACCTTGCCCAAGTCGTTCCCAAATCTATCCAGAGGGCGTCCCACACTATCACAACATCGGCTAATATGCAATAACATGGCAACATTTCCAATATGCGCCAGGATCAGTTGCCCACTGTTCAAACAGGATACTATGTTCTGTTTGTTTTCACATCACCGGAGGACTTGAATGACGTCACTTGACTGCGTTTACAGAATTGCTATTAGATGTAATACAAGTAAGAGGTAGGTCTTTCCAAGTGGTCAAACCCATAAATCTTTACTCATAAGTTTTTTTTGTTTCTAAGTAACAAAATGAGCATATCGTTCACCTGACGGTAAGCCATAACAGTGTCCAGTAATTTCGCTGGTAACAGTGCCCTTCAAACCGGAACACAGTAATGTTTGCATACCGCTATTTGGCAGATGAATAATTGAAAATCCGGTAAAGGTATGGTCTTTTGCAGAAGAGGCCTACCAAAACTCAAAGTTAAGTAACTAAGCTACATCATCGTAGTTCAGATTTATCACACCAATCTGGTGATTATGTTTCAACTAATGCAAGCATTCTCAGGAAACAATCAGAAAGGAGAAATCGTGGCAAGATAACAATTCATCTCACCATGATTCTTCTTTCTTATGTCTTCAGTATGCGCCATTAAATAAAGCTCTACCTTCATATCCTTTAATAGACATTTTTCACTAATTTTTAGTGATCTTTTACCCAAATAATAATGCCAAAGTACGGGTTAAAATGAAGAAAAAGTGGCATTTAAAAATTTAGCAAAACCTGAGCTTTCGTTTAGTAACATCTATCCATCCCGAGCACAGCTGTTCCAAAACATACTTGTACTACGAGTGATATGGTTGACACACAAACCTGGAAGTTTTTGTCCCATTTTCCAACAACAATGCATCGGAACAATACATTCAACGACGCTGAATGGTGTAGTGATGTCTGTCATGACCTAGAATCTAGATGTGAAGCCAAGTTCTATGCAGATTGTATGTTTGTGATCGTAGTTTTTAAATGGGGAGCTTTATAGAATCAAGTTGTAACATGTGTTTTTTTTGTGATGCGCTGTGGTTTGGCTTCTTTCTCACCTGGCATTAGATCATCATCATCATCATAACCCATATCGGCCCACAGCTGGGTCTTCCTTCACTTTCGTGAGAAGAATTAGGCCATAATTCAACACGAGGTCCCACATACCTTGGAACTAATTCTAGGGTATGTAAGGTTCCTCACGATATTTCGCTTCACTGAAAAGCGAGTTATCACAATAATTATTATCACAAACACAGCTGATCAACTTTATTTAACCCTCACCAAAACCCAGAGTCTCACGCTGTCTAATAAACACCTCAAAGCTTAAACAGCTCAGTTACTCCTATCTTATCACTTCAAACAAAGCTCATGTGTGAGCGTGTTTCCACGGTCTATAAGTCAAGACGCCTAACGCGATCCATCACGATATTACCAGGACTTAGCCCGCGGATGAGTCTACTACGCAAATATTTGTACTCGGCTCGTTTGGGGCGTGCGGTTCCATTGTCTCACGACACGGCGAGACAATTTTATTAGTCTTAATTGTAGTAAAAGAAATTCTCCAATCCGTACCAGGCTTCCATAGAGAATTACGGCCTTATCCTCCTGACGAAAGTGAGGGGAAACCCGTGCTCAGCAGTGGGACGATAAGGGTCGATATGGGTTATATTAATTTCTAATACATGATATTGATACTTAGTACCTACTATTGGTAGTCGCTAGAAGGCATTTAAGCATTATAAATAGTGTAAGATAAAATTAATGAGAGTAATGGTTCATACCATAATTAGATAATAATCATTAGTTTCGTAGATCATAATATTTCGACTTATTTTTTTTTGTATTTCTATACTTATTTATAAGATATTATTTTTATTGACGTGTAAAAGTGCTATATTTTGCCTATTTACAATAAATCATTTGAGTTTGAGTTTGACTATTTAAATAAAAACACCTTTGACTAGAGATTTTGAACTCAGATGACATTATTATCGTTGAAGTGTCCTAATCGAATTTAACACCGTTAGCAAGAAAATACTTACCTATTCTTTACACTCCTTATTTTTCCAAAAACGTTTTACTTATTATAAATTATATTTATTTTAACGTTAAACCTAACAACTCAATTCAAAACCACGAATTAGTCGGAAATATAAAACAAAAGACTGTCAATAAAATATCATAACAAGTGCAATGGAAACAAACACTCACCATACCTCTGTTGGTTCAATTCAGAAATTTGGGGATTCTTTTCTTAAGTAATGATTACTTTGCTTGCTATTTTTAGCGTACAATATTTTAGGTATAAATCTGTCATTAATGAAAGCTACCTAAAAATATTCGGTTTTTAGGCTAAGCTAATAAAAATATCAAGTTAACTCAATAAAGCTTAGAGATATATTTTTCGGTGTTAGTTTTCATTTTTATAACAGAATCGAGTAAAAAATTAAATGGTTAACAATGATGAAGTCGTGCAAT